>CM019067.1:52064960-53561213 GCA_009667805.1 Leptobrachium leishanense | reverse complement strand
ACCTCATTTCCCATTGGGGGTGCAATTTGTTTAGTTACAACAGAATATTCGGCACCTGTATCAACCATAAAACTCATCTTTATCCCCACTCTCATTGTGACCGTGGGCTCATGGCTACCGAGCGGGATGGGATGGGTCCCCGTCAATATGCATCCTGCCCTTCAAATGATGTCCCCGCCAGTCCCACAAACCCCGCTCCATTCCCTTCACTTCTCTCATACCTTCCGTCTGTTACCTGGCCGTTAGAGGCTTGACTCCCGCCTCCCCAACTTCACCTTGTCCCCCAAATTTAGCCAAAAATGCAGGACAGTCGTTTTTCCAATGACCTTCACCCCGGCACCACGCGCACTGATTGGGTCCTAGGGGTCCCTGGGGGCTCCCCTACCTCTTCCTCGAGCCCCCCTACCCCTTGCCCTCCTCTGTCTGGGCCACCTCGCCTCCGCCATTCCCCATGTATCCAACCACCCCGGTATGTCCCTTCTGTTTCTTTATCTCCTCTAGATCCCGGTTATGATACACCTTATTAGCGATCTCACTAACTCGCTAATACCTTTTCCCAAAAACCCATCTATTCTCTGTATTTTGTTCCGTATATCCCTCTGTGACTGACCCACAAACGAAGAGTTAATTAACCTCTGATTCTCCGTCGCTTCAGGATCAATAGGACTATACATCCTGTACGCATCCAGCAATCTCTCTAGAAACGCACTTGGGGATTCCTTAAGCTCTTGCACCACATCTGCTATTTTTCCCATGTTTGTGGGCTTCTTCCCTCCCGCTTTAACACCCATAATTACAGCGGTTCTGTATGTTTGCAGATGGGCAACTCCTTCAGCTGTATTGTACGGCCATTTAGGATCTGTTCTGGGGTAATGTCCTCCTGCCCATGCTTCTGGATGAGGCTTAGCATCTGCTACGGCTTGGGCGAGTAAAATCTTTTGCGCGCTACTATTTATTCGGGCTCTTTCCTCTGTGGTGAACATTGTCAACATTAATTGCTGACAATCTGCCCATGTGGGTTATGTGTGAGCATAACTGACTCTATCATACTGGCCACTGCTGCGCGGATTTGTGGAATACAGTGGTGTGTGTGTTTCCAGTTAAAAAGATCCGTTGTCGTGAATGGGACGTATGTGTATTGCATTGGCCCTGGATCCCCATTCGCTAAAGGGGGGCCTGGCACCTCTCTCAGCGGCAATTGCAAAGCACTTTTGTGGGGAGTGTGTTGGTACAGATCCCGGGGTCTATGTATATTATTCGCTGCGCGTGTGGTGACTCCCTGTTCTCTTCCTCTTCTCTATATCATCACCACTCCCGTGGGACACTAATTTATATATGTTCCCATCGGGCATCTCAATCTTCTCTGGTGGAGCTTCTCCATCCCCTCCACCCACTGCACCCTGCTCTTCCTCCGCAGGCGCACGGGACGGAGCAAAGGGAGCCAACCGAGCAACCGCAGCTGCCTGCTCCCACCTCTCCGCCCGCGCAATCGCGGCATTCAGAGCCTCCCTAGCTGCCCCATAACATGATGGGTAGGAGGCGGGGCAGATTATCACTCTCTTCCGGTTGATCTAACACCGGTCTCTCTCTCTCTCCATTATTCTGGGGTCCTGCTTCTTATTTCTCCCCGCTATCATTATAAAATGACTCTTGTTCTTAATGCAATATCTCCATATATCTATATACGGATACTGTTCAGGATGTCCATACTGCTCCGTAATTTGGGAGTGTACCTTCTGTACCACACTCCGGGTCCATTGACCCCTGTTCTGGCCATCCTGAGACTAACATCGGCCACACAACCGTACACATTACTTTTAATTTCTCTTTGTCAATTCTACACCATAGTCATGGGTTTTATATAATGCATCAAAATTTCGCACCATATACTCTAGGGCGTCTCCCCCTTCTTTACTTTCTTGGGCTTTGATGACCCGTTACCCATTGTCACTCCCGGACTCAGTACTTTTTGCAATACAGATATATTATTTCAATAACAGTTTTAGAATTTACAGTCTGATACTTCAATCAACAGTCCTTTCGTGTCTGAGGCGCTTCCCCCTTCAGTAGCCGACTGCAGTCGCCTGAGCCGAAAACGTACTCGGGGTCCACTTTCGAATTACTTCCTCGTGGAGCGAGTAGGCGCACGTTCACTCACAGCACTCGAGTCAGTTCATTCACAGCACATACCGTATCAGATTACTTTCAGCACAATACAGAACATATTCACTTCAACTCTTTCTATTAGCCGAGGGTTTATTCCCTCCTTTGTGGCTCCTTATACCCCGTAATTTGAACTCTAACTCTTGACTGCGTGTGACTATGTGCACCCCGTTCCTTGTCTACACTTCCACCTGCAATTCCACTCTGCCTTATGGATAATCTACCCACTCAGCACCACTATCTCTGCAGCTATCTTGGCTTCACTATAAGCCCTTGTCACTATACGACGTACACACTAGGCACTGACTTCAGGCTCTCAGCCCAGTCACAGAAAAATCCCCTCCTCCTTCCCGTTTACCCACGTGGTGAAGCTCTGTTTACAAACACTAACTGACGTCTGCAACTCCACGTGGCTACCTTCTCCCTCTCTAACAGAACTACACTTTGATTGGCATTCAATTCCCCCAAATCCAGACACCCGCTAGCCACTCTGGCTCCTCAGCAATGTCAGTGCTAATCAGCGGCGGGCTAGATATGCCAATAGGATGGTGGCCATCGCATCCTCTTATCCGTCTATCTCAGTCGGACGTTTCCCTTAGATACCGGTATCTCCTTCAGACATACAAAACATAGAAGACACGTTACCTATCGCCGGCGCTGCTCGCTGTTCCCAGACTCGTGGTGTCCCAGTTCCCGGGCGGGGGTCCGTTTGGGACGAGACGAGGTCCACTGAACAGGAAATCCTGCTTGGCGCCTGCAGATGTCAGCTCACCTTCAACGGACGCCCAACCAGCGGGATTCTCGTGCACCTGCAGTCAATATCGACGCACTGTGTTCAGCAGCCGTTGCCTGTGTCTTGGCAAGGGCCCGTATCCCGGCTATCGAGCCCCCAAGAAATGTTACCGGAGTCAATCAGGTTCACTTCATTAACGGCGCCGGACCAGACACAAGCAAGGATTGTCCAAACACGAGTCTCTTCAGGAAAGGCAAGATTTTATTGTGTTGTCACACAAGTGCTCACACAGGATTGAATCTCTAAGAGTGAGCCCCTCTTTCACCCCGTGCAAGGGGTCTTATACTCAAAAATACGTAATTAGGTACATCCCAATTAGCCCACCTCCCGCTGACACTTTATTCCATCCCACGTGGGTTAATACCTCCCATCATTAGCATAAACACAAAGAACATTCCACATTTAACTATAAATTGATACACTTCATGTTAGTTTGACAGTATGTGATTTGTTTGTGCTGTCTTTCTCCGGCCAGCGCCTCCCTCCCTGTTGGCTTTGTTTATTCAGATAGCCAGGGACCTGGTCTGTTTTCTGTGCTCTCTTTGTTCTTTGGCACATCGCTCTGACCTTGCTTCATTCATAAATCTTTCTGTCTCTTTATGCCAAGAGCTGGCCGGATCCTGCCTGGATTTCTTGTTAGCTTTTCTAATCTACCACGCATTCCTTAAATTCTACGTGAGCTCAGCTATTTTCTTCTAAATGAAATCTATTCTATTTACTTGGTGAACCAATATTCTGAACAAGATGGCTGCCTGGCTCATAGGGGCAACCATCTTCCAGCCTGATTCTCCTTCAACAGTAGTTGTGGTTTTTGAAGATGGAAATATGATATTTCCTGGGACCATCTGCAAATCCATGTGTTTGTAGATGATTCCCTAAATCTTTGAAATAATACAATGCATAACATTTTTAATGTAAAATCTTAAGAAAACATAGATCATATTAAACTATAATTAAACTTATTGCAAGTCAATAAATATTTTAAAATTACATATGTCAAATAGCATAAATTATATATAGCTTTAGCGTTGCACATTTAGTGAATAAATCTCAATACATTCCATTTACTTGAATATATTTTGACCTAAACACTATAGTGGTTACTCACTAACCTCTGATTTGTTTTTTCTTTTTTAATTTTTTTTATAGAAAGTATTTTATCAGCAAGGATACATTGAGATTTCTCTCGTTTTCAAGTATGTCCTGGGTGGCGAGTATGTACTGTTAGGTGTCTTGCCCAAGGACACTTACTGGAGAGGTGCTCTTGCTGGGATTTGAGCCTGTGTCTCCCCGGTTATAGAGCAGCGATGTTGCCTCTACTCCACCCAGCCGGTACCCCCTGAATTGCATCGATTTGTGCAATTTCGGGACAATTGGTCTATACACTAAGCTGTCAATTCTGCAAATACTCGCGAATTGACAGAAAAATACGGTTCAGTTCCTCGCAATGGAGGAGGCACCAGAATTGGCCCTTTGAAGACTATCGTATCATCTTTTCACAGAACGCCAAAAAAGCACCGAAATTCAGGAAAAATGCAAAAAATATATTTTTTTTTTATAATACCTTTTTGTTTTTAAACCAAATTTTTGTTTTTCTTATTTTTTAAAAGACTTTTTTTATTTTGTAACACACCTCTTTATGATTTTTTTTAAAGGACTCCTTTATTGACATACTTTTACTACATTTTATTGGTTTATAACATTTTATTTTACTAGGAGAATAGGAGTTTTCCTTTTTGTTTTTTATTTTGTTTTTTGGCGGTTTTCGCCAACGGCAGATAACTGCTTCGTCGACTAAAATACGGTGACCATTCATCAAATAGTGGAGTCCCCAATGAAATTGCCGTAAAGTGGCGAATTGCGGCGAAACACAAAGCACCAAAACTGCGCCCAAATTCAGTGCTTTGTGAATAGAACCTAATGTCTCAATTGCACAACACGGCAGCCTCTGTATAGCACAAGAGGAAAAGTGTTTTTTATTATCATTATTATGATTCTCCTGTCTTTTACAGGCTGTAACTCTGTCCTTATATGGGAATCATTTATTAATGAAAAATAAAGAATTTACATTAATATTTTAATTCCGCTAAAATACCGGAGACGCAGGGCTCTAAACTATAACAACGAGTTTCTTTTCCCTAATTAATCATTACATATGACCCGCAACTCCACACTCAGTTTTGGTGTCAATGTTTAAATACAATAATAAGCTGGGATTCAAACAATCATTATTTTAACCCTTTCACTGCTGAGGACATGTGGGGAACGTCCTCATTGACTCCTAAGGAAAGATGGGGTGGAGATAGGGTTTTTTTTTGAACCCCAATGTCTCCTGACCTTTGGCAGCTAGCAGGGTCATGTTTGGTATCAGTAGAAAGGCCAGATTATGGCCTTTCCAATGATACCAAACATGACCATGTTTAACCCTTCAACGCCGCAGGACGTACATTTACGTCCTGCATTAAGCGGGCTTTGCCGCCGCAGGACGTAAATGTACGTCCTCGGCGTTTAGAGCCCCCCCGGGAGATACTCACCTTCTCCGGTCGCTCCCACGCTGTTCTGACTCCCCCGGAGTCAGATCAGTGTGATCCCTCCTCCGGCGTTGTGACGTCATCGCGCCGGTGGCGCGATGATGTCAGTTTCAGGCGTCCCCCCCGCCGGAGCAGGGGAAGCGCCTGGAGGGGAGGGGAGGGATCCTTCGGATCCATCTATCTCCCGATCGCCTGGTCCCCGGCGGCTGTGGCCAGCATCGCTGGAAGGGTCACAGCCTGACCTTTCCAGCGATGTATGGGGGGTTAACCCCTTAGTTGCCAGGTCGCGACCGGGCACTAATTTGTGCCCGATCGCGGCCTATTTCCGGTGGGGGCCGCCATCTTGGATGGCAGCCCCCACCTCTGGGTCACCCCCGGTCAACTGACTCATCGCGCCATGCGCGATGATGTCAGTTAACCGGGAACCCCCTAGCTGCAAAGGGATCGGTGGCAGCTAGGGGGTCATGGCTGATATTGCTGGAAAGGCCAGAGCATGGCCTTTCCAATGATATCAAACATGACCATGGTAAAAGTGAAATAAAAGTGTAAAAAAAGTAAAAATAAAAATAATAAAAATAATAAAAAATAATAAATTAAATAAAAAAAAAAAAATAATAAATATAATAATAAAAAAAAAATTTGTTTTTTTTAATGCAGCACTATTGTTCACATTTCAATTATAATGTGAGCAAATGCTTCACTAAAGATTTTTTTTGGGGGGTTTAGCTAAAATCACGCAATTTCTCCCCAAAAAAAAAATGGGTTCACCGTTCTAATTTTTTTAACAAATCTACCCAATAGAATATGACCGCAGAGCCTCGGATAATAAAATTTAAAAAAAAAAACACTTTACACACTGTGGAAGATTGAAATTTTATTGAAAATTCAAATTTTTTTACATTTTTTGTTATAGCATTTTGGCAGGGCATGACATATACATATAATAATGATATATTATTAATCTGCCGAGTCTGACGGAAAGAACGATATATAATTTGTCTGGATGGTATAAGAATACGTGACTTAAAAATGGTCAAAATGAGGTCAGCAAACTTCTACTTCCGAAACAGCGCCGAAGTTGTAAAATTACTCCCGTCCTTAAGGGGTTAAAGTAAAGAAAAAAAAATAATAATAATAAAAAAAAGAAAAATGAGTTTTTTTAAAGCAGTGAAATGGCTCAGCAGTGAAGGGGTTAATGGAACACTATGTTGAAAAGCAGAGTGTCCTTTTTTTTTTGCCCTTAAATAATTGCCCTATTTACTCACCTTTTGTCCCTCTCTGTGCGCGGCTCCTCTTCTTCAGTCAGGGATTCATGAACCTGGACGTCTCCGAGGCTTCTCTGCGCTCCCTGCTCTACTTGTAAGGCTAGGGTCAGACTAACGCATTTTTCGCGTCTTCCTTCAAAAAGTGCGTATGGACGCACTTTTTGATGGCAGACGCGATAGCGGTCACACGGTGCGCAATTACGCCCGTGATTTTAGACGGAGCTATAAAAAAACAAATGGATGTGATGTTGGCCGGACACGTGCAGCGTCTGACGTCTCCTAATCACGCACACACGCCGCTATGCCGACGCAGCGCAGTCTGTGCGTCAGTACTAGCGGTTCGACATTCTTGCGATAATGCATTTGTTTTCCGCTTGCGTTGTCCGGCCGCACTTTTGTGCGGCCGTACTTTGTATGTTGGTCGTCATTGGACGTCATTTGCTGCTGCCACGGCCGTAATAAAGTGCGACTAAACGCACGTTCAAACAGTGTTCGTCTGACCCCAGCCTTAAGGCCCGTGACAGACGAGCGCAGTGATCACGTCCGTGTTGCCGTACATTTTAACGTCCGTCGTAGCATAAAATTATGATCATTAGAGACCCACACACGAAGTACGTCCGCACAGAAGTGCGAACGCACAACACACGTGGCACCGGATGTAATTTAGGCAAGAACGTCAAACCGCTAGGATGCCAGGTCCACGCAGCTTTGTGTGTGAGTGATGGAACGTAGTCAGACGGACTGCATTTTTGACGTCCAGCATTTTTGACGGACAAAATGTTTTTTCATATCTTGTATCAATTTTTTTCATTTTACATATTAATTTTATTTCCCATCTACATCAGTCAAAAAAAACATCAATCAAAAAAAACCGACTGTGTGGTGCCTACAGTACGTCAGGTGTGCACGGACGCACAGTGTGCTCAGAACGTGTTTGTCTGTCATAAGCCTTAGCGAATGAGTCATAAATTGCTGTTTCCTTGCAAATGTTCTGTACCGCCTGTGAAGAACGAATGGATCGGAGCTGCGCAGAGACGATCCATCACAGCCTCTACCCAGGGGCGGATCCAGGGGGCAACGGGGCAATTGCCCCCCACCCTGAGAAAAACGCCAGTGTCCTCCTCCTTACAGGCGAGCGGCCGCTGTTATGATGCAGCTTGGCCACTCGCCTAGTATGGGAACCACCTGACCAGTAGCGCGCGATCTCGCGAGAACGCGGCTGCGCTGGTCAGGTGGTTCCCGCATGGTGAGCGGCCAATCTGCATCAAGCCAGTGGCCGCTCGCCTGTAGGGAGGAGGACGCTGGTGGAGCCTGGGGGGCCTGGCAGCCAGCAGAGGTACAGGTGAGAGCTGGGGGCAATATACCCATGTGTGAGCTGGGGCAAATATCTCCATGTGAGCTGGGGGCAAATTTCTCCATGTGAGCTGGGGCAATATATCCATGTGAGCTAGGGAAATATATCCTTGTGTGAGCTGGGGGCAATATATCCGTGTGAGCTGGGGGCAATATATCCATGTGAGCTAGAGGCAGTATATTCGACTGTCACTGCGAACCCAATACCAACTCTTGGCCAAAACTGGTAGAATGCCCCCCCCCGAAACCTGTGTCTGGATCTGCCCTTGCCTCTACCAGACTGATCACTACCGTGATAGGTCTCAGAGATAATGACGTCAAGCTCTGTCCTTGCTGACGTCATTAGTAACCAAACTAGTAGAAAATCAAATTCCCCGGCTGCTGGTGACACTGGGTGGGTTGGAGCAAACTCCTCCACTTCACTGTGGGAGGGGCGCGCTCCTCTCATCCTGGCCACTTCAAAAAGATAAAGTGGTCAGGAAGTATGTGAAGCGTGTTCCTTATATTGTGATAAATATCAAATATTTCTTATACCCTAATAAGGAAACAAACTAATCCAAGCTTTTCAGTGTCTGGACAAAAAGGGAATTCTCTTCACCCTGAATAAATAGTAGGGGAACTACGTTCCGAAGTGTTCCTGCTTGCCTTGACCCCTGCTAATGACTCAATGTTCTTAGTGGACTCTATATTCTATTATGCTCAGCCAGCAGACAGAACAGACACTTAATCCTGCATGCTGGCTGGCTGAGCATAGTAGGAAATCTAGTCCATTAAAGAAAGTATTCATAGAACAAAGAAAAAGCTGGTCACACTGCCAGGGTTGATATAACTGCATTAACCCCTTCAAAACTTTTAATTCACATGTATTTAAAATGTTTCTAGTAAGTATTTGGGGTTTTTTTTCCCCCTGGATTTTTTTTTTTTTGGGGAAATGACATCACAGGTGGAAAAAGTGCAATATTTACATTTTTGTTTTTTCTGGTTTTACATCTCAAAAGCCTACGATTTCATGAGGGTGTGTGAACACGAGACATGCCCCGTGTAGTTTTATTCACTTCACTGATGCTATTACTGGGTGACATCGTGAAGAAATTGGTAAAGGAAATTAACCCCTTCACTACCAAGATCGTGTATACACGATCAGCAGTAGCAGTTACAGCAGCCCGAGATAGTGGTAGTGAAAGGGTTAATTTTATGTTTCAGAAGGTGCCCCCAAAGTTTTAGTTTAGGTGCTAAAACTGTTTAAAATCGGCCTGGGAATTATCAGACGTTATCTAGCTCAATGGTTCCCAAACGCGGTCCTCAATTACCCCTAACAGGCCAGGTTTTAAGGATTCCCTTGGAGAAATGCAGTCTGAATCCTGCAATCACTGAGCAGCAAATCATATCACCTGTGCTGTGCTTCAGATATCTGGAAAACCTGGCCTGTTGGGGGTACTTGAGGACCGCGGTTGGGAACCACTGATCTAGCTCATGCAGGGGAGCTCTGAACTGCAGTTCTATATGTAGTAACTCCATTTGACCAGTAGATGGCGACATCTGCCTGCGAAATAGATTATTACAGTAAGGAATACATTGGGAATATTCTCAAACACATCTTTTTAATATAAATAATTAAAAATTGATTTTCAGAAAAAACACTGGTTCCTGACTGTGGATTTTGGGAAAATCGCTTTTTAGTGAAGGGGTTAATGTATATATAAAAAATGGTGACTTGATTTGCAGGAAAGCTCTGTGCAAATACTTTGATAAGACAAGGCTACTTATTAAAAATATCTTTACTACTGCATGAAGTCAGTTTTCTGCCTGGCTTTTATCCCTTACCGTACCACTGTAGCACTCGGTGACAGCCCCGTAGAGCTGCTGATAGTCATGCCAAGCATGATGTCTTTCTCGTTTCAATCAGTTATGTGCTGACCATCTAAATTACTTTGGAAAGGTACCGTGATGATGTGAATATGCGAAGGTGTTGTTTGATTGGCTCCCTGTGGAGAGAAACAAGCCGGGTCTCTGTGGTACGAAGCAGATATCAGTGTCGAGATATTTGGCAGCGATGTGAACCTTAACACTCCACTGATGGCGGACACAGATATGGAAAACTATATGAAACACACATCTGGCTGAACAAAGTACCACAGTGTGCTGCAAGGCGCATTATACTGCCCCGTGTTTATTTTAGATGATATTTTCTCTCTAGCAGCAGGTGACCTGAAGTGTTCATTTATTTTGTTTCTTTTTCTTTATCTTTTATTTGTATTAATCATCACTTTGAGGAGAAACAGCCCTTACACTTTTTTTATTTTTTATAATGTAACACCTTTTCTTCTCTCAACCACGGAAAAGAAATATCCGCTAGATCCTGGGAGGTGTTGGTGAATATAGGGACTTGGAACTTAAGTGAAATTAACCCCATAAGAACCATCGACATAAATAGTACGTCCTGGGGAAAATTCCCCTTAATGACCAAGGACATACTATGTACGTCATGGTCCTTTAACTCCACTCCCTCCCCATACTCACCTCTCTGGCCAGGGTCCCACATTGGTCTAGCTTCCTAGAAGCCAGCCCAATGAGTTTTATTGGCCGCAGCTGTCACAATGCTGTCATCCCTGGCCGCGATTATGTCATTTTCAGACGCCCCCGGTGCCTGCAGGGGGGACTCTGAAAAAGGAGGGGAGGTCCTTTGGACCCATCTCCCTCCCCAATGGCTGAGCGTAAAAAAAAAGAGTCACCGCTGGAGAGGACATAGTCTGCCCTTTCCAGCGGTGCCTCTCTTTAAACCCTTAGGTGCCAGATCGTGAGCCAATCGGCTCTGGATCACCATCCTCTCCTCTTGGATGTCACCCCCACCCACTGACATCATCACCATATGTGCGGTGCCGTCAGTTGGCCAGTTAACCCCCTAGCTGCCAAGTGGAGCTAGAGGCGTCCTTTGGATCCTGTATCTCTCAAACTGTGGCAGCGAGAGGGTCATGTTAAGTATCAAGGGAAAGGCTTTAAAAATAAAAAAATAGATTAAAAAGTGGTTTTTTTTAAAACAAATATGTCTGGGGGTATAATAGGACAAGTCACGTTTAAACATGATGAGCAAAACAGTCAAAATGAGCTCAGCACACAGAGGTGAAATGGCTCAGCAGTGAACGGATTAAAAAGCAAAAACATAAAAATTGGGTATTTCTAATTTCAGGACAAACTCGAATAGTTTCGAAACTATTTAGTTTTTTTGGTGGTTGTAGATTTTGGGATTAAAGTTAAAAAAAATAGTTTTCTATTTTTTCATCATATTTCATAAATGGTTTTATAGTAAATTATATCATATGATGAAAATAATGGTATCTTTAGAAAGTCCATTTAATGGCGAGAAAAACGGTATATAATATGTGTGGGTTCGATAAACAAGTAAGAGGGAAATTTGACCTAAACACAAAAAGTGTCAATATCGCCTGGTCACTATGGGGTTAAACACTTTTGGTCAAACTTCACTTTATTTCAGGAAGAGTTAGATTTTGAGATTGTGGCCATTAAGTTGCATTAGTGGGGTGTTCACCAAGTTGCCATTGCCACCCAGAATGTTTTATCCTACCGTTTTATATTAAGTAACTGGCTGACAGCTATTGTCCTTGATAATTCAAGACTTTCATTGAGTCATCTGGTCATCTCTCTTTCTCTTTTGTTTTCTGACTCCGTCCTTACCCCTTTCACTACAAAGCACTTTTTCTTGAAAAATATAATATCCTGTTTATTTCAAACATGGGATACAAAGTTAACAACTAAATACAGAGAAAATAGAAATTGTGCACAGAGATTGTTGTTCTAAAATAGGTAAACTTTTATAATACTGTAACTCTGCTCATTTCTAATTTTTCATGTATTCCTTTATCCTTTACAGAAATATTGCTAGAATGAAAGGTATTGATCTCTAGATGGTGTCCTTTATCTTACACAATGTCACATGGGGTCTTCATCATCGGCATACAGGCAGAAATGGCCTTTGTGTCAAATACACTAATTATGATAGAGACAGATAATAAAATGTTCCGATCTCCTGCTTTGTAGTGATCATAATGAGATTATTAGCAATGCAGCTTCCAAAAAAAATACCAATATCTGTATGCGGCATAATGCCTGTGTATGGAAATTACAGTAACACCTTGTATCTGTACTGTACAGGGATTTTCACTCATTATAACCCCCTGACTCGTATCACTGTACAGCAGTGACTGACCCCAGAGCTCTACCTGTATTCTGCAATATTCCTGTTTATTATTAACCTCCCTGGCGGTCCGATTCTGACATATTTTATATGTCAGAATCGGTCCTATTTATTCTGGCTCCCTAGCGGTATTAGTGTGGCTTGGGGGTTAACTTTCAATACTGAAAGCGGTATCCCTGAGCCACACTCGGGCTGATACTTACATGTCCTGCGCTCCCTCGCTGTCCCCGCAGTCACACTGCAGCCGATCGCGATGTCACACTTCCTGGTTCACTCCTCGCGAGAAGAGATCCAGGCAGTGTGACGTCGCGAGCGGCTGGAGGAGAATGCGGGGATCAGCGAAGGAGCGCAGGACATGTAAGTATCCAGAGTGTGGCTCGGGGATACCGCTTTCGGTACAAAATGTTAACCCCGAGCCACACTCGAGAATACCGTCAGGGAGGTTAACCCTTTCGCTGCTGAGGCTTTTCACACCTCTGTGCTGAGGTCATTTTTACCGGTTTCACTCATCATGTTTAACCAGTTTTGAAGCCTTATTTTAATATATGACCCAGACATATTAT
Organism: Leptobrachium leishanense; assembly: GCA_009667805.1. Lineage (NCBI taxonomy): Eukaryota > Metazoa > Chordata > Amphibia > Anura > Megophryidae > Leptobrachium > Leptobrachium leishanense. The sequence continues at coordinate 53,548,332 of CM019067.1, read as the reverse complement.
ATATCGTTCTTTCCGGCAGACTCGGCAGATTCATAATATGTCATTATTATATGTATATGTTATGTCCTGTCTGTATATTAGAACAAAAAATGCAATAGAATTAGAATTTTCAATAATTTACAATGTGTAAAAGTGTTGTTTTTTCACATTTTAACATGCGAGCGTTTGCGGTTATATTTTCTAAGGGGTGCGCTTGTTAAAAAAATTAGAAATGGGGAATCGTTACTTTTTTTTGGGGAAAATTACGTGTTTTTTAGCAAACGCCCCCATAGAAAAAATTGTTAGTGCAGCATCATTGTTCACATTATAATTGAAATGGGAACAATATTGTTGCACTAATAAAACGAAATAAAAAAAAAAAAAATTTTAATTTTATTTTTTACAGTTTACATGGTCATGTTTGGTATCATTTGGAAAGGCCACGCTCTGGCCGTTCCAATGATAGCAAACATTAACCCCTAGCTGTCACAGATCGGGAGATAGGGGGTTCATTGGAACCCCCTATCTCCACCATAGGTGGCAGCAAGGGGTTAATTTCGAAACTGGCGCCATTGCGCTCTGCGTGATGACACCAGTCATTAGGGGGATATCCCGGAAGCTTGGACGACATCCAAGATGTCGGCCAGCTCCGGGAGGGGACCGCGATACGGCACATGTTAGCGCCATATCGCGATCCAGCCCCCTAGTGGTTAAAGACAGCCGCCGCTTGGAAGGGCAGGCTGTGCCCTTCCAGGCGGTGCCTGCCTTTAATTGCTGGCCTGCGGGGAGGAGGAGGGGGAGAGGTCCGAAGGGACTCCCCCCTCCCCTTCAGGCACCTTCCCTGCAATAGCGGGGGGGTACCTGAAATAGAAGTCATCGCGCATGCGCGATGACGCCTATTGTGCCCGCCGTGGTCCCAGAGGCTGGGCTGACATCGATGATGTCAGCCGTACCAGGGGGCCGCGCGATCGGCCGGAATACCGTCCGATCGTGGCTGCAAAGGGAGGACACGCTGAGCGCGTCCTCCGCAGCCAAGTAGACATGCGGGTGGACGCGCTGAGCGCATCCACCGCATTGAAAGGGTTAATGAAGCAGTGACATTTTTGAGCTTTTTTGTTAGAGTAAGGTTTGGGGCTGCTGTTTGCAGCTTGTTTTACAGGATCACAAAAGGTACAGGATTGAATTCAAACATCAAACTTTGTTTCTCCACAGGGGCCACTGTGGCATGCCACAATCTGTGCCTTTCTAACTGTTTGTCCTGTTTTCTGAACAGCTTAAAGGGACACTACCACAATAAAAGCGGTAACTGGATTTTTTTTTTTTTACAAAGTATTTTACCAGGAAGGATACATTGAGATTTCTCTCGTTTTCAAGTATGTCCTGGGTGGCGAGTCTGTGCCGTTAGGTGTCTTGCCCAAGGACACTTACTGAAGAGGTGACCTTGCCGGGATTCAAACCTTTGTCTCCGCGGTCTGTCTCCACAGTTACTGAATTACTTGTACATTACAAATAAAACCACCTTATGAAATACATGATGCTGATTTTTTTTCTTTGTTTGAAGTAATTGCATGTAAAAAGGAAAAACAAAGATAGGTTTTCATCTCTCAGTCCCAATTTGTGGATATTTTTCCATGATTCAACATTTACCAAAATCTACACTTTACTGCTGTACCCAGTTCCTAAATCATGAAATCCTAAGATCTACCCCTGCTCTCTTACTGGCTGCTGTGTGTCACTAGAGGGCAGGAAACTCAGCAGACATCACACAATAGATGCACCCAGTGACACATATAGAATACAATATCTTCTTAACCACTTGGCTGCTAAGGACGCGCTCAGCGCGTCCGGCCAAGTGCACCTCCTGCAGAGCCATAGCTAGCTCCTTTTGCACCCGAGGCAAAAACAGAAAATTGTGCCCCCCCCACATAATTTAAAAAATCAGAGTTCCCGACCAGTGGCGCAGTGCTAAGCTCCTGGATGCTCCCCGCGACCAGAAGCAGTGGATCGGACCACCCTTTGCGCTGTGGGATGAGAGGCAAGTATGTGATTTTTGGGGGGTTCCAGTTGGTGCTGACTGATTCTGCAGAAGCGGCATCACTTAGCGCCAGCGTCTAGCTGTGAGAAACTTTTGTAGCTATGGCGGGATGGTAATTAGCGTTAGGACTTTGCGCTCCCCATGTTAAGTATAGGGAGCGCAAAGTACAGTAACCTCACGCTGAAAAGCACAATCTCCTGGATTTTTTAACCTGTTATCGTTGGGATTGTAATATGAGGTTCCTGTGCTAGGATGTGATATGGGCAGCATGCAGTAACCTCATTTATCCTAGCATCAACGCTCACATGTGTGAGTGCTAGCGTTAAGGAGGTGATGGGGCCCTACATATATAGTGCACACACAGTACATGTACAAATACAGTACACACAGAATACCTGCATGTATAGCAAAAGAACATTTAGCATAATATACACCCCCCCAGAATAATATACACAGCACTGAGCCCCCAGACTATTTTCCCCAGTTCACATGGATATTATTGACCCCAGCTCATATAGGTATATATTGCCCCAGTTCACATGGATATGGCCCAACTCATGGATATGCCCCCCAGCTCTCATGGATATTGCCCCAGCTCTCATGGATATGCCCCCAGGTCTCATGGATATGCCCCAGGTCTCATGGATATACCCCCAGGTCTCATCATGGATATGCCCCCAGGTCTTATGGATATTGCCCCCAGGTCTCATGGATATGCCCCCAGGTCTCATGGATAATGCCCCCAGGTCTCATGGATAATGCCCCCAGGTCTCATGGATATTGCACCCAGGTCCCATGGATAGTGCCCCCAGGTCTCATGGATATTGCCCCAGCTCTCATGGATATTGCCCCCAGCTCTCATGGATAGTGCCCCCAGCTCTCATGGATAGTGCCCCCAGGTCTCATGGATATTGGCCCCAGGTCTCATGGATATTGCCCCCAGCTCTCATGGATAATGCCCCCAGGTCTCATGGATATTGCCCTCAGGTCTCATGGATAATGCCCCCAGGTCTCATGGATATTGCCCTCAGGTCTCATGGATAGTGCCCCCAGGTCTCATGGATAATGCCCACAGGTCTCATGGATAGTGCCCCCAGGTCTCATGGATAATGCCCCCAGGTCCCATGGATAATTCCCCCAGGTCTCATGGATATTGCCCCCAGGTCTAATGGATAGTGCCCCCAGGTCTCATGGATAGTGCCCCCAGGTCTCATGGATAATGCCCCCCAGGTCTCATGGATATTGCCCCCCAGGTCTCATGGATAGTGCCCCCAGGTCTCATGGATATTGCCCCCAGGTCTCATGGATAGTGCCCCCAGCTCACCTCTCATTGCCACGTGCACAGCTGTGAAGGGGCGCAGCCGAGTCCTGTGGGAACGATTGCCGGCAGCCGCGTGCTTCCTGCTAGAAAGGCCGCTGACATCTTGGATGTCGGTCAAGCTTCCGGAACTCCCCCTGATGACTGGCGTCATCGTGCATAGCGCGATGACGTCAGTCCTGGAGTTAACTGCTAGTTGCCACCAATGGTGGAGATAGGGGGTTCCAATGAACCCCCTATCTCCCGATCTGTGGGAGCTAGGGGTTAATGTTTGATATTGTTGGATCGGCCAGAGCATGGCCTTTCCAATGATATCAAACATGACCATGCAAATGTTAACAAAAAATAAATAAAAAATAAAAATAAAAAATATTTTAAAAAAATTATTAAAAAAAATAAACAAGTTTTTTTTTTTGGTTCGTTAATGCAGCAATATTGTTACCATTTCAATTATAATGTGAACAATGATGTTGCACTAACGATTTTTGTATGGGGTGCGTTTGTTAAAAATCGCGTAATTTTCCCCCCAAAAAAAATGTAACGAGACCCCATTTCTAATTTTTTTAACAAGTGCACCCCATACAAAATATAACCGCAAACCATCGCATGTTAAAATGTTAAAAAAAAACACTTTACACAATGTAAATTTTTGAAAATTCAATTTTAATTGCTTTTTTTGTTATAATATATACAGACAGGACATAACGTATACTTATAATAATGATATATTATGAATCTGCCGAGTCTGCCAGAAAGAACGATATATAATATGTCTGGGTCCTATAATAAAATAAGGCTTCAAAACGCGTTTAAACATGATGAGCGAAACCAGTAAAAATGAGCTCAGCACACAGGTGTGAAATGCCTCAGCAGCGAAAGGGTTAACAAAACATACAAGAGAAAAACAAAGCACATGTAAGATATCAGCAACAAAAAATAAATAACAAAAAAATTGGAATTTTGTTTTGGTGGTAGTGTCCCTTTAGGCTAGGGTCAGACAAAAGCATTTTTCCCCGCGAACGTGAAAAAGTGCGTCCAAACGCATTGACCTATTTTTTCACGGAATGCGCAAAAACGGTCAGACGACGCGCATTTTCGGCCATGATTTGGTACGGATCGTCAATAAAACTCTTTTTGCGTCTGGACGTTATGTAGGCTGGACATTAGCAGCGTCTGACATCTCCTAATCTCGCACACACGCCGCTATGCCGCAGCTGCGCACTCAGTACGACAGTACTAGCGGTTCAGCGTTCTCAGGAAAATGCGTTCAAATTCCACTTGCGTTGCACGGCCGGACTTTTGTGCGACCGTACTTCGTATATTGGTCGTCATTGCCCGTCATCTGCTGCTAGTGCGGCTGTAATTATGTGCGCCAGAACGCACGTTAAAAGTGCGCTGGTCTGACCCCAGCCTTAATGGTAGCTTAAGAAGAACGTAGCTATCATATTGTTGCACCAGATGCACTAAATTAGTTACTGCTGGGGATTAGTGAATATACTTATTTCGGAGCTTAATCTCTTCAAACGTGCATTTTCATTAATGAACTAATTCAATAATATAATTAATATTTACTATATTACATAATAATATATATCATGCATTAAACAAGCAGGTGGAGAATCCATCATGTAATGTACCTTTTAGGAAGTTTCAGACAAAATAACATATGAGTTGGCGCTGTCATTGTCTCGGAAGAGTAAGTCTGAATGTTTTCTAAGAAGGACTCTTGTTAAACCTAAGGCAATAATTATATCATTTAAGCCTTGGCTGAAGTAGCTGTCACTGAAAACACGACGAGGCTCAGGGGAATTAAAAGATGCTTTTTAAATGTGCAGAAAATAAATAAATAAAAAAATCCTTCAGATATGCTTTGGGAAAATCGCATAATGAACGGGTTGTATGTTATATTTACGTTTTAACAATGTAGGATTTTCTGGCTTAAATTGGTATTTTTTTGTCCTTTTAATATTCAATGGGAATTGCACATGTGAATTCCGTGAGGTGTGAAAAAGACACAACGCATCTCATTCCTTTAACCGCTTTGCTACCAAGTGCTTTTTATTGAAGAAATATTATCCATAGCATTTATTTGAAACATGGGATGCCCAGTTAGGGACTAAATATAGGGTGAAATGTTAATTTTGTACAAGTTTTGTTATTTTAAATTGTTGACATAAAAATAATGTCAACTTGCTATCACATATTTTTTCATCCTTTACGGAAACATTGCTGGGATGGGAGGTTGTGAACTGCAGATACTGTCCCTTATCTTGCACAGTTTTGCACGGGGTCTGCATTTTCAGCATACAGGCATAAATGGTCTTTGTGTCGAATCCAGTAAGGCTAGTGTCAGATGAGCGTCTTTGGAGAGCAGAAGGAACGTCCGTGAGAGTGGACGTTCCTTCCACTCGACGCCCGTCTGGCCACCTTGCTGAGTGCACTCGGTGTACTGTAGAGGTGCTTCCCGGCAGTGTGCGGAATCATATGCTGCAGTAATTATACTGTAGAGGTGCTGCCCGGCAGTGTGCGGATTCATATGCTGCATTATTCTGTAGCGGTAAATCATTTTGTTCATTTTGTTTCCTTTCATACAATTTTAATATGATTAAATAAAGTTGTGCAATGCATATTCATAAGAAAAAAAGGATCTTTCATAAAAAAAGATACATCCGAAGGAACGAATCGGCAGAATTACTGTATCGACCGAGATATCGGAGCATCCGAAATACCATTCGTCTAAGTCAAAACGAAATAGACCCTTTGAAACAATGAGAACAGACGATCCAAAAGACCGAAAATTTCCGATATCACAAAATGAAAGTCGATACGAAACAAAGAGCCGAAACTAAAATCGGTCGAAATGATAATTTTAAAAAACCGAACGAGCCGAAACGAAACGAAAAAATAATGCATGCACATCTCTACAGAGAATTTCTTCTCTTAACAGGGGATGTACTAATATTGCATTTAAAAGATATGCAAAGATGTTTTGTGTGCTTATGTCTGGTATTTATTGTGTTACAAGTGAAAATCCACATTTTTGGTCGGAAGGAGTAACTGATTTATGATATTTTTGGTGCGGCAGCTTATCATCATCATGACTTAGTTCCCATTGCAAATATTTCAGTTTGGAAAGTAAATCATTTGGTAAGGAATTGTGCAGCAACACTGACGCAATGAAACAGTAGCACATTCCAAGTATCCATCCATGCAAGAACAGCATCGAAATCCACCCAAACCACTGGCGATATAATGATATCATCTGTACTTTGCATTGCAATCTAAATAATTGCGTAAGAATACTCCAATGTCAACAACAATGACAAACGGAAATGTATCCGATCAGATACAATGTCTGCGTTACAAGTAATTGCTGCAGTATGGCAACTTCTGTACCTCCCAGATCAGATAGCTCAACGCGCAGGGTATCTAATTCATGTTAATATGCTACAATAAACCTGAGATCATTGTTTATTTAATAACTCCAGTTGCCGCATATTTATTCCATCAGTTTTCTCTTTCATGAGGAAATACTATATTCTACTAACAGCTAAAGCGATTAATTCCTCAATATTTGGCCCAAACTCAATTGTATAAGTCGACCGTCAGCCTGGATTCTGTATCTATTGGAAAATGCAGTGAATAGTAAGAAGGAATAAGATGTAATGTAATGGGCTGACTCCTATGAGAGCCTATAGACAGGCAGACACATCGTATGGGGATGGGGCATCAACACAAAGCCAAACAGTTTGTTTTGACATAAGTCTGTCAATAAATCAGAACTTGTATCCAATGACCCGTTGTAACAATAGATTAGGCAAATCTACTATGTCAGGGTGTTTCTGTCAGGACCCAGTGGGTTTATGGAAACTGACTCTCCAGCATCCTAACAGTAAACATGTACAGAGATGTCCAGGGCCGGTGCTAGACTATTTTTCGCCCTAGACAAGACCAGCTACTTTTGCTCCCCCCCCCAGGAAAAAATTGTCAACTGTTGAAGTGCGGGGGGAACACACACACACGGCGAGTGCAGGGGGGACACACACACTGTGGGGGGGAGTCGACACACACTGTGCACAGGACAACACGTGATCGTTCGGTGCCCATCTTACCCCTCCGCTGGTCGGGCCCAGGTTCGGTATGTGCCTCTCTCTTTCCTCTGCCGCTTTCTTTCTTTCCTCTGCCCTCTGTGCCTCATTCTTTCTTTTGTGCCTCTTTCTTTCGCCTTTTTTTTCTTCTGCCTGTTTCTTTCCTCTGCTCTTTCTTTCTTTCCTCTGTGCCTTTCTTTATTTCTTCTGTGCCTCTTTCTTCTGCCTTTTCTTACATCTGCCTTCCTTCCTTCCTTTCTCTCTTTCTTTCTTTCTTTCTTTCTTTTTCCTCTTTCTTTGCTCTGCCTTTCTTTCTTTTCTTCCCTCTGCCTCTTTCTTTCTTCTGTGCCTTCCTTTTTCGTGCCTTTTCTTTCATTTGTGCCTTTCTTTTTCCTTTCGTTCTTCTGTACCTTTCTTTCTTCTGCCTTTTTTCTTTCATCTGCCTCTTGCGGCGTCCCACGTAATCTGGTGGTGCATGCACAGCACCAGAAGATGCCAGCCTTCTGCGCCGCTAGCAGGGGTCCACTTTGCAAGCCGCCACTGTCAGCAACACAAGCAAGCAATGAGGAAGGGGTACAATAATGGTTGAAGTCGGCTGCGCCCCTTTGTTGCAGTGCGCCCTAGGTGGTTGCCTAGCTTGCCTAGTGGAAGCACCGGCCCCGGAGATGTCCCTATAGCAGCATGTCACCCCCCCTTATCTCTTTAACCCCTTCACTGCCACATGCTTTTTTTAAAAAAAAATAATAATAATAACATTTATTTCAAACGTAGGATGTGACGTTAACAATGAGATAAAATAGAAATTTTGCACAGAAATTATTGTTTTGATATAGGAAAAAAAATATTTGAAAACAAGAGAAATCTCGATATATTCTTCCTGGTAAAACACTTTATAAATAAATGTAAAATTACTCGTTTTAGATTGTTCATATATTCATTTATCCTTTAGAGAAACATTGCTGGAATGAAAGATTTTAAACTCTAGATGGTATCCTTTATCTTAAACAATGTCAACGGGGGTCTGCATTATCAGTATACAGGCAGACAATGTGTGTCAAAACCAGCAAATATGATAAAAATAGATGATAAATCAATTAGATCTCCTGCTCATAGGGATTTGTAGGGATCAAAATGAGGTTTATTAGCAATGCAACTTCCACAAAATACTAATAGAATATAAATAATAATATCTGTATGTGGCATAATGTCTGTGTATGGAAATTACAGTAACACCTTGTATCTGTACTCTACAGGGATTTTCAGTCATTATAGTCAGTCATTTTTTACACCAAGCTTTTGTGTTGCGTTCATTTTATTTACTGCACGTGGGTTCTTATCCTGTTCGCCGATACTCACCGGACACCACAAGTGATAATCTCCACCTGTTATCTGTCTACACACGCACTGCCAACTCTCGCCTCCAAGACTTCTCAAGGGCAGCTCCGGTCCTGTGGAATGACGTCCCTCATCCTATCAAACTCTCCCCTAATCTTCAGGCCTTCAAGAAATCCCTCAAAAACCCATCTCTTCAAATTAGAGTACCACATCACTGATGCAACTCATCCCTCTACTCACCTACTCACACAGGACTGAAGCTGCTTCTATGGCCCCACCATTCCCAAACCACTGGCACTAATGATCCTGACATCTAGTAAAATTCCTCTTGTTTTCCTCAACCCCAATTCCTCTGTAAGCTCCTATGAGCAGGACCCTCTACTCCTCTTATTTCCATCATATGTCTATCTCATTCCCTTTGGTTGTTGTAAAGCGCTGCAGAAACTGTTGGCGCTATATATAAATGATGACAATAATAATAATAATAACCCCCTGAATCGTATCCCTGTACAGCAGTGAGTGACCCCAGAGCTCTCCCTGTATTCTGCCCTCTCCCTGGTTATTGCAATGCAGCAGCAGCATTTTTGAGCTTTTTGTTACAGTGAGGTTTAGGGCTGCTCTTTGCAGATTGTTTTACAGTATTACAGAGGAACAGGAGTGAATTATCACAATGAATTTAATTTCTCCACACCTGCCTTGACGAGATATACAGTTCAAAATGCTAATGATTGCTGTTCAGTGTGATACAATGCAAAATTAAGTTAACTCGACTTTGGTAGTGAAAGGGCTAGAATGTGTAAAATTGTGCAAAATGAAGCTAAACCTTCTCATTTTAGAGGCTTAATTGCATTTATTTTTTATTTACTGCTATTGGCTATTTTGAGAATGAACTTGGTAATTTTTGTTTACCTATTTATTCTGTTTATTGTGCTGTTTATTCAATGTGAGGTTCTGTTTAACATTAAATCTTCAAGCTGCACACAGCTCAGTAAATCCCCTCATTGTCCTTATTCACAAATCAAGCCAGGTTTTCCTAACGTTCTGGACAACGGCAAGCATTTTGATGACCGACTTTAAAAATTTAGGGAAAGATATCTATCTTGTTGAAATACAAACATTTTTCCGCTTTTTTTGAGCTTTGCTACTTTGGGTTAAACTTTGTGAATTCCGATGAATGTACATTTTGAGGTTCGCTCCCACTTTACTCCAGACATAAGAAAATATTAACCTTCGAGAATGAACTTTTTCTTTTATGAGTAAATATTAATGTTCCTGTTTCCCACTAAGTTTTGAGTCGTATTTTTCTTTCCAGAGAATGTTTGTTCATGCCAGGAAAGGGAGTTTACTATACCACGAATCAGCCTTGTACCTTGCGGAAACCTGACCAAGAACTAGGAGGGAGAGGAGAAAATAGTTTGTCTGTGTAGCATCCTACATAACGCGCAGTGACATAAAGAAACATGGAGCAGCTCTAGGAAATCCTAACCCTCCCATGTTTTTACTTTCTAATATTACAATGAAATGCCAGCAAAAATGGACATATTCCAGGTTTAATATATTTTTACATATTTTTTGCTTCACTTATTGGCTTAAAAATCTTAATTTTTGGACTTTTAGCACAAATGTTCCTTGGCAACCCCCCCCCCCCCCACATACACACACACCACTAGTGTGTATAAAGATACATTTATGTGAGTTATTTAATAGATAATGGAAAGGTCAAGATCGCCAAAAAAAATAATGGAAGGAGGAATTTGAATTAAAACTTGATTTAATTTTATTATTTCTAATATTAATATATTTTTTTATGTATAATTTTGGATATTCGAGTTTTTATTGACTTGTCAAACTAGGACAACAAACGAGTTAGTAATATACATTTTGCCAAGGGAGAGGCATTGGCAGAACCGCTCTGTATGTCATCTTGTAACCCCAGAAGCTGTCCTAGCATTGAAAGCTTTCCAGTCGGAGGAGATACCTAATCTTTGGATGACTCTCACAGTCTACAGGGGCACCCAGGGGGTGGAAACACTCAGCACGCCATGCACATTGACATTAAAATAAATGATCATGGTGGTTACAGTTTCCCTTTATCTCCTTTACTACCACGTGACTTCCCATAACACTACTAGCAGGACCTGGTGGTTTTACGAAAAATAACTACCCATACCCATAAATAAATACAGAGATGTCCCACTATGCACTAGTGGCCAAAATTGTGGATACACCTTCAGGTTTTCTCAGTTTTGGTTGACAAGATAATTCCTCCGCCTCCCTGGCCTTGAAACAGCCCTGACTTGAATCCCGTCAAAAAATCTGTGGTCAAGATTGAAACGCATGGTCTCGAGCAAGAATCCAAGCAACAAGTGAGGACTCATTGAGGCTATAATCAATTCCTGGCATCATATGATCACAGAAGAGGATGTCAAAAGACTTGTAGAGTCAATGCCTAGAAGGTGTCAGGTAGTAGTTAAGGCCAAAAGCTATACAACACGTTATTGAAAAAACACATTGTGGGAAACTTGAAATTATCATTTTTATGCTATATAATAGCCAAGATGCATTATGGGACATTTCCAGCCAAAATTGATCTTATTTATAGATTTCTTTTTTTTAGTTAAGACATTCATTTACTATATTAACTTCATAGTGACCGGGCGGCTTTACACAAATCCGTCCTTTAGTGCCCGCTGCTGTTTTTACATTTCTGCGCTATTTGTGTTTAGGTCAAATTTTCCTCTAAGGCTAGGGTCAGACGAACGCAGTGCGAACGCGCATGCAGCCGCACTTTATCACGGCCGTAGCAGCAGCAGATGATGGCCAATGACGGCCAATATACAAAGTGCGGCCGCACGAAAGTGCGGCTACGCAACGCAAGCGGCAAACAAACGCATTTTTTCCGAGAACATGATACCGCTAGTACTGACGTTACAGAGTGCGCTGCGTGCACTAGCGGCGTGTGTGCGTGATTAGGAGACGTCAGACGCTGCTAATGTCCGGCCAACATAACGTCCAGACGCAAAAAGTGTTTTATTGATGATCCGTACAAAATCACGGACGCAAATGCGCATCGTATGACCGCTATCGCGTATTCCGTGAAAAAATACGTCCATTCATTCGAACGCACTTTTTCACAGACGACGTGAAAAATGCGTTCGTCTGACCCTAGCCTAACTCGTTACTGCAACCCACACATATTATATACCGTTTTTCCCACCATTAAATGGACTTTCTAAAGATACCATTATTTCTATCATATCGTATAATTTACTATAAAAAAATATAAAATATGATGAATAAATGGAAAAACACAGTTTTTTGAAATTTAATACCCAAAATCTACAACAGCCAAAAAGACCCCAGCTGAATAGTTTCAAATTTTTTCCCGAGAATAGAAATACCCAATTTTTGCATGTTTTCTTTTTAACCCCTTCACTGCTGAGCCATTTCACCTCTGTGCGTTGAGCTCATTCTGATCGTTTTATGCTAATAATTTTTTAATGCCAGCCTAGGTCCTATTTTAGTAAACCCCCCAGACAATTTTTTTCTTTTTTTTTTATTTAAAAGCAACGTGATGAATGATGACGTCATCAAGCCTGCTGCCCCCCTAAAATGACAGGGCAGGCTTCCAGCCTACCAGAACGCCGTGGGAGCCGGCAAGGGAGGTGAGTATCGGGCAGGAGGGAGGTTAGGCGACCCTATCGTAATATGTACGTCCGCGGGTCTAATGGAGACATCCTGATCGGACGTACATAGTACGTCAGCGGTCAGGAAAGGGTTAGATTTTACTTGTGCTATGACTTTTTAGAGATTTTTAAATAAAAAGTACTTTAAACTGCAAAAGTTTGTAAAAATCTAAGGTGTATCCACAATTTTGGCCATCAGTATGTGTGTTCACTGCAGGTAAGCCCTTTGAGACTTGTAGAGGCCTACCTCTGCTGGCCAAAAAGTGCTACTACATGCACATTACAACTTGGGCTTCGTGTTTCCTTGAAGGAAAAATGCAACCCAAAGTTTTTCAAACATTTTCAACACACCGGCAGTCATGTCTGCTAGTTTGAACTTTTAGGAGTAGGCTCTGGAGCTCATTTGCAAACAACAAAATTCCTTCACATTGTTTTCAGAATCAGAACAGCTCAAGTATACTAGATCTCGGGGTACCTGCAGGTGCCTAGGAAGATTGGCAATACTCGACCATGTTAATGAAGGGGTTACTAAACGCCATGAAAATTATATTTATAGTGACTCCAGGCAACACGCCGCTGCCAGTAACTTTAATTTTATAAACGATTGATGTGACTTCATAGCATAGAACTAATTGATGGTGATTCTAAATATGAGCAAGTCATTATGACAAATGTATATATGACGAGGAAATAGGTTCTGCGTGCCAGTGTTTGTGCTACAGATCTTTTACTGGGAATATTTATATGAAGTGTGCAGCACAGATTAACAATAACTCTTTTACCCTGCTTATGTCTGAGCCAAGATTGCTTCACTGCGATTAGCTATAGTCATTAGGAAATCAATGATACATTTCTTGCGAGTGTTTTAGGATTGTAATAGTTTTTTGAGTTCCGTAATAGCTTTTCAGAGCATAGAAGTAATAAAACTACCCATGATGTGATACAAATATGTTTTATGTGTCTCCTGGATAGTTTGTAGACCAGGAGTCCAGCTGTGGATATAATATTGAATTGTACATTTTTGCTCGGATCTTGTTTAACATGTGCAAAACCAAAGAAAATGTGTGAATGCAAAACAGACAATAAAACAGAATTGAAATATACTGTATGGTTAAGGAGGATTAAACATCTCTCCGGTTTACTGTACTGTGTACCTGGCTTTGCCTTTGTCCTCGGTCCGATCACTGTGGTTTCCCAAGGGGGTGTACCACCTTCTGCATCTCAGGCTCTGTCACTCAGTAAGATAACAGGATAACAAAGGTCAAGTCTACTGGAAACACTTGAGAACGCAGTACCCCCATTATTTTTGCAGCAAGAACTGAGTCCCATTCGCCTGTGGACACGCTGCACAGTGTGAGTACTCAATCTCATCTGATTGGTCGTGCTGCCGTGAGCTTCCTGCTCCCTCTCCCCTCTGACAGAGGCTCATAGGGCTGATTCAGCCACCCAAATGCAGGGGCATAGTCCTGCTCAGAAGCTCAACTCAGGTTTCAGGGCTTGGAGACCTTTGGGAACCAGCCTTATCCAGTGGGATCAAAGCTTTCCTGCATTGACAACCACATGATTGGCTGGAGCGCCAACCCCCCTTTGTAGTCATGTGACATGCTGAGCTGAAAGCACATCCTGCAGAGATTTTAGCGGTAACTTTAGTTATCATTTTACTATAATAGGCTGTTACTGCACTTTTTAAAGAATATAGAATGAACAAAAAGCAATGGGAGCCGCAGAATAACGAAAAGATTCCTATCACTCATTATTCACCTAGCAGCTGGGGAAAAGTTACCAGCGCCCAAAACCTGGTGTATGCGATTTCCAAACGGAGACAGAAACAACACCTATGTCATATCTCACAGGTCAGAATAGAACATGATCATGGCTTTCCTCTGTGACCTACTTAAGTTTGCATATGTCTCCTGTGATACTGCACGGAGTCCTATAATTACATGGAAGGGATACCACCCAACAGCGGTGCTCGCCATTAAACACCCAGCGTTTCACTTGGAGTTAGATCACCACTAGTTAGCACACTCGCAGCACGCTCTCCATGTGCCTTTGATTAGGATCTGGCAGAAATGATGTACTATGAGATAATGTGTAGGGAATCAGTCTCAATATAGAGGCAAACTCGCAGTCGCTTCAACAAAAATGACAGCTTTAATTTTCAGACAGCCATCATTAAAAAAAGAGAAACAAAAAGGTTGCAGGCATCCAGCCAAAATCAATTGATAGGAACAAATAAAAGACCGCTCCACTGAGCCTTACTGGTTAGTTAGTGACAGTCCTCCGAGCTGGGTTGGTTTCCTCCAAGGGAACAGCTTATAGTTCATCCATAGAACTCACAGACAGGTTCTCGTATTCTCCTAACACAGGAGTTGCTGCATTCAGCACGCCGTCTCTCCATGCACTGAGACACACACACTGCTAGGTGCAGCTGCCCATTAATGAATCCCTGTCCCACCTAGAGCTAATTAAACTCCTAGTAACACCAGCTCCAGAATCTGTTCTACCCATGCAAGGTAAAGGGCTATGGGTCTTTACCTTCAAATCTATACTAGCAGTACCTTAGATGATAAATCTAAGCATTCATGGAGGAATGTATCTGCCATCTATCACTTTTCCTGCCACCCTGGCAGGTTCTACTGGCACTCTGTTACAAATGGTAGACATACGCCATCTCTGAATATATTTGCTTGGATAAATCCCTATTATGTTGTTGAAGGTAGGTGTTTCGAAGAATAGTTTGGAGCTTTTGATGTTGGTTTGAACCAGAGAGAGCTACAACAGAAAACCAATCAAATGATTACATGACCAGGCAATCACATTTTTTCTGTTTTGTGTCTACCCATAAATGTTGTGTTTTCTTTTTGCTCTGGAAGTCTGACATTCTCTGTTAATCTCACAACACAAACCTACTCAGAGAGACATGTTCTTATTGTCAGACATACAGGAAAAGCTATGGGGTCCTTTAAATTATTTTCTACCGGTGTACCTTTAATCCATGTAAATTTATTAATCCCACTTATATCTGCTCTTTACAAACTTCCACCTTGCACCTTCAATGTGCCAGCATGGTGCTTTACTGATTGCTATTTGGTTGCTCCTTAGAGCCGTTGTATCTTACTTTCAGCTCCATCTGCTCCGCATTCCGGTACTTGACATCCGAGCCCGGCCTGCTGCTCGTCAGGTTATACTTGCTACGGGTGGATTGATTTGGCATGCAACCTTGGCTCTGAGCTTCAACCTTGCTCTTGTATTGCTCCTTCAAACCTAGTTCACCTGGAATTGACCGTGGACTGGATAACCAGCACTTTTCTGCCTCCTTCCTCTTGCATCACGCTATTAGATTTACTGGAATTCACTGGGTCTGGTATTTATTTGGCTCATTGCTATTGTTCCTTGGTTTTTGGATGTAGTCCCACCAGCAGACGCCTGTGTTTGCTGCTATAAACCAATCTCCTTGTTCATTACAGGTTGTAAAAAACAATGGGTTAGCTCAAACAGAAATAGGTTAATAATAACAAAAATAATTTCAATATATATTAAATATACAGGGATATACCAGCTATGCCCTCTATGTGTATCGGTGCATAGCAGAAGGAACTTCAAACAGTTCCCAAAAAGAGGGCAGTAAGATGAATGAGAATACCAATGGCAGGTGTACTCAACATAAAGAAACTGAAGGGGAATTATCCAAAATCAAAGCACTCACATTATTAAGAGCCTTTTAAAGCAAAAATGGCTCAGTCGATAAGTTCTGGAACCAGTTGAGCTGACTATCCTTTCTTTGGACAGCTTGGTTAGGCATTGGTCTAATGGGGTTATTCAGAGAGAGACAATCTGGCTCTGAAATGTCACAGAACATGGAATTTCCCCGTACGGTGATGTTTCGGGGCCATTCGGCTATTCAGAGAGCAGGCAGTTTGCCAAATTTTGGTGAACTGCCAGCAAGTACGGTGCCTGTTCGAGGCAGTGAAATCCCCCAAAGAGAAGCAATGGTTAATCTATTCTGTTCGGTGTTTTCATTCGGCAGGTTTATTCAGACGAATTCCATAGGCTTCAATGTTAAAAATATTCCCATTTTTATGCAATATCTTATAAACCATTTATTATTTTAAGGAAAAAGACAATTTGCACAAAGTGCAACAAGAGTGGTAGTACAATAATTTTTAATGGTAATAAAGCATATCACAAAATAAAAAAGAGATTGGAAAAGAAGGTGGAAAATGACCCAAATGGAGAAATTATTATAACTGTACCAATTGGTGGAGTGGAAGTCCAAAAAGCCCAACAAGCTGGAAGTCTTAGTAGGATTATAGGTGTAACCTCACTATACCTCGGTGGTTCAAGCCACCTACATAACCAATAATACAATACACTATCTTAGTGTTTGAGAAACACCCAAAGGCAATAATAAGCAGTGGTGCCTTTGGGTGTTTCTCAAACACTAAGATAGTGTATTGTATTATTGGTTATGTAGGTGGCTTGAACCACCGAGGTATAGTGAGGTTACACCTATAATCCTACTAAGACTTCCAGCTTGTTGGGCTTTTTGGACTTCCACTCCACCAATTGGTACAGTTATAATAATTTCTCCATTTGGGTCATTTTCCACCTTCTTTTCCAATCTCTTTTTTATTTTGTGATATGCTTTATTACCATTAAAAATTATTGTACTACCACTCTTGTTGCACTTTGTGCAAATTGTCTTTTTCCTTGTAATTTTGGGTTATGCCCTGTTGAGTGGTTTTTTTGAGCCTTATCTCTTCTCTGTGTTGTTTCTCATTTATTATTTTAATCTGCTGTAAAAAGTCCTTTTATTTATAGATTTTTTTAGGATCTTTTAGGCATTTTGGGGGATTTTTTCAGGAATTTTTTTTTTCTGTAACGGCCCTTTTTATTATTATTCATTGGATCTTATATGTAAATTCCAGGCATTTTCGTTCAGTAGTTTTTTGCGAACAGCGTTTCAATTTTGACACTTTCAATTGTATTGTTTTCTTGTTTTTTTTACCCGTCGGATGGCTTGTCGGCTGCATTTGGCGGCCCTCTGGTGGGTTTGCGGCAGATGTTTGACGGGTCAACAGAGGCAGGTTTGCGGTGGGTTGGCGGCAGCATTTGGCGGCCGATTCCCTGCACTTCAGGGACCCTGTGGTGAATGCTGAATGGGGAAATTTGATTCCCCGAAGTGTGGGGAATTGCGGGGAACGAGAGAGCACTGAAATGTCGGTGACATTTCGGTGCTCTCTAAATAACCCCCTTAATCTTCTCGTTCATGTTTGAAACTCCTTCAGATTGCTGCAACAGCAAGTTGTGCATATTACGTGAGTTGCTTCCTAGACTTTCCCCTGTTCCATTTTAATTGCCTGAGATGCTTTTGCAAACATTGTGTTCAAGGTACTGGAATTATAACCAGTTGGGTATGAAACAGCCTTAATTACACTCTTGTTGTTTATCTCTAAAATGAAGCAGTTACAGTTACTTATATAGCACCAACAGATACCGCAGTGCTTTACAAAGGGAAGCACAAATGTGACAGGTAATGAATAAAGATACATTAGGAACAGACAGAAGAGATCTAAATCATCGGCCAAGAATCTTCAACTCTCTTTGGAAATCGCTGCCTATGGCCCCCTAACTTCTGATTATAAAAGAATGGCCTAGGATTCGAATGAAATAATTACTTTATTTTAGCCCCTTCAGTAAACGGATCTACGTAACTCGATCTTCAAAAGCTCCTGCAGGCGCCTTGAGATTGAGTTAACTCGATCTGTGTTAAAGAACTTACTCTGGAGCAATGGAAACAAATTTAGTTTACTGCAAACTAAATTCATTTGCAAATGTCCTCCAGAATGTGTTCCTAATGTTTCAGCACATTGGATGTGTCAGCCAAAGTGCTGGAACTATTTGAACAGCTTTGAGTTGAAACAGAGAGCCCCACCTGATTTACACCTGCAATAGCACTTTTTGGCCACCAGAGACAACCTTCTGTCTGTCAAATAGTGCATTGTAAGACACTGCAAAACATTTGTACTGTGTGTGGGTGTGTATGGAGAGTGGTTTTCCATAAAACCACTGGGTTCTGAAAGTGGTGTTATGGAAAACTGCCGGGTAGTAAAGGGGTTAATTAAGGCTAGGGTCAGACTAACGCATCTTTCGCGTTGTCCGTGAAAAAGTGCGTTCGAATGAATGGACGCATTTTTTCACGGAATACGCGATAGCGGTCATACGATGCGCATTTTCATCCGTGATTTTGTACGGATCATCAATAAAACACTTTTTGTGTCTGGATGTTATATTAGCCGTACACTAGCAGTGTCTGACGTCTCCTAATCACACACACACGCCGCTATGCGGACGCAGCGCGCTCTGTACGTCAGTACTAGCGGTTTGACGTTCTCGAAAAAATGCGTTCATTTGCCACTTGCGTTGCGCGGCCGCACTTTCGTGCGGCTGTTCTTCATATGCTGCCCGGCATTGGACATCATTTGCTGCTAGCACGGCCGTGATTTAGTGCGGTTAAACGCACGTTAAAACTGCTTTCGTCTGACCTTAGCCTTAGTCCAGATTTGTAATCATTAATATTGTACCAGTTATGCATAAAACGTTTGCTAAAGTAAAACTTTAAGTTGCAGATCCCTGTAAATCCACAATGAGTAGGTTATTACTGCCGCATTTCCATAGACACGCTTAACTTTTTTTGTTGCTGCATGAAAAATCCAGTGCGACATATTCCTTTAAGGCTTGGAAAATGTTTACATTTTTCTTTCACTTTGTTAGAAACGCATTTCTCTACCAGGTAATTAAGTGTTTAATATTTCAACGTATAATATTTAAGTTTGAAGTCAATGTTTTTCCAGATTTACAGGTCAGAGTACCAGAATAAATTATCATATTATAATGTCAAAACATTTCACTTACATTGTTCTCACCAAACATTGCATTAGCGTTTTTTACGGGAATGTTAATAGCTGACTATTACCTCCTGTCAGAGCACATTAAAATCCTTTCACAATCTATTAGCTTTTGTTTGTTGATCATTTAATGGCAATCGTTTGGAGTTTATTTTTTTTTCCATTTAAAATAATTCGCTTGGAATTCCTTTTTAAAAATTTTAAAATTTAAAATTTAAAAAATTTAAAATAAGAGTATTAGAAATGTAGCGAAAATAGTTTGTGTATTCTGACAATACAACAAATTAATGAGTCGTGATAATAACCATCGGAAAAAATGGAGTTATGAGGGAGCTATATTTGCTTCACAGTAGTACACTGGAAATATTAATTTAATTATGTGTTTATGAGACAATTTGATCTTTAAGAACGCTCTTACAGGACCCAAGCGCCGTTGAGAGGAGTTGGGTGTTCCTTGATCATGCTGGAGATTCCATGGTGAGGGTACCACAACCCCAGCATGATTTTAATAATACTTGCATAGTGTGTCTCTCTCTAGAGGAGTGATTCCCAATCCTGGTCATCAGGTCCCCCCAACAGGTCAGGTTTGCAGGATATGTGAAGCACAGCACAGGTGATATGATTTGCTGCTCGGTGATTGCAGGATTCAGTCTGCTTTTCTCCAAAGGAATCCTTAAAACCTGGCCTGTTGGGGGTACTTGAGGACCACGGTTGGGAACCACTGCTCTAGAGCGTGCACAGATGGCATGGGCTGTTTTTCTAGGTGCACCATAATGCTGGGTGAATAATATTGGTTTTGCTTGCCCCCAATTATTAGGTTGATGATAAAGTTGACTGTTTCTCTATTTACACTTGGTTTATGTGTCTGTGTTAAAGTGTTAGACTTCAAATGCAAAATAATGTTGCCAGATCAGCCAAATTTTCCTGGACACACATAATTTAGTCATGCTGATGGGCAGTGAGTGAAAAATGCAACCCTGTTGTATGTGGAATCCATACGCTGCAGATAAGAAATCAGAAAGGAATCCCAGGCGACATGTCTTGATTTCCTTCCTCTGGCATTTGAATTATACATGTTGCAGGGCAGCACTTTTGTCCAGGAAAAAATGGCAGCTCCTAAAATGGGGTCCTATGGACGCCATGGAGGGGATGCTGGGGACGGCACTGTAGCGCTGCCCCAGTTTCTGCAAGCTTAGCCATCGCTAAGCGGCAAGCTGCTGGACTCGGCGCCTGCCCCACAATCTGCTGGGGAAGTTAGCGAACACTAACAGGGTTATTCAGAGAGCGTGAAAAGCAGGAGAATGACTGGAGAATGCAAAATTCTAGGTCAAAATAGCCAATTTGGAAAGTGAGATGAAAGGGAGAATTTTTCTGGTTTGGCTATTTTGACCTAGAATTTTTCATTCTCCTGTCATTCTCCTGCTTTTCACTGCTCTCTGAATAACCCTGTAATTGTTCTCCTTAGCATCCCAGTTTTCGCTCAGGGTAGCTGATAGTGCCCTTAGTGTTTTCAGATACACCACCAAGCCCTTATAATATTAACCCTTGAGCACCAACAATTTTTAGCTTTGCTGTATGTTAAGAACCAGAGGAGTACGTGGTCAACTATGATTTCCCACTTTTTATGTAGTGCACCCACACACATTATATACCATATATTTTACATGAAAAAACATAAAAACAACAATTTTTTCACAGTTATGAATACAAACAATTATACACACAGTGAAAAAACTTAATTCAAAAAGATTCAAAGCTGCCGTCAGATAGCGAAGTGCTCCTTACCAAACCAAACCACACTCTCATGCATGTCCCTCAGATCTTTCTCTCTTGACGTTTGTGTCTTTATTTCTTGACCAAGGTGCTTTTATCCATCGCATTATAGAACAATGTGTGTCTCTCTCCGTGTTGGCCTTGTGTTTTCTTCAATCTTACTCCATGCATGTCTCTCTCTAATTCTTATGCCAACATACCTCTATCATGCTTGCCATATCTTCTGATCCTATTGATACGTCTCATCGTCCCTTTTTCAGTGTCTTTCTGATTGTTTCGCTTCACCCTAATGTCTCTTTTCCTCATCTCTCTGCCTCCTCAAGTATTTCTTCCGCACCTGCATTACCCATTGTGTTTCTGTACCCCAATAAATTTACACCACTGTGTCTCATCATTCTGTTGATTCTTCCAGGACTGAATTCTGTTCCACATCACTGTATCTTCATCACACTACATAGCCACATTGTTACCTTTTACCCATTTATGTCTCTCAATGCGTCACCCCTTTTTTCACGCGTCACCCCAACCAGTTCTCTCTTACTCTACGTACAGTACCTCCTTTCACACCATGTGTCTACACTGGCTTTATGGACATAACAGGTTGGATTGGCCCCTTGTGCATCTCATCATCCCGTTCTGTTTCCCATTACCCCACAGAGTCTTTCCTGACCCTATTGTTTCTCCACTAACCCCAATGGATGTCGTTTAACCCTACTTGGTTTTCCCTTAACCTTTACCCCTTTGTAGCATTTCCAGCTACTCATTGGTCTAATAACAAAAAAATAAATGTGCCAAGACTCCAATGTTTCTGATCCTCGGGGGATTTTTTGTGAAAGTATCTTACCAGCAAGGATACATTGAGATTTCTCTTGTTTTCAAGTATGTCTCGCCACCCAGGACATACTTGAAAACGAGAGAAATCTCAATGTATCCTTCCTGGTGAAATCCTTTCTCGAAAAAAATAAAAAAATAGATGTCCTGGGTGGCTAGTATATACCGTTAGGTGTCTTGCCCAAGGACACTTACTGGAGAGGTGCTCTTGCCGGGATTCAAACCTAAGACTCCACGGTCTACACGGTGATAGAGCAGTGATATTACCTCTACTCCACCCAGCCAGTACAGTTAATCGCTGGCATGACACACTTAACCCATCACTCCATATGTAAATTTGATATTAATGTTGAAACATAACGAGTGGCCGTGTTTTTGGGAATTCTTATGATAATTGTGATAAATATCATATATTTCTTGTGACTTAATAAGGAAACATATGATCGGAACCTAATAATAGCTTAATATGTAATATGTAATAATAGTGTATATGGACCAAAAGGGAATTCCGTCCACTATGAGAAAATAGCGGAGGAACTGTGTCCCCACATGGTCCCACTTGACTTGACCCCCGCAGCTACTTCAAGGTTGTTCTCGCAATCTGACTTCTTCCTGTAAACCTCTTCATCTCCTGCTCTTTAAATCTCAGGATTTTATCCTCTCGGGAGCTCGTACCAGATCCTGGATCCAGTTAATAAAATGTCATGGCCTTCAACCTGCTGGTGGTGGCCTTGTCATTGGATGGCAGTGATGGCAGTGACTTTCCTTTCTGTAATAAATATCCGTGATGGTTTAATAAAGGCGAAGCGGATACACCGTGAATTCCGTGTGCTTTAATTAATGACATGATTTACGTGTTATGCTAACTTCAAATCACTTAGAAGAGCAGAGGAAAAACTCATTTAGAAGAGCGCTATAATCTAGAAAAGACATGCAGGAAACCGGAGAGTGAAGTATCAGAGAGCAGATGAGTGGGAGTCGTGAAGATCCTGCCAACATACAAAATGCCATTTGTACACTTCACAAGACATCAGTATCACTGGGTTTCTTTCCAGTGATGAGTCAATGCCAGGCTCAGCAGTATGTTGATTATGGCATGGAACGCTCATACAATCTGAAATTATATATGAGCTATTTAATAATATAAAAAGACTCGAAAAAATTCCAATCAGTACCGAAAAAAAGGGAATTTGTGGAGGATCAGATGTGATAGTTTTAGACACGATGAAATCTAGACAAATGCTACTTTTTCATATATAATATATTAATATATGAAAAATGTAGGTTTTGGGAAAAGTCACTTATTAGTCAACTATTATTTGATCTGCGAAGATCAATTTTATATTTATTTTCACCCGTGCACCTTGCACTTTGGTTTTACGTGGGGGGGTTTTTGTTGTTATATTTTCATAATGTTAGTGTGGCACATTTGGGGCTCTATTACATTCTTCACGCAAAAATGCACGGTAAACGCATGAATTTTTGGACGAAGCGTTAAACGTTAACGCGCGTAAATTAACGCTGGTATTACAATCCTCGAGCATTATTTCATCCGTCAAAAAATAACGCCCGTAAAAAAGACGTGCAAAAATACGCGCATTAACGTTGCGCGCAGAAATCAGCGTGCGGACTGTTTTTTTCACGCGATTCAGCCAATCAGTATTAAGAGCCTTAATTGACTCACGTTAAGTTTTTGCGCCTGTCAAAGTCAATCTGCGCATATATGCTGTATCAAAAAAAAAAAACATGCACAACTTCTCCATTTTATTGTTTGGGTATGTGTAAATATACTTTGCAGCATTTTTTTTTTTTCGGGGTGGTGTATTTGGTTTCGGCCAGGATGTTCAGATTTGCCATTACCACCAGCTTTTAGAAGTCGTTAAAATTATGCGCGCAAACGCTGTGCTTTACAAACTGCGCATAGATTGTAATACCATCCGCGTACCAGCGCACAAACGCATTTGCGCTCACAATGTTAAGTATAGGACGCGCGCAGTACATTACGCTCGCAAAGGGTCACCCGCGGTAGACGATTACGTGCGTTTGTTGCGCTGACATTGTAATATGACGTTCAGCGCGTTTTTGCGCACGCAAACGTTTGCGTGAAGATTGTAATAGAGCCCTTGGTCTCTTCCTTTTGTCTTTGATTATTGGATCTTGTGTCCTTATTCGAACCATTGTTTCACTGAAGTTTATTCATTGAATGTATTAATCTGTCAGAAAACAGGAAGAGCGCTCGCCTGTTACACAATCCCAGCACCGGGGGCCGCACAGGCCAGGGTGGCTGAAACCTCATACAGCATCGAGATACCAGAATGAACTGGTCATGCCAAAACATTGTGATGGCACCATGCAATAAAGCTCCTGAACACTGAGTAAAGTATGGGAGTATCATTTTTTCAATACCGAAATATAATAACATTTTCAAGAGGTAAGTAGCCGTCGAAGGTCTCTTGAAGCCAAAACCGTGCGCTGCTCTTCTTCAGGAAAAACTAAGGTTGTTACTGTACTATTGCTATTTATTGCATGATTAGATAAAGGCATGTGATACGGTATATGCGTAGCTCAGTTCAGCTCAGGCAAGAAACTTGAGAAAGGCTCATGCCTGAGCTGAAACTATGCGATGGCACCCAATGCAACAAAGCTCCTGTATGATCCAGCCAGGGTGCCCAGTCCTTACTGTTATCTGAATGTATTACCGTAGATACTCGAGTATAGCGCGACCCGAATATAACACGATGGATAGAGAATTATTGTGGAAATGAGAGAAAACTCAAGACTCGAATATAACGCGAGGAGCAAAATTATAGAAGTATACTGTACCGGTAAACAATTCAAATTCTTCGAGCCTCTCTTAACACAGTCAGGCTCCCCCTCATGCCAGGGTGCTCTGCTCTAGAATGATTGTAGTTGTTACTAAGTATGAAGCCGCCGGCCACCCGTCTTCTTTACTTGCGATAAGATGGCTGGCAGAGCGAGCTGACCAAAGTAGTGAATCATTCACCGATAGCCAGCAGGCCGGGAGGTGTCGTTTTCTCCCCTCTGGCTCTAGCAGGCAGGCTCAACCACCGCATCGTGGAGCGAGTGTACATGCTCGGTTTTAAGCCGATCTTGGATGATTGACTTAATCCGAGCGTGCCCTCTGACCGTGATGGATCCCACCTTTCCCGAATCTGGGAGTATCTGAAGTGTTTGCGGGCATCAGAGAGCACACATTCAATTCAGGGCGACTACCGGAACTTCTGGGAGACTTGGGATCCAGAGCAAGTCAAGTTTTTTTACACGCAGTGCAGATGTCTCGAATATAACGCGACCCCTCCAATTTTAAGGTAAATTTTTGTCACCAAAATCTAGCGGTATACTCGAGTATCTATAGTATTATGTTCTCTTTTAATTTTTCGACCTATTGTTTTCATGGACTAAAACAAATATTTTAAAACGCAGGGCATTTAATTTTTTTGGGGAAATGAGCTATGTATATATCGCACGCCTTTAACTGATCATGAAATGGATAGCAATAGCATAGTATCACCCTCTGTTCATCCACAAAGAAGAGCAGCACCAGGTTTTGATTTCAAGAGACCTACGACGGATACTTACCTCTTGCAATAGAATAGTTTTTCTATTTTGGTATTAGTGAGTTTATGCAATCATCAAAAGCTCCTGCAGGTGGCCTGATATTGAGTGTACTCAATCGAGTCTGACTCTGGATCTTTTTGTTTATTGCAAATTAAATTCGTTTGCAACTGGCCTCCAGAACATTCCCCAAAAGTTTCAACACACTGGACATGGCAGCCGATTTTTAAAAAGCGTTGAGATCTGTTTTTCATGCCTAGAAACATACAGGGTTATTCAAAGAGAATCGAAAAGTCACCGCACGGTCGGTGACTTTTCATTCTCTTCAATTCGGTGCGATTTGGCGATCCCATTTTGGCGACCCTGCGGTGTATTCAGCAAGCACCACAGAGCCGTTGTAATGCAGGGAAAAGTCGCCGCAAACTCGCCAAACACTCACCGCAAAACCCGGCGAAGGCACACTGGAACCCGCAAAACATCTGGATTAACCCCGCCGAACACGCCGGAGAAACCCGAGCAACCACCGATCACAGCGCAGAGCAGCCGCTGGAAAAACCCGACACCGCAGACAAATGGAGTGAAAAAAAAAAGCACGCTTTAATGTTTGGAAAGTGAAACGCTGTTTGCAAAGAAACTACTGAGCGAAAATGTCTGAAATTTACATATAAGATCCAATGAATGATAATAAAAAGGGCTGTTACAGAAAAAAGAAAAATCAATTTTAAAAAAAAACTGATTTTTTTTTCGCATAACAATACTGATAAATGCCTAAAATATCCTAAAAAAACTAAAAATAAAGAGACTTTTTACTGCAGAATATTATAATAAACGGTTTATTAGATATTGAATTAAACGGGAATATTTTTATCATTGAAGCCTATGAGATTCTCCTGAATAAACCTGCCGCATGAAACCACCGAATGGCAGGGCATTTCAGCAACTTTTCACTGCTGGTTTGTGTTCTCTGAATAGATGAAGCATTGCTTCTCTATGGGGATTTCACTGTCCTCGAACAGGCACCGAACAGGCACCATATGTGCAGGCAATTCGCCAACATTTGGTGAAATGCCTGCTCTCTGAATAGCCGAATGGCCAGGAAAGGTAACCGTATGCTGAATTTAACTGTTCGGTTACCTTTCGGACACAATTCGGATCTCTTTGAATAACTCTGATAGATATCAAGCTATAATGTAAATATCATGACACTTTTTGGCCAGCAGAGAGTGCCCTCTGTTTGTCAAATAGTGCTTACCTATTGTGAACAAATACAGGAGGGACACCTCTGTATATATTCATTGTGTCGGCAATGGAAACTCGTTTCCCATAAAACCACTGGTTCCTGTCAGTGGTTTTATGGAAAGCACTTGGCAGTGAAGGAGTTAATGTGCTGATGCCTTCCTGAATGTTTATTAAAGGTGAACCTGCATTCAAGATATTTTTCTGAATCCTAGCAGTCACGAATTTCAACTTATACAGCTTCGTCGCGAAACATTCAATTTCAAATAAATAAATTATTAATTGCACTGGAGGCGGCTCAAGATAAATATATAAAATATACAGAATATAAAGCTGTTTCGCATTCAGTGTTTTATTGAAAATCATATTGGGAATGTGTGCATTAAAAGCGAACAACTAAATGAAAAAGTACAATTTATTTCTAGTAATATTCCAGGTCCAGTAAAACTGACTGCTATGTGAACCTTCCGTATGTACATCAATTATATAGAAACAGGGGTGATTTCGGCTGTTGAAACATCCTGGAGTTTCTTTTGGCCATAACTATGTACATTATTTGAGCAGACATGTGCCTTCCTAGTGAAAATGAAAACCAGTTATTCCTTCTTTTCTGCGCCAATATGATCCACCAGAGAATGAAATATGCACGCGAGGCCAGGAATTTAAATTGTACACAGATTTTAATACAAAACAGCAGAGCAGACACTACTTAAACCAGGCTTTCAAATATATATATATATATATGAGAGAGATAGGAAGATCAATAGATTGATAGATTGGAATGGAGAGTTTGATTGATTGGCAGATAGATAAATCGATGATAGATAGATATGGACAGATCCATGATAGATAGTGTGACGGAAGTCACTTTGGACTTTGGTGCATGGGCATGGAGGCATATTTGTAGGGTGCAGGACTCATAATCAATATTAGCCAATTGCCCTCTTGTGTGCAGAACGTTGGTGTAATCTGTGATTATGCAAGAATGCTATTGTCTATCTGTTATCCGTTTGTACGGATTAACATCACGAATGTGCTTATTTGTTTATATTTGAATAGTTTGTAAATCT
Organism: Leptobrachium leishanense; assembly: GCA_009667805.1. NCBI lineage: Eukaryota > Metazoa > Chordata > Amphibia > Anura > Megophryidae > Leptobrachium > Leptobrachium leishanense. The sequence continues at coordinate 53,520,494 of CM019067.1, read as the reverse complement.
TCTGACTGTAATCTGTTAGCCCGATTCCCATTGTCTTGACTCGTTTAGAAATGTTGCGTAAAGTTCAAATGTCCCTGATTAAACCAGTTCTATTCTGACCCTACATGTAGTCACGACTCATGGATTGGGTAGCAGCTATATTCTGTTTACTGTTCCAGCACAAAGCTTCAGATCTACAGCCACGGCTTATTTGTGGGGGACGCTAGCAAGGCTCTGTATGTGTACCCGTCTTTAAGCTGCGGCTAAGGACAGGAGAAAGGCACGAGAGTCATGAGGAGAACACGGGGGTCCAGCAAGGAAGCAGCATTGGCAGATGTGACCCTGTTGGGGTACTGAGATCTGTTACAGAAAGACACAAGTTAAATGTGTTAGTTTACACCAAAAAGACCCAACAGAATAAAATGCATTATATAGTTTAAAAAAATTTCATTGCAGAAAAAAACAGTGGGGCGCTGCCCCAGCTGTCTCTATGGACGAGCCTCCAATGAAGGAGCCACTAATTCTGAGCCACAAGCAAAGCTTGCTAAGAGTATCTGCCTGAGCCAATAAGCTAATGGCTAACAGCCGGTATGTATAGCAGCTCGAGCGGTTAGAATATGGCCCCTGGTTTATAATGCAATTAAGTACACACCTGCCAAACCTCACCACTACAATATCAAGAGGCTGAGGTTGCAAGACCCTAAAAAAATAGTCTCTGCACAGCAAGTAGTATTGTTTCTGCAATTATTTTACCCCTGAAGGAAAGCAAATAATAAATCTCTGAAGATGTTACATTTGAGCTGTGGTTTTTCTTATTGCTGGACATAATACGGAAGACAGTCACGAATACGAAATTGTCCGTCTATGTAAAGAATTAGAAGCTACAAGCCTCAAACCAAGCTACTCAAAAAGAAACCAGAACGACATTTTCCAGTAGAGTCCGTATTTTTTAGAATCATTCTTACATTATATGTAAAACATGGAACTCCTTTACACAAACTTTTTTTTGAGAAAGTATTTTACCAGGAAGGATACATGGAGATTTCTCTCGTTTTCAAGTACGTCCTGGGTGGCGAGTCTGTACCGTTAGGTGTCTTGCCCAAGGACACTTACTGGAGAGGTGCTCTTGCCGGGATTCGAACTATTGTTTCCAACTATATGAAATAGTAGGGGTTATTCAGAGAGAGACGATCTGGCCCCGAAATGTAACCGGACACTGAAATTCAGCGAACGGGGACATTTCGGGGACATTCGGCTATTCAGAGAGCAGACAATTTGCCAAATTCGGGTGAATTGCCTGCACGTACGGTGCCTGTTCGAGGGCAGAGAAATCCCCCATAGAGAAGCAATGGTTCGTCTGTTCAGAGAACACAAAACAGCAGTGGAATGTCAGTGAAATGCCCTGCTGTTCGGTGGTTTCATTCGTCAGATTTATTCAGGCGAATCCCATAGGCTTCAATGTTAAAAATATTCCCATTTTAACCCAATATCTAATAAACTGTTTATCATTTTATTCTGCAGTAAAAATTCTCTTTATTTTTAGAATCTTCTAGGCATTTTTTGTCAAATTTTTCCCGTTTTTTTTCTAAATCGTTTTTTCATTTCTCTGTAACAGACCTTTTTATCATCATTCACAGGATCTTATATGTAAATTCCAGGCATTTTCATTCAGTAGTTTTTCTGCAAAAAGCGTTTCAAATTTCAAAGCAAACTGTTTTTTTTTTCACCCCGTTCAACTGCGTGCCGGCTTTTTCCGGCAGCTGCTCTGCACTGATTCGGATTTTTCCGGCGTGTTCGCTTTGGTTTTTGCGGCAATTTCTGCGGGTTTTCGGCGAGTGTTCGGCGAGTGTTCGGTGAATGTTCTGCGGGTTTGCGGACAGTTTTCCATGCACTACAGGGACCCTGCGGTGCTTGCTGAATACACCGCAGGGTCGGCAAACTAGGAATCGCCGATTCGCCCCGAAGTGCAGGGAACAAAAAGTCACCAAACGTGCGGTGACTTTTCGGATCTCTCTGAATGAATAACCCTGAGTGATAAATAATTCATAACCCAATCTGTCTGAATGCTTCCTATTGGGCATGAAGATAATAAAGCGATGAATATAAAATTGTATATACAGGGTTAATAAAATAATGCAGGCCATATTATCACAGAGTTTGGGGTGATTTATCTTTTCCAGGGATACTCGGAGGTTTTCTTTGCTTTCCTTCATTTTGTGAAAGGAACTTATTTTTTTTTCTATTATTATTATTTATTCATTTATTTTATGTATTTATTAATTTTCATTGAGCTGAAAACTGGGTTCATTAGGTCATGTCACCCAGATTGCATATTCCCTTGCTCACCTCAGCGAGGACTGCAAACCGACGCTGAGGACTGTGGAATTCCCATTTCAATCACCCGACGGGTATTTGCTTCGCAGTAATAAAGCATTTTCATATTTAAGCCCATAAAAATGTCATATTGCATAAAATCAGCGATACACAAGCCATGTAAAGAAAAAAAATCAACCGTAAAATCTCCAAATTTTCCTCTGGATCGTATTTATGGTAAATATTTAGCTGCGTGTATATTTATCTAAATGTATTAATCATTTTCCAAATTGCACGACCTTTATAAATCTGCAGTGACCAATATATGTAGATATAAATATATATTTTTATGATTAGACCACCTTCTGGTTTTGGAGCCTGACCTCTCCTTGAAACATTACTCTTCCTCCTGTATGAAAACAATAATCCCTTTCAATCTGTTTCTTATTTGTCTAGACAAACAGTGAGACAACCAGATGTTATTCTGTGTTTCTAATGTTCTGCTTTTCATCACTCCGGCATGGTTCGCGGGTTCTGATCGCATCGTTTCTAACCAAGGTTTCATGTTAAGTATGGTTTCTGCAAATGTCACTCTTTTTTAATGCAATAATTGCGTTTCGCTGCGAACCCTGTATTAAGGTTCACGTAAGGTTATATAACCGGCTACGATGTAATTTAATGGGTTTAATGGCTTTAATTACTCAGCTAATATGTAACAGAGTGGACATGTTCTACACGAGGAGCTAGATCTGTATGCTTAGCGTTCAGCAGGTGCTTTTTTTTTAGCAATTTTAGAAAGGCCCGCCCTTTTCTGGTTTTCATTTCGCCATTTTTCCTTGAGTGTTTCTGATGGATGATTGGATTTCGATGTGACGAGGATATCATTTAGGATACAAATGGGGTAACTGGAACATTGGGACATCCTTGGACAGAGGGTATTAATAATGGAAGGTCTTCTAGAAAGTGGTAAGAGACAGATGTGGATAAGACGTGACATGGAGCATCTGGATATGACATGACGGCAAGATCTAGCGGAGGCCTGTCAAACTCACGCCGCCCCAGATGTTGAGGCCTACAATACCCAGAATTCTTCCAATGTACTAGATTGCCAGGGAATCGTGAGCGTTGTAGTTCAGAAACATCTGGAGGGTCGGAGTTTGACAGCCCTGATCTATGATAACCCTGATCTAGCTGTTAAATGTGACAATGAAACATTCTGAAGACATTGGAGAGAAGGTAATAAATTGAATGGTATGCATTTTAGAACGTGATAAGAACTTGGCAATTGGTTCCATTGTTTCAGCTAATAACACCCTGTAAATGTCAACAAGGATTGACTGTTAACAAATGAAAGTATCAAGTTAATTACAATCCTCTTTATGTGAAACCAGACAATCTTCATAACTTAACAAATTTCTGATGTGCCTTTCCTAGGGTATGTGCAATTTTACACCATTTTTCTAAATAGATAACCATACAAACAAATAGTAACCAGTCGGCAGTCACGAAGGCTGTAGACTGATAATCCAAGAAGTGGCAAGAAGCTAAATCAAACTTTAATAATTCAAAAAGACACACTCAGATATAATAGTTAAAATAACACAAAGATAGCGACGCTGGGAGGTGCATAGATATAATTATCAGCAATTGAAGGGGTGCACAATTGCCTACACAGCTGAGGAAATATCATCGTAATTGTAACCACCGTTAGTGAACAGATCCCAGTTTGTAGGTTCAATAACACGACCACCAATGGGCCAATAAATGTGGTCAATGACCTATGCGTACTCTCCCTAATGCTCTAGATCGTTTTCATTCTATTGCTCCAGATGAAGCGGAGGTCATCAGCGAAACATATGTGGAGCTGAAAGTTTATTTTCCTTGATTTTAATATGTTTGTCTAATTGTGTTCTGGTGAGGGAGAGATTAGAAATCTAGAGCATTAGGGAGAGTACGCATAGGTCATTGTCATTGGATTAACAGCAGTAGGTGATTGTGTGAAAGGCTGAACTCAACAGATGCACGTCTTTTTTCAGCCTATGTAACTACTGTATACTCACTCAACAGTGTTTTGTGAATAACTCTGATATTTCTAAGTTAACCCCTTAGTGACCGGGCGGTTTTACACAAATCCGTCTTTTAGTGACCGCTGCTGTTTTTAAGTTTCTGCGCTGTTAGTGTTTAGGTCAAATTTTCCTCTTACTCGTTTATTCGACCCACACATATTATACACCCTTTTTCCCGCCATTAAATGGACTTTCTAGAAATACCATTATTTCCATCATATCGAATAATTTACTATAAAAAAAAATATGAAATATGAGGAAAAAAATGGTAAAAACACACTTTTTCGTAATTTAATCCCCAAAATCTACAACCACCCAAAAAGACCCCGGCTAAATAGGTTCAAAATTTTGTCCCGAGACTAGAAATACCCAATTTTTACATGCGTTTGCTTTTTAACCCCTTCACTGCTGAGACAGTTCACCTATGTGCACTGCGCTCATTCTGACCATTTTGTGCTAATTATTTTTAGATGACAGCCTAGGTCCTATTTAATTAAACCCCCCCTAGACAAAAAAACCTTTTTAAAAAAAAACATTTTTTTTATTATTATTTTTTTATTTAATTTTTTTTTTTAAAAAATTTAAAATCCAAACCTGGTCATGTTTGGTATCATTTGAAAGGCCATAATCAGGCCTTTCAAATGATGTCAAATATGACCATCTAGCTGCCATGGATCGGGAGATAAAGGGATCCTTAGGATCCCCTTATCTCTACATGGCAGCTAGATGGTTAATTGGCCCACTGACATCCTCACACATATGGTGAGGTTGTCAGTGGGTGGGGGGGGACCTGGAGGCTTGGCTGACATCCAAGATGTCAGCCCCCCTCCAGGTTTGAATCGCGTTTTGGCGCCAATTGGCGCCGCAACGTGATCCGGCAGCGAAACGGTTAATGCCATACACCGCTGAAAAGGGGAGGCTCTCCCCTCTCCAGCAGTGCAAACGGCATCTCCCTAGCTTCAATGGTTGGGGAGATAGAGGGCTCCGAAGGAGCCCACCCTCCTCTCCATTGAAAAGCATGGGGACGCCTGCTGATGACGTCACCACGCAGCGTGGCGACGTCATCAGCCTCGCCTGCCCATGTAAATCACATGGGCAGGCTTCCTCCCTGCCAGATCGCCGTGGGATCCGGCAAGGGAGGTGAGTATAGGGCGGGAGGGGGATTAGGCGCCGCTGACGTACCCTGTACGTCCGCGGGTCTAAGGGAGACCCGAGGACAGGACGTACCGGGTACGTCAGCGGCCCTTAAGGGGTTAATAAAGTTAGAATTAAAGTTTGTGAGGCTGGAATGTGACAAAATCCTTGGTGTGATCAAGGGACAAGCACAGACAACTCCTGATAGGTGCTATGGAGACCCAGAATGAGTTCCGCTAGAGCTGACGTGTAATACCTAGGGCTGCAACTAACGATTATTTGCATGATTGATTAGTTGGCCGATTATTTTTTCAATTTAATCGATTCATCTGATAAAAAAAAATTGTTTTTAATTAAAAGGAATATTATGTAAAAAAAAATTAAACCCTTGCCCCTCCCCCCATTCTTTTTTTGTAAGCAATTTGCGTAGTGTATATTACTTTCGGACGTACATATGCAAATTGCAGACTTTCCGCGCACAAGGTATGCAAGCACCTGGTCAGAGTGATGGATTGATGCTGTGTACACAGCTTAAACCCATTGTCTGCTTTCTACTTAAACTAATGCTGCTACAAGAGCTCAGGTAGACATGATGTCAGCATGAAAGCAAAGTGAGAAGGGAGGGGGCACTCAACGTAGCCTGACCACGTTAATAAGCTAAAGTGGTCAGGGTGCTTACAGTCCCTTTATAATAATTTCATGAACAAACTGTGCAGGTGGAGGGTCCAAAAGGTGGAAAGGAGTGAGTTTGGGCAAGGGACTTTACCTGAGTATGAGAGGAAGTGGGTTTTTACAAAAGACCAGACCTGAATGTGGTAGGAAGTTTGTGGAAGGGGCCAGACCAAATGGAGAGAATGGCAGCTCCAAACCAAAGAAGGGATAGCAGGCAGGTTGGTGTGGTGGTACAGGACTCCAGCTTCAAGTAAGTATAAAACACCAGCGGTACAGTGCCCATACCCAGTGGCAGTATCCCAGGGTTTGTTCTATAGCGCTGCTAGAGTTGTAAACTGAATAAAAACAAACTGGTTATGTCTGACGTAACTCTAGAACTAAATCATACGAACTTAAGCAGCGGCGCGTCTTCTCCAATCAGCTCCAAAGCAGAATTTGAGGTTATAACGTTTATCTTAGTATGACTCTAAACAATGTGTGCTGTACACAAATCGATTAATTGACAACCGATTAATCGATTATGAAAATAGTTGTCAACTATTCTCCTTATCGATTAGTTGTCGATTAATCGATTAGTTGTTTCCACCCTAGTAATACCAATGGATCATGTAATGATTACTCTTGAAATTTCCCCAAAGTACCACTATATGTTTCCCACTATAACAGAGCTCCGTACCCCGACTCTGTCACATCTGTTAATGTCGCTTCCTTGCCAGACCCCAGTTCTCTTACAGCAGTCTTTCGTGCCTTTGTCCAGCCCTTAGCCGAAACTTAAGGACGGGTATAGAATCCCCAGAAATGAGGCAGCAACACGCAGATCTGGGGGTTTAACAGACAGGAACTGAACCAGTTTATTGAATCATCTGAGCCAAATAAATATATATATATATAGTCCCAGAAGGGACCTAGAGACAGTGGAAAATTATACCCTGGCACCCGCCCCCCTCCTCAAGTGAACCAGACATGTCCAGACCTGAAACAATAGGGTGGAATGTAAGCACAGCCTGAGCATCAGATTGTCTGAATACATTAGATAACAGAGAAGTTACATAAGTAGAGAATAGCCTGATACAAAAGTGTGTCACAGATGTAAACATATTCCAGAAAGGGGGAGTTGGGAAAAGCTACAGTGACCACACAGTAATTATATAAGCCATAGTAACAGATAAACATAGACAATAACGATAAAAACAATAACAGTATTCATTCATAACACAGACAACACAAACACCCTGCGGCCGGCATCCTTTAATCTGTATATTTGGTTTTGTGTTAATATCTTGCATTTTACTATTTTGTATTTCTGTAACCACTCAATGTTCTCGAACCCAGGACATACTTGAAAACGAGAGAAATCTCAATGTATCCTTCCTGGTAAAATCCTTTTATAAATAAATAAATAAATAAATCCGTGAAACCTACTCTATTTGTAATGTAGTCCAATGACTTTTAGTAGTGATGTATGCTCAAAATGTGCAAATATGTGAACATGGGCTAAAATAACTGTATCTAGACTGTAGTAATAGACATGTGATGTATTGTATATATATATATATATATATAAACCTTATCTCTGCTAAAAAGCCGTAGTATGGCATAGCATTGATTTTAGGGTTCTGTGTAATAACAGACCCAGGATGCATAAAAGTGAGACAGAGGTCATTTGCATATCCTACCCAGAATTCCGTGCTGCATATGGGGAATGTAGCACAGGAGCTCTGGGATGCAATTATTTGAACTGCTGTGATGTGCAAGTGGTTTCTGCAATAATAAACATAAGTAATTATAGCGTGGAGGCTTTTTATCTCACTTTTTGTCCTCCACCACAACATATATATATATATATATATAGTTGCCAAAGACTAGGGCGCACTCGAGGTCTTCATTAAAACAAAAAAGTTTTTATTCAAAGATGTCTGCAAAATAGATTCAGAATAACCCCTACGTTTAAATTTTTCCGTCATCTCATCAATTTGAATTTTAGCACGTTCACTGTCAGAATTATACCTCAATACCCTTAAGTACTGAGAGATAGGTAAAGAAGATTTAAGATGTCTGGGGTGATGGCTCGTTGCTAGCAGCAGAGAATTCCTATTGGTTTCTTTCCGAAATAATGTATAACCCAACTTGATACCATCGCGGAATACAGTAACATCCAAAAAGTTAACACTTTGCGTATCCATATTACTGGTTAATTTAACCGGTGTTGAGGAATTGTTAATATGTTCTATCATTGCTTCCAGAGTTTCCATCAATCCCCTCCAGATAAGAAAAATATCACCCAAAAAACATGTATAAAAAAACCAAATTTTCACCAAATTTTGAAAGAATACAGTCTTGTTCAAATTGGAACATGAAAATGTTGGCGTATGCTGGCGCCATTGATGCTCCCATCGCCGTTCCCACTATTTGCAAGAAAAATTGCTTTTCAAAACGAAAATAGTTATATTCTAAAGTTGCTCGTAAAAGTTCAGATAGATATTCAACCGGAGGTCCAGTATACTGACTTGAGACAAGAAGTGTACGTTTGAATGCTTCAATACCTTGTTGGTGTGGGATAATAGTATATAGGTTCTTGACATCTAAAGTTGCCAAAATGATCTCTTTTTCTAGCGATTGTATTTCAGAGATTTTTTCTAAAAACTGGTTCGTATCTTTCAGGCACGTTGGAAGAGCTAATACTGTTGTTTTACAGCATTGATCAATATATTTACCAATTGGCTCCAGTAATCCTCCACGGGCCGAAACTATCGGACGTCCGGGAGGTCGATGAAGATCCTTATGGATTTTTGGAATAGTATAAAGTACCGGGATACGTGGATATTGTATTTGAAGAAATTTAGCAACATTTTCATTCAAAAAACCAGCTAGTAGACCCTCCTCAACCAACATAGCTATCTTCTTACTAAAAGTCTTGCCTGGATCCCCAGGTAACTTCCTATAAGTAGACACATCCGACAATTGTTGCAAGATTTCTTGTCGATAAACCCTAGCAACGAGCCATCACCCCAGACATCTTAAATCTTCTTTACCTATCTCCCAGTACTTAAGGGTATTGAGGTATAATTCTGACAGTGAACGTGCTAAAATTCAAATTGATGAGATGAAGGAAAAATTTAAACGTAGGGGTTATTCTGAATCTATTTTGCAGACAGCTCTTCGAAAGGCAAAATTGAAATTTGACAAACAGATATGTATTGTTCCATCTACTTCATCTAGAATAGTTTTACCCTTGACGTACCATACAGCAGGTGATCAAGTTGCATCACAAATTCGCAAACATTGGAATTTATTCCAATATGACCAGACATTGCCCAAACAATTCCATTCCTCCCCGCTGATAAGTTTTCATAGAACTAAAAATCTACGAGACTTACTGGTACGGGCAGATCCAATACAATCATATGAGGAAAAATCTAACTTCCAGAAGATGGGATGTTTCCGCTGCCTTGATTGCGTCACATGTCGTCATATGTTACCGGGAAACTCCTTTGTTCATCCAACATCGGGCCAATGATATAAAATTCGTTTCAGAATTACATGCCTTACTGAGTTTGCTCGATCCTCATTTTCCTACAGAGCACCGCAATTATGGAATAACCTCCCAGACACCATTAAATCTTCCCCAGTCTTAAGTCACTCAAGAGCTCCCTATTAACATACCTCAATACAGAATGCACCTGTAAACATGTAACCTAGTGACTATATTTCCTACATATTTATTTTCTGTTAATCTGTATATTTGTGTTGTTAATATCTTACATTGTATTACTTTGTATTTCTGTAACACTTCAATGTTCTTGAACCCAGGACATACTTGAAAACGAGAGAAATCTCAATGTATCCTTCCTGGTAAAATCCTTTATAAATAAATAAATAAATATATTTGATCCATTGCCCATGTGGCTTAGCCTATATCGGCAAGACGGATTTGACTCTGAGGGACCGCATTCGTGGCCATAGATCCACTATTAACATTGCATTTCGAGATGGATTTTCTGATAAGCCAGTTGCAAAGCATTTTTTAGAATATCTTCATAGTCTGCCAACTCTAAAGTTTATTGGGATAGATCATGTTCCACCACCCCACAGAGGGGGTGATCGATCCCAGCTCCTATTGCAAAGAGAGACTTACTGGATAAGAACACTTAATACGCTTGCTCCGCATGGATTCAATGAAATGTGTCATTTACACCGTTTCTATACAGTCGTTGATTATTTATATGTTTACATATATTTTTTATATATATCTTTACAGGTTTCCTATCACATTTTATATTTGCATATACACCTATACTGATTCATCAGAATCACTTAAATTTCACATATTTACACATATTCACAAACATACACACACACCTCACGTTTTTGTTATTTTTACCATTTATCATTTTATTCACTTTTTTTCTCACATATTTTTTCCCCCTTTTTTTCTATATTTTCACTTTTTTTCTATATTTTCATTTTTTCAATACACTTTGTTTTCCCAAATACATTAAAACATTCATACACACTCTACACTTTTATATTAGGACTAGTTGTAAAGCCTGCCCAGAGGGCAGTCTATTGTGGATATACTGCCCCTGCTCATGGATATACTGCCCCAGCTCGTGGATACTGCCCCCGCACGTGGATACTGCCCCCGCACGTGGATACTGCCCCAGCCTGCCCAGAGGGCAGTCTATTGTGGGTATACTGCCCCAGCTCGTGGATACTGCCCCAGCACGTGGATATTGCCCCAGCATGTGGATACTGCCCCAGCACATGGATATTTGCCCCCAGCACATGGATATTTGCCCCCAGCACATGGATTTGCCCAGCTCATGGATTTGCCCAGCACATGGATTTGCCCCCAGCTCATGGAGTTGCCCAGCTCATGGATTTGCCCAGCTCATGGATTTGCTCAGCACATGGATTTGCCCCAGCTCATGGATTTGCCCAGCACATGGATTTGCCCCCAGCTCATGGATTTGCCCCCAGCTCATGGAGTTGCCCAGCTCATGGATTTGCCCCCAGCTCATGGATTTGCCCAGCACATGGATTTGCCCCAGCACATGGATTTGCCCAGCACATGGATTTGCCCCCAGCTCATGGAGTTGCCCCAGCACATGGATTTGCCCAGCTCGTGGATTTGCCCAGCACGTGGATTTGCCCCAGCTCGTGGATTTGCCCAGCACGTGGATTTGCCCCCAGGTCGTGGATATGGTCCCCCAGCTCGTGGATATGGACCCCCCCCACCCCCACCAGCGCTCATACTTACCTGTCGAGCGGCGCCAGGGAAGTGAAGATTTCCCCGCTTCCGGTCTTTGAAGGACCCAAGCCGCGGTCACGTGACCGGGGCTTGGGTCCTTCAAAGCGGAAGCGAGGGAACTTTCCCTCCGCCGCTCGGGGGTAGGATGCGCGCGGCAGCCGGGTAGAGGCTGCGCCTCTACCCGGCTGCCGCGCGCATCCTACCCCTGAGCGGCGGAGGAACTTTCCCTTCGCCGCTCGGGGGACCCGTTAGATGCACACAGCAGCCGGGTAGAGGCTGCGCTCGCAGCCTCTACCGGCTGCCGCGCGCATCCAACCCCCGAGCGGCGGAGGAAACTTTCCCTTCGCCGCTCTGGGGTTGGATGCGCGCGGCAGCCGGGTAGAGGCTGCGAGCGCAGCCTCTACCCGGCTGCTGTGTGCATGTGTAACCGCCGCGGCGAGTCGGCAGCCGGCTCGTGCCGCGGCGGTTGCATGCGCGCGCAACCAACCGCCGCTGGTTGCGCGCGCATGCGCAGTAAGGCTTTGGCGACGGACAGCCAAAGCCTTACTCTTTTATTATATAGATTATTTATTATTATTATAATGATATTCAACACTATGTAAACGATTTAAACAATGTATGGCTCTATTATTCTCTCTCTCGTTGGGTTCTTATTCAAATTGGCATCAGTACAGCAACCTATTTTTGCTTCGGCAGATGGTTGCTATGACAACATATGCCGCCGTCTCCATAGTACACACGTCCTTAGTTTGACGTTACGTGCGCGGCTGACAACATGATACGTCAATTCCGGGTTCCGAATGGGCGTTATCGAAGTCGGCGCGACATTGACTCGGTAAGATTGTAATTATTGTAATGATTTAGTAGAGTATATATAAACAATGTGATGCGGTTTTGCTTTTAACCTTGAAAAAGGCCTATGTTTAGGCCGAAACGTTGGTTCTTTTAATGCATCTTTGAATAATTTTTTTTTTGTTTTAATGAAGACCTCGAGTGCGCCCTAGTCTTTGGCAACTTCATATGCACCAATTGGGATACAGCACCGAGGCAGAAGATAAGTATTCATTTATGGATAAGGACGAGTGCTGAATCGTGTGAACTTTATATATATAAAAAGAACAGACTGAGGAAGAAGCTCTACGAAGGAAGTAATTTATTGGAAATAAATCATAAACGGAGGTTGACGCCTCAGTCCTCCTTACAGAGACTTTGACACATTTTGCAAACTTTTAACATAACAAGCTTAAACTATCTGACGATTTCACATATACATTTAATGTCATATATTAAATAATATACTATGTAATAGAGCTAATATATCTGCCTATTTAAAAATTGGATGTTCTATACACCACACTTCTCCAGGAGGGAAAGAAAACGTAGCGAGACTTGATTTTCCCACGTGTTTGAACGACATTCGCGTATTAGTGCGTTAGATCCATTTATTGTGACAGATACTGGATGTTCTTAGATAAGGTCTTTCAATGCACGCACTGCACATCCTACAAATTGCTTTTTACAATGCAAACATGTCAATGATTGAATAGAACTCTTACTATGTGTGATGTGATCTACCCAGTATGGTTTGTTCAAGAAAAAAATAATATATATATAAAAAAAAAAACATAAGCATGTCTAAGCTGTTTTTCTAGCAAAGTGATTTGCTCTTAATCTCGGAACATACAGTTTCCTTGCACCGAGGCTTACCGATGCGTGGCCCAATATGCACCTTTAATTTTAACGCATTTTATTCTTGTAAATATGTGTTAGAACTGGCCTAGATATCAGCTGGCGCGTTATATTGCATTGCTGGGCAAAGGCACAGTTGATAATTAAATTACCAGAAAAGGAACACGCTTATTATAAAATCCATATAAATATGCAGTTAAAGCATACGCCATTGGCTAGGTCTTTATTCCAGAGAAATTAAAATAATGAATGCAGATTCAGGGGTAGGAGGCTGCTCAATGATGACCGGAGATCTGTTCACCCCATAACATAGTTGAGCAGAAAAGCCGGAGAGCACATATAAAGCTGTGTTATCGAATAGAACTTTAAACAGATGTTTTAACATATTAATACTCGTTTTTTTTAAAATGGTAATAATAAAATATACCCTTAAAAACCAACTGGTGTTCCCATAGAATTTTTTGCTCCCTGTCACAGTATGCCGCAAGATGAAAATTATTGAAAAATCCCTGTTCTGTTTTAGGATTGACAGGAAAAATAAACATAAAACAGCTTATAAGTAATGTGTTGGAGACTGATGCTTCGAATTTATCCTATAAAAAGAAAGCAAATGCTGCGTTAATGGAATAACAAACACACAAAAAAACTACTCCAAAGATTGTGCTATAGAAATGTGCAAGTGTCAGCGCTTCCCTCCCCCTCCCAGTCACGTGCGGTGTACCCCAAACCTCAATACTCGGCCCCCTGCTATTCACGATATTTAGAAATGATCTGCCTAATGTCTGTAAAGCCTCAACTGTACACATGTACGCAGATGACACCATAATCTATACCAGCAAACCAAATCTCCCGCAGCTGGAGGCAGTGCTGCAAGAACAATTCACAGAGGTAGAAAAGTGGATGAAAGATAACAAACCTTTTCTAAATACTGACAAAACTGTAACGATGCTCTTTGGAACAGCACCTAAACTACACAAATTGCAAAATCACCATCTATGTGTCAGGACAAGAACAAAAGACATGCTGACCACAGTCACTTCTCTCAAATATCCAGGTATGTGGTTAGACCCTAATCTATCCTTTGGCCCCAACATCGAAAAACTCTCATCTAAACTTTACCCCAAACTAGGTGCCCTGTACAGAAACAAATCCTGCCTGAGCCCCGCGGTAAGGAAGCAAATTGTGCAACAAATGCTTATGCCGGCTATTGATTACGGAGATGTAGTGTATGCAGCTGCCCCGCAAACACACCTTCATAAACTTACATTGTATAACTCATTCTGACGCTTTTTGCTACAGTGTAACTACATGACCCACCATTGTGACATGTTAAAAGAGCTAAACTGGCCATCGCTGGAATCTAGACGCACCCTTCACCTTTCCAACCTGGTGTTTGAGAGCTTTTGTGGGAAGCTACCACCCTACCTGAATAGGCTGCTTCCTTCAGCAGTTCCCTCATCCTATAACCTCAGATCCAGGACTTGCAATACCACAATACAAAAAGAAAGTGTCTCGATTCTCATTTTCCTACAGAGCACTGCAGTTATGGAATAACCTCCCAGACATCATCAAATCTTCCCCCAGTCTAAAGTCACTTAAGGGATCTCTATTAACATACCTCAATACAGAATGCACCTGTAAACATGTAACATAATGACTATTTCCTACATATTTATTTTCTGTGTAAATCTGTATATTTGTGTTGTGTTTTTTTAATATCTTGCATTTTATTACTTTGTATTTCTGTTACAACTCAATGTTCTTGAAGCAAGGACATACTTGAAAACGAGAGAAATCTCAATGTATCCTTCCTGGTAAAATCCTTTATGAATAAAATAAATAAACCTGGTAAATCCATATGGGGCAATAAGTCAGTGGCATATATGATATTCAATCCAGCTGTGATTTACATGTAGCACCAAAAAAAGTGATTTGTGATTGTGTTACAGAACAACCCAAGCTTTCCTTGATATATAACGGTATATATATTTTAGATAAATTATGCTTATATTTTGATAATAATGGATTTTCCACTTCCACAACCATCTCCAAAACAATGGCTGCCTCCCCTATTTTCTCTTTAAGTTGCCGCAGCCAGAGACCAAGTCTCATGCCACCTTCTATTTGGCCAGAAGCGTATCTACCTAGATCCCAGATTATTATGGCTATTATGACATTTGAGTGCCTTTTGTACTCAAGAGCATTACCATCCAGATCATTTTGAGAAATTGGCCCAGTTGTGTTATGTTTCTTTTGGAGTTTGACGGAGCAGTGTTCTGCATCAGATACTATGTCACTTTGAGATTCAGTTATATTATGCTAAGGATGCTCTGACGCCGCAGTGGCGACTCTAGGAACAATATTTAGGGGGGCACAGAAGATACCGCAGTCAAAACTGGGGGGGCACTAATAATTTTCACCACTAAATCATATCACTGAATAAAACTAAGGGCCCTATCACCTGTGTGAGCTAAAACACCATCGCTAAAGGAAACATTTAGCGCGAGTTGCTAAAACATAGTGCCTGACGACCCACGAACAGATCACCTTGTCTGCAGTAGTCCATGAACAAGGTCGTTTAGCGCACGCTAGGAAAACTCTAAGACCTGGGCTGAGACCCAGCGCTAATGCGGTTGTGTACAGGATAGAACATTTTTTTTTTCCAGTGCCGGGCCATACCTATCCCCCGCCCTCACAAGCTTGAATATGAACACATCCAGTGAATAACCTCTCACCCCTGCATTATTAAAATCATCCAAGGTGGCCGTATCATCCATGGTTTGATGCACACATATATTAAGGCTGATGGGCATTGCATGATAAATGCCACCCAGCAGCATGTAGAATCATTACACTGCATTTAATAGATCCAAAAGGAAGGCCAGGTGAGTGACAAAAATTTCCCTGCTGCAGCATATAAATAATACATGTTTCAGGGAAAGACTTATTCACATGTCCCTTTAAACATGGTCCACACAGTCACCCTAATAATCAACCGCTTCCATACTATGAATAACCTCCAGCATAAAATGTTTAAAATTAGGCAATATATTAGAATTAGGATATATGTGGATAAAGGATACTTTTATAATAGAGCCGACTGCAACAGCAACGACAATGCGGACCAGATCCATTGCTATAGTGTATGGGGCCAAGAGAACACCTGTGCTGCATTCCTTTCAATTGCCTGTTAATTTTGGGCGAAGATCTGTTTTTTTTGGAGTTAGCACCAGGGTTAAGCAGTAGGTAAAATGGTGCAATTAGCGCCCCTCAAAAAATTAGCGCTGGCACCAACTGATCTGCTAGCTGCAAAAGCGCTAGAGATCTCTAGCGCTCCCCATGTTAAGTAAAGGACGCGGAAAGTACAGTAAGCTCGAGCTACAAATCGCTAATAGCAACGCGCTAAGTGATTTTTCCCGTTTGTAGCGAGAGGCAAAAGATCTGTCAGGCGCTAGACTCGATTAACCTGGCGCTAACGCAAAACCATGCCGACGCAAGGGTTAACTCACACCAGGTAATAGTGCCCTAAATAAGTATATATAAATAAGATTCCAAAACCCCAGAGTAATGTGATGCAATGATGCCTTTTTATTGTACTAACATGATACTTTATTTGCCGTAGTTCGGCAGTTTTCGCTGAATGTCTGATTGCTCCTTCAGCGACTCCACTTTTAGCAAATTACAGTGACCATTCGCTAAATAGGGAATTCACCTTATTTTCGGCGAAATAAATTCCCCGAAATGTGACAAAAAGCAGAGGATCTAAAGATGATTAGACCCTTTAGATTCTAACTTCCATAATAACCCCTAAAATGCCATAAACCCAGGGAAATACAATAAAAATAATAAACAATGTGGCATTTAGCCTACTCATTAACCCCTAAAATGCCATTGATCAAGGTAAAACATGAAATGAATACACTGTGAGGCATATAGCTAACACATTAACCCCTAAAATGCCATTAATCAAGGAAAAAATAAAATGTATAATGTGAGGGATGAAGCCTACCCATTAACCCTTAATATACAACTAAACCAAGGCAAAAACTAATGTAATACACAATGTAATGTATAGTCTGAACATTAACCACTTCACTGCTGAGACATTTCAACCCTGTGAAAATGCTTAAGTTTAAGTGCCTGTTATTATTTAATGTTTTTGACTTTTATTTCAAACGAAATATGGTCATGTTGGGTATCATTGGAAAGGCCAGAATCTGCTCTTTCCAATGACACCTAGATCGTCCATATACGATGCACAGGGACGGAGATACACTGGTCCGAAGAAGTGTGGTAAGCTGGAAGCTGATTTTTGGTGGGGGGGCACATGGGGGGGCAAGGAATAACCTAGGGGGGCAATTGCCCCCCCTTGCCCCCCTGTAGAGTCGCCTATGTCTGACGGTAATCAATCAATTAAGACATGGGGTACATGAACCTAGATATATATTTGGGAGGTGTGGAACTCTGGGGTTTCTTGGACCTGATGTGTTCTATTGTTCCCCAGCCCTCTCCTATTTTAAGGGCAGCCGTTACTTACAATTCCAGATACAGGGTGTTTGTTTTCTGTGCCTTAATCCCTGATGTATGTGTTGTATTATTTCCTGATGTATTTATTGTAGAGTGTTGTATATACTGTGTTGTTTCCCTTTTGTGTACTTTGCATGTAATGGTTCCTTTGTTTCTTCCTGTTTCCATCCAACCCAGCAGGAACTGGCTTAAACCAGATCTCTCTACAACCTCCCCATCCTTTTTCTATTATGCCAGGGCATGTGTGTGAAGGAGGGAGAAGGCTACTGGGGGCTATTCTGTATGGTAGTACCAGGATGTGTTTTACCTTTTGTTGATCTGCCCAACCACTGAGTGTGTTGTCCCATTGTAAACCGTAAAGAAAGCCATTCGAAGTTCTGTGTTCAACCTACAAGGAGTTCTGGCTATTGACTGTGTGGGATTGCCCCAGAATGAATAATACTTTGGGATACTGACAGCGAGAGGGAGCCTTTCTGCATGGGGATATACATCCTTGGTACTGAACCCCATGTTACAGATGCAAACATACATGAACAGCGTGAGAGTCAGCAATGACATTTATGAATAGGCCAGTGGGGAACTGTAGGGGAATGGAAAATGTGACAAACAGTGCATGCTCCTGACCATCAGTACTGGGAGTAGGATTGAGGGACGATTTTGTATGTTGCACAGTTGTTGAGTCTGCTGAATATAGAAACTATCACTAAAATGAGTATAACTGTGTATCAAATTAGAACACCAAAAACAAATACTGGGTATAAAGATACAAACATATCGTCTAAACGTTCTCTGAAAGATTTATGTCACTCAATACATTAAAGGTATTTTCTAAATCATACAGACAGCATTGCTTAGAACTCAGGATACGTCTCCCACCTAACAATTCCCCATTATCTGTTCTGTTCCTTGAATATTTTGTAATGCGTGCCATCCGGAAATACACACTGGAGGTAGGGGATGCTTTGTTTATGACAGAACCCAACAATGTGAATGGTACATGGTAGATCTCACATCAGGGAAAATATGCAGGTTAGGGTAAGAAGAGAGAGATGTGAGACAAGAAAATTAGACAAAACATTTACATCGACATAGTGTTAAGTGATTGTTTAGGAGAAGTGATTCACAGAAGAGATAAGACCTGAGAAATGATCCCAGTGTTTATAAAAGCAGAATTTGTGATGTGAGTCGAGCTTTTTTTTTGCATATACAAATCAAAATGGAATAAAAAAAAAAATCCTGTTTGACTTGTTTCACGGGACACATGCCGTATCTAATTGTTTGCAATGTGTTTCCTTGAACATGCTCTTCGACAATCTTTTCTTGACAGCTTGTTATCTCCCACACCCTTAACTCGGTGTCAGAAATCCTCCCAAGTGCAGAATTTGACTTACCCACAAAGCTAACAGCATTTTGAGCTCCTTCCCGGTGAAATTCCCGTTCTTGTAATAATGCAAAGTTATTACACCAGCAGCCAGAAACAAATACCTCGATAGCAAAGTGGTAACACAATATGACCGGAGACAGTAACGCAACAATAGGAGTTATTTTGTGATTTATAGTCTGGATGTTGTGTGTGAGATATGTGAGAAGAGCCATCGATACTAAAGAGTTACTTACCAGGAATTACGTTTTAACTGTTTATATCCAAGGACAAATTTAATGTTTTTGTGTATTGTGACAGGGTGCTTGTGTTGGGTAACAGAATGTCTGGGAGAGTAATCGCGGGAAGATATTTAGGACCCAGAATCCTGCATGGCCTCTATCCTCTCGCACACTTGCTGCCAATAATTAAGCAGCAGGTAAATTCTCAGGCTGCTGACTCCTGGACAGAAGTGTTTAATCAGACTGCTGAGAGCAGGGCATGGAGCAGTAACACTTCTATGAAATGCTGTGATTTTCTTTTGTTTGTTAGATTATGTTACCTGGATAGTCAGGATCGCTGTATGTTTAGTAAGTGCTCTAATTGAGCTAGGATTTTGTTTGCAGGTTTTTATTTGATCACCTGCAATATTGAGTCAAAGCTAAGTGTGGCGTTTGTTTATACTGGAATAAAAATACATCTTATTTACACAACTTCAAGTTGCAGCTGTTTATATTCTAGAGGACCGTGTTGTTTGGCTGGAACCAAGTATCCCGTGTGGTTGCTGTATCACAATTATATAATATTCTTTTAGTGTTTTTTTACATATTAACCCCTTCCTGACCACAGACGTACCATGTACGTCATGGCCACGGGTCTCCCTAAGCGGTCTCCTAACCTCCCTCCTGCTGATACCTCCCTCACCGGCTCCCGCAGCGTGTCTGGCAGGCTACAAGCCTGCCCTGCCATTTCTGGGGGGCAGGCAGGCATGATGATGTCATCACGCTGTGTGATGACATCATCGGCAGGCGCCCACCGGTGCCTGCAGTAAAATTCAGGAAGGAGAGGGGGGCTCCTTTTCGAAAAAAAATTACACCGCTGGAAAGGGGAGAGTCTCCCCTTGTCAGCGGTGTATAACATTAACAAATTCTCTGCCGGATCACGATTCAGCGCTATTCGCGATTCAAACCTGGAGGTGGCTGACATCTTGGATGTCAGCCAAGCCTCCGGATCCCCCCCCACCCACTGAGAACCTCACCATATCTGTGTGAGGACGTCAGTGGGCCAGTTAACCCCCTAGCTGCCAAATAGAGATAGGGGGATCCTTTGTTATCTTATATCAGTCTGCTAGGAACATCTCTGCAATCACAAGCCAGAAAAACACAGCAAAAGTTTCATTCCAACACTGATCAGTCTGCTAGGAACATCTCTGCAATCACAAGCAAGGTATCCAGATCTCAACACGATGGCCACCATCACATTCTGCAACATTCTATCATCGCAATTGTATTTTGTGTCTGCATGTATTAATTTATGGCCGATTATCCTCTAAATTTCCACATTTTTAGATAGAATATGTAGCTAGTATTTCTCTAGTGCCCCTCCCCCCATTACAAAGGCCTCTGACACCTAGATACTTACCTGAATTAATTTCCCTTTCACAAAGAAACACACAGCAAAAGTTTCATTCTAACACTGATCAGCTCCACCGCCCCCCCCCCCACCCAGGACCGGCCTCTAATTTCAGGCATCCTTTCCAGCTGTCTCCACTTCTCTCTAATTACTCTTATTACTACCAGGCTTCTGGTCTCTCCCATGCAAGCTCTGCAGTGATTTTCTGGCCACCAGCTCCCCCTCCCCCTGCTGGAATTGGAACTGCAAGGTCCACATACTGCTGCACAATGCGCTCCCTGTCTCTTCTACTCTTTTACTCTGCATTCATCCTAAAATGGAACTCCTGCCTCTGTACCACCAACCCCTCCACTATTTTTATCTCTCCCTCTCGTATAAGACATTCCCATACGGGGAAGTCTGCCACCCAACTCACTAATACACATCACTGCCCCAACCAGTCATCACTCTCACATTGCAGTCCTCTCCTCTTGTTTCCACCCCAACCATTCTAGGTTGTGAGCTCCCACTGGAATAGGGACCTCGTTTACTCATGTATCAGTTTATCAAATGATGTTTAATGTATTGTAACCCTGTCTGTATCATACCCATTGTTCAGCGCTGCGGAATATGATGGCGCTTTATAAATAAAGTATAATAATAATAATAATATATAACGCGTTTAAACATGATGAGCGAAACCGGTAAAAAATGAACTAGGCACAAAGGGGTGAAATGGCTCAGCAGCGAAAGGGTTAAACAACTTTTTCTTTAAAATAGCCATTTTTTCTAAAACAATTTACCTGTTCGGCGGTCAGTTTGGTGGATCGTTGGCTGTCTGTTCGGCTGTTGGTGGTGGCCTGATCGGCGGCGTTCGGCAGATCCCGTTCGACACACTTCGGGGACACTGCAGTGAATACTGAATTCTCTACAGGGTCCAAGAGCTGAAATCGCCGAAGCACACTGACGTGCAACGAAGGAGAGAGCATCAAAGTTAACCCCAACAGGTTTTTTTTTTTAGGGTTAGGGTTTTCTTCCTGAAATATGCTCCAGAAAACTTCAGAAAGTTGAAACTTATTATCTTGAGATAAAAAAAATCATTATATGGAGAAAACAACTTGTTACCGAGATGACAAGTCAGAAAAAAAGACAAAAACATGGCCGCTCCGTTCGTCCATATTTATGCGACGAGCTGCTTCTTCCCAGAGTAAAATCAAACCCGTATTATTTATAAACGATCATATAGATCTCAGACTATGTTACCATGCATAAAATATAGTTGATTGTTTCTAAAAGTCCATTTTATTCAACTTTTGATTCTTTGCAGTCCTCCGTCTGCAGTAAAGGATATATATTCGGATGCCAATAAAGTCTCTCTTGCCATCGACAATATATTTCTCTCAATATATAAAATATAAACTCTATTAAACTATGAAATCGGGCTTGTAAAAATAGACCCCGGCTTCCTTTGCAGCTGGGAATATTGGCCTGAAAAATCACTGCAAGGGTTTTTTCCATCTTTTTTGTTATATATTGTAGAAGTTATTACGGAGGTAAATTTATCATATCGTGTATTAAGTTTCCTGTTGATCTCTGCTCCTCTTTGTAACATTCCACGTTGTATAATAAAAAGGCTTAATCAAGGGGATGAAAATGATATGCTTATGTATTGTTGTTTAATGTGGCATCGGGTCCAAATAATGTCAGCGCCGGTAGACGGCCTGCTGGTATATAATCAAGAAAAATAAAGATTTCCCTCCAAAGAACTCCTCCAAGTGCACCATATGTATCGCTCAAACACTAACAGATGGACCTGAAACCTTTCAGCTCGATTAGGTAGGTATAATTGTGTGGGTTTAATATAACAAAGAGCAGTTTAATAACTTTTTAGTGGAATATTAATATATATAAAAATAATATTGTGTGTAAAGAATTTTACTTTTATATACAATTATTTTCTGATTGAGCAAAACCTCATCACTAGGACCACAAAGTTGTGGAAAAAAGAAAATAACTGCAATAAAAACAGGTATAATTTGCAACGTGACTTTCATTGTACATTGTCCACCAGATCAGGTCATTTTTTGACCAATAAGGCTTGGTCCTGGTTCAAACACTAAAGTCACATGGTATATTACACCTTTTTTTTTGCTGTAGTATTTTGTACATGTTATTCACTCTCAACCTTCAACACGCACAAGTGTGGTTATTAACCCTATCATTACCACTGGCAGGAACCTATGCTTGTATTGAAAAATCACTCTAACAGGGTTATTCAAAGAGCACCGAAATTCCACCAAAATGCTCTTTCGTTCCCTGCACTTCGGGGAATCAAGAGTCCTCGAAGTGCAGGGAAAAACTGGCGAACACATTAAAAAAAACGCCGCAAAACCGCTGTATTGAACGGCAAAACCGGCACAAAACTAGTGAAAAATACCCGAAAGCATCTGTAGAAAGCCGGCGATCCACCAGAAAACTCCTGAAAAACCCCCCAAACGCATCTGAAAAAAGCAGACAATTTGCTAGTCTGACCGCTGACCAGCCGCCGACGAAACGTGGTAAAGAAAAAAAAAAACACTGCCACTTTTAAAAGCTGTTTGCAATAAGATACTGCATAAAAAAGCCTGGAATTAATATATAAAGTCCTATGACTAATAATAAAAAGGTCTGTTACAGAAAAAAAAAAAAAGCTATTAACCCTTTCAATGCGGTGGACGCGCTCAGCGATTGCTACTTCGCTGCGGAGGACGCGCTGAGCGCGTCCTCCCTTTGCAGCCGCGATCAGCCGGTATCCCGGCTGATCGCACAGCCCCCCGGTGCGGGCTGACATCATCGATGTCAGCCCAGCCTCCGGGACCCTGGCTGGCATGATAGGCGTCATCGCGCATGCGCGATGACGTCTATTTCAGGCACCCCCCCCCTGCCATTGCAAGGAAGGTGCCTGAAGGGGAGGGGGGGAGGTCCTTCGGACCTCTCCGCCTCCCCTTCCCCGCGGGCCAGCGATTAAAGACAGACACCACCTGGAAGGGCACAGCCTGCCCTTCCAAGCGGCAGCTGTCTTTAACCCCAAGGGGGCTGGATCTCGATATGGCGCTAACATGCGCCGTATAGCGGTCCCCTCCCGGAGCTGGCCGACATCTTGGATGTCGGCCAAGCTTCCGAGATATCCCCCTAATGACTGGCGTTATCGCGCAGAGCGCGATGGTGCCAGTTTTGAAATTAACTCCTTGCTGCCACCTATAGTGGAGATAGGGGGTTCCAATGAACTGGCGGGTTTTCGGTCGGTTCTCGGCAGGTGTTTGCCGGGTTTGCGGCGTGTTTTGCCTGCACTCCGGGGACCCTGTGGTAAATGCTGAATTCACCACAAGGTGAGGAACCTTGATTCCCCGAAGTGCAGGGAAGTGCAGGGAATGAGAGAGCACCGAAATGTCGGCAACATTTCGGTGCTCTCTGAATAACCCCCCATAGCACACCCCTTCCTCTAAGCTTTCTCCTGCATCTGCATATAAAAAAGGCAGCACATTTTATCTTATGAAATCAGCAATGTCTGAACAAATGGCTCGAGAACAGGGGTTTATTGTGAAAAACACGGCACACCGGAGGTTAACATAATCACTTTCAGTCAGTATTTGGCAAGCAGGAAAAGTGAACCCAATTAAAAACCTTAAAAGCCTTATAACAAAATTAAGCCCCATCCAAGTTTATTCTTTTCTTCTCCATTTTTTTTTTTTTTTTGGGACATAAAATAATTACATCTTCAAATGCAACGCCTAATCCATGTTTGGCAAAACTCTGATATCGGCGCTGCCAAAGCAAACCTAAGAATAGAAAGAAACCTGATAAATAGATTCAGCTCTGTTTGCATTCTTCGCACGCGGTGTCTTTGGACCAGTACGACAGACACACAATAAAGATGGCCGGGACGTATTCCCGTGTTTATCATTTTTATTATTATTACCAATAATTACCTATTTTTGCTGAATTTACATGTTTTCTCTCCTGGGCACAGATTTAAAACTTTTTTTGATTTTGTCTTCGGTACGGTGGGATATGTTGCAAGCTTTATCTGGCACAGTCCAGGACGCACTATCAAAGGGATATTTCCCAATCACTGAATGTGTTTTGGATATAATTTAAGCAAAATGTGAAGCTTTCTCTTCCGTATCAAAACAATTGACCGAAAGTTGCTTCCACATGCATGGATGTTGAAGGGGGTTGTCAGCCAACTTTGGGCGTTTTATTAAAAAAAAAAATGTAAAAAATGTTTTTTGGAAAAAAATAATGCACACCAACCCGTGTTTCCTGACACCTTAGCGAAGACTGGACACAATCTGTAATTTTTATTCAACCCCTTCAATATCATGATATTCTTAAGAACCGTATGGTGTCAGATATCGAGATAACTCGATCTGGCCATATTCTGGAGTAATACAAAGAAATTAAATCTGTTTGCAAACGGGCTCCAGAATGTAATAAAACAACCTAAAAGGTAAGTGTATAGGTGCTCAGTGGTTGTATTAAATCAATAACAATCGCAGCTCACCAGATAAGTGCATCCTCCACTCCTAACAATTTATAAATAATATACCAAGGTATATGGGAGCGCACAAAAATATACACAGATTAACATAAAAATCAAATAAATAATTAATCAAAACAATATATAAAAATAAAAAATAGTCCATGAAACCTAAAAAAGAAAAAGAAAAAGAGAGAAGACCATTGCGCAGTATGTACTGGTAGAGTGAATAAGCACACACAGCTTATCTATAACACTCAAAAACGGGGAGTCTTCAAGACACTAGATGCACGCCTTTGAGTCTCTTGTGGGGGACTCCACCCATATATATCGATTCCTTTTTCTTGATGGTGAATATATCTCAAAGAAGAGAGAAAAGGCACATAGTACAGTTCTGTAGTGAACAAAATGTGCTGTGTATAAAAAAAGAGGGACACACTCACGTGTTCCAGAACCTCCTCTTATGGGTGGTTCTGTAATAGCGCCTAGGACCTCTTAACGTCTGAGGGGGTCCCACCTCATAGATCCCAGTTGAATCCAGAAACCTGCAAACTTCATTGGTGAATTAAGCAGACTTCATTGGTGAATTAATACCTCTTGGGCATATAATATGGTGTGGCAACAATGTACCAAATGGCACCAGATAAGGATAAGAGATAAAATAAATAAAATAAAATGGGGATACTGAAAATAATCGGGTTCCCGATTGATAAGGCCTGCAGTAGCGGGCGAAACGCGTCCCGGTTTATGTATTATATTTGTATTAAATTCTTTTAATTATTTTCAGTATCCCGATTTTATTTATTTTATCTTATTTTATCTCTTATCCTTATCTGGTGCCATTTGGTATGACAGTCAAATACGTTTTCTGACTGTAAAAATGTTTTGTGGGGATGCCGCAATACATTTTTACAGTCTGAGTAATGGAAAGTGGTTTTCCATAAAACCACTCAGTCCTGCCAGTGGGTTTATGGAAACCCCTTGGTACTGAAGAAGTTAATGGTCACT
The DNA here is from genome assembly GCA_009667805.1 of Leptobrachium leishanense. Classification (NCBI taxonomy): domain Eukaryota; kingdom Metazoa; phylum Chordata; class Amphibia; order Anura; family Megophryidae; genus Leptobrachium; species Leptobrachium leishanense. The sequence continues at coordinate 53,494,365 of CM019067.1, read as the reverse complement.
GGTCACTTTTTCAAGGATTTGGTGACATTGATCCATTTCCCATGTTCCCTTTTTCCTCTTACTGGTCTTCCGTGTGTCCTTTGTACGTTTATACTTTATTATTCCATGTTGTGATGACTCCATCTCTGAAGCGATGAATAAATACATTTAAAAAAGAAGAAAGCCAAGGATATAAACTACAACGAGAAGAAAATGCATTACCCACGCTGAAATTCCTATAAACCTATAAAGAGAGAGATATTTTGCTCTACTTAAACGGTCATTGAAGTAATAAGCCCACCAAAATGTCAAACCACTAAGGTGGGTCCTAACCAAGTCTAATCTGGTGAAGTACGGTGGAAAACAAAACCAAAAATAATGTGAAAAACCACACAGTTAAACGAGGATATAACCTAGACATTAGATTGTAGGGTGTGTGTATGGCTCAGAACAACTGCGTCTTAATGATTGAGTTTCAGATTCATTTTTTTTAGGTATCCTGGGTAAACATGAGCTCGCTAGTCACTTCTTGACCTTTTTAAGGACTTTACAGATGTTTTCTCTTTTTGGATTATGGATTTATGGATAGTGGGAATTTAGAATTTAAACCTGGAAAACAAAATGCATACACAGAGGCAAAGTCCTGAAGTTTCCAATGGAGCCATAAAACATCTTACAGCTATTGATACTTGTAAGCTATTATTTTATATTCATGTTTTTTTTTACGGATAAGCTTTTTGCTCTATGTGCATCAAAACACGTTGAGCGTCGAGGCACATTTATTTGTATTGACTAGCAAAGCCAACCTGTCCTCAACAGGTTCATTTTTCATTGGCTCTCATCAATTATTATACGACACTAACCCCTTATTGCCCGGGCTCTTGCGAGCGGTAGGCGGGTTTAAATCATTTAGTAGAGATGTGCATTCGTTTCAGAAAAATTCGGAACAAAATTTGATAATTCGTATTTCGGAAGTACTTCCGAATAACGAATCGATATGATACGAATTCTAAACGAAACGGTTTATAATAAATTTATTTCGTTTTACACTGTGTCATCATCATAAAAGAAAAAATTGAATGATCGATATCAACTATCGAATTTGAAATGCACTATCGAATTTGAAATCAATTCGAAATTTCAAATCAATCTGAAATTAAACGAAATACAAAACGAAATTAGTTCCGAAATTCTGAAAACAAAATTATTTAAAAACGTAACGAATCGAAACTAAACAAAACAAATTTTTTAGCCATGCACATCCCTATCATTTAGCGCTCCCTAAACCCCCTCCAATAAAATCGATACTCACCTCTAATTCTAGGTAGGCATAGCACGCCCTGCGGCTTCCTGGCCATCCTCCAGAGCAACTTCCATTGCAGTGGGCTAATACGGTTGATCAGCCACCAGGAAGGGAGGCAGGCTAAAAGAGGGCCAGAAAACCACGGTCCTGCTGCCTGGACACCAAAGCACACCCCACGGCCTTAAAGGTATAAACATAAACCTCAGGGCTTTGGTGGAGGAACCAACTGAAGGTTGACTATCCCACTTTCAACTATCAGTTAAAGCCTGAAAGCGTTCTGCTCAGACCACTATCAATTTGAGTGACAAATCGGAGGCATCATAGATTGTAAGAGAGATTTCAACAACAAAAAAGTTCTAAAAAAAAAATCAATATATTTCTATCTCAATCTCTGTTTAATGAGCAATATTTGATTCCGACACAGGTTCACCTTAAGTTCCATGAGCAGCTGCAGAAGCCCCTATGTTATCTTGGCAACACGTAGAACATAAGAGCCAAAAAACTAAAAGACAGGGTGCTAGAACACATGAATAATAGAAAAAGAGACAGACAGACATCAAGTTCCCCTTCACTGCCAAAACTTTCAGCATACTAATTGGAAGGAATTCAGTTTTGTTGGCATAGAAATGGTCAATTCTTTTTGGATTTGAGGCGACAGAACGAAAAAGCAATCCCAAAGGGAAACCTATTCAATCCTGAGCCCGGAGACCTTGAATCCCAAAATACTTAGGGCTCTATTAAATTCTTCGCACAAACATTAACGCGTGCGCAAAAACGTATTAACGCGAGGGGCAAAAACCTTTGCGCAGAACGTCGTATTACAACATCGGCGCAAAAAATGCGCGTTAATGTCTAACGCGGGTGAACCTGCGCAAACCCTTTGCGAGCGTAATGTACTTTGCGTGTCCTATACTTAACATTGTGAGCGCAAATGCGTTTGTGCGCTGGTACGCGGATGGTATTACAATCTATGCACAGTTTTTAACGCACAGCGTTTGCGCGCATAATTTTAACGTATTTTAAAAGCTGGTGTTAATGGAAAATCGGAACGTTCTGGCCGAACCCAAATACACCACGAAAAAAAAATACAGCAAACTATAGTTACACATTCTACACATACCCAAACAATAAAATTGATAAGTTGTGCGTGTTTTTATTATTGCTGCAGCATACAGTATATACTTTACTTTGGCAGGCGCAAAAACTGAACGGGAGACAATTGTGGTTCTTAATTCTGATTGGCTGAATCTCGTGAAAAAACTGTCCGCACACCGATTAATGTTAATTTATTAATGCGCACGCGTTTTTGCGCGTCTTTTTTACGCGTGTTATTTTTGGACGGATGAAAAAATGCACTCGGATTGTAATACCAGCGTTAATTTACGCACGTTAACGTTTAACACTTCGTGCACAAATTAACGCGCTGCGCGAGCGTTTTTAATGTAGATACTGACCTGCAAAGATGTTTTTATTTTCCGGATTTTAATACAGATGTGTCGAGAAGGTTGCCTTGGCACAAGCAGGTACATTTTCCTCATTTTCCATTTTATTCTTTTTATACCGTTTTAATTCTTTTTATTAAATTTTTTTCATGGCATATTAATTTATGCACGTGTTTTCTGCAGGCTAATTCCAGGACATAGTGGGCCCTATTCAGTGCTTCGCGCCAAAATGGGGATGCTAATGGGGAAAACCTGCACCTGCAGTTTTCCCCATAGTGTCCCCATTTCATTGCGATATTACGGGGCGGGCGCTGTTCCGGCAACTTGCCCCGGAAAACAAATTGTTAGCCTCATTGATACTCTCGGTAGCGCTTCCGCTACCGAAAAGCTAATGCATATCAATTAGAGAGGCATTACGTGTAACCACTCTAGGAGTGTAGATTACCATTGGCAGGACCCAGTGGCTTTATGGAAAATCACTTTAGATTACCCATGCAGTAAAAATATACCGAAGTGTCCCACTGAATATGTTCACTGTACGTAAACCCTATTTGACAGGCAGGGGGCTCCCTCTGCTGACCAAAAATTGCTACTACATTTATATTACAGCTTGTAGTCCGGGTTTCTTAGAAGAAAAAACAGAACTCAAAGCTTTTCAAACCATTTCAATACATTGGCTGTCATGGCTGATGTGTTGAGACTTTGGGGCACAATCTGGAGCCAGTTTGCCAAACAAATTTCCTTTGCAATCAACAAAATTCTTTTGCATTGCTCCAGAATCAGACCAGATTGAGTATACTCCATCTTGGGACACCTGCAGGTGCTTTTGAAGATCGAGTATACTCGATCGTGGTAGTGATGGGGTTAAACATGCAGGATGGTCTCTTGTCTGCTCCATGATGTTATCATAGTTAGTAGTTACATCTTCAGTTAGGCTGAAAAAAAGAGACATGCGTCCATCGGGTTCAGCCTTTCACACATCACCTTCTGCTGTTGATCCAAAGAAGCGCTCACCAATATGCAACATACTGGGAAAAAATTCCTTCTTGACCCCAGAATGGCGTCAGATTTCTCCTTGGGTCAAGAAGCTTTTACCCACATATTAAATATTATAACCCTTAATATTGTGATTTTACAGGAAGTCATCCAGTCGTTGATTAAAAGTCTGTACAGTCTCTGACCCATCCACCTCAACAGGCAGAGAATTACACACCTTTATTGTTCTCACCATAAAATATTCCTATGCTTTCATGTTCACAGTAGGGATGCGTTGAGAAGTTCTGATGTATGTGAGCATCCATGTCCAATATTTTTGGTGGTAGCCATACATTGGTTGGAATAAAACAAAATGGATCTACGAGAATGGATCAAATACGTACATATTTTTTATTCTATGTTTATACTAGAGGCTAATTCATCCGCAGACATACAGGTCTATTCAAAGAAAGGTGAAACTCAGGAGAATGGCTGGAGAGGTGAAAATTCTAGGGCAAAATAGCCAAACCAGAAGAATTCTCCCATTTCTCTCCCTTTCAAAATTGGCTATTTGGTCTAGATTGTTCTCTTTTCCTGGTTTTCACCTTTCTCTGAATAACCCTGATAAAGTATGTTCTTGCTAGTATTTCATTGCCGTCGCAAGTGAATGACCATTTCATTTGAAACTGCCGATCTCCTTGGTGGCCACACAGTGTTGTTTACAAAACGACTTCAAAGTCTCTGCGAAAATCAAAGATTCCAAGAGAACCCACAAGTGGCCCGAGATAAGGATACAGTTTCTGTAGCTGGGAGGCCAGGCCAGAGAGCAGTATTGTTACCATAAAAGCTTTTAAACTTTGTAAGTACAGATAAAATACTTAGCTTAATGGGCATGTTTGCTGATTTTATTCATGCTGCTAGTTACTGAGTGATGTGTCATAATGTTTCCAAATTGCAGGTTCCTGGTGAAAGATTGTAGTTAAATCACCGCTAAATGCTTGTAACGTATAATAATCCTCTTCAAAACCAATGCCACAAGTCTGATCTTTGTGTTTGCACTTTGTAATTAACCGTCGTTCGTTATAAACCTAAAGGATTGTCATTTCAAGGAAGGCTTCGGGAAAATAATTAATAGATCGACATTTCAAGGTGTTTATACTAACATACGTTTTAATAAAATGCTAAATTTCGAAGAAAACGATCCTTACGTTTAACTCTTTGAGTAACAAGTCAGTGTGTAACTGTGTGTGTGCGTGTAACATGATCCACAGGTAGAAAAAATAATAACGTCAAAAAGCAAAATAATGGAATCTATTTTGAATTCTGAGGTATGTGCGATAAATCTGTAAAATATGTATGTATGATACACAATCAAATAAGAGATGAATAAATTATCTGTATACAAAAAAACTGTTTCTGTAAAGGTAAACAAGTAACTTTAAAATGTAGGTGAAAGGGACATTAGTCAGATTTTTTTTAAACTTTCAATAAATTTAATGTTGTTAAAGAGGCATCTTCCCCATTTACAGCCATGATTTATTTCCCATCTTTGGAAAAATGAATCCTATTTAAACGCTTCACAACCAACTTAATTTCCAGGAAACCACTGTGAAGAACCAGTGGGTTTTGGAAAATCACTTTTAATGAAATATACAGTAAGAAGTATTTGGGAATATTCCCAATTTATACTTTACTGTAGGAGTTTATTTGACAGACAGATGTCGCCATCTTCTGGCCAAAATGAGTTACTGCAGCATTGGGCTCTGGGCTGGACCAGCTGGGGATCTGTGCTTTCAGACACAGATTCAGAGATACAAAAAAAACGGTGTTGCGCCTGATCCCTTCCAGGGAGGCTGCAACTACCAAAAGTATCCAGCCCAGTAACATGTTTAAAACATAAGAAAAAAAAGACGTCACCTGCACTTATCCTTATAGATCCATGTGAAACAAAACACAATCCGAGGTTTTGGTTTACTTAAATGGCCATTGAAGTGTAAGCTCACCTGCCATGTCACGGCACATCTGGTAGGTGAGTCCTACCTAATGAAACCAAAAGCTGCTTTCTAAGCAAACCACATACGTTCATGCTGTTTCTCTCAGCCATGAGAGAGACTGGTGGGTTTTCATTTATACCCTCCCCAGAAACAATTCCACTTTGCGATTAAGAAACAAAAACACGGAACGGGACAGCAGCAAGGATGACCCGGCTGCAGATACGAAAAAATATGCATACAGTTGTGTTCAAAATTATTCAACCCCCAATGCTGTAAAGGGTTTTAGGGAATTTAGTGTACATTTGTAATTGTATTCAGAATGAAATCCTACAAGGACTTTTTAAAGAACCATACGCAACTAAAATGACATCAATTGGTTTTGTAATACAGTAGTAAATGTTTCTTTTGTGAATTCTTCATTGACACAATTATTCAACCCCTTAAAGACTACCACTCTGAAGAACAGAGGTTCATTCAAGTGTTTTCAATCAGGTATTTAAAACACCTGTGGATGTCACGGAGCAGCAATAAAGCATAATAAGCACCAATTAGGCAGCTTTAAAATGACTGTGATACTCAGCTCCTTCTAGACATTTACTGGTGTGGTTACAAACATGGTGAAGTCAAGAGAATGATCCAGGAAGACAAGAGAAGAGGTGATTACTCTTCACAGGAAGGGCAATGGCTATAAGAAGATTTCAAAGATGTTAAACATACCAAGAGCGACCATAGGAAGCATCATTCGCAAATTCAAGGCAAAGGGCACTGTTGAAACGCTACCTGGTCGTGGCAGAAAGAAGATGCTGACTTCGACTGCTGTGCGCTACCTGAAGCGTAGAGTGGAGAAAAGTCCCCGTGTGACTGCTGAGGAACTGAGAAAATATTTGTCAGATGTGGGTACTGAAGTTTCAGCTCAGACAATACGGCGCACACTGCGTAGTGAAGGCCTCCATGCCAGAACTCCCAGGCGCACCCCCTTGCTGTCTCCAAAGAATAAGAAGAGTCGACTGCAGTATGCCAAAAGTCATGTGGACAAACCACAGAAGTTTTGGGATAGTGTTCTGTGGACTGATGAAACAAAATTAGAACTGTTTGGGCCCATGGATCAACGCTATGTTTGGAGGAGGAAGAACAAGGCCTATAAAGAAAAGAACACCTTGCCTACTGTGAAGCATGGCGGGGGGTCAATCATGCTTTGGGGCTGTTTTGCTTCTGCAGGTACAGGGAAGCTTCAGCGTGTGCAAGGTACCATGAATTCTCTTCAGTACCAGGAGATATTGGATGACAATGTGATGCAGTCCGTCACAAACCTGAGGCTTGGGAGACGTTGGACCTTTCAACAGGACAATGATCCCAAGCATACCTCCAAGTCCACTAGAGCATGGTTGCAGATTAAAGGCTGGAACATTTTGGAGTGGCCATCGCAGTCAACTGACTTAAATCCGATTGAGAACCTCTGGTGGGACTTAAAGAAAGCAGTTGCAGTGCGCAAGCCTAAGAATGTGACTGAACTGGAGGCTTTTGCCCATGACGAATGGGCGAAGATACCCGTAGATTGCTGCAAGACACTTGTGTCAAGCTATGCTTCACGTTTAAAAGCTGTTAGTACAACATCCTTTTACAGTTATAAGTACTAAGATTGAATGTCACTTGGGGGTTGAATAAAACTGATAATGATGTGAGCACAGAAAAGACATTTGTGGTTATTTCATTATAAATGTTATGTTATATTTGTCTGACCTACACGTGCCTCTTTGATTTAATTGTAAGCAAGATGAATGAATGATCAAAATCAATGTCAAACTGGCCAAAACACTCAATTTCAGTGGGGGTTGAATAATTTTGAACACAACTGTACATACAGAAAAAGAGGCTGTCACGGTTCCCAGATCCCGCCACGCAGTCCTTAAAACCCAACACTCCACAGAGCCCAAAAGCTACCAACAGGTAGCCGTAGAAGAATCCCTAACTGTCTGGTCCTTAGAATTGGCCAGGTATACTAGCTAGACAGAAAGGGTTAATCAAAGACAATGTCGTAATAAAAAACCAGGTCAGGAACACAGGGGTAGTCAGACGAGCCAGAATCAGGAATACAGAGTATAGAATAGTCAAATGGAATAGCCAGGTCTATATCAGTGCAGAAGCGTAGTACAAGAAAATAGTCTAGGGCAACGGAAGGCAAAATAGTCAGAAAACAAGCAGAGGTCAATAACAGGTTAAATCACGAGAGAATTCAGGTACAAGGAGCTCAGGTTTGGATAACCATGATCTGGCACTGCTTAGAAGGAACTGTTGGTTTTTAAAAGACCTTCACCAGACCGCGCTCCCCTCTCAAGCCACACCTCATGCAGCCACCTCCCTGCCTGTTTCAATTTAAACCGGGTGTTGGTGAGCGAGCAGCATCAGACATGCTGCCCTCAAGCACACCGGAAAGGCTGGAAGCCCCCAATGATACAGTACCCCCCTCGCCACGGGAGGCCACCGGAAGACCAACAGGACAAGTGGCAGGACGACCACTGGGGCGAGTGGCAGGACGACCACCAGGGCGATCGGGGTGCGAGGCATGGAACACCCTGACCAACCTAGAGGCAGACATGTTGGAAGCCGGAATCCAGGACCGGTCCTTCGGACCATAACCCACCCAATCAACCAGGTACTGCAGAGCACCCCTGAACAGCCTAGAATCCAGAACTTTCCTAACCTCATACTCCATCTCTCCATCAACTTGAACAGGTGGAGGAGGAGGAACGACCCACGTGTACCTGTTACACAACAAAGGCTTCAGTAGGGAGGTGTGGAAGAAGTTGTGCAAGCGAAGATGTCTAGGAAGGGCAAGAGCATAAGCCACAGGGTTAACGCGGCGAATGATCTTGTATGGACGATAAACCGAGGTGCCATTTTCATAGAAGGCACCCGCAACGTCACATTCCTAGTAGACAACCAAACTCTATCCCCCACGTTGTAGGAAGGAGCTTGTAACCTATGCCTGCCAGCCTTGCGTTTCTGGACAGCAACATTGCGCTCCATGTTTTCGCAAATCTGTCTCCAAATATCCTGTAGTTGTGTGAGATGTTCATCGAGAGCCGGGATGGCCTGTTCAGCAAATTGAAGCGGTAGAGCCGGAGGGAAAAAAACATAGATAGCAGAAAAAGGAGAGTGGCCAGTGGTCTCGTTAACGGCGTTATTACGTGCAAACTCAGCCCAGGGCAACAACTCTGACCAATTGTCTTGTTATTGTGTGGTAAAGCAACGTATGTACTGCTCGAGGCCCTGATTTGACCTCTCTGCTGCCCCATTGGTTTGTGGATGATATGCTGAAGAGAAGGCCAATCGCACCCCCATCTCCGCACAGAAATCCCTCCAGAAACGAGAGACGAACTGAGCTCCTCTGTCAGAGACTATTTCAGACGGAACCCCATGTATTCGTACAATCTCTCTAGCAAAGACGACCGCCAGTTCTTTGGCTGTAGGAAGCTTAGGTAAAGGAATAAAATGAGCCATTTTGGAGAAGCAGTCTACAACTGTCAGAACCACAGTATGACCCTTGGACTTCGGCAAGTCCACAATAAAATCCATGGATAGATGAGACCAAGGCCTATTAGGAATGGGTAAAGGCTGCAATAGACCGACAGGCAAGGTTTTACTGGTTTTGCTTCTGGCACAGACTTGACAAGCCAAAACAAACAGACGTACGTCCTGTTGCATGGTGGGCCACCAGAACTGTCTGGAGATACTGGTAAGAGTCTTAGTAATACCAGGATGACCTGCTGGTTTTGAATCATGAAACATTATGAGTAATTCTTGTCTTTCCTTTTCAGGCACAAACAACATATCTGGAGGCTTGTTAGGTGGAGCCCCCATTTGAGCTGCTTGGAGGCGTTCCAGAAAAGGCGAGGAAACAGACAAGACCGTGGAAGCCACAATACGTTCAGGAGGAACTAACTATAGGATTGTGGTCTTGTGTATTTGATTCATACGGGTCATCTTGACGAGATAAGGCATCAGCCTTTACATTGCGGTCACCTGGTCTGTAAGTCAACACAAAATTAAACCGAGACAGTAGTAATGACCACCTGGCCTGTCTCAAGTTCAGACGTTTAGCATCCCCGATGTACGTAAGGTTCTTATGATCAGTGATTATCAACAAAGGGTCAAGAGTACCTTCCAACAAATGTCTCCACTCTGACAGGGCAGACACAATAGCAAGCAATTCTGTTACCGATATCATAATTGCGTTCTGCTGGTGATAATTTTCTTGAAAAGAACCCACAAGGATGTAGAGGCTTCCCTGGAGACTCTCTTTGAGATAGGACAGCCCCAATGCCTATCTCAGAAGCATCAACCTCAAGTACAAATGGAATTCTGGGATCAGGATGCCGTAACACTGGAGCGGAATTGAAAGCCTGTTTGAGAGCTTCGAATGCCTGTTTGGATTGTGAAGACCAGACCTGGTTCTTCAGACCTTTACGTGTCATATTACTGATAGGGGAAGCTACAGCAGAATAATTCTTGATAAATCTCCTATAATAGTTGGAAAACCCCAGAAACCTCTGTATGGCTTTGAGGCCTTGAGGGAGAGGCCATTCTGAGATGGCCGTGAGTTTGGAAGGATCCATCTCAAAACCTTCTGGAGTGATAATGTACCCAAGAAATTTTACAGTAGTAATGTCGAATAAACACTTCTCCAGTTTGCAATAAAAACCATTGTCTAGTAGTTTTGCTAATACCTGTCTGACATGTTCATGGTGGGTTATAAGATCGGGAGAGTAAATTAGTATGTCGTCTAAGTATACGATAACAAAGGATTGCAAAAAACCTCTGAGCACATCATTAATGAAATCCTGGAATACAGCTGGAGCATTACAGAGACCGAACGGCATGACCAGATATTCATAATTCCCACTCCTGGTGTTAAATGCTGTTTTCCATTCATGCCCATCTTTTATACGTATCAGGTTGTAAGCCCCTCTCAAATCGAGTTTTGTGTATACTGCTGATCCCCTTAACCTGTCGAACAGTTCTGATATAAGAGGGATAGGGTACACATTCTTGATGGTGATCTTGTTAAGCCCCCTATAATCGATACATGGGCGTAAATCTCCTTTTTTAGATACAAAAAATAACCCAGCCCCTGCTGGAGAAGAGGAATGTCTCATAAAACCTCTCTCCAAATTCTCCTTTATGTACTCCTCCATGATTTGGTTCTCTTTTATGGATAAAGGATATACTTTGCCTCGAGGCACGGTACCTGGATGAATATCTATGGCGCAATCATACGGTCTATGTGGAGGTAGTTTCTCTGCCTCTCTTTTATCGAATACAGCCCTGAGATCGACATACCAGTCAGGAACCGCTGTAGACAATGGAGGAGCTGTAGGTGTGTTCAGGGCACCAATATGCTGAATGGGTGTTAAACAAGCCCCAAAACAAGCAGGACTCCAAGACTGTATCTCTCCCTTAGCCCAATCAATAACAGGATTATGTTTCACCAACCAAGGGAAACCAAGCACAACAGGATTGGAAGGTGAACGGATAACCTGAAATATGATCTCCTCTTTATGCAAGAGACCAGTGGTAAGAACCACTTTAAAAGTATCGTGAGTAATTCTGGGACAGGATAACGGCCTACCGTCTATGGCTTCGACGGCCAAGGGTGTCTCTCTTACAACCAGAGGGAGATAAATGGACATCAATGAAATTACCAGCAGCCCCAGAGTCAACAAAAGCGGTAGTATGCGTGGTCTTGGTCTCCCAAGCCACGGATACTGGTAACAAGAGTCTAGTGTCTTTGATAGGAGACATGAACGTCACACCCAAGGCCTGTCTCCTCAGTTGCCTTAGGTGCGGTAGTTTTCCGACATATCATGCATTCTAGGGCTAGTGGGACATTGAAGTCGTAAATGTCCTTTTAAACCACAATACAGGCACAATCCCTCACGAAGACGCCTTGCTCTCTCTTCCTCTGTAAGCCTAGTATGGCCTAGTTGCATAGGCTCAGAGGGAGGAGATAACTCTCTTGGTGGTGCCTGAAAGACAGGGGCCAACCTTGGTAACGGTCTCTTAGGTTTCTCTCTTGGAGTTCTTCTGCCCCTTATCTGATCATCCAGATCTATACAATACTCTAAAAGTTCACTCAACACCTCAGGTAATTTACGAGGAGCCAACTCATGCATCATTGACTCTGATAACCCCTCCATAAAAGCCAGAACCAGAGCCTCATTAGTCCAGTTCCCATCAGAAACCAACGTTTTAAATTCTATAGCATAATCAGATACAGTCCTGTTCCCTTGACGTATACGGAACAAGGATTTGCCAGCTACCTTGGCCTTTCTGGTAGGATTAAACGTACGTTTTAACTCGGCTGTGAATTCTTTATAGTTCAGTACGATAGGTTTCTCTGCCTCCCATAAAGGATTCGCCCATGTCAACACTCTGCCAGACAGATGGGTAATAATGAACCCCAATTTGGCTATGACAGCGATAAACATTTGTGGATTTAATTTAAAATGAATATCCACCTGGACCAAAAATCCCCGGCACTCCGAGGGAGTACCGTCAAACCTCATAGGAGCGGTCATGTGTACCTGGGATGTCTGAACAATAGAGGACACAGGTATGGCAGGCGGAGGTGCAACCCCAGCTGGTTCCAGGGGACCCGTACGAGTCAGGATAGTTTGTAAGGCGAGAGCAAACTTATCCATCCTATGGTCCTGCTCGTCCTGTCTGGATACAAAGTTACTCAAATGCTGTGTTAAGTCTGCGGGATCCATTTTGGCCAGATCGTAATGTCACGGTTCCCGGATCCCACCACGCAGTCCTTAAAACCCAACACTCCACAGAGCCCAAAAGCTACCAACAGAGTAGCCGTAGAAGAATCCCTAACTGTCTGGTCCTTAGAATTGGCCAGGTATACTAGCTAGACAGAAAGGGTTAATCAAAGACAATGTCGTAATACAAAACCAGGTCAGCAACACGGGGGTAGTCAGACGAGCCAGAATCAGGAATACAGAGTATAGAGTAGTCAAATGGAATAGCCGGGTCGATATCAGTGCAGAAGCGTAGTACAAGAAAATAGTCTATGGCAACGGAAGGTAGAATAGTCAGAAAACAAGCAGAGGTCAATAACAGGTTAAATCATGAGAGAATTCAGGTACAAGGAGCTCAGGTTTGGATAACCATGATCTGGCACTGCTTAGAAGGAACTGTTGGTTTTTAAAAGACCTTCACCAGACCGCGCCTCCCCTCTCAAGCCGCACCTCATGCAGCCACCTCCCTGCCGGTTTCAATTTAAACCGGGTGTTGGTGAGCGAGCAGCATCAGACATGCTGCCCTCAAGCACACCGGAAAGGCTGGAAGCCCCCAATGTTACAGAGGCGTCGCGACTGATCCCTACCAGGGCGGCTGCAACTACCAGAAGTATCCAGTCCAGATTCAGAGATGTTCAAACGGCCTTTGCGTCACATTCTGGAGCTCTGTTACAAATTAAATTAATTTGCAACAAACTAATTTCGTTTAATTTTTTGATATGGGGCACCTGATGTTGCCTTTGAAGATCTAAGTGAGGAGTGATGGGGTTAAAAGGAGAGTTTGCATACCTATCCCTCCTGACCTTAACGAATGTGTCGCGCCTGTGCGCCAACCCCCACTTATATAGTAATGCATGGAATATAGAGAACTCGGAAAAGGGACATAACTGGTTATTAAATCTAGGAAAAAGAGTAGACCAGACACTACAACCCTAGAGTGGCTTTTTTGTTTATCTGGTCCCCAAGGTGAGCAAATTTTCATCTGTCCAGGAGCTTTTATCAAGCTTAAACACTGCTTGGACATCAGAAAGTAGGGATGTGCGTTTTGGGTTTCGGAATTTTCACGAAATTTCCTGATTCGTGCATTTTCAGATCCGAAAACGGCATTTTTGGATGGAGAAGAAATGTGTAAAATCTAAATTAATTTTCGTTCAATTCGTGATTTCGGCTCCATTCCTGATTTCGGTTCCATTTCAGTAATTTCGGACATCGTATTTATATCGCTGATTCTGTAATTAAATTTTGTATCATTCCCATCTCAATGTATCATTCCTGGAAATAGAAACCAGAGAAATCTCAATGTATCCTTCCTGGAAAACCATAGAAATCTCAATGTATCCTTCTTGTAAAACCAGAGAAATCTCAATGTATCTTTCCTGGATAATCCAGAGAAATCTCAATGTATCCTTCTTGTAAAACATGAGAAATCTCAATGAATCCTTCTTGTAAAACATGAGAAATCTCAATGACAGAATTATCATATCGGCAGAATTATCGTATCATATAATTATCGTATCGTATAATTATCGTATCCGAAAAACCATTAGTTTACGTCAAAACGAATAGACACTTTGAAACGAGGAGAACAGACGTTCCGAAATCACGAAAAAAAAGTCGATACGAAAAACTAACCGAATCGAAACGAAAATTTACAAAATCTGAACAAACCGAATCGAACCGGAAAAAAAAAAATCGGTGCACAAGCCTATCAGAAAGCTGCTCAACTTGCAGAATAAATAAACAGAAAGTCACACTTGGATTGGCGAGTCTGATCTTCTACCTTTTTCTTGATTTAGTTCCGAGTTGGCATCTCAGAAGCTCGAGAATAACCTTCCTATTGCAGTATCTTTGCTACATCACAGGAGGAATAGAGAACAAAACCATTTTTTTTTTGTCGAAAGCTGGAAAATAAAGCAAGGTTAAAGGAACACTATTAAAAAAAAATACACCCTCTCCTTATTTGCCCTTATTTTTCTATTTTATTTCTATTTTATTTTAGTTTTAAATACTCACCTTTTGTCCCTGGGCACATGCTGCTCTTCTGTCCCTGCAGTTTTTTTTTTTTTTTTTTGTATTCAAGGTTTTTATTTTGAAATAAAGTCAGCAAAACAAGCAAATAAAATGGCCTCGCAGGACCATAATGTCATAGGAAGTAGAACATTCAAAACAGTCAGCATGGGCACAGCAAACAGTAATATATCAGCAAAATCATCCCCAAAAGGGGGGTCTCATCTAGAACATGCATATATAAGGTCATCAGATTATAGCTGTATGTCAGCAAAACCATCCCCAATAGAGGGGGTCTCATCTAGAACATGTATATATAGGGTCATCAGGTTACAGCTGTATGTCAGCCAAATCGTCCCCAGTAGGGGGGGGTCTCATCTAAACATGCTTATATAAGGTCATCAGATTACAGTTGTATGTCAGCAAAATCATCCCCAATAAGGGGGTCTCATCTAGAACTTGCATATATAAGGTCATCTGACTACAGCTGTATGTCAGCAAAACAGGGGAAGGGAGGAGGGAGGAGAGAAAGAGGAAAAAAAAAAAAAAAAAAAAGTTACATATTCATATATAGAGATATCGGCAAATGACCAAAAATGTGCCGTCCCTGGCACCTTCCCGATTGTCCAATGACAGTGGGAGACCGAGGGAGACAAATGGCACCAGGTCTGGGTCCTTGGGGGCCACACCGGGCACCAAGCCTCGGTGGTACACCAAGAGAACCCACATATGCCAAAACAGTGGCGGAAGAAAAAAAAAAAAAAAAAAATCAGCGGGAGAAAAGTAAAGAAAAAATAATAACTGGGGAATCACAGCAGTGCATAGGCCAAAGTTCTCAGCCGGCGTCGACAAACGGTAGGGGACATCGGACAGGTAACGTATCACCCATGAAGCCGGAGCGTCCAGTCGCCAGTAGCCTGCAGCCACCGAGGAGGTCTTCAAATCCCAGTAAGGCCCTAGCGGCTCCGCAAACTTCACCGCCAAAGTCAATGCAGGGGAACAAAAATAGCAAGACAATCAGGCGCCCCTCTGTACCATCAGAGCCATCACCTATATCTCGTGCAAAGGCCGCCTGCCCCTCTCCTTCCGCAACACAGGGTCGAGGTCCCCATAGATCTATCGATTGGCCAACGAACCCGGGCATCCCATCTACCACCGCTGGGTCAGCCAGATCCTCCGACTCTGGGGGCACACAGGGAAGCAACACCCCCGTATCCTGCGGGTGTAAGAGCAGGCTCGGGATCTTAGGTTCCAGCGCCTCAGCCGGGGCGCCTTTCTCGCTGTGGTCCTCTGTAGCATCAGGGGAGCAGACTTCACCAGAGTGTCGCTCCAGGGCCATCCCGATCCCGTCCGGTCCCTGAGACCTCACCTCTCTGCCGTCTTGTAGCGCCGACATCACCTGGCGCCAGACACCCTTAGTGAGCGGGCCATCTGAGTCCACACACTCCAATAGCCGCAGACAGGCCTCTAGGCCCGAGAGAAAGGCGTCAATCCCTCTAGTTAAAGGAGGAAATCCACCCCGCTGGTCCGCAGCAGGTCCACCTGGTACAGTCTCCGCTCCAGTCCGTGCAGTGGCAGGGAAACGGGGGCCTCCATCTCCGCCGCCCTCCGCCCGGATCTAGCTTCAGATAAGGCACCACGAGGAGACATCCGTACTCACAAAATGGCCGACAGCAGCACCTCCATGCAGGGAAACGGCCCGCAAATGCGTGTCTCTGGTCCGGTGGGGGGAACGAAGCAGGCACCGGACAACTCTCACCTGATGGCCAGCCACTTGGGGATCTCTGGGGTAGAAACTCAGCGGTAAAGGACTCAATAAACCCCAAAATCAAGCAGGTTAGAGCGGAGCTCCAAGAAAATGCGGCTTCCCCCTTCAGCAGCCGGCCACGCCCCCCTGTCCCTGCAGTTTTTTGGGGGTTTTTTACACAATTTTCATACCTGCAGAAATTTCGTTGAATAAGGTTGCAAATTGTGCATCGCTTAGAACATGTGTCCTATCTGTATGCAAGTTCCTTAGTGCATGCGCAGGACGTTGGAAAGGAGCGGCGCACATAACGGCAGAGCCAATCCATTGGTGGGCTCCCTCAAAACGCTCATAGGCACTGCGGGAGAGAGAGATGTCAGCACACTGAGCTTGCTGACATCACCAGTGACCGATCTGATGACCGACAGCCGGAAGATTCAAAATCCCGTTTGCCTGGTGATGCTTGTATGGGTGGAGGATACTCACACACTTCACCTAGCATTTCCTACCAAAGGATGAAGGAGTGGGTGGGGACTGGGAGGAGGGTGCACATTAAAAGGTTAAAGTGGTCAGGACATGTGTAGACTGACCCGTACAGTCAATAGGGAGAAGTCCATGGACTCTTCTTTTTAACAGGAATAACTCATTAGACGTTGGGAAAAAATAATGACCTGGAAGCAGATTTTTCTTACAATGGAATGATTTCCCATTAATTCACAAGGAATCGATAAGACTTCACTGGGAAGCTTCATCCACTAATTTAATGTGTCAATTGTCATTCATTATTTACTGTATGTGAAATTTCATTTTTAATTCATTAAAAATTTTCTTTGAAACTACAATAGTGATATGACTGCATTTTATAGACTCGCAGTGTCTGCCATTCTAAATCCCATTCTCGTCAATCACTGGGACGTCTGCAAAACCCAGAGAGATGACATACATTACATTGCTTCTTCTGCTGACCATTTATGACTGTACCCAGAATTAGGGATGGGCTGCCGGTTCAAATCTGTTTGAAATTCGTGAACTTCGAACTTTTTGGGATGTTTGCAAAAAGTTCGCGAAAAAATAAAAGTTTTCAGAAAAAAATCAAAAAATGCTTAAAAGATCCTAAAAAATTAAAAATAAAGAGACTCTTTACTGCAGAATAAAATAATAAACGGTTTATTAGATATTGGATTAAAACGGGAATATTTTTAACATTGAAGCCTATGGGACATAAACATTTCCCACACCTTGTTGCTCAAACATTTCCCACACCTTGTTGCTCAAACATTTCCCATGGCTTCAAATCGCGTTTAAACATGAGCAAAAGCGGTAAAAATTAGCTCAGCGCACAGCAGTGAAAAGGTTAAAAACTCTTTTTTTTTAAATTAGTTTTTCATTGTTTCCTCTCCCCCAGGGCAGTACCCGGACCCCCATACACCTTTTATGGCCAATATCATGCATATATGCCCTCTGGAGGGGACCTTCATTTCCGAACTGTCGAGCCCCATTGACTTGCATTGTGTTCGAATCGGGTTCGAGATCGCAGTCGAACTTTTTCGGATGTTCGAGTGCGAACCGAACATGGGGGTGTTCAGCCCATCACTACCCAGAATCCGCACATAATATTGTTTTATTCCATTTACTGCAGGAGAAGCAGACCAAAAGAGGATACGTCACCTGGAACACTAGATAGAAATATAACTTCTGATCTATAGCAGAGATGATTAACGTTGGCACGTAGTGTTTCTGGACCACATTTCTGATGATGTTCAGAAAGCCTCTGCCAACATCTACAGTGCCATGGTTAGCCATTACTGATCCGTAACGCGCAAATCGACACGCAATATGCTGGCAGGACGTCAAGGCGGCTTTACATGCGAACACTCCGGCACATTGGAAATATTAAGAGAAGTTTAAGAAGTCATTTTTTCCCAAGACACTTTAATGATGCACATAAAAATAATCAGCATGATGGATTGAGTTTCCTGGGCATAGAAAAGATTTCCTTGGGTACTGCAGGGAGGAGTGTGTACGGGATACATTATCAGCGGGAAACCTATTGTTCCAGACGTTACACCCGCAACATTTTAGTGCATTAATGTATCAGTGGAAATTTCTGAAACTCACCACTTCCTGAATTCTTAATCGACTCCATCCCTTGGATTGTTTCTAAAACATATCAATCTGTTTCTAGAGACATGTGTGTTCAGGCCAGAAGGAAACAGCCACCTGAACGTGGAAAGACATTGCCGGGCCAAAAAAAAATGCACCACCTACCATACAAGAGTGTTATGATCTGGGGTTGTTTCAGTTTGTCAGGTCTAGATTGAGCAACGTTATGTGCCCATAAAATGAGGTCATGTGACTGCCTGAATATACTGAATGAGCAGGTTTTTCCATCAATGGGTTTTTTCTTCCCTGATGGCACAGCGGGCATATTCCAAGATGGCAATGCCAGAATTCATCGGCCTCAAATTGTGCAAGAGTGGTTCAGGGAGCATGAGGCATCATTTCCACACATGGATTGGCCACCACACAGTCCAGACCTTAACCCCATTGAGAATCTTTGGGATAATGTGCTGGAGAAGACTTTACGCAGCGCTGCGACTCTCCCATCATCAATACAAGATCTTGGCCACAAATAAATGCCACTCTGGATGGAAATAAATGCTGTATCATTGCATGAGTTTATGGAAATGATGCCATGGAGAACGCATGCCGGAATCATAGCAAAAGGCCGTCCAATGACATATTAGTGTGACTTTTTTGGCCAGGTTGTGTACTATAACGGTACTTCTATACAATATGACATTCTCCACACCAAACCAACTTCAAATTTGTTATGGCCAAGTTGCAAACTTATACAAAATCACAAATCCTAGGCAAACCTAGCAAATCTCGAAGACAATCCTAGGACCTTTTACCCTTCATTCTCATGGTGCCGGGCACTGTCATTGTCTTTCTGCTGAGCTACTTGACAGGTAAACATGAGCAGCTCTGATTGGACCTCAGAATGCAGTGTCAATACTATTACCAATATGGCGGCAATCTGAAGGTAAGAGTAATAGAGCCTTTTTTATCTAAATTTTCAAAGCTATAAAGAGCCATGTGATTAGAAACCTCAACACACAATAATATAAAACCAGGAGCTATAGGCAACACAGACCCATTTTCCCATATGAGTAGAACAGCATGTACAGAATGGAAACATTGAAGGTGACTGGGAGTGTTATCTCAGGGTTGTGTTTCTATACATATAGGACGGTGGTCAAACCATGAAATGAGCAAATATCAGCTGGTGGAAGACACCTAGTAACATTCAAACATGAACACTTGTCTCTATAACCATATCATAGTGTGTTGGGCGGCACTGATGTTCACTGATAAATCAGTTGTCGTCAATTATACTCCAGTGGAACATCAACAAAAGAAAGTGAAAGTGTAGCACATTCAATGTTCCATATAAGGAGTAATGGGTCTCAGGCAATTCTTGTGCTTTCCCAATTCTTCATACAATCCCCTCAAAAAAGGAAGAGATTCATCATAGCATATCCCACATGGTGTATAAAGAATTTTCATATACTTGATGTCACTCACATTTTAAAGAGCCGACCTGGGCTCTGGGATACTTGCTTCTGGGTTATTCGTCGGTCACCCAACAGCCCCACAGGTATTGGACGTCTTTTCTATACCTTAAATATAAAAGGGGGTGCCATAGTGCACACTGCGACTTCAATAAACTTGTATTGTAAATATAGATACACTCACGTGGTATGGGACCCTGCCCAGTGGAAAATGAACATTATCAGGGTTATTCAGAGAGAGGTGAAAAGTAGGAGAATGGCTGGAGAATGCAAAATTCTAGGTCAAAATAGCCGATTTGGAAAGTGAGATAATGGGAGAATTTTTCTGGTCTGACTATTTTGACCTAGACTTTTCCATTCTCCAGCTTTTCACCTCTCTCTGAATAACCCTGTATGAATATGAGAGATCGCTGCCAAAGTTACTTAATAAAAAAATTAAAACATTTTGACAAAAACCCAAGATCCAGCAGGTTCAACCTTCCACATATCTCTATGGCTGCTGTGGAGTCATAAGGCCAAAAAAAAACCTAAAATAAACACTTTACGCATTTTTTAATTATGCCCAAAAAGGGGGGGGATCCTTGAATCTATAATGGCAAACAGAATGCTTCCTGGACCAACTAGCAATGCATTATAATTGGGTGGATGGAGTAAAGGTAACATCACTGCTCTATAGGCTTGTGCACCGATTTTTTTTTCAGTTCGATTCGGTTCGATTTTTCAACTTTTCGATTCGGTTCGTTTCGACCGATTTCTGTTTCGATTCGGTTCGGCTCGACTCGTTTTTCGTGTACATTTTTTTTTCCGAATATCGACCATTTTTCGTATTTTCGTGTCAGTTTGCTGTTTTTTTGTATCGACTTTTCGTAATTTCGGAAATTTTCGTTTTTTCGGAACGTCTGTTCTCCTCGTTTCAAAGCAATAAATTTCGATTTGACACATTTCAAGTCCATTCGAAAATTCCGAAAATATTTCGTTTCGGCTCGGAAAACTTTTCGGATCTGCCATTTTCGGATCTAAAACTTTTCGGAAATTCGGCCGCATCCGAAAACACGAATCGGGAAATTTCGTGAAAATTCCGAAATTCCAAAACCCGAAACGCACATCCCTACTGCTCTATAACCGTGGAGACACAGGTTCAAATCCCGTCAAGAGCACCTCTCCAGTAAGTGTCCTTGGGCAATACACCTAACGTACATACTCGCCACCCAGGACATACTTGAAAACTAGAGAAATCTCAATGTATCCATCCTGGTAAAATCCTTTCTCAAAAAAAAAAAACCCTGAGGATCAGAAACCTTGAAGAGTTTCCACATTCTTTAGGAAGAGAATTCTATCAGGTCTATTCAGAGAAAGGCGAAACTCTGGAGAACTTTTGGAGAAGTGAAAATTCTAGGTCAAAATAGCCAAACCAGAAAAATTCTCCCATTTATCTCACCTTCCAAATCAGCTATTTTAACCTAGAATTTTCACTTTTCCAAAAGTTCTCCAGAGTTTCACCTTTCTCTGAATAACCCTGAATATTTTTATTGTTTGTTATGTAGCAAAACTTATCCTTTGTATTCGACAACGTCTTCTTTCCTCCAGTCGCAGTAGATGTCCTCGTGTCCTTTGCATCGCTTTATTGATGAAGAGGTCACCAGAGAGCTGGCAATTCTTACATTATGTTGGATTTTAAGTTATATATTTGTTCTCTTGTTTTAAGAATATTTTTTTTATAGCAAGGAATTGACACATTCTACTGATGTCTGGGTCCTTTTTTTATATGTTCTTTAATCTTACAAAAAAAACAGATTTCTGAGACTGCGCGCTAGGGATGAGCTGTTCGGTTCAGAGGGTTCGGAGTTCGATCCGAACTTAGCCTGTTCGGTTAGATCGCGAACTCTGAACAATTCTGGGTGTTCGCCGCATGTTCGACCACAATGCATCACAATAGACCACAATGCATTTTCCCACTGGCCTGAAGCTCGTAATTGGCTACAGCCTTGCACCTGACCACAGGTCTGGTGCAAGACAGGTTCAACAGTATGCCAATCACGGCTCAGAGTCCTGATTGGGCAAATTTTGCCCAATCATGGGCTCACAGAGCTAAGTCCCGCAGCACACTATATAACGTTTCCACGCTGTCAGGATCCCTGGCTGTAGCCATCCTGAAACCCCCCCTGGTGGTTCACTTCCATCCTGTTCCTGCCCTGCAGCCAGCAACCAGCATCTAGCAGTGTAAGAGTTAAACACCAAACACACGTGACTCACGAAATAAAGGGCTTTTCCCCGCACTCACACATTGCTGGTTCATTACAGCTCATGCTCACGAAGAGTGAACATCGTTGCTTTGTTGCTATCTGCTACCTGATCCTGATCCCCCATTTCTGGTTCCTGCAATTACAACCATCATCTCCATCATCCTCTGCAATCAACCTGGTTAGTCTTTATTTCCATTCACCCTCCACCATCCATATCCTCTGTTTATCAGTGCAGACCACTGCATACTGGGCTCATACCCCTGCCATCCAGGTGCCACCCAGGTACCATCCCCATGTTCCTGACACACGCATAGCTACAGCACACATTTTGAGAGGAGATTTCAGAGGAGATTGTTGTGTGTTGTTACTGCCGGTCTTCCACGCTACTGGGGGGGTCTGGGGGGGTCTCATTTCTACCAAATATCAGGGAATTTAGGTGATGTGTGTCTTGTCACTGTGCCAGCAAGTTTTTTTGGGCTTTACAAATTTCTTTAAAACATTTGTGAGTTGAGGTGATCTTCTGTGTCTTGTCACACAGCCAGCAAGTATTTTGGGGGTTAAAAATTTCCTTAAAACATTTGTGAATTGAGGTGATCTTCTGTGTCTTGTCACACAGCCAGCAAGTCTTTTTGGGGGTTACAAATTTCTTTAAAACATTTGTGAATTGAGGTGATCTGTCTCTTGTCACACAGCCAGTACCACGCAGTATTTTGGGGCTCACTAATTTCTACAAAACATTTGTGAATTGAGGTGATCTGTGTCTCGTCCCACATCCAGTACCACGCAGTATTTTGGAGCTCACTAATTTCTTTAAAACATTTATGAATTTAGGTGATCTGTCTCGTCACACAGCCAGTACCACGCAGTATTTTGGGGCTCACTAATTTCTACAAAACATTTGGTAATTGTTATAATCCGTGTGTTCTCACTGGCTGCCACCCATCAAGGGGTCTCACTGATTTATAGGAGGTGTCTGAGACTTGTAATCTGTGTCTTGTCACTGGCTGCCAGCTATCAGGGTGTCTCACTGAGTTATACCAGAGTTCTTTAAATCTTTAATCTTTATACCAGAGTTGAATCAGAGTTCTGTATATATTAATCTATATATCACTCACCATGTCTGAAAAAACAAAAAGGACAGGCAGACGCTCCCAGACACAGATAAAAGGGCAAGCAGCCCCTGTGTCGGGAGGCTGTGCCTCTGGTCATGGTGGACGTGGTGCATCCTCTGCAGGGGCACGCTTGTCCTTTCTAACGGGTGCTGGCCGTCTTAAGCAGCAGCAACATACAGAGCACTTGGTGGATTGGCTAACCAGGCCATCCTCATCCTCCGAGTCCTCTGCCAGCCAGGCTTCTAGTGTTTTACAGTCCACCTCAGCTGCCAAAGCATCTAATGCAGCCTCCATGTCCACAGCTACTCCTGCCGTAGCCTCGCTATCACACACGGAGGAGTCAGCTGAATTGTTTGACTACAATGACAGTGACATGCTGCTTGAGGATGCGCAGCAAGTACAGTGCTCTGATTCAATCTCTGAGGTTGAGGAAGGGAGTATAATCAACCTAGAGGAAGGGGGTGCCAGTGATGACACACAAATAACTGGCACTCATGTTGCCCCAGCAGCTGCAGCATACTGCCAAGTTGGCTCCAGTGACGAGGAGATAGGGGGTGATGATGACAATGATGATGAGGTCACTGACTCCACCTGGGTGCCAGATCGAACAGAGGAATTAAGTGAGGAAGAGGGGGAGGAGGAGGCACAGCAAACACGAGGTACAACATACTCTGTGACCAACCGTAGCACTCGCCAGTCCAAGGCATCACATGTCAGAGCTGCTCCGGTGCAGAGCGCTGTTGTCTCAAAGAACACATGTAGGAACAATGTTGTCTGGGAGTTCTTTAAGAAATGTGCAGTAGAGCGCAGCGTTGCTATTTGTAATCTATGTCAGATGAGGCTTAAGCGTGGGAAAGATACCGGACACTTGGGTACCACGTGCTTGAGGCGACATATGAACAACTGCCACACATCCCGTTGGTGCAAAACTTTGCGTAGGTCCTCCTCCTCATCTGTCTCTACCCCCACTGTATGTCCTGCCATGTCATTGCCTCCAACCTCCACTGACAGGGATGATGCTACAGTAATGGATGTACCAGATCCTTCCTCACAATGTGACATCATCCCAGCAGCTGAAGATTTACGCAGTCAGATTACGTTGCCGCAGCTGCAGCGTAAGAAAAAATATAGTCCCAACCATCCCCAAGTACAGCGTCTAAATGCCAGCTTAGCAAAATTACTCGCATTGCAGCTGCTGCCTTTCCAGCTGGTGGACTCTGCTCCCTTCTGTGAATTTGCTGAATGTGCTGTACCACAGTGGCATGTTCCAAAATGCCATTACTTTTCACGCAAGGCCATTCCAGCACTATACCAGCACGTGGAAGACAATGTTATCCAGTCATTGGGAAAGGCAGTCAGCAACAAGGTGCATGTGACTTTAGACACGTGGTCCAGCAAGCATGGACAGGGTCGTTACATTTCCTTCACGGCACACTGGATAACTCTGATTGCAGCTGGGAGGGATCCAAAATGGGGCTCTGTGCTGGAGCTTGTTCATCCACCACGCCTCCAATAAGCTGCTTGTATGAGGTCTGTCTGCTCCACCACCACCACCTCTCCCTCTTCCTCCTCCTCCTCCTCCTCCTCCTCTGTCTCTGGCGAAGTGGCAGTTAAACCGACGCCTGACAGGGTCTACGCAATGGCTCAAGCAAAAAGAAGCCATACTGTGCCTGAGCTGGTTTGTTTATGGGACAGGAGCCATACCGGGCCAGAAATTATGTCAGCTCTGCAGGGCCAGGTGCAGAGATGGTTAACACCACGCCAGCTTGAGCTGGGAATGATCATCTGTGATAATGGCAGCAACCTTCTCTCCGCCCTACGCAAGGGTAAATTGACGCATGTACCATGCCTAGCACACATCCTAAATCTAGTGGTACAGCGTTTCCTAACCAAGTACCCAGGGCTGCCAGAGCTTCTCAGCCAGGCCAGAAAAGTCTGCAGCCACTTCAGACGGTCATTCCCAGCAAGCGTTCGCCTGGCAGAAATTCAAAGAGAATTCCACCTTCCCACAAACCCTCTGATCTGTGACATGCCCACCCGGTGGAACTCAACATTAGCAATGCTGCAGCATCTGCACAAGCAGCAGAGGGCCATCAACGAGTACCTGTGTGAGTATGGCATAAGGACAGGTTCAGGTCAACTTGTTTTTTTCCCCCCATGCAGTGGTTGATGATCAAGGATGCATGCACTGTACTGTCACCATTTGAGGAGGCAATGAGGATGGTGAGCAGGGACAGTGCATGCATCAGTGACACAATTCCTTTAGTGTTCCTGCTGGAGCACACTCTGCGGGGAATTATAGATGTGGCTCTAGAGGCAGAGCAGCGGGAGGAAGAGGAGGCCTTCCCTAGCTCGCAAGGCCCCAGTCTTTCCGCAGACAGCATTCCAGCGGGTCCTACTCAGATCAGACAGGAGGAGGAGGAGGAATATTTAAGTAGTGGTGGCATTGAAGGTGGGGATCCCTCAAGGGAGGGCTTTGTGTGCCCAGAAACACAAGGGCTAGTGCGTGGCTGGGAGGAGGAAGTGCACAATACAGTCATCCTCATTGACCAGGAAGACTCGGAAGCTAATGCCACCTCCAACCTACGCTGCATGGGCTCCCTAATGATGCAAAGCCTGGTAAAGGACCCCAGGATTCGTGCTATCAAGGAGGGGGATCATTACTGGTTGGCAACCCTTCTTGATCCACGATACAAGGGTAAAGTTGCAGAGCTCATCCTGCCCGCACAGAGGGAGCACAGGATGAAAAAACTTGAGGACGCTCTAAAGCGACACTTGTGTAACACCTTTCCAGGCACTGGTAGATTACCAAGTGCTGACACACGTGCTTCTGAGGCTGCGGATGATCAGAGGAATATTGGTGAAGGCCAGGGCCGCTTGACTGATGCATTTTTAAATTTTTTTAGTCCTCGACGCCCAGGGACCTCAAATGTAGGCACCCATTGCCAGCGTCTTCACCATATGGTGCAGGACTACCTAGGGGCAAGGGCAGACCTGGATACCTTTCCAGCAGATGATCCACTGGCTTACTGGGTGTTGAGATTGGATCACTGGCCAGAATTTAGCCAATATGCTATGCAGCTACTAGGTTGCCCTTCATCTAGCGTGCTTTCTGAAAGGACGTTCAGTGCCGCTGGAGGTTTTGTCACAGACAAAAGAGTGTGTCTAGTATAAATATACGTATCTGGTGGCGCGATGGCAATCGCTTCTTGGTATTCAGGTGGTTCTCATGATATGTATCATCCAAGTGGATTATATAAAAAAGAAGCAAAGCACAAAATACATATAATAGTGCAGGGTGTACAAATAGTGGTAGAATATAACACTAGTAAGCTGTTCCACTCACAAATAAAGAGCCCTGTCACTGGCTCTGAGTGGTTACGTGCATCTGGGTCCTTTTTCTTCTTATTTTTGGAGGAGACCCATGCCCTTCCAAATTGATGATTCCTCTCATTAAACAAACATGAAAGAAAGCATAAAAAATGGAAGAGAAACCTCCTTGTGCATGTAGCGCTCACTCCCGGAGGAGCTGCTGAATTTGAACCTCGGGTCAGTCTCCCCGCACTAGGGAATAAATATACTCCAGCACCGTCGTGGATTTTATAAATTATATAGTTTACTGAATAAACTGGCATATAATGAGTAACACGGTATACGTATATATATTTACAGTACTTCGTAATGCGAGAAACGCGCAGCGGAAAAGAAATACAATACTTCGTAATGCGAGAAACGCGCAGCGGAAAAGGAAAAAAGTATTTTTAACCCCCTTAGTGGTTGGAGTGTGAGTCCCGTACAGCAGTGGTCCCCAACCCTGGTCCTCAGGGCCCACTAACAGGCCAGATTTTGCAGATCACCATGGGGAAAAGCAGACTGAATCCTGCAATCACTGAGCAGCAAATCATAACACCTGTGCTGTGCTTCAGATATCTGGCAAACCTGGCCTGTTAGTGGGCCCTGAGGACCAGGGTTGGGGACCACTGCCGTACAGGTTATGTCCCAAGGAATGTATGTGTGTATTGGTACCCGGGTACAATATTCAACTGGCCAGTGAATTATTTATGAGGTATCTTCGACTAGTCACATTGGGGCCCTGTGGGTTTTGAAGAAACTGCAGCGTGCTTTAGTATTTTACAACGGCCTGGAAGGCCTCTCACCCATCCGCCAGATACTCTGTGCTCCGCTCGACCCAGGACGTCTCTCCGCTCGATTTTGACTGGGGTTTTCTGTGTTACCGGATCCGCTGTCTTGCTTGTCTGTATCTGCCACAAGATGTCCAGCTCACCGCCTGCACTCCCTGTTAGATCGATCTGCGGTTCTCCTAACTCGGGGTCCAGCCGGAACCAGCTTCTTGTCCTCAGACCTCACAGCTTGGTATAGACAGATCTCTGCAGGGTCACTGTCCCGATCCCCCAGCACCAGCGAGGTAGCCCCTGCGCTCTGGCCTGGTCACGATCCTTAACAGCTCTGCCTGCTTCCTTCTCCTTTTAGCTCCCAGCTCACTCTGAGCATGCTTTCCACGAGGCTGCTGATGCCTTGCCTTTCCTTTCCTACACACTCACTTCCTGTCCTCACGCAAAGCATCATGGAAAATGTAGTTCAGTGCCTTCTGTGTTTGTCCAGCATAATTTTACCATGGTCTCTGTCTCCCTCTGGTGGCCATTGCAAGTAAATGCAGCAGAACAGTCTTTTTAAACACAGCGCTACATGCAGATCAACCAATGAATATAAAAAGTGAATTAAATAGAGTGCCAACTCACATTCGGTGGAGCTTATGGCCAAGCTCTAGGTGATAGTGCCAGTGGATTTATGGGGTAAAATCCACAAAAACCTCTAGCAGATTCCAGAACAAAAAGGGACCAGGTTCTTTTTTGTTAAAAAAAGAAAATCTTTAATTAAAACATAAAATTGATATTAAATCAAAACTCTGCCAAATGCCAGAACGCGTTTCGCCGCGTGTTGCGGCTTCATCAGCTGGTTTCATCTAAAAAGGGCATATATTCTGTAAATAAGTATATAATCAATGTTATATACGTATCTGGTCAGCTCAAACTCAATTGCATTCAGGGTTTAGGTGTCTCCCACAGTTGTCAAGTCCACATATGGGTATATACAAAAGAAGCAAATAACATATAATGGTGCAGTGAGTCACAATCGATGACATTAATTCTATAACATATAGTTGTTCCACTCACAAATCTAGAGCCCTATCACTGGCTCTGAGTGGTTTGATGCATCTGGGTAGTTTGTATATCTTCTCCAAGGTGACGCACACGTTGTTGGAACAATGGCTTGCCGCGACAGTATGATATGGTGGAGAAAAAATGAAAAATCTCCTTGAGCAGATTCAAGTATAGGATGGATACGAGATCTTTTGACGAATCAAAACTTTTGGTAGAGCTTCCAAAGCTCGAGGGTAAGCGCCTGCGGAGTTTTTCAAATGGCCAAAATCCAAAAAAATGCCTTTGGACACGGGACTTGTTGATAAAAAGATTTATTAAAACATAATTAATCAATAAATACAGGTGTCCAGAACGCGTTTCGCCGCAGTAAGTGGCTTCATCAGCTGGCATAATGGGTAGTATCCCCATGCACCTATATATAGGCAGTAGTACAATCTGCAATTAATGTCCCCACATGTCCTTAATTGTCCTGAAGCGTGCGTCCCACTCCTCCGTTCAATGATCCTATATGTTGTTACGAGCGCTGCCATCTTGCACATTCGTTCCGATGTCTTCCGCATTTCACGATAGATGGTGACGCAATTCCGGGCCACTGCCATTTTTTTAATGTCTCTCTTTATCTTAGCGACCTCCTATTTGGCCTAATTATAGACCCACCCCTGGTAACAGGAAGAGGGGGGGGACTGGTCTCAGGCTTCAGGAGCACACCCAAATCTGTTACAGTGTTCATCCCTTCATGCAGTGGCATAACTAGAAACCTGAGGGCCCCGGTGCAAGAATCCATGAAGGCCCCCCAAAAAAAGATCTATATTTTTACTCTTTTTTTTCCTGCAATATAAAAAAAGATAGTATTGCC
Source organism: Leptobrachium leishanense (assembly GCA_009667805.1). Lineage (NCBI taxonomy): Eukaryota > Metazoa > Chordata > Amphibia > Anura > Megophryidae > Leptobrachium > Leptobrachium leishanense. The sequence continues at coordinate 53,465,146 of CM019067.1, read as the reverse complement.
CCCAGTTCACATGGATATATATTGCCCCCAGCTCACATGTATATATATTGCCCCAGCTCACATGGGTATATATTGCCCCCAGCTCTCATGGGTATATATTGCCCCCAGCTATCATGGGTATATATTGCCCCCAGCTCTCATGGGTATATTTGCCCCAGCTCATATGGATATATTTGCCCCCAGCTCTCACCTCTGCGGCTCCACCGGCGTTCTTCTCCCTAGAGGCGAGCGGCCGCTGGTAGCATGTAGCTTGGCCGCTCGTCGGGAACCACCTGACCAGCGCAGCCGAGTTCTCGTGGGAGGATCTCGTGCACTGGTCAGGTGTTTCCATCCCACGCGAGCGGCCAAGCTGCAAGCCAGCGGCTGCTTGTAGGGATAGGAACGGCCGGCGACGCTGCTCCCAGATTCCGGCGCTGATTTCCGATCGCAAGTGCGACTGCTCCAACCCTGGTACTGCCGCCACTGCCTTCATGAAAGTCATGCATATCGGCAGCAGCTTCCCTCCCTCTACATTCTACAACCCTCACCTAGAATTTAAGGGATTGTTGTGTAGTTCTATGCAACTCTCCGCAAACACCAGACACGACTTAGTGCAGGGAAGAATAATGTGTTTTATGGAAAATGGAGAGCAGTTTCTATCATGGTTATTCAGAGAAAGGTGAAACTCTGGATAACATTTGAAGAAGCAAAAAATTCTAGGTCAAAATAGCCGATTTGGAAAGTGAGATAAATGGGAGAATTTTTCTGGTTTGGCTATTTTGACCGAGAATTTTCACTTCTCCAAAAGTTCTCCAGAGTTTCACCTTTCTCTGAATAACCCTGTATGTGAAACAATGGGGAGAATACAAAGCAACACATTTAATAAAGTACATTGTCTACATGAAGGGGGATGAGAATTACCTCAGAAGATGCAGAAACCTTAAATCATTATTAGCAGAATATCAACATCAAATCAAACGAAGGACAACACAACCAAACAGGGAGGAATAGGCAGCACTAACCATAGTTCAAAATGGCTTACTATAGCACAACCAGTTTTAAAACACCAATACATATGACGACATTAACCCTAACACGTCCACTATCTGGCAGTCGTCTTTGCCACATTGATCTGTGGTCTCTTGGCAGGAGGTCAGCATCCATGCTTTTCCAAAGGGCCCGGAGGCCGTCTATAGTGTGGCCAAGGTTGTGTCATGGAAGATGAGGGTATAAAGGTGAAGGGAGCCTCTGTCACAGTCAGGCTAGGGTCAGACTAACGCATTTTTCGCATCTTCTGTCAGAAAGTGCGTCCGGATGCATGGACGCACTTTTTGACGGAAGACGCGACAGTGGTCACATGGTGCGCAATTACGGCCATGATTTTTGATGGAGCTATAAAAAACAAATGGACGTGATGTTGGCTCGACATGTGCAGCGTCTGACATCTCCTTATCACGCACACATGCCACTATGCCGACTCACCGCAGTCTGTGCGTCAGTACTAGCGGTTCAACGTTATTAAAAAAATGCGTCTGTTTGCCGCTTGAGTTGTGCGGCCGTACTATGTATGTTGGCCGTCATTGGACTTCATTTGCTGCTACCACAGCCGTAATAAAGTGTGGCTAAACGCACGTTGACACTGCGTTCGTCTGACCCCAGCCTCAGTCAGAGATTCACTTTTGTACACTGTGTTGAAATTTGCTGCCTTATATTAATATGCAAGACGCACACACATAAAAAAATTAAGAAACAAAAAATCTTACAGCTATGAAGAAATGCAATAACCTGGCGTCCGAAGGAAAATGAGGGGGCTCGGTTTATTTTTCATATCGCCTCTTCAGCCATTAAGACCTTCTGAAGACCTGTATTATTTAGCTTATAAATCTGATTGGCTTTGTAACCTTCCGATGCGTGTCTTCAAAGCAGATACTAAAAATTGTAGACACACAGTGGTTTCGCTGTGTTTAAGAGTTTATTTTATAATTGTGAAATTATGGCCCACAACGAGCACAGATGTTAGTCGCAGATGTGTGGTTTGGAGACCCGGCAGAAGTGTGTTATGCTTCTGAACAAAATGAAAATAGAAGACTACATCACTGTGTTATAGATACACATCTGACTTAAAATACCTTTTTGGAACAAAATATTTAAACCAACAAGTCAGGCATTTTGGTTTGTCAAAAGCAATTAATGAGAAAATCGGACCCAAAGAGTCGGTGTTATTTTTGGTTACGTTCGACTTATTGGAATTTCTCCATTGCTGACTTTAAATGTTATTTTAATTCCCGAGCACCCCATTAACCTGGTCTAAGATATCACTTCCAAGTGCAGGGTCCAAGTGAAATAACCGACCATCTGATCATTTGATACCCGAGTTACACACCCCAAAGGCATAAAATGATATATCTGGCTAATGTTGCACGAGGTTTCATTCTGCAATTCCCCACAAAATACATTCTGCAGCAGTTAAGTGCTGACAATACAATATCTGCTATTGCTTTGAATGATTCGAGCGAATTATATCGTAATTAACTGTCAAAAATCCGTGATAAAAAATGCATCATTATATAGAGAATTGAATAAATACATCAAGAAAAAGACATGCAGAGTTAAAAACGAGAAGCTGAAAGGAAAACTGTCATAAAGAGCAAAGCAATAAAGGGTATGGAGAAAAAAATAAAAAAATATGGTATATGGGAAGAAACCAATTGAAAGCCATCATAATATGGATTACCCATAAGAACATTTGACTCCTATGACTGTCTAGGGCCCTGATCTAACCCAACTGTTCACAACTGGGTCCATTATACTTAAAGGGACATTAAGGGACACTCTACACACTTTGACCACTTTAGCTTTTTAAAGTGGTCAGGCTGTGTGGTCAGGCTGTGTGGTCTGCACCCTTCCCTCTGGTGCCTTTGACAGAATTCATAATGTGCAACAGAGGAGTTTCCCCCCACCTACTCACTCAACACCAAACAGCAGAGATTTAGAAATTCCCAGCTGCCGGTTATCAGATTGATCAACGATAAGGTCAGCAAGCTCTGAGTGCTGTCGCCATCCTCTCTCGCAATAGCGAGTGTCTTCAGAAAAGTCGTCAATGGATCGGTTCTGCTCATGCACACGCACAGCTTTGATCAATCACTCTGCACAGGCGCTACGGAAGTTGCATTCAAAAGTGTGCAAGTTCCAAGTGATGCTCAAGTTGTGTGTCATATGCAAATTGCGTAAAATAGCTGCAGGGACTTCTGCATTTCAGAAGCTCCGAGCTGACAGGGACAAGCAACACACCCAAGGGAGAAAAGGTAAGTATTATCACCTTAAACAAAAAATAAATGGGCAGTTACAACCAGCAACCTCTGTCCAGCTATTTAAGGGGAAAAAAGACAAGAGGGGGGGGGGGTAATTAGAGTGTTCCTTTAATACAGTGTCAAGAAAAAGTATGTGAACCCTTTGGGATTACATGGAGTTTTGCATGAATTGGTCATAAAATGTGCTCTGATCTTCATCTAAGTCACAACAATTTGAAAAACACAGTCTGCTTAAAATAATACAACACAAACATTATATGTTTTCATGTGTTTATTGAACAGCATAAAGAAAACAGGGAGCCAGGGTAGAGATTGACAAAGGGGAGAGGTACAAGCGGTGAGGTGTATGAGCCTGGCACAGGCATTCATAACAGACTGCAGAGGGAGAATCTGGGATCTCTTAAGGCCAGAGAGAAGGAGGTTACAGCAGTCAAGGCGGGAGATAGTAAGAGCTTAGATGAGCATTTTAGCAGAGTCCTGATTAAGACAGGGACGGACACGTGCAATGTTTTTTAGGTGGAAGTAGAAAGATTTGGTTAGCGACTGAATGTGAGGAGTAAATGAGAGATCACAGTCGAAGAGGACCCCGAGGCAACGAGCCTGAGAGGTAGAGGTAATAGTGGCACCATTTGCCTGAAGGGAAATAGGTACAGGAATGTTAGTTTTGGAGGGAGGGAAGACAGGAAGTCCAGTTTTAGAGAGGTTAAGCTTTAGGAAACAGGAAGTCATCCAATCGGAGAAAGCCGATAGGAGAAGAGAAATCGGGGAGGAAAGGTAGATTTGGGTGTCGTAAGCATAGAGGTGCGTAAAGCTCAAAATATATTTTCCTCATGAAGCATTTGAACAACCCCTGTTATAATGTATTTCCAGCTGCTCTACCTGTAGATAAACAGATAATCATCATATAAAAATAAAATTACAATGCAAACACACAGTTTGTCCTTCTTTGTGCCGATCCTGAAGAAGGCAGGGAATAAGAGCAGCTAGAGAATTATAAACAGTGGTTAGAATTGCAAACTTGACCACTTGTTGAATTTTATCCCAATACGCAATTATTAATTGTCTTTGGCTAATTTATGCGTGCGGTTGATATTTTTGGTTTTGGTGTAAAACGTTTAGGTCAGATTCAATATAATTCATTTGAAACGGTGGCTCTTAGACATTATTATTATTCTTTATTTATAAAGCGCCAGCATATTCCGCAGCGCTGTACAATAGGCACAGTATAGACAGGGTTACAATACATTGAACAACATTTGACAAACAGTACAGGAGGAGATGAGGGCCCTATTCCCGTAGGAACTCACAATCTGGGAGGGTTGGGGTTGGAAACAGGAGGAGAGGACTGTAAGGTGAGAGTGACATAAGATTAAATCTCCACATTCGCCGTTATAATTTCCTCTGAAAATTCACAGTAAGTTTTTTCCTTTTTCCAATGTATTTTTTTTTATTTATTGAAAAGATAAAAATCTTAATAGAAAGTAATGTCGTCATCTCGTACAGAATGAAGTATCAGGCAGATTTTCAGATTTATACCACTGGCAGTCTGAAAAACTACCCAAAGATGGGCCTAATGATTCTAGCCCAGGTCAATGCATCATGTCACATTGAGCCCTTAGCTTCACCATGGCTAAAACAAAATCCGGAAAAGGTCCTATTTGAAAGTGTGTCTGGTAAGCCAGTATTAGAGTAGACCAAGTTCACAAGGACAGTATTGATAATCAAACAGTGTTAAGGGAACAAGCAATCAATTCCCTCCCCTTTTTACCCTTTAATAAATGGACAGAGGCTGCTGACACCATCTATCCAATGATTTTTTTTTTATATATATTTTTTTAAATACTCACTTTTCTCCCTCACAGCGCAGTACCCCTCTAGGGATGTGCATGGCTGAAAATTTTGTTTAGTTTCAGTACGTTTTTAAATCATTTCGATTTCCGAATTTCGGAACTAATTTTGTTTCGGATTTCGTTTCGTTTCGATCTGAAATTTCGAATCGATTCGAATTTCAAATATCAATTCGATTGTTGATATCAATTCGAATTTTGGATCACTAGATAAAACCCCAATCAATCAAATTTTGCTGTTAAAAGAAAAGCTAGGGTTACATTTTAACCACTTCACTGCAGAGGACGCGCTCAGCGCGTCCACCCGCAGTATCGTTCCTTGCGGAGGACGTGCTGAGCGCGTTCTCCCTTTGGGGCCAGCGTTCGGCCGGGTTCATCCTCGATGTCAGCCCAGCACCCGGAACCGCCGCCGGAGTAATTAGGTGTCATCGCGGGGGCACGATGACACCTAATTCAGGCGCCCTGCCACATGTGCGGAGGAGGCGCCTGAAAGGGAGGCGGGGGAGGTCCTTCGGACCTCTCTCCCTCCCTCCCGATCGGCGGCGTGCAGGGGGTTACCCCAGGCACCGTTTGGAAGGGCACAGCCTGCCCTTCCAAATGGTACCTGGCATTAACCCCATGGGGGCCGGATCACGAATCAGCGCCGAAAAGCCCCGGTTCGTGATCCTTTCCCGGAGCTGGCCGACATCTTGGATGTCGGCGAAGCTTCCGGGAATGCCCCCTGAGGACTGGCGTCATCGTGCATAGCACGATGACGCCAGTCCTGGAGTTAACCCCTAACTGCCACCAATGGTGGAGATAGGGGGTTCCAATGAACCCCCTATCTCCCGATCCGTGGCAGTTAGGGGTTAATGTTTGGTATTGTTGGATCAGCCAGAGCATGGCCGTTCCAACAATACCAAACATGAGTATGAAAAAATATTTTTTTCTATTTTTGGTTCGTTAATGCAGCACTATTGTTCCCATTTCAATTATAATGTGAACAATGATGCTGCACTAACGATTTTTGTATGCGGTGCGTTTGTTAAAAATAGCGACATTTTCCCCAAAAAAAATGTAACGAGACCCCATCTCTAATTTTTTTAACAAGCGCACCCCATACAAAATATAACCGCAAACGATCGCATGTTAAAATGTGAAAAAAACCACTTTACACGTTGTAAATTATTGAAAATTCATATTTTATTGCATTTTTTGTTATAATATACAGACAGGTCCTGACGTATACCGTATTTTTCGCTCCATAAGACGCACCTGACCATAAGACGCACCTAGTTTTTAGAGGAGGAAAACAGGAAAATAAATATTCTGAATCAAATAGTGTAATAATGGATATTGCCCCAGCTCCTCTCATGGATTTTGCCCCAGCTCCTCTCATGGATTTTTCCCCAGCTCATGGATACTGTCCCCCAGCTCATGGATAATGCCCCAGCTCATGGATATGCCCCAGCTCACACATGGATTTGCCCCAGCTCATGGATATGCCCCAGCTCACGGATATGCCCCAGTTCACACATGGCTATGCCCCAGCTCATGGATATGCCCCAGCTCACACATGCATATGCCCCAGCTCACACATGGATTTGCCCCAGCTCACACATGGATATGCCCCAGCTCACACATGGATAATGCCCCAGCTCACACATGGATTAATGCCCCAGCTCACACATGGATTTGCCCCAGCTCATGGATATGCCCCAGCTCATGGATATGCCCCAGCTCACACATGGATTTGCCCCAGCTCACACATGGATTTGCCCCAGCTCACACATGGATTTGCCCCAGCTCACACATGGATATGCACCAGCTCATGGATATGCACCAGCTCATGGATATGCACCAGCTCATGGATATGCACCAGCTCATGGATAATGCCCCAGCACATGGATAATGCCCCAGCACATGGATAATGCCCCAGCTCACACATGGATTTACTGCCCCAGCTCATGGATATACTGCCCCAGCGCATGGATTTGCCCCAGCTCACACATGGATGTGCCCCAGCAGCTCATGGATGTGCCCCAGCAGCTCATGGATGTGCCCCAGCAGCTCATGGATGTGCCTCAGCTCACCTGCCACCTGCCACCACCGTTCGTCTCCCTCTGAGCGTGCGTCCGGCAGCAGGAAGCTTGGGCACTCGCCTGGGGGAGCCACGTGACCGCGATCTCGCGAGATCGCGGTCACGTGGCTCCCCCAGGCAAGTGCCCAAGCTTCCTGCCGCCGGACGCATGCTCAGAGGGAGACGAACGCGGCGGCGGCAGGTGAGCTGAGGCATATTCGCTCCATAAGACGCACCCACTTTTCCCCCCACTTTTTGGGGGGAGAAAAGTGCGTCTTATGGAGCGAAAAATACGGTACATATAATAATGACATATTATGAATTTGCCGAGTCTGATGGAAAGAACGGTATATAATATGTCTGGGTCATATACTAAAATAAGCCTTCAAAACACGTTTAAACATGATGAGCAAAACCGGTAAAAATGACCTCAGCACAGAGGCGGGAAATGCCTCAGCAGCGAAAGGGTTAAGCTGTGTCACAGATTTAGTATTTGAGTCAAATTAAACAGTGAAACAAATTAATTTGTTTCATAAAGTCCTTTGCTGACTATTACTTGTATTTTAAGTTAAGATCAATTCGATAGTTGATATCAATTTGATAGTTCATTTCAAATTCAATAGTTGATATCAGTTATTCAAATTTTTCTTTTATGATGAATCCCCTCCTCTTCGACTGAGGGACTCCCAAACCCAGAGGTCCCTGGAGCTTTTCCACGCAATTTGTGCTCCTACGCAACTTGCGTAGCGTAGGAACCGCAAGTTGTGCACCACAACGGGACTTGCACACTTCACATACTCAAGTTCCGTAGCGCCTGCGCAGAGCAGTCGATTGGTGCTGCATGCACACACGCGATCAATCGACTGCCTCTCTGACACCGATCAGTCTCAGAGACGGTAACGTCGGCACACTCTCTGCGAGCCAACGTCACTGGTGACCGATCTGGTGACCGGCAGCTGGGAAATTCAAAAATCTCTGTTGCTTGTGATGCTGGGTGGCTTTAAAAAGATAAAGTGGCCAGGATGAGCACAGTGTACTTTTAACCCCTTCACTACCAAGTGGTTTTCCAAAAAAAAAACATTGTCAGACACCAGTGGTTTTTTTTGAAAAATCATTTTGAATTAATTGTATATTAAGAAATATTTGGGCTTATGCCCATTATATTTCTTAATGTAATTAACCTATTTTGGCCAGTAGATGGCGCCGTCTACTGCCAAGTAGAGTTACAGCAGATTGAGCTGCTGGTCTATGTAAAGGCGTCATCAGGCAATTTTACACACTTGTAGCTCTTTGGGCATTATACCCACAGGGCTAAAACTTTCGGGGCACCTTCTGCAGCCCAAAAGCAGAGGAAATTATTTGCTGCAAACGAATTTCATTTACTTTTGGGCTGCAGATCACAAGATCGAGATAACTCAATATCGGGGCATGGGACGGTGCCTTTGAAGCCCGAGATATCTCGATCTAGGTAGTGAAGGGGTTAATTTATATGTAGACATTACTAAATAATAAGCACCCAACGTTCATGTCATCTTTTATTTTCAGTAATATTAAAAGACGCGATGAAGTGACAGGTTTCCAGTAAGTGACTAATATTTTTCTATAAAATGCATTTAACCTCTAAAATGTCCATGATTGTTCTCAGGCGTCACTGGTTAAGTACTCAGGCTGAGTCATCCCAGACGGGTATATCTCTACAAATCATGCAGCAGGTCATTTATTACAGTACTGTACAAATACTCGCAGTACGGTCTGGCAGAGGACAGAGACTTAGCTCTCAATGAATGCTAAATCCCACAAAATATTGAGCTGAATATTGAGTCATTATTACCAACAATACAAACTCTGTGACTGGGACTGGAACGAGAGAATATGGAGAGGCATAAAGACAATATTTATAAAGTGTTGCAGGGCTCAGTGTACGGCTTCATGGTTTTTCTTAAAGTCGTACATTTTTGTCATTTGTTTACGGCGATTTCTTGTGTTACTGTACACCATGAAATAAAAACTTTCAGGGTTATTCAGAAAAAGGTGAAAACCAGGAGAATTGACAGGAGAAGAGAACAATCTAGACCAAATCGCCGATTTGGAAAGCGAGATAAAAGGTGGAATTTTTCTGGTTTGGCTATTTTGACCCAGATTTTTCACTTCTCCAGTCATTCTCCTGGTTTTCACCTCTCTCTGAACAACCCTGTTTGTATTAAATTAACAAAAGTGGTATTAATGGACTGAAACGGAAATAATAAAAGTTGCCACTCTTGTCTGTACATAACGTTAACCCCTTCACTAACTAGCACTTTTTGTTGATAAAAAAATATCATAGCATTTATTTCAAACATGGGATGTGAAATTTACAATTAAATAGAGTAAAATAGGATTTTTTAACAAAGATTGTTGTTCTAAAATAGATAAAGTAATATAAATTGGCCCATTTATCATTTTTAATGTATTCGTTTATCCATTTACAGAAATATTGTTCGACAGAAAGATTCCTTATGGTGTTCCTTATCTTGCACGACTTTAAACGGGGTCTGCATTATCAGCATACAGGCCTTTATGTCAAATACAGTAGATGTGATAAAGTTAGATAATAAAATAGTGAGATCTTCTGCTTTTTGGGGATTTGTAGTGACCTTAATGATATCACTAGTAATGCAGCTTCCAAAAGATACCAATGGAATATAAAAATAATATCTGTATGTGCTGCATAATGCCTGTGTATGGAAATTACAGCAACACCTTGTATCTGTATGTGCTGCATTATGCCTGTGTATGGAAATTACAGCAACACCTTGTATCTGTATGTGCTGCATAATGCCTGTGTATGGCAATTACAGTAACACCTTGTATCTGTATGTGCTGCATAATGCCTGTGTATGGAAATTACAGTAACACCTTGTATCTGTACTGTACAGGGATTGTCAATCATTATAACCCCCTGAATCTTATTCGTGTACAGCAGTGATTGACGCCAGAGCACTCACTATATTGTGCCATCTCCCTGGTTATTGTTATGTAGCAGCAATGGTTTTGAACTTTTTGTTACAGTGAGGTTTGGGGCTGCTCTTTGCGGCTTGTTTTACAGTATTACTGAGGGACAGGAGTGAATTTTGACTGCATTTCGTTTCTATGCATGGGGCACACTAATATAGGCTTTATAAAGGTGTGCAAATGTAGTTTTGATATGCAATGATTGCTCTTCAGTGTATTACAATGTGTTAAATACAAGCAGTAGCAAAGCTACCAACTTCCAAACCCACTACAACAAAAATGCAAATCTTTAATAGAATCCCAACAGCATAAATAAACGCAATAATAAAGTGACAGTCGCCACAGACTATCCATTAAAAACAACATACACATTAAGGGATAGTCTTAGCAGAACAGAAATCACCCCCTTTAGTGATATGTGCACTTGCTGATTGTAGCATCTGCACTTTATAAAAAATATTTATTCGTATTAGTTTAAAAACTCACCTTTTTCCCAGTGTTGTGTTTTTTTTCCCTTTCCTTCAACCCCAGAGTTCCAAAAAGCAGAAGTCCTGTGACCAGCACATGCGCCGTTCATATGTGATGGACCAACGATCGTCTTCTCTGATGTGGGGATCAAGGGGCATACGCAGCACCAACCAATCATAGAATGGAGAGGCTACAGTCTCCACAAGTGCTCACTCCCACAAGTACTTGCATAGATGCATTGACATCAGCAAGAATTGTACTGTTGTTAGTAGTTCCCAAAAGTCCCATCAAGCGAGAGATTCAAACCCTGCCGTTGATTGACAGTAGGAAACATCTACACTTTACACAGACGATCGGGACTGGGTCGTGGTGGGTCAGGAAGGGGGGACATATTTTTCTCACCTTGATCACTTAAATAAGCAAATGTGGTCAGGTGTTTCAGCAATGAATTAAGACAGCACAGTCACAGGGAGCCCCTATACATAAAGGGTGCAACCCTTAATGGTCAATATCAAGACAGTCAGTAGCCCATTCATAAAGTACTCATTGCTTCATCAAATTAATAGAATCTCAGACCATAAGTTCAAAAATACAACAACTGTTAGAAACACATGTATATACTCAACATGTTTCACCCTTGCGTGCTTTATGAAGAGTGATCACTGATTCTAGAGTTGATTTGATTATTTTTGTTTGTAGGTTGGTGACAGCTCTAGTTCCATTTGAAATAGATAATGTCCTGTGTACAATAACTGCACATCGGAGGTCCATATGGAGGAATTGTATCACAACCAGGGCGATATGTACACTACACCACCTAGAAAAGTCCAAAACTGTAACAGTTATCACCCACATGAGGACAGCAGTTCAAATAAAGAACACAGATGACTTGTTGTTACAGTTGGTCCTTAAATGGCCGGGTGACAACAAGGCAACAACAACAAAGTATAAGCAGGAATACAAGCAGGGGCAGGAGAGGTAAACAAGCCAAGGAGGGTAATATGGAATCCGATACTCCAACAAACCAGGGTCAAGGTGCAGGGAAGGCAGGAATGTAGTCCAAGAACAAGCCAGAGTTCAAATACCAGGAGATCAAACCGTAGAGCACAAATAGGGCACTATTACAATCTTAACGCTAGAGTTAGCGCTCAGATATGTGAACGTTAACGCTAGATTAAGTAGCCCTAGAACAGGCTGCGCATATTACAATATGAACGCCAACAGGTTAAAAACCCTGTTAGCACATCGGGGATTGCTCTTGCTTCGGTGAGCTTACTGTACTTTGCGTTCCCTATGCTTAACGTGGGGGCGCAATCAGTAATTACCAAGTCCTAGCGCTAATTATGTCCCGCTTCAGTTAACTGAAAAGTTAACCACAGCTACCTGCTGGTGCTAACTGGTACCACTTCTGCAGAATCAGTCAGCACCAGCTGTAAAACCAGTCTAAAATCAGATACTTACCTCTCATCTCCAGGAGAGGATACTCGCAACGGCGTGTTAGCACTGCACTACAGGGCAGGGTGCTGAATCAGCGTCTGCCCCATAATATGGTGCTAAAAGAAAGACGCTAAGGGGAAAGCTATAAACTCAGGTTTTCCACCTTTGCGTCCCCATTTTAGCGGCAGTAATGGAATACTGCCCATAGAGGGGTAGCAAATCCACATCAGGACAACTATCTGCAAACACAGGAAGCCCTAAATACCTTGACTGGGAACAATACCGGCTGGGTGGAGTAGAGGTAATGTCACTGCTCTGCATGGAGAGAGCCTGTGGAGTCATGGGTTCGATCCCATAAGTGTCCTTGGGCAAGACACCTAACGGTACATACTCGCCACCCAGGACATACTTGAAAACAAGAGAAATCTTAATGTATCCTTCCTGGTAAAATCCTTTCTCAAAAAAAAAAATAGTGGCCAGGAGATGAGAAGGACAGATTAGGAACACTGCAGCTCCAGTTAGCCTCTGCTCACTGGTAAGTGGAAGAATATATACAATGCAATGTCCATCATGAAGTCTTGATGATTCCTTCTTCTATGGTCTACCCTATACAATTGGTGTATTCCAAATGGAATGTATTGAGCCCACAACCGGCTCTAGGTAGAACTGCCTTATGGGCCTCAACGTTATTCAGGTGCCCAAAACGTTGAGACCCATAAGGCAGTTCCACCTAGAGCCGGATGTGGGCTCAATACATTCCCTTTGGAATACACCAATTGTATAGGGTGGACCATAGAAGAAGTCATCATCAAGCCTTCATGATGGGCATGCATTGTATATATTCTTCCACTTACCAGTGAGCTGAGGCTAACTTGCACTGCGCTGTTATCCATATTTAATGTATGGCACGATAGAGATACCTCCATTTACAGTGTTTACAGCAAGGGGAGTATATATTACCTTCCAGGGACGTTTCACCTGTTACACATTATAGATTAGGAACACCGATGGCCAGGTGATGGGAGGTGTTGACATACACCAACTATGTATAACCTAGACCATGTCAGAACAGTGAATCCACAATGATGATCCACCAGGACAGATGTAACCAGGAGCCTCCTGTGCCACTGGCCAGGTGGAAGACCAGACAGGGCAAAGACCTTTATAAAACCACCAGAGGGCATGACAGGTGTCCAATTCAAGGGCGTACATGGAACCACCTTCCCTAAAGGGCAAATGCTACCAGAGGAAGGGGTCTCATAGGTGAACCTCCACCCGATCGGCGAATCATTGTGGGATGATTAAGTATTTTCCTAAAGGGAAACTGGAGTGTAGGAAATTGCATTTTTCCTCCAAAGTTTACGAACACGTTAACCTTGCACATGTTGAACTGATTCGCATTCTTTAAGGTATTCAGACAAGGACATCATTTTTCATAAGAGGATCGCAGGCAGGCCAAGATAAAGGATGGAATCTGGAAGTTTAAGACAAAATTGAAATTTGTTTAAGTATAATTCTGACTGCCTTAAGAAATGCCAGAAGGCTTAAAACCTTCGTAGCAATCAACTTCCCAGCTCTACATTTATCGAATGTGAGAAAACCATGTCCAAGGTGGATTAATCAAGTGTTATCCCTGACAAAAAAACATACTTAATGCCGATGTCAACCAATATCCCATCGAACTCTACTTAGAACTATAAAAATGTATTTTACACAAATCAAATAGGATTGTGAACTTATTCCGCCTCAAATCGCATACCAAGATCAACAATATTAAAAGCAATAATCTGAGCAAAAACCTAATATAGAACATTAAGTATGTAACAAAAATAAATAACCGATGCCCTTTAGTGTTGAACTGAACTTTTTTAACCCTTAAAACCAGGAGACAAAGTCCTAAAAAAAGGAATTGTGTAAACTCACCAAAATGTCTTGCCCCCAATTAGCAATTATAATCTCGCACCTTCCATAAACACTCACTGAAATCTGATATATTTATGGATTCTGGCAAAAATTTAAGAAAATTCCTATATGTATTGTGACTTAACAGGGAACTACAGTTAGGTCCATATATATTTGGACACATGCACAATTTTAGCTTTTTCAGGTATTTACCACAACATATTCAAGCAATAGTTATAGAATGGATATGGGCTGAAAGTGCAGACTCTCAGGATTAATTTGAGGGTATGTAACATCTAAATTGGAGGAAGGGTCTAGGAATTACAACTCTTAAGAGTAGCTAGTCCCCCTTTTTCCAGGATCCAAAAGTAATTGGACAATTGAACCAAAAAAGCTGTTTCATGGCCAGGTGTGGCTACTCCTTCGTTATTTCTTCATCAATTAAGTCGGTAAAAGGTCTAGAGTTGATTCTAAGTGTGGTATTTTCATTTGGAATCTATTTTTGTGACGCTATATCGTGCATTCAGAGGAGCTGCCCATGCAAGTGAATCAGGCCATTGTAAAGTCTCAAAAACAAAACAAATCCATCAGAGATGGCAGCAACATTAGGAGCGGCCAAAAACAGTTTGCTACATTCTGTGGGAAGAAGAACACACTGGTGAGCTCAGCAACCTAAAAAGGCCTTTGACGTCCACGGAAGACAACAGTGGTGGATGATCACAGGATCCTCCCTATGGTAAAGAAAAACACATTCACAACATCCAGACAAGTGCAGGACACTCTCCAGGAGGTGGGCGTATCATTGTCAAAGTCTGCAATCAAGAGAAGACTTCACGAGAGCAGCAAATACAGCGGGTTCATCATCACAAGGTGCAAACCATTCATAAGCCTGAAGAATAGGAAAGCCAGATTAGACTTTGCCAAAAAACAACTAAAAAAACCAGACCAGTTCTGGAAAAGCATTCTTTGGACGGATGAAACCAAGATTAATCTGTACCAGAATGACGGGAAGAAAAATGTGTGGCGAAGGCTTGGGACAGCTAATGGTCCAAAGCACACAACGACATCTGTAAAACATGATGGAGGCAGTGTGATGGCATGTGCATGCATGGTTTCCAGTGGTACTGAGTCATTGGTGTTTATTGGTGATGTGACAGAATGCAGAAGCAGCCAGATGAATTCAGCAGTGTTTACAGATATACTGTCAGCCCAGATTCAGCCAAATGCAGCAAAGGTGACTGGACGGCGCTTCACAGTACAGATGGACAATGATCCAAAACACACTGCAAAAGCAACCCAGGAGTTTATGAAGGAAAAGAAGTGGCATATTATGCAATGGCCGAGTCAATCACCTGATCTCAACCCAATTGAGCAGCGGTTCACTTACTGAAGGCAAAACTAAAGACAGAAAGACCCACAAACAAAGAACAACTGAAGACAGCTGCAAGTAGAGGAAAGCATCAGAAAGGAGGAGACCAAGTCTTTGGTAATGTCCATGAGTTCCAGACCTCAGGCAGTCATTGCCAGTAAAGGATTCTCAACAAAATATTAAAAATTAACATTTTATTTATGATTATATTCAATTGTCCAATTACATTTGAGCCCCTGAAAATGAGGGGGGGGGGCTGTGTATAACAATGGTATAAAAATTTGTACTTGATATTTATGTTCAACCCTTCAAATTAAAGCTGAAAGTCTGCACTTCAAATTCATTTGGATTGTTTCGTTCTACTTTTATTCTGGTGGCAAACAGAGCCAAAAGTATGAAAATTGTGAATGTGTCCAAATATATATGGACCTAACTGTATATGATTGAACACCTGAATAAAAGTTTTATAGCGTGTGGGACCAATGGGAACGCTGTTCCCTCTGCACTCTAAGGATGGGGTCCGACGAACGCAGTGCGAACGTGCGGTTAGCTGCACTTTATTATGGCCGTGCTAGCAGCAAATGACGTCCAACGCAGGCCCACACACGAAGTACGGCCGCACGAAAGTTCGGCCGCGCAATCCAAGCGGCAAACAAACGCATTTTTGCAAGAACGTCAAACCGCTAGTACTGACGTAGAGACTGCACTGCGTCGGCATAGCGGCGTGTGTGCGTGATTAGGAGACGTCAGACGCTGCTCATGTCCGGCCAACAGAACGTCCAGACACCCAAAGTTTCCTGTTTCGGATCCGTAAAAAATCACAGCCGAAATTGCGCATCATATGACCGCTATCACGTCTTCTGTGAAAAAATGCATTCGGACGCATCAACGTACTTTTTGACAGTAGACATGAAAAATGCATTATTCTGACCCTAGCCTAAGTGCTACCTAGTTAGGAGCATGGGGCGCATTTGTACCGCATAATGTATTATCCTCCTTCTACCCAGCACCCAGACAGTACTCTCTGCTACTACCATAAACACGACCAGTGATAGCAAAGCAGTGAGTGGTTTTACTTCCCAAAAACCCAAACCACACATTCACATTGTGCCAGATAGCGGGTGCCAGGACATGAGGCTGAAGCGAGCCAGGGGATGCTGCATGAATAATGCGCAGCCAAAAATTCACCAAGAACATCAGACTTCGAACAGACTTCTCCCACCCATCTCATTACCACAAACCAAGGTGAGAAGGACGAAGCAGAGAAGGGAATCACACAAAATATGTGCGTCTGTGCATACAAGAATGAGTGCTGCTTAAAGGGATAGTCTTGATACTGCCGATGCTACAATCAGAATGTGCACTTTTTATTAAGGTTTATTTGTATTAGTTTAAAAACTCACCTTTTTTTCCACAATGTTGTGTTTTGTTTCCATTTCCTTCAACCCCGGAGTTCCAAAAAGCAGAAGTCCTGTGAACAGCACATGCGCCGCTCGTACGTGACGGACCAATGATCATCTCTGATATGAGGATCAAGGAGCATTCGCAGCAGCAATTCATCATAGAAGGGTACAGAGCCCCATTGGTGTCAAGGAAAAAAAAAAAAAGGTAACATGTGGTCACAATGTGTAACGTCGTGGGGAAGATCTACTAAGTCGTGCCCAAATGTTAACTTGCAACATCGATAGACAGACCTCTCCCTGAGCCTTCCTACCTCAGGGTTGGGACTAGCCTTCCTTGTGTCGTTTCAATGTTGATTATATCCCTCTTCTCTTCCCTGCATCACCTTATCACAAGAATTTGGACACATGCCGGCTCGGAGCAAGACTAGAATGAACAAGAATGCGCCATGGAGGCTAACGCGCCCTCATCTAGATAACAGGAGAACATATTGAGACAATATTTCAGTGTTACACTTGCCATCAAAGAAACGAGGAACAGCTCACCCATGGAGGGTGATTTTTTTCGATGTAGCTGGGCTCGGGGAGGAGCCTCTGTCTGTGTTGCGTGTAACTCACGCGCAACGCTAACAAGTGGGTACGATTTAGTAGATCGTCCCCACAATGTTACATATCGTGCCCGAGTCGTTTTAAATTTTGTTTGTCTTGATGACACCGGCGGGGTTACGTAGAATGGAGAGGCTACAGTCTCCACGACTGCTCACTCCAACAAATACTCGCATAGACGCATTGACATCAGCAATGCACTGTTATCAGAAGTTCCCAAAGGTCCCATCAGGCGTGAGATTCAAACCCTGCCGCTAATTGACAGCAGTGTAATTGTAGGAAACTCCTCCACTTTACACAGCAGATCAAGACTGGGTTGTGGGCAGGGGTCAAGTCGAGGGGGAACGCGTGAGAACGGAGTTCCTGGACTAATTTTGCAGAGGGAACGCAGTTCCCTTTGGTCCCATACTCTATAAAGCTTGTAGTCAGGTGTTCAATCACATATTCCTCTATTAAATCACAATAAATATAGGATTTATCATATATTTTTGCTGTATTTCACATATTTATTTATAGAGGATTTTACCAGGAAGGATACATTGAGATTTCTTTCGTTTTCAGTATGTCCTAGGTTCAAGAACATTGAATTGTTACAGAAGGTACAGAAATACAAAGAAATAAAATGCAAGATATTAAAAACAAAACACAAATATACAGATTAACAGAAAATAAATATGTCACTATGTTACATGTTTACAGGTGCATTCCGTATTGAGGTATGTTAATAGGGAGCTCTTAAGGGACTTTAGACTGGGGGAAGATTTGATGGCGTCTGGGAGGTTATTCCATAACTGCGGTGCTCTGTAGGAAAATGAGGACCGAGCCACTTTCTTTTTGTATTGTGGTATTGTAAGTAAGGTGCTGGTCCTGGATCGGAGGTTATAGGATGAGGGAGCTGCTGGGGGAAGCAGTCTATTCAGATAGGTTGGTAGCTTCCCAGAAAAGCTCTTAAACACCAGGTTGGAAAGGTGAAGGGTACGTCTAGATTCCAGCGACGGCCAATTTAGCTCTTTTAACATATCACCATAGTGGGTCATGTAGTTACATTGTAGCACAAAGCGGCAGAATGAGTTATACAATGTAGTAAGTTTATGAAGGTGTGTTTGCGGGGCGGCTGCATACACTACATCTCCGTATTCAATAGCCGGCATAAGCATTTGTTGTACAATCTGCTTTCTTATTGACATATATACATAAATTTATCAGAGCTGTGTGTTTGTGTTACGTGCGACGTGATAGTTGCTTATTGGGAGACAGAAATCCTGGTGAGTTCTCACACTTCTTTTTTTAGGACTCGATCCCTGGTTGTGGGGGGTCAGGAAGAGGAGGGCATACTTTTCTCACCTTGATCACCTCAATATGCGAATATGGTCAGGGTGCGTAGAGAGTCCCTGAGTGTTTCTAGCCGGTTATGTACTTGTAACTAATTAAGGTTTCTGTGTGTAAGGTTATGTATTTGTGTGGCTTGTTATGGATATATATACAGTATATGTTAGCGCCTAAAGAGCAGATTGTGTGTGTGTGTATCATTAGTTTTGTGTGTGTATGATATTATGGCTAGCAAGGAAAATGCAGGCAAAAGTGCATATTTAGGGTATATTTAGACACTGGTTTTTAAAATGTGTGTATCGGTGGCTAATTAATGGCTATGGTGAAGTAGGCTTTACTACTATCCATTAAAGTATGTATTGTGCTGCTCATTAATGATGTGTGTACTAAATTGTATAAATCTTGCATTTTTACAAATGTCACTAAAAAGACAATCAAAACGCCAGGGACAATTAATTTAAAATGCCATGGATTCCTGAGTGTCCTCCATCCACCATCCCAGGTGCGACTATAGTTTTGGAGAGTATAGTTCACAGAGGGAAGGTGGCCATGCCAGTGTCCAACTGCAGCTGCCCCCCATGTGCAGTGGATGGTACTATACAAATAAATGGTAGGGCAGATAGACCATTGGGTATAGTCCCACCTGAATTATTATTAGCATATGGGTCGCAGTAGCTGCACAGTTGTTAATATTTAACAACAGGGGGTTAGTAGCGATGATGGATGCTCACCTTTTAGTTGATATGCCCCCATTGGTGCCATATCTGGTGGTGTGTAGGATGTACTTTGAACAGTGGCAGCCGGCTAGGAAGCACTGACCATCCACCTCTAAAATCAACACCGGCATTGCCGAACACTGCTGGTGGCCTTCATTTGGCAACTCTGGTCATCCGAAACAGGTTTCACCAACAGAACTATGGCACGAGCTAAATTCCGTTTGCCCAAATCAGCAGAAACAGTTGGACAACCTATCCAAATAATAATTTGCTATGCCATGTACAAGTCTACTGTGTGCACATCCAATTCTCTGAAGGTGTGAAAACAAAATATAGGAATGGGGATAGTCTGTTTGGGCATAGGGCCCGCTGCAAGTTGGTGTAGACGTTTCTATATTTTTCATTGGTTCCTGGCCTGAAAATAATCAGAGTAAGCCATGAAACCCACATGTTTATACTTTATCTGTGTATCTTCAAGTCTTCCTTAAAAGGTGAAAGGCCATCTACAAGAGAAAACTGAAACACAAGGTTTCTTAAACAAAAAGTTGGGAAGGATACAGTAAATGCAGAATAATCACAGACGCACAAGATCCAGACGCAAGTCCTGTAAAACTTACAATGGAAAATGATTCATTTGTACCGAGGTTCAAAATGGAAAATATTTATCCAGTGCAGGTCACTGCTAAGTAAAACAGGACTACTCCCTGCGCTTAGAAGCAGTTCCAGAGCCAACACCAAGCCTCCAAGGTGATGTTGATGCCATCATTGCAAACCAGGCCGGTCATGCCGCTAGGGACGGATGTACCTTAATGAATAGGTGAGGGTCACCTCCATATGCTCAGCCAAGTTCTGCAAATAATAAACATTCCAGGAAATTGAATGACAGACTCACAGACTGCATCTTTTAAAACTGTCCGCCACTGGATATTAGAGAAAAACATAAGTAGCAGGAACGTGACCAAACACCTTCGGGTTTTTTTCTATAAAAGAAGAAAATCGTCAAGGAAATTGAATGAACACCAAATGTTGGCATGAGGTGAGATGTGAAATGCCTTGATATATGTATGGCAGCATCACCAAGCCTTTATAAACCTACCTGCCAAAGCAACAGAAATGTACCCTTCCGTGGTATGTCTACACAGAGCCATGTTTTGCTTTGCACTGGTGTGAATTCTTAATTCTGGCAACTCAACCCTACCTTCCGTTGGAGTTTGTGCATCTCTGTAGTCCTTGACCTCTACGCTTACTTTTGGCAAGAACGTGTACAGTCAAGTGTACTCCTTATTCACTACCTTTACATTAATTTGGCCCAACCACCTTAAGGACCGGTAGTACACCTCAAAGCTTCCACCATGCTAAAGGTCTGACCTTTGTTCTGCAATAGGGACTAATACGGTTTGTTTTATTAGACTTCTTTATGAAAGTATAAGGTTTTGCAGTTGTCTGTTGATGTGGGCTTCTGGGAGGCTCAGATGTGAGCTAGTTAATAATTTACCTTTTTTATGTAGAAGTGAGAGATGTGTGTACAACATATTTTCTTTGCTTACCATCCATTTACTACAACAATTGTTTTTTTTGTGTGGGAGAAGAGCTTGGTTTGCCTGGCCATGCTTTGCTTTGGGTATACACTGAGTGGCCAGTTATTATGACCACCCCATCAGTACTTCGATGGGCCACCGTCTGCCTTCAATACTGCGGCGAATCTTCTTGGCATTGACTCCACGAGATGTTGAAAGGTGATGCGAGGAATTTGACACCATGCTTGATGAATAGCCCTGTCCAGTTCTGTGAGATTTGATGGTTGTGGAACCAGCTGCCTGATGGCTCTTTCAACTTCGTCCCACAAATGCTCAATTGGATTGAGATCTGGTGATTGTGGGGGCCACCTAAGCAAGGTAAATTCTTCCTCATGTTCTTGAAACCGATCCTGCACAATACGAGCACCGTGGCATGAGGGCGCATTGTCTTGTTGGAAGAAGCCAACTCCATTGGGATACACATCGACATGATAGGATGAACTTGATCAGCAACGATGTTTTGGTATGTTGTGCTATTCAGACGTTGTTCCACACAAATTAAAGGACCCCAAACCATAACACTGCCCCCACCAGCTTGAGGTTTGTACTCATGCATGTGGGTGCATGCGTTCATGCTGTTGCCACCAAATTCTCACTCTGCCATCTGCATGATGCAACTAGAAACGTGATTCATCGGACCACATGACTTTTTTTCCATTGCTTGACTGTCCAATCCTTATGTTCCTGTGCGAATTGAAGACATTTTATCTTGTTAACTGCAGACAGCAAAGGTGTTCGAACAGGCCTTCAGCTTCCATATCCCATACGATGTAGTGTATGGCGAACAGTGCGTTCAGAGATCATTTGAGAGGATCCCTGATTAAGATCTGCAGTAATTTGATGCACTGTTGCCCTTCTATTGTCTTGTACCGGTCTTGCCACTTTCCTTTCTGCCCTAACATTGACTAGTCGCTGACAGTCACAATTCGCACATTCAGACCCAGATTTTCGGCTGACAGTCCAGTCTTTAAACACTTTAACAACAGCTGCTCTTGAACATTTAACTAATTCTGCCGATACTTGCTCCATGGCTCAGAGCGCCAACAATTGTCCCACGTTCAAAGGCTGTTAAATCGCGTTGTTTATCTAGATCTTCAGGAAAAAAATCACCTGTACTGTCACGGTAAACAACCTGCTTCCCTATTTATAATGGTCTGGTCCTCTAGCAACTTCAGCGTGAAATTATAGCTAATTTGGCTCAAAAAAGTCAGGTGGTCATAATAATCTGGCCACTCAGTGTACATGCAGCATTCGGGCCGTCTATAACAATAATGTGGCCTTTGGAAAGACTATGATCATGCCCCCCTAAAACCTTTATTACTCTATCCTAAAAATACAGAACTGAAATCAGAAACCTTAGGGCACCTTTACTGAGCAAGCGGTCTCTCCCCTCGACCAACCGAATATCACACATACATCACACACATTATATGATGACAGTGTGTGATATGTGTGTTCGAGTTTTCATTTATAATATTATTTGCATAATAAAACATTTTAAATTTAAACACTAAAAATACACATATTTTGCCCGTCTGTTCTTACCTTTATTACAAGAATGCGACTAAATAACTGATGGTCCATTGAGGTGTTATAAAGGTAATTCCTAAGGGGTTATTCAGAGAGATCCGAAATGTCGCCGAAATGTAACCGGACACTGAAATTCAGCGTACAGGGACATTCCGAGGCCATTTGGCTATTCAGAGAGCAGGCAGTTCGTCAAATTTTGGCAAATTGCCTGCACATATGGTGCCTGCTCGAAGGCAGTGAAATCCCCCATAGAGAGGCAATGGTTAATCTATTCAGAGAACACCGAACAGCAGTGAAAAGTTGCCTAAGTGCCCTGCTGTTTCGGTGGTTTCAGTTGACAGGTTTATTCAGGCGAATCCCATGGCTTGCCTTCAATGTTAAAATTATTCCCGTTTTAATCCAATATCTAATAAACCGTTTATTATTTTATTCTGCAGTAAAAAGTCTCTTTATCGATTTTTTTAGGATCTTTTAGGCATTTTCCAGGATTTTGTTGGCAAAATTTGTTCCGTTTTTTTTTTTTTACATTGTTTTTTCTTTTTTCTGAAACAGACCTTTTTAGTATCATTCTTAGGATCTTATGTGTAAATTCCAGACATTTTCGTTCTGTAGTTTTTTTGAATTTCAATTTTGAAACTTTCAAGCACACTGTTTTTTTTACCCCGTTCGTCAGCTTGTCGGCTTTTTCCAGCATCTGCTCTGTGATCAGCGGCTCGTCTGCTTTTTCTGTTGTGTTCGGCATGTTTTTTGCGGCAGTTTCTGCGGGTTTTCGGTGAGTGTTCGTCGGATTTGCGGCGGGTTTTCCCTGCACTACAGGGACACTGTGGTTGTACTTGAATACACCGCAGAGTCGGCGAACTAGAATCGCCAAATCACCCTGAAGTGCGGGGAACGAAACGGCACCAAAATGTCAGTGCTCTCTGAATAACCCTTCTAGTGGTCCAGTGGGAGAGCAGTGTAATCTGCGTGTCCATCGGGTGCAGTATACATATCTGCGAGGGACTGCAGTTCTGTCTCTCAGTGATGATGATGAGCACCAGTCCAGAGAGGGAGCAGTTACATAGTTTGTGCCCAATGAAGATGCAGACCTCGCTACTCTCCCACTTGAGAACCAGGGACAGAATATTACCATGGGGCAAGGGACAGCTGCTGTGTGTCCCTGTAAATGGTGGGACTCGGTTTGTTTACCCCTTTCTGCCCGGCGGAATATATGGAGCTGTGCAGCACCAAATAATGTTTTTAATAAAAGACAGCTAAAATAATTATGCAAGCTTTAACACTAACCAAATTATCCGCTCCAGCACAGACCCAACATAAATATCACGCAATGTAAGCAAATTAACACATTCTACCAAACTAATATTTATAATAACATGCTCAGCATTCACTCCTTTAACATTTATTGACAAATAAATCCTACGAGCACAGTTGATGGATGTTTGGACAATCTGGCAGCCTTACTATAAAATAGCAAAATAACAGTCAATCTGATTTAATGACTCTGAGTTACGTACGTGTGTGTGTACAAACAAGCCTGCAGAAGGTTCACTGGAGAGTTGGTAACCCCAGGCAAACCTAACAGGTCTTTTTGATATTCTTGGAAGGAGTAAGTGTAAGTAACGAGAAGCTACTGCATATATGCCGACACGTCAGGCTTAATTAGCTGTCTTTCCATTCCTCGACTGGCTAAACTAAGCGTTCCACACAAAACGCAGTCAATAGCTAACCCAGCTGCCATCAAAAATAGAGTAAGCGCCAAGTGGAAACCATACATTGACAAGAATAATTTCCACTACTAGGAAATACTGAACTTAATATCCAAAAAGCCTTGATTGTGTCTACTTCCAGAAAGCAGAGTTTTAGCTCTGGCACAATTTAATTTAAAGATGAGCAGAAGAACAAAAATGTCCCACGTTTCAGATCCAGGACAGAAATGAACATCTCAGATTGGGGTATACAGGGAGTGGATGAAATAAATACCTAACAAAATATTAATATCAAGGACCTAGTGAGGAATTTTGCATAATAACAAAATTTAAGGGGTTATTCACTAACCTCCGAATTGGCCCCGATTTTGCACTGAACGGTGAATTACTTATAACGTGCTAACGAATTCCATTGCACTGTACAATGGATAGGGCACAACAAACCAAATTAGCAAAACAAACAACAGAAAAGCTTACAGTCTAACAACGTTATTCAGAGAGAACAAACTGGCCACAAAATTGCACCGAACGGTGAATTTCCCCATTCGGCGCAATTTCAGGGCCATTCGGGTATTCAAAAGTTGGCAATTCACCAAATATTGGCGACTTGCCAGCGAAATACGGTGCCTGTTCGACGGCAGCAAAATCCCCATAGAGAAGCAATGGTTAATCTAGTCACAGACCGAACAGGTTTGATCAGGCGAATTCCATTGGTTTCAACGTTAAAAATATTCACGCGTTTATCCAATATCTATTAAACCTTTTTATTCATTTAATCTGCAGCAAAAAGTCTAATTTTTTTAAGGATATTTTAGGCATTTTTCAGCAAAAAGAAAATTCAGATTTTTTTTTAAATAGCAGGTCTTTTTTCTGTAACAGACCTTTTTATTATTATTCATAGGACCTTATATTTTAATTCCAGACATTTTCGTCCAGTAGATTTTTTGCAAACAGCTTTTCAAATTTGAAAGTTTCAATCTGTCTTTTTTTTACCCCATTCGTCAGCTTTTTCCAGCAGCTGGTCGGTGCTGTGTTCAGCGGATCGTTGGATTTTTGGTTTGCGGCGGATCATTGGGTAAGTTCGGTGGGTATTCTGTGACGTTTCGGATCGATCCGATTTTTTTCGGATCGTATCGGTGGATTTTCAGGGGGAATGACGAATTCACCGCAGGGTCGGGGAATTTGATTCCCTTAAGTGTGGGGAACGAATCGCACCAAAATGTTGGAGACATTTCGGTGCTCTCTGAATAACCCCTTAGGCTAGGGTCAAATGAATGCATTATTTGCAGCGACCGTCAAAAAGTGCGTCCGAACGCATTGACGTATTTTTTCACGGAATGCGCAAAAACGGTCATACGATGCGCAATTACAGCTGTGACTTTTTACGGATCCAAACCAGGAAACTTTGTGTGTCTGGACGTTATGTTGGCCGGACATGTGCAGCGTCTGATGTCTCCTAATCACGCACACACGCCGCTATGCCGACGCAGCGCATTCTATGCGTCAGTACTAGCGGTTCCACGTGCTTGAAAAAATGCGTTCGATTGCCGCTTGCGTTGCGCGGCCGAACTTTCGTGCGGCCGTACTTCGGATATTGGCCGTCATTGGACGTTATTTGCTGCTACTACGGCCGTAATAAAATGCGGCTCCACGCACGTTCGCACTGCGTTCGTCTGACTCTAAGCCTTAGTCATATGGATTTTATTTTGTGAAATATCACAATCACATGACAAATTCCATGAGTATTTTACACAGGTTTTACGTTGTACAGAATATAATAAAAATACAAAAAAAAGATAAAGGAGAAATTCTAAAATACGGCAAATTATGTCAAGCCCAGCATCAAACCGGCTGAGTGGAGTAGAGGTAATGTCACCGCTCTGCATGGAGAGAGCCTGTGGAGTCATGGGTTCGATCCCAGGGAGCAACCTCTCCAGTAAGTGTCCTTTGGCGAGACACCTAACGGTACATACTCGCCACCCAGGACATACTTGAAAACGAGAGAAATCTCAATGTTTCCTTCCTGGTAAAATACTTTCTCAAAAAAAAAAATACAAAGACCGGTTATGGTGGTAGAGTACTGTTACTACATATAGTTGTAGTCCTGTGTTTAATTTGGCTCTGAGGACTGCAGCTGTTATGCCTCTAGGGGGAGCCAGAGGACAATGTATGGGAAAGGAAGGACCCAAGCTAAAAGAAACAGGAAGTAAAAAGCATGCATGCAGCGTGGGCAGAACAAAGTGAGCAAAGAGAGTGAGCAGTCAGATAAGAGAGATTTTCCAGGATCTGTGCAAGCTGGAGCACAGAGAATCAGCAGCATCCAGTGCTGGAGAGTGTACCTTGGTCTGCTGTATATTGTGCTGGACTGTTCAGGAGGCAAGTGTGTTTGAAGAGGGGCCCTGTGTTAAGGAGGCCGCAGGCAGAGGGATTTGCTGGCGGCATTGACTTCAGGCAGAGGAGATTCTGCATTCTGCGTGGGGAAGAATTGATCCAGAGGCTGCAGATTGCTACAACGTTCAAGAGGCCTTCCTGGGACTGTGAGCAACTGAAGTTGTGCGGTAACGAGCATCTTTTCTCTCTGTCTCGCTGACAGCATTCTATCCATCTTTACACTAACTAAGAATCACACAGCTGCTGAGCGGATTTTACCCACAGCCTTTCCTGTACTGGCAGCTACGTTATGCTAAAAGGGCCCCATCTCTTATGTGCACCAACTGGTACCCATCATCGCTGTCATTAGGACGAAGATCAGGGTGGTTCCAGGTTGTTTGGGAGGGTCCTGGGCTGGGAGGTTAGAGAGCAGTTGGTGTGTCTAGTTAGCTACTGTATTACCTGAAATCCTTTTATGCTGCCACTTGCATTTCAATACAAGTTTATATTGTTTATTGTACCACTGTGTAGTTGTTATTATTAGGTTCCTGCCTGGGCAAACAGTCCATGCCATGGATGCCCAGACAGGTGGAGGCACTGCCAACACTATGTATCCTTATTCCCAAAATGCGGAAACTCAGGACCAACAGGTAAAGCAAGAAGGTGTAACCCAGCTGGAGGGTGCCAGCGGGGGCGGCCCCCAGCGGCAAAAGAGCGTTACAGATGGAGGCACTGCTGAGATGAAAAAGGATACATTTTTCCACCTTACATTTGAGCCACGACCCACGGTGTCGTTTGTAACTGAGTGGGCTATTAATCAGAGGATACCCATATACCAGGCCCTGATGGTATGCAATATACCACCCCAAGGACAGGCTATGCAATGCATTCGCGTGTTAGAGAATCTTATACCAGAGACTATGGTGACCATCAAGGATGTGTTGAGAAACCAAACAGGAGAGAAATATATCCTGGTTTATGCATTGAAGGATCTCAGGAACTGCACAAAGCCAATAGGTCTTCATTTAAGCGATGAACTATCAGAGTTTTGTCCGATTGTATATGCCGGTGTCAAAGAAGAAGCAGGGGCCATTCCAAAGAGATGGCACCGGACATTACCTATTCCACCCCAAGAGGAGAAGAGGCTCCGTGTCAACCACATTGATTTTGTGGATGAAATACCGACCACGTCTTCTAGACCTAGCAATGTGCCAAACCCAACTGAGGCTAGTAATGGCGATATACCAGATGTACTCAGGAAACTCTCAGAGGCAATTGTGACAGCTAATCATACTCATAGCTATCGCAAGTTGAGGGTATTCTCAGGGATGCAACCCGTTCCATCGGGAGAAGAGAGTTTTGAAATATGGAAGCGGAATGCAGCACAATTGCTGGGCGAATGGACCTGTACTGATGCTATGAAACGACAGAGAATAATGGAGAGTCTGCGGTCCCCAGCTACGGACATTGTGAATGCACATAAAATCTTAAAAGGAGAAATTGAGTCTCAGGAGTACCTACTGGTATTACAACGAGTATATGGAGATGTGGAGGATGCCGAAAGTCTTCTTAATAAGTTCTATAATACCCGTCAAAAGAAACATGAGAGGTTGTCTGACTATGTTACCAGATTGCAAGTGTTTTTGGGAAAACTGATGGAAAAGAATGTAGTGTTACCTGCTCAAGCTCATGTGAAATTGACAAAACAAGTATTGCGGGGTGCCTTGTCCGATGACCCAGTAATTGTTACTTTGCGAGCAGGACTGACTAAAGAAGATTTAGATTTTATATTGCTCATAACCCAAGTGAAGGAGATCGAGAGTCAGATATTTTCTCCTGCCACCTCCAAAGAAAACCTGACGAAACCTCGGGAAAAAGAGAACACTGAAATGGCTAGCCTCAGGGAAAGACTAGCAGAATTAGAGTCTCAGTCACATCCTCCACGGTCCGAGCGGGATCCGAAAAGGGCAGAGCCCACCCGGCTGACTCGAAATCAACCAAGGGAGAGGAAATGTTTTACTTGCGGCCAGCCAGGACATTTTGCCAGGGAATGCCCTGCCCCTTCGGGAGAAGAAGACGGGCATGTGCTAGTGATAGGACCCCTGGAAGACAGTACAGTTTTCTCAAAGAAAATTAAGAAAAAAAGGAGAAACTGGACTAAAAAAAGAGCTCCTCGTTTACAGGCCAATCCCAAAGTAGGGCCCAGGTCTATCATCCATGTACTAATCAATGGCATCTATGCTTCAGCACTGTTAGATACTGGGTCACAGGTGACTATAGTTTACAGGTCATTCTATGAGCAGCATTTAAAGCATCTGCCCTTACTGCCCACTGAAGAGATGCAGCTATGGGGCATGGGAGATCAAGTCTGCAAGACTGATGGAAGCATCAAGGTCGCCATCACCATTCCTCAGTTGAATACCGGAACAGAACAGAGCATGGAGTTGGAGGCCATAATCTGCCCAGATGTGAAGAAAGTTTGTGCCCCCATCATACTCGGGACCAATGCCAGGGTGGTGCAGGATGTATTCAGAAACTACCTTGGGGGAACGAGGGGTGCTTCACTGGATCATCTGATGGAAGTTAGTCCGCACCTTGGAGAAGAGTGTCAGCGACTGGCATTGCAGGCTAAAGCTGGGAAATGCCATTACATCGGAATTGGAGCTGTGTTCATCAGACCAGGTGAAACACTATCCCTACGGGCCTCGGCAACTCTACATGATGGAATTTTAGATGGTGGGCGACAATACTTAATTGAATCCCTTCCGGAGGATGACGCTCAGAAAGGATGGATGGTCATACCTGAAGTTAAAGACTGGAAGAACCACCGGGGGCAAGCCTTTCCGGTGATGGTGCAAAACCTAACTCACACTGAAGTGCGTATAGACCGGGGTCAGCTGCTGGGAGTGATCCACCTGCTAGACCAAATCTCCTCGATTATGGCAGTGACAGCTGAAGAGGGGAAGATGCCCGGGACTCCTGCGGATTTCAGTCTAGAGGATTCTCCCCTATCCCAGGAATGGAAGGATAGTCTCCGAACTAAACTCCAAGCCAGAGAGAGTGTGTTCTCCAAAGAAGAGATGGATGTAGGCTGTGCAAAAAGTGCCACCCATGCCATCCGATTATCCAACTTTGCCCCCTTTCGGGAAAGATCTAGACGTATTCCACCCCGTGACATACAAGATGTCAGGGATATTCTCCATCAGATGGAAGGAGCAGGGATTATTACAGAATCTCGTAGCCCCTATGCATCCCCAATCGTAGTAGTACGCAAGAAGAATGGATCAGTCCGGCTGTGCATAGATTACAGGACACTAAATAAGCGCACCATACCAGACCAGTATACGTTGCCCCGGATAGAAGATCTGCTGAATGCTCTGTCTGGAAGTCAGTGGTTCAGTGTACTTGATCTAAGGTCTGGGTATTACCAGGTACCCATGAAGGTAGATGATCAGGAAAAAACCGCCTTTATCTGTCCTCTGGGAT
Source organism: Leptobrachium leishanense (assembly GCA_009667805.1). Classification (NCBI taxonomy): domain Eukaryota; kingdom Metazoa; phylum Chordata; class Amphibia; order Anura; family Megophryidae; genus Leptobrachium; species Leptobrachium leishanense. The sequence goes on along the minus strand of CM019067.1, from coordinate 53,435,063 downwards.
TTTACCAGTTTACGCGGATGCCCCAAGGTATCACTGGAGCTCCCGCCACTTTCCAACGTCTAATGGAGAAAACCGTTGGGGATATGAACCCTCGAGAGTGCTTGGTGTACTTGGATGATCTCATAGTGTTTGGGAAGACTCCAGAGGAGCATGAGCACCGACTATTGAAAGTGTTGGATAGACTTGAAGCTGAGGGATTAAAACTATCCTTAGACAAATGCAAGTTCGCTAGAAGCTCTGTCACCTACGTGGGACATATAGTTTCTGCCCAAGGGGTTGCAACTGACCCGGCCAAAATCGAAGCTGTGGTGAACTGGCCCAAGCCGGATAATGTTGGAGAACTAAGGTCCTTTCTTGGATTCTGTGGGTATTACCGTAGATTTGTGGAAGGCTACTCCAAGATAGCGCACGAATTGCATAATCTCCTAAAAGGCTCTTTAAGTGCAGATGGTTCTAAAGTGTTATATTCCAGAGATTCCTTCGGGGAAAAATGGACCTCTGAATGCGAGCAGGCTTTCCTCACCCTGAAGAAGAAGCTCACTGAAGCCCCAGTGCTGGCCTATGCAGATCCTGAAAGGCCTTATGTGCTCCATGTAGATGCTAGTCTGGAGGGCGTAGGAGGTGTACTACACCAGAGTTATGCTGAGGGACTGAGACCAGTTGCTTACATTAGTCGAAGCATAACAGGGAGTGAGAAGAACTACCCGGTCCACAAGCTGGAATTTTTGGCTCTTAAATGGGCAATAGTAGACAAACTTCATGATTATCTGTATGGGACAGAGTTTGAAGTAAGAACGGATAACAATCCCCTTACTTACATACAGACGACAGCAAAACTGGATGCCACCGGACATCGATGGTTGGCGGCGTTGTCGAATTACCGTTTCCATCTGAGATATAAACCGGGCCCCAAAAACATCAGTGCAGATGCGCTATCACGGCGACCCGGGCTTCCTCCTCATCAAGAAGAAGAGGAGTGGGAAGAAGTCCCTGGACCTGGAGTGAGGGCTCTATGTAATACGGCGGTAGTTGTAGAACACCCAGAAGATTTTACCGAACTTAGGGGAATAGACTCCATTAGCTGTTCACCTGGAGTTGTGCCCGAAGCCTTCAGTGCTCCCATTATTCTACAGCATTGGTCAGATATCACGACAGCGGACAAGCGGAGAGCTCAGGCTCAAGATTGGCATGTAGGCAATGTCATCAAGGCCGTGAAGGCGAAGAATCCTGACCTTCTGACCAGTCTTCCCTCAGGACTGAAGGAGATTTTCGGCGAGAATGGAGCAAATTGCATCTGGAGGAAGGGTTGTTGTATCGGATTATTGAGTACCATGATCACCCAGATCGCAAGCAGTTGGTGCTCCCTCACCGGTTCAGGGGGATGGTTCTGAGAGCCCTACACGATCAGCATGGACATCTTGGAATAGACAAAACATATGGTCTAGTGCAAGATAGATTTTTTTGGCCAAAGATGAGAGAGACGGTGGAGCAGTATATAAAAACCTGCAAAAGATGCATACAGAGGAAGACCCTACCCGTAAAGGCTGCACCCATGGGCCATCTTAAAAGTAATGGCCCCTGGATCTGGTCTGCATGGATTTTCTGTGTATTGAAAATGACTCTGCTGGCATTGGAAATGTCCTGGTGGTTACAGATCATTTCACACGCTACGCACAAGCATTTCCCACCAAAGATCAAAAGGCATTGACGGTAGCCAAGACTTTGTGGCAAAAGTACTTTGTGCATTATGGTCTGCCCAATCGGATACATTCTGATCAGGGCAGAGATTTTGAAAGTCGAATCATCAAGGAATTCCTGAGCTTGCTCAACGTTAATAAGTCAAGGACTACTCCCTATCACCCAGAAGGCGATGCACAGCCTGAGCGATTTAACAGGACCCTTTTGGATATGTTGGGTACACTGCCACACGTAGAGAAAAAGAGCTTGGAGTCGGCATGTGGAAGCTATGGTGCATGCTTACAACTGTACGAGACATGAATCTACTGGATTTTCACCATATTTCTTAATGTTTGGGAGGGAAGCCCGCTTGCCCATAGATTTGAGGCTGGGAGTTTCTTCAGATGGGTCGAGTCTTGTCTCTCATTATCAATATGTCAAGTCACTGAAACAGAACCTTCAGAGAGCTTATGAATTATCTATTCAGTCTGCTGCTAAGTTGAATGAACAAAACAAGAGGCGCTATGATGCCAAAGTAAAATATAGAGAGATACAGCCCGGGGATAAAGTTCTTCTCCGGAATCTAGGGGTGCCTGGGAAACATAAGCTTGCAGATAGATGGAAAGACATTCTGTTTGAAGTGGTCGCCAAGTTGCCAGGACTTCCTGTATACAAGATCAAGGGACCAGAAGGTCGTATCAAGGCATGGCACAGGAACCATCTGCTGCCAGTGTTATACTCCCAAGAAGAGTTCCAGAAAGGAAATGAAGAGAGTGAGAATATATCCGCACCACCTGTAAGGGGCATGGAGGAGACAGTGCAAGACTGTAATGTGGAGAGAGCTAAAGAAAAGACCCTAGAATCCACTGACCACAGTGACGAGTGGTGGATGGTACAAGACACTTCTCAGCAGCCACCTCCCTCTCCTCCCATAGCCTCTTCTACATTGGATCCAAACAGCCCTAGTTTTGTGCCTGGGACCCCTGAAAGAGACTCTTGTATCATGGGAAAGCCAGGGCCTCAAGCCTCTGGTGACCTCCCCAACCCAATGGCAGGAGCCGAAGATTCCCAGGCACACTATGGACTTCCTCAGAGAGAATTGAGACAGGGCACTAGAGCGAGACAACCTCCCAGGGTTCTTACTTACGATCACGTTGGAGAACCTAGCTATGTCCCAGTGCCTCAGCTACACTGTAAAGTTGTTGATTTCCTGTATGCTTTTGCAGAAATGATGAATATGGGAACTCCTGTTTATTAGAGCAGACTTCAAGATAGTTGACAATTGTCTAGATAGGACTGTTATGCAGGACTGTCATGCAGAAATATATATGTTGCCGTTGTTTTTTTTTTTGTGTGTTTTTGCACCTGGCTGGTCTTGCCAGTGGAAGGCAAGGAATTTTTTTTCGAGGGGGAGAATGTAGTCCTGTGTTTAATTTGGCTCTGAGGACTGCAGCTGTTATGCCTCTAGGGGGAGCCAGAGGACAATGTATGGGAAAGGAAGGACCCAAGCTAAAAGAAACAGGAAGTAAAAAGCATGCATGCAGCGTGGGCAGAACAAAGTGAGCAAAGAGAGTGAGCAGTCAGATAAGAGAGATTTTCCAGGATCTGTGCAAGCTGGAGCACAGAGAATCAGCAGCATCCAGTGCTGGAGAGTGTACCTTGGTCTGCTGTATATTGTGCTGGACTGTTCAGGAGGCAAGTGTGTTTGAAGAGGGGCCCTGTGTTAAGGAGGCCGCAGGCAGAGGGATTTGCTGGCGGCATTGACTTCAGGCAGAGGAGATTCTGCATACTGCGTGGGGAAGAATTGATCCAGAGGCTGCAGATTGCTACAACGTTCAAGAGGCCTTCCTGGGACTGTGAGCAACTGAAGTTGTGCGGTAACGAGCATCTTTTTCTCTGTCTCGCTGACAGCATTCTATCCATCTTTACACTAACTAAGAATCACACAGCTGCGGAGCGGATTTTCCCCACAGCCTTTCCTGTACTGGCAGCTACGTTATGCTAAAAGGGCCCCATCTCTTATGTGCACCAACTGGTACCCATCATCGCTGTCATTAGGACGAAGATCAGGGTGGTTCCAGGTTGTTTGGGAGGGTCCTGGGCTGGGAGGTTAGAGAGCAGTTGGTGTGTCTAGTTAGCTACTGTATTACCTGAAATCCTTTTATGCTGCCACTTGCATTTCAATACAAGTTTATATTGTTTATTGTACCACTGTGTAGTTGTTATTATTAGGTTCCTGCCTGGGCAAACAGTCCATGCCATGGATGCCCAGACAGGTGGAGGCACTGCCAACACTATGTATCCTTATTCCCAAAATGCGGAAACTCAGGACCAACAGGTAAAGCAAGAAGGTGTAACCCAGCTGGAGGGTGCCAGCGGGGGCGGCCCCCAGCGGCAAAAGAGCGTTACATAGTGCTTGTGTGTGTTGATGACTTCACAGTGTATTTTATATACAGGGACAACCTCAGCAACACCAACATTATAGAATACATTTTCTGTTTTAACCCCTTCACTGCTGAGCTATTTCTGGTCTAATTTTTCTTCTTTACTTTAAACATGGTCATGTTTGGTATCATTGGAAAGGCCATGCTCTGGCCTTTCTACTGATAACAAACATGACCCTCTAGCTGCCAACAGTGGGGAGATATCGTGGTTCAAAGGAACCCCCTATCTTTCCTTAGGAGTCAATGAGGACTTTCCCCACACGTCCTCAGCAGTGAAAGGGTTAAGCTTCTCACCGTTGGGTTTTCTTGTGCCACAAGCGCATAGTCAGACTATTCATAAGGCTGCAGATCAAAGGTAATGAGCAATATGGTGAAAAAATTAGATTTACCTAAGAAGTAGGTTTTTTTTAAATAAAAAAAAATCTCTATTCTGAAATAAAACTGTTCCCACCATTATTTCGAGTGTTTACACCTGATCATTAAAAAAGTTATTATAAATAAGTATTATTTTATAAATCACATTTTTTTTCTGTAATAGTGAATTAGATATAGATTTGTTTTGTTTTTTCCTCTTTCAGGATAATATTTCGGCAGAGTGAGGTGCCGCTGACAGCACTCCCTCCCTTTCTGCGCTTGGTCCAGCAGATGATAGTGATTTGGCTATTGCATTCCAGATTTTTATTTTATATGGTGTTACAATATGTACTATTGTCTTTTATTTCATTATATCTGAATCTGGATGAATGCCCGTGCTCCAACTAATATGTTTCCAATTTGTACTTTAGCGGGGTTTCTTTAGGTTGGCTCTGCTGATCCTCCCCGAGTGAACGTATATAGAAATATGTGCTTTTCGTTAGTTCGGTTGTACATATACACTACATTCTGCAGTGCCTCCATCAGACGTTTGATGCTGACATATTAGAGTTGAGGTCACCTTGTGATCATCTATTGATCTTCTAGCACAGTGCTTCCCAACTTCGGTCCTCAAGTACCCCTAACAGGCCAGGTTTGCAGGATATCTGAAGCACAGCACAGGTGATATGATTTGCTGCTCAGTGATTGCAGGATTCAGTCTGCTTTTCCCCAAGGTGATCCATAAAATCTGGCCTTTTTAGAGGGACTGGAGGACCAAGGTTGGGGAACCAATCATACACACATCTGATGGGAGTTATCATAGCCAGTGTTTCAAAAAGTTGACACACAAAATGATAAGGGCACGGACACTGTCAAACACACAGATAAAAACGTACAGAAGACAAAGACACTAAGGCCAACGGCACACGAACGTTTTGAGAGGAAGGAACGTCCGTGAGAGTGGGCGTTCCTGCCACTATCTGCGCTCAGCGTACAAAGCTATGGAGGATCTCGCTTTGTATCCCCGTCGGCGTCCGTTTAGCTTTTTGACAGGGAGGGCTTTTTTACGGCTGGTGGTCGGCCCTTCCCGTCAAAGAGACACAGACTCAGGGAAATGCGGGCGTACACGAGCAGTAAATACGCTTATGTGCCGGCAGCCTTAGGGGGTTACCCAAGTGCTGGTGTTGCAAATAACGGCTTATATTGCCGGTATTGCAGTACCAAGAGACGCTGAAACTTCTCAAAACTAACTCAAACAGCAAAAGGAGAAGCTTCACAAAAAAAAAAATCAAACGTGGACGTATCCTACTGATCTACATTCCATATTGCCTCCTTTGATGTTTGGTGCCGACATGCCAAGGATGACGCCATCTTGTGATCAACTATAGATCTTTTAGCACATCTGATGGAAGTGGTCATTGCAAGAGGTGGGTTTAAAATATAAAATTGTTTTTGTGTCTTTGTAAAAAATTGAAAACCTATGATAGAGGCACAGACACTGGCAAACCAGCAGAAAAATCGGCAAAGACACAGATAAACACGTACAGGAATAACAAAGACACTAAAAGGAGTTATGCACCAAGCACCAGAAATTGGTGCCCCACGGAGCTGCTGTCCTTGGTGCTGAAGAGGTTTCAGCACCATAGACAGCCCCCGCCGAACGCAGCAAGACTGAAGAAGAAAAATGCATTTGGCAAAGAAAAAAAAACCCTTGTTTTAAAATAATTAGGAATCCAAAAATTTCACAAACAAAATCCTGATAATGCCTAAAAAATTAGACTTTTTGATGCAAATGATAAGAATGGTTGACTGAATATTTAAAAAAAAAAGGGAAATATTTTTTACATTGAAACCTATGCGATTTTTCTGATTAAACTTGTTGAACGAACCACTGAAAATCAGGTCATTTCACTGACATTTCGGTGCGGTTCGGCATTCTCTGAATAGATTAACCATTACATGTCTATGAGGAATTTCACTACTGCCAAATTGCACTATGGCGCTGTCCATGGCCTGTGGTGCTGAATACAACAGATTCAGCACCACAGCCAAGAGACAGGGACGCGGTGCTGAATCTAAGTGAAACGTTACAATGAATCAAATCAATTTGTTGTATTTAGTTTCGTTCCATTTCGGATGGATCCAATTTGTTATTTCGGACGTGCGTCCGAAATACGAACCGGCAAATTCCGACCAAATTTTGATTCGGAACAAGGCGAAACGCACATGTCTAGCCAGTATGCCAGTGCTTCTCAAAACTATAATCCAAACAGCAAAAGGAGAACTTTTAGTGTGAAGTGTCTTCTTTTGCCGTTTAGATTATAGTTCTTATAGTATTATAGGAGCCAACGTTTCTCAATACTGCAACACCGGCGATTGTAGCCGGTATTTGCAACCCTGGAGCTTAATGAATAACCAACCCTTAGAAAAAAACTTTCTTTTTATACGTAGTCAGAATCACATAGCGATTTCTGGTTAGCTGAAAATGGCCATTAAAAGGTATTAAGCCCACATCAGGGCAAATCTCAGGTGGGGTGAAACACATTGTAGAAAAACAAAACACGGTTGAAGGATGTTTGGGGAAAAAAATACAAAATAAATTGAAGACTTAAGGCGATGGAATCTCAGGTAGGTAATGTCTCTAGTGATATTTTCGCTTTTCTCTTTTCAGATTTATGCTAAGAGTCCCTCGAGAGTGCTACTATTTGTTTTTAAGTAATTAAAGAAAGTGTATTGTGCAAAATATTTAAAGCAAATGAGCCAGCTCCCTAATGCCCAATGTAACACCTCTGTCCCCTTTCAATGGAGAAACTAATGGGCGGGTTATATTTATACTCCATTCCAGAAACTCTCCATTTGGGCCAACCAGAAATTGTGACCAAGACGAGCAGCAACTATGACTTACCTGCATGCTAGAAAAAGTGATACATCAATATCAAGCACAAACTGGCCATTGGGGCTAAAGGGAGATTCCCTGTGAGCCGATGGCTCAGTGGGCCAGTGTGAATGCTGGTTCACCCCGGAGCTCGTGCTGCCCTCAATGGGGGAGGTGATTACTTCCACACTGTCTGTATACAGTATTATATTGGGGCCGCAGTGCCGTGAGACCCACTGCGCATCCACCTCACCTTAAGACATAGTAAGCACGTAACCTCAGTGCCGCTGCAAGCAACTCTGGTTTCTGCAGAGCGATCCAGTTGGTTTATATACTATTTTTGCGTGTGTTTGCATAAAGTGGGCCGATCTGGATGAAGTCCAGGGCTGATTTTTTTCCCCCACCAGTCCAGCCCTGATCAACATAGATTGTTGCAAAAATAAAAGAATTGGTATAGGCGCAACAAGAGTATATAGAATGTGGAGAGGAATCTATTACACGATCGCCACTGCACCCACAAATGTCATCCCAAGAGTGACAAAAAGACAATGGTAATAATAAAGAGAACGGGATGCGGTGCTTCCCAGTGTATAGTAGATTAAAATAATCAATGTTATTTACCAGTTAACCAGTATTGGCACAGAAACATCGACTGGTGAAGAGTCAGGACAGAACATCGACTGGTACAAGGAACCAGAGGGTTCATTGTACACTGCCGCTGAGGAAGCTAGAAGGTCTAAACGACCCAGGCGAAACGCGTTCGGCTACTTTTGTTATTACTTTAGTTTTAAATAAATGTTTTTATTTTTATACTGCCTGGTTTTTCACCTATGCTGAACTGGGGCATCGTTGTGGCTTTCATGAGAGTTGTGCCCAATTTAAACAACCCTTGAGTCCATTACTTGAGCCATCGCGGCTCTCCAGCACGTGAGTGGTCTGAGTTTATCTCATTAAAGTGTAATATATACCTTGCTGAACTACTCTATGTCGCTATTTTTTTTCTCTCCTTTTTTATGTCCTTTTTGGAAAGCTTTAAACTAACGAAGTGGCTAATGGGTGAGCCCATATGAATCTACCCATAGGCGAAATAACCAGAGCCGGTGTTAGATAAGGAAAGGATTGAACTTACTGTTCGTAGAACCCAATAGCAGATGCAGCGCGGCCTTGTTACACGGCAACCAGGAAGCAGAATTCAGCTGGTTCGGTGTTGTTAATAGTCCAGGATTCACGGTACAGTTAGAGGGACAATCAAGGATGCATAAGTCAGGAGGCAAGTCAGGTCAGCATTAATAGTCCAGGAATCGCAGTACAGTTGAAGGGGTTAATCAAGGATGCATAAATCAGGAGGCAAGCCAGGTCAGCAATAGTAGTCCAGGAATCGCAGTACAGTTGAAGGGGTTACTCAAGGATGCATAAGTCAGGAGGCAAGCCAGATCAGCATTAATAGTCCAGGAATCGCAGTACAGTTGAGGGGGATTGGCAGGTGGGTAGTCGAGTGGTATTCCGGGTCTTTGGTATGGTGATGGTCTCAAGTATAGCTTTTGGGAAATCCTAACGATACTAGAACACTGTCGCATATGGTATCTAGGGTTTTATAGTTTGGCGCTCCTAAGTGCGCGTCTGTGACGTCAGGGAGGGGTTCCCGGAGGCAGGCGCGCATGCGCAGTAGAACCCGCAGCAGAAGTTCGTGTAGGTTCTGATCGCGCATGCGTGAAGGGCTCCGCAGACGGGCTTGTTCCGGCAATGGGTTGCACATTAATGGCTCTATGTAGACATCTTGAGCGGCGAACTCCGGGGGGGGGGGAGGAGGTCCGGCGCACTAGGGATAGGGGTATGACAGCCGGATGAGGCTCTCCATAGTGTGAGTGTATATACCTCTTGGAATTTTTTGTTTGCATATAAATAGTATTATGCTATGTCTGTTTATCCCATTTTTCCGAGGTCCTGACTCTTCATCAGTCGATGTTTCTGTGCCAATACTGGTTAACTGGTAAATAACGTTGATTATTTTAATCTACTATACACTGGGAAGCGCCGCATCCCGTTCTCTTTATAGATTGTTTCAAACTCCCATCGCAATAATAGTTGCACCTCTTGGAAAAGACTTCGAGACACTAGTGACGACCCTGACAGAGACGCAAACACTGACAGACACAAAGAAACAGACACATACAGACACTGACAGGTACATAAACAAAGATGAAGAGACACACGGAGATAGAAAACATATTCGGACTTGGCGCTACCCTCAGCCTGCAGGACAGGTTAAGATGTTTCTACACTCTGGTACATCTCCTTTACTGTCCATACAGCACAATGTGACTCTTCGTGGCCGTGTCCAATACATCCTGTGTGACCACTTGGTGTAGAAAGAGACTGATGGCTTTGCACACAACTGGGAATGGTAAATAATTGCCCGTTACATGGTGCCTCATCTCTCCCCTTTGCAGACCATCTTTAAAATCATCAAATCTGACACTGCTTAAGGTCTCTCCCAGGGTTAGAACACGTCAGAACTGTCAACCCATTTCAACATTTTTGCTGCCAATTTCTGTGAATCATGGGATTTTGGCACTTTCTTGAATACAGAAACCAATCTCCATTAGAAACGCACTTAAGGGGTTATTCAGAGAGCACCGAAATGTCACCGACATTTAAGTGCTCTCTCGTTCACCGCACTACGGCGAGTTAAATTCACCAACCGAGCAGTGAATTCAGCATTCGCCACAGGGTCGCCAAAGTGCAGCGAATCTGCCCGCTGAACGCATCCTCAAACCGCCGAATCGAATGCATAAACCGCCGCATCAAATCGAAAAACCACTGCAAAAAAGCCGAAAGCAGCCGCTAACTGGCCAAAAATGGCGAAGACCTGCCGAACAGACCACAGAATCGATCCGCAAAGTGCCAAACAGCCGCTGAAAAAAACAAAAACAACCACAACTTTTAAGACTTGTTTTAAAAAAAAAACTAGCACGTGAAAATGCCTGGAAATAATATATAAGGTACTATGAATAATAATAAAAAGGTCCGTTACAGAATAAAAAAATTAAAAAAAAAGGAATTTAACATTTTGACCAAAAAAGAAAAATCACCAAAAATGCCTAAAGAATAGACTTTTTGCTGCAAATGAAAAGAATAAACGGTTGAAACAAATATTTAAGAAAAACAGGGATTATTTTCTTCATTGAAACCTATGGGATTCACTTGATTATACCTGTCGAATGAAATCACTGAAAATCATGGCATATCACTGACATGTCGGTGCAGTTTTGGGGTCTCTGAATAGTTTAACATTTACTTCTCTATGGGGATTTCACTGCCGCTGAAGGTCACCATATTTCTCTGGAAATTCGCCAATATTTGCCGAACCGTCAGCTTTTTGAATAGCCAAATGGCCATGAAATTCCCCGTACGGGGAAATTCACAGTTCGGTGCTCTCTGAATAACCCCATATGTCATGACACCTAGAACTCTGTATCATTGTAAAATAACATCTGTTAATGTCTGAAGGCAACAAGACACGATTAAATTTTTAGGTAAATGTGCACTCACATTTTTATTTAAAAACAAAAAAAACACCCAATACATTTATAAATAAAACACTTTTTAATTTTCTACCCTAGGTGGCGCTCAGATATGCAATATTGCACCTTCTCGAGTATAAGCTCGTTTCGTTGACTCGCTATCTCACAAAACAAGATCCTAATTTTATGTTTGGGGTTCAGACAACTTAATATATTTAAGGAGTGTGAAGAGAAAACAAAACGTAAGTCATTAAAGCTCTAGATGAAGAAAACTCCAAAAGAGACGTATTGGATGGGAAAGACATGCAGGGTGATATTCCATTCGAGCCATTGGCTTTAACGAGTACTGAACAGTTCCCCTGCCATTTCAGTGAAGCTGCAAACCTGTGCGGCTCAGCGGCTATGGCAGGATAATATTCATTTGTGCTTCATATGCGATATATATATATATACCCCAAGGACATACTGGAAACCGAGAGAAATCGCGATGCATCCTTCCTGGTAAAATACTTGATAAATAAATATATGGTGCACCTTTATTGAAGCTGGAGAATAGAGCGATTCCTACGGTGCTGGTTATTCTCATCTGCAGCCAATATACACTGCCTGACCAACAAACAAAAAAACGCACCACCTACAATACAAGCCTGTTATGACCAGGGGTCGCTTCAGTCGGTCAGGTATAGGATTGGTTCAGCAACGTTATGTGCCCGGAAAAATGAGGTCACGTGACTCCCTGAATGAGCAGGTTTTTCCATCAATGGGTTTTTTCTTCCTGACGGCACAGCGGGCATATTCCAAGATGGCAATGCCAGGATTCATCGGGCTCAAATTGTGCAAGAGTGGTTAAGAGAGCATGAGGCATCATTTTCACACATGGATTGACCACCGCACAGTCCAGACCTTAACCCCATGGAGAATCTTTGGGATAAAGTGCTGGAGAAGACTTTACGCAGCGCTGCGACTCGCCCATCATCAACACAAGATCTTGGCCATAAATTAATGCCACTCTGGACGGAAACAAATGGTGTGACATTGCATGAGCTTATCCAAGTGATGCCACGGCGAATGTGAGACTTAATCACAGCAAAAGGCGTCCAACCAAATATACAATTTTTTCTTTTTGGACAGGCAGTGCATATATTTATAAAGTTTTTCAAATCTTGCATTAAGGGCTTTTACAAATGTAAAATCCCTTAACACAAAGCAATTAAAAAATAGCTTACTCACCTATCCCACAGCGCAGAGGATGTGCAATCCCCTTCCTCCTACTGCTAATGGTAGGAAACTTCCACTGTCCTGCCAGCCCTATGAACCTGTGGAAGGCTCTCGTGTTCATAAAGTCCTATAGACTCCATAATGGAGCCACTGATGGTTAATGGTTCACTAGGATTGGCTAAAGTGGAACACAGCCCATGGATTGCTGGTTTGAGAAAACTAAAAAGGCACCAACACGTGCTTTAGTCAGGAGACAGTGGGAAGTGCTGTCATCTGGCCATCAAGATCTGAAGCCCCAGCATCCGACACTGGTCCAAGATCATAAAATAGACAGCAGGGTGAAGATGATAGGTCCTATTACCTTTACTTCTCCAAAACATTTGGTGGCTCCAACAAAGGTACACCACAGGTTTTAGAACTACTTCTGCCATGATACTCAGGTACTCATTAGAATGGCTGAGCCTCCTCATGGGAAATGTAACTTCAAAACATCTGGAGGGCCAAGGTTGCTGACCCATGGGAGAACTCCTCCTCCAGCTGGTAGACCGCACTTATGGAACAGTCTTCATGGTTTCCTGTACGTGGTCAGGTTCCTGTGTGTGAAATCTCGTACGAACACTCTTGAAACAGTGAAACTGGATTAGAAGCCCCAAGTGAGCATACGTAGAAAGAACAAATGATACTAGCTGAAACCAAATGACCACCACAAAGATATCACACAGCGAAGAAACAAGTAGGGGTAGATCCAGATGTTACACCAAGCAAAAAAAAAGATTTTTGGAGCACTTTCAATTCCTATTTTACCATCAGGCTTCTAGGATATCAGCACCATCTGCTAAAACATTCGGTATCTTGAATCACACATCTATTCTAGAAAAGGTGTAAAGGTACGTTTAATGGGCTTCAAAGGGAAAATAAACCACAACATTTCTCATCCACTTAAGCACAATTTACTACCACTCAAGTATTTCCTCTCCAATTGCATTGCATCAAGCGGGATATAAAAACGATCTCTCGGCGTTTCAGCGAAAACAGCTGAGAGCGGAGATCTAAGCCTGAAATCTGATCTGACTCACCGATCCCTCCACGCTGGAAATAAATACCTTTTTATAAAAAGTGACCACTTAAAGAATAGGGCCTTGGAGAAAACCAAAAGTCTTTCCATTTATGGAGACAGATGTGTTTCATAAAGCACTGGTTACAAGACACTCAAAAAGGCTCATTTACAGAAAGATGCACAATAACAGTGAGATTTTGATAAAGTGCAACTTTGTATCAATAAAAAAAAGGTTAGTTACCCCAAACTTCCACGTGTCCGTATGGAATGTAAAAATCTAGATATATAACTATGGGCGGGGAGGGGGGGGGATGAAAGCACTATATAGATTTTGGATTTTTGTAATCTTATTTTGACATTCGGCTAGGCCTGGTTCACACCTGGACGTTTCACAGTGCGTTCCTATGCGCTGTAATTTGACAAGTAATTACAGACACTCCAGTATTACATTCTAGCAGAACATGTGTGTGCATTACTCTGTGTAGAATTCCTATGTATTGTATATCTATGGGACTGTGATGATATCACAGTATATCTACCTACCACGGTTCTGCGGGGGGGGGGGGGGATGTTTTTAAAAAAAAAAAAAAATCTCAATTTTTATTACATGAAGGTTTTAACCCTTTAGCTTCCTTAAAAAAAACTCATGAATCCAGAGCTGGTCTCTCCGAGCTCTGCTGGATGTGACAGGCTGCCAGCTCCAACATCTCACGTGACCACAGCAGGGGAAGTGTAGAGTGAGTCTGGGGGGCTGCGTTCAGCAAATCCAGTGGATCTCAATACAAGAGCGCACAGAGGGACATTAGTGGGACCTACTTCTAAGGCTGGGGTCAGACGAACGCTGTGTGAACGCGTGTGCAGCTGCACTTTATCACGGCCGCAGCAGCAGCAAATGACGGCCAATATACGAAGTACGGCCGCACAAAAGTTCGGCCGGCCAACGCAAGCGGCAAACGCACGCATTTTTTCAAGAACGTGATACCGCTAGTACTGACGTAGAGTGCGCTGTGTCCGCTAGCGGCGTGTGTGCGTGATTAGGAGACGTCAGACTCGGCTAATGTCCGGCCAACATAACGTCCAGAGGCAAAAAGGGTTTTATTGAGGATCCGTACAAAATCACGCACGAGAATGCGCATCGTATGACCGCTATCGCGTATTCCGTGGAAAAATACGTCCATTCGTTCGAACGCACTTTTTCACAGACGCGAAAAATGCGTTCGTCTGACCCTAGCCTTAAATGTCCTGAAGCCCTAGAAACAGTTCACTGCCAAGATTCTGGGTGGGACTAAGCCCCTACAATCCTAAGAGTGAGGGAGCTTACGGCAGTGTGACCACTCCGGTAATATTGAGCGGTTATGCTGGGATATGTTTCACTTTGATAATGGCTTGAGGAAACGTTTATTTCAAAGTAGAGATGCTATATTTTGCCATCTTTCCATATGCTCCACGTGTTATGAGTTTTAATATATGCCCAAAATAAAAAGCACAGAAAAGGTCAATCACCGCTTTCATCACTAGAGATCGGGATGATTTGCTTTCAGATCCACACTGAACCAATTTTCAGGATTGTGACGGAACGGCCGACACAATGTTCATTCGCGTTTAATTTTCTTATATTTCGTTGTGTATAAGAACTAGCTAATAAGAGTTTAGTGTGGGTCCAGTCATTTGAAATCTTCTAAAGTATGGAGAATTAAAAGTATGTGGGTCTCAAATTAAGAAGACCTGATGTAAGGACGTACTAACGAGAATCTAATTTTGGTCCAGTTGTTTGAAATCTTTTTGTTGGGCAGTTGCAATTGTTTAATCAAAACGATATTTTTGTAAACCCACAAATTTGGGGGATTTCTTAATATTTGGCAGAGGATAACCCAGGTATAACCACAAGCCAATATTACTTCAAACCAAATCTTGTTGTACAGTTGTGTTCAAAATTATTCAACCCCCAATGCTGTAAAGGGTTTTAGGGAATTTAGTGTACATTTGTAATTGTATTCAGAATGAAATCCTACAAGGACTTTTTAACCCCTTAAGGACCCCTGACGTACCCTGTACGTCCTGTCCACAGGTCTCCCTTAGACCCGCGGACGTACAGGGTACGTCAGCGGCGCCTAATCACCCTCCCGCCCGATACTCACTTCCCTCGCTGGATCCCTCAGCGATCTGGCAGGGAGGAAGCCTGCCCATGTGATTCTCCCCTTTTCAGCGGTGTATAGCATTAATTGTTTCGCCGCCGGATCATGTTTCGGCGCCAATTGGCGCCAAAACGCAATTTGAACCTGGAGGGGGGCTGACATCCTGGATGTCAGCCAAGCCTCCAGGTCCCCCCCCCACCCACTGACAACCTCACCATATGTGTGAGGATGTCAGTGGGCCAGTTAACCCTCTAGCTGCCATGTAGAGATAAGGGGATCCTAAGGATCCCCATATCTCCCGATCCATGGCAGCTAGATGGTCATATTTGACATCATTTGAAAGGCCTGATTATGGCCTTTCCAATGATACCAAACATGACCAGGTTTGGTTTTAAAAACAAATTAAAAAAAAAAAAAAAAAATTTAAAAGTTTTTTTTGTCTGGGGGGGGGGTGTTTAATTAAATAGGACCTAGGCTGTCATCTAAAAATAATTAGCACAAAATGGTCAGAATGAGCGCAGCGCACATAGGTGAACTGACTCAGCAGTGAAGGGGTTAAAAAGCAAACGCATGTAAAAATTGGGTATTTCTAGTCTCGGGACAAAATGTTGAACCTATTTAGCCGTGGTCTTTTTGGGTGGTTGTAGATTTTGGGGATTAAATTACGAAAAAGTGTGTTTTTACCATTTTTCCATCATATTTCATATTTTTTTTATAGTAAATTATTCGATATGATGGAAATAATGGTATTTCTAGAAAGTCCATTTAATGGCGGGAAAAAGGGTGTATAATATGTGTGGGTTGAATAAACGAGTAAGAGGAAAATTTGACCTAAACACTAACAGCGCAGAAACGTAAAAACAGCAGCGGTCACTAAAAGACGGATTTGTGTAAAACTGCCCAGTCACTAAGGGGTTAAAGAACCATATGCAACTAAAATGACATCAATTGGTTTTGTAATACAGTAGTAAATGTTTATTTTGTGAATTCTTCATTGACACAATTATTCAACCCCTTAAAAGACTACCACTCTGAAGAACAGAGGTTCATTCAAGTGTTTTCAATCAGGTATTGAAAACACCTGTGGATGTCACGGAGCAGCAATAAAGCATAATAAGCACCAATTAGGCAGCTTTAAAATGACTGTGATACTCAGCTCCTTCTAGACATTTACTGGTGTGGTTACAAACATGGTGAAGTCAAGAGAATGGTCCAGGAAGACAAGAGAAGAGGTGATTACTCTTCACAGGAAGGGCAATGGCTATAAGAAGATTGCAAAGATGTTAAACATACCAAGAGAGACCACAGGAAGCATCATTCGCAAATTCAAGGCAAAGGGCACTGTTGAAACGCTACCTGGTCGTGGCAGAAAGAAGATGCTGACTTCGACTGCTGTGCGCTACCTGAAGCGTAAGAGTGGAGAAAAGTCCCTGTGTGACTGCTGAGGAACTGAGAAAAGATTTGTCAGATGTGGGTACTGAAGTTTCAGCTCAGACAATACGGCGTACACTGCGTAATGAAGGCCTCCATGCCAGAACTCCCAGGCACACCCCCTTGCGGTCTCCAAAGAATAAGAGTCGACTGCAGTATGCCAAAAGTCATGTGGACAAACCACAGAAGTTTTGGGATAGTGTTCTGTGGACTGATGAAACAAAATTAGAACTGTTTGGGCCCATGGATCAACGCTATGTTTGGATGAGGAAGAACAAGGCCTATGAAGAAAAGAACACCTTGCCTACTGTGAAGCATGGCAGGGGGTCAATCATACTTTGGGGCTGTTTTGCTTCTGCAGGTACAGGGAAGCTTTAGCGTGTGCAAGGTACCATGAATTCTCTTCAGTACCAGGAGTTATTGGATGACAATGTGATGCAGTCCGTCACAAACCTGAGGCTTGGGAGACGTTGGACCTTTCAACAGGACAATGATCCCAAGCATACCTCCAAGTCCACTAGAGCATGGTTGCAGATTAAAGGCTGGAACATTTTGGAGTGGCCATCGCAGTCACCTGACTTAAATCCGATTGAGAACCTCTGGTGGGACTTAAAGAAAGCAGTTGCAGTGCGCAAGCCTAAGAATGTGACTGAACTGGAGGCTTTTGCCATGACGAATGGGCGAAGATACCCGTAGATCGCTGCAAGACACTTGTGTCAAGCTATGCTTCACGTTTAAAAGCTGTTATAACTGTAAAAGGATGTTGTACTAAGTACTAAGATTGAATGTCACTTGGGGGTTGAATAAAACTGATAATGATGTGAGCACAGAAAAGACATTTGTGGTTATTTCATTATAAATGTTATGTTATATTTGTCTGACCTACACGTGCCTCTTTGATTTAATTGTAAGCAAGATGACTGAATGATCAAAATCAATGTCAAACTGGCCAAAACACTCAATTTCAGTGGGGGTTGAATAATTTTGAACACAACTGTACTTTGGATGTTTTTATTGGTGTGCATAACGAAAGCTTTTATTTCTACGAATAAAACCAAAGTTTTACTTTGGATGTTTTTATTGGTGTGCATAACGAATGGTTTTATTCGTAGAAATAAAAGCTAAGTTTTACTTTAAGGGTTTCAAGAGAGTACATATCTCCTGTTGGGGAGACATTTTGTTAACCATTTGCTCTGCTTCTATCCCAACCCTACAGCAACTGGTTTGGACTCGATATCACAGCCCTTCGTCTGTAGACTAAGGTGGGTGTGTGGCAGGTAGAGGATTTTCCGCATGGAAACGCGGAGGCGTGTTTTATTTTTGTGTGTACTGAAAACCCAAAATCAAGGCATTCCGAGTTTAGTTTTCACGCTGCAAGAGTCAGCTTCAAACCTTTGGCCACAGTACTACGTGTTCTCTAGTCTGTGGCGCTATGATCACTTACACTCTCACCTCCTAGCAGCGGAAGGGGCCCCAGGACGGAAGCGCCGAGCTTGGGTATTAGGATACGTAACGATGGAAAAAAAATAAGGACAAAACATGGCAGTCAATTCAGTTTATTGCCTGAGAACAAAGTAAGTATCTTACGTTTCAGAAAGTCGCCATATACCATGAAGTGAGATCTGGCAGGATAGTGGGCTTCTCTCGTGTACTTCACGTAGTAAGGCTTCAGTTTTATCAGATGGCCTCATACATAGCACGCCGTTTTATATCATTACTGCATAACTATAGAGTGACAGTGCTCCTGTGCCACCGAACAAGCAGGTACATCGGTATCAAAAAACTTCCTGAACGTGTTATCTTTACACAAAGCCCTTTAAAACAACTGGTATTAGAAAACTAACTTTATTCCCTCTCACATGGCTGTGTAATAAATATTCTGCAATCCTTTACTCCCCACAGAGGGACGATCAAGAACTAATACTATATTAGATGAGAATCAACATGAAAACATTTTTACTATCATATATATATATTTTTTTTTTAAATTGGAACAGATTTTCCTAAAAAGAGAATATTTGTTAACACACACACAAAAATCATCCGTGAGTAGATGCCAAATTTCTTGTTCTGGGTGGGAAAAAAATATATATAAATAAAATTTTGGGGAAAAAAACCCCCCTACTTTGTTAAGGTAGTAAAGATGTTTAACTTGCCGTATGTATAAGTTATAGAATACTATAAGCCTAATAGATGATAATAATTAGGGCAGTGAAAAGAAAAAAAAGAAAAAGCCAACATATTTGAGGATGCTCTGCAAAAAGCTGCTTTCACAATAACTAAAAGAAACAAATTAAATAATTATATATAAAAAAATTAAATAAAAAAATAACCCACCAGTGTCAAGAATAAAAATCGGTAAGATTTTGTATCAACTACTCCACAGAAGAACAAGTTGGATTGGGATAAAGCAATAAATGCTATATTGCTTCAGACCTGTAAAAGAAAAAGCATGCGCAATGGGAACAAAATGAAGAGAAATTAAATTATTAAAGAATATTAAATTTATCTAGCAACATCGAGGAAAGCAAGAACTGTCACGCGTACGGATGTGCGTGGAGGCAACACACAGGATGCTATGACTGTGTTATCTGCAACGTCTCCAGCATATCTTCGACGGCCTTTAATGAAGATTGGGTGTCTTTCACTGTGCGACCTGCGAGCTAAAGAGAAAACAGAATAAATTACCTCAGAAGTAATAAACAGCCCATCGACTATTAATACACTTAATATAGCACCGACATATTCTGGAGAGCTGAACAATGGGCTTTCAACACCGTATTTCTAATTCACAATTACTTGCCACATGATCAAGGAATCCCTGGAAGGTAAACGTAAACAATGAAGGCATTACTTGGATTTAACCCCTTCACTACCAAGTGATGGTACCTATCCATAAAAGTGGAGACAATACTTTGGTATCCAACTACCGCCCGATATCGTCAAAAATTCGGGAAAAATGTATCTACACTCAATTACGTGATCATTCTCAGTATTGGAACTATTTAACCCCAGATCAATCAGGCTTTCGTCCAAATCATTCAACTACAACTGCCTTTTAAAAAGTCTGCAATGATATCCAAGCCAGCATGGAACAAGGAGACCTAGCTGGAGCATCTTCCTTGATTTTGCCAAGGCCTTTGACACCATGACCATGGCATCCTATTACAAAAACGTAAAAACTCTGGTATTGGTGATCGCACGCTAACCTGGTTTCAATCATATGTATCCGACCGATCACAATATGTGTCAATTTCTGGCAGCTCCTCCCTCCCCCTCCCAGTCACGTGCGGTGTACCCCAAGGCTCAATACTCGGCCCCCTGCTATTCACAATATTCAGAAATGATCTGCCTAACGTCTGCAAAGCCTCAACTGTACACATGTACGCAGACGACACCGTAATCTATACCAGCAAAACAGATCTCCCACAGCTGGAGGCCGTGCTGCAAGAACAATTCACAGAGGTAGAAAAATGGATCAAAGATAACAAACTTTTTCTAAATACTGACAAAAAACTGTCACGATGCTCTTTGGTACAAAACCTAAACTACACAAATTGCAAATGCCCAATATAGGTGTCAGGACAAGATCAAATAGCACGCTGACCACAGTCACTTCTCTCAAATATCTAGGTATGTGGTTAGACCCAAATCTATCCTTTGGCCCCCACATCAAAAAACGCTCATCTAAACTTACCCCAAACTAGGTGACCTGTACAGAAACAAATCCTGCCTGAGCCACGCGGTAAGAAAGCAGATTGTACAGCAAATGCTTATGCCGGCTATTGAACACGGAGATGTAGTGTATGCAGCGGCCCCGCAAACACACCTTCATAAACTTACTACATTGTAGAACTCATTCTGACGCTTTGTGCTACAATGTAACTACATGACCCACCACTGTGACATGTTAAAAGAGCTAAACTGGCCGTCCCTGGAATCTAGACGCACTCTTCACCTTTCCAACCTGGTGTTTAAGAGCTTTTCTGGGAAGCTACCACCCTACCTGAAAGGGCTGCTTCCCCTAGCAGTTCCCTTGTCCTATAACCTCCGATCCAGGACCTGCACCTTACTTGCAATACCACAATACAAAAAGAAAGTGGCTCGATCCTCATTTTCCTACAGAGCACCACAATTATGGAATAACCTCCCAGACGCCATCAAATCTTTCCCCAGTCTAAAGTACCTTAAGAGCTCCCTATTAACATACCTCAATACGGAATGCACCTGTAAACATGTAACATAGTGACTATATACAGAATGCACCAGTAAACATGTAACATAGTGACTATATACAGAATGCACCTGTAAACATGCAACAGTGAATATATTTATTTTCTGTGTTAATCTGTATATTTGTATTTTTTTAATATCTTGCATTTTATTACTTTGTATTTCTGTAACAACTGTAATAATTCAATGTTCTTGAACCCAGGACATACTTGAAAACAAGAGTATTACAAAAGTATACAATGTATCCTTTCCGGTAAAATTTATAAATATATATATATTTTTTTTTTAAAAAAACATGGCCAGAAACAAGTGTTTTTTTGTAAAATCATTTTTAATTAATTTTAAAGCAAGAAATATTCGAGATTATACCCATTGTATTTCTTACTGTAAATAACCTATTTTTGGCCAGTAGATGGAGCCATCTGCCAAATTGAGTTAGAGGTTTGAGCAGATGGTCTATTTTCTTCCTTTTTCTCTCTGCATCGGCTGCTGAAAGCCCGATATTTCAGAGCTTTCAGCTGCTGATTTTAAAGTTTTAGCTCTTTGGGCATTGTGCCCCCAGGGCTAAAACTTTGGGGCGCCTTCTGCAGCCCAAAAGCAAACGAAATTTGTTCGCAGCAAACAAATTTCATTTGCTTTTGGGCTGCAGATCAGCATACCGAGATATCTTGATATCGGGGCACCGGATGGTGCCTTTGAAGCCCAAGATATCTCTATCGGTAGTGAAGGGGTTAAAGGCAAGAACCGTCATTTAACGGACACGTAGATAGAGCAGACATGTGCTGCTGGCATGGGATCAAAAGATGCCTACATATAAATTCATTAATAGGTATGTCTAGTGGTCTTTTTAGTAAGGCTTCAGAAAATCAAGTCTGGTAAAAGACATTTTAGCGATTTAATCAGGTTAGTGTGATATACCAGTGGACAGAAGACATCGCTATAGAACACAGACAAAACCAAAAAAGCAACAGCTACGTTTTTTTTTCTGCCAAAAACCAAAATAACAGGCTTGTCAGACAATGACAAAGAGTTATAGACATCCCGATGCATTTGGTATCATCAGCAAACATTCATTTGTACCCTAAATATATTCTAAGAATATCCCTTTTACACTACCACGATAGAGTAAAACTTATCTTCAAAAGTTCCTGCAGGAGGCCAACGATGAGTAAACCTGTTCCGGTCATATTCTGCAGCAATGCAAAGGAATTTCATAATATACATATTACTGACGCTTAAAAACCTGGTGTTAAGTGATTTTGCTTCTGCAAATTCACTTAACACAGTAAAATAACCCCCCATAATTACCTCTCCTCTTGCCGCGCAGAGGGTGCTTCCTGTTGGCGCAAGCGGCTGGAGACTGGTAGCAAACATCTCTTCAGCCGCATCTCCTGTGCAGTACGGCGAATTCGGGCAGAACTTGTGGCTGGTACGTCCTATGGACTCCAGGAGCAGATACGAGTGGCAGTGTGCAGTGACGGTAAAGGTATCACTCTGCACCTCCGCTTCATTCTGGAGCCAGCTGCTAATAAAGTGGCTAGACCGAAACAAGCGTGACAAAACAGAGACGGTAAAGAAAACCTGCCCATTTCTTCCACTTATCGTCTCTCTTTTACCGGCAACAGGGGAAAAGGGCCCTTTGTTTCCAGCACGTCTTGGAGGGGGGGGTTCTTAAGACTGGGACTCTCATAAGAGAAAAACGAAATAATTGTAATTTAACATATCCCTCCATTGGTTCCGTTTTATTTAAGTACATACTAATGGATCTGATAGGCTTCTCCCACTTAATCTGGGCAGTTAAACTGGCAGACATTGTTCTAAAACGCCCCAACACGGCATCGCAAAGGAAAGATTAACAATCGTGCGTGCCATTAAACCAAGATTTAATTTCCACTTCGAAGTATTTACTCAGGAAGAAATTAAGCCCATTCAATTAGATCTCCCTATAATTACACTTTCAGGCGGCGCTATTAGCGGCCTGCAAGCCTTTGAATGGAAAGCTGTCGAGTACTTCATGCTGGTTTCAAAATGAGTTTTCCAACGACACGACAACCCCCATCACTCACCGGGCTGATTATTCCACATATAATAAGTGGTTAAATGGCTTGGTTTTTTTGCCAGTGAAAGGCATATTCCCGATATATAAGTAGTAAACTATGATTTTCCTCTGGAGAACGCGGTAGTAATTTGCTTTTAGGGAGGGAAACGATTTCTTAACGTAATGTGAACATTTAAACACTTAATAAATTCTGGCTATAATGGTTTTATTTTCTGCGATCCTGCACATTATGGCTTTGATTTATGACTGCTCTGCCGAATTAACTTCATTCGGTAAGCTTCCCATGATGTGTGGAAGGATTATGTGATCAGCAACAGCTCTGTGGAGTGAGCACCGTGAGCGGTTAACCTGTTTCTGACCCGTCGCAAACCTTCTGGGTCAATCAGCTACAGAAACACAAACGTACACTGGGGATTCAAGAACATGAGCAAAAAAAAAAAAAAAAATAATGTTTTTTCTCAATGTCGTTCCATTTCCACAAAATTTTAAAGGAAATGGATTATTTTATTTTATGATGAAAAACAACAAGTTTATGATCAAGACCAAATGGAAATACTCTACACACCCCGACCACTGACTTTTGTGAAGATAGTTTGGAAACTTTGATCAGTTCCGCTTAAAGTCACAATTTGTCCAGTATTAAATGTAGCCGATATAAACTAGAAGGTAACTGCTTGATATAATAAATGTACCAAATGGATGTACCAATGTACACCTTTGTGGTCTAGTTTGTGGATCTGTATTTATGCGGCAAAGTCTCAAAAGCTGACGGAAAGCAATACCGTGCAACAAAACGAGAGGAGATATATTAAGTGATCGAAAAGGGCTTAAACGATTCACCACCAAGTCAATTTCCATAAACCCACTGACCGGAATCAGTAGTATTATGGAAAACCCCTTTAAATTACTACTTAACCCCATCACCACCAAATACAATACAGGCCATGCACGCCTTGTCTGGAATTCTAAAATTCGCAAGGCTCCGGGTTTTTGGAGTCGTCTGGATTTTAGTGACTCAGGAGGATGAGGAGAGCTACATACAGTTAGGGCTGAAACAACTAATCGATTGATCGATGTTGATTAATCGTCCTGTGTACAGCACTTATAAGAGTCAAACTTCATTAAACGCAAATAACCTCAGCTTTGGAGCTGATTGGAGAAGACGCACCGCTGCTTTACTAGGTATGATTTAGTTCTAGGGTTAAGTCAGACACAAACAGTTTGTTTTATTCCGTTTACAACAGTTGCAGAACTAGAACACAAACAATAGGATACTGCCACTGGGTGAAGGAGCTGAATGCCTGTGTTTTATCCTTACTTGAAGCTGGAGTCCTGTGCCACCACCCCACCCTCGCTGCCACACCCTCTTTGGTCGGGAACTGCCATTCCCTCCCTTTGGTCTGGTCCCTTTCCCCAAACTCACTCCCACACTCAGATCCGGTCTTTTGCCCATACCCACTCCCTCTCACACTCAGGTCAAGTCACTTGAGCAAAGTCACTCCCTTCCTCCTCCAGTCCCTCCTCCCACACAGTTTGTTCACAAAATTATTTAAAAGGGACACTATGCACCCTGACAGACCACTTTAGCTTATAACCCCGCTCTTCATGCTGACATCATCATCTATGACAAAGTGGTTGTAGCCGTGTTCATTTGAGAAAGCAAACATAGGCTTAAACTGTGCATGCAGCATCAACCCATCCCTCTGACCAAGCACTCGCATACCTTGTGTGAAAAGTACGCAAGATATGCAATTTGCATATGTACGTCCGAAAATTACATACTCTACGCAAATTACTTCTGAAAAAAAAGGGGGAGGGGGTTGTGGTTATTTTTTTTAAATAAAATTCCTTTTAAATAAATGTTTTTTCTAAAAAAAAATTATCAGATTAATTGAAATAATAAAATCGGCCAACTAATCGATGATAATAATCATTAGTTGCAGACCTACATACAGTCGCTGCCACTTAGAAACTCTGCTCCCGAGCAGACCACGGCACACCCTGGGAGGCCCCAGATTGTGACATGCCGCCCAAAGTATCGCTGACTCCGGGCAGCAAGTTCTTGAAGAAACACTGCAGAGCGCTACCAGCGTGTACAGCGCAATCTCATTCTGCTAAAAGGTTAGATTCTCCTGGATTCTGAAATCGAGAAGAATCCAAAATCCAGAATGCCATGAGCCCCGAGCCTTCCAGATAACAGGTGCCCGACTTGTAACAAACAAAAACACACACACACAGTAAATGTACCGTATAACATCTCTAAAAGAGGTTTTCAATGTTTTTCCAGACCTTGTACAGTGTTTGACAGGGAGAGTGCTCCATCTGCTGGTCAAATTTTGTTACTGCAGAACGCGTCCGTGAGACACTGCAGACAAACACACAGCAGGAGTTGCAGCACATAGGCTGTTCTAACCCATTTTCTGAAACTTTTGGTACCAAGCCAGGAAATTGAAATCCTAGCTCACAGATTGATAGGCTTCAAGGAGAGCTCTATATTTACCCAGAATTGCTACTGCATGTATGTTTAAGCGATGCTGGTGCCTGTAATGTTCCTTTATGATAACCAAAAAGATTTCTATAAACTAAAATATATTGAGATTTATCTGGTTTTCAAGTATGTCCTGGGTGTAATGGGCGCAGGCTACCAAGTAAATTGTTGCACAATTGGCTCCGCCTCCAGGCTGTTAAGTCCCATGGCAGAAAAATGCAGATCCAAGGAATGTGCTCACAAAAATCAAATGCGGAAAAATAAAAGAATTAAATAATGACAATAGATTAGTTATTCCAACCAAGATTTCTAGTTAGAACACCGCACCAGATTTAAGAGGATACACAACGAATATATATATATATATATATACACACACACACATTTAAGTTATGATGGAGGGCAACAAATGAGATTAAAAGCCTCCACACAGCAAATAATAAGGTTTATTATTGCAGAAGTCATTAACACATCCCAGCAATTCAGAGAAATGCTTCACAGAGCTCATGTGCTATATTCCCCATATGCAGTATGGAACTCTGGGTAAGACATGCAAATGACGTTTGCAATTTCATTTTTTTTGGCATCCTTGGTCTGTTTTAACACAGAACCTGCTTACTAGTGCCATGCCATACTAGATGCAACTGGTCACAGCCTATCTCCTGCTGATGAGGGCACAATAAGCCAGAAACAGCTGTACAGGAACAGCTCTGACCTGTTGCATAAACCGGATTTTTTTATTTTTTTATTTTAAAGCAAAGCCATCTAGTATGGCATGGCACTGGTAAGAGGGTTGTGTGTTAAAACAGACCCAGGATGCAAAAGAAAAAAAATAAAAGAATGAGAAATTGCAAACGTCATTTGCATGTTTTACCCAGAGTACTGTGCCGCATATGGGGAATGTAGCACATGAGCTCTGTGAAGCATTTCACTGAATTGCTGGGATGTGTAAATGACTTCTGCAATAATAAACTTTATACACACAAACTACGAATATATATATATATATATATATATATATATTATATATATATATATAATATATATATATCCACCAAGAACTAACTAAATATATATATATCCACCAAAGAACTAACTACAGTTGTGTTCAAAATTATTCAACCCCCACTGAAATTGAGTGTTTTGGCCAGTTTGACATTGATTTTGATCATTCAGTCATCTTGCTTACAATTAAATCAAAGAGGCACGTGTAGGTCAGACAAATAGAACATAACATTAATAATGAAATAACCACAAATGTCTTTTCTGTGCTCACATCATTATCAGTTTTATTCAACCCCAAGTGACATTCAATCTTAGTACTTATAACTGTAAAAGGATGTTGTACTAACAGCTTTTAAACGTGAAGCATAGCTTGACACAAGTGTCTTGCAGCGATCTATGGGTATCTTCGCCCATTCGTCATGGGCAAAAGCCTCCAGTTCAGTCACATTCTTAGGCTTGCGCACTGCAACTGCTTTCTTAAGTCCCACCAGAGGTTCTCAATCGGATTTAAGTCAGGTGACTGCGATGGCCACTCCAAAATGTTCCAGCCTTTAATCTGCAACCATGCTCTAGTGGACTTGGAGGTATGCTTGGGATCATTGTCCTGTTGAAAGGTCCAACGTCTCCCAAGCCTCAGGTTTGTGATGGACTGCATCACATTGTCATCCAATATCTCCTGGTACTGAAGAGAATTCATGGTACCTTGCACACGCTGAAGCTTCCTCCTCCAAACATAGCGTTGATCCATGGGCCCAAACCGTTCTAATTTTGTTTTATCAGTCCACAGAACACTATCCCAAAACTTCTGTGGTTTGTCCACATGACTTTTGGCATACTGCAGTCGACTCTTCTTATTCTTTGGAGACAGCAAGGGGGTGCGCCTGGGAGTTCTGGCATGGAGGCCTTCATTACGCAGTGTGCGCCGTATTGTCTGAGCTGAAACTTCAGTACCCACATCTGACAAATCTTTTCTCAGTTCCTTAGCAGTCACACGGGGACTTTTCTCCACTCTACGCTTCAGGTAGCGCACAGCAGTCGAAGTCAGCATCTTCTTTCTGCCACGACCAGGTAGCGTTTCAACAGTGCCCTTTGCCTTGAATTTGCAAATGATGCTTCCTATGGGCTCTCTTGGTATGTTTAACATCTTTGCAATCTTCTTATAGCCATTGCCCTTCCTGTGAAGAGTAATCACCTCTTCTCTGGTCTTCCTGGACCATTCTCTTGACTTCACCATGTTTGTAACCACACCAGTAAATGTCTAGAAGGAGCTGAGTATCACAGTCATTTTAAAGCTGCCTAATTGTAGCTTATTATGCTTTATTGCTGCTCCGTGACATCCACAGGTGTTTTCAATACCTGATTGAAAACACTTGAATGAACCTCTGTTCTTCAGAGTGGTAGTCTTTAAGGGGTTGAATAATTGTGTCAATGAAGAATTCACAAAAGAAACATTTACTACTGTATTACAAAACCAATTGATGTCATTTTAGTTGCATATGGTTCTTTAAAAAGTCCTTGTAGGATTTCATTCTGAATACAATTACAAATGTACACTAAATTCCCTAAAACCCTTTACAGCATTGGGGGTTGAATACTTTTGAACACAACTGTATATATATTAGGGCTGTGCAATATTGACAAAATAATCATATTGCGATTTCTTGAATGAATATTGTGATTGCGATTTTATTTGCGATTTAGCCAATTGTTTTTGCTTTTTCAAACATGCTACATACATTCTAAATGTATTCAGTATTCAGCACATGGAAATACTGCCCCAGCACATGGATATACTGCCCCAGCACATGGATATACTGCCCCAGCACATGGATATACTGCCCCAGCTCATGAATATTGCCCCAGCACATGGATACTGCCCCAGTACATGGATACTGCCCCAGCACATGGATACTGCCCAAGCTCATGGATATTGCCCCAGTACATGGATACTGCCCCAGCACATGGATACTGCCCCAGCACATGGATATTGCCCCAGCACATGGATATTGCCCCAGTACATGGATACTGCCCAAGCTCATGGATACTGCCCCAGCTCATTGATATTGCCCAAGCTCATGGATACTGCCCCAGCACATGGATACTGCCCCAGCACATGGATACTGCCCCAGCACATGGATACTGCCCCAGCACATGGATACTGCCCCAGCACATGGATACTGCCCAAGCTCATGGATATTGCCCCAGTACATGGATACTG
Organism: Leptobrachium leishanense; assembly: GCA_009667805.1. Taxonomy (NCBI): domain Eukaryota; kingdom Metazoa; phylum Chordata; class Amphibia; order Anura; family Megophryidae; genus Leptobrachium; species Leptobrachium leishanense. The sequence continues at coordinate 53,406,345 of CM019067.1, read as the reverse complement.
CCCCAGCACATGGATACTGCCCCAGCACATGGATATTGCCCCAGCACATGGATATTGCCCCAGTACATGGATACTGCCCAAGCTCATGGATACTGCCCAAGCTCATGGATACTGCCCCAGCTCGTGGATACTGCGCCGCAGCTCACCTCTGTGCGCCGCGTGTTCGGCTCCCTGTTAACTTCCGGCGGCACATGGAGCTTGGGCGCTCGCCTGGGGGAACCATGTGATGAGTTGCGAGAATGCGGGTCGTCACGTGGTTCCCCCTGCGAGCGCTCAAAGCACCATGCCGCCGCCGGAAGTTAACAGCCGAAAATCGCAGCCTTATGCGATTTAGAAATCGCAGGGTCGGAAATCGCGATTCGATTGCGATTGCAATTAATTGCACAGCCCTAATATAAATATATATATACAAAAAACATGGAGAGGGGGTAGCACTCAGCCTTAACTAAGCGTTTCAGTGCGGGTGCGTCTCAGAATAAAATACAAAACAAAAACATGGAGAGAGCACTCCAGACAAACACATTCAAAAACCTGCAACAACAGCTCCATGCATGGGTACATAATACCAGCTTTTACCACATGGTGAAAATTTCATAACTTTGAGCTTTGCTGAATAAAATGGTGGAAATTTGGTTCGCAATGAACGGCCGTGAATTGCTTAAGCCTGCCAACAGCGTCAATGTAATCCACCCTCTGGCAGCTCCTACTCTGCAAACCTAATGACTCCCCATCATGGGATGAACTCACTTACTGAGGAACAGGTCCCTTCATGGAGCTCCCGCATGGAAATAGAACCTGGAGGAGTACCACCTGTGGCAGGGAGGGGTGCATACCCAGGAAATACATACAAAAAACATGGAGGGGGGGGGTAGCACTCAGCCTTAACTAAGCGTTTCAGTGCGGGTGCGACTCAGAATAAAATACAAAACAAAAACATGTTTTTGTGTTATATATATATATTTCTTTGGTGGATAGAGGATTCCAGGCAGAGAATTAGACCTTGTACAAGTGCTTACGGTGCACTTTATAGGTAATCTGACTTTACATATAATCTATTATTGTCTAATCTGACAAATACTGTAAACCCTTAACTGCCCACCACGATTAAAGTCTCTGCATGGCAACACGGGTTACATTTTATTTCCACTTTCCTAGCTGATAAAACAAACAAAAAAAAAAAAGCTACGACCGGCCTGAGGAAGAACAGAATGTCTTTTCTTCTGCCTCTCCCCTTCCATTCCCAGGCAAACAGGAATGGCCCTAATCTGATGCGTCGGGAGGTCCAATTCCTTCGAGAAACGGCTTTAATGCGAAAGAGGAGAAAAATATATATCTTTAAGAAGGAGGGAAATCTTAAAATGCTTGGGAATCTTGATAAAAATCAAAAAGGCGCCTTTGAAGAAAAATGGTCACATTACTATCCTTTAAGCAAACATATTGGGAGATTAAAATAATAAAATATTAAGACGCCAAATATTAATCTAAGACCCTAAAGTAGTAAAATATGGAAATATTAAAAAAATAATGCATATTAGCAAAATAATAAAAAATATTAAAATACTAAAATGTTAAGATACTTAAATACGGAAATATTAAAATAAAAATACGTTGATACACTCAATATTTAGTATCTTAATTTAGGATGTTAATGTTAATTTAAGATACTAAAATATGGAAATATTAAATAACAATATGTAAATATTAGGGCAGATTATATATATTAAGATAAGACATTAAAATATGGAAAAATTAAATATGTAAATATTAAAGATAATCTAAGACATTAAAATATGGAAATATTAAATAATAATATGGAAATATTAGGGCACTATATATGAAGATAATATAGACGCTAAAATATTAAAATATAGAAGCCGATGAAACAACAATGCTTAAAACAACATTCGTATGGCTAGGGGATTTCAGACCAAGTGCCTTCTGGTGCCATTTTCCAATAACTGGAAGAATAAAAGCTTTGAAAAACCCAAATCTGGTGGAGGGGGGTGAACGACTAAAGAAGTAAGAGTCATTTGAATTAAGACCGAATATCGACATCCCGTGTACATAACTGGCTATACACTAAATTGTTATTAAAGGGAACAGGATTATGATATTTTAGACTGAATACTTCAATAAAAAAATATATAATAAAGAGAATATATAAATAAAAAAAAGAGAAAAGGGATGCACTTGAGGACTTCATATAATAAAATCAGAAAAACGTTAATAGGTATCCATAAAAATGTTCCTGTGAACTAGCCCAACGTTCCGGCCCCTTCAGAGCCTTTATCAAGGTTGAAGTGGCCGGAACATCGGGCTAGTTCACGGGAACATTTTTATGGATACCTATTAACGATTTTCTGATTTTATTATATGAAGTCCTCAAGTGCATCCCTTTCTCTTTTTTTGCTATACATTCTTCGGGGATATTTGCACTTTGACTGGCTGACACAGGATATAGACAGATATATATATATCCCTTCATTTGGTTGTGATACATATTACTTGGGGATCTTCGCACTAAGGCCAATTTACCATGTGGGCTGTATATATATATATCAATGGATTGCCAAAATAAGCCAGCCCACAGGGTAAATTGGCATTAGTGCGAAGATCCCCAAGTAATATGTATCACAACCAAATGAAGGGATGCACATAAGGACGTAGCAAAAATATAAACAAACTTTTAATAAAGATACATACTAAAAACGGTTCCTGTCAGCTTGCCCGACTTTTCGCCTTGATAAAGGCTCTCATTGAGCCGAAACGTCGGGCAAGCTGACAAGAACCGTTTTAGCATGTATCTTTATTAAAAGTTTGTTTTTATTTTTGCCAAGTCCTTATGTGCATCCCTTCATTTGGTTGTGATGTCATATATATATATATATGACCTTGATAAAGGCCCCTCTGATGGCCGAAACGTCAGCAAGCACCTACGGGCACTTTTTAATGTCATCTCAATAAAGCATCGAATTTTATCTTTTCACTTAAGTCCTGGAGTGCGTCTCTTCCTAACGATAGATATATAGATATATACATACACACTCACACGTACACTTGCTTTTTGAATATGCTATAATAAATTTTGTTATTTTATTTATTTTTTGATTGAGTGAGGCCATCTGTTGGATTTTCTATATTACATACAGGCCTAGCACCTCTCCTTTTGCAGATTTTGAAAGGTGTTGCTGGACTTTTTGGATAAATATATATATTATACATACACCCACCAAAATTATATCTTAAATATATAATAAAAAGTTTAATCAATGAAGGGCACTCAGGAACATTTTTTCGTACATACATACATACGTTACATATTCAGCAAAAATAAATTGTGATTTCAATTTCCGAAAAGATTTTAACGAAGACAAATATATACCATATATATTTTTTAATTTAGGCAGATGGCAGCTTCCCAGAAAAACAACACTTGCGCTCATTTAACAAGAGGTGTCCGAGTAAGTCAGGATAAATATTTTAAAATATACTTATGTCAAAGTCAGTTCTGCTCACTCCGAGACACCGCGCTGATTGAGGTAATTTTCTGTGACGTGCAATTATTTTGTCCACATTAATCATGAAAAACAGCCTTTAAGAAATTGAAGGAACCATTGTCTCAACCCAAATTATTTGCACGTTAACCACATCTGCAATTATAAGCACGGGTCGGTCATATTAGAATTCAACAACATATCCAAAAACAGTGTTTAACTGGAAAAATCGCTGCAAAAGGGATCACGTTAATGCACTCTGTAAGCATTAATCAAATTCTCCTGCCGGTGCCAAGATTTGTCTTCTATTGGACATGCGAAACCAATTACCCAAAATGTCTCTGCCGTTATGTTTCAATCCTTCCTCTGCATAATAAAATATTCTATAATAAATATATATTTTACAGACTGATTTCATAAAAGGTGTATGCCTACAACTACAGATGGGAAGGCCTGGGGGGGGGGGACGAAAAAATTGGGGGGGGGGACAGGTTTTTTCGAAAGCCATTTTTCGTTTTTTTCCGGAAAACTTGAATAAAAAAAAAAGTGTGTATTATGTTCTTTTACAATGATATGGAATATGTATAATATAGATTTAATACCAGATCATAACATTAAGACCTTAATGAAAGACTTCTGAGGCTTTAAAGTCTTAAATCATTACAATTTCGCTCAGCTGAAAACGAGCAAATCCTGGAATTAGGGATGCACCGATACCACTTTTTTAAGACCAAGTACGAGTACCGATACTTTTTAAAAGTACTCACCGATACCGAGTACCGATACTTTTCTTTAATGTCATGTGACGCTTTCCAATAAGAACAGACCATATAAAAATGCCCCCAGCTCACATGTATATCCCCCCCGAATATACATACTGCCCCAGCTCACACATGGATAATGCCCCAGCTCATGGATTTGCCCCAGCTCACACATGGATTTGCCCCAGCTCACACATGGATTTGCCCCAGCTCACACATGGATATTGCCCCCCAGCTTATGGATTTGCCCCCCCAGCTCACACATGGGAATGCCCCCCCAGCTCACACATGGTTATGCCCCCCAGCTCACACATGGTTATGCCCCCCAGCTCACACATGGTATGCCCCCCAGCTCATGGGTATGCCCCCCCAAGCTCATGGGTATGCCCCCCCAGCTCATGGGTATGCCCCCCCAAGCTCATGGGTATGCCCCCCCAAGCTCATGGGTATGCCCCCCAGCTCATGGATATGCCCCCCAGCTCATGGATATGCCCCCACAGCTCACACATGGGTATGCCCCCCAGCTCGTGGACCGGATTTCCCCCCCCCCGACGATACTTCCCTTCCTGGGCGCCGCCGGAATGTCTCCGCGCGTGCGCTCGTTGGAAGGACCCCAGCCGCGACCACGTGGGACCATGTGATCGCGGCTGGGGTCCTTCCAACGTTCGCACGCGGGGAAACTTTCCCGGCGGCGCCCAGGAAGGTAAGTATCGTCGCGGAGAGCAGCTGCAGGGCCTGTCCGAATGCTCTATCGGCATTCGGAGAGGCCCTGCAGCTGCTCACTGTTCATACTTACCTTCCTGGGCGCCGCCGGGAAAGCTTCCGCGCGCGCGCTCGTTGGAAGGACCCCAGCCGCGATCACATGGTCCCACGTGGTCGCGGCTGGGGTCCTTCCAACGAGCGCACGCGCGGAGACATTCCCGGCGGCGCCCAGGAAGGTAAGTATCGTCGTGAGCAGCTCCAGGGGCGGCTGTCCGAATGCCGATACAGCATTCGGACAGCCGCCGCAGCCCCTCGGATGCCGGCAAGCCGGCTCAATGCCGGCTTCCGGTATCGGAAAAAATATCGGGGGGTACTGCACGAGTACCAAGTACTCCTGCAGTACCCAGTATCGGCCCCGATACCAATACTAGTATCGGTGCAACCCTACCTGGAATACAATTCAAGTAACACGTCAAAATGCAGTACTAGGACAACAAAAATAGGCATTTCAGCCTCTAGGGAGCGCTGCAGGGAAAAAGCTTCAGTTTGGCTTGATTTTGAGCTCCATCTTGTACCTCCTACAGTGGTTGTTGGGATACAGTTCATGATAGTTTCTGTCTTCTCAGGCCTTAATGGACAGGTAAGAGGTTAAATTTGTCCCTATTTGATCCCCGTTAATGTTCTCTCCAGCACAGTCTGGGATTCTGCAAAATATATCCCTCCTGCAACATGGTGGCAAGGTCTCTGCACAACACGACCTCTGACACCTCCTGCATCTCGCTTCCTGCATCTTCTGCTGCTGTGAACAAATCTGCTCTGTGTTTACTAATATTCAAACCAAATCAAGCGGCAAACTAACCCGTGAAAGGGGAGAAACGCTTGTTTTAATTCGTGCAAACCTTAAATTTTTATAAGTCAATGGAAAAAATTACAATTATGGAGGAAATGAAGAAACAGAAAATGATAGATCAGAAAATGAGATTAAATTGCATGTATTGTATCTGTTGTGTCTTTAGTTTCCTTTTCTTTATTTTTTAAAGCACCGCTCGAAGGTTAAACCTCAACATGGAGCTTAAATATTGATGTATCCATATCCTACAGGCACAAATAATGCAGTTACTTCATTTTGCTATTGGTGCTGCTCAGGGGCAAATTTGATATAGAAATATATATATTTCTAGGTTTTTCATGTTGATGGTTAATTGCTTTTATTGTTGCTCTTGTTATTCCATTTGAAACAAACAAAATTATAAAAAGCAAATTCAAGTTACTAAATTAACAGTACTTTTATTTAGTGAAGTTTTATTTAATAAATATAATATAAAAGTATTTATAAAGTAAGTGAAACAAAATTAATTTTAAAATTTGTAAACCTACGCCATGGTGCATATTTTAAATTTTTCTGAAAATCTCCAATTTTTCCGGGGGGAAAAAAAATAAAATAATTTCTATGGCTTCAAAATTTCCGGAAATTTTACATCTCTACCTACAACTTGCTTTTAGTACATTTGTGCACACATACAAGTAACTTTAACTTGCAGAAAACCATATTCGCACTGTATATTTGCTTTTCCGCAGTCTAAGAGCTAATGTGGACAACTGGGATTCCCCGATCCTGAAATCTGGAGGGGAAACATCTTACAAAGCATAAAGAGTTACATTTTACAACCCCCCTCCTCTTCCCTATTACTCCCTGCTCCTTCCTCTCTCGCCCATAAAGACGCCAGGACTCTGAAATAAAATTAAATCGCTATCCAAAATTAGTTGAACTCCAGGGAAGAGGACTACTTGGGGCAAAGGGTTGGGTGGACAATGTTTTGAGTAATTCTTGAGCTAAACTTACAGGAGTAAAAGAAAAAGAAGACGGTCTTCGAACCCCTTGATCTTGCCGAAAGCAAGCTGAAGAAAACCAGAGATTTTGGTTTGCTTGGATGGCCATTGAAGTGTAAGCTCACCTGCCGCGTCAAGGCACCTCTAGTAAGGGGAGTCCTACCTAATGAAACCAAGAGCTGCTCCTCTGAGCAACCGCACACTCTCATGTTGCTTTTCACCCAAGAGACAAAATGGTGGCTTATATTTATACCCTCACCAAATACTTCCACATTGGGATTAAAAACAAAAACATGCAAAGGGACAGCAGCAAAAATGACCTGGCTGGGGTTACAGCAAACTATACATACATACAGAAAAAAGCAGTGTCGCGCCTATTCCCACCAGGGCGGCTGCAACAACCTGGAGTAACCCACCCAGGGTTGGTTACTCCTGGTTGTTGCAGACACCATGGTGGGAATAGGAGCGACAACGCTTTTTCCTGATTATTGGTTTTGCCACTTATCAGGAGCCGATATTCGCAAATTACTGATAATCTTTATCGGCCTTTTATTTGCAGACATTCCCGATAAATGGCCAAGGCAGCTCACTACAGCCGCGGCACGTATGGTGCCGATCCGGAGTGCATCTCGGGTGTCTCCCACAGCAGGTTGACATATGAGGCATCGCTGCAAAGGCCAGAGTCTGGCGTTTCCAATGATACTACACATGACCATGTTTGTAAAAATAGATTGTGTTTTTTTTAATTAATAAATGAAATGGAAACGGTGCAATGTTTCAAATTTTATTAAAACACATTCAGTTAATGGAATAATGTCAGATTTGTGGTGTTTTCCCACAACTTTAAATTTACCAAATATCGGCTGTCTGCCAGAAAGTCTGCCAATAATCGGTATCTGTTCTGGACAAATTATAAAATCAGTCTAGCCCTATGGGTTTGTGGATGTTTAGGATAGCCGATAAACCGCCTTGACCGTGGAGATGTCAAAGTGCCACATCCAAAGGCTCAAACGGAAACGCACATAATGAACCCGTTCTTAGGATTAAGTCACATTTTTGAAACCAGCTTCAAGAAACTTCGACATATCTGGAATTTTAAACGACATAGACATCAGGGCGAGACTTTTTCCCACGGGCCTGGACATATGTTCTTCTACTGGAAGATATGTCTTGGCCCAAAAGAGAAATCAGATCAGCAAGGATCAGCATCCGCAGTTATTTTAGAACTACATTCTACACGAGGGTCTGTCAACCTGATGAGTTGCTAAGCATCGTGGGAGATATTACAAAACATCTGGAGGGTCGAGGTTGAGGACCCCTGCTGAAGAGACTAACCGATCCTATTCAGCGGCCAAACTGTCCGCTGTAAATCGCCTGGTGGTCTCCATCACAATCTGCAGATCATCCACAAAATTCTATGTATCACGAGGAACAAACAGCCTGAAATAAGGTTTCACAATATGGAACTTGTGTCTTCAGAAGGAAAGGAAATTACAACATGAACAGTGGTGCATGCGTGTTCACAAGCAAGTGGCTCCGGGGTTTTCTGCAAGCCCTGGAGCAGGAGCCGGGGAGGTGCAAAAAAAACAAACTAAAAAAAAAAAAACACAAAACTCATGTACTTCTACCATTAAACCAAAAAAAAGCTTTTTTTTTAAAAAAAATATATAATTGGGCAGATGTCATAAGCAACATCTGCACAATCATTAACTCTTACTACCAAGTGATTTTCCAAAACGAGTCTGAAAGTATATTTTTTTTTTAAAAAAAAATAAATTTTTTATTAATTATACAGTATGAGGTATTTGGGAATATTCCCAATGTACTCCTTACTGTAATAACCTACTTGGCAGGCAGATGGAGCCGTCTCCTGGCCAAATGGAGTTACTAGTTCTGAGCTCTGTGCAGGGTCAGCTGGAAAGATGTCGTTATGACACATTCCCAGCTGGTTTTAGAAGGTGTTAGCACCTCGGGCACTATGTCCACAATGTGTTAAAACGTTACCTTTGCATTTGGGCTCAAGAACATGCCCCTAATTATTTTGCAACAAACCAATTTCGTTTGAAATTATACATTATAGCTCCAAATCATGTTATCCCAGGCTCTGGCTGCCGTGTTTGCTACTGTTGATCTGTATACACGATCACGGTACTGGAGGGAGTTAACGGGAGGGGTAAATTTCAGCAGAGTGTTCCTCTCCCTGATGCAATGAGTAGGTTCTTCATTCTATGACCCATATTATGTTTGCTTGTTTTGAGTCTATGATAAATTTTAATCTTTATCTTGTATTTCACCAACATACGTTCAATCTTCGATCTCTAGGATTCACATACCATCTGCAATATTCTGCACACCTGAGGTCATGAATTGTAATTGCATTATAGCCCCCACAAATTTGTGTAAAAATAACAATTGCTATTTTTTGAGATCATGGCACTTTTCCCCCGCAATCCTACCTGGTAAGCTCTTTTTATTTGATTGGCGGCCCACGTTGCGTATTTCACATTGTCTTTCTTTATCTTTGCACTGGCTTTTGGATTTGAAGCAATGTGGATAGAAGACTAGAAAGATAAAGAGATCAAAATGTGAGCGCATAATAAAAATATCAATAAAACGACAAATTCATCTAATCTTTATTTATGTAGCGCTAGCATATTCCGCAGCGCTGTACAATGGGCACAATATAGACAGACTTACAATACATTGAACAACATTTTGACAAACCAGTACAGGAGGAAACAAGGCCCCTATTCTCGTGGGAATTTACAATCTACAAGGGCTGGTGGTGGAAACAGGAGGAGAGGACTGCAAGGCGAGAGCGGTGGACTGCAAGGCGAGAGCGGTGGACTGCAAGGCGAGAGCGGTGGACTGCAAGGCGAGAGCGGTGGACTGCAAGGCGAGAGCGGTGGACTGCAAGGCGAGAGCGTGGACTGCAAGGCGAGAGCGGTGGACTGCAAGGCGAGAGCGGTGGACTGCAAGGCGAGAGCGGTGGACTGCAAGGCGAGAGCGGTGGACTGCAAGGCGAGAGCGGTGGACTGCAAGGCGAGAGCGATGGACTGCAAGGCGAGAGCGATGGACTGCAAGGCGAGAGCGATGGACTGCAAGGCGAGAGCGATGGACTGCTTGTGTCAGTGAGACGGGTGGTAGGCTTCCCTAAATAGGAAGGTCTATACAATTTAAAATCACTTTTTGCAGGAGTGAAGGCTCGCTCGAGCAGATTTCGCTTTTGAAATTCTGGTGAATTTCATTTTTTTTGTCCTACCCACTATACAGAGCTGCAGAATATGTTGCTTCATTATAAAGAATTGTAGCAAGGAGTAAAAAAATTTTATTAATAACTTTTCCAAAAGCACTGTTTAGTGACTAATTTATATGGCAGCTATAAACTTCCTAGAGAGTGTAACTCATGGAAAAAATATTCCCTGTTTTTATTAAATGTTTATCCTTTTCATTTGCACCAAAAATGATATTTTTTAAGGCGTTATTCTGGAATTTTTGGTGAAATCTTTGCATTTTAAAACAACAAGGCTTTTTTTCTTAGCTGAACGCAGCAGTTTTTTTTCCCTTCAGTCTGGCTGCGTTCGGCCTGGGCTGTCTATGGTGCAGAAATCTGTTCAGTACCAAGGACAGCAGCCCTCCATGGTGCTGAATAGGTTACAGCACCAAACACAGAGGAATTAGGCATTTATTTTTTTACGCCCTAATCAATTCATCCATTTCACATTCTGAAATAATAAAAATGAAATAAAAACAAAATATGAATTTATCCGAAAAACGCATTATCAATAAAACCGAAATAATGAATCCATTGGAAATACGAATCACGTAACATAACAAATGCACCGAAACAAATTGATAACCAGACTGAATCAGAATTATTTTTTTTTCGTTGTGCACGTTTAGTAAATATGCAACAAAATAAATATATGTATAGTATGAAAATAATGTTCTTTACTAGGTCACTCGTTAACCATTTACACCTGTAGGACTATTAAAAGGACTCTAAAAACTGACCATTGCAATTCCAGAACTAGAACGAAGGCGTGTTTTATACAGACTAAGGCTAGCGTCAGACGAACGCAGTCATCATGTTCGTGTCGCCGCACTGTTTAAACGTCAGTCGTAGCAATGATTTGTGATCAATTGAGATCAACACACAAAGTACGTGTGCACCAAAGTGTGCACGCACCACGCAGGTGGTAACAGACGCCATTTAGGCCTCAACGTAAAAGCGCTACGACGGATGCCCAGAGTGCGCCGCGTCTGCGTAGCAGCCCATGTGTGTGATGACACAACGCATTTGCAACGTCCATCACGTTGACGCTCAGAAGTTTTTTTTTGGTCTGGTTGACTGTACCTGTCTTTTAATTTTGTTTCCCATGTTTCCCTTTTTTTTCTACATCCGTCAAAAAAAAAACAGACCGTGTGGTGTCTACAGTATCGTACGTACGTACGTCATGCAGAGTGCGCTCAGACTGCGTTCATCTGACATTAGCCTAAAGGGTTAAAACATGAGGGGTGCGGGGAGGGTCTGGAGGCGTTCATTTTGAACTCCTCGTTCCCCTCCTGTTGTACCCCTAGAGTATCCTTTCCAAGGAGATAAGCCAACAGGACCCGTCAACCACCACAAGTACGCCAGGAAATGCTGTGCAAATTCCCCACTACTGTAACCAGTGCCTCGAAATCCTCCGAGACCCATTAGGGTTAACTGGGATTTATGTCAAAGGAAACTTACTATGTAAAGTCCGAACAAGGCTCTCATGCTCTGGTTGTTCAGCTTCAGAGCCTGGGAGAAATATTTTCTTGACAGTTCAAGATTTTCAAGCCCACCCTGAGTGTATTTCACCTGTTTGAATGATAAAAAAAAAGGAGTTAGAAAAATGTGTGAACTGTACAAAGGAATACAAGAGAGGGCAAAATAAAAGGAAAAAGCCACATAGCTGGCCAACTTAAAACCCTCTGAAAATACTGGTGGTTGTTAAAAAAACAGGTGGTTGCAACAACACTAAACGATGAGGTCTTCTGATTAACCCAACCCCCCCCCCCCACTGACTGAGCAACGCTAAGTAGGTATATAGGAATTGTGGCACGGTTTAAAAAATCCAAGTTGTGAATCACAACCAAGTCATTGTGTTAACTCATAATACACACATAAAACTACAATATGGATAAAAACAATGAACCCATGAAATCTTATATCCAATCATTTGACTGCATACACAGTTGCGTAGAGTGGGGGGGGGGGGCCTCAGGGGCGGGCGCCCCAGGCGCAATTTTTATTAGGGGTGCAAAATTTCAAAAGAAATATGAACCACTAATATTTTCCAGCAGGGATCAGCAATGTGTCTGCTCATTGACAGAGTGTGCCTGGGGGAATGGGAGAGAGAGTGTGACTGGGGGAATGGGAGAGAGAGTGTGACTGGGGGAATGGGAGAGAGAGTGTGACTGAGGGAATGGGAGAGAGAGTGTGACAGTACTGGGAGAGAGACTGGGTATAGTGTGAGAGTGGAACTAAGGTAGGGTATACAGGGACAGGGTGACTGGTAGCAGTGGTGCATTGTGGGGGGCATGTGTGTTTCATTTTTTTATATCAGTATTTTGTTAATAAACAATACATGTGCTTGTGGGGTAAGGGGGTCAATACTCTACTGGTGGAAGGGAATCATTACTGTGTCCACAGGTTGTGGGGAAAGTGCGCACAATTCTTGCCTTGCCCCGGGCGTTGACAACCCACGCTACGCTGCTGTGCATACACACAACAGTTTAAATACAAATTTGTATCAACAAACTTTACTGCTGCATGACGACAGACGTGGAGAGGGCATAATAAGGGAGAGCTCTGGGGTCAGTCACTGCTGTACAGGGAATAGATTCAGGGGGTTATAATGACTGAACATCCCTGTACAGTACAAGGTGTTTCTGTAATTATGCCAATACAGATATTATTTTTATATTCTATTGGTATTTTTTGGAAGCTGCATCGCTAATAATCTCATTATGATCACTACAAATACCCATACGCAGGAGATCTGAACATTTTATTATCTTTATCAAATTTATTGTATTCGGCACAAAGACCCTCCTGTACGCTGATAATGCAGACCCTGCTTGACCCGAAACAAGATGGGGGACGGCATCTAGTGTTTAGAACATTTCATCCCAACATTACTTTTGCAAAGGATAAACGAATACCTGGGGGGGGGGCAGCAATTTTACAATATTTTAACTACTTGGTAATTATGTATAGAAAATGTTATTTCAATTTTATCTCATGATTGTTAACTTGAAACATGGGATGCAAAGTTAAGGTCAACAAGTAGCACTTTGTAGTGAAAGGGTTGTAAAGGCTGTGAGATGTGCTGTCTCTCCGCCTTTAATAAAGGGTGAGTATTCAGTGATCGCACCTTACAGACCATACTCACCTCGGCAAACTGCTGGTAATAGAAGTGGTTGTGCGGATTAGTCAGTATGAGCTCTTCCAAGCAGAAAGCAGCTTTCGCGTAGCTGGGGGAAACACAAATCAGAAACCGGCACATCAATAGCAGGTTCATTTAAGAACACACAATCATCATCACTGTATGCACGATACAGCTTGATTCACGGAGACACGACATACTCGATCCCCAGCTCCGATGGGACCAAGCCACAATCTGCCACCCTTTCCTTCCCACAAAATTAGCCCATATTTCCTAGATATCTTGCAAATGCAACCTCTGTCACCGTTTAGAGCAGGGCTCGGCAAACTTGGCCCTCCAGATGTTTTGGAACTACACCTCCCTTGAAGCTCTGCCACCCTAACCAAGCATCATGGGGCATGTAGTTCCATAACATCTGGAGGGCCAAGGTTGCAGACACCTGTGGTACACTATCAGGTCTATACATAGAAAGGTGAAACTCCGGAGAATGACTGGAGAGGTGAAAATTCTAGGTCAAAATAGCCAAACCAGAAAAATTCACTCAACCCATTCACTCCATTCTATGGCCAAAGCCACACTATGAGGAGCAAGTGATGGAAAGATACTGTGGGGGGGGGGGGCAGTTTAGGACACAAGAGATCACACAATGAATGCACCCAGCGACACATAGAGTAAATTTTTTTTTATCTAAACATACAAAAGAAAAACAAAGCACGTGTAATATATCAGCAAACATCAAATAAACACAATACAGACATTTCATTTTTTTGGTGGCAGTGGCCCTTTAAAGAAAACTCTCACATTGATGTGGAAAAGGAAAGCACCTTTACCAGACGTGGTAAAACAACCTTAATACAAGAACCTACTACATTTAATCTAATACCATTTTAATTGGCGCAGGGAAAAAATGATTTTTTTCCAAGCGTACGTTCATGAGCTTTAGAAATGTGCTTTGTCAAACTGTTTTTTCTGCACTGCTCGGCTGGTTTGCAGTTTCTCAAACAAACTGAATCGGACGCCAAGAAGCTTGCTATTCCAATGTATCTGGTGTTGGTCAGAGATAACAAGCCGTTGGCCTGCGGGTACACAACAGCCTCCCGGACAGTGCACGGTCTGCCTCCATTTAATAGATTTGGGGTTTTATTGTATTTTACTAGGATCAAGACCACCAGTGTGGTGGTCCTAGCAAAATATACACATGACCCACCCCAATGAAACTGTTGCATACAGCAGCTCTCGGTAAACTTGTGTTATAATGTAAGAAAATAACAGTTCCATGCAGTAACATTACACAGAGACACGGACCATTAACCGCATTAAATAAATCGAGAGACGCCTGCGAGCCCGTCCATGGTGCTCACATAGGACAGCTTAGGCTAGGGTCAGACTAACGCATTTTTCACGTTGTCCGTGAAAATGTGCGTTCGAAGAATGGACGTATTTTTTCACGGAATACGCGAGAGCGGTCATACGATGCGCAGTTTCATCCGTGATTTTGTACGGATCATCAATAAAACACTTTGTGCATCTGGACGTTATGTTGGCCGGACATTAGCAGCGTCTGACGTCTCCTAATCACGCACACACACTGCTAGCAGACGCAGCGCACTCTGTACGTCAGTACTAGTGGTTTAACGTTCTCGAAAAAATGCGTTCATTTTCCACTTGCGTTGCGCAGCCGGACTTTTGTGCGACCGTACTTCGTATATTGGCCGTCATTGCCCGGCATCTGCTGCTAGTGCGGCCGTGATTAAGTGCGCCAGAACGCGTGTTCGCACTGCCTCAGTCTGACCCTAGCCTTACACGTTTAACGCAGGAGAAGGTAAAAGAAACATGGGAAAACTCATTTTGGTGATTTAAGAACTACAACAGTAAAGCTGAAAAATTGAGAAACAAACTGATTGTGGGGGGATACAAAAAACAAAACAAACAAGGAAGGTTACATGGATTCATCCTTTTCTGCTTTCCCAACAATAAGCAATGTGATACAAAACGCAGCATATTCCATGAACCGACACCGAGTTCCCTGCCAGGCCTCCATTCTGCCCGCTCTGCATCAGGACCGCAAATATTGGCAGGTCTTCATCCACCAGCATTAAAATACATCAATGTTCAATGTGCGCCTTTCCTACCAGGGGCGTAACTAGACCTCACTTGTCACAGGGGGCAGGGTGAAAATAAGAACGAGAGGGTAGTAAATCTGATTACAAAATCTCACGTATAATTGGCTACATGAGAGGCCTGCCCTATTGCGAGTGCGATACGGTCTTACCTTGATGGTGCCAGAAAATACAATACCCTGTGCAAATCAGTCTATTGCCCAAAAAGGGCTCTCATGGATAATGCCCCCAGCTCTCATGGATATTGCCCCCGGCTCTCATGGATATTGCCCCCGGCTCTCATGGATATTGCCCCCGGCTCTCATGGATATTGCCCCCGGCTCTCATGGATATTGCCCCCGGCTCTCATGGATATTGCTCCCAGCTCTCATGGATATTGCCCCCAGCTCTCATGGATTTGCTCCCAGCTCTCATGGATATTGCCCCCAGCTCTCATGGATATTGCCCCCAGCTCTCATGGATATTGCCCCCAGCTCTCATGGATATGCCCCCAGCTCTCATGGATATGCCCCAGCTCTCATAGATATTGCCCCCAGCTCTCATGGATATTGCCCCCAGCTCTCATGGATATTGCCCCCAGCTCTCATGGATATTGCCCCCAGCTCTCATGGATATGCCCCCAGCTCTCATGGATATGCCCCAGCTCTCATGGATATTGCCCCCAGCTCTCATGGATATTGCCCCCAGCTCTCATGGATATGCCCTCATCGAACGCTGGAGAAGCTGGCCGCGTGCATGAAAAGAACGCGGCCAGCGTTCCCCTCCGGCGGCTGCAATACTCCCCCCTTCCAAAAGGTCCGGTCACGCTGCTGTGATGTGTTCACGTGGCCGCCGGGCGCATCTGTGACGCTGCCTCTCGGCTGGAGGCAGCGTCACAGAAGCGCCGGCGACCACGTGATTGCGCCACAGCAGCGCGACCGGACCTTCGGAAGGGGTGAGTATTGCAGCCGCCGAAGGGGATCAAAAAATAAAATCCAAAATTGCAAATATCCTAATTTTACACACGTTAAAAAGTGAAAATGCAATCTTTACAAATATTAAATATATATATATAATATATATATATATATATATATATATATATAAATATTATACATACATACACACACATCTTTAACGAATGATCAACGTATCAGTTTGCTGTAACGTTGATCATTCACCAAATAAAGAATTGTTTATTTAAGTCCCGTGAGTGTCACCTTTCACGTGGAATATACTGAGCCAAACGAGCAGCGGGCGTTAATAACTGGGAGTCTCGAGTGCAGGATTGGAAGTTTATTATATATGTATACATATACACACACATTATATTATCAGATTATAACTGTATATGCGTCTTATTTTCTAAACCTTGCATACCACTGTTTGAATTGCCTGAGGAACACGGATACTGTTACGGAGAAGCAATATATATACTTACTCAAGTTCATTAATGTAAAGCTCTGCGAGTTCGTGCCAGGCTTCTTGGTCACCAACAAACCTGGAATGAGAAAGAAGGGGGGAAATAAAAACCAAAACACTCGAAGGACAAGGGAGGGCACGGACAGGACTGGATGGGAAAAGAACGGTGAACAGCTTGGAGCAAAAGCCGAAAATCAAATGCAAATTCCATTTTAATTAAAAAATTAAAAGGTATTGAGAGAAGAAAGAAAAACACAAATAAAACTAAAACCTCTTGTAAACCACTCACTGTTCCAGATACTCATTCAGTTCACGGATCGCCTCGGCGTTTCTCCCCTGAGCTTTGCGGATGGCAATCTTTCTCTTTCTTGCTGCCTATAGGTTAAAATTAATAGAGGATTAGTCCCTTTAAAAAGGAACCCGAGGGGATTGTAAGCGAGGTAATTTGACTGTGTAAATTATTATCTCAATGCCAATGGAATTCCACTGCGTAGCCGCTGTTTGGTCTGAGCGTATAAACACACGCCATGGTTTCCCGATTAGACAATGCGTGGCTGTTCATGCAATCACATTACGTATGCCCTTCCTTTGATATAAACACTGTATGCATCGCTTCATCCTAATAAGTGACCTGTTGGATCGCGGTAATTACAAACCAGCGGGGGGACGCTAATCCCGAGATACCATTCAGAGTGGAATCTCCCCTTCCTGGCAGCCCCATAAACTCCAAGCCGCACGTTAGCGGAGCCTTCACAATGCGCACAAGGGTTTGCCGTGATTGCTCCCGCTGGCTTCGATCGGCCGCGGCATGGAGCGGAAGATTCGCTTTTTAACGATAAAAAGATCATACTGCATTGCAAGAAAGTTTTTTTTTTTTATATATAAAAAAAATAATAATAATAATTGCAGAAAATAAAATTCCATTTGATCAACAGAATGATGTTAAGACACTTTAACTGCTCCTGAAATGAGGAAATCATTTACTATGAAAACCTAGGGCTGTGACAGAGACATTCCAGATTTATAAGGGCCATGTGGACAGGTGCAGAATATAGATTTATATAGGGTATGATGGGGGTCAGCAACCTTGGCCCACCCAGATGTTTTGGAATTACATCTCCCTTGATGCTTGGCCACCTTATTGGGCCCGATTCCAAGATTGGTATAAAGTTTACAACAGCTCTGGTTAAGTTAACACAAACCTTGGAATAGAGCCCATTACATTTACTGAGCATCAAGGGAAATTTAGTTACCCAAGATCTGGAAAACTAAGGTTGCTGATCCCTGGTGTACAGTAACATATTATGTATTTTCATAATTGATTAGTTTGTCGATTTTTTTTTTTTTTTGTTTTAATTTTCCAATAAAAGATTTGTTGTGCAATTTGCATAGTGTACGCAACTTTTGTACATACATACACAAATTACATCTTTTGTGTAACTTGCGTACTTTTCACACACACAAGGTAAGCACTGCCTGGCCTGAGTGATAGATTGATGCTTGCGCAACTGAAACTCATGTCTGCTTTTTCCCTGAGCACTCAGATATGTTGATGTCCGCATGCAAAGCAGGGTGAGAAGGTGGGGGGGGGGGACTCCATGTTAATAAGCTAAAGAGGTCAGGGTGCATAATGTGTCCCGTTAAAATGATTTCATGAAGAAACTGAGTGGGGGGAGGGACTGGAGAGGAGAAGAACCAAGTTCGAGCAAAATACCGGACCCAAGTGTGAGAGGGTGCGAGTTTGGGCAAGATGCTGGACCTGAATTTGGGAGGGAGTTTGCGGGTGAAAAGACCAGGACCAGCAGGGGTGATGGCAGCTCTGGACAGGAGAGAGGGAGGGTGGGGTGGTGGCACATGACTCCAGCTCCAAGTAAGGATAAAACACAGGCGGTACAGCTCCAACCACCCAGTGGCAGCACCCACGGTCTGTGTGAAAGTACTGCTACTGTTGTAAACTAAAAACAAACTGGTGATGTCCAACATAACCATAGAACAAAATCACAGAGTTAAACAGCAGCGCCAAGTCTTCTCCATTCAGCTCCAGAGTAGTATCTGAGGTTAATAATGTTTAACTCAATCTGACTCTAAACAGTGTGTGCTGTACACAGACAAATTAAATCGACAATGAAAATAGTTTACAACTGTTCTCCTTATCAATTAGTTGTTTCGCCCTACATATTAGATCTTGTTTTATTACACATCACAGATGTTGCCCCTTTCTAAAAATTGAAGGTCTGCGTTGACCAAGTCTATTGACCTGCCTACCCTGTGCCTCCGTGTTGCATTTTGATAATTCTCGCAGTATTTCACCAGCAAAAAGACTATAGGGATTATTCAAAGAGAGCCGAATTGGCCCCCCGAAATGGCACTGAACAGGGAATTTAACCGTAGGGTGCAATTTCTTGGCCACTCGGCTTTTCAAAAGCTTGCAGTTCGCCAAATATTGCCGAATTGCCAGCAAAATATGGTGCCTGTTCGACGGCAGAGAAATCCCCCATAGAGAAGCAATGGTTAATCTATTTCAGAGAACACCGAACAGCAGCAAAATGTCAATGAAAAGCCCCGATTTTCGGTGGTTTCATTCGGCAGGTTTAATCAGGCGAATCCCATAGGTATCAATGTTAAAAAAAAACAGTTTTTCTTAAATATTTATTCAACCGTTTATTCTCTTAATATGCAGCAAAAAGGCTATTTATGCCTTAGGATTTTTCGGTGAATTTCGCTTTATAAATAGCATTTTTTTCCAGTAACAGACCTTTTTAGAATTATTCATAGGACCTTATATGTCATTTTCAGGCATTTTCGTGCAGTAGTCTTTTGCAAACAGATTTTCAAAGTTGTGTGGTGTCTTTTTTTTAACTCCGGATTGTCGGTGATCTGTTCAGCGGATAGTCTGCTTTTTTTTGGAGGTGTTCGGTGGGTTTGTGGCAGTTTATCGGATCCGATGTTTTGGCGGTTTTTCCGTTCAATTCAGCGGATGTTCGTCGGATTATCCCTGCACTTCGGGGACCCTCAGGTGAATGTTGAATGGTGAAGGTTGAGTGCTCTTTGAATAACCCTGTATGGCTGACTTCTTTTTTTAGCATTTTTTTTGTTCAACATGTTACTGCACACTTACTAGACATTATAGTGTAAACATATTTTTTAGATGCACTGGAAAAGCAAAGAAATGAATGTGACTGGCTTTCTTGCGGTGCTCTGGAACAGATCCAGCTATACCGGAGGGATACCTGTAATTTACTGTTCATTGCATCAATGTTTTATACATGAATTGGGGATGAACTAATGGTTTACACTGCGTCCAGGTAGGGAATAGAGTGCAAGAACGCTTTTTATGTATATTCACTGGTGTTGCAAAAATGTTGAATGAAGAATTGCCACGGTTAAGGCTGGGGTCAGACCAGCGCACTTTTAACGTGCGTTCTAGCGCACTTAATTACGGCCGCACTAGCAGCAAATGACGGGCAATGACAGCCAATATACGAAGTACGGTCGCACGAAAGTCCGGCCGCGCAACGCAAGTGGAAAATGAACGCATTTTTTCGAGAACGCAGAACCTCTAGTGTGGACGTACAGAGTGCACTGCGCCCACTAGCGGCGTGTGTGTGTGATTTGGAGACGTCAGACCCTGCTCGTGTCCGGCCAACATAACGTCCAGACACCCAAAGTTTCCTGGTTTGGATCCGTAAAAAAATCACGCACGAAAATGCGCATCGTATGACCGTTGTCGCGTATTCCGTGAAAAAATACGTCAATGCGTTCGGACGCACTTTTTTACGTTCGTGTCTAAAAATGCGTTTGAGTAAACAAACGCATTATTCGCAGCGACAGTCAGAAAGTGCGTCCGAACGCATGGACGTATTTTTTCACGGAATGCGCGAAAATGGTCAGACGACGCGCATTTTCGTGAGTGATTTTTTTATGGATCGACAATAAAACACTTTTTGCGTCTGGCCGTTATGTAGGCCGGACATGAGCAGCGTCTGACATCTCCTAATCACGCACACACGCCGCTAGCGGACGCAGCGCACTCTGTGCATTCGTACTAGCGGTTCTGCGTTCTCGAAAAAATGCGTTCATTTTCCACTTGCGTTTCGCGGCCAGACTTTCGTGCGGCCGTACTTCGTATATTGGCTGTCATTGCGCGTCATTTGCTGCTACTGTGGCTGTGATTAAGTGCGCCTAAACGCACGTTAAAAATTAGTTAGTCTGACCCTACCCTTACTTAGGGGTCTATTCACAAAGTACAGAAATTTAATGCAATTTCAGTGATTCCATTCACTAGAAAATGGAGTCGCCAAAGCAGTTATCGGCAAAAAGTACCACATTTGCCTTGGTAAATTCCACAGACTAAAAAAAATTATATATATATACACATACACACACACACACACACACACACAGTAGGGCTGTGCAATATTGACAAAATAATCATATTGCGATTTCTTGAATGAATATTGCGATTGCGATTTTATTTGCGATTTAGCCAATTGTTTTTGTTTTTTCAAACATGCTACATACATTCTAAATGTATTCAGTATTCAGCACATGGATATACTGCCCCAGCACATGGATATACTGCCCCAGCACATGGAAATACTGCCCCAGCACATGGAAATACTGCCCCAGCACATGGAAATACTGCCCCAGCACATGGATATACTGCCCCAGCTCATGGATATACTGCCCCAGCACATGGATATACTGCCCCAGCTCATGGATATACTGCCCCAGCACATGGATATACTGCCCCAGCACATGGATATACTGCCCCAGCACATGGATATACTGCCCCAGCACATGGAAATACTGCCCCAGCACATGGATATACTGCCCCAGCTCATGGATATACTGCCCCAGCACATGGATATACTGCCCCAGCACATGGATATACTGCCCCAGCACATGGATATACTGCCCCAGCACATGGATATACTGCCCCAGCACATGGATATACTGCCCCAGCTCATGGATATACTGCCCCAGCTCATGGATATACTGCCCCAGCTCATGGAAATACTGCCCCAGCACATGGAAATACTGCCCCAGCACATGGATATACTGCCCCAGCACATGGATATACTGCCCCAGCTCATGGAAATACTGCCCCAGCTCATGGAAATACTGCCCCAGCACATGGAAATACTGCCCCAGCACATGGAAATACTGCCCCAGCACATGGATATACTGCCCCAGCTCATGGATATACTGCCCCAGCACATGGATATACTGCCCCAGCTCATGGATATACTGCCCCAGCACATGGATATACTGCCCCAGCACATGGATATACTGCCCCAGCACATGGATATACTGCCCCAGCACATGGAAATACTGCCCCAGCACATGGATTATACTGCCCCAGCTCATGGATATACTGCCCCAGCACATGGATATACTGCCCCAGCACATGGATATACTGCCCCAGCACATGGATATACTGCCCCAGCACATGGATATACTGCCCCAGCACATGGATATACTGCCCCAGCTCATGGATATACTGCCCCAGCTCATGGATATACTGCCCCAGCTCATGGAAATACTGCCCCAGCACATGGAATACTGCCAGCACATGGATATACTGCCCCAGCACATGGATATACTGCCCCAGCTCATGGAATACTGCCCCAGCTCATGGAAATACTGCCCCAGCACATGGATACTGCCCCAGCTCACCTCTGTGCGCCACGTGTTCGGCTCCCTGTTAACTTCCGGCGGCATGGAGCTTGAGCGCTCGCCTGGGGGAACCATGTGACGAGCCGCGAGAACGCGGCTCGTCAGGTGGTTCCCCCTGCGAGCGCCCAAAGCACCATGCCACCGGAAGTTAACAGGGAGCCGAAAATTGCAGCCTTATGCGATTTAGAAATTGCAGGGTCGGAAATCGCGATGCGATTGCGATTGCAATTAATTGCACAGCCCTAACACACAGTATATATAATAAAGTCTAATAGGAGAATAAAATCAATAAAAATGTATTAAAAAAGGTGTCAAAATAATTAAAAGGTCCTTTAAAAATGTAATAAAAAGGTCGGTTATAAAATAAACAATACAATAGTATTTGAATATTGGTTTTAAAAAGTACACGATCTTTTACAAAAAACAATAAATGGTCTTAAATTAAAAATATATATTTATTACATTGAAACCCATTATATTTGCCTGTTTCAACTTGTCAAACATTGCAAATCTGATAATTTTGCTGTAATTTTGATGCAATTCGGCTGCCTGTGAATAAACTAATGGAACAATTACGGTGACAATTACGGTGCCGCCAAATGCCTCATATATCCCTGTCAAGTCGCCTGTATTTGTTGAACTGACAGCTTAGTAAATAGACAAATTGCCCCATAATTGCACCTACGGTGAAATTCACCGTTCGGTGCAAGTCGTTGTCAAATTTGGAGGTCAGTGAAAAACCCTCTCACTTATAATAATTACCATTGCTTAGCACTGTTTGCAGCGACTTCACCTGCCGGTGTTGAATGTTGCTTCTCAGAATAGCAGAGTTCACCGCACTCACAACAATGTTATTTTTGCAACTGTCAGCAAATTCACAGGGTTATTCAAAGAAAGGTGAACCTCTGGAGAACTTTTGGAGAAGTGAAAATTCTAGGTCAAAATAGCCAAACCAGAAAATTCTCCCATTTATCTCACTTTCCAAATCGCTTATTTTGACGTAGAATTTTCACTTCTCCAAACGTTCTCCCGTTTCACCTTTCTCTGAATAACCCGGTATGTGAACTTCGCTGCCACAATGGTGACTGAATAACACCCTGAAGCTTCGGAACTGTTGCATGTCATACTCTGATGACCATCCTTTATTTTGCCCGGCCGTGAGAGGCATGACTTCATTCCATCGGGATATGCACATTAGCTCTCCTGAAACGGGACATCTCCATGAATTATTGTTTAGAGAGGCATTGCGACACGCACTGGGAATTAAACACTCCGTTAAGAACCGCAAATTATGTCTGCTGACAGATTTACTTTCAGCACCGAAGGAGATTAACAGGAGAAGTTATCGGCAGGAAGCCACGCGCCTAATGTTTGGACCCCTGGATGTTTGTGCAGGTGCAGGTCACAGCTCCGCTAGGCACGTGCCAACGCTGACAGCTACGTCCAGAATCTCCATATTCAACACAATATTATTTTTCCTTTTATAGAATTACTGGGGTGACAGCTGCAACAATACTGAAAAGGAAGATGCGGAGTGGACGGCGTTGTGGCTTGTATCGTGGAGATCGTGCATGTTAACATACTACAAGTTACAGCGGCAGACTGAGAAACGCGTGAGCAACGAGGAACGAAGGAAAACTACAGTTTTTATAAAGTGCTAACAAGTTCGGTAGCGCTTTACAAAGGGAAAGGCAGAATAAACAAATATACCTATAAGTTATTATTTATTAAGCACCAACACATTCTGCAGCGCTGTACAAAAGGTGCAATGGGTAAAGACCGGACAATTCTACAATACGCAAAGGAAAAAGGGTCAGTATTTCTGCCAGCAGGTACAGGAAGACACACAGAACAGTAGGAGAGAGGACCCTGCTCAAGAGCTTACAATCTAAGGAGAGGGGTGACACATTAGGTGAGGATAAATAGAGTATGTGAAGTAGTGGAGTGCATGTGGGCTGGGTGGGAAGAGGGTGCAAGAAATGAACAGAGGGGGGGATTATGGAGTGAGCTGATAGGCTTCTCTACAGTAATGTGTTTTCAGAGACTTCTTGAAGGACTGGAGAGACGGGGAGAGTCTAATGTTGTGGGGGATGGAGTTCCATAGAAAGGGGGCAGCTCGGGAGAAGTCCTGAATGTGGGAGTTGGAGGTGCGGGTACGAGGAGATGATAGCATCAGATCATTGAAGTGGTCGGGACGGGATGTACCTGTTATTAAGGGGGGAGATGTAGACAGGGGCGCAGTTACGGAGAGCTTTGTATGTGAGCACAAGTATCTGGAATTGGATTCGGAAGGAAACAGGGCGCTAGTGTAGAGACTGACAAAGGGGTGAGGTGTGAGAGGTGAGGTGGATGAGCCTGGCACAGGCATTCATAAGTGACTGGGACAAATTGATAGCACAGTTTAATGCAATGATCCCTTTCATACATTTCTATGCAATGGTGCCGTACTCGGGTGTAAAAATCTAAACACAGGAAAAAAATAAAAAACTCATTGTAAATGGAAACACATGCTTGAAGGGTATACTCTGGCCCCTTACAGGGTTACTATAGGGTAAAACCAAGATGGAAGAAATTGAAAGGGTTAAAAACAAACCCTCTTGACCCCCTTCACCGCCACACCCCCCCCCCCCATTAAAATATCTGGACTCTAGCACCAACCACCCTCCTCTGTATAGATAAGGCTGCAGGGGGCTATTGTTCTTCAGGCTACTCGAGATAAGAGATGGCAGCTGAATGAGACATGACAGGGAGTGTAAAAGACTACTAATCTACCCCCAGGTGATATCCTTTGAATACATCCCACACAATGAGATTTGAGTCCATGATTGATCCATTCACTCCATACTATGACCAAAACCATACAGTGAGGTGGTAGTGGCCGTTTAGAAAGGAACATCATGTTACACAGAGCAAGTTTGCATAGTATAAGCAGAAAAACACACACAAATGAACTACAGCGTGTTACAACGAAGAAGATAACAGCCTGAAATAACAGTGCCGTCTCCTTCTTGCACCGCCGGCATTTCTTCTCTGTAGTGTGATGACTGCCCGAACGAGTCAAAGTTGTACAACAAAAGAGGAAGTGTTACAATGACTTGTCCAAAGCAAGCTGTTTGGCCGGCTTACGGTCCCTTCATTCTTGCTTTATACTATAATCTAAGCAACTCCATGTGTCAGCGCGCACATAAGAAAAAAGTGATCGTCTGCGCTACATGCCAAAATAAACTCCGCGAACGGTTCTGCTTAAAATCCAGACCCCCTTCCTTTTTTTTACCCCCTCCTCTTGACGGAGCCACATGTGCGTATGGAAGTAATTAGCAGGTAGATGATGTATAAACAATTTCGATACCTGACAATTTATCAAACGTTTCTATTTCGTTTTTGCACAAGCAGAGCGATCGCTCGAGCCAAGACGAATTCTTATTGTCTTCAGCGGGTCAGCGGAGCACCATAAACTTAGAGGTGTCTCAGTCTGGATTTTGGTTTTAATATATTAAAAAATAAATAATAAAAAGGAACACGGAACAGGTATTTGGGATTTTTTTTCCTCCCTTTGCGGGGTAGGGTCAACAAAAAATGCTAGGGCAATAAGGGGGGGGGATGGCTACTTTGCCATTATTAAGGGCCATGTCAGACGAGCGCACTTTGTGCGCCATACTGACGTGCCTCCCGGCGTCTGTCGCAGCATTGTGACGTGTCAAACCGGCTACAAATTGTAGCACGTGCACGAATTGCGCGCTCTACAGCAGGTGTGCTGCGTACGTTCAGAAGGCCTCTAAGTTTAATGGGGCTGCAAAGCGCGATCCTCTATAATTGCGCCCAGTGATGTGGCCAGACGGGCGTTCGAGGAGTGGAAGGAATGCCCACTCTCACGGATGTTCCTTCCGCTCGTAAAACCGCTCGTCTGACACTGGCCTGCGCAGTCGGAATAGAAAAGTAGCCAAAGTGGAAAACCGACAGGACTGGCGAGCACGTTTTATAAGACTAGGGTCAAACGAATGCATTATTCGCAGCGACCGTCAAAAAGTGCGTCCGAACGCATTGCCGTATTTTTTCACGGAATGCGCGAAAACGGTCATACGATGCGCATTTTCGTGCGTGATTTTTTTCGGATCGTCAAAACACTTTTTGCGTCTGGACGTTATGTTGGCCGGACATGAGCAGTGTCTGACGTCTCCTAATCACTAACAATCGCCGCAGCGCACTCTGTACGTCAGTACTAGCGGTTCTGCTTTCGAAAAAATGCGTTCATTTTCCACTTGCGTTGCGCAGCCGGACTTTCGTGTGGCCGTACTTCGAATATTGGCTGTCATTGCGCGTCATTTGCTGCTGCCGTGATTAAGTGTGCCTAAACGCACGTTAAAAATGCGCTAGTCTGACCCCAGTACAAGCAAAGTCACGTTTTTAACATTATTTCTCTTCGATCTGGGGTCAGCGACCTTGGCCCTCCAGATGTTTTGGAACTACATCCCCCATAATGCCTAACTACTCATTAGGTCGGCAGAGCCTCATGGGAAATTGTTGTAAAACATCTGGAGGGCCAAGGTTGCTGACCCATGTCTTGGATCATTACAAGTTATTGGTTTTTCCCAAAGGTGTTATTCACCGAGCTGGTGGGAAATAATAACGATTTGGTCTGATCTAGCCAAACGGGGGGGGGGGGGGGGGGAATAGAGCTCATTCGAGGTTTCATTAGAAGCTAATATGTTATTAATAAGAAAGAAAATCACAAGTGCAAAAGAAAACATGTCTTAAAGATGACTGAAACCCGCCCCAATTGTTGGCTTAAAATTGGCAAATGTCAGCGGAGGAACTCTTGCACGTTGAGTTCAATAGCCAAAGGAATCCACAAAAGGAAGGGTCCGACTGTGAAGGGATTATCCAACAAGTGCTCCCTGCCAGTAGCTCAATTAAACGCCAATATCTTCAGATGTTAATCGCTTGACTAAAGAGTTATTCATCGCTCGGGTCGCCGACAAGTAAAGGGGTTTAGAGAATTCGTAATCTGCTAAAACAGAAACTGGGAGGTGGGAGACTCTCCAAAACCATCCAAACTCATCATGTAAAGTGAAGACTGTACGGCTATGAAAACGAACACCGGCTGGTCTGGACCTCAGGTGAGTTTATAGGCTCTCACGGCTTTAGGGATGTGCGCGGAGGCGGCTCTAGATTTGGTGAGCAGCAACATTTCAACTGCACAAACAGCGATGCCGCATTGCTCGAGAAAGGATGCTTGTACAACCGAAACATTGCGGCTCACATCTACTAGGTTCGAGTGCTGGGTCCTTCTTTCCAGTAGGTTATAACTGGAGTCTTTCGGCCGCTCCTGAAGCACCATCTTTGAAAAGAACATTATCACACATTGCTTTTGTGAGTGCACAACCTTATTTTTATTTAGTGAAGACTTGGACAATGTGGAAATGCGTCGTCTAAAAAGCTCTCTTTGAAGTATGTGCATGTAAGAGGGAATTTTGTGCCAATGGCACGTGCATCAGTTCACCTAATGGTGCAAGGCCCGATTTGAGGTAAAAACAAAGCAACACCAATGATGGAAAAAGGTGTGGGTGATCACCTGTAACCCAAAAAGGGTAGTACTTCCCCGGAAAGGATTGAACCTATAATAAATTACCAAAGGTACAGGATGGCCTAAAGCCATGTAGCACACAAAGGGGAAGACCAGGGATATTAGACCAATAGTGGAAAGCAACGCTGCAGAAGAGACCAAATTGAATACATCGACGTGCTGGGCAGTGCTTATGTCAGGGGAGCTGTACAATATTAGTGAGTATTGAAGTGCAAATACTTCAGAATACCTACAGAGGACTAGTTGCTGACCCTGGAAAATGTAGATTTTTATTCTTATTCTTTCCCTGCTGATAATCCACTAATGAGACATACAGCTAATGGTCCATATAGAGAGATCTTATCCTTACAGGATGCAGCAGTGAATAAATAGCCACAAAGGTTTCAGATTGGCAACGTCTGCCACCCTGTCAGCATGCACATGAAATGCCACATTGGTTGCCAGTGACGTCATTAAAAATGGAGTGGTGCTCCATTAACCTGCTATGCTTAAGCGTGCAATATTAGAACCGTGCTCATTAAAACCATAAAAATAGAGTGCTTTGGGACATGAAAAGTGGAAATAAATAGACAGCCGGGGAGGTTAAATTTGGTCTCCTCTGCAGCGTTGCTTTCCACTATTGGTCTAATCTCCCTGGTCTTCCCCAATTTGAGGTAAACCATACACGACCACCCATTTTTCCTAATTTCAGAGCCAACTCTGACAGTGGCCTCCTAAACACAGACACCTTGCCGTCTCTGCTACCCCCCCCCCCCGACATTTATAAATCACTATATTTTATTGTTTTTCAAATTTAATAACAAATTAAAAACATCAGACAAGATGGGAAAATATGAGGGGGAAAATATGAGGGGGAATAAAAAAAAAGGAAAACCGACAAGTAAGAGCAAAATCGGAGTAATAGGGCAGACACAACTATCCAAATGAAGGCACAGATTAAGAACAGGATCACAGGGCAAATATTCCAGCGATAATGATCAAACAACAGAGAGTGGAGCAGCATAGCAAAAAGAAATGTGATAACAGACAGGAACCGTATCAGTAAAGGGATATTTTAAAGACGGGATTCAGGAAGGCCTCATCATGAGGGAATAACAAAACATCTAGGGGAATTAACCAAAAAATAAAATCGAAGAGATTCTCATCTGTACATTAGAAGCCAGGGAGACCATACAGTCATAACATTGTGAGGAGTATCAGTTAATAAAGCAGTAATTTCCCCCCGTAGTCTAATGTACTCCATTTTTGGAAGAACCTGAGTGTACGTAGGCATACCCGATTTCCACAGTTTGACAATGCATAGCCTGGTGCCACCATAATGTTCCGAAGGAGTAAATTAGCAGGTTTATTCATGCCGTCAACACTAACACCAATCTCTGGGGCGTAAGGGATGTCCCACACGAGTATTCAGGAGCCAAGAATGAAGAGCTTGGCCCACAAAGGAGTTACTAACGGGCAGGACCAGGTTGCATGTAATAGGGAGCCCAGTTCACCACAGCCATGAAAGAGAGGGGAGAGACGTGTAGGAGGGGGGGGGGATACCATCTACTGAGGAACTTGTACGTGTTCTCCTGGAGGTACACACAACATGAAACCTTACAGCAATTATCAGTTAAGATTCTCCAGATTTTAGAAGCTAGGGAAAGAGTCAAGTCCGATTCTCATGCTAACATACAGTATGTGCAGCTTTGAAACCATTGATATATGGAGGAAATCATTCCCCTAGGTTTCTGAGATGCCAAAGCTTTTCAAGATAGGTAGTTGGAAATTTCGGAATATAGCATGCAATACTCTCCACGTAAGAATGTATTGAATGTATTCCCTGTCCCATTATTTCAACCATGGAGTTAAATGATATCACCTTCCCTCAACCTAATATGTCGGCAATTCTATACAATGCCCTATTAGACCATGTGGCGGAGGGGGGGGGGACTGGGCCCGAGGTCCACGGGGTAGACAAGGGGATGAGGACAGAATAGTCCTTCAATAGCCAACATATGCAGGTAATACCTATCCCATAACCCCAGCTCACGTCTAAGAATTGGATTATTAATACGAATAGGAGGCCACAAAGTGGGCTTCAGGAGTAGAGTGCTGCTTAAGTGCGGTTGATTAAGAAGTGTTTGTTCGATAAGGGTCCAATGAGCCTGGTTGATCGAGTTAAATCACATGGTCGACTGAGATAGTATGGCCGCTAAAAAAAATAATGGTATAACGCGAGGGTGCCTAGGCCACCAACACTCTGCAAATATAGCACCTTCTTGTTCAGACACGGTCTCTGGGAACCCCATATGAAAAGGAGTACTAGCCATATGTAGCCTTGTCAATTCCACTTTATATTCCTTCCCCTGAAAGTCCATAAACAGGTAAAAGGGTCAGGTTTACCGCTGAAAAACACCCAAGCCAGGAAATATGAGGTTTAGATCATCTGTGCAAATCTCTATGTAAGGACTGGAATAAGGGACAATAGTTAGGCTTATAGAATTTAGACATTGAGCTAGTAAGAAAGATGCCCAAAACTTTGAAGGTGGATGTGGCCAAATAAATGGAGCGTCAGCTTGCATAGCATCAATAGCGTCACTGGGAAGGGGGATGGGGAGGGCTTCATATCTTGTTGAGTTTAGGTTAGTTTATAACCCGATATGTCAGAGAATTCTCTATAATGCCAGACACAGCAGGCATGGATTGCGTCGGGTCTGTTAAAGTAAGAGGGATATCGTCTGAATAGAGAGATTTTAAAATCCTGCATGCCGATCCGTACACCTGGGATCCTCTGCTCCACCCTAATCCAGTCCATCAGAGGTACGATACACAAGGCAAACAGCAATGGGGACAGAGGGCAGCCTTAACTTGTACCATTTTTAAGAGGATTTGCGGTGATGGATGACCACAGGATCTAATCGAGGCTGAAGGAGCGTGATCTAAGGCTACAATTGCGGTCAAAAAAGGGCCCTGGAATCCCATGTTACAGATAACTTGAGTCATGTCCACTTTTTGGCATCCAGGGATAGGAATACAGTAGGATCCTTTTATGTTTCCGCAACATGTATAAGATGTAAAAGCTGTCTAATGTCAGGGGCTTCCTATGTGGGACGAATCCCACTTGGTCCGAGTGAATCAAACAAGGTAACACTTCATTAACACGGATTGCTAATAGCTTTGTACAATTTTAAATCTGTATTGATTAAAGAAATAGGGCGATTAGTGCAGTACGTCCGATCTTTAGAGGGTTTAGGAATAACGACTATAGTAGCCATTTGCATGTCTGAGGGGAGAACAGAACCATTAAGGATCTCATAAAAGGCTGCGGCTAGGCATGGGGCTAGGATAAACTAAAATTTCTTATAGTAAAAGTCAAGTGGACCATCAGGGTCAGGAGCTTTATTAGACTTTAGTAAAGCAATTGCCGACAGGACCTCCACGATCGGCACATTCAGAGCCTGTTACTCCACTTCAGTCAGGTTAGGAAGAGTTATAGAGTAAAAAAAAAGCCTTTTGGGTGCGAATTGTCTCAGGTCCAATAAGGACCTTACATCTGTCGTAGAGCGATGTGTAGTAAGAGGAGAGAACCTCTAAGTTACACTGGGGGTCGTAAGTCCTCCATCCAGAGTTCGTATTGCTGTCAGTCTAGTCCGATCCCCAAGAAGTTTGGCCACTAAAGTGTCATGTTTGTTAGCTTTATGAAAGACCCTCTGGGTAGTGCGTTCAAGAGCCCCCGCTGCCTTCCCCTGTAGGAGGCTGAGCAGAGCAGCGTCTCCTTCATTTGGAGAAGGATTGCAGGGTCTCGAGTGGACCTGTGAGTGCAGTTCCAGGTTTCGCAAACCTTGAAGCCGGATTTGGTAGGCCGATTCCCTCTCCTTTTTAAGACGGGAAGCTCATTTGATAAAATGACCCCTATTAACTGGTTTATGAGCAGCCCATATCAAGAAGCGAGGACAGGTGAGTTTGGTCATGTTTAACGAAATAGTCAGTGAGGGCTTCCTCAGTGTCTAGCTGTAGGGGCTGGTTATGGGCTAGAGGGATGAAGCCCCCAAATAGGGGAGCCCCTCTGACCCTTTGTAATCCTCTTCAATACCCACAATGTTAAAGAAAACTAAACGTTGCTTATGAGCTGGTGACAGCTGGGTTCCTGTCACCCTGGTATTGACTTTTTTAAATCCTGTCACACTTAACCGAAAACCAAATGGTCCTTAAGGTTATTCATTTTTGCTCCGGTTTAATGCAGGTTGCAAGAAAAACACTGTGTCCCACTTAATAAAAAATAGAGGAAATATATTTTCCTTGTAGGAGAGAGGATTTGCCTTAAAGCAAACAAAACATTGAGAGAAACAAACTGTAACCTGGCTGGTAATTTACAGTATACTCGTGCATTTCACTTACTGTGTTGGTTGGGTCTTCTTGCAATATTCTGTCATATATCTGTAGTGCATCATCGTACCTGTAAAAAACAAACAAAAACACAAGGTATGGAAAGCTAGCCCTGAAAGCTTACAACAAAATATAGGTCTTGCATTTCCACACATAAAGAGTTCATGGAAAAGGGAAGTGCTCATGCCACTGTACAGAGCACTGGTGAGACCTCACTTTGAGTACTGTGTGCAGTACTGGAGACCGTATCTCCAGAAGGATATAGACATCTTGGAGAGAGTTCAGAGAAGGGCTACTAAAATGGTGTACGGCTTGAAGGAGAAAAGTTACCAAGAAAGGCTTAATGATCTTAACATGTACAGCTTGGAAAAAAGACGAGACAGAGGAGATATGATAGAAACATTTAAATACGTAAAGGGAATCCACAAGGTAGAGGAAGGGAGTATATTTAAAAGGAAACAAAGTAGCAAAACAAGAGGACATAGTCTTAGATTAGAGGGGCGAAGGTTTAAAAGTAACATCAGGAAGCATTATTTTACTGAGAGGGTGGTGGATACATGGAACAGCCTCCCAGTTGAAGTGGTAGAGGCCAAAACAGTAATTGAATTTAAGCAAGCATGGGATAGGCATAAGGCTATCCTAAACAAAAGATAAATCCAGGTAAAGTATCCATGTAATTGGGCAGACTAGATGGGCCGAAAGGTTCTTATCTGCCGACATTTTTCTATGTTTCTATGTTTCTAAGCAATAGAGAAAGTATAGCCATAGGCTTTTCCCTTAAGCGCAAACAAACATGCCTCAAAACAGAACAGAATTAAAATGATATGATTGTTTATTAATTATGGAATATTTTTTTTCATATACACTCCCTGCTCACTCCATGATTATTTTTCAAGACTGTCAATACTCCATTTGAGCGCGTCCCTCGGCTGTTACCAGCTAGACATTGCCTGCTGTAGGAAGCAGCATGGTACCAGTCCCTGACATACAATGCACCTGCGATAAGCTTAGATGTGGAAAGGCAGAAGCATTGAGGTGATCAGGGAGTCAGCCTCAAGTTAAGGCAGCACATGACAAAATGTTTTCTCCCAAACAGCAGAAGGCTTACCAATGGGCAGACAGACCGTAAAACAGAAACTTCAACTTTGAAGCTCTGCCACAGCAGACGGCACCAGCTGGGAATGGGGTGGAGACAAACTATTGACCATTTAAAAGGGACATGCATGCTTTGCTAGTGTGCTTTTAAAAACATGCAATGCCTTCTGAGTGAGTCAGTAGTGTCATTCGGCAGGCATAAAAAGCAAGTAAATATGATATTTTTTCATATTTACCCGCTTTTCTTTCTTGGAGTTTTCCACGCCCACCTCAGGAGATAGTTTAAGCTAACCAATCAGTGCCTATACCTAGGGATAGCTAAAAAACGCACTGAACATATGCGTCTCAGTTGCTCCTCCTCCCTCCTGCACTGTGACCTTTCACCCCCAGCTACTGCAGAGACAGGGAAGGAAAGAAATCCACACACAGGGAGAAAAAGAGACAGCAGAGAGAGGGACAACAAAGAAAAGCACAGAGACACAGCAAGAAACGGTAAAGAGAGAAAGACAGCAAGATAAAAGCAGAGAAAGTGGAAGAAAAGGTGCAGTGAGAGAGAGCACACACAAGAGACAGACAGCGCAAGAAAGCGTGAGGGAGTGACTGTCTGAGGGACTTTGAGTGAGACAGCGAGTCTGTAAATCTTGAAAGAACGCAAGTGAGCGTGTCAGTGGATGACAGTCTGTGTGTGGGAGCGAGTCAGCGGGTGAGTGTGGGAGCGAGTCAGCAGGTGAGTTTGGGAGCGAGTGTGGGAGCAGGTGAGTGTGGGAGCGAGTGAGTGTGGGAGCGAGTGAGTGTGGGAGCGAGTGAGTGTGGGAGCGGGTCGGCGAGTGAGTGTGGGAGCGAGTCGGCGGGTGAGTGTGGGAGCGAGTCGGCGGGTGAGTGTGGGAGCGAGTCGGCGGGTGAGTGTGGGAGCGAGTCGGCGGGTGAGTGTGGGAGCGAGTCGGCGGGTGAGTGTGGGAGCGAGTCGGCGGGTGAGTGTGGGAGCGAGTCGGCG
Organism: Leptobrachium leishanense; assembly: GCA_009667805.1. NCBI lineage: Eukaryota > Metazoa > Chordata > Amphibia > Anura > Megophryidae > Leptobrachium > Leptobrachium leishanense. Next base: position 53,371,901 of record CM019067.1, on the reverse strand, counting down.
GGTGAGTGTGGGAGCGAGTCGGCGGGTGAGTGTGGGAGCGAGTCGGCGGGTGAGTGTGGGAGCGAGTCGGCGGGTGAGTGTGGGAGCGAGTCGGCGGTGTGAGTGCTGGGAGCGAAGTCGGCGGTGTGAGTGTGGGAGCGAGTCGGCGGGTGAGTGTCGGGAGCGAGTCGGCGGTGGTGTGGAGCGAGTCGGCCGTGTGAGTGTGGAGCGAGTCGGCGGTGAGCGTGTGCTTTCACAGATGCAGAGATGCTAATATTCAGTTCCTCGGTTTCCCCAGTCTGAGGTCCTGATCGTGCACAGCTTGTGTTAGTTCATACAGTTACAGGTATTTAACCCCTTAGTGACAGGGCGGTTTTACACAAATCCGTCCTTTAGTGACCGCTGCTGTTTTTACGTTTCTGCGCTGTTAGGGTTTAGGTCAAATTTTCCTCTTACTCGTTTATTCAACCCACACATATTATACACCCTTTTTCCCGCCATTAAATGGACTTTCTAGAAATACCATTATTTCCATCATATCCAATAATTTACTATAAAAAAAATATGAAATATGATGAAAAAAATGGTAAAAACACACTTTTTCGTAATTTAATCCCAAAAGCTACAACCACCAATAAAGACCACGGCTAAATAGTTTCAAAATTTTATCCCGAGAATAGAAATACCCAATTTTTACATGTTTTTGCCTTTTAACCCTTTCACTGCTGAGCCAGTTCACCTATGTGCGCTGCGCTCATTCTGACCATTTTGTGCTAATTATTTTGAGATGACAGCCTAGGTCCTATTTAATTAAACCCCCCCCCCCAGACAAAAAAAAATAAATTAAAAAAAAAAAACTTTTTTTTATTTTATTAAAAAATTTTATTATTATTTTTTTATTTTATTTTAATTTTTTTAATTTTTTTTTTTAAACCAAACCTGGTCATGTTTGGTATCATTGGAAAGGCCATGATCATCTAGCTGCCATGGATTGGGAGATAAAGGGATCCTTAGGATCCCCTTATCTCTACATGGCAGCTAGATGGTTAACTGGCCCACTGACATCCTCACACATATGGTGAGGTTGTCAGTGGGTGGGGGGGGGACCTGGAGGCTAGGCTGACATCCAAGATGTCAGCCCCCCTCCAGGTTCGAATCGCGTTTTGGTGCCAATTTGCGCTAAAACGCGATCCGGCGGCGAAACGGTTAATGACTCTCCCCTTTTCAGCGGTGCAAAAAGCATCTCCCTAGCTTCAATGGTTAGGGAGATATAGGGCTCCGAAGGAGCCCTCCCCTCCATTGATTTGAATGGGGGCACCTGCTGATGACGTCACCACGCAGCGTGGCGACGTCATCAGCCTCGCCTGCCCATGTAAATCACATGGGCAGGCTTCCTCCCTGCCAGATCACCTAGGGATCCAGCGAGGGAGGTGAGTATCGGGCGGGAGGGGGATTTGGCACCGCTGACGCACCCTGTACGTCCGCGGGTCCAAGGGAGACCTGTGGACAGGACGTACAGGCAGTGGCGTAGCGTGGGGGGCTGGGGGGGCCGTGGCCCCGGGCGCAGTTTTGTTAGGGACGCATTTGCGCTCCTAAAACTGGCCCGGGGGTTGAGGGGACGCAGATGCCGGGCAGCGCGGGAGCGCCTGCCCGGTCTTTAACAGTCCGTCCTGTTAGGTGCTGCGCGGCGTGCGCAGCCGGTCACGTGGTCCGGCTAATCAGGTGGTACGGAGTCTCTGTACCACCTGATTGGCCGGACCACGTGACCGGCTGCGCGGCATCACCTAACAGGACGTACTGTTAAAGACCGGGCAGGCGCTCCCGCGCTGCCCGGCATCTGCGTCCCCTCAACCCCCGCCGGAGCTGGGGCCTGGGGCAATATCCAGGTAAGGGCTGGGGGCAAATCCATGAGCTGGGGGCAAATCCATGAGCTGGGGGCAAATCCATGAGCTGGGGGCAAATCCATGTGAGAGCTGGGGGCAAATCCATGAGCTGGGGGCAAATCCATGTGTGAGCTGGGGGCAAATCCATGTGTGAGCTGGGGCAAAATCCGATAACGTCCACAGGTTGGGGGGGGGCGCACAATTCTTTGCTGGCCCCGGGCGCTGACAACCCACGCTACGCCACTGCGTACAGGGTGCGTACAGGGTACGTCAGGGGTCCTTAAGGGGTTAAAATGCGCTAGCAAGTTCCATAGCGCTGTACAATGGGTGAGACAGAATAACAAATTTCCATACAAGTTAAACACACAGAACAGTAAGATAGAGGACTTTTCACAAGAGATATCAATCTAAGAGGAGAGGAGTGACACACTAGGTGAGGGTAATAGCTGAGTATGTGAAGTAGTGGGGTGCATGGGGGCTGTGGGCAACATGGAGCAAGAAATGTAGCTCAGGTTAAGCTTTGATGGGTGCAATAGTGGGTGGAGTAGTGGGCGGGGAGGAGGCGGGGAATATTCAGGAAGTGTGAGCTGAAGAAACACCTAGCTGAGGGGCGTTGTCAGAGAAGATGAACTGACAGTTTAAAGCAAGAAAAACATTTTTTTTTTTTTTTTTTTTTTTTACACATTTTTAAAACTTTCATTGATTTATTCTAGTTTGTCTATAGGTATAAAAGTGTTTAAATGTCAATTCAAAAAAAATATTTCTAGACATGCATATCCCTTTAAGTTCACTTAAAATGTTATGGTAGCCGCAGTGACCCTTTAAGCAGCATTTGTAGACCATTCCACCCCATCTGCCTCCTGGCCCACATTCCTATTTAGGGACCTTTGTAACTCTAGGATGATGGTGACGAAGAGCTAGTCCACATACATCACGCTCACCACAACACACATCAGGAGCACTTTGATTCCTCTACGTGTGGTAAGAAAAAATTAGAAAAAATATACACATATCCAATTTCTGATTCATACCTTTCCATTGCCTCGAACCTCAAGCCCGTCAACTTCTTTACTCTGTGGCTCCCAGGAAACTGCCTCCGTAGCTCTTGAAGAGAAGACTGTGCCAAAAACGAAAACGTTAGGGTGGGCTTAAGAAATGTCTAGACTAGAAATTTGGTGACGGTCCGTATCTACTTTATCCATGCCGTGTCCCGACAACCTGCCTCTCTACATATAGGGTGTAAAAGTAACAAAAAAGGAAATGTTTAAGTGTCAAAATACTTCTACAGGATACAAAGTCTACTGCTAAAGACATAAAACGTCTTACTACTTGTAAAAGCACATTAATTGGAAATGAAAGGGTAGTTTTACAGAAATATAAATCAGTCTATGGGAGTTATTCACTGCAATCCCAATAGCAAGCTAGAAGTGGAAAGGAGCCTATAAATTGTGATAGTGCAATATACAGTATATATGGGGTTTGAAGGAATTCATAGAATTGTATTGTTAGACATTGGTGTGCCGTTTGTTTTATATTGCTTACAGAAATAAATATGCCAAGGAACAGGGTGGCTGCCCCACTATTTAAAAGTAACTTGTATAAATAAATAGGAGGTCGATTAGAAAACAAAACGCAGACTTACCATGACCAGGTCATCGCGACCACAATCAAGAGCAGCGATCATTACTTGCTCATGGATTATCCAGACTACACAGAGAAGAATACAATACGGTTAATAAAGTAAACAAACACAATGTAAAGATCACCCTTTTGGGGTATTAGGTGATTGAAAAATAAACAACAAAAAACAAAACGAAAACACAGGAATGGGCTGTAGGACAAAAGAAAAAAAAAGGGAATAGTTACAAAAAAAATAAAAAATGGAAGGGCACATTTAAACAAAAATGTATATATTGCAGCAGCCAAGATTCCAAAGGGCCGGGATCACCAACCCTAATGTGCAAAGAGGAAGGACCGGACAGTCAATAGACTGTATATGTAAGGCCTAACCCAGAGGAACCATCACTTTGAACCAAAATACCAGGTGAAGAATTGTCTCAATGAAATCAAACATTTAAATCAATTCGCTGTGAAAGTGAAATTAAAAAATAAGTATGCGTAGAATTGCAGTTCTTGGAACATTGTGCCACGACAGTGATGAGAAACATTTGTACTGCAGAGGTTTAAGAACTGCAGGTCCCATCACACTCAGCCATCCAGTTGTCTAACCTGGGCGGCCCATTAAATTCTATAAAATCAATAAAATTCAGAGTTGCACATGTCACGAGCTACTTTGGATGTAGTGTAGACGGCATCTAGGGGTAAGCAGACAGCATATTAATCTTGGACTTGCACCAGATACACAGACTGGTGGTATGCAACGGCGGTGGTAAGAGAATAAGTATACTGAGTAATATAAATGTAAAAAAAGAAAAAGAAATGTAAAAAAGACAATATGGGCAAGACAAAGAAGAAAGGATCAATCCGAAGATCAAGGTGGATCTGGAGTCTTATAGCGAGCTGGGAAATATGCAGACTAGTCAAAAGGCAAGGGTCTTATCAGTCATTCCCATCTCTGGATAGATTCAGAAAATGCTCCGATATTTCAAAAATTCTATTGAAAAAGGAGATGTATTATGGGGGAAAGGGGAGCAGGGATAAAACAATTATAGTCATAAAATGCAAGATATAGCTTTTAAAACCCCTACATAAGCCACTGTGCGAAATAAAAGGCCTTTCTAAGACCGCAGAGCGAAGTATTTAAAGATCTAGCCTGAATACATATAGTATAAACGTTACATTTCTACTTTTTGGTTCCCCCCCCCCCCGCTCCCTGAACTCCATCTGCTTTAGCATGGGGAGGGAATAGTGTTGGGCCAATAAGACGAATACTATCCAATCTATTAAAACGAGTATATCTATGTGCCAGCAAAAAAGGGGGGAAAACAAAAACAATTTAGTATTACATCTTGTAAAAAAAAAAAAGAAGTTAGGAGAAAATTAGACTTTGAAATTGGTAAATTTTCCAAATATCAGATTGTAGAAGGACCTAGGAAACACTTAAAAGGTCAATCAAACAGCACTGAAATTTCAGAGAAGTTTTGGTGCTCTTTTGTTTGGCGCGCCTCGGCGCAGGTCCCGAAGTGCGCAGAATATGGAGCCGTTGAACTGACTGCAAAACTGCATAAAAAAGAATAGGAACTCGGCTATTTTTTTAAAAGGTGTTTAAACCAATAAAAATGCGTGGAAATAATAAAAAGGTCCTAAAGAAAAAAAAAAACGGGAATCAAAAACGCCACCTAAAAAAATCCAGGAAAATACCAAAAGAATAAAATAAAAAGGCTTTTTGCTGAAACTGAAGCGGTTGAATAAAATAAATGAAAATATTTGTTCCATTGAAACCCATGGGATTCGCCTGTTTAAACATGTCGAACTGAACCATTGAAAATCAGAGCATTTCGCCGACACGTCGGTGCAGTTCGATGTTCTGTGAATAGATTAACCATTAACCACTTCGCTGCTGAGGACGCGCTCAGCGCGTCCTCAGCAGTCCCGCTGGTGTGCTGAGGACGCGCTCAGCGCATCCTCACATTGGGGTCAGCGTTCGGCCGGGTTCCGGCCGATCGCTGGCCCCTCCGGTGCGGGCTGACATCCTGGATGTCAGCCCGGCATCCGGACCAGCAGCCGCCAGAATTAGGTGTCATCGCGGGGGCGCGATGACACCTAATTCAGGCGCCCCCCCCACATGTGCGGAGGAGGCGTCTGAAAGGAGGGGGGGAGGTCCTTCGGACCTCTCTCCTCCCGATCGGCAGCGCACAGGGGGTTAACCCAGGCATCATTTGGAAGGGCACAGCCTGCCCTTCCAAATGATGCCTGGCATTAACCCCTGGGGAGCTGGATCGCGAATCGGCGCTGAAAAGCGCCGGTTCGCGATCCTTTCCCGGAGCTAGCCGACATCTTGGATGTCGGCCAAGCCTCCGGGAACTCCCCCAGAGGACTGGCGTCATCGTGCGTAGCACGATGACGCCAGTCCTAGAGTTAAACCCTAACTGCCACCAACTGTGGAGATAGGGAGTTCATTGGAACTCCCTATCTCCCGATCCGTGGCAGCTAGGGGTTAAATTTTGGTATCGTTGGATCGGCCAGAGCATGGCCGTTCCAACGATACCAAACGCTACAGTGAAAAATTTTGTAAAAAAAAAATGAAAAATAAAAAAATAAAAAATTTAAAAAAAAAATTAAACACTTTTTTTTATTTTTTGGGTTTGTTAATGCAGCAATATTGTTCCCATTTCAATTATAATGTGAACAATGATGCTGCACTAACGATTTTGTATGCGGTGCGTTTGTTAAAAATAGTGTCATTTTCCCCAAAAAAAAAATGTAACGAGACCCCATCTCTAATTTTTTTAACAAGCGCACCCCATACAAAATATAACCGCAATTGCTCGCATGTTAAAATGTGGAAAAAAACACTTTACACATTGTAAATTATTGAAAATACATATTTTATTGCATTTTTTGTTATAATATACAGACATGACATAACGTATACATATAATAATGACATATTATGAATCTACCGAGTCTGACGGAAAGAACGATATATAATATGTCTGGGTCATATACTAAAATAAGCCTTCAAAACACGTTTAAACATGATGCGCAAAACAGGTAAAAATGACCTCAGCATAGGGGCGGGAAAAGCCTCAGCAGCGAAAGGGTTAATTCTCTATGGAACAATTTCACTGCCGCCGAGGATTGCCTATCAGTGGCGTTCTGCACGTATTTCAATTCGTCAGTAATCGGTGAATTGACAGCTTTCTGAATAGCCGAACAGCCGAACCGAAATTGCACCGTATGGGGAAAATCCCCATTTAGTGCAATGCTGTGGCAAGCTCAAGCTCCTGCTCTATATAACCCTTTAAGACTTCTAGTGCAACATCGCAAATAATGAAAAGATTAAAAAGCAGGTGAAAAAGCTCAAATTCACCCACTTTGAGGACTAATTTGATCCTTTCAAGGGTTAATATTTAAGTTTTTACTATTTTAGTTTATTTTTGTTCCATTTACTTGGTTTTGACTGGCACGTGTAATATATATATATTTACACACTTGTTGTAGTAAGCAGGTTACAGAAGGAGCAGATTCTGTATGAATAGCTGCATTTATTTTCAGAAATTATTATACTTGCTTGGAGCGCTGCACTTTGTTTAATCAATCTATATCCATATCTTGAGAGGGCTTGATATACAGAAGAAAAAAAAAAATTACCAGCCACTGATGGGACATCCAACCCTTGCTTGTGGTGAGGACCTCTAGAATACCCACAAAGGGCTACGGGCAACATACCAAAGTTTGCGCAAATGAAATCTAAAAGAATTTCGTGTTTACACTTGGTTCCTATCCCCAAAAATCTTTTATAATATTATATGCTAATTTTCCATTATTTGAAAACATCTGAAATCCAAAATCCTAATCCCGAGCATTTCGGAAAAGGGATGCTCAGCCTGTATCTTTATTCGTGGGGCTTTTGGAGTAATGGATCACAAAGCCATCCATTGCATACAGAGTTAAAGGATCAGTGCTAGTTTTTTTTTTGTTTTTTTGGAGAAAGTATTTTTACCAGGAAGGATACATTGAGATTTCTCTCGTTTTAAAGTATGTCCTGGGTGGCGAGTAAGTAGCGTTAGGTGTCTTGCCTAAGGTCACTTAATCGAGCGGTGCTCTTGCCGGGATTCGAACCCGTGTCTCCACAGTTTCCAATGTCAGGTCTTACGCTTTCACTTTAATTAAATAAATAAAAATACAAAATTTAATAGCCTAACTTTGTAGTTTAACTCCTTCACTGCCAGGCCTTTTTGGGGAAGGAGAAAAAACATTTATTTGATATAAGGTTGAAACAACGAATCAATTAATCAACAACTAATCGATAATGAAAATAGCTGACAACTATTCTCATTACTGACTAATCGGCTAGTCCAGTGGATCCCAACCGCGGTCCTCAGGTGCCCCCAACAGGCCAGGTTTTGAGGATTGTCTTGGGGAAATACAGACTGAATCCTGCAATCACTGAGCAGCAAATCACATCACCTGTGCTGTGCTTCAGATATCTGCATACCTGACCTGTTAGGGGGACCTGAGGACCGCGGTCAAGAACCACTGGGCTAGTTGATTAATTGGCCTGTGTAGAGCACACACTGTTTAGAGTCAAACAGAGTTAAACATTATTAACCTCAGATGCTACTCTGGAGCGGATTGGAGATGATGTGCTGCTGCTTTACTCTGTATGATTTAGATTTAGGGTTATGTTGGACATCACCAGTTTGTCTTTAGTGTACAACAGTAGCAGAACTATCACACAAACTGTTGGATACTGCCACTGGGTGGTTGGAGCTGTATCGCCTGTGTTTTATCCTTACTTGGAACTGGAGTCTTGTGCCACCACCCCACCCTCCCGTCCAGAGCTGCCATTGCTCCGTTTGGTCCTGGTCCCATTCCCACAAACTCCCTCCCAAACTCAGGTCTAGTCTCTTGCCCAAACGCTTATTCACAAATTCATTCCCTCTCATCTCCAATCCCTTCCCCCACTCAGTTTGCCCACAAAATCATTTATTATAAAAAAATAAAAACAAGGGACACATTACACACCCTGACCACTTTAGCTTAACATTTATTTTTTTTGGGAGAAAGGATTTTACCAGGAAGGATACATTGAGATTTCTCTCATTTTCAAGTATGTCCTGGGTGGTGAGTATGTACTGTTAGGTGTTTTGCCCAAGGACACTTACTGGAGAGGTGCTCTGGCCGGGATCGAACCGGTGTCTCCAAGGTTATAGAGCAGTGATGTTACCTCTACTCCACCCAGCCAGCACTTGGTCAGGTTGCGTGGAGCACCCTCCCCTTCTCACTCAGCTTTGCGTACGGACATCAGCATGTCTATCCGAGTGCTCGTAGCTGCGTTCGTTCAGGGAGAAAGACGACATGAGCTTAAGCTGCGTACGCAAAATCCATCACTCTGCTCTTGCGTACCTTTTGAGTGAAAAGTATGCAGCGATACATAATTTGTAGGGATGCACCGATACTAGCACCAGTGCCGATACAGGGACCTGCACGAGCACTTGGTACTCGTGCATAGGTCCCCCAATACCTAAACCGATACCGTAAGCCAGCGCTGGGCTGGCTTGCAAGCCAGTTTCCTTGCGGCAGTTTTCGGCGCGCTGCCAGGGTCTTTTTACTTCGAGCGGCCGCCGGCAAAGTGTTGTAGCCCGGCCGCTCGTTGGGAAGCACACACAGCTGCGATCATGAGATTGCCGAGTTCACGAGATCTCGTGAACTCCAGGATCTTGCGAGACCGCGGCTGTGCGTGCTTCCCAACGAGTGGCCGGGCTAAAACCCTTTGCCGGCGGAGGCTCAAAGTAAGAAGACCACCAGAGGACCCTGGCAGAGCGGGTGGGTGAGCGGAGGGAGATACACACACACACACACACACTAGATAAGCCAGCACTCCAGGGTTTTCAAAAAATCCAGTTTTATTAATCCACAATCACCAACATTTCGGCTCCCTATACGGAGCCTTCCTCAGGACAGACATGTATTCACAAAAACATACACTATTTAAATAAACACCATAATTACAGAAAAAAGAATACCAATTGCTCACCACACAGTGTGTCGAGTTCTCTGCGTGTTTCCCCTGCTACCGTGCATGCGCCGATCTCCGGCACCAACTACCGACATCACTCTAGTTGCCCTGACAACCCCAGATACACTCTGGGGTTGTTAGGGCAACCAGCGTGACGCCGGAAGTCGGCGTATGCGCGGTAGCAGGGGAAACATGCCGAGAACTTGACACACAGGGCGGTGAGCAATTGGTATTCTTTTTTCTGTAATTATGGTGTTTATTTAAATAGTGTAGGTTTTTGTGAATATATGTCTGTCCTGAGGAAGGCTCCATAATGGGAGCCGAAACGTTGAGGATTGTGGATTAATAAAACTGGATTTTTTAAAAACCCTTGAGTGCTGTCTTATCTACAGTTCGATATCCATTGAGGCCAGTGCTGAGCACCAGGTACTTAAAGTTGATGGTGAACCGTGAGTGCAAACCTTGTTGTTTTGTAATATACTATATATACACACACACACATATATATATAACACGTCTGTTCTTATCGGAAAGGGGTCACATGACTTTAAATAAAAGTATCGGTACTCGTATCGGTGAGAACTATTATAAAGTATCAGTACTTGTACTCGGTCTTAGAAAAATGGTATCGGTGCATCCCTAATAATGTGTATGTACGTACAAAAGTTGAAAAAAAAATTTCAATAAATAAATAAACCAACTAATCCATTATGAAAATAATTGTTAGTTGCAGCCCTAATATGAAACATGGGATGCGTAGATTGTAGTTAATGAAATGTAGGGCATTATGCAAAAACATTTTTATTCTGAGACACCGTGAGCAAATTATAATAATTTTAAATCAAACTTTTACTTTTCTTTTTCAATTACATAAAAAAGTATGCTCTTATTTAATTTTTCACGCACTGGATTATCCTTTCCAAAAATATTGCGAGATTAGTGTTTCTACACTCTGGATGGTGTCCCCTATCTTGCCTAATGTCGCACGGTGTCTGCATCATCAGTATACAGTCAGAAATGGCCTGTGTCAGATACAGTAAATATTAAAATGATAGAAAATAAAAATGGTCAGATCTCCTGCTTCTGGGGATATGAGATTATTAGCAATGCAGCTTCTAAAAATACCAGTAGGATATAAAAATAATATCTGTATGTGCTTGCATAATGCCCGTATATGGAAATTACAGTCTGATAAACTTTTTGTTACAGTGAGGGTGGAGCTGCTCTTTGTGGTTTCTTTACAGTATGGTGACAGGGGAGAGATCTCAGAATTTTGTTTCTCCCCAAAAGGCAGGCAAACTATTCATGTATCAAAAAAAGGTATGCAAAAGAGGGTTTATGTGCTAGTTTTTGAACATACAAATGCAAAGTTAAATGTACATGTTTTTCACAGTGAAAGAGTTAAATAAATGCAGTGATCGTATATTCGCAGTGACAGGTGCACTTTATCCACACATCCCAGAAGGAAGCAGCATAAGGTTTGCATCCCGCCAAGAAATATTTAACAAGCACCAATCAAAAATGTCAAACTACGACCCGAGCTACAGGCGAAGCGAACGTTTTATTTTCCTCCCCTTTACCATTGCTTGAGAATTAAGAAAAGCGCTGCCACTGCCAAAGCTCACAGCTCCGTAAGATAAATGAGCATTTACTATTGGAGCTCTGTTTAATATTGTTTAAAAGGTACCAAACGATAGTCCCGTGCCAGAAAAGGGTCAGATTTCCTACTTTAGGTGACCATTTCCTGGAATATGTTTTTGTTGGAACCAGCGCTGGTCACAGGAGACCTAATTATCAGAAAAATGTGATCCTGTCGAGAATAGGCAAGAGGTACCCGGAGCTGGAAGAGATGCAACACATCAGGAGAGCTTAACGTGTTCCCAGTCGCCTGCTTAGACGACCCACCGAGTGATGACAATGTGCCGGGCCGGTGCAGAGCAGATTTCTCTGCCAAACAGATAGTTTACAGATCCGGACCAGCAACAAGTTGCATGTACGATCCTCAGACTCGTTCACCATCTTTATCCCATACCCATTTGCTGTGTTTATATGCAATATAAAATTTCTATGCGTACGTAAACATATACATTTCAGTCTACATTTTCCTAGACAAAAGAATTATTCTTTGGTGTAATTATATTTGGTTGGAATGTACGGTAATTCCACACAGAAAATTTACATAACGAAAGGAAATTATATATGAGCGAACATTACGAAAAAAAGAGGTTTTGCACTAATAAAAAATAATAATAATAAAAAAAAATTTAAAAAGTAAATACAATTAGGCTGGGTGACTGATGTTGGCCTTTATTTTTTCTCTCTACTTGACAGAGCGTCCGTCCGAGCATGGCAGAGCAGAGCCTGGCGCTCAGTCAATAAAATAAATCCAGATTATTCGATTTTTGTACGAGTAAAATCAAGGTCGACCTCAGACTCTACTCGAGCGTGACAAATCAGAAAAGATCACCCAGACCTACACTACAATAAACATAACACACATAAAATATGCTTTAACACCTTGAATATTTTTTTTTGTTGTAAAAAATAAAATAAAATAAACTTACTGTCGTCTCCGAGTTTTGAGGAGTGCTCACTCAATAACTCCTCCCCAACTTCAAGGATCTGCTCACTGTTCCGATAGTTTTCCTCTCGCCAGGTTTTCATTTTATCACGCATTTCTAGGAAAGGAAACGTGGAACAGATTTATTAACGATGGGGTGTCTAAAACCGCCCGGGCAGAAATCTGTCTGGTAAAAGCAGCAGACGCAGAAGAGCACTACAGATTATCAATCTGCAGCTCGCCATATCACCCATTATGAACGGGTACAAGGATATAGAACGCAAGGACAACAAAGTGATTAAAGGAAATATGCAGATATTCATTAAGCTACACATGCAGTAACAGTCTAGAGTTAATGTATTTTAGAATTCAAAAAAATATCCCAAGAAGCGTCTCAGTTTATGGTCACTATACAGTGTATGTCTGACTCTTATCCCGGGGCTCCCTGAATACTATAGATTTTTATATCAGATGCAGCGTTTCTGCCCTGTTGATGCTTAATAAAAGGTTTGACTACACAGCTAAAAATTTTATCAGATCTAAATAAAGGTTAATTTTCAAGTTCACTGGGTAACTGTCCCTTCTTAGGGTTTAAATTATGGAGACATGAGCATTTTCCTGGCTGGATCACAGATTTTAACAGCCTGCCGAAAGATGCCAAGTCACAAACTTTATTATGTTCTCCACAAGAATACATTCTCCAAAACTGATCTGTCAATCCGATGGCAGTCGAGTTACCCCATTTGGTCAGTGTGGATTACACACAGAATGGACCTATACATCATCTGCTGGGTATGCAAAGAAGATAGAAGATCCCAATCACTTCAACGTGCCAACTTCCTTACTGTGAGGGTGGCAGAGACGTGCCTGTGGCGTCCAAGTTGTCTAACCCTGGGCAGCCTCTACAGCACCCTACCCCAAGCTACGAACAGGCAGTTCCGGGAACATATAATCAGGAAACTGTGACAGAAGGAACGAATGAAGGCTGGCGAATGCAGGTCAGAGACCAGTACCCAAGACCTTGCTTTGGGAACATAGTCCTCACAGTGGAGCAGATACTGTAGTTTTCTTTTAGAGATACGAGAGTCCAAAATAGTTTAAGTTTTATACTCCATAAAGTTTTCTGCTGAAACAGGAGATCGCTGAGGCGGACGTGAAAAGAGATTACAAACCAATGATTATAGACAGGGGTAGATCGAGTAAATAGGATACAGGGTGGATCCTACAGAGGATCTTGTAAGGTTCAATGAATCGGGCGGGGGGGGTCCGTTTCTTAGATGGAGCTTTAAGGTTAAGGTTTTCGGAAGCCCATTCACACAATATTCTCTTCTTGATAAGAAGAGACCACACCTTGCAGTCCTCTCCTCCTGTTTCCACCCCCAACCCTTCTACATTGTGAGATCCCACGGGAATAGGGCCCTCGTTTCCTCCTGTACTGATTTATCAAATGTTGTTCAGTCTCAGTGTATTGTAAACCTGTCTATATTGTGCCCATTGTTCAGCGCTGCGGAATATGCTGGCGCTATATAAATAAAGTATAATAATAATAAGTCCCAGAAAGGGGCAATCCAGTAGAATGATTATGTTCTTAGCATAGGTCAGGGCAGGCGGCTGGCAGAAGAATGGTCAATGTCCTTAGCAGAAGTCATACACGGGTAATCAGTGGCACTTGAGGTTCGGCAGGATCAGATGGTACAGGAACACAAATGGAGGGTATCAATGGAGGGTTACAGTAGGAGTCCAGGATCATGGATGGAAGAAAGCAATGGAGGGTTACAGTAGGAGTCCATGAACATGGATGGAAGGAAGCAATGGAGGATCACAGTAGGAGTCCAAGAACATGAATGGAAGGCAACAATGGAGGGTCACTGTGGGAATCCAGGAACACGAATGGAGCGTCACAATAGGAGACCAGACAGAGGAGATGTGCGCTCCACGCTGATCAGGATACAATGAAGGACTTCAATGCAGAAGCCACATCCTGAGGGTGGAGTGAACCAATAAAATATGTCCAGGCCCAGCCTGCACCCGAGGCTGGAAGGAGAGGGGAAACCTGGCGTGGACTCATGGGTGCCTGGACACCAGATCAGACAAGGATAAAATCTGGTCCGGAATCATAACATGAAAGGGGGAAGGCACCTTATTTGGCCTTTTTACGGCGCAGATGGCGCGGGTCGTGACATAGATCTACCGTGAAATCAATAGACAGGATTTCCCATGGACAATCAGGTACTGGGAAGGGTTTCAAGCAGACCAAGGGGTGCTATGTGGGGAGACTAAGCTTGGGAACAAATGCCACAAGCTTTTAAGAAATTGAAAACCTAACAACCTGGGCAACCCCCACAAATATCAGCTCACTGCTGTGTGACACGTCCATTCCATTTATGCTCCAGCCGAGATAGTCTTGTACTCATTGGTCATGCATAGGAAGCGGAAGAACCAGCAAGGGTAAAGAGAAAAAGAAAAATGGGCGACTAAAGAGCTACACTGTTGATCTAGAAAGGCAGTCTACCACTAGGCTCGACCAATCTAATGAGTGACTGAGCATCAAGGTAGATTTAGTTTCAAAAACATCAAGGCTGCTGATCACTGCGTTAACGTATGGCATTGGCAAGAATGGGCTGACAGGTCAGGGGAAGAGGCATTCAAAACAGGGGGTAGATTTATCCTCCATGACACACTTTATGTCAGGACTATCGGGAGATTCCCAGTGGGCTGATGTCTCGGCTTGGCAGCCGGCTGAGTCTGGGGAAGTGGTTTTTTTTTTTATTTTTATATATAAAATAAAAAAAAAATTAAAACACCATTCTTTTTATATTTTGCAAAGACATTTTTTCTAAAAAAAATTTAAGATTCTTTTGTACTTTATTAAACATTTTTGCATTTGATTTTTAAAAGACTTTTTGATTTGGTATTATTTTTTTAAAAAGGACCCTTTTTATTATCTATACACATTTTTATTGATTTACGCTCCTATTAGGACATGGGAGACTCGTTTTTCAGTTCAGAGGAATTTTCCGATGCCGATTTGGCGGTTCTCGCAGACGTCCAATAATTGTTTCGGCGACTCCATTTTCAGCAAAACACTGAATATTCACTAAATAGTGAATTCACTTTAATTTCAGCGAAATGGAATCACTATAGTGCGCCGAAGCCGAACTGCGGCGAAACACAAAGCACCAAAATTGCACGTAATTTAACACAAAATATGTTTTAACTCCATTAAGGTCAGTGTCACACAAGCGTTTTTCAGAGCGGAAAGAACGTCCGTGAGAGTGGACGTTGCTTCCACTCTGATGCCTGTCTGGCCACCTCGCTGAGCGCAGTTAGTGTGCTCCAAGGCTCGATCTCCTATGGAGGATATCGATTTGCAGCTCCGTCGAACCCACTTGGTAGCATTGACAGGAAGGCTTTCAGCACGTCCGCTGTAGTGCGCGCGCTACAGCGTGTGGCTGGCCCCGTCGAAAAACACACAATGCCAAAAGATTTCTTAATGTAGCCCTGCGTGTTTGCATAATCGGAGTGGACCGGTCTGGATGAAGTCCAGGGCCACTTTTTTGTCCCAGTCCAGCCCTGCTAGGATTCGGCTACTCATTATTTAGCAGCCAGGTAATTTTTCTAAGAAAGATTTGTGTACTGAAAGCTAGGAGATAGATAAATTTCCAGGATGCCCATAGCTAAGCAGACCTGGCATTTATTAAAAGGGTCTATTCGCAAAGCTCTGAAATTGTGTGCAATTTCAGTGCTTTGTTCTTTGCTGCATTTCTGCGCACTATGGCGATTCAATAAATCACAGAAAATACAGTGAATCCACTGTTAAGCAAATGTTCACCGAATTTTGCCAAAAATGGAGTTGCCGAAGTAGTTATTGGACGTTCATCGAAAGCTGCTGAATTGCCTCGCGAATTCTGGTGGACTGAAGGGAAAAAAAAATATATATATATATATATATATACCTAAATCGTAGTTTCAAATCAATAAAAAGTATTATAAAATGTGTCTAAGCAATAGGAAAGGTCCTTTAAAAAATAAAAAAAGTCTGTTAGAAAGTAGTAAGCTTATTTAAAAAAAAACTTAAATACAAAAATCGCTCAAAATAAAAAATAAAGCTTGTAAAAAAAAAAAAAAAAAAATTTAAAAAAAATTAAAATAGTCTTTTTGTTAAAGAAATAATAGAAGATATTCCATTTATCACATTGAAACCTATGGGTGGCCCATTTAAACTGAAACATTGAAATCTGGGCATTTTGCCGCAATTTTGAGTTCCATGAAAAGACGCGATAGTCTTCCATGGACCAATTTCAGCGCTGCCGAACTGCACCATATTTCGCTGTGAATTTGCCTCTATTCGGCGAATTGACAGCTTTGTGAATAGAGGACATGCCCCAAACGGTGAAATCCATCATTCGGTGCAATTTTGAAGGTTAGTGAATAACCCCGTAAATATAATAGTTCAAATAGTAGAGGAATTTAACAAAAAAATAAATAAAAAGTATAGCCAGGTTTCTAAGCACAACACGACGCAATAATGAAAAGTATATTCACCAATTGAAAAATATTGTTACAGGAAACGTGGATACGTGTAACTTAAAAGGAAAGCGGACAAATCACACGCAAAGTAGAGGTTTTTATTGCTGACCCCCCCTTCCCAAATTTAGCTCACAGCTGAAATCTTAAATAACACACCCCTGAAATAATACCTTATTAAGGAATAAAAAACTTTCCAAGCACACAGCACAATGTATCAGCAGGCCAAACGTCCCATGAGAATTTCCACTTGCCAGAAGTCATCTCACGTCTCTTATAAAGCTGTCAGTGTTTTCACAGATCGGATTTTTAAACCTGACCAAAACCACCGCTGGGTTATATTTCCCTACAAATGGCTCAGAACAAATGCTCCTTGACATAAGGATCCCTGGAAATTATAATGGGCCAGTATGAATATCCGTGAGTATGAGCGCATCAGAGAACTGGCACAGGCTGAATACGAGACAAGGAGGGGAGAGGGGGGGGGGGGACAACGAGCAGCCAAGTTTCCCTACCTACTGATAACTTGGCGGCCCCCGCGCGCTCCGCACCAATATAAACTATGGCTGTGACGGGTTATGCTAGCCTGTAACTCTACTCTGCTCTTCCAACATTCGGGTGACAAATGTGGAATTACCAATTCTGATAATTCTGGCAAAAGAAAGCGTTCTCTCGAGATATTCCTTGCAGAAAGTCAGGCAGTAAAAAAAAAGATAATTTATAGTGGTATTTAAAAAAATATATATATTTTTAAAAAAAAATAAAAAAAAACACTTTTGGTGCAAGTTCCAAAGAGGACCAAAAAAATTGAAAAATAAAAAAAAATAGAAAAATATAGAAAGAAAAAAATACTGAACGGTGTTGAACCTTCCCCTTCCATTCACTTCTCTATCCTCTCCTCTTTTTCCCTCATTATCCCCCCCCACATCTCAATATTTTTGCTCATCCAAGAACATTTTCCCGAACTTAAGCTGGGGTCAGACGAACGCAGTGTGAACGTGCATTTAGCCGCACTTTATTACGGCCGTGGTAGCAGCAAATGACATCCAATGACGGCCAACATACAAAATACAGCCGCACGAAAGTTCGGCCGCGCAACGCAAGCAGCAAACGAGCGCATTTTTTCTATAACGTCGAACCGCTAGTCTTGACGCACAGAGTGCGCTGCGTCGGCATAGCGGTGTGTGTGATTAGGAGAAGTCAGACGCTGCACATGTCCGGCCAACATTACGTCCATTTGTTTTTTATAGCTCCGTCAAAAAATACGGCCGACATTGCGCACCGTATGACCGCTATAGCGTATTCAGTCAAAACGTGCATCCATGTGTCGGATGCACTTTTTGACGGTAGACGTGAAAAATACGTTAGTCTGACCCTAGCCTAAATGGCACCAATCAATGCAATGTCTATGGGTCATGCCAATATCGCTTTCACAAGTGTCTTGTGCATGCAACGAGGGGGCACTCCCGCGCGGTATTGCCAAATTACATCCAGATGTTCTTTTATGATACAGAACACGAGTGTTAAATGGTGTCTTAGTGTCAATTTGGTGACATCACATCCAGATATTCAGGTGATGCCACCTGGCATCGGAAAAGGTCATTGCCTTGGGCAATATAAACCCACTGGGCCAATTATAAGAAGCCCTTTCCCGGCTCTCTCTGCCCATTGCTTTGTCCGAGTTGTTGTGTTTTTTTCCCCCAAAAATGTTTATTTCACTTTAGGTTTGCTGACCTTAACTAGTTTGAATTTTTACATTTCTGTTATCAATCACATCGGTCTTAAACGATGATGCATCTGCTTGTAGTTAATTTCGCTTTATCCACTTGGAGGTTCTTAAGAGTGAAATCAGGTCAAATATGGACCAACACGCCCTTTGTCCACTTTGCACGCAGAGATTGAACCTACACTGTGTGCAAGGGATCATTATGGCTTATTGCCGTCATGCCCTTGGCGTAGGTTAAAGTAATGAAGTTCCCCTTGGCCCGATTACCTTCATAATGTCTTTTGGGGTGTGTTGAGAACATTGCGCTAGCTATATGCCTCTTGCCTAATCAGTCACCTTCAGTGACCTTCGTATTTGCCACCCAGCTTGTAAGGAAAAACTGCTGATGTTTCAAATGCATGATTTGGAGATGGGATGATTTCCTGTGAGGTTCACAAAATTAGCAAACATAATTTTCCGGAACCCCCCCCCAGAATATTATAACACGATCTGGAACATAGGACATGTAGCTAAATGTTCAATATTGGATAAAAACAACAGTTTTACATTTGTTTATTCTTTATATAAATGTTGCTGGGTTGAAGATAAACACTGGACGACAGCCCTAGGTAAAGAAAAATAGATCTCCAGCTCATGGGATTTTGTAGGGACCATAATGAGATAAGCAACGCACCTTACAAAAAAAGAGAAGAGAAAAAAACATTTCCTACAGTCAATTTGCTTTAGTAAAAACTTAGTCCTTCATAGACAAATCCATAAGAATATCTTCAGTTGTCTCAAATGGAGAATTACAGAATATTTAATAGTAAGTTAAGAGATCCTAGGAAAGAACCAAATGCTGAACTTCTGGGTCTTCTACAGTTGTGTTCAAAATTATTCAACCCCCAATGCTGTAAAGGGTTTTAGGGAATTTAGTGTACATTTGTAATTGTATTCAGAATGAAATCCTACAAGGACTTTTTAAAGAACCATATGCAACTAAAATGACATCAATTGGTTTTGTAATACAGTAGTAAATGTTTCTTTTGTGAATTCTTCATTGACACAATTATTCAACCCCTTAAAGACTACCACTCTGAAGAACAAAGGTTCATTCAAGTGTTTTCAATCAGGTATTGAAAACACCTGTGGATGTCACGGAGCAGCAATAAAGCATAATAAGCACCAATTAGGCAGCTTTAAAATGACTGTGATAATCCGCTCCTTCTAGACATTTACTGGTGTGGTTACAAACATGGTGAAGTCAAGAGAATGGTCCAGGAAGACAAGAGAAGAGGTGGTTACTCTTCACAGGAAGGGCAATGGCTATAAGAAGATTGCAAAGATGTTAAACATACCAAGAGAGACCATAGGAAGCATCATTCGCAAATTCAAGGCAAAGGCAAGGCTACCTGGTCGTGGCAGAAAGAAGATGCTGACTTCGACTGCTGTGCGCTACCTGAAGCGTAGAGTGGAGAAAAGTCCCCGTGTGACTGCTGAGGAACTGAGAAAAGATTTGTCAGATGTGGGTACTGAAGTTTCAGCTCAGACAATACGGCGCACACTGCGTAATGAAGGCCTCCATGCCAGAACTCCCAGGCGCACCCCCTTGCTGTCTCCAAAGAATAAGAAGAGTCGACTGCAGTATGCCAAAAGTCATGTGGACAAACCATAGAAGTTTTGGGATAGTGTTCTGTGGACTGATGAAACAAAATTAGAACTGTTTGGGCCCATGGATCAACGCTATGTTTGGAGGAGGAAGAACAAGGCCTATGAAGAAAAGAACACCTTGCCTACTGTGAAGCATGGCGGGGGGTCAATCATGCTTTGGGGCTGTTTTGCTTCTGCAGGTACAGGGAAGCTTCAGCGTGTGCAAGGTACCATGAATTCTCTTCAGTACCAGGAGATATTGGATGACAATGTGATGCAGTCCGTCACAAACCTGAGGCTTGGGAGACGTTGGACCTTCAACAGGACAATGATCCCAAGCATACCTCCAAGTCCACTAGAGCATGGTTGCAGATTAAAGGCTGGAACATTTTGGAGTGGCCATCGCAGTCACCTGACTTAAATCCAATTGAGAACCTCTGGTGGGACTTAAAGAAAGCAGTTGCAGTGCGCAAGCCTAAGAATGTGACTGAACTGGAGGCTTTTTCCCATGACGAATGGGCGAAGATACCAGTAGATCGCTGCAAGACACTTGTGTCAAGCTATGCTTCACGTTTAAAAGCTGTTATAACTGTAAAAGGATGTTGTACTAAGTACTAAGATTGAATGTCACTTGGGGGTTGAATAAAACTGATAATGATGCGAGCACAGAAAAGACATTTGTGGTTATTTCATTATAAATGTTATGTTATATTTGTCTGACCTACACGTGCCTCTTTGATTTAATTGTAAGCAAGATGACTGAATGATCAAAATCAATGTCAAACTGACCAAAACACTCAATTTCAGTGGGGGTTGAATAATTTTGAACACAACTGTAGGTGTAACAGCTCTGAAGGATCTCTTAAAGCAGTGTTTTTCAAGTGGCCGGTCGCGACCCAAAAGTGGGTTGCGACCAGGGGCAGACTGGGTCACGGGGCAAGTGCCCCCAGGCCTCTCTAATGCCTGGCGCCCGCTGATGCATCTTACCTGCGGCAGTGAGTCCCAGGTGGCGTGGCTACCTCTGAATGTCCCCAGGCGCCACCTGGAACCCGCTGCATCAGGTAAGATACTGATGTAATGGCAAGGTGGGGGGGGGGTGAAATTGAAGGTGTGGGGTGGGACTCAGTGACTGGTGGTATGCTCAGTACTCCCAACACCAGGAGCCACAGTGCACAATCCACACCTCAGTGAAGCAAAGAATATTTATATAAGCCAGCCTCCCATGGAGGCGTTTTTGAATGGCTTGGACCAATGGTGCTTTCTCATTGGTCCAAGCTTTTCCATTGCTCTTCAGTGTCTCTCTGAGGCACTGAAGAGCGCAGGTTCAGGAAGTAGGCAGCGCCAGATGCGCTGCAGACTTCTCAATCTCTTGGCCAGCTTGAGCTTATGCGATTAGCGTAGCGTTCAGCTATGCAAATTGCGTAGGCTCAGGGAGGGCAGGCTGCTGCAAAAAAATAATGTGCGCAGAGACAGACAGTGGGGGAGCGCGGAGTAGAGGACTTTAAGTTTTTTATAATATTTTATTATTCATTCAGTAGCCATCACCCCACACTTTGAGACACTTATTAAGAGCAAGAAGCATCCCCAGCTTTCCCTTAAGTTCCAATTAATTTCAGTTTATTTTATTGGGTTTTTGCTTCAACAGCGCTTTCGTTTCCACTAGTTCTGTGATTACTGCACTATCCATTTTGGAAAGAATCTCTGTTTACCTAATTGTTTACAAAGTGCATTCATTGTAGAATATTGCAGACGTTGTTTAGTGGAATAAATTATGTTTCAGAAATTCAATTATTTTTGGGTCGCGACTTAATGACCAAAAAGGACAATTGTGGGTCCTGAGGGTCCACAGGTTGAGAACCACTGCCTTAAAGAATGCCAGGTTAAATCTCTGAATGAAAGTGATCCGATGGCACCACCTGAACGTTTAAGGTACATAAGCAGAGACCTTTCGAGAAACCAACACAAAGAAATTTGAAAACCTTTGGAATTGGAATGAGAGAACCACAAGTTCGATTTTTTTCCCATATTTGAGAATATATCGTCATAACATGTGGATTTGAGCTCAAACAATCTCTTTGCATGACCTTTGATTTACGGAATCTGCCAGGTCATTGCTGCAACCCTGGATATATACTGTTGAGATGACCACTAGTGTTTTACCCAAGACTGAAGGAGCCTGATCTTGTTACGGTTTGTTTGATTGTTTAACAGACTTTGGAACGACTGGATGCATTTGAACAGGTTTGTGAATGATGGTTTAAAGGTTCCACAGAGCCTTCCGAACTGCTGTTAACTCTAAAGTAAAAGTTCTTCAAGAACCTTAAACCTATCTACTTCACAATTGACCACCCCGTTCTGTTTAAGGAGTCACTAGTCATACCTGGCCATTTTGCAATCTCAAAAGGCAGGAGTCTTAAGGAAATGGGAGGAAGCCCACCATATCATGTTTTCGTAAGCCATTTGGGGGTTTTATATTCTTGTCCAGGGAAAGACTAGACTGATTCCATGGTCTTAAAATGCCCATCTAAAGAGGTCTGACATGGGTCTTGCCCAATGAACGGTCTCCAAAATCCACAGGAGATTCCGGGTAGATGTTTCTATACCCTGCAATTCTATTCTTTCAATATCACATCTCTGGTGACAAAAATAAATCTAGGTGAACTGAAAGTTAACACCATCCCTAAGAATGTAAGTCTCTGAACGGGACCAAGATTTGATTTTTTCCAGCTGAGCTTCAAACCTAAAAGCTTGTAGCAGACAAATAGTTTTTTTTTTTTTTACCAGGAAGGATACATTGAGATTTCTCTTGTTTTCAAGTATGTCCTGGGTGGCGAGTATGTACCGTTAGGTGTCTTGCCCAAGGACACTTACTGGAGAGGTTGCTCGCTGGGATCGAACCCTTGTCTCCACAGGCTCTCTCCACGCAGAGCAGTGATGTTACCTCTACTCCACCCAGCCGGTACTCTTAGGTTATCGATATGGGAATGAACAATTACTGCAAAACCTCGCAAGACAAAGAAAACAATAGATTAGTAGATAAGGGACAATGTGAATTCCTTGTTTCTTTAGAAAAGTCATGGTTATCACACAACTCTTGGCAATGACCCTTCGTTCGGTTGACAAATAGAAAGGGAGTGCCTTGAAGTGAAAATGTAGCGTTTTGTCCTCCATCCTCATCTCCAAACTCAAACTCACTGCCGTCTCTGAACACGCACAAAAGTACAAGTGTCTTCCAAAACTATGGTCAGCATAAAATCTCAATTCTGAAGAGGTTGGGCAGCTGAGATTGATTCCATCTGTCAGAGCAATGGGTTGATTCTTCGAAGCCAGTATCGGACAAAACAAACCAACTTCATTAGGACAAGATTCTAGAATATGTTCCTTTCCTTTTATTAAACCGTACCTTTTCTGTAAACTGCCTGTTCAGAAGAATCCAGACTTCTGTACATAATGATCTTTGTTTTAATGACTCAATTGTACACACAAAAAAACAACACTTGGCTATCCTTCCTTCCTTCCTTCCTGCCTCTGGAAATCTGGCATTGAAATCTAGGTCTCGCTCTACTGATCCACTGAGGATAGAAATGGAGTCTCCACCTTGTTCTTCGAAAAGATTTAAAAAATTAAAAAAAGGTTTGGGGCAATGAAAGATTTTGTCAGGTTTACTGGAGGGGGGAATCGGAATGCAGTTCCGGCAAGGCAGGCGAATAAACCAGGGGAAACGATGTAGCTCTGTAATCCAAAGATTTTGAGGCTTGGTTGTGGAAAAGGATCTGAGGGATGTTCCAGTTGTATTCTCCATTGGATCAATCAACCCTGATAAATCTCCGATAGGAAGATTGGTCTTTTTGGCCAACTGTGCAAAAGGAACGGCTGTAAAATATGCCCCTTCTAACGAATGCAGCAGCAGCAAATTAAACCTTTCAGAAATAAATTGTATTTAATCCACATATCTCCATTCCTCCTGTATAATTTCAGATAATAAAGGACGTGCTGGAAAAGCTTTAGGATTTCCGAGAGGTAGATGGCATTTCCGGATCATGGGCTCCCATTACTAATGCTGCATCTCTGATGCGTTGACAAAATTCCTCTTCATGAAACAAAGCCACATTATCGTCCTCTTCCTCAACAGTGTCCTGAAAATCCTATTCATCCTTCAAACCTTCCCCCATCAAAACCCTCTAGCCGTGATCTTTTAGCACTAGGAGGATTAGCGCTAGGATTAGCCAAGGAGGATAAAAACATAGCTTCCCTCATATCTGAAAACATTTCTCTGAAGGTTATTCTGTAACCACAAGTCAAACCACAAGAGCGCCACACAAATCTTTAGTTTGACTCGCTAGCTCTTTGGGCGCGAGACGGAAGACAGCAGGTTCGAAGTTAACAGCTACCACGTCCTGCAGCCTTCTGTATTATAAACAGTCTGGGAAAATGGGTAATTGCCGGCTGATGTCTTCCTGCATTCTGTGCCGGGAAAGCGCCAGTGGAACACACCACCATTATGGAGGAACACAGGATCATCACTCTGCACCAGGATTCCTCTTGTTTCCCTACGTAGAAGAAAATGTGACTACTGTACAGTAGGAGACTTTTATGAAGGATCTGCCAGGAGCCTTATGGCTTTGGGGGTTTAACCAACCCACTCAAGACATTTTCCTAGCAAGCTTCAAGTCCTATGCGAAATACGGCGAGGAACTAAGTGGAGTACTGCCGCTAGACCACAGGACAAAATGTAGGTTTGTGGGCATAATGCCTGAACACAAAAATTACAGTAACACCTTGTATCTGTGCTGTACAGGGATTTTCACTCATTATAACCCCCTGAATCTTATCCCTGTACAGCAGTGAGTGACCCCCGAGCTCTCCCTGTAATCTGCGGGCCCTGCTCAGGTGAGTTTACAATCTAGAGCAGTGGTTCCCAACTGTGGTCCTCAAGTACCCCTAACAGGCCACGTTTTAAAGGATCACCTTAAGGAAATGCAGACTGAATCCTGCAATCACTGAACAGTTAATCATATCACCGGTGCTGTGCTTCAGATATCTGCAAACCTGGCCTGTTAGGGGGATCTGAGGAATGCGGTTGGGAACCACTGATCTAGAGCAGTGGTTCCCAACTGCGGTCCTCAAGTACCCCTAACAGGCCAGGTTTTGAGGATCACCTTGGGGAAATGCAGACTGAATCCTGCAATCACTGAGCAGCGAATCATATCACCTGTGCTGTGCTCCAGATATCTGCAAACCTGACCTGTTAGGGGTACTTGGAGGACCGCGGTTGGGAACCACTGATCTAGAGGATTATGATCATATTCATGGTAAGGCCTCTTTCATACAAAGAAGAAGGATTACAGATTCAAAGACGGCAAGACTGTCTATTCATTAAAAGGTGAAGCTCAGGGGGGGCGTGGCCGACTACCAAAGGGATCAGACGTGTCTTGTTGGAGCTCCACGCGTCTGCCGCTCTTGAGGACCTCCAGCTTACTGTAAACGCGAGGACTTTTTCATATGAGGTACCGACGTAGCTGGCCACCGGTGTAGAGCTGTCCGGAGCCCGTTTAGTCCCCCCTCCGGACACAAGACGACCTGTTTTGGGCCTCTGATCCCTGCCGGACACGACCTGTCAGCGGCCATCTTGGGGCCTGGGCTCCAGCTCAGGCACGACTCGATCTCTCCACGGCCCCCTTACCTGGGTACACAGCTGCTGCGGGCCACAGAGATGGAGGGCCCCCATCTTCTGGCTGCTGCAGCTACCCCCAAGGCGGAGATACCGGGGGATGGTGCGGAATGGCGGCGGCCTGCCCGCTCACCCCCCACCAGAAGTCTGGGAGACATCTTGGAGGGACTGGAGGCCTGTCTGGAGTCGATGCTTGGGGTCGATGACGAGAGCCCGATAACGCGTGGTATGTGGCGCCAACTGATGGCAGTCCTGGGGACTGAGCAGAGGACAGAGGCTTCATTGGGAGTTCCACCGGGGGATGGATTCACGGCCGGCTGCGTAGCTGACACCTCTGCAGTGGATGCCTCTGCGGTGGATGCTGGGACCTCGGTGCAAAAAGATGGCGTGGAGCTGCTGACTGCCGGGTCCGGGGGAGCAGAGGAAGATCCCATGCGGATTACTCCCCCTGCGCTGTCTGTGCTGGGGATGCTGTGGACCGCCGAGGGGATGTGTAACGCCGAGCTGCAAAGCTTACCTGGGCCCTGCGAAGCAGTTCTAGTAGTGGAGAAGTTGGTCCGATGGATGCCCACCTGCCGTGTTCCCCATGGGTGGTCTCAGTGTGATGGGGCTGCCCACGAGGTCCTCCCGCTAGACACGGGCTGAAGATGTCTGCTACGTTCCCTCTACGCGCCGTCCCATAATGTTTCAGCTGAACCCCAGCGGACTCTCCCTTGCTTCACCACTCGCTGAGTATTTGCTGTGCGCAGCTATTTTTGTTCCCCCACCTTATTTTTGCAAGCTGATTTTCTTTTTCCTCCTTCCTCCAGTATGCTGAGACCCTCCATCTCTTTTTGATGTGCCCCCCTTTTTTTTTTTTTTTCTTTTTTTTTTTCTCCCCCTTATCTTTTGAGACACTTCGTCTATCTCTTGGACATTTTTTTTTTGTGTCTATTTTGAGGACTCTCCCAGCAGTGTTAAGAGGACTTCTGTTTGTTTTTATGTGTTTATGCTTCTTTTTCAGATGACTCGTTTTGGCCCTGTGAGGCCATTTTCTCTGTATGTCTTGCTGACCTTATTTCAAAATAAAAACTTTAAATTGTAAAAAAAAAAGGTGAAGCTCAGGAGAACTGACAGGAGAAAAAAAAAATAAAAAATAGAGGTCAAAATAGTCAAACCAGGAAATTCTCCCATTTATCTCACTTTCCAAATCGGCTATTTGGTCTATTGTGCTCTTCTCCTGGCAATTCTCCTGAGTTTCACCTTTAGTGAATAGACCTGTATGTCATCAGCGGGTGATCTTTATTAAATACTGCAAAGTATAAAGTTTTATTCAAATTTTTATGTTTTTAATTACATTTGAAAAACGACTGGAAAAAAGAGCGGAGAAAAAAATATATATATATTTTTCCTCAACGGAGGAGATGTGACTACCCTGACCAGATAAAACAATTCACCAGCCAGTCTAAAGAACTGACGTGAAGCATTAATGTGCGCGAGGAAGCCTGCGGGAACTGAAGACCTTTACGTGGAAAATGCCCAAATTCTGCGCTTTAAAACTAAAAGCACAGACGGGAACCATCGGGAATGACGTTGTGGTCTATTATGACCTTAAAGATCCTTTCTACACAGAGTTAAAGTGCACCGGTCATGTCATTTGAGAAGGAATTTAACATTTCCTTCATATTTAAAATGTTACTCTGCAATCTCAATGCCCGTCAGAAACAGAAAAGGCCTTCTAGAGCACAGAGAGGGAGCCAGAGTGAAACGTTAGGAGCCTGCGGCTACCTGGCCTATGGATTGGTCAGAGCCTGCGGCTACCTGGCCTATGGATTGGTCAGAGCCTGCGGCTACCTGGCCTATGGATTGGTCAGAGCCTGCGGCTACCTGGCCTATGGATTGGTCAGAGCCTGCGGCTACCTGGCCTATGGATTGGTCAGAGCCTGCGGCTACCTGGCCTATGGATTGGTCAGAGCCTGCGGCTACCTGGCCTATGGATTGGTCAGAGCCTGCGGCTACCTGGCCTATGGATTGGTCAGAGCCTGCGGCTACCTGGCCTATGGATTGGTCAGAGCCTGCGGCTACCTGGCCTATGGATTGGTCAGAGCCTGCGGCTACCTGGCCTATGGATTGGTCAGAGCCTGCGGCTACCTGGCCTATGGATTGGTCAGAGCCTGCGGCTACCTGGCCTATGGATTGGTCAGAGCCTGCGGCTACCTGGCCTATGGATTGGTCAGAGCCTGCGGCTACCTGGCCTATGGATTGGTCAGAGCCTGCGGCTACCTGGCCTATGGATTGGTCAGAGCCTGCGGCTACCTGGCCTATGGATTGGTCAGAGCCTGCGGCTACCTGGCCTATGGATTGGTCAGAGCCTGCGGCTACCTGGCCTATGGATTGGTCAGAGCCTGCGGCTACCTGGCCTATGGATTGGTCAGAGCCTGCGGCTACCTGGCCTATGGATTGGTCAGAGCCTGCGGCTACCTGGCCTATGGATTGGTCAGAGCCTGCGGCTACCTGGCCTATGGATTGGTCAGAGCCTGCGGCTACCTGGCCTATGGATTGGTCAGAGCCTGCGGCTACCTGGCCTATGGATTGGTCAGAGCCTGCGGCTACCTGGCCTATGGATTGGTCAGAGCCTGCGGCTACCTGGCCTATGGATTGGTCAGAGCCTGCGGCTACCTGGCCTATGGATTGGTCAGAGCCTGCGCTTACCTGGCCTATGGATTGGTCAGAGCCTGCGGCTACCTGGCCTATGGATTGGTCAGAGCCTGCGGCTACCTGGCCTATGGATTGGTCAGAGCCTGCGGCTACCTGGTCTATGGATTGGTCAGAGCCTGCGGCTACCTGGCCTATGGATTGGTCAGAGCCTGCGGCTACCTGGCCTATGGATTGGTCAGAGCCTGCGGCTACCTGGCCTATGGATTGGTCAGAGCCTGCGGCTACCTGGCCTATGGATTGGTCAGAGCCTGCAAATTGTACCTCATATGCTAGTTTGTGATGGATCTTATCGCGAGGAATACAAATTTCATACATTTTGCTATTAAAAGCCATAATGTTATGGATAAAAGAATTTCTGTCATAGTGTCCATGCTTATATTAGCCTAGAGTGGCGTCTTGCCAATGGTGCCCTAGGCCAGTGTTTCTCAACTCTTGTCCTTAAGTCCCCTTAACAGGCCAGATTTTAAGGATCACTTTGGGGAAACACAGGCTGAATCCTGCAATCACTGAGCAGCAAATCATATCACCTTCACATATCTGGCAAACCTGACCTGTTAGTGGGACTTGAGGACTGGAGTGAAGAAACAGACGACAGCCTAATTTGCCCAATGGATACACCAGCCCTGGCGGCAACCACAACGAATGGCAAGTGCCAAAAACGCACCTCATACTAACGCATTACCTTCAAGGGAGGACATGATCCCCAGGAAAGGACACCTTCCAATCTATACATCTGCTGGTGCCTCCACAAGCCAACGTACATGTTCACTTACGGTAAACTACACATTTATTACATCATATCCTGTGCAGAACAAGGGCATTTGTCAGATCACTCAATTCATGACACGACCTCTGCTACTAATGGGACATGCTTGATATTTTACCTGGTCACGAGAGGCAGAGCGTCACACCACTCCCTCCTGCACTGCACTCACTTCTGCCGGGTGTCCCAGAAGGCTGATTTAGCCTTTTAAACAGGGAAAGAGATGAGGAACTTTATTCCCCTCTTGACGTAACATGCTGGACTCATTATACTTAACGGTGCCAGATGTAATTTTAATGTCTGGACAAGCTACACCGCTCTTGCCACAAGCTCTGTTTATGACTCGGGCACAGCGTCTCCGGACTTTAACGTAGCTTCAACAGTTACCAGTTAGTGTTGCCAGATCGGCCGTGTTTTCCAGAACACATATATAGTTTATTCATGCTGATGGGCAGTGCATGAAAAACACAACTCTGCAGCATGTAGAATCCATACACTGCAGGTACGAAATCAGAAAGGAATCCCAGGTGACCAGTCATGATTTCCTTCTGGCAGCATATGAATTATACATGTTGCAGGAAAGCACGTTTCCCTGCACTCTCCTCAGCATGAAACAGTAATATGGGTCCAAGAAAACATGGCCGATCTGGCAACTACATTACCAGTGTTACTCTGAACATCATACACGGCTCCTGCGAACCCTAAGAGAGCTCAGACATGCTGGACTCCAGGAGCTGAAACAGCGGCGCAACTGTTGGTATCACCATACACTTTTTTTTTTTTTATTCCAGCCAGCCGCTGGAAATATGTCCAGTAAATAGATGGTAAGGATTGCACTTACCCCTCCCTTTTACAGGCAAGAGGGCCCGAGATGTCTGCACGTTGGACCGGCCGACAAATGGATTAAATATTTATGTGCAAAGCAACTACACACTAAGGCTGGGTTCACACCTCAGCGTTTCACAGAGCGTTACTGCGTGCTGTAAAACGCTGAGACACGGAAATCCCATGATATCCTACGGGACCCATTCACACCTGGGCATCTTACAGCACGCAGGAACGCGCTGTAAAACGTCTTAAGCCCAAAGAAGTACGGGAGCTTCTTTGGGGCGTATTTGCAGCGCGTTCACTCGGCAGTCTATGACCATGAACGCGCTGCAATGCGCGTTCGTGTGCATTTTACGTTTGCGCAATATGTGCGTAAAAAAAATGCGCAGGTGTGAACCCAGCCTAGCAGGATGGACACTCCTTGCCCAAGTAAAGTTGTTTACATTCAGCAATCCCTCGGGTGCTCTCCCTGTGTGAGTCCTTTGTGGTACAGTAGATCTGGATGGGATCTATGTGCAGGTGTGGAACGGACGGGACATTTCAGGTAAGTGCATTATATATTACGCTATATAAATAAGGAAAAAAAAAAAATAGTAATATATGGCGCTGACCTGGGCATCCACATCTTTCGTGGAAGAAAAACCATAATTTCATAAAACCATGATCTAACCTTCCTTGTAGTGTTTTTGAACAGAGTTTTAGCGTTCGTTTTCCCCAGGCCGTCACCATCGAGGCGCTACTTACCTTCCCAGGTTACATCGAACAGGTCTGTCACTTTAGACATTTTCTTTTCTGCAAAAAAAAGAAACAACACAAAGAGAGGATAGTTAATGTCACAAACATCATGCAAGACTAAATAACACTCTGTAATTATTCAGGCTTTGCTGGAAGAGCGAGTAGGAGTGCCGAGAACGCCCCAGAGTAAGGGTCCCGCCAGTGATCTCCAGGCCGGGGAGATGGCACCAGATTGCGATTTGTGTTTCACCTTCCGTTTCCCACCTCTAGCAACTGCAGAAAAAGCTCTTGAAAAAGCCCCTCTCATGGCCTGATACCATTACTGGACACTTTAGACCAGTGTTTCCCAAATCTGTCCCCCTAACAGGCCAGGTTTGCAGCTATCTGAAGCACAGCCCAGGGGATATGATTTGCTGCTCAGGGATTGGAGGATTCAGTCTGCATTTCCCCACGGTCTGTTAGAGAGTCCTCAGGACAGGTTTGGGAAACACTGCTTTAGATACTGAATTAATGAGTCTGCATGGCAGGCTGGCTGTAACTATAGTTGCAAGAAAAAGTATGTGAACCCTTTGGGATTACGTGGAGTTTTGCATGAATTGGTCATAAAATGTGCTCTGATATTCATCTAAGTCACAACAATTTGAAAAACACAGTCTGCTTAAAATAATACAACACAAACATTATATGTTTTCATGTTTTTATTGAACAGAACATGTAAAAATTCACAGTGCAGGGTGGAAAAAGTATGTGAACCTTTGGACTTAATAACTGGTTGTCCCTCCTTTGGCAGCAATAACCTCAACCAAACATTTCCTGTAGTTGCAGATCAGATCTGCACAACGATCTGGAGTAATTTTGGACCACTCCTCTTCACAAAACTGTTTCAGTGTAGCAATATTCTTGGGATGTCTGGTGTGAATCGCTCTCTTAAGGTCATGCCACAGCATTTCAATCGGGTTGAGGTCAGGACTCTGACTGGGCCACTCCAGAAGGCGTAGTTTGTTTTGTTGAAGCCATTCTTTTGTTGAATTACTTGTATGCTTTGGGTCATTGTCCTGTTGCATCACCCATCCTCTGCGGAGCTTCAGTTGGTGGACAGATGGTCTTACGTTTTCCTGCAAAATGTCTTGATAAACTCTGGAATTCATTTTTCCATCAATGGCAACAATCCGTCCAGGCCCTGAGGCACCAAAGCAGCCCCAAACCATGATGCTCCCTCTGCCATGTTTTACAGTGGGGATGAGGTTTTGATGTTGGTGTGCTGTGCCTTTTTTTCTCCACACATAGTGTTGTGTGTTTTTTTCAAACAACTCAATTTTGGTTTCATCTGTCCACAGAATATTTTGCCAGTAGTGCTGTGGAACATCCAGGTGCTCTTTTTCAAAACTTCAAAACGTGCTGCAATATTCTTTGTGGACAGCAATGGCTTCCTCCGTGGTGTCCTCCCATGTACTCCATTCTTGTTTAATGTTTTTCTTATTGTAGATGTGTCAACAAAAATGTTAGCATGTGCCAGAGATTTCTGTAAGTCTTTAGCTGACACTCTAGGATTCTTCTTTACCTCATTAAGCATTCTGCGCTGTGCTCTTGCAGTCATCTTTACAGGACGACCATGCCTAGGGAGAGTAGCAACAATGCTGAACTTTCTCCATTTGTAGACAGTCTGTCTTACCGTGGACACATGAACATCAAGGCTTTTGGAGATACTTTTGTAACCCTTTCCAGCTTCATGCAAGTCAACAATTCTTGATCGCTCTTTTCTGAGAGGCATGGTTCACATCAGGCAGTGCTTCTTGAAACCAGTAAACCCAAAACTTGTGTGTGTTTTTAAAGGGCAGGACAGCTTTCAGCAACACATCCAATAATATCACACTGATTGGACTCAAGGTTGGCTCACTCCTGGCTCCAATTAGCTCTTGGAGAAGTCATTAGGCTAGGGGTTCACATACTTTTTCCACCCTGCACTGTGAAGGTTTACATGTTCTGTTCAATAAAAACATGAAAACATATACAGGGTTATTCAGAGAGCGCGAAAAGCAGGAGAATGACTGGAGAATGAAAAATTCTAGGTCAAAATAACCGATTTGGAAAGTGAGATGAAAGAATGTTTCTGGTTTGGATATTTTGACCTAGAATTTTTCATTCTCCAGTCATTCTCCTGCTTTTCACGCTCTCTGAATTACCCTGATAAGGTTTGTGTTGTATTATTTTAAGCAGACTGTGTTTTTCAAATTGTTGTGACTTACAGTTGTGTTCAAAATTATTCAACCCCCAATGCTGTAAAGGGTTTTAGGGAATTTAGTGTACATTTGTAATTGTATTCAGAATGAAATCCTACAAGGACTTTTTAAAGAACCATATGCAACTAAAATGACATCAATTGGTTTTGTAATACAGTAGTAAATGTTTCTTTTGTGAATTCTTCATTGACACAATTATTCAACCCCTTAAAGACTACCACTCTGAAGAACAGAGGTTCATTCAAGTGTTTTCAATCAGGTATTGAAAACACCTGTGGATGTCACGGAGCAGCAATAAAGCATAATAAGCACCAATTAGGCAGCTTTAAAATGACTGTGATACTCAGCTCCTTCTAGACATTTACTGGGGTGGTTACAAACATGGTGAAGTCAAGAGAATGGTCCAGGAAGACCAGAGAAGAGGTGATTACTCTTCACAGGAAAGGCAATGGCTATAAGAAGATTTCAAAGATGTTAAATAGGGTTGCACCGATACCGATACTAGTATCGGTATCGGGGCCGATACTGGGTACTGCAGGAGTACTTGGTACTCGTGCAGTACCCCCGATATTTTTTCCGATACCGGAAGCCGGCATTGAGCCGGCTTCCGGCATCCGAGGGGCTGCGGCGGCTGTCCGAATGCTCTATCGGCATTCGGACAGCCGGCCCCGCACTCTCCGCAATACATACCTTCCTGGCGCCGCCGGGGAATGTCTCCACGCGCGCGCTCGTTGGAAGGACCCCAGCCGCGACCACGTGATCCCGGCTGGGGTCCTTCCAACGAGCGCGCGCGCGGAGACATTCCCCGGCGGCGCCCAGGAAGGCAAGTATTAAACACACTGAGCAGCTGCAGGCCTGTCTGAATGCTGATAGGCCCTGCAGCTGCTCTCCGCGACGATACTTACCTTCCTGGGCGCCGCCGGGAAAGTTTCCCCGCGCGCGCTCGTTGGAAGGCCCCCAGCCGGGATCACGTGGTCGCGGCTGGGGTCCTTCCAACGAGCGCGCGCGCGGAGACATTCTCGGCGGCGCCCAGGAAGGTAAGTATCGTCGGGGGGGGCGGTCCATGAGCTGGGGGGCATATCCATGAGCTGGAGGCAATATCCATGATGGGGCATATCCATGACCTGGCATATCCATGACCTGGAGGCAATATCCATGATGGGGCATATCCATGACCTGGCATATCCATGACCTGGAGGCAATATCCATGAGGGGGCATATCCATGAGCTGGAGGCAATATCCATGACCTGGCATATCCATGACCTGGCATATCCATGACCTGGCATATCCATGACCTGGCATATCCATGACCTGGAGGCAATATCCATGAGGGGGCATATCCATGAGCTGGAGGCAATATCCATGATGGGGCATATCCATGAGCTGGAGGCAATATCCATGATGGGGCATATCCATGACGGGGCATATCCATGACGGGGCATATCCATGACCTGGCATATCCATGACCTGGCATATCCATGACCTGGCA
The DNA here is from genome assembly GCA_009667805.1 of Leptobrachium leishanense. Taxonomy (NCBI): domain Eukaryota; kingdom Metazoa; phylum Chordata; class Amphibia; order Anura; family Megophryidae; genus Leptobrachium; species Leptobrachium leishanense. Next base: position 53,337,528 of record CM019067.1, on the reverse strand, counting down.
TATCCATGACCTGGCATATCCATGACCTGGCATATCCATGACCTGGCATATCCATGACCTGGCATATCCATGACCTGGCATATCCATGACCTGGCATATCCATGACCTGGCATATCCATGAGCTGGAGGCAATATCCATGAGGGGGCATATCCATGAGGGGGCATATCCATGAGGGGGCATATCCATGAGGGGGCATATCCATGAGGGGGCATATCCATGAGGGGGCATATCCATGAGGGGGCATATCCATGAGGGGGCATATCCATGTCGGGGGCATATCCATGTCGGGGGCATATCCATGTCGGGGCACATCCATGTCGGGGCACATCCATGTCGGGGCACATCCATGTCGGGGCACATCCATGTCGGGGCATATCCATGAGGGGGCATATCCATGTCGGGGCATATCCATGAGCTGGAGGCAATATCCATGTGGGGGCATATCCATGAGCTGGGGGGCATAATAACCCATGTGTGTGCTGGGGCATTATCCATGTGCTGGGGCAAATCCATGAGTGAGCTGGGGCAAATCCATGAGCTGGGGCAGTATGAATATATATATATATATATATATATATTATATATATATATATATATATATATATATATATATATCGGGGGATATACATGTGAGCGGGGGCATTTTTATATGGTCTGTTCTTATTGGAAAGCGGTCACATGACATTAAATAAAAGTATCGGTACTTGGTATCGGTGAGTACTTTTAAAAAGTATCGGTACTCGTACTCGGTCTTAAAAAAGTGGTATCGGTGCATCCCTAATGTTAAACATACCAAGAGAGACCATAGGAAGCATCAGTCGCAAATTCAAGGCAAAGGGCACTGTTGAAACGCTACCTGGTCGTGGCAGAAAGAAGATGCTGACTTCGACTGATGTGCGCTACCTGAAGCGTAGAGTGGAGAAAAGTCCCCGTGTGACTGCTGAGAAAAGATTTGTCAGATGTGGGTACTGAAGTTTCAGCTCAGACAATACGGCGCACACTGCGTAATGAAGGCCTCCATGCCAGAACTCCCAGGCGCACCCCCTTGCTGTCTCCAAAGAATAAGAAGAGTCGACTGCAGTATGCCAAATGTCATGTGGACAAACCACAGAAGTTTTGGGATAGTGTTCTGTGGACTGATGAAACAAAATTAGAACTGTTTGGGCCCATGGATCAACGCTATGTTTGGAGGAGGAAGAACAAGGCCTATGAAGAAAAGAACACCTTGCCTACTGTGAAGCATGGCGAGGGGTCAATCATGCTTTGGGGCTGTTTTGCTTCTGCAGGTACAGGGAAGCTTCGGCGTGTGCAAGGTACCATGAATTCTCTTCAGTACCAGGAGATATTGGATGACAATGTGATGCAGTCCGTCACAAACCTGAGGCTTGGGAGACGTTGGACCTTCAACAGGACAATGATCCCAAGCATACCTCCAAGTCCACTAGAGCATGGTTGCAGATTAAAGGCTGGAACATTTTGGAGTGGCCATCGCAGTCACCTGACTTAAATCCGATTGAGAACCTCTGGTGGGACTTAAAGAAAGCAGTTGCAGTGCGCAAGCCTAAGAATGTGACTGAACTGGAGGCTTTTGCCCATGATGAATGGGCGAAGATACCCGTAGATCGCTGCAAGACACTTGTGTCAAGCTATGCTTCACGTTTAAAAGCTGTTATAACTGTAAAAGGATGTTGTACTAAGTACTAAGATTGAATGTCACTTGGGGGTTGAATAAAACTGATAATGATGTGAGCACAGAAAAGACATTTGTGGTTATTTCATTATAAATGTTATGTTCTATTTGTCTGACCTACACGTGCCTCTTTGATTTAATTGTAAGCAAGATGACTGAATGATCAAAATCAATGTCAAACTGGCCAAAACACTCAATTTCAGTGGGGGTTGAATAATTTTGAACACAACTGTAGATGAAGATCAGAGCACATTTTATGACCAATTCATGCAAAACTCCAGGTAATCCCAAAGGGTTCACATACTTGTTATTGCCACTGTAGATTTACTTGTGGATTGGGATAATGTGGGCATTTTAGACCACGTTCAGTGCCTTCCACCAGTATTGGCAGCCATGGAAAATATAAGCAAAGAAGGCTGTGAAAAATTGCTACTGTTAAACATACTCAGCTCTCACTGATATTAAGAGATTACAAAACACAACACTGGATTACAAAAAAAATTTGCTAAATAAATATGAGTGTGGCACAATTACTGGCACTACATCGCTAAAAGCGTGTCCACTGTTTTACCTTAAAGAGTGATCACTCTTTATCCTACCATATGACCTTAATAATCCTCAACTCAAGTCACGTCACACACTAGCTCCATAATACACAGGGGGTTACAATGTATGCGTGGGGACCCACAGGGGGTATCACCGCACGCGGGGGCCCCCGCCCCATGGGGGTAACACCGCACGCGAGGGGGCCCACAGGGGGGGCAACACCGCACGCGAGGGGGCCCACGGGGGGGGGCAACACCGCACACGAGGGGGCCCACGGGGGGGCAACACCGCACGCGAGGGGGCCCACGGGGGTGCAACAACGCACGCGAGGGGGCCCACGGGGGGCAACACCGCAGGCGAGGAGGCCCACAGGGGGCAACACCGCAGGCGAGGGGGCCCACAGGGGGCAACACCGCAGGCGAGGGGGCCCACAGAGGGCAAGACGGCCCACAGGGGGATAACACTGCAGGCGAGGGGCACGGGGGGTAACACTGCACGCAGGGGGGCCACAGAGGGGGGTAACACTGTACGCAGGGGGCCACAGGGGTAACACTGTACGCAGGGGGCCACAGGGGGGTAACACTGTACGCAGGGGGCCACAGGGGGGTAACACTGTACGCAGGGGGCACAGGGGGTAACACTGTACGCAGGGGGCCACAGGGGGGGTAACACTGTACGCGGGGGCCACAGGGGGGTAACACTGTACGCAGGGGGCCACAGGGGGGGTAACACTGCACGCAGGGGGCCACAGAGGGGGGTAACACTGCACGCAGGGGGGCCACAGAGGGGGGGTAACACTGCACGCAGGGGGGCCACAGAGGGGGGTAACACTGTACGCAGGGGGCAACGCTGTACGCCTGGGGGGCACTTTGTGACACTAAATGCGTGGAGCATTGAAGACACTGAATTCGGGGGCACACAGGTGTGACTCTGAACGGGGGGGGCAGGAGTGACACTGAATTCGGGGGCGCGCGGGAGTGACACTTCATTCGTAGGGGGGGGCACAGGGTGACACTGAATTCGGGGGGGGGACTGAATGCAGGGCGCAGCCCCGGGTCACACTATGAGGAGAGCCGGGGATTGTCTGAAAGGTTCCAGCCGGGGCTCTGCCCGCACGCCGCTTTGTACCTGCCTCCAGACGCCGCAGCACAGTCTAAATGAAATCAGACCCCTGCAGCCTCCGTACGCCGGTGTTCCGTCGTGAAAACGTGTGACGTCTGCGGTCGCACCGCTGATGTCGCGCTCGTCAAGGCGTCGCTCTGCTGATGACGCATGGCATGACATGGACAGGATGGCGAATGCTACCGATGCGCGTTATTGCTGAAGAGGAGGGATGTAGCTTTGCTCTTCTCTGGGCACTGTGTGAGGAGGATGACTGGTCCTTGCGTTGGCCCCGGGCAGTCACGTCCTGAGTGCTTCATGGTCCTCATTCAGAAGGACGGCAGGGCAGCTGAGCATTCTGGGCAATGTAGTTCGCCAGTAATCCTTGTGAAACCGTGTTGTGTCGGATCTGGTTCCTCGTTGAGAGCTGTTCCAAGCAGCCTTTGTATGAGGGTTTTATACAAATTATGTACAGTTTTACACTGCAAAAACAAAGTATGCTCTTAATAAACACAGCATAACATTAAATAGGCTTAAACAAGACGACCCTTTAAACTGGTATATATATAAAAGATCCTTATGCCTAAATAATAAAGCAAATTATTATTAAATATATTTTACATTAACCGTTCCTCAGTGTAAAATAAAAAAAAAATTCATACAAAACGTTTCCGCAAGAAATAAAAACCCCAAAAACTCAGCGTCAAATGGGTAAGAAATGGCTGCTTGGAAGAGCTCTGGACGAGGAACCGGATCCGACACAACGCGTGTGATAATGGTGTATTAAAAGCTCTCAGACCAACCATGTTCTTTGTAAAAACAAAACTCGGGTTCTCCATTCTCTTTTCTGGTGCTTTTGTACATATCTCGCAGTGACCTTGTTTAGGAATGGCAAACATTATTTGGGCTCCGAACCACCTGTTCCTCCACATATCCGGGGTGTTTGAGTGTATGACAGAGCTGCGAAGCAATTAGGCTATATGCTATAATAGATGCTGCTATTAGTCCCTCGTTGTGATCAAGGTTTTTGTTTGCTAAACTCAGTTTTAAAGGGATACTCTAGGCAACATGACCACCTAAGCTTTTTTAGGTGGTCATGATGCCCGGAGTATGCCGCCCTCTGTCCCCCCTCCCTCTGCTCAGCGGTTCAGCTGAAAATGCTGAAAACAGCTGAGAGAAGCGGAGAAGTTTACTCCGCCCTCCCAGCTGTCAGTCAGCAGAGCGGGATTCATATTTCCCGCTTCTGCCGACTTTTGCCGAGTAGGAGACGTCATCGCGCTTTCAGCGTGATGACGTCTCCAAGTCGCCGCAGTAGCTGGCGGCTCCCTCTGAGGGTTAGTGTTGCGCGTATCCTCTTGCGCGCAACACTAATCCTCAGAGGGAGCCGGGAGGAAGCCTGCGGATTGGCTGGCTTACGTGAGAGGCGCACATGCGCGCTTCTCACGTAAACCAGAAGGCAAGAAGACGCAAGAAGGACGGGAGCGGAAGAGGAGGGAGGTGAGTATGAAGAAAAAAATAAACGCCGCTGGAAACAAGTGGATTTATTAACTAACGGTTTATTAAGGGAATAGGGATAGATTAAGATTAAAAAACGGGGGCGGGTGATTTTTGATTAGAGTGTTCCTTTAATTTACATAAATGGCCCCTGATCGGCCATCATGTCACCGTACAGTATGGCTATAACCAAACCTAAAGCGTCAGGCCTTAAAATTCAGCTTCCATTCCTCCATATGAAATGCCTGGAGGTGCTATTCGTGTCAGTATGTAGCATTCATGTCCCGTAGGAGGGATTCAGTTAAAAAATCAAGACGTTTTCCTAAGAATGGGTTTGGGTCAGATGACAACTTGGACTAGGGTTGCCAGATCGGCCATGTTTTTCTGGACACATATTACTATTTCATGCAGCGAGTGAGCACACCGTTAAAAGTGCTGCCCTGCAACATGTATTATTATTCTATAAAAAGCGCCAGCATATTCCGCAGCGCTGTACAATGGACACAATAAAGACAGGGTTACAATACAGTGAACACATTTTGATAAACCGGTACAGGAGGAAACAAGGGCCCTATTCCCGTGGGAACTCACAATCTAGAAGGGTTGGGGGGTGGAAACAGGAGGAGAGGACTGCAAGGTGAGAGTGATGGACTGCAAGGTGAGAGTGATGGACTGGTTGGGGCAGTGGGGTGTATCAATGAGTCGGGTGGTCGGCCTTCCTGGATAGGAATGTCTTAAGGGAGCGTTTGAAGGAAGAGAAACTAGGGGAAAGTCTGACAGTACGAGGGAGAGTGGTCTAGAGGATGGGGGCTGCGCATGAGAAATCCTGCAGTCTATCATGGGAAGGCATTCTGTGAATAGAAGACACAATAGTTTTCTATGGTGCATTTTTGGTGCCGCTGACATGTGGCAAATTGCACTGTATTTTGATGCCAATTCACCAGTAATTGGGGAATTGACAATTTAGTGAATAGACAAATTGGTACAAATTGCACCGTACGGTGAAATTCTCCATCTGGTGCAATTCAGGGTCAATTCGGAGGTTAGTGAATAACCTCTAAAGACATTCTCAGTATTTGCCGGAGACCATCAGGGTTATTCAGAGAGAGGAGAATGGAAAATTCTAGGTCAAAATAGCCAAACCAGAAAAATTCTCCCATTCATCTCACTTTCCAAATCGGCTATTTTGACCTAGAATTTTCCGTTCTCCAGTCATTCTCCTCATTTCTACGCATGTGCCATGCATCTGTCACATACGCTGTGACGGCTGTGCATGCACAGTAACAGCCCATCATTGCCAGCAGCCATTTTTGTTATGATCGCTAGCATATTATAAGTGGCATCAGGCACATCAAGTACCACTGCACCCCTTCCTGGCATGCCACTCAGGATGGTCGCCCAACTGGCCACCCCCAGTATGCTACTTACTCCGGCTGGCATTCTTTTCTTCTCTTCTTTTTTTTTTTGCCGTGCAGACACACAGGTACAGAGTAAGCATCGGGGTAAAAAATATATATATTTTTAAAGTCTTTATTTACCAGACACAAAATACAATACAACGGTCGTGCGTGCCGGCAACCCTACATGTCGCGGTTAGCCTCGACAAAAATCTAAAGAGCCACCCTGGACAGGTACAGGGGCTCTCTGATCAGTAGATCAGAAATCGTGGCTGTCGTATACTGTGTCACAAATACAGAAAAAATGGCGTCGCGCCCATACTCACTTATTTTCGGAGCGGCAGCAACTGCCAGGAGTAACAGCCCAGCCAATGTATAAAACATAACAAGGAAAAAGAGTGTCATCTGCGCTCGTTTCTATGTGTTCCATGTACAACAAAAATGGAGGTTTTTGTTTGTTTCAATGGCCATTGCAACGTAAGCCCACTCGCCACTTCAAGGCACCTCTTTAGAGTGGGTACCTAACAATTATAACCAAAAGGCCGCTCTACTGAGCAGCTCCAAGCCCCTCCAGCTGCTTTTCAGCCAAGGAGAGACAAAGATGGTGGGTTTTATTTATACACGCACCAAACACTTCCCATTTGGGATCAAAAACAAAAACACGGAAAGAGGAACAGCTGCAGAACGACGGACTGGTGTTACAAGCATGATATACATAAATACAGAAAAAATGGCGTCGCGCCCATACTCACTTATTTTCGGAGCGGCAGCAACTGCCAGGAGTAACAGCCCAGCCAATGTATAAAACATAACAAGGAAAAAGAGTGTCATCTGCGCTCGTTTCTATGTGTTCCATGTACAACAAAAATGGAGGTTTTTGTTTGTTTCAATGGCCATTGCAACGTAAGCCCACTCGCCACTTCAAGGCACCTCTTTAGAGTGGGTACCTAACAATTATAACCAAAAGGCCGCTCTACTGAGCAGCTCCAAGCCCCTCCAGCTGCTTTTCAGCCAAGGAGAGACAAAGATGGTGGCTTTTATTTATACACGCACCAAGGCAAACTTCAAGGCAAAAACCTCCATTTTTGTTGTACATGGAACACATAGAAACGAGCGCAGATGACACTCTTTTTCCTTGTTATGTTGTATAGTTACTGTGTCACATTTTCACCTTTACAGCCTATTAAGAAGGAGGACCAAATCATAAAGGGAAGACATGAGAAGAACCAGGAGATAAGATAGAGAGAGAGGAGAATAAAAAAAGGAGGAAAGGAAAGAGAGTTGTGCCCAGCCTACATATCATCATCAACCATTTGAAAACATTAGGTCACCCCAGCATCCTCCCAGGCCCCCCACACTTTCAAATAAGCGGGATACGATTGGCGCACCCTCGCCGTAAGTTTGGTAAAATGTTTTTAAAGGAACGGAAAACCGGGGGCGTGGCCGGCAGCAAGTGGGAGCGGACGTGTGTTAGTGGAGCTCCACACATCTTCGTTACTTAAGGACCCCCAGCTGACTCTTCCTGCATAATTTGTATATTTAGGGGTACCTGTGCTGCTGGCTACCGGTGGTGAGCCGTTCGGAGCCCGTTCAGCTCCCCCTCCGGACCATGAGACTCTTCTGAAGTCACCGACTCGTGCTGGAGAGAGACGCCGGCGGCCATCTTGCGACCTACTTCCTGGCTTCGTATGATTACCGACCTCGCCAGTCTGGCCGTTATGCCATGGACTGAGCCCAAGCTGCGCACTGTGGAGATGGGGGGCCCACATCTCCCGTCAATCTGGATGACTATCATCCGGGAGCGACGGATGGACCTGCAGGATGGCAGGGGGACGGACCCCCCCCCCCACAAGCCGAAGTCAGAGGAGTCGTGGTTCTGTGCTTGGAGTCTTGCCTGCAAATTCTGGCAGGGGAGCCTGAGAATGGCCCACTCACCAAAGGGGTCTGGCGATGGATGATGACAGCGTTGCAGTGCTGCCGGGGGGTAGTTGCCCTGAGGTCGGATGTTCGGCCCCTGGTTGTGGAACCGCTGCCGGTGGATCTTGTTGGGCCGAGCCTGTCAGATGTTTACACGCCCGAGCTGTGCCCGCAGAGGCTGAGATACCCCTTGCTGCCGTAGACCGGTGCCCGGAGATGGATGCAGCGACTCCTGTGGAGGCCATGACACCAGAGCCCATCAGACGCAGCTTGGGGTCCGCTGGGGGACCCCTGCGAGCTATCTGTGGCCTCCTCCAGGGCTGCTGTATTTTTTGTGCCCTGCCCCTTGTCTTTCTTTACACTGTGCTTGGGCACCCCGGAAAGCACGGCGAGGTTCGATCTGAGATAGCCCGTTCCCTTTTCTGGATATGGGCTGACCTTCTCCCTCCTGCACGCGGAGACCCTCCATCCTTATTATTTGATGTTCTCCCACTGTGGTTCTCCACTCCCCTGTATTCAGAGATGCTTTTTGGAGTTTTTCTAATCCTGCTGAGACTCCCCCGTTTGGGGCTGTTTTTACACACCCCCCCCCCTTGATTTCTCTGGCATTTTTTGCAATGTCCCTTTTTTTTTTTAACACCCCTGTTATATATATATATTATTTTATTTTTTTCTGAAGTATATTTGATGACTGTTAACCCCCCACATTTTTTGACATTCTGCAACTTTTTTCTGACCCCCCCCCCCCCTCTCTCTCTGTTTCTTTTATGAGTCTATTGTCTGGCCCTGCGAGGCCAACCTTGCTGGTCGGTTTGTGACCATTTCGTGTTTCGCAAAATAAAATTTTAAAAACGAAAAAACAGTTTCTGTCTGCGCTCAAATCAAAAGAAGGGGCAGAATCTGATGCCTTGGTTGAGTTAGTGCAGTGGCAGTGTTTGTTTTAGATATATGTATATGTAAAAGCATATATTGCCTCTGCCGAAGAACAGAGTAAAAAATACATTTTGCATTTACTTTTTTCAATTTTTTATTTTTACACTTTACATGATCATGTTTGGTATCATTGTGAAGACCAGACTCTGACCTTTCCAGTGACACCTCACTAAGGCTAGGGTCAGACGAGCGTAGTGTTCACGTCCGTGATTGCGCCTAAAAGTACGTCCGTGATAGCATGAAAGAAAGCCCATCGGAGCTTGACACATGAAGTACGTCCGCACTGAACTGCGGATGCACAACAGCCGCGGCCCACGGACGCAAGGCAGGCAAGAACGTACAACCCCTAGAACGGCCGCACAAAGTGCCCTGCGTCCGCAACGTCTGCATAGCTTTGTGTGTGAGTGATGGAACGTGGTCAGACGGACTGCATTTATACGTCCAGCATTTTTCACGGACAAAATGGTTTTGCTTTCTAATTTATTTTCCCTCCTACATCCGTCAAAATATATACGTCAGTGAAAAAAACAGACTGTCTGGCCACTACTGCGTCTTCCGTACTAACGTACGTCCGTGTGCACGGACGTACAGTCCGTAGAAATCACGCTCGTCTGACCCTAGCCTTAACCTTATGCGGTGTACAATTCAGAGATGCAGGTTCCAAAGTCCTCCTGTCTATGCTCACTGCAGTGCTATGGTCTAGGATGTCGATAAAACAATGTGTTGCATCATCAGCTCCACACTTGCTGGCAGTGTGGGAAATTAGAAGGTGAGTTAGAGCAACATCACTGTGCACTTTATAATTGTAAACTGAATAATAGTACTGCATTAGAAAAAAGAAAGAAAATTTTATTTGTTATTTTTTACAGAAATCTAACCTGCTTAGGGCCATATTACATACTGGGTGCTAACTTAACCAGAGCTGTTTAAACTTAAAACCTCCATAGGCTATAATGGCTCTGGGAAGTTTACAACAGCTCTGGTTAAGTTAGCACCAACTATGTAATATGGCCCTTAATGTGGAATCGTTAGAAAGGCCATATTCTGACCTTTCCAATGATACCTCATATGTCCCTCTAGCCCTTAGAACTGCAGAGATACAGGGGTCTAAATGATTGTAGATTGTAAAAAAAAAAACACTTTTTTTTTTTACAGAGCAAGGCACCTCCTTGTGACAGGCTCCTATGGGCACCTGCTACTCTGCCTAGCTCTAAATCCGGCCCTGCCTGGGATGCAATAGCGCTGTAGTCATCTCCTAGGAAAGAAAGACATGGATATTCTTGAGGGCCATTGCATCCTGTTGGTCCTAGGACAGTGGGAGTATTGGATGCTACTGGGAGCCTCCAGCAAATCCAAAGACACTCAATGCGAGCACATTAAGAGCCATTAGATGGACCTAGGTCTAAAAATGGTTCCCGATCCCAAGAATTCAGTTCAGGTCTAGTTGATCTAAACTTCTGGGAAGAACTAAGACACTGCAGTCGGAGGGTTGAATCAGCCGTCCGAGAGACCCCGGCGGGTGTAGAGTGCTGTGGGTGCTCAAGTCACTGTGACCATCAATTTACAGTGGTTGCAAATCCTAAAGTGCCCCTTTAAGGCAGTGGTTCCCAACCCTGGACCTCAAGTATTCAGTCTGCATTTTCCCAAGGTAATCAAAATCTGGCCTCTTAGGAGGACTTGAGGACCAGAGCAAGTGCAGACTGAATCCTGCAATCACTGACGAGTAAATCATATCACCTGTGCTGTGCTTCAGATATCTGGAAAACGTGGCCTGTTAGGAATACTTGAGGACAACGTTTGGGAACCACTGCTCTAGTGCAGTGGTTCCCAACCCTGGTCCTCAGGTCCCTCCTAACAGGCCAGGTTTGCAGTATATGTGAAGCACAGTACATGTGATATGATTTACTCGTTAGTGATTGCAGGATTCAGTCTGCATTTCCCAAGGTGATCCTTAAAACCTGGCCTGTTGGGTCACCGAGATTGGGAACCACTACTATAGTGAATAAACTCTAAAGATAACTCACATCCCGTGCATTGCACCTGACCCTGTACGTGGGAGGTTTCTGTAGCATGAGCTGACAGAGGAAGACAGATACACCCTGTAGAGAGCTCCGATACTTAAAGCTTGCATTATTTCATGTTGAAAGTACTATAAACCTTGTTACATTTCATAATACATCAATACCTCCCAACATCTGTTTATAACATATGTAATTACTTTATGTCCTAGTCATTCTTATTGTATTTATTAGCTGTATAGACGTTTTGGCTACCTTACTGGGATCCTCTCCTGACTTCCAAAAAAACCTACATGAAAAGGCGGTGGTTATTTATTTGTTTTTGCTGGATACAGTTCCCGCAGATTGCATCTGATTTTTTTTCTTACATATGTTGGCAAACGTAAAGATTAGTTGGATTTATTTGAATCATGTCATAATTACTTCACAAAACGCCAGTATGGACAGCAGGAGAACAATGCAACACCAGCATCTTTTAGGCCCGTGTCAGATGAACGCAGTGATCAGGTCTGTGTCGCTGCACAGTTTAACGTCCGTCGTAGGATAGAATCATGTAGAGACCCAAACACGAAGTGCGTCCGCACTGAACTGCGCACGCACAACGCACGTGGCACCGGACGCAAGTTAGGCAAGAACGTAAAACCGCTAGATCGGACGCGCAGAGTGCGCCATATCCACGTAGCGTTGTTGTGTGTGTGTGTGATGGAACGAAGTCAGACGGACCGCATTTCCGACGTCCAACACCTTGACGCACAAAATGGCTTTTTCATATCCTGTATCAATTTTTACCATTTTTCATATTAATTTTATTTCCCATAGTTCCCTCTTTTTTCCCAACGTCCGTCAACAAAAATGGATCGTGTGGTGTCTGCAGTATCTTCCGTCAGTACGTCCGTCCGTTGTGCACGGACGCACAGTGCGCTCAGCCTGCGCTCATCTGACATTAGCCTTAAAGTGTATTCATTTGAGTAAGCTTCGAGCATTCCCCATCCCAAAAGCTTTTGATAGAAAACGGCTTGACTTTAACCCCTTCACTACCGCGATCAAGTGTACTCGATCTTCCAAAACACTTGCATTAGCCCAAATCCCAGAAAAAAGCCCTCTGGCCGTTTTCTGGAGGACTGCAAAGGAGCGTAGTTTAACCCCTTAACGCCGCAGGACGTACATTTACGCCCTGCATTAGGCGGGCTTTGACGCCGCAGGACGTAAATGTACGTCCTCGGCGTTTACAGCCCCCCTCCGGTAATACTTACCTCCTCCGGTCGCTCCCACGCTGCTCTGACTCCCGTGGAGTCAGATCAGTGTGATCCCTCCGGCGCTGTGACGTCAGTTTCAGGCGTCCCCCCCCCCCCCGCCGGAGCAGGGGAAGCGCCTGAAGGGGAGGGGGGGGATCCTTTGGATCCCTCTATCTCCCATTTGCCGGGGACCAGGCGGCTGTGGCCAGCATCGCTGGAAGGGTCACAGCCTGACCTTTCCAGCGATGTATGGGGGGTTAACCCCTTAGCTGCGAGGTCGCGACTGGGCACTAATTTGTGCCCGATCGCGGCCTATTTCCGGTGGGGGCCGCCATCTTGGATGGCAGCCCCCACCTCTGGGCCCCCCCGGTTCAACTGACTCATCGCTCCATGCGCGATGATGTCAGTTAACCGGGGAACCCCCTAGCTGCAAAGGGATTTCCTATGGAAATCCCTTGCAGGAGATAGGGGGGTTCTTTGAACCCCTTTATCTCCTGATTGGTGGCAGCTAGGGGGTCATGTCTGATATTGCTGGAAAGGCCAGAGCATGGCCTTTCCAATGATATCAAACATGTTATATGTAAAATAAAAGTATAAAAAAAGTAAAAATAAAAATAATAAATTAAATAAAAAAATAATAAATATAATAATAAAAAATGTTTTTTTTTTTTAATGCAGCACTATTGTTCACATTTCAATTATAATGTGAACAATGATGCTTCACTAATGAATTTTTTTTGGGGGGGTTTAGCTAAAATCACACAATTTCTCCCCAAAAAAAAATGGGTTCCCCGTTCTAATTTTTTTAACAAATCTACCCCATAGAATATGACCGCAGAACCTCGGATAATAAAATTTAAAAAAAAAAAACTTTACACACTGTGGAAGATTGACATTTTATTGAAAATTCACATTTTTTTACATTTTTTGTTATAGCATTTTGGCAGGGCATGACATATACATATAATAATGATATATTATTAATCTGCCGAGTCTGCCGGAAAGAACGATATATAATTTGTCTGGGTGGTATAATAATACGTGACTTAAAAATGGTCAAAATGAGCTCACTTCTGTAAAAAGTTCTGCAGTTCTGCAAACTTCTACTTCCGAAACAGCGCCGAAGTTGTAAAATTACTCCCGTCCTTAAGGCTGGGGTCAGACGAGCGTAGTGTTCACGTCCGTGATTGCGCCTAAAAGTACGTCCGTGATAGCATGAAAGAAAGTCCATTGGAGCCTGACACATGAAGTACGTCCGCACTGAACTGCGGACGCACAACGGCCGCGGCCCACGGACGCAAGGCAGGCAAGAACGTACAACCACTAGAACGGCCGCACAAAGTGCGCTGCGTCCGCAACGTCTGCACAGCTTTGTGTGTGAGTGATGGAACATGGTCAGACAGACTGCATTTATACGTCCAGCATTTTTCACGGACAAAATGGTTTTGCTTTTTAATTTATTTTCCCTCCTACATCCGTCAAAATATACGTCAGTGAAAAAAACGGACTGTCTGGCCACTACTGCGTCTTCCGTACTAACGTACGTCCGTGTGCATGCATGGACGTACAGTCTGTAGAAATCACGCCCGTCTGACCCTAGCCTTAGGGGTTAACGCAAATTAAATTCATTTGCAAATGGGCTCGGACATGTCATCCGAGGTGCGGAAGCTGTTTGAACAGCTTGGGGATCCGTTTCCTCCTTCATGCAGACACTGCACAACCTACAGTGCCGCTCTTTAGTATAGCCGAAAATCTAGTAACAGGACAGACACACAGAAAAGACGGGGTTAAGATCAAGCCGGAGTCAGAAACTAGAGAGGTTAGTCAGACAGGTCTGGTTTCGGTACACAGGGTTAAACAAATATATAATAGGGCCAAGAGAATAGTAAACGGAGCCAAGGTCGATACACGGGAGAACAGGAATAGCAATGTCAAGAGAGTGGTCAGAACAGAGCCAGGGTCAACACACAAGACAATGGTATAATGGAGAACTAGAACGTACTATCTGGTAGGAACCATGACAAGCAATGAGGAAGATGAACATCCCTGCTTCCAAATCTGGTAGGTGTCACGTCGTCAAGCCACGCTCCCTGCCAGCTGCCACATCATTGGTTGGCATCTGCGGGAGCTGGCACAGTGGCCGGCCAGTGAGGACGGTGCTGCTGGCCGCCACGGAACAAACTTTACAATGGCGAGGTGCAGAAGGTGGTGGTTGGGGGTATCGCTGTGGGCTGGCAATGGACCCTGATCCTGTGCACAATTTGATTATATTTATAATTAATTTTTTATTAATAATTTATTAATTTTGTGCCCTCCAATTGCAGTAGATTTGCACACGGTGTAAGTAGCTCGTGCCGATGCTGTGTTACGGCGTTGGCGCAGTCTAGTGACGCGTGAGCTCGATTTATTTTTATTTTTTTGTATGACACCATCACGGCTCTGTAAAAATCCTCTCTTACTAAACATCATAGGTAAGGTACGTGAGCTTTCTTTTGTATAATAGAGCTCTAAGCCTTACGCGCCATATATGCATGAAATTACTGGGAAGGGGACTCTGTTTAATTCACCGTGCCAAACCACAGAGCTTTACAAGAGAGAACTCCCATAAACACTTTAATAGCACTGTGTGTATGCGAGGATTCATACACAGAGTGAACGGTATGGTCTCTACTCTCTCTGCCTCTTATCTCCAGCTTGCAATAGAGCTTTGACTCTAGACCAGGGATCTCAAGCTCTGCCCCCTCAGACGTCGATGGCCTACAATTCCCAGAATTCTTTGAATGCAATAATCGTGGGAGGTGTAGTTCAGAATTAATCTGGGGTGCCGGAGTTTGAACCCCTGCTCTAAATTCAATGATAAGATCTAAAAGGGAGACTTCGGGCACTTTAAAGGTGTCATAAACAGTTGAATGAGGGTTTAAAGTTCATGGCAGGTAGTTGTCTGTCATATCCATTTATTGGCAGTCCAGTCTACGGTTCCCTAGAAGGCTTATGGACAGTGGCTTAACTAGAAACCTCAGGGCCCCGGTGCAAGAATTCATGAAGGGTCCCCCCACCAGCTACGGGGAGGGACTGATGCAGGCCATTGAAGTCAGTGGGAGTCCTGCATCTTTAAGGCCCACCCTCCGCGCGGACCCCCAGATACATGTAAACCCAGATATCAGACCCCCAGTTATCAGACCCCCAGATATCAGACCCACTGTTATCAGACCCCTAGTTTTCAGACCCCAGGTATCAGACCCCCAGATGTCAGACCCCAGGTATCAGACCCCCAGGTATCAGGCCCCTAGATATCAGCCCTCCAAATATCAGACCCCAGATATACCCAAACATCAGACCCCTTGCACACACACTCCACTGACTGGAGCCAGACTCAGGGCCCCCTCGCACAGCACTAGAAGCCTGCATACCTGGTGCCAGCAAAAGACGTGCTGCCGCAGCCGAAGGGGAAGGATCCGCCACCACACACGTGACATGCTCCTCTCCTGACCCAGCTGGCCGCATGTGTGTATGGGTGCGGTCAGCCAGCAGCGCTGCTTACAGATTTCGGCACAAAATAGTGCCAAAATTTCCCGCCGGGCCACCCCACGGAATCTGCCGCATTGGAGCCTTTGCTCCAACCGGCAATCGGCCCCGCCCTGGCCACCTAATTAATGAGCAGTCAGCGGCTGCCTGGTCCCCCCCCTTGGCAGAATGCCATGGCCTGGTCGCAAGTGCGACCGCTGCGACCCTGGTAGCTCCACCACTGCTTGTGGATGTACTATGGAGAAACCCATTGTTTATACATATGAGTTTATTCACTAACCACCATTCTTTCATTGAAAGAATGTTGCTACTGCATTCATTTCAATGGAGAATGCTGATATTTATTCAATGGTGGAAGAGTGGAAAGTGGAGAATAGCTTCAGTTTACTCATTTTACGGAACAATAATGGTGGAATCGCTGTTCACCGAAGTTTGTAACAACTTGAATTTTCATTGTGTGGAAAGCTGAAGTTCATGTAAACATCGAGCGTGAATGACCCTTTGAGTTTGAGTTTTTTTGACTCACTAAAACCATGTTCTTTAAGTGAATATGGTAAAAATGTAGAACCTTGTGAGTGTCTCACTCATGAGATTTCCACTTACAGACAGTGGTGTATTTAGGTTTTGTGCTGCCCTAGGCCTGACTAAACTCGTGCACCCCCTAATTTTAATTTGAGGCACCCCCTCCTGTCAAGGGCACACCTCTTCCTGGTTAATCCCCACCCTTCTTCTTTAAGCTCCACCTTTTCCTCTTAGAGCTCCGCCTTTTCCTCTCTTTATATTAATAGTGGATACCAAGTGCCTACTTGTATATTTTGTATACCATTTCAAATGTATCTATTGAGATAAATAAAATTATGAAATGTTTAAATTCAAGCATTTTTACAAAGAACAGCCATGCATGTCAAGTATACTGGAACACAGCCGCTCTAATTGGTTGAACAATAAAATACACAGAAACGTGCACTGCATATGAACGTATCACAGAGATGCACAGCAATAAAACTCACAGTAATGTGCATTGTGTATGAGTGTATCCCAGAGCTCCAGGGCAATAAAACTCACAGTACTATGCAGTGTGTATCACAGAACCCACAGCAATAAAACTCCCAGCAATGCAATGTTTGGTGTGTGTCAGCGTATCAGAATCCACAGCAATAAAAATTCCAGCAATGCAATGTGCAGTGTGTATGAGTGTATCAGAATCCACAGCAATAAAAGTCCCAGCAATGCAATGTGCGGTGTGTATGAGTGCATCAGAATCCACTGCAATAAAACTCCCAGCAATGCAATGTGTGGTGTGTGTCAGCGTATCAGAATCCACAGCAATAAAACTCCCAGCAATGCAATGTGTGGTGTGTGGTGTGTAGGAGTGCATCAGAATCCACTGCAATAAAACTCCCAGCAAACCGAGTGTATATGAGCACACAGCAATTATTTATTCTACATTTACCGGCCTCTGTCCGCGGTAGGGCTGTGTGCAGAGTCAGCAGGGACTGTGTACAGACTCAGCAGGAGGTCCCTCCAGGCCACGTTAGGATCACGGCTGTGCCTGTGCGTGGAGCCATCTTGTCAGCAGTGGGGTGCCACTGCCAGAGGGTGCACCGTGGCTTTGATTCCCTTCCCGGTGGGTGTTCAGTCTAGAATAGAGTGACAGTCCATGTTAACGAAAGGGCGGGCAGCTGCGTGAATGCGTGTCACGTGGTTCAGCCAGTCAGGTGGTACTCAGACTCAGTACCACCTGACTGGCTGAACCGAGTGTGACCTGCATGCAAGCAGCCTCACCAGGAGCCAGGCAGCTCAATGACAAATTTCTATCACTGCAGTGCTGGTTAAGGAAAGGTCCACTTTAAACAGCAGTAAGCAGACAGGGCTTCATATTCTGCTGATAACCCCCCCCCCCCCTTTACCTGCCGTTTACTGTCATCTTCTCTCTCTGGACACAAATCACATCCCCCTCCCCTCTCCTAGAGCTGCTGCGAGGCAGGGGAGGAGCTATGGAGGGAGGAGAGGGGGATTTTTATTCTATTCGATTTTATTCCGTATGCAAACGCCATGCTCCGCTGCTCGTTGTTTGAGAACACAGCTCAAAGCTGACACACAGTGACAGTGGCACCTCCTAGTACCCCCTAATGACTGTCACGTCTTGGCCTTGCCCCCTGCTGGTGGTAGCAGGGATTCCTGTTTATTTTTGTTTTCAGCCTGCAGGCCATATGTTGGGCTGATTGGCCTGCGGTCACATGACCTGTTCTGCCCTATAAGTACGACCAGGACTCCCCTTGATCCTTGGACCAGGATAGTCTTTCATACCTAGTCCCTGTATTACTTATATTTGCTGTGTACACCTCTGGCTCATGTATTTAGGATCCCTCTCTTGCCTGACCCCTCTAGAATGATATTCCGTGTATGACCTTTTGGTTCTTGTATCTGGATCTCTCTTCTGTCTGTCCCCTGTACTGTACCGTGCTTTGGAATTTGTATGCTTGCATTTATTGTCTGTCTGGTTTATGTTTTGTTTGTCTTGCAAACCTAGCCTAGCTAGTATTTCGAGACCACCTTTCAAGGATCTCAGTCAGGGCTTAGGGATCTTTCTAGTTTCTGTTTATATCTTGCTTTGTTCCCTGGAATCTGTATACCTGCATTTATTGTCTGTCTGGTTTATATTTTATTCATCTTGCAAACCTAGCCTAGTTAGAATTTCGACCACCTTTCAAGGATCTCAGTCAGGGCTTAGGGATCTTTCTAAGTTCTGTTTATATCTTGGTTTGTTCCCTGGAAGCTGTATACCTGTCCTTAAGGCTTCATCTCTGCAGATTGGGGGTTCCCCCTCACCCTATAGGGGGCTCCCCGTTACATTATCCTGGTCCCTAATAGAAGCTGGCAGGTATGTCTCATATGTATGAAGCTGTATTGAACTTGGTGCTTGCTATGCTGAAAGAGCTGCAGAGGTTAATAGAGGCTCTGAGCCTATCACCTGCTGCAGCTAACGATGCAGCACCACCCTGCACTACTTGCAAACCCATACCGGAGAAGGAAAGACGCAGGTTGTATGGTCTCTGTTTTTATTGCGCAGATCCAAATCACACTATTGAACATTGTGTATTAAAACCTGTTAAGCAATGGCAGGGGAACCATGTATCCAGGTATCGCTATGGAGGTACTGGTGTGTCCTCCATAGGCATCCAGACTGGCAGAATAGCCACCTCAAATCTGTTGAATCATGGGATCACTATGCCCTCGTCTCCCAGTGTGGTTGCATTGTCTCCGGTTGGGAATGCTATGCCAGCCATGTCTGTATCCACTGGCGTGCTGCCAGCCATGTCTGTATATACTGGCACGCTGCCAGCCATGTCTGTATCCACTGGCACGCTGCCAGCCATGTCTGTATCCACTGGCACGCTGCCAGCCATGTCAATATATGCTGGCACGCTGCCAGCCATGTCTGTATCCGCTGGCGCGCTGCCAGCCATGTCTGTATATACTGGCACGCTGCCAGCCATGTCTGTATCCGCTGGCACGCTGCCAGCCAAGTCAGTATCCACTGGCACGCTGCCAACCATGTCTGTATCCACTGGCACGCTGCCAGCCATGTCAGTATCCACTGGCACGCTGCCAACCATGTCTGTATCCACTGGCACGCTCCTGGCACGCTGCCAGCCATGTCAGTATCCACTGGCACGCTGCCAGCCATGTCAGTATCCACTGGCACGCTGCCAGCCATGTCAGTATCCACTGGCACGCTGCCAGCCATGTCAGTATCCACTGGCACGCTGCCAGCCATGTCAGTATCCACTGGCACGCTGCCAGCCATGTCAGTATCCACTGGCACGCTGCCAGCCATGTCAGTATCCACTGGCACGCTGCCAGCCATGTCAGTATCCACTGGCACGCTGCCAGCCATGTCAGTATCCACTGGCACGCTGCCAGCCATGTCAGTATCCACTGGCACGCTGCCAGCCATGTCTGTATCCACTGGCACGCTGCCAGCCATGTCTGTATCTATTGGCACGATGCCAGCCATGTCTATCTATTGGCACGATGCCAGCCATGTCTGTATCTACTGGCACGATGCCAGCCATGTCTGTATCTACTGGCACGATGCCAGCCATGTCTGTATCTACTGGCATGATGCCAGCCATGTCTGTATCTACTGGCACGATGCCAGCCATGTCTGTATCCACTGGCACGCTGCCAGCCATGTCTGTATCCACTGGCACGCTGCCAGCCATGCCTGTTCTCACTGGTAATGAAAAGCCAGCCATGCCTGTTCCCACTGGCAATGAAAAGCCAGCCATGCCTGTTCTCACTGGTAATGAAATGCCAGCCATGTCTGTCTCCACTGGCACGCTGCCAGCCATGCCTGTTCTCACTGGTAATGAAATGCCAGCCATATCTGTTTCAACTGGCATGAAGCCAGCCATGTCTGTATCTACTGGCACGCTGCCAGCCATGCCTGTTCTCACTGGTAATGAAAAGCCAGCCATGCCTGTTCTCACTGGTAATGAAATGCCAGCCATGTCTGTATCTACTGGCACGCTGCCAGCCATGCCTGTTCTCACTGGTAATGAAATGCCAGCCATGTCTGTCTCCACTGGCACGCTGCCAGCCATGCCTGTTCTCACTGGTAATGAAAAGCCAGCCATGCCTGTTCTCACTGGTAATGAAATGCCAGCCATGTCTGTATCTACTGGCACGCTGCCAGCCATGCCTGTTCTCACTGGTAATGAAAAGCCAGCCATGCCTGTTCTCACTGGTAATGAAATGCCAGCCATGTCTGTCTCCACTGGCACGCTGCCAGCCATGCCTGTTCTCACTGGTAATGAAATGCCAGCCATGTCTGTCTCCACTGGCACGCTGCAGCCATGCCTGTTCTCACTGGTAATGAAAAGCCAGCCATGCCTGTTCTCACTGGTAATGAAATGCCAGCCATGTCTGTATCTACTGGCACGCTGCCAGCCATGCCTGTTCTCACTGGTAATGAAATGCCAGCCATGTCTGTCTCCACTGGCACGCTGCCAGCCATGCCTGTTCTCACTGGTAATGAAAAGACAGCCATGCCTGTTCCCACTGGCAATGAAATGCCAGCCATGTCTGTATCTACTGGCATGAAGCCAGCCATGCCTGTTCCCACTGGCAAGGAAAAGCCAGTCATATCTGTTCCCACTGGCAATGAAAAGCCAGCCATGTCTGTATCTACTGGCACGTTGCCAGCCATGCCTGTTCTCACTGGCAATGAAGTGCCAGCCATGTCTGTATCTACTGGCATGAAGCCAGCCATGCCTGTTCCCACTGGCAATGAAGTGCCAGCCATGTCTGTATCTACTGGCATGAAGCCAGCCATGTCTGTATCCACTGGCACGAAGCCAGCCATGTCTGTATCCACTGGCACGAAGCCAGCCATGTCTGTATCCACTGGCACGAAGCCAGCCATGTCTGTATCCACTGGCACGAAGCCAGCCATGTCTGTATCCACTGGCACGAAGCCAGCCATGTCTGTATCCACTGGCACGAAGCCAGCCATGTCTGTATCCACTGGCACGAAGCCAGCCATGTCTGTATCCACTGGCACGAAGCCAGCCATGTCTGTATCCACTGGCACGAAGCCAGCCATGTCTGTATCCACTGGCACGAAGCCAGCCATGTCTGTATCCACTGGCACGAAGCCAGCCATGTCTGTATCCACTGGCACGAAGCCAGCCATGTCTGCTTCCCCTGGCACGAAGCCAGCCATGTCTGTTCCCACTGGCAATGAAAAGCCAGCCATGTCCGCTTCCCCTGGCACGAAGCCAGCCATGTCTGCTTCCCCTGGCACGAAGCCAGCCATGTCTGCTTCCCCTGGCACGAAGCCAGCCATGTCTGCTTCCCCTGGCACGAAGCCAGCCATGTCTGCTTCCCCTGGCACGAAGCCAGCCATGTCTGTATCCACTGGCACGAAGCCAGCCATGTCTGCTTCCCCTGGCACGAAGCCAGCCATGTCGGGTACTGACAATATGTCATTCGTGATGCCTGAGGCTGGTACCTTGCCAGTGGTGTCCGGGACAAGCTGTACGTCAGCAATGACAGCTGTACCCAGGTTAGACGAGACAGCGGTGACCACGTTTTGTTATGAGGCCGATGTGCCTGGATTGGCACATGAGACCACTGTGCCCTTGCCCCACAGTGAGTCCAGTGTTGTCCCCACCATTGTCAAGCCTTGTGAGGTGGTCACAAAGTCTAAGAGAAGACCAGAAAAGGTGATCAACCCTAGCCAATCTGGTTCTGACACTGCCACACTTTGTTCTGGTTCCATTGATACTACACCCTCTAAGTCCGAGGTTGCCTTACTCCGCACAGTAATCAGGGAAATTCAGCAAGCTGGTGGTTTAAAGGGTATTGAGATCCCTAAATCACATTGTGTTCCCACGGAATATATACGGACGCCTTCTGGCTTTTGGATGCGTGAGAGGCACTGGGTAGTGCTCCAGAGACACCCTGACATTCTGAAAGGGCTGGTGGAAGACTCTGATTCAGATGATTCACAATATACTCCTCCTGGGGAGAGGTGTAAGGCTATTGTGGCGCAACTGTACCATGTCCTGGTGATGTCCCATATCCCGAGAGTGTACCAGTCATGCACACACCCTGTACTGTATCGGTCGGGGCCACGTTTAATGGCAAGGTCATTGTCTCTGGGGTAGACAGTAAGTCCACTGTGTCTAGTGGTTCCACTCTGGGTTGTAATATACAATCCCGGGGCACGACTACCGTCACTGGATCTGGCAGCACCTCTAATACCTCTATGTACCATGGTGTGGACGGAACTCCTAGATCACGGTCCTGGAGACGCAAGAGGACTAAACATAAACAACCTGGGACTGATGATTCACTCCGTTCAAGGTCCAAGGTACTCATGCCGTCGGACCCTCAGGTACGAGACCCTAGCCCGGTTGGCGAAGGTTGTGTACGGGCCTCTAATGGTGCAGTGATCCGCAGAAAGGACCTGGGGGTTTATGAAAGAGCTTTGCTGGCTCAGGCACAAACGACTACTCTGAGTCTGAGTGGGATTCCAATGGGTACTGGTGACTGGTCTTGTCCATTTTCATGCCATCCATGTTTTCTTTCTTGGGTGCCCAGGAGGTCACCCGTAGGGAGGGGGTTATGTCACGTCTTGGCCTTGCCCCCTGCTGGTGGTAGCAGGGATTCCTGTTTATTTTTGTTTTCAGCCTGCAGGCCATATGTTGGGCTGATTGGCGTGCGGTCACATGACCTGTTCTGCCCTATAAGTACGACCAGGACTCCCCTTGATCCTTGGACCAGGATAGTCTTTCATACCTAGTCCCTGTATTGCTGGTTTTATATTTGCTGTGTACACCTCTGGCTCATGTATTTAGGATCCCTCTCTTGCCTGACCCCTCTAGAATGATATTCCGTGTATGACCTTTTGGCTCTTGTATCTGGATCTCTCTTCTGTCTGTCCCTGTACTGTACCGTGCTTTGGAATTTGTATGCTTGCATTTATTGTCTGTCTGGTTTATGTTTTGTTTGTCTTGCAAACCTAGCCTAGCTAGTATTTCGAGACCACCTTTCAAGGATCTCAGTCAGGGCTTAGGGATCTTTCTAGTTTCTGTTTATATCTTGCTTTGTTCCCTGGAATCTGTATACCTGCATTTATTGTCTGTCTGGTTATATTTTATTCATCTTGCAAACCTAGCCTAGTTAGAATTTCGAGACCACCTTTCAAGGATCTCAGTCAGGGCTTAGGGATCTTTCTAAGTTCTGTTTATATCTTGGTTTGTTCCCTGGAAGCTGTATACCTGTCCTTAAGGCTTCATCTCTGCAGATTGGGGGTTCCCCCTCACCCTATAGGGGGCTCCCCGTTACAATGACACTCCAATAATCACTGGTACCTGGGGCGGCCCGCCCTCCGCCACTCCTCTAAGTACACCACTGCTCTGGTGATATGCTCACACACAAGTTTGGCGAACTGCCAGCAAGTACGGTGCTGTTTGAAGGCAGTGCAAATCCCCATAGAGAAGTAATGGTTAATCTATTCAGAGAACACCAAACAGCGGAGAAATGTCAGTGAAATGCCCTGATGTTCGGTGGTTTCAATCAGCAGGTTTATTCAGGCGAACCCCATACGTTTCAATGTTAAAAATATTCCCGTTTTTTTTATGCAATATCTAATAAACCATTTATTATTATAATCTGCAGTAAAAAGTCTTTATTTATTTATTGATTTTTTTTTTTGTACCTTTTTAGTGATTTTTTTTTTTTCAGAATTTTTTGGGCTAAATTTCCCCCTTTTTTTTAATAGCGGTTCTTCTTTTGTTGTAACAGAACTTTTTATTATCAATCATAGGATCTTATATGTAAATTCCAGACATTTTCGTTCAGTAGTTCTTTTGAAAACAGCAGGCCATGGGTTTGCGGTGGCAGCATACAGCGGCCGACTCCATGCACTTTAGGGACCCTGCGGTGAATGGTGAATTCACTGCAGGGTGGGGAAATTTTTTTCCCCCTAAGTGCAGGGAACTACAGAACACCAAAATGTTGGCGTCATTTCGGTGCTCTGTGAGTAACCCAATTAGTGGTGAGGTTTTTTGTTGCCCCCTGGAAAGTGAAAGCCTAGGCCTTGCCTACCCAGGACATACTTGAAAATTAGTGACATCTCAATGTTTCCTTCCTGTTAATTTTTTTTTTCAAAAAGTAAGAAAAAAAAATAAAAAAAAATTTTTAGGGGTGGGGCCACCCAGCGGGCCGCCGCCCCCTGGAAAGTGCCGCCCTAGGCCTGGGCCTTGTTGGCCTAGGCCAAAATACACCAGTGCTTACAGAGCAAAAGTATCAGGAGCAGCAGAATGACGAGTTATTCCAAGTCGCGGGTTTTTCTGCCAGGATAAAAGAAGTTGAAGAAGAGCGTGTTGTTCACTTCCTTGTCTTGCTTGAATGGACAACAAGATCAAATAGCTTCTCAGGGTCCTTCTGCTGACCTTTGCAAACTCTACATGACCTCCCATTACTTTCACATTGACGCTACATGTAGTCCTCTAGGCTCTGGAGTGAATGATACATGTCATGGTTATTAGGTCTGATAGTTCTAATAAAAAAAAATCAGTTGAAGCTCAACTAAATTTATTATTTTACAAAAAAGGCAGATTTTTTAAATCAGGCCCAGCATAGAATAAGAGGGCAAAGAGGTGCGGCCTAAAGGTTTGACAACTGGAACCCATGCGGCAAACATGGCTGCTCCTACTGTCTTACATATAAAGTGGGTACGTAATGCATACATACAGGGTAATTCAAAGAGAATCGAAAAGTCACCGCACGTTCGGTGACTTTTTGTTCTCTTCAATTCGGTGCCATTCGGCAATCCCATTTCGGCAACCCTGCGGTGTATTCAGCAAGCACCACAAGGCCGTCGAAGCGTAGGGAAAAACTGCTGCGAACCCAACGAAAAGTCACTGCAAAAACCCGGCGCATGCACGCCGAAAACCCGCAAAAACATCTGGATTGACCCATCGAAGACGCCGGAAAAACCCGAGCAGGAGCCGATCACACGCAGCGAAGCCTCCGGAAAAAGCCGACACCGCAGACAAATGCAGTGAATAAATTAGCATAACAGTACGCTTGAATGTTTGAAAAGTGAAACGCTGTTTGCAAAGAAACTACTGAGCAAAAATGTCTGAAATTTACATATGAGGGCCAGGGAATGATAATAAACTGAATTTTTTTTTTTTTAAAAATCTGACTTTTTTAAAAAAAAATAATCCAGAAAAATGCTTAAAATATCCTAAAAAATCTATAAATAAAGAGACTCTTTACTGCAGAATTTTATAATGAACGGTTTATTAGATATTGAATTAAAACAGGAATATTTTTAACATTGAAACCTATGGGATTTGCCTGAATAAATCTGCCGCATGAAACCACCATATAGCAGAGCATTTCGGGAACCTTTCACTGCTGGTTTGTGTTCTCTGAATAGATGAAGCAGTGCTTTTTTATGGGGATTCACTGCCCCCGAACAGGCACCGTATGTGCAGGCAATTCGCCAGGATTTGTCGAATTGCCTGCTCTCTGGTTAGCCGAATGGCCAAGAAAGGTAACCGAACGCTGATTTTCAGCATTCGGTTCCCTTTTCGGCAGCCATTCGGATCTCTTTGAATAACCCTGATAGTTTAGTCTATAAACAACACATGTATTTGTTACATACAATAAACCACAAAATGTTGACTTTGGAGAGGTGACAAGTCCGTTTTGAAGGTTGCCGTTACAGTCAACTGAAGTGTATTAGCAAAACCATCAATTTGCTGCTGTAGGTTCAGTCATTATGTTTTGTTGATAAAAACACCCTGGCTTTTCCTCAAAAGGCATATTTCATGTTCTTGTTGTTTAAGTTTTTCTGTGGAGAGAGGTAGAGCGAGGTTTGTTGTTTACTCTTTCATCAGGAAACTAAACCGTGTATTAAGTTAGGCACACAATCACATTACAAGCCGTATTACCTCCCGAACCACATCGCTTCAGTCCAGTGGAGATCTGTCACATTAATGATTTTTTTCCCCACAATGTTTTCTTAGCTTTAGCTTTTAACCCCTTAGTGACCGGACTGTTTTACCATTGTCTTTCTGAAAGTACCCTCTGCTGTTTTTATGTTTCTGCGCTGTTTGTGTTTAGGTCTAATTTTCCTCTAACTCGTTTATGGAACCCAAACATATTATATACGGATTTTCTCGCCATTAAATAAACTTTCTGAACATACCATTATTTTCTTCATACCTTATAATTTATTATAAAAAATGTATGAAATGATAAAGAAAATTGAAAAAACCCAAACACTTTTTTCGAACTTTGACCCCAAAAATCTTTTACACATCTACAACCGCCAAAAAAGACCCGGCTACAGAGCTTTTAAATTTTCTCTTGAGTTTAGAAATACCCAGGGCCAAATTACAATCTTCGCGCAAACATTTGCGCCGGTGCAAAAAAGCATTAACGCGAGGGGTAAAACCCTTTGCGCCGAATACCGTATTACAATGTCAGTGCAACAAACGCACGTAATCGTCTACCGCAGGCGAACCTGCGTGAACACTGCGCGAGTGTACTGTACTGCGCGCGGCGCGTCCTATACTTAACATTGTCAGCGCAAACGCGAATGTGCGCTGGTATGCAGATGGTATTACAATCTATGCGCAGGATTTAACGCATAGCCTTTGCGTGTATAATTTTAGCAACTCCTAAAAGCTGGTGTTAATGGCAAATTCTATCAACCTGGCCGAACCCAAATACACCGGCCCAAAAAAAAAACGCAGCAAAGTATAGTTACACATTCTACACATACCAAACCAATACATTTGAGAAGTTGTGTGTGCATTTATTATTACTGCAGTATATATGCTCAGATTAACTTTGGCAGGCGCAAAAACTTAACGTGAGATAATTGTGGTTCTTAATTCTGATTGGCTGAATCGAGAGAAAAAAAACAGTGCGCACACTGATTTCTGCACGCAACGGTACTGCACGAGCATTTGTGCGCGTCCCGTTTACGCACGTTATTGCTCGACGGATGAAAAAATGCGTGAGGATTGTAATACCAGCGCTGATTTATGTGCGTAAACGTTTAATGCTTCGCGCAAAAATTCACTCGTTGCACGTGCGTTTTTGCGTGAAGAATGTAATTTGGCCCCCAATGTTAACATGGTTTTTTTGCTTTTTTTTTTAGCAACTTACATGACAATAAGTGCAATTAGCACTTTTCTATCTCCAAAGCATATTTTTCAAAATATATTAAGGATTAGGGAACAGGGGGGATTTTTTTATTTCTTTTTTAATTTATTTCTGTTTATCCTTATATTGCTGAGTGCCTCAACCCCTCGAGGCACTAAGCATGCTTCCCGATGAGTGCCTCGACCCCTCGAGGCACTCAGCATGCTTCCCGATGAGTGCCTTGACCCCTCGAGGCACTCATTTTGCCTGCCGACCACTTCACGGGGTATACCAGCAGTGATCGCTCCCGGGATAGGTAAGGTAGGTAAAATTACTATTACAGGATGCCTTGATATCAAGGCATCCCAGCAATAGTAAAAGAGCAGCTGGAAGTGATGCTGATCGCTTCCAGCGCTCTATTTACTATGGACGTACCAGGTACGTCCTCAGTCGTAAAGCAACCTTTTTCGTAGGATGTACCTGGTACGTCGTCCAATGTTAAGGGTTTAAAAGCTGTCATGTGTCTGTATATACGTCAGCAAACGACAATTCCCTAAATATGCATTGAAATTGGTAATCATGCTTAAGGTAGTATGACGCAGAGATCTTCATACTTGTAATTGAGAAAAGCAACTCAAAAAGTACGCCAATTTATTTATTTATTAATTTGCAAAGTATTTTACAAGGAAGAATGTCAATAAGAAAGGTTGAGGTACACATTGGAAACTATCACCACAGCCAATGGGGTATAAAGTATTAATACATGTAGGTAGAAAGTGGCAAGGTTCTGATCGTGATTTTTGGGCCAGTGGATACTGAGTCCCAGTCCTATACCACATGATACTGCCTAAGGGCGGCTGCCTTCCGGAAGGGAATCCCAGGGCCTTGGCGTTCACTTGCACGTTCTACCTGCCTGCTTTTAGGTCATGGAGCAGGCAATTTGGACCTTTGTGAATAAACCCTATAGATCATTTTTTTATACATGTATTCTTTTTTATGATCAGGAATTTTGCAAAATCTAAATGCACATTTTATCTCTTGCATATTATCTGATGGTGCCTCTGATATAGCACTGGACAGACCGAATGAGTTTGTTACATCTTGTGTTATAACTTAGACCTCATTATGCTTCACCAAAGCCGCTGGTGTTAATATATAAAATAAATACAGATGTTGCATTGCACAGTCCTAGTCTTCATACCCAACTTTCTTTTTTTGTTGTTTTTGCTGCGTCTACTAATGCCAGAGAACAGAGCACTTTTTGACTTCTCAATGGAATCAGATAAACCGGAATGCCGAGGGGAAACACTGTGAACTCACATTGCACTCCCAAAATAAAATGACTTATGTAAAGGCGTCTTTTAATGTATGCTTCGCCGAACTTTAAATCCAAAAAGCTGAAATCTGTCAGTAAACATACTATCGGGTTTTCTTGGTAACCAAAACAGAATCCTGACCACAGAAAATAATCAAACCGCTTGCTTTCCACTAAAATCTCCCCCTGAGGGCACGGAATACAATGGGGTCTCTGATACGAAATTGTGCATCTCGCTTGTCTGTCCTAAGGCTTGACGTCACTTGGACTCTTCTACAACACAGCCAGTTGTCTCCCTTTTCTTCATGCCAGACTGCAGATTAAAATAGCCATGAAACATTGCACTAAAACTATTATGGTGCAGCACACTGATGATGGACTTTGAGAAACAAAACTTAAACCAGCAGAAGCAGTAGTCATCTCTACATGCTTAATGGCATAGGGCCATATTACGTTCCTAACGCTAGCGTTAGCGCTCACCTGTGTGAGCGGTAACGTTAGCTCTGGTTGCCCTAGCGCGGGCAAGCCATATTACATTCCGAACGGTATCAGGTTAAAAAGCCCGTTAGTGATTCAGATCTTTTGCTTTTCAGCGTGAGGTTACTGTACTTTGCGCTCCCTGTGCTTAACATGGGGAGCGCAAAGTGTTAATTAACATTAGGATTACAAAGTCCTAACACTATTTACCGTCCTTTTGCGGAATCAGTTATCACCGGCTAAAAATAAAACCAAAACAATTGCATACTCACCTCTCATCTTGCAAGAACGGCGTCTCGATCCCCTTCTTATTGCCGCCGGAGCAGAGAGAGACTGGGGGAGGAAAGTCCGCCAGTCTCCCTCCCTCAGCCAAGATCAGTACACAGGGGTGAATTTGCTCAGCAGTGAAAGGGTTAAGGGCTGCGGCGCAGCCTCCTCCCTCCCAGTACTTCTCCATGGCAGCACTGGGAGGAAGGAGCAGATCTTTGCTGGATCCAGGATAAGCCCTCTCTCGGCTGGGACGGGCCATTGAGAACGGTGGGGGGTGTGAACTAGAGTTGTACCGATACTAGTATCGGTATTGATGCCGATACCGGGTACTGCAGGAGTACTTGGTACTCCTGCAGTACCCCCGATATTTACCCTGATACTGGAAGCCGGCATTGAGCTGGCTTGCCGGCATCCGAGCGGCTGGGGAGGTCCGAATGCTCTATCGGCATTCGGACAGGCCCTGCAGCTGCTCTCCACGTTCTTTCATACTTACCTTCCTGAGCGACGCCGGGAAAGTCTTCACACGTGCGCTCGTTGGAAGGCCCCCAGCCGCGATCACATGGTCCCACGTGATCGCGGCTGGGGGCCTTCCAACGAGCGCACGTGCAAAGACTTTCCCGGCGTCGCTAAGGAAGGTAAGTATGATCGCGGAGAGCTCCAGGTGCCAGGTGAGCTGGGGGGCATATCCATGAGCTGGGGCAAATCCATGAGCTGGGGGGCAAATCCATGAGCTGGGGGGCATAATTCATGAGCTGGGGGGAAAATCCACGAGCTGAGGGGCATATCCATGAGCAGGGGCATATCCATGAGCTGGGGCATATCCATGAGCTGGGGGCATATCCACGAGGTGGGGCATATCCATGAGCTGGGGCATATCCATGAGCTGGGGCATATCCATGAGCTGGGGCATATCCATGAGCTGGGGGCATATCCATGAGGTGGGGCATATCCATGAGCTGGGGCATATCCATGAGCTGGGGCAAATCCATGAGCTGGGACAAATCCATGAGCTGGGGCAAATCCATGAGCTGGGGGGCATAATCCATGAGCTGGAGGGCAAATCTATGAGAGCTGGGGGCATATCCATGAGCTGGGGGCAATATCCATGAGAGCTGGGGCATAATCCATGAGAGCTGGGGCATAATCCATGAAAGCGGGGGCATAATCCATGAGCTGGGGGGCATATCCATGAGCTGGGGGGCATATCCATGAGAGCTGGGGGCATATCTATGAGAGCTGGGGGCATATCCATGTGAGCTGGGGGCATATCCATGTGAGCTGGGGGCAATATCCATGAGAGCTGGGGGCATTTTTATATGAGGTCTGTTCTTATTGGAAAGCGGTCACATGACATAAAAGTATCGGTACTCGGTATCGGTGAGTACTTGAAAAAAGTATCGGTACTCGTACTCGGTCTTAAAAAAGTGGTATCGGTGCATCCCTAGTGTGAACCATGAGAAGGAGCATGCAGAATGGAGGGAGTGAACAGGTAGAAGGGCCATCATGGAGGGGGAAAGAACAGGGAAAGGGGGCACTAGGGGACGACTTGCCCTCGGGGGCCTCGTGACTGTGCTACACCTCGAACCTGAACCTCTGGACTCTTGTTTACCTGCCTTCAAGCCCTGCAACCTGCCTTAGTTCATGTTCTGTCTGTTCTGTACCTCTATGTCCAGACGTCTTCCTGTCTTGCCCCTGCGTTTTGTCCCCATAATATCTTAGTCAACCCCTTTCCTGTCTTGCTCCTCACTAGTTCATTTGCTGTGTATAGAAATAAACTCTTGTCTACTACCACCATCCATGCCTCTCTGAGTGTCGCTGTACCCTTGGGCTTGTACCCTCGCCCCCCCCCACACACCGAGCATTACAAATAGTGAATATATTTTATCAATCGTGATCTCCGTTAAGCTCCAACAGAAAAAACAGCATAGTCAACAGTGGAAAGCTTGAGTACTATGCTGAATATCAATACTCCTAAATATGAATGCACTGTACTTGACCCACCGAAGCTCACTGAGCTAAATCCAGATTGAGCTTCTTTTAATGAAAGATTGGTGGTTAGTGGATAACCCCTCAGGCAAGTAACATTAATAATAATACAATAATAGAAAAGGTTTCAATGGGTATGGGTTTGAGTGGTATTGAGTGGTATGGGTTTATAGGTGTGACTCGACCGTGAAGCATGCATTGTACAGGAAGTAGCAAACATGGAGCCAAAATAGGAAGGTCCGTACTGCAGATTGAGGTTCCCGCAATATAGGTTTATAGACCCACACTCAAGCAGAACAGTCTAAATTTAAAAAAAATGATATTGTATCATCAGCTCTTCAGCAACCAGGGAATAGCATAGAATACATGAGCACCATAATGTTTCCAGGGCACTTTTAAGGCAAACGCGTCCACTCCAACAGTTCCCACAACCACTTATGAAACAACACATAATAGACAAGAGAAACACCCACCAGACACTAGACTGAAGAATAATTAGTTATTGTGGCAAGGACCCCAGACACTTGGCCAAACAGCATCAGAACAGCCATGGTCGGCCACATCATGGGTTGGTAGAGAAGAATCCAGTCGCCTGTGGCAATTAGAAGGGAAGAAGCAGTATGGGCCATGTTGTCACTGATGCATCTATTAAAGTTTGCATTTGAGCAACAGATGAAAATTTAGTCTTTCCTCTGAAATATAAAGAGTCAATTTCTCCTCAGCAAATGTGGTTTGAATATCTTATGGGAACCGTGTTGCTGATTGCTGAAGAAAGATAAAATATGGAGCCAAGAGAGGGTATTTAGACCTTCTACTCACCACTCTTCGTATATTTCATTATTGGCTCAAGATCTACAAGAAAAAAATAAATGGTAGAGTAAGAACATATGAGAAACGTCAATAAAGTACCTGGAAATCATATTTAATTCAGGACATATTTGTCTCAAATGAAATCAGTATAGCTCATTTTTTATCTCCATGATAAAGCTATTATGGCTTGGCTTATTGTTGAAGACATATTGGTCTAGGCATATCATAATCGGAATCTGCACATTTCAACAGCAATGAGAACAGTAATAACATTATCCTCAGGATGAAGTCAGGAATTTGACATCATATATTATGTACTCCAGGTTGGTTAGTTGATAAGAACATTAGCTTAAACAGTTTCCAGTAGGTGTTAATAGTGTTATCAAGGGGCCAGGGCTGGCCATTGGAAAAAACATGTAAATGACCAGTTGTCCACATGTCGAGTTTGCGAATCAAAGGTCTTCCCAGCTAGCCTGTGAAATGATGATTGACCAAGTCAGTCAGGAGATTACAAAAGCCTTCCCCGAGTAGCCCAATGCTGGTTTTTCATAGAGATCTGGCCAATAAGTGTGACTAGTCACTCGCAGCCCCTCACACACTTACAACCCTTATTCCTACATTGGAGCCAAGTGAAGCTCCCAGTCTGACCTTATCAATATCTCATAACACCGATTAGCTGAGTGTAGAACATGTCCATGTTACATTTTTCAATAATAAAATGACAAATGAAATATAACCCAGTGGGATGAAATCACTAGAAGGATTTGAGGATCTGGCCCTTACCAATCTCTGTGCAACATGTCTAAGAGCCAATGTAAGAGCCACCCAGGACTGACCCACCGGTATACCAAGAAATTTTCCAGGTGACTGTACAGGATGAGCACTCTTACTCATTGACTTATCACTTAGAGAGTGATTAATATGGTCTGCAACAGGCAGAACTCTCCCACCAGACCACCAGGGAATACTTTTTATCCCCTTGTTGGACAACAAGGATTTAGCCCACTCTCTGTAAAATATATAAAGAGCCATAGGGTGTCACGTTTCCACATTTCAGCCAGGCCCCCTGGCAGTGAGAGCGATCCAGGCCAGCTTTTGAGATGTTCTGGGCTAGCCAGTCTGGGCTCTCTGCTTCTGTATTCCCTGTGGCTGATTCTGGCCTGTGGTCACATGACCAGCCCTGTTCTCATAAATATGGCTAGCAGTGCATCAGCTCCCTGCTCCTTGATGAGTCATTATTTACTAAGTATCTGCTATTGTGATATCTGTTCTGTTACCCTGTGAATGATCTTGGTCTGTTATATACTTCTCTTTTGGATTATCCGTGTCTGCTATTTTGTGATACTGTGTATGACTATTGGCTTGTATGCTCCCTGTACCCTGTATATTGATAATCATGTGTACCGACCTCTGCTTGTCTAACTTGTTCTCCTGGCTCTTGAACCCTGGCATATGGCTGAGACTTTACTCTGGTATTTAGACCTTCTGGCCTTCTCTGTCTATTCTTGATTATTCCTGTTTATACTCTGTGTGTCCTGTTTTCTTATCTTTGTGTATTTGTCCAGCAGCATATTCTAGTCTGTGTTAGAGGCCAGTTTAAGGACCTCATTCTAGTTCAGGGTTCTGTATTTGCTGCTGGGCATTTTGGATTGTTCTCTCTTGCTACCCCTGCTGTTATTGTAGTTGTAGGGTTAATTCCTTGCCCTGTATTCTGCATAGATTTAGAAGGCCACTGTAAGGACCTTGCCCCTGTGCAGGGTTTCCTATTGTGTGTGTACCCTAGTTCTGTCATTTGTGTCTGTGTATTTCTTTGTGCTGTTTTCTGCACCATGCAGCCAGCAACAAACCTACCTGAAGGGCTTAGCACCCTGTATAAAGGGTCCTCCATGGCTCAAGCCATGGGCCCACATGACATAGGGGAGGCAAAATGTATTATTTTTAATATGTTTACTTGAACAGGCAGCTGAGGGAAGGGGGTGTCTGAGCAGTTGCTCTGTAAGTGTCCCAAAATTTCTGATGGCAGCCCTGTGTGTAGTAGAGAAATAGGGAAATCTGGGAGAGGCTTTTATTATAGACTGTAGATGGATAATCTGGAATTGGGTAAGGCCAATGTGAATATGGTTACAGTAGTCAAGGTGGGAGACAATTTTAGTAGAGTCCTCCTGGGTTAGAAAAGGGCAGATTATGTACAATGTTTTTTAGTTGAAAGTGAAAAGATGTGGTATTAACTGTAAATGTGGAGTGATGGAGAGATCAAAGTCAAAAAGGACACCGATGGCAGCAAGCTCGTGAAGTAGGAGTAATAGTGACATTATTCACCTCAAGAGAAACAGGTGCAGGAGGATTAAATTTAGAAGGAAGTTTTGGAAAAGTGGAACTTTAAGAAACGTCTGTTAAACCAGTTAAAGACAACAGACAGGCAGGTCCAATGATGGTGGACTACACTGTATCAAGTACGATGAAACTACTCTGAATTCTCTATCAGTGGTTCCTAACCCCGGTCCTCAGGTTCCCCTAACAGGCCAGGTTTGCCAGATATCTGAAGCACAGCACAGGTGATATGATTTGCTGCTCAGTGATTGCAGGATTCATTCTGTGTTTCCCTAATGAGAACCACTGCTCTATAGGAATCTTCCAACAGGGGTCTAAATTGTTTTCACTTTTCTTTCCACCGTTGTACTTTCAGCTAAAGTTGTTCATCGTAGTTTTCATTGGTGTTTCCATAGTTCATGCTAACATGGGGATTGTGGTAACGGGGAAAATTTGCACCAGCAGATTTTCCCATAGTGTCCCCATATTAGCATGGTATTCCAGGGCAGGCACTAGACGATCACTTCACGCAGTGCTAACTGCAGTGATACTCGACGTACCACTTCCACGGTAGGATCCTTTAGGCATTTTTCGAGATTTTTTGCAGCAAATATTTTTTCTGTTTTTTTATTAATCGTATTTTTTTTTTTCTGTAACAGACCTTTTTATTATCATTCATTGGACCCTATATGTAAATTAAAGACATTTTCGTTCAGTAGTTTTTTTGCAAACAGCGTTTCAATTTTTGAAATTTTCAAGCGTATTGTCGTAAAGTCGGCTTTTTTCGGCAGCTGGTCTGCGCTGTGATCGGCGGCTCGGCGGCTTTTTCCAGTATGCTCAGCGTGGTTTTTCCAGAGGTTTCAGCGGGTGTTCGGTGGGTTTCCGGCACGTTTTCCCTGCACTCCGGGGATCCTGCGGTGAATGCTGAATGAGAGAGCACCGAAATGTTGTCACAAAAGTTAGTTGTACTGTTGTTTGCAACGACAGTGAACTTCAGTGCCCTAACATCGGTGCCCTTATAATATTCTAGTAACGTGTCTACATTACTGGTCCTGAAGATGAAGGAGAATGTGGAAAATCAGGAATCATGCACAGAGAGACAGCATGAACAGCTGGAGCCCAGGCCTGGAGCCTAGCCCCAAAGCCTGGAGCCCAGGCTGGAAGCCCGGAGCCCAGGCCGGAAGCCTGGAGCCCAGGCCCAGAGACCAGGCCAGAAGCCTGGAGCCCAGGCACGGAGAACAGACTCGAAGCCTGGAGCCCTGACACGGAGACCAGGCCCGAAGCCTGGAGCCCAGAGACCAGGCCCAAATCCTGGAGCCCAGGCCCGGAAACCAGGCCCGAAGACTGGAGACCAAGCCTGAAGCCCAGGCCCGGAGTCAGAGACCAGGCTTCTAACAAGCTTACCAGCTAGGCCTCGACCAGGGATGTGTGGGTAAGTTTAAGTTTATGTGTGTGACTGTGTGTGTGGTTGACTGTGTGGATGTGTGTGGGTGTGTGGGTGGATTTGTGGATGTGTGTGTGTGTGGATGGATGTGTGGGTGGGTGGATGTGGGTGGGTGGATGTGTGTGTGGATGGATGTGAATGTGTGTGTGGGTGGATGTGACTGTGTGTGTGGGTGGATGTGGAGTGGATGTGTGTGACAGTGGGCCCGGGTATGTGGAGCTCTGCGATACGCTCATGCACACCGCACATTACTGTGAGTTTTATTGCTGTGCCGGTCTGTGATATAGTAATAGGCGGTGTGTGAGTGTATCACAGAGCTCCACAGCAATGAAACTCACGGTAACAGGCGGTATGTATGAGCGTATCACAGAGCTCCAAAGCAATGAAACTCACAGTAATAACAGGTGGTGTATGAGCGTATCACAGAGCTCCACAGCAATGAAACTCACTGTATCAGGCAGTATTTATGAGTGTATCACAGAGCTCCACAGCAATAAAACTTACAGTATCAGGTGGTGTGTGAGTTTCATTGCTGTGGAGCTCTGTGATACTCCCATACACACCGCCAGTTACTGTGCATTTCATTGCTGTGGGGCTCTGTGATACGATCATACATGTCACGTGTTTTTTTTTGGGGGGGGCCAGCATTTCATTCATCGCTCCAGGCAGCACAGTAGCTTGGGCCGGCCCTGCTGCTACTTCCCCTCAAATGAGAAGAAATAGTTCTAATAATAAATAAAGTTAAATGTACCAATAAGTGTGTTTTATATTATGATCTGGGTTAATCTATTAAACCACAAATAAATAAAATTTCCCACGAATTGGAAATCGAAGGCCAATGTTGGAGAAAATAGCTGAGTTGGTGTTTTTAATTTTCCAATATGTGCAGTTTGGCCTAATATTTGCAGATTCCTTGTAAAATGTTCATCACTTTCTCTCTCTTGGTAAATAACCCTGACATAACGAGTTTTAAATGCGATAAAAAAAATATTATTTCATCATGGCATATTATTTTACAAACTAAAACGTGACGGTGCGATCACCCAGAATCTGCTTTTCAAGTTTCTTGTTGCATTGCTGTCGCTGTTGGATATGAAAACATACCAATTATTAAACTGATAAAGAAATCATCCTGGTAAGACACGCTGTGAAATATTTATTTTTACACCAGTCTCTAAATTTATGAAAAAGCTATTAGAAAAACTACGTTCGCATTCTTTGGCAGCCGAAATGTGTATTTTATTCAGGCATGCCATTGTATGGTAATTACAAAACTGATGCTCTCTGCTATTTTTGTCGCAGGCATTTATATTATATTCACAGTTGTTTATGTATCCTTAAATGTGGGCAAACAAAGAGAGTAAGCATTGGTCGAAACCTTGAGGACTGTTCATTTTCTTTCTAATTATTGTCAACAAGGAGCGCGCCAAGAATCATTCCTTGGAAATTATTTTTTTTGTTTGCATTTTGGGAATATAGTTTCTGGACCAAAATCGTATTAAATAAAAATAACAATAGTAACAAAGGCGACTTCCTTTATGCACGACTAACACAGAACTTTTAGGAGTGGTATTGCTTAGAATTATTTCCTTTAGCTCTGGTTTTGGCCGTCCGTGCTTAATCCAATCTTCCATAATGTTGAAACGAAGAGAGTGAGATTCTTAAACTCGGTTCCCCTTTCTGGGTTATACGTGAGGTACCTGGGGATACTGGAACGAGAGCCAAAATCTGTTTTATGAGAACACTGAGAATAGACATCAGCATAAGTGGCCTGTCCTACAATGTATCCTTCTCCGGGTCTCATAATAATCTGAATGCTGACTGAGGAAAGTGGATCGCTGAACCACATCTCGGTAATTGGATTGCTGAAAACTCATTGTTCTTGATTTTATTTATTTTACTTTTATCCAATAAATAATTCATATATTTTAATAAGAAGCTTGTCTTAGCAGGTATTTTTCTAGCTGCCTCCATCTAATTTCTACCTTGACACCCATCAAATGGGAGGCTTGAATACTTACCTTAAAGTATCAATATGTCAGGTTCCAGAACCATACCTCGGCAGCACCCTTCAAGCCTTGGTCATCTCAGAACCAGCACTTGGATTCCTGCATACAACTGGTTAATAGTTAAACCACACACAGTGAAACACTACACCACCTGACTTTCCAAATAAAGGGCCATGCTCCCCTCTCCACATGGCTCCAGCATTGTTGAACTACTTCCATAGAGAGGACCTATGCTGTGACCCTCCTGTGTTGTTCCGAACCAAACCCTGTCATACTTACCAGCCATTCCTGTGTCTCCATACCCTTCAGTATCCAGTGTGTGTCCAAGACCCCATTGTCCTGGTTTGTTTCCTGCTTCCCCATTGTCAATCCTTCTACGTGTCCTGCCCCTCTGCTCCGAACCATTTGTATTCCTGAAAATCACCGCTCACCACACATCCCTGGAGTGGTGCATCACTGCATCTTGGGCTCAGAATCTTGCCATCCCAATACCACCTCGGTGTCTGCATGTGACACAATGCAAGTATCTACGAGCTGAATCAATGAAAGACTCAACTTTGGTGAGTCCATTCCCTACATTCTCTCCTGCATTTCGGATTTTGAGTTGAACTTACTATGCTATGAGAGCAGTCTCTCTTGTTTTGTTTTTGTCTCTGGAGGTCGCCTACACAAGAAGGGTCGAGTCAACCCCCATATTGTGACCAGGCACGTTATGAGCCAGAGCTGGGATTGTTTGGGCTCTGGAACATGTGAGCGAGTGCACTGTTCCTTTTTATCTGACAATATTACACTATTTGGTTCTGTTTTTATGTCTTCGAGATTTTATGTGTACCTATCGCCGCGTGGAGGACATGCAATGTCCACATGAAGATAGTTGAATACTTATGAGTTTTACAACTTAAGCACATTGTATGTGCGTAATCACTGCAACCACTCGATGCTCTGTTGTATTGCACCATTACAACACCTACTGTTTATGTTTGTCTTGTTACCTATATTATTATAATGTAATTTTGACAGTTTTTACACTTTTTGGGCCCATGATTGCATTTGTATAAAATGTATTTTGGTACTTAATCTCACTTTATCTATTTTGTATCACTGTTACACACACACACACACATACAACACAACTACATACTCAGCTCATAATAAAGTTGTAGTCCGTTGGTGCCACTATAGGAGTAACTTTAACCGTGTGCAGATCAGCCCCATTAATACAACACAGAAGAACAGCCAGAAGTGAAATGTAGAAGCGATACAACAGTAACTCATTTTGGCCTTGTCGAGAAGGTGTTCATAATGCGGGTTTAAGGTTCTCATAGGCCTGGAGTTGAAGATTTGGGTGTGTCTCAGCCCCACTGTGCGTCTGCCTCAATCTTCTCACCTTTCATTGTTCCTCTGTCCAAATCTTCTCATGGAGATCTATCAGCTATAAAAAGTTAAAATCACCACAGGCTGGAATTTCTAAGGGGTGCATATTTAAAAATGTGACCCTTAGGGAATCCAGCCCCTGGTGACATTAACGTTTTTTAAGGTTGAGATCTCACAGCTCATTTCTAGATCTAGCAGGGAACTCTAGTCAATTTAACCCACTGAGTGACCTCCTGAGTCCCAACAAAGAAACAGTAGAAACATTAAGGGCCCTATTACATTCTTCACCCAATTTTTAACGCGTGCGCAAAAATGCATTAACGCGAGGGGCAAAACCCTTTGCGCAGAACGTCGTATTACAATGTTCGCGCAAACGATGCGCGTTATCGTTTAACGCGGATGGACCTGCGCGAGCGTGATGAACTGTGCTCGTCCTAAACTTAACACTATCAGCACATATTTGTTTGTGCGCTGGTACGTTGATGGTATTACAATCGATGCGCATCTTTTTACGAACGACGTTTGCACGCATAATTTTAACGTCTTTGAAAAGCTGGTGGTAACTGCAAATCGGAATGTTCTGGCCGAAACGAAAAACACCAGCACGAAAAAAAAATACAGCACAGTATAGTTACACATTCTACACATACCCAAACAATAAAATTGTGAATTCGTGCGTGTTTTTGTTATTGCTGCAGCATGTATACTCAGATTTACTTTGACAGGCGCAAAAACTTAAGTGAGTCAATTAAGGTAAATTGATGTCAATTAAGGTTCTTAATTCTGATTGGCTGAATCCTGCAAAAAAACCAGTCCGCACACTGATTTACGTGCGCTATGTTACTGCGCGCGTATTACTCTTCGTTTTGTGCGTCGTTTTTACGAACGTTATTTTTGGACGGATGAGAAAATGCGTTCGGATCGTAATACCACCGTTAATTTTCGCGCGATAACACTTAACGCTGCGCGCAAAAAAAATTGAGCTGCGCGGACGAATGTTCGCGAAGAATGTAATAGGGTCCTAAATGTGCATATATGAACTAATTTCTAAATGAGGTCTGTTCCATCCTGGATCAAAAAATATACAAGGCAAAGTAAGGATAATGAACTCTGTAGTATCTGGAGTCGTTGTCCTGGGATCCCCTGGTTCCCAACAATTATAGACAAGTAGAGATAACTCAATACCAGAATTTAAGATGAAGAGATTTTTTTCCACCCATGTGGACCAGGCAACGTTTTGACTCCAATTTCTTTGTAAAGGTTTGACAGAGACACATTTGGAGTCAAAACGTTGCCTAGTCCACATGGGTGGAACAAAATCTCTTCATCTTGAATCCTAGTATTGAGTTATCACTATCTGCCATCAAAAAGTAAAGACTTTGGGCTGTTTGGAAAATATACTTCTTGGTAAACATAAATTCTTTGAGCTTCTTACTTATTAGTCCATGCTGCTTTTTGTTCTCTAGACACAAATAGATTTTTAATGACGTTTGCCCTGTTCTTCATTACTTTTCACTCAGCCCTTTATTATTTGTACAGGTACTACGCTGTTCCAATCTAGACACATAATACATAGGTTTCTACTATCCATTCTCTGTCGATGTCCCATTAATAGTTTATTGCTTTATAATACGCCAGCTCCCCATCACTTCACACCTCTGTCCGACAGAAGTCCATGGTTTACTTGGGTTTAATTGGTTATGAAATCAAACAGTTGACTTTGATGTCTTCTCAAATGATGTTCGTCATCTGCAGAACTCACTGAAACCAGAACATTGCTGCAATAAAGAGATGAAGTCTTAGCCAGGTGCGTTGCGAGCCTTTCTACTTTACTTGCAAGGCATTCCCACCCCTATTGGCTGTAACAAGAGTTAAATATTTGGAGAAC
This sequence comes from Leptobrachium leishanense, assembly GCA_009667805.1. Taxonomy (NCBI): domain Eukaryota; kingdom Metazoa; phylum Chordata; class Amphibia; order Anura; family Megophryidae; genus Leptobrachium; species Leptobrachium leishanense. The sequence continues at coordinate 53,296,106 of CM019067.1, read as the reverse complement.
GTTTCGTGGTACTCTCGGGGAGAATTTGCTCAATTTAATTTCCAAGAAGGGTGAACGCAACTGCCTCTTTTGAACCAAAGCACCCACAGTGTTTCCAAAACTGATGAAAACCATATACCTCGTTCGCTCCTTGCCAAGCTCACTCCAGTATTAAACTAGTTGGACACACAGTTAATTAGCTGTGATGGTTTGTATATTTGGTATCTGTCTACACGTTTTTCTTTGTTGCTTGCCACTCTAATATATCTAATATAATCTATGTTTGAAGTAGGATCATAACAAGTCATACATGCTTCCCTTGGAACGTTATGGCTGTATTTAATGAGGCTTTAGTTTGAAGTCGGACAGAGCTTTATTTATTAAACCAGTGATTTATAGACGCTGACGTTATGTATTTTTTTGTTAGCAATGTAAAACTAATGTATTGTAACGTGTCTTTGGTTCAATATATAGTAAACGAAACATATATGTTCGTGCTAGTTGACCTTGGCTGAAACATATGCATATGTGTGAAACCATTACAAATATGCAAGGGCTTATCTGCTAAACATGAGTTGATCCAGTCATGATAAAATGAGACTGTGATAAATTTGAATCCAATTGTAGCGCTGTGTTTAATTTGGCTCTCTGGACTGAAACAATATTGCCCCTAGGGGGAGCCAGAGCGTAACGTATGTAAAAGACTATAAGAGACTTATGAACTACATCCCCCAGAAACCCTGAGGAGAAGGGAAGGAAGGAAGCGCGTTGGCGCCAGGAAGTGAGGAGCCTCATGTGCAGTGTGGGCAGAAAGAGGAGAGTGGTACATGGAGTCAGACGCAAGAGAGACACTGTCTGGGATTTGGTCATATTGGAGCCCGGAGAATCGGCGGCATCCAGTGCTGGAGAATTGAGGAGAGTGTGCATCGACTTACAGTGTATCCCGGTGACAAGTGCAGAGAAGAAGGACCTTGTGTAAGGAGGCCGCGGACGGAGTGGAGTGCTGGTGGCAAAGTCGTCTTCGAGCTGAGGAGGATCGGGAGCGGTGGTTCCAGCAGCATTGGGCTCCAGGCGGCAGAGGAAGACTTCTGACGGTGTGCATCGGTCCGAGACAAGCAGTTTCGCCGGTCTGGTGAGAGGCCTCTTTCCTACAACTCTAATAACAGTGCGCACTTATTGATTGCTTCAAATTACAGGGCCTCAACGTTGACTAGTCGAAGATATTTTTTTTATAAAACATAACAAGAGAAAAAAGATGTCATCTGCGCTCGTTTCTATGTATTTCCATGTACAACAAAACACTATCAGGAGGTTTTAGTTTGTTTTAATGGCCATTTTAACGTAAGCTCACTCGCCCCTTCAAGGCACCTCTTTGCAGAGTGAGTCCTAACCAATTTACCAAAAGCTACTCTACTGAGCAACTACATGCCCCTCCTGCTGCTTTTCAGCTAAGGAGAGGCAGATAAATGGTGGGTTTATTTATACACGCACCAAGCACTTCCCATTTGGGGTTGAAAATAAAAACATGGAAAAAGGAACAAAATAGATGAAGGATAGTGCGCTTACATATAGGGGAGGAGATGAAATGAAGAACGCTATAATTGCCAGATAAAGATATCTTCCCAATATCGAAAGGTGACCATGAAACAAAAATATACAAATGAGGCAGCGCTTCTTCACACTCTCAAGGGGAATGAACACAGGGAAAGGAAAAACGAGGTATATAGAGTATCAAACAGTCAAAGGATAACTGATTGGATATACCAATAGATTTAAAAAACACATAAAATCAATGGAACATACATTGATAAATGGTGGAGAGTGTTCTGGTTAGGAAGAATGATTTCTGTACGTGGATGTTCTTTCTTCTATCTGAAGATGTATATCCAACTTGTTGGATCCAACAAGTTGGATATACATCTTCAGATAGAAGAAAGAACATCCACGTACAGAAATCATTCTTCCTAACCAGAACACTCTCCACCATTTATCAATGTATGTTCCATTGATTTTATGGAAAAAGGAACAGCTGCAAAAATGACTAACTGGTGTTACAGTATAATATACATACATACAGAAAAGATGGCGTTGCGCCTGTACTCACCAGAGAGGCTGCAACAGCCAGGAGTAACAGCCCAGTTGTAACGGTAGCTATATCGCTTACCCAAGAGTAGCGGAGTTGGGATCTTTGAGGACAGAAGTATCTGCTTGAATAATACAAAAGGTTTATAAACTACAGACTGTAACAAAGAGACACAAGGACTAACTGAATTGTCTCTAAGCGCTGAAGGTTTCAAGACCAACAGATTACCTAGGACACACTCAGAAACAGCAGACGTGGAATGACAGTCCATGAAGTATTCAAGGTGCAGGGCAGTCAGATGCAGAAACCAATTGTTTTGGTACATACAAGGACTAACTGAATTATCTCTAAGCTCTGAAGGTTTCGAGACCAACAGATTACCTAGGACACACTCAGAAACAGCAGACGTGGAATGACAGTCTGTGAAGTACTCCAGGTGCAGGGCAGTCAGAGATGCAGAAATAACATAAAACAGAAATAAACAATAGTTAGTAATCGTGGTCTTAGCAAAACCATAAACATAAGTAGTAACCTGGGTAAAGGGAACCCCGGAGGGTTGTAAATGATAACCCTAAACGTGAAGGGATAAAACCCAAAACAGCAAGTGATCAACCCAGCAACCAGCAGGGGGTTAAATCACTAAAACAAGCGATACAGCGTAATAAACACGAGAGAGAGAGTAGTCTAAGCCAAGCCGGGTCAAATAACAGGAGAAGGGATCGCATACAAGCAGGGTCGTCAACAGTAAAGTCAAATAGATATTAGAAGTAGCGGTGCATGAAATAACTCCACAACAGGGTGATGAGGCCATTCCTAAAGCCCTGTTTTAAAGCCTGTGACTCCTGGTAACCACACCTGACCCCGCCCCCTCAGATGCCGATCTGCCAGCAGCAAGTGCTGGCACCCGACCAGCCAGCGGTCCCCCTTCTTGCCCAGACCCCCCCCAGGGGGCACAGCGGGGGCTGAGGATGTAACACCAGTTCATGTATAAAACATAACAAGAGAAAAAAGATGTCATCTGCGCTCGTTTCTATGTATTTCCATGTACAACAAAACACTATCAGGAGGTTTTAGTTTGTTTTAATGGCCATTGAAACGTAAGCTCACTCGCCCCGACAAGGCACCTCTTTGTAGAGTGAGTCCTAACCAATGTACCAAAAGCTGCTCTACTGAACCCACCATTTTGTCTGCCTCTCCTTAGCTGAAAAGCAGCAGGAGGGGCATGTAGCTGCTCAGTAGAGCAGCTTTTGGTACATTGGTTAGGGTCATCACATGACGCCCACCTTCTGAGACATCACTGTCATCCAACTTCTGATTGGTCTACGCACCCAAGTGCTAGGGACTTGATTCCGCATTGCATGGACCCCGCGGCCTCACCCAGTGACAACGGGAAGCCCCTCCCATTGCTAGCCAGGCCCTTCCCTCCCAGGCTACAGAGACGCCAGACTCAGATGCAGCTTCAAACAAAAGAGCTCAATCCACAAGCCTGCCCATCTACAAACTGAGCCCTATAACAGGAAAGCGCTACCAGACATATAAGTGCATTATATTATAAACAACTGCGTGTCAGTGTGGGCATCACTGCTCCTGTCAAGGTGTGAATTAAAATGAACCCAACAGAAACATTACTCATTCTGTGTGCGAGCAACACTGAGTTGTGTGTGAACCGGACTCACAACTCCCAATTTACCATCTACCTATTCATCCGCTTACCACAGGCCCTGTCATACACTGCATACACCTCCCATAAATACGGTGTACACACCTCATATAAATTGCCACATAACCATCATATTATAAACACCCAGGACTGTCGCTCCCACTAGGCAAGCTAGGCTATGTACGGGCAGGGCTGGATTTATAACTATGCAGAGTAGGAATGTGCCTATAGGTGCCGGCTACAAGGGGGCACCTTGCTCTGTAAACATTTTTAAATTGTTTTTACAATTTACAATCGATTAGACCACTGTATTTCTGGAGCCCTAAGGGCTAGAGGGACATTGGATGTATCATTGGAAAGGCCAGATTATGGCCTTTCCAGTGATATCAAACATAACCAGGTTAGATTTATGTAAAAATAAAAAATAAGTAAAATATTATTTTTCTCCTTTTTTTTCTAACGCAGCAGTATTATTCAGTTTACCATTATAACGTGCACAGTGATGCTGCGCTGCGCTAACTCACCTTCTCATTTCCCACACTGCGAGCAAGTGTGGAGCTGATGAAGCAATGAATTTAAAAGTTAAAGTTAAACCAAAAATATCTCCTTTTTTTACATTATATAGAGCAGGGGATAAAGGGAGAGGTGCCCTGTCAAATGCGTAAAAATAATTTTGTCCATGACAGGTGCACTTTAACTAACAAACTGTTATTCACTAACCTATACAGTTCAATTTGTATGTATTAACTATTTTGTTTATTTCAATTCAAATATATCAGACAGCAACCACTGGTCATTATTTTAAAATTACAAATAATCTGAAATTCTTGAGAAAAAGAGATGCATTGCTGCAAAACACAGTCCTGATAATCACAGCTCGGTTATTATTGTGTGTTTTTCTTTCATTCTTCTTTTTTTGTCATTTTGTTTCCAGGCTTTGCAGTTGAATTGAGAATGCAATTCATGCTGACTAGATGGCTTCTGTAGTGAGAATGTAATCCGGTAGAGTGCTTGGCAATGAAAGTTTCCTCCCAGAAACATGAGTGGAAGAACTGAAACCCAGTCCTTTGTGAGAAAATTGCAATTGTTTATGTGGTTGGCTGCTCTTGTACTCCAAAAATGCAGACACATCTTCCTAACAGCCCTTCACATAGCCAAGTGCATACGGACAATCATAGCATCTCAGGGCTGTTTATAAATACTGCAGAAGCCATGTGTCTTATCCACGACATAATATTATTTTCAACATGCATTACATGTAAACACCATTAGCACTTATGCTGATGTATTATGTGTTGTATCCTTGATCCTGATTCCCTTCACATTGTGGCAAATAACTGCATTTACATATATGAGCCAACCTCATTCCTTCTGTTGTCAAGAGCACTTGATCTTCATCCTCCACGATAACTATAATACTGGCCCCTGTATTAGAATGGTCGGCACGTCTACCTTGAACAGAATCGGAGGAATACGCATCCAGATCAACAAACCAGGGGTTAATACACAATCGGAATGTCAGAGAAATACCAGGGGTCATATACCAGAGCGGGTTCTCAGAAATGCCAGGGGCTGTATAGCCAGAGAGATCGTCAGCCAGGTACCAGAAGTCGTATACCAGATCGGGTAGTCAATGGGATGCCAAGGGTTAAGACGCCGGGAGAGAAGAGTCAAACAAGCTGGGGTCGAAACACAGTAATATCACAAAATCGCAATGAGCACTGAGAGGAGTGAAAACCACATCAGGGCAACGAGCATGTTTCATTGGAATGGTTTTGAACTCGACGGACGCTGTGTCATCATATTGTGCCCCGCCCCTACCTTACCACGTGACCATGAGTGACCGTTCATCACTTGGCACCCGGCCAGCGAGGAAAACGCTGCTGGGCGCTGGGGTAAGAAGACGGGGTGGGACGTGACACATGGTAGCTCTATACATCTATATTTGGAAATACTGCTACAGTTATGAAATGTACCAATTAAATATCTATCGTAGCAAAGGAAAAGGATTATGGTTGAAGTGCACATGTTTGGCAACCTTGCATGTCACCAATCAAATGATTCTAGTAGAGATGAGAAGCATTGACGCTGCTAGTAAGCATACACTGTGCAGAGTTCATACATCATGAGTCTGGACAGTTGGTCAACTGGCCAACACCTCCTTCAATGATACATCAGCAATATCACAATACCTGCTGATTGACAAGTAGGGGGAACAACAAGCTTAAGTGGTGATGGTGCCTAGAGTTTCCCTTTTGTGTACTAGGATCTGTAGAGCTACAGCTTAGTCGCCTTGTAGGATATTCATCTATGACACTCCATTTCAGCACTATCATTATGGTGTGTTAAGCAAATCTCAAGAAGATACCGGGTCCTTTTCCAGTTGAGCCATTCAACTAATGGTTTGAGCTGCTATTCCAACTGAGCCGCAATAGTAACGTCTCACGCCGCTATTCTGGCTAAGTCTAACAGCTCAAGCCACTAATTTGACTGAGACTCAGGCTTTGCTTTTGACTCCGATTTTGCAGCTCTTTATAAATATAAGAAACAAATGTATACATATACTAATAAATTTATACTTAAACATGATCCCACTGTGCAAAGACTCAGGTGATGCATCACCTCCTCTGGCTGCATGCAGCAGAACAAAATAGTTCCCAATGTTCTTCTGCACCTCTGGCCTGATTCTACTCAAGTGAGCAGGCGTAAGGTGCGAGCTTCTCTCTCCGTGGAGTCCTATGGACTCCAGGAGCCAATACCATTGGTTGCCGATATTTCAAACTACTACGAACCGAGCTGATAATACGCACAGTTTGTCCACTAGCAGGGTGCTATTAATGGCTCGGTCGAAATAGAGCGCACTAGGTGGGAAAAGTAATATTACTAATGTGTGAATAGTAACCTGCTAATAATTACGATGGGAGGTCCAAAAGTAAGCCGGAAATCAAAGAACTAATGATGCAAGTTGGCAGACTTCCCATCTACGAACGTGAAGATGAACTTTGTGGCAACCTCAACTCAAGCAGTTTTTGTTCTACATTCAACAAACACGGAACCCAGTGGCCGCACTTCTTGATGGAGTCCAACTCGTCATAAAGAATCCCCAACGTGCTAGGTTTTGGAATGTTTAACTCTTTCATATGCTTCTTTGAGAATGGCTTGAGGTTCCTGATCCAGAAATCCCTTCACTTTGACCACTCTGGTCTCATCTGTGGACATGTGGGGGTGTCCCTCTGTTAGTTCATCACAGACATCAAAATGTCCAGGCTTGAAGCTAAATCACTTGTGGATCTCCTGGAGACTTGGGGCTTTATCACCAAGATGGGTCCTGAGTAGGGATGAGCCGAACACCCCCCGAGTTCAGTTCGAGCCCGAACACGAACTTCCCATTTGTTCGGGTCCGAACCCGAACCCGAACTCGAACCCAATGCAAGTCAATGGGGCTGAAAATTCAGTTTTTAGAGTGCCCTCCAAGAGGGCATATATGCTACATATTTGCCATAAAAGGTGTATGGGGGTCCAGGTAGTGCCCTGGGGGACAGGAAACAAGGACAAAAAGTAAAAAAAAAACGTTTTTAAAGGGACAGTGAGTTTTCCATGAAATAAGGGTTAAAAATAAAAACGAAAGATTCCTTCAAATATCGTGCCTAGAAGGTCCCCATAACCTGCCCGTGAAGTGGCGGATTTCTAGGATGTATAGAAACACTTAAAAACAAAAAAATGACGTTTCATATGACGGTAAATGCTTTTCCTTTAATCTATCCATAAACAACTGCTTGGGGCGGCAGTCTGTATGAAAAGAGGAGACATTTTCGGACACGCAGAAAAAGTTTACTGATTTTTTTTGGCTAAATTATTGTGAAATATATGCAGGCTTTGGATGAAAGTAACAATAGGTGCTTTAAAATTGGTCCTTTAGCGTCCCCAACAGTGCCGTCACACCGTAACCCCTCTGAGGATATGAATCTGATACAGGCGTCAGGGGCAGTGCACCCAGATATTGTGCTTTTGGTGCCAGGCCTGCAAGTACTATCATACAGTAACCCCTCTGTGGTATTGAGGAAGAATGCAGGGGTGAACCTTGCGGTCCTATATTAAAAAGATATGCATCTGGTTAAGGCGTCAGTGCACCCAGATATTCTGCCTTTGGTGCCAGGCCAGCAAGTATCATCATAAAGTAACCCCTCTGTAATATTGTGGAAGAGTGCAGGGGTGGACCATGTGGTCCTATATTGAAAAGTTTTTGATCTGTTAATGGGCTTCAGTGCACCCAGATATTGTGCCTTTAATGCCAGGCCAGCAAGTATCATCATACAGTAACCCCTCTGTAGTATTGTGGAAGAGTGCAGGGGTGGACCATGTGGTCCTATATTGAAAAGTTTTTGATCTGTTAATGGGCGTCAGTGCACCCAGATATTATGCCTTTAATGCCAGGCCAGCAAGTATCATCATACAGTAACCCCTCTGTAGTATTGTGGAAGAATGCAGGGTTGGACCATGTGGTCCTATATTGAAAAGTTTTTGATCTGGTAATGGGCGTCAGTGCACCCAGATATTGTGCCTTTAATGCCAGGCCAGCAAGTATCATCATACAGTAACCCCTCTGTGGTATTGTGGAAGAGTGCAAGGTTGGACCCTGAAGTTCAAAAAATTAAAATGATATAAATCTGGCACAGGCGTCAGTGCAGCCAAATATTGTGCCTTTCATGGCAGCAAGTGCCTTCACACCGTAACCCTTTTGTGGTATTGTGGAAGAGTTCAGTGCTGGAGGTTTTGTCATCCCCGATCTATTCCATTACTTCAGCATCAGGGGATTGATAGCTGCTGATCCAGGACTGATTTATTTTTATAAATGTCAGCCGGTCTACAGAGTCGGTGGACAGACGCACTCTTTTGTCTGTGACAAAACCTCCAGCGGCACTGAACGTCCTTTCGGAAATCACGCTAGATGAAGGGCAACCTAGTAGCTGCATAGCATATTGGCTAAATTGTGGCCAGTGATCCAATCTCAACACCCAGTAAGCCAGTGGATCATCTGCTGGAAAGGTATCCAGGTCTGCCCTTGCCCCTAGGTAGTCCTGCACCATATGGTGAAGACGCTGGCAATGGGTGCCTACATTTGACGTCCCTGGGCGTCGAGGACTAAAACAATTTAAAAAAGCATCAGTCAAGTGGCCCTGGCCTTCACCACTATTCCTCTGATCACCCGCAGCCTCAGAAGCACGTGTGTCAGCACTTGGTAATCTACCAGTGCCTGGAATGGTGTTACACAAGTGTCGCTTTAGAATGTCCTCAAGTTTTTTCATCCTGTGCTCCCTCTGTGCGGGCAGGATGAGCTCTGCAACTTTCCCCTTGTATCGTGGATCAAGAAGGGTTGCCAACCAGTAATGATCCCTCTCCTTGATAGCACGAATCCTGGGGTCCTTTAGCAGGCTTTGCATCATTAGGGAGCCCATGCAGCGTAGGTTGGAGGTGGCATTAGCTTCCGAGTCTTCCTGGTCAATGAGGATGACCGTATCGTGCACTTCCTCCTCCCAGCCACGCACTAGCCCTTCTGTTTCTGGGCACACAAAACCCTCCCTTGAGGAATCCCCACCTTCAATGCCCCCACTACTTAAATATTCCTCCTCCTCCTTATCCTCCTCCTGTCTGATCTGAGTAGGACCTGCTGGAATGCTGTCTGTGGAAAGACTGGGGCCTTGAGAGCTAGGGAAGGCCTCCTCTTCCTCCCATTGCTCTGCCTCTAGCGCCACATCTATAATTCCCCGCAGAGTGTGCTCCAGCAGGAACACTAAAGGAATTGTGTCACTGATGCATGCACTGTCCCTGCTCACCATCCTCGTTGCCTCCTCAAATAGTGACAGTACAGTGCATGCATCCTTGATCATCAGCCACTGCGGGGGGGACAAAAACCAAGTTGACCTGAACCTGTCCTTGTGCCATACTCACACAGGTACTCGTTGATGGCCCTCTGCTGCTGTGAAGCCGCTGCAGCATTGCTAATGTCGAGTTCCACCTGGTGGGCATGTCACAGATCAGACGGTTTGTGGGAAGGTGGAATTCTCTTTGAACTTCTGCCAGGCGAACGCTTGCTGGGAATGACCGTCTGAAGTGGCTGCAGACTTTTCTGGCCTGGATGAGAAGCTCTGGCAGCCCTGGGTACTTGGTTAGGAAACGCTGTACCACCAGATTTAGGACGTGTGCTAGGCATGGTACATGCGTCAATTTACCATTGCGTAGGGCGGAGAGAAGGTTGCTGCCATTATCGCAGACGATCATTCCCAGCTCAAGCTGGCGTGGTGTTAACCATCTCTGCACCTGCCCCTGCAGAGCTGACAAAATTTCTGACCCGGTGTGGCTCCTGTCCCCTAAACAAACCAGCTCAAGCACAGTATGGCATCTTTTTGCTTGAGCCATTGCGTAGACCCTGTCAGGCGTCGGTTTAACTGCCACTTCACCAGAGACAGAGACGGAGACGGAGACGGAGACGGAGAAGGAAGAAGGAAGAAGGAAGAAGGAAGAAGGAAGAAGGAAGAAGTGGTGGTGGTGGAGCAGACAGACCTCATACAAGCAGCTTTCTGGAGGCGTGGTGGATGAACAAGCTCCAGCACAGAGCCCCGTCTTGGATCCCTCCCAGCTGCGATCAGAGTTACCCAGTGTGCCGTGAAGGAAATGTAACGACCCTGTCCATGCTTGCTGGACCACGTGTCTAAAGTCACATGCACCTTGCTGCTGACTGCCTTTCCCAATGACTGGATAACATTGTCTTCCACGTGCTGGTATAGTGCTGGAATGGCCTTGCGTGAAAAGTAATGGCGTTTTGGAACCTGCCACTGTGGTACAGCACATTCAGCAAATTCACGGAAGGGAGCAGAGTCCACCAGCTGGAAAGGCAGCAGCTGCAATGCGAGTAATTTTGCTAAGCTGGCATTTAGATGCTGTGCTTGGGGATGGTTGGGACTATATTTTTTCTTTCGCTGCAGCAGCTGTGGCAGCGTAATCTGACTGCGTAAATCTTCAGCTACTGGGATGATGTCACATTGTGAGGAAGGACCTGGTACATCCATTACTGTAGCATCATCCCTGTCGGTGGAGGTTGTAGGCAATGACATGGCAGGACATACAGTGGGGGTAGAGACAGATGAGGAGGAGGAGGAGGACCTACGCAAAGTTTTGCGCCAACAGGATGTGTGGCACTTGTTCATATGTCGCCTCAAGCACGTGGTACTCAAGTGTCCGGTATCTTTCCCACGCTTAAGCCTCATCTGACATAGATTACAAATAGCAACGCTGCGCTCTACTGCACATTTCTTAAAGAACTCCCAGACAACAGAGTTCCTGCATGTGTTCTTTGAGACAACAGCGCTCTGCACCGGAGCAGCTCTGACATGTGATGCCTTGGACTGGCTAGTGCTACGGTTGGTCACAGAGGATATTGTGCCTCGTGTTTGCTGTGCCTCCTCCTCCCCCTCTTCCTCACTTAATTCCTCTGTTTGATCTGGCACCCAGGTGGAGTCAGTGACCTCATCATCATTGTCATCTTCACCCCCTATCTCCTCGTCACTGGAGCCAACTTGGCAGTATGCTGCAGCTGCTGGGGCAACATGGGTGCCAGTTATTTGTGTGTCATCACTGGCACCCCCTTCCTCTAGGTTGATTATACTCCCTTGCTCAACGTCAGAGATTGAATCAGAGCACTGTACTTGCTGCGCATCCTCAAGCAGCATGTCACTCTCATTGTAGTCAAACAATTCAGCTGACTCCTCCGTGTGTGATAGCGAGGCTACGGCAGGAGTGAGTAGCTGTGGACATGGAGGCTGCATTAGATGCTTTGGCAGCTGAGGTGGACTGTAAAGCACTAGAAGCCTGGCTGGCAGAGGACTCGGAGGATGAGGATGGCCTGGTTAGCCAATCCACCAAGTCCTCTGTATGTTGCTGCTGCTTAAGACGGCCAGCACCAACTAGAAAGGACAAGCGTGCCCCTGCAGAGGATGCACCACGTCCACCACGACCAGATTCACAGCCTCCCGAAACAGGGGCTGCTTGCTCTCTTATCTGTGTCTGGGAGTGTCTGCCTGTCCTTTTTGTTCTTTCAGACATAGTGAGTGATATATAGATTAATATATACAGAACTCTATTTCAACTCTGGTATAAAGATTTAAAGAACTGTGGTATAACTCAGTGAGACACACTGATAGCTGGCAGCCAGTGACGAGACACAGATCACCTCAATTCACAAATGTTTTAAAGAAATTAGTGAGCCCCAAAATAATGCGTGGTACTGGTTGTGCGACGAGACACAGATCACCTCAATTCACAAATGTTTTAAAGAAATTAGTGAGCCCCAAAATAATGCGTGGTACTGGTTGTGCGACGAGACACAGATCACCTCAATTCACAAATGTTTTAAAGAAATTAGTGTTGCCCCAAAATACTGCGTGGTACTGGATGTGTGACGAGACACAGATCACCTCCATTCACAAATGTTTTAAAGAAATTAGTGTTGCCCCAAAATACTGCGTGGTACTGGTTGTGCGACGAGACACAGATCACCTCAATTCACAAATGTTTTAAAGAAATTAGTGAGCCCCAAAATACTGCGTGGTACTGGATGTGTGACGAGACACAGATCACCTCAATTCACAAATGTTTTAAAGATATTAGTGAGCTCCAAAATAATGTGTGGTACTGGATGTGTGACGAGACACAGATCACCTCTAGGCTTGTGCACCGATTTTTTTTTCGGTTCGATTCGGTTCGATTTTTCGGATGTTTAAAATTTTCGATTCGGCTCGTTTCGACCGATTTCTGTTTCGATTCGGTTCGGTTCGACTCGTTTTTCGGGTACATTTTTTTTTCGGAATATCGACCATTTTTCGTATTTTCGTGTCACTTTACTCGTTTTTTGTATCGACTTTTCGTGATTTCGGAAATTTTCGTTTTTCGGAATTGTACATGTTTTCGGAATATCGACCATTCTTCGTATTTTCGTGTCACATTGCTCTTTTTTTGTATCGACTTTTCGTGATTTCGGAAATTTTCGTTTTTTTCGGAACGTCTGTTCTCCTCGTTTCAAAGCTGTCTATCTCTATTCGTTTTGATGTAAACTACTATGGTTTACTTTTTTATACTTTATATATTTTTTTATAATAAATTTTTGTTTTGTTTTTCGTATCCGATAATTCATTCTGTCGATACGATAATTCTGGCGATTCTATCGTGTTTTTTTTTTAATTAACCCTTTCGCTGCTGAGGCTTTTCCCGCCTCTGTGCTGAGGTCATTTTTACCGGTTTCGCTCATCATGTTTAAACGCGTTTTGAAGGCTTATTTTAGTATATGACCCAGACATATTATATATCGTTCTTTCCGTCAGACTCGGCAGATTCATAATATGTCATTATTATATGTATACGTTATGTCCTGTCTGTATATTATAACAAAAAATGCAATATAATATGATTTTTCAATAATTTACAATGTGGAAAGTGTTTTTTTTCACATTTTAACATGCGAGCAATTGCGGCTGTATTTTGTATGGGGTGCACTTGTTAAAAAAATTAGAGATGGGGTCTCGTTACATTTTGTTTTGGGGAAAATTACACGATTTTTAACAAACGCACCGCATACAAAAATCGTTAGTGCAGCATCATTGTTCACATTATAATTGAAATGGGAACAATATTGCTGCATTAACAAACCAAAAAAACGAAAAAAAAATTGTTTATTTTGTTTTATAAATTTTTTTAAATATGTTTTTATTTTTATTTTAATTTTTTTTTTTTACAAACTTTTTTCACATTCGTGTTTGGTACTGCCCCAGCTCATGGATACTGCCCCAGCTCATGGATATACTGCCCCAGTTCATGGATATACTGCCCCAGCACATGGATATACTGCCACAGCACATGGATATACTGCCCCAGCTCATGGATATACTGCCCCAGCTCATGGATATACTGCCCCAGCACATGGAATGCCCCAGCAGCTCAAGGATATGCCCCAGCACCTCATGGATATGCCCCAGCACCTCATGGATTTGCCCCAGCACCTCATGCATATGCCCCAGCTCCTCGTGGATATTGCCCCAGCTCCTCGTGGATATGCCCCAGCTCATCGTGGATATGCCCCAGCACCTCGTGGATATGCCCCAGCTCCTCGTGGATATGCCCCAGCTCCTCGTGGATATGCCCCAGCTCCTCGTGGATATACCCCAGCTCCTCTTGGATATGCCCCAGCTCCTCATGGATATGACCCAGCACATGGAATGCCCCAGCACATGGAATGCCCCAGCTCCTCATGGATATGCCCCAGCTCACACACTCTTTAATATTTTTATTAGTGATATTGCAGAAGGTATTAATGGAAAAGAATGTCTTTTTGCTGATGACACAAAAATTTGCAACAGGGTTGACGTTCCTGGAGGGATCAGCCAAATGACAAATGATTTAGGTAAACTAAAAAAATGGTCGGAGTTGTGGCAATTGAGTTTTAATGTGGATAAGTGCAAGATAATGCACCTGGGACGTAAAAACCCAAGGGCTGAATATAGAATATTTGATACAGTCCTAACCTCAACATCTGAGGAAAGGGATTTAGGGGTCATTATTTCAGCGGATCTAAGGGTAAGTAGTCAATGTAATAGAGCAGCAGGAAATGCTAGCAGAATGCTCGGTTGTGTAGGGAGAGGTATTAGCAGTAGGAAAAGGGAAGTGCTCATGCCACTGTACAGAGCACTGGTGAGACCTCACTTGGAGTACTGTGTGTAGTACTGGAGACCGTATCTCCAGAAGGATATAGACATCTTAGAGTTCAGAGAAGGGCTACTAAAATGGTGTACGGCTTGAAAGTTACCAAGAAAGGCTTAATGTTCTTAACATGTACAGCTTGGAAAAAAGACGAGACAGAGGAGATATGATAGAAACATTTAAATACATAAAGGGAATCCACAAGGTAGAGGAAGGGAGTATATTTAAAAGGAAACAAAATAGCAAAACAAGAGGACATAGTCTTAGATTAGAGGGGCAAAGGTTTAAAAGTAACATCAGGAAGCATTATTTTACTGAGCGGGTGGTGGATACATGGAACAGTCTTCCAGTAGAAGTGGTAGAGGCCAAAACAGTAATTGAATTTAAGCAGGCATGGGATAGGCATAAGGCTATCCTAAACAAAAGATAAATCCAGGTCAAGTATCCATGTAATTGGGCAGACTAGATGGGCCGAAAGGTTCTTATCTGCCGACATTTTTCTATGTTTCTATGTTTCTATGGATATGCCCCAGCTCCTCATGGATATGCCCCAGCACATGGAATGCCCCAGCACATGGAATGCCCCAGCTCCTCATGGATATGCCCCAGCTCCTAATGGATATTGCCCCAGCACCTCGTGGATATGCCCCAGCTCCTCGTGGACATGCCCCAGCTCCTCGTGGACATGCCCAGCTCCTCGTGGACATGCCCCAGCTCTTCGTGGACATGCCCCAGCTCCTCGTGGATATGCCCCAGCTCCTCGTGGATATGCCCCAGCTCATCGTGGATATGCCCCAGCTCCTCGTGGATATGCCCCAGCACCTCGTGGATATGCCAGCTCCTCCTGGATATGCCCCAGCTCCTCGTGGATATGCCCCAGCTCCTCGTGGATATGCCCCAGCACCTCGTGGATATGCCCCAGCTCCTCGTGGATATGCCCCAGCTCCTCGTGGATATGCCCCAGCTCCTCGTGGATATGCCCCAGCTCCTCTTGGACATGCCCCAGCTCCTCGTGGACATGCCCCAACTCCTCGTGGATATGCCCCAGCTCCTCGTGGATATGCCCCAGCTCCTCGTGGATATGCCCCAGCTCCTCCTGGATATGCCCCAGCTCCTCCTGGATATGCCCCAGCTCCTCGTGGATATGCCCCAGCTCCTCGTGGATATGCCCCAGCACCTCGTGGATATGCCCCAGCTCCTCCTGGATATGCCCCAGCTCCTCATGGATATGCCCCAGCTCCTCGTGGATATGCCCCAGCTCCTCGTGGATATGCCCCAGCTCCTCTTGGACATGCCCCAGCTCCTCGTGGACATGCCCCAACTCCTCGTGGATATGCCCCAGCTCCTCGTGGATATGCCCCAGCTCCTCGTGGATATGCCCCAGCACCTCGTGGATATGCCCCAGCTCCTCCTGGATATGCCCCAGCTCCTCCTGGATATGCCCCAGCACATGGAATGCCCCAGCACATGGAATGCCCCAGCTCCTCATGGATATGCCCCAGCTCACACATGGATATGCCCCATCTCCTCATGGATATGCCCCAGCTCACACATGGATATGCCCCAGCTCCTCATGGATATGCCCCAGCACATGGAATGCCCCAGCACATGGAATGCCCCAGCTCCAAATGGATATGCCCCAGCTCCTCATGGATATTGCCCCAGCACCTCATGGCTATGCCCCAGCTCATCGTGGATATGCCCCAGCTCCTCATGGATATGCCCCAGCTCCTCGTGGATATGCCCCAGCTCCTCGTGGATATGCCCCAGCTCCTCGTGGATATGCCCCAGCTCCTCGTGGATATGCCCCAGCACATGGAATGCCCCAGCACATGGAATGCCCCAGCACATGGAATACCCCAGCTCCTCATGGATAATTGGATATGCCCTAGCTCACACATGGATATGCCCCAGCTCCTCATGGATATGCCCCAGCTCACACATGGATTTGCCCCAGCTCCTCATGGATATGCCCCAGCTCCTCATGGATAATTGGGTATGCCCCAGCTCACACATGGATATGCCCCAGCTCCTCATGGATATGCCCCAGCTCACACATGGATTTGCCTCAGCTCCTCATGGATATGCCCCAGCTCACACATGGATACCCAGCTCACACATGGATATGCCCCAGCTCCTCATGGATTTGCCCCAGCACATGGAATGCCCCAGCACCTCATGATAATGGCCCCAGCTCACCTCCGCCGCGTTTTTCGCTCCCTCAGAGCGTCCGGCGGCTCGCAGCTTGGGCGCTCGCCAGGGGGAGCCACGTGACCAGCCGCGATTGGCTGGTGATGTGTTTCCTCCAGGCGAGCGCCGAAGCTGCATGCTTCGGACGCTCGCAGGGAGCGAAAAACGCGGCGGAGGGTGAGACACCCGACCTTAGGGTGACGGTGTCACCCTAAAGGCGGATGTCACCTGGTGCGGGCCGCACCCCCCGCCCCCACGTAGCGACTCCACTGGTATATACATTTAACGGCCGCACACCCACGGACTTACTCTATCCAAACAAAGTTCAGAATGATGTGAAACATTGGGACTTTTTGGATAGATTTCGATTTTCGACTATCCAAAAGTTAAAAAAATAAAAATGGTCGAAATCTAATGCAAAAGTCCCGATGTTTCACATCGGGATGTCAGATATTAATAGGCTTGTGCACGGATTTTTTTTTTCGGTTCGATTCGGTTTGATTTCTTCTGATGTTTAAAATTTTCGATTCGGCTCGTTTCGACCGATTTCTGTTTCGATTCGGTTTGGTTCGGCTCGTTTTTCGTGTACATTTTTTTTTTTTGGAATATCGACCATTTTTCGTATTTTCGGGTAACTTTGCTCGTTTTTTGTATCGACTTTTCGTGATTTCGGAAATTTTCATTTTTTTCGGAACGTCTGTTCTCCTCGTTTCAAAGTGTCTAACTCTATTCTATGATGTAAACTACTATGGTTTACTTTTTTATAATTTATATATTTTTTTATAATAAATTTTTGGTTTGTTTTTCGGATCCGATAATTCATTCTGTCGATACGATAATTCTGGCGATTCTATCGTGTTTTTTTTTTATTAAATAAAGATCTTTTTTTTCTTATGAATATACATTTCACAACTTTATTTATTTAATCACATTAAAAAAATGTTATGAAAGCCAAGGAACAAAAAAAAAGAACAAAACGATTTAAAAAAAAGCTAAACTGACCAGAATGGTTTGACTTTAAAAATAAAAACCAGAACAAAAAGGTTTTAAAACGGAAAAATAATTGATCAAAATGATCTGAAAGGAAAAAAAAAAAAAAAAAGATTTAAAACAGACAAAAAAAAATTAACCCTTTCGCTGCTGAGGCATTTCACGGCTTCCCTTCACGCCTGTGTGCGGCACTGCGGTCTGCTGCTGAGCTAATTTTTAACAGTTTCGCTCCTCTTGTTTAAACGCGTTTTGAAGCCTTCTTTTCTAATATGACCCAGACATGATATATATCGTTCTTTCCGGCAGACTCGGCAGATGATTCATAATATATCATTATCATATGTATGCGTCATGTCCTGTCTGTATATTATAACAAAAAATGCAATAAAATTAGAATTTTCAATGTTTGTTTTACAAGGTGTAAAGTGTTTTTTTCACATTTTAACATGCGAGTGTTTGCGGTTATATTTTATGAGTTGCGTTTGTTAAAAAAAATTGAAAAGGGGACTTGTTTTATATTTTTTGGGTGAAAATTACACTATTTTTAACAAACGCACCCCATACAAAAATCCTTAGTGCAGCATCATTGTTCACATTATAATTGAAATGGGAACAATATTGCTGCATTAACAAAACAAAACAAAAAACCTGTTTATTTTTTTTATATTTTTAATTTTTTTAAATTTTTAACATTGTCATGTTTGGTATTGTTGGAAAGGCCATGCTCTGGTCGATCCAAAGATACCAAACATTAACCAACCGATAGCTGCCGCGGATCGGGAGATAGGGGGTTCCAATGAACCCCCTATCTCCACCATTGGTCGCAGTTAGGGGTTAACTCCAGAACTGACGTCATTGTGACGAGGTCTTGGGACTGTCGGCAGCTGCCGTTCCCCCACGCTGTTGTCTTCCTGCAAAGACGTGACCATGTTGGCGGGCAGCGTCTTAGCGGGCAGCGGTGGGAGAGAGAGAGCTCATAGCTGGGAGGAGGTGTTGCGTGAAGCTGCAAACAGGGACAAATAAACTAGACCTGAGCCGTACTAAGGATCTTTGAGTTGTGTTGGAGAAGACTTCACGCAGTGCTGCCATCAATATTTTTTGATAAATTCTTGGTTATACAATGAATGTGACTGTGGACAAAAATCCGTGTTGTTGTGACATCGCCTAAGCTTAACAAAACCAGGCCACGTCGGTAATCAAATCTCAAGGCAGTACAACAAGGTTGTGTTAGTGTGTGACATTTTTTGGCCAGGCAGGAAGTGTAGAATGTGCACAGTCACATTCATGGCCACAAATATGTTGACAAATTTATGACAAAGGGTCCATAGAAATGTCAATAAATTTATGTACATATAATTTTAACAGTGTGGAAACCAAGCAATACATATTAACTTATTAAGTAAGGAAAAGCAACGCACACAAACAGGAAAATATAGAAAAAATAGAAAATTTATTTACAACATGGGGAAGGGAAGGGAACATGCCAAGGATGGTAAAACTGCCCAACAGGGGCACAAACAACACAAACAAACATAGACTGGAAGATGGCCGCTATTGTAAGCCAGGCGAACATCTTGTTCAGAATATTGGTTCACTTGAGAATTACTGGCATTTGAGGAGATGTTGGAGCTGGTCCGCATCTTTGATTACAAAGATTATGACTGCCGTAAGGGCCCTTACGGCAGGAAGAATAATTCTAGAAAGGATCGTATCGTTGACAAGCTACGCACCACCATCCTGGAGCTGTTTGGGAAAGACCGGACGAAGGACCAGATCCGAAAACGCTGGTCCGACCTCAAAGCACGCGAGCAGGAGCAGCTGAGGCACATCCGTGATATCACAATAAAGTTTGCCTTTCCTGAAGAGACTCGTGTTCAGACAATCCTTGCTCGTGTCCGGTCCGGCCTTGTCTTGAGTGAACCTGCAGATTTCTGGAGGAGGCTGCCACTGGTCTGTCTCACTGCCGCTCCAAGATGTCCGCGGCATTGACTATGTGCTCCCGCAATTCTTGGAGAAGTTCCTAGATGGCATCAATTGTTCAAACAGCCAGCCTTAGCTCGCCGATCGTCTCCCGATTGATTATCCGGACACTGGACGTGTCCGGTCTGGCTTCTTCTATATATCCAATAAATGAAAGAAGGAAAATACAGTAAGTAAAGCAGGTTTCTATTTTTGACTGAAAGTCTTGAAAAAATATAACAGTAGTATATACCAGTGCTGGCGGCCTCCTGAGGCTCCGACTCCTCCTCCGACTCCTCCTCCTCCACTACCACCGTCACCATCTCATCCGGTGCTATATCTAAGAAATTAAATAAATTAAAAATACAGTAAACAACAAAACTGATTTATTTTTGAACAAAAGTCGATGCAAAATACAACAGTAAAAAAAAAAAAAAACCTGGACTGGCGGCCTCCTGCCGCTCCGGCTCCCTCTCTCCATCATGGCCCTCCTCCTGCTCCTCCTCTTCCTCCTCCTGCTCCTCTTGTGCTATACATAAAAAAATTAAATTAAAATGTTTCTGTTTTTGACCAAAAGTCGTTGCAAAATAAAACAGTATATACCAGCGCTGGTGGTCGCCCGTGGCTCCTCCTCCACTGGGGCACTGGTGCCCGCCGGGGCAGATGCTGCTGCCTTCTTCCTGTCTTCTGCCAAATCCAAAAAATAACACGTAAATAATGCAGACTGGAAAAAATGATATATCTATACAATATATTGCCGAAAGTATTGCGACACCCCTCCACTACCCCACTACCAGCTTGACCCACCACTACTCCCATCTCATAGTTCTAAAGTCACAAAATATTTATTTATTTCCTCTGCACATAGACATATATTACCGTTCAATTATATATTTTTTTCAGAAGTAAACATTACGTTTATTCAATAAAAACTATTATTTGTGTTGTGTGCGTACAAAACGCATTGTGCTGACTGCTTTTAGTTATTTTATAGAAGGCCTCAGCCTCAGTTTCACTTTCAGTTTCTGCTAATAAAACTGGATATTGCAGAAACAACAGAAATCCGCCATTTTGTTTTGAAATTTGCATCTAAAGCGTTCAATAATGACACTGCTGCAGCAAACTGAATTGCTGCGCTGCAACAATTCAACAGCTGCTGAGGATGTATTGAAGGCGGCTCTGTTTGGATGCACTTTCAAAAGAACTACATGTCCCATCCTACCACTTAGCAGAGACGCAGAGATTTTTGTTGATGCGCAGGTGGGAGCCAATATTGGGCAAGCTGCGGGTCATCCCGTATGCATCACTCAATCACAACAACCCCCCCCCAGCACACTACAGTACACACAGTGCCAAAAGAAATCCAGCATTGTAATTTCATCTACATACATCAAATATCACAATTTTCACGAATACGTAAAATCACAAAAAAGAAGAGCTATGGCAAAAATGCATGTATGACGAGTCGTGAAAACGCAAAGCTATACACAATCACATTGCATGAAAAAAGGACTAGATAAATCAACGTATTTCTGTGCACATTAGCACATGCAAGCACATTATTATTATTATACAGGATTTATATAGCGCCAACAGTTTGCGCAGCGCTTTACAATATAACATGACACTTACGTTTGGCTATGACACACCGGATGTGCCTCAGCTGCTCCTGCTCACGCGTCTTGAGGTCGGACCAGCGTTTGCGGAGCTGGTCCTTCGTCCGGTCCTTCCCGAACAGCTCCAGGATGGTGGTTCGGAGTTTGTCAAGGATACGATTCTTTCGTGAATTATTCTTTCTGCCGTAAGGGCCCTTACAGCAGTCATAATCTTTAAGATCGAAGATGCGGACCAGCTCCAACATCTCCTCAAACGCCATGTTACTGGCCCGCTTCTTCCTGGGTGTCTCTGGGGTGGAAGCAGATGAGGAGGTGTCCGAATGGGACTCTCGGTCTCTTCCTTCAGCCATGATAAAGAATTTCTATATTTTTTGGCAATTGTCTACAAAAATGGCTCAATAAAGTTACGACATCCGCGCGCGCGCGCGCGCATGCGCGACCCGCGGACGAATCGGATCCGACCAGATTACGAATTTTCGTATCGACAGAATTATCGGATCATTGGAAACAAATAAAACAAGTGATATAACCGGTAATAGTTAAATATACGATGTCCAGAATTACCGAAATGGAACCGAAATCATGAATAGAGCGAAAATAAATTTCGATTTGACACATTTCAAGTCCATTCAAAAATTCAGAAAATATTTCGTTTCGGCTCGGAAAACTTTTCGGATCTGCCGTTTTCGGTTCTAAAAATTTTCGGAAAATCGGCCGCATCCGAAAACACGAATCGGGAAATTTCGTGAAAATTCCGAAATTCCGAAACCCGAAACGCACATCCCTAATCACCTCAATTCACAAATGTTTTAAAGAAATTAGTGAGCCCCAAAATAATGCGTGGTACTGGTTGTGTGACAAGACACAGATCACCTCAATTCACAAATGTTTTAAAGAAAGTTGTAAACCCCCAAAAAACTTGCTGGCACAGTGACAAGACACACATCACCTAAATTCCCTGATATTTGGTAGAAATGAGACCCCCCAGTAGTGTGGCAGACCGGCAATAACAACACACAACTATCTCTTTTAAAATCTCCTCTGAAATGCGTGCAGAATCGGAGCGTGGAAACGTGTGCTGCGGGACTTAGCTCTGTGAGCCCATGATTGGGCAAAATTTGCCCAATCAGGACTCTGAGCGGTGATTGGCATAGTGTTGAACCAGTCTTGCACCAGACCTGTGGTCAGGTGCAAGGCTGTAGCCAATTACGAGCTTCAGGCCAGTGGGAAAATGCATTGTGGTCCATTGTGGTCGAACATGCGGCGAACACCCGGAAATGTTCGGTGTTCGCGATCTAGTCGAACAGGCCAAGTTTCGGTCGAACTCCGAACCGTCCGAACCGAACAGCTCATCCCTAGTCCTGAGCAGACCCAGACTGTGACAAAAAATAGGCATATTAAGGTGAGCAGCCCGATTTTCGTATACTGCTACACAGAAACACACTAGGGCTGTGCAATATTGACAAAATAATCATATTGCGATTTCTTGAATGAATATTGCGATTGCGATTTTATTTGCGATTTAGCCAATTGTTTTTGCTTTTTCAAACATGCTACATACATTCTAAATGAATTCAGTATTCAGCACATGGAAATACTGCCCCAGCACATGGATATACTGCCCCAGCACATGGATATACTGCCCCAGCACATGGAAATACTGCCCCAGCACATGGATACTGCCCCAGCTCACCTGTGCGCCACGTGTTCGGCTCCCTGTTAACTTCCGGCGGCATGGAGCTTGAGCGCTCGCCTGGGGGAACCATGTGACGAGCCGCGAGAACGCGGCTCGTCACGTGGTTCCCCCTGCGAGCGCCCAAAGCACCATGCCGCTGGAAGTTAACAGGGAGCCAAAAATTGCAGCCTTATGCGATTTAGAAATTGCAGGGTCAGAAATCGCGATTCGATTGCGATTGCAATTAATTGCACAGCCCTAAAACACACATACATATATATATATATATATTTATACAATCCTCGATATGTACCTCTATACTCAAACCACTGTATATATGCCTACACACCCCTATTATATACTTATACGTTTGCCTACACACACACCTAACTATCATCGTACACCCACACACCCACCTAACCACCCCCATAACCTAAACATACACACCTAATCACGCACAAACATAGGATAGGAGGGAAAGGGGCTGAGATGGCGATAGAACATCACAGCAATAAAACTCACAGTAATGTGCAGTGTGTATGAGCGTATCACAGAGCTCCACAGCAATAAAACTCACAGTAACGTGCGGTGTGTATGAACGTATCACACAGCTCCACAGCAATAAAACTCACACTCATACACATCACACATTACTGTGAGTTTTATTGCTGTGGAGCTGTGTGAGACGCTCATTCACACCACACATTACTGTATCACAGAATCCACAGTAATAAAACTCACAGTAATGTGCGTTGTGTATGAGTGTATACATTTTTGGAGGGCGGGGACCAAATCACTTGTGGTCTGGTGGGAGTGAGGAGGGCATGTTTCCCTGGTGGTCTGGGTCCCTGGTGCCGTGGACTGGGTTGGAGGGGCCCTTGCTCCTCTGGTGCTCACCTCCTGACAGTGAGTTCGGGCACACTCTGATAGGTCATCAGTGTACACCGGTCACCTCAAAGTCACTGATTGGCAGAGCTCAGTGTGCAGTCTGTGCACGATCACAGCACAGAGCGCATTGCTCTAGCAGTGCTGCTTCGAGGCTGCCTGCCATCCGGGGCTGTAGGATGCCCTAGCGCTATTTCGGCCGAATGGCCAGCAGAAAGCGAGTCCTCGAGTGGCTGGAGGCCTTTGGCCGTCGTATACCTCGAGGGCTGCCAGCCGACTGGCCGCAAAGGCTATCGGCCTACTGGGCAAATGCCCGATGACCAGTTTGCTCCACCATTTTTTGAGACCCCTTGCATCTCCATGATCGTCTGTGGGGGATGTAAAAAATTTTTTTACAACTATTAGAAGGATTAAGTTTTCTTTGGTAAAAACAAAATTAAGTTAGCTTCATTATTTCATTCATCTTCTTAACCCTAGCTTTGGACCTCCCTTCGTATGATTATTTTAGCATGGAATTAATTTACAGATGTGATAGTCTACGCGTTAAAACATTACTTATAATATATATATATATATGGCTTTTAAATTCACGTTCAGACTGTTTACTTAAACGATTGCTTATAATATATGTATGGCTTTTAAATTCACGTTCAGACTGTTTTCCTTGGTTTCTATTCACCGTGAACTAAAAACTGTAATTTCTGTGCACTCAGCATACACATTCCATTTAAGGATTACCTTGTCCAAAATATTGAATATCTGGGCTTCCGGCGCCTCAGAGCACAGATTCATATTTCAGCCAATCGGCCGGTGTTTACATACAGATCTCTTGCCTGAGATTTCAGCTTTTTTTCATTTTGTTACCATGACTTTACGCAAGGGGGTCCAGTCCGTATTGATTACGTTCGGGTTTAAAACGCGATATCTACGGCTATCTGTAATTTATCTTTTAATTAATTATTATTATTTTTATTATCATGAGGGGGGGTAACAGGCAAATGGTCAATTTAATATCTCGCTATTTCCTTTAAAGAATCCGGTGGTTATTTTGAAATGTGAAAACATATTTTTTTGTCTTGTAAGGTATCGCGTTATGTTTAGAATTCCTTGTGCGGTTACCCCCTGTCTTCAGATCCAATGTTAATATGTTAGAGAAAATTGTTTATAGTAATTCAAATAGTTGAAATACCTGCCAGTAAATGGCTATCAAAGTATCAATGACCACATTCGATGCACACCTCGGGTCATACGCAAAATGAGCTTAGCGTTCTCAGACTATTAGTTTACTAGATGTTTACAAATTAGAAAAATCTCCACAAAAGCTTCCATTGTTCTTGACTGGCAACCTCTGCATGAGATAAGCAGGTCTAGGATCCATGGCAAGTTGTTAGTTCAAGCTAAAAACAATATGGCTTTTTTTCCCCTCTTTTTTAAATTATGGAATGCGACACACACGCCGACACACTTAAAATATCTCACATCCTTTTTCTGTTTATTCCATTTTCAGGAAGAGGTAAAAATCCATTTTAATTCTGTACTTATCTCATGTGAAACACAAATGTTATAAGTGGGAAGAAACGGAAGATAATCAGGGTTATTCAAAGAGATCCAAATTGTGGCCGAATAGTAACCGAACAGTGAAATTCAGCGTACGGTTACCTTTCCTGGCCATTCGGCTATTCAGAGAGCAGGCAGTTCGCCAGATCTTGGCGAATTGCCTGCACATACGGTGCCTGTTCGTGGGCAGTGAAATCCCCATAGAGAAGCAATGCTTCGTCTATTCAGAGAACACAAACCAGCAGTGAAAAGTTGTTGAATTTCCCTGCTGTCCAGTGGTTTCATTCGTCAGGTTTATTCAGGCGAATCCCATAGGCTTCAATGTTAAAAATATTCCCGTTTTAATCCAATATCTAATAAGCCATTTATTATTTTATTCTGCAGTAAAAAGTCTCTTTATTTATAGATTTTTTTAGGATCTTTTAAGAATTTTTCGGGATTTTTTTGCAATTTTTTTATATTTTTTTTAAATGATTTTTCTTTTTTCTGTAACAGCCCTTTTTATTCTCATTCATTGGATTTTATATGTAAATTTCAGACATTTTCGCTGAGTAGTTTGTTTGCAAACAGCGTTTCACTTTTCAAACATTCAAGCGTACTGGTTTTTTTCACTCCATTCGTCTGCGTGTCGGGTTTTTCCAGTGTCTGCTCCGCGCTCTGATCGGCTCCTGCTCGGGTTTCTCCGGCGTCTTCAGCGGGGTTAATCCAGATGTTTTTGCGGGTTTCGGTGTGCATTGGCCTGGGTTTTGTGGTGAGTTTTCGGCGGCTTTTCGGCGGCTTTTCCCTGCATTACGACGGCCCTGTGGTGCTTGCTGACTACACCGCAGAGTCGCCGAAGTGGGATCGCCAAATCGCACCGAATTGAAGAGAAGGAAAAGTCACCGGTGGCTTTTCGATTTTCTTTGAATAACTCTGTTAATCTGTAATCCGCACAATGATACAAGTGTAGCGCTGTTTAAAATTTCTGTTGATGTTTTGCTCGGGTTTGGCCACCAGAGGGAGACAAGCGCAATGTAAAGTATACTGGACACAACGGGACTACGTTTTCCATCATGTTTTGCGGCAGGGACCGGAAGTGGGTGGGGGAGAACGAAGGACATCCGCCGCTTCGTGCGGAGGAGCGCCAGTGTGAACCGAGCGACGAAAGGTGGAAGACGCACGTGAGACTGCCAGAGATTGAGACCAGGCCGGAGAGCAGGAGCTGCCTTGCGGGTGCTGAGAATCAGAGACAGTGCTGGCAGAGACCTATCCACACATCGCTGAGAGGTTTTGCGCAGACACAACGTTCCGGTTTGGACCCCGAGTAAGGAGACCACGATGATCCACTGGGAGTGCAGGCGGTAGGCCGTAATTCTCGTTACCGAAATCGGACAAGCAGTAGAAGCGGATCCGGTGGCACAGAGTTCCAGTATAATCAAGCGGAGAGAGATCCTTGATCGGACAGCGGAACAGATTGTGCAGCGGATGGGTGAGAGGCCTTCCAGGCCACAGTCCAAGTTTAAATAAAGCACGCTGCAGTATTGTTTAAATCTACAGGGCCCCAACGTGACTAGTCGAAGAATTGCTCAATCCATTCACTGGCCAGTTGAATATAGTACCCGGGTACCTGAATCGCACACACACACACACCTTTTTGGGACATTACTTTTGCGGGACTTACACTCCTAAAATGAAGGGGTTAAACTTTCCTTTTGCCGCCGCGTGTTTTTCTCGCATTACAAAATCCTGTCGTTCATATACCGTATTCACATTATATATGCCGCTTTATTGGGATCAGTAAAGTATATAATCTATAAAATCCACAACAGTGCTGATGTATATTTATTCCCTAGTGCGGTGAGACTAACCCGAGGTTAAATTCAGCGGCTCCTCCGGGAGTGAGCGCTACACAAGATATCTGGTTAACGGATCGAAGAGATAAGTACAATCCATGTTACAACCCATGGAACTCTCACAATAATAGTACAGAGAGCCTGTATAGATCTAAGGGCACTTGGTAGCATTATGTAGCGTTGCAGTATAAATGACCAGGCCTGAGCTATGGGTAGGGCAAGCAGGACACAACCCGTGCCCCACACTATGGGGGGGGCGTACCACTACTGATACCCTCTGTGTGATATAAAGTGTCAGCAGCCGTCACCTCTCTGTTTGGGGGAGAGGAGATGTCTATCTCAGGAGAGGTTTTGAGGGGGTGTCTATTTGGGGGCAAGTGGGGTTAGGGGTGTCTATCTGGGGGGAGGAGGCAAGATTGAAGGGGGTCAGTGTGTGTATCTGTATGTGAAATGGTGGTGTATAAGGTGGTATGGTGTTGAAAGCGTGACGAGGGCCCCAAAAAAATTCCTCTCCCAGGGCCCATCAAATGCCAAAGGTGCCCTATCAATGAATCATATAAATCATGCAAATATACTTATGTATCGAACTATGAATCATCCTCCTTGGTAACAGTAAATAAAAACCTCAAAAGCAGAACAAACAAACCACAATGGTACATTATTGTTTAAGCAACAGTTAAACTGCAGGCGGTCAGTTTACCAGAGCCGTTTTGGGCTCTAACGGATGCCCCTCGCTAAAACCAGAACGCAAAGGGGAAAAATTAGCAATCACTAATTTACCCTATGCGACCCGATTTCACCAGCAGAACGTGGCGCAGGTGCTGAGTCCAGCTGCCTGCTCCGTAGCAGCTGCTAGGCTCACGGATGCTGAGGACAGCGCTAACGCGCCGTCACAAGCATCTGCTCCATGAAGTCAATAGTACTCCATGGAGGCTTCCGCTGCCGGTTACATGACCAGCAGGATCTCACCTCTCACGAGATCCTTCTGGTCGGCGGATTGATCGCTGAGGGAAACTGGGGACTTTTTCCCCCAGTCTCTCTCTGCTCCCGGCGGACAGAAGTACACGGATCTCGCCGTGGGATGAGAGGTGAGTATGTGATTTTTGTGGGGTTTTGAGCTGCAGGTAATGGATTCTGCTGCAGCGTAATCCGTTACCTGCACCTCTGAGCTGCTGGTAACTTGTTCGTTAGCGCCAGCTCTTATTAGCCAGCGTTAGGACCAAGTGATCAGAACGCTAATTACTCTGTGCTTTCACTTTGCGCTCCCCATGTTAGGTATATAAAGCGCAAAGTACTGTACACTCGCGCTACGTATCGCAAATTAATGAGCGCTAATGGGTTTTTTAACCCGTTAGTAATTTATTCATTGGATCTTATATGTTAATTCCAGACATTTTCGTTCAGTGTTTTTTTTTGCAAACAGCGTTTCAATTTTGACACCTGCAATCGTTTTTTTTTCCTTTACCCCGTTCGTCCACTTGTCGGCTTTGTACAGCGGTTGGTCGGCGCTGTGATTGGTGGATTGTTGGCTTTTTTTGGACGCGTTTGGCGGGTTTGTGGCGGATCTTCGTGTGCATTCGGATTTTATCGGTGGTTATCGGATCGATTTGAAATTTCAGATCATATCGGCGGCGGATTTTCCCTGCACTCTGGGGACCCTGCAGTGAATGCTGAATTTGATTCTCCAAAGTGAGGAGAACGGGAGAGCACCGAAATGACGTTTTCGGTGCTCTGTGAATACCCCCTAAAATGTGCAAGTCCTGTTGTGAAATTTGTAGTTTCTACACTACGCAACTTTGTAGGATCTCAAATTGTGCGGAAAAGCTTCAGGGACTTCCAAGTTTGGGAGTCCCTGAGCTAAAGAGGAGGAGCTGCGTGTGGCGAGGGACAAAAGTTGAATAAAATCACTAAAAATAAAAAATTAAATAAGAAATAATTGGGCAGAGAATGTCAGCAGCCTGTCCCCAATCATTTAAGGACAAAAAAGGAAACTCTGGCCCCTATTACACTCTTCGCGCAATTTTTTTTTTGCTCTCATCGTCCGGCGTTATCGTGCGAAAATTAACGTGGTATACCGATCCGAACGCATTTTCTCATCTGTCAGAAAATAACGTTTGTAAAAACGACGCGCAAAACGAAGTGTAGTACGCGCGCAGTAACGTAGCGCACGTAAATCAGTGTGCGGACTGTTTTTTTCACGGGATTCAGCCAATCAATCAGAATTAAGAACCTTAATTGACATCAATTTACCTTAATTGACTCACTTAAGTTTTTGCGCCTGTCAAAGTAAATCTGAGTATACATGTTGCAGCAATAAAAAAAACACGCATGAATTCACAATTTTATTGTTTGGGTATGTGTAGAATGTGTAACTATACGTTGCTGTATCTTTTTTTTCGTGCTGGTGTTTTTCGTTTCAGCCAGAACGTTCCGATTTGCAGTTACCACCAGCTTTTCAAAGACGTTAAAATTATGCGCGCAAACGTCTTTCGTAAAAAGTTGTGCATCGATTGTAATACCAACCACTTACCAGCGCACAAACAAATTTGCGCTCACAATGTTAAGTATAGGACGCGCGCAGTTCCTCACGCTCGCGCAGGTCCATCCACGTTAAACGATAACGCGCATCGTTTGCGTGAACGTTGTAATACGACTTTCAGCGCAAAGGGTTTTGCCTCTCGCGCAAATGCGCATTTCCGCATGCAAAACACACTGCGCGAAGAATGTAATAGGGGCCTCTATTTTTTAACAGTGTTAATGCTGAATCTATATGTTTATAGCCTTTCTGCGACAACATTTTGCCACTTTCGGCAGCATAACAAATGTTAATATTGGTGATATTTTGCCTTTAAGTTCTTTGAATCATCTGGATTTCCAGAGTTGGTATGTGCGGATATTCACATTGCCGGCACATTTTTTAGATAGTTTCATTATTAAAAAGAAAGAGCAGGCGTTAAGCTTTCGCAATCAATTCTCTTTTTCCATTTATTAAAAGGAGGTGCATATATTCTCTTTGTTCTATATATATATTTATTTATTTTTCAGATTAGTTCTTAGCGCTGAATTCGCTGAGGTGCAAACCGACAAAAAAAGGCAACTTTTATTAAAAGTTTTTTTTTTTTATTTAATCCTCAGTAAAAGAACAGCTGGCTTTCCAGATGTTACCTCTTTTTTTTTTAATAGGGAAGGTAGGGACGGACGGACGTAGCGGCCGCTTTCTGTCCCGCGCATTCGTTGTTCTTTTATTGCATCTCAATTCGTAATTTCATTTAAAAACACACCTTTTCCCGAGCTTGCACTACTGTTAAATCTCCATTCCTCTATTGCTAGGAAAGGACAAAGTCTCTGGTGCGCGCGCGCGCGCCACTTCCACGAATCCACGTGTTCCGCATTAAAGCCAAGAGTGCTAAACAAGTTCACGTGGAAGAATGACCGAACAATGTGTTTCATTTTGGTTATTTATAGCTATCTGCCACTATCTATTTTTTATTTATTTTCTTCGACTTGAACGATATCAAAGACAATACCAGAGATTTATCTGATCGGTCGGCCAAAAAAGATTGCAGGATGCAGCGGCAGCGCTTTCAATAAGCGGCGTCTGCGCGTCACGTATAAAGGCTTAGAATCAAAGATGTTTGGAAGAGATTGCTGACTTTAGTAATGTCTTGTGCTACGCCGAACCATTCGCCGCCTTTGCGTGCGTGGAATGATGATGTGGTGATGCAGATTAACCCCTTCACTACCAATCAATTTTTGTTGATTTTTTTCCCCGTTTTTCATCGAAACATTTATTTGAAACACGGCTCGCAAAAGATAACAATTAAACAGGGAGTAAAACAGAAAATTTGCTCAGAGACTGTTGTTCTGAGATAGTTCTCTAACTAAACAGTGTAAATTCGCTCATTTTCAAATTTTTCGTGTATTCGTTTATCCTTCGCAGTAACGTTGTTGAAATAAAAGGGTCTGAACTCTAGATGGTGTCCCTTTATCTCACACAATGTCACATTGGGTCTGTATTATCAGCATACAGGCGGAAATGGCCTGTGTCGATTACTGTAGCTATGATGAAGATAAATAATAGAATTGGTCAGATCTCCTGTTTACAAGGATTTGTAGTGATCATGGAGTGTCAGGGACCAGCTAAGGCCCTTGTCAGACGAACGCAGTTATCACGTCCGTGTTGGCGCACAGTTTAACGTCCGTCGTAGCATAGAATCATGATCTATAGAGATCCACGCACTAACAGGGTTATTCAAAGAGATCCGAATTGCTGGCGAAAGGTAACCGAACAGTGAAATTCAGCGTATGGTTACCTTTCTTGACCATTCGGCTATTCAGAGAGCAGGCAGTAAGCCAAATGTTGGCGATTTGCCTGCACATTCGGTGCCTGTTCGGTGCCTGTTCGAGGGCAGTGAAATCCCCATAGAGAAGCAATGCTTCGTCTATTCAGAGAACAAAAACCAGCAGTGAAAAGTTGCCGAATTGCCCTGCTGTTCGTGGTTTCATTCGACAGGTTTATTCAGGCGAATTCCATATGCTTCAATGTTAAAAATACTCCCGTTTTAATCCAATATCTAATAAACCGTTTATTATAATATTCTTCAGTAAAGAGTCTCTTTATTTATCGATTTTTTTTAGGATCTTTTAGGCATTTTTCGGGATTTTTTCATGAAAATTGTTTTCCTTTTTTTTAAATAGTTTTTTCTTTTTTCTGTAACAGCCCTTTTTATTATCATTCATTGGATCTTATATGTAAATTTCAGACATTTTCATTCTGTAGTTTCTTTGCAAACAGCGTTTCACTTTTCAAACATTCAAGCGTACTGTTTTTCTTCCCACTCCATTCGTCTGCGGTGTGGGGTTTTACCGGCGGCTGCTCTGCACTGTGATCGGCGGCTGCTCGGGTTTCTCTGGTGTGTTCGGCAGGGTTAATCCAGATATTTTTGCGGGTTTCGGTGTGCGTTCGCCGGGTTTTGCGGTGAGTGTTCGTAGGGTTTGCGGCGGCTTTTCCCTGCACCATGACGGCCCTGTGGTCAGTGGTGTATTTAGGTTTTGTGCTGCCCTAGGCCTGACTAAACTCGTGCACCCCCTAATTTAAATTTGAGGCACCCCTTCCTGTCAGGGGCACACCTCTTCCTGGTTAATCCCCACCCTTCCTCTTTAAGCTCCACCTTTTCCTCTTAGAGCTCCTCCTTTTCCTCTCTTTATATTAAAAGTGGATACCAAGTGCCTACTTGTATATTTTGTATACCATTTCAAATGTATCTATTGAGATAAATAAAATTATGAAATGTTTAAATTCAAGCATTTTTACAAAGAACAGCCACGCATGTCAAGTATACTGGATCACAGCCGCTCTAATTGGTTGAACAATAAAATCCACAGAAACGTGCACTGCATATGAGCGTATCACAGAGCTGCACAGCATTAAAACCCACAGTAATGTGCAGTGTGTATGAGCATATCCCAGAGTTCCAGGGCAATAAAACTCACAGTAATATGCAGTGTGTATCACAGAATCCACAGCAATAAAACTCCCAGCAATGCAATATGCGGTGTGTGTGTCAGCGTATCAGAATTCACAGCAATAAAACTCACAGCAATGCAATGTGTGGTGTGTGTCAGCGTATCAGAATCCACAGCAATAAAACTCCCAGCAATACAATGTGCGGTGTGTATGAGTGCATCAGAATCCACTGCAATAAAACTCCCAGCAAACCGAGTGAAAATGAGTACACAGCAATTATTTATTCTATATTTACCGGCCTCCGTCCGCGGTAGGGCTGTGTGCAGAGTCAGCAGGGACTGTGCACGGACTCAGCAGGAGGTCCCTCCAGGCCACGTTAGGATCACGGCTGTGCCTGTGCGTGGAGCCATCTTGTCAGCAGTGGGGTGCCACTGCCAGAGGGTGCACCGTGGCTTTGATTCCCTTCCCGGTGGGTGTTCAGTCCAGAATAGAGTGAGAGTCCATGATAACGAAAGGGCGGGCAGCTGTGTGCGTGCGTGTCATGTGGTTCAGCCAGTCAGGTGGTACTGAGTCTCAGTACCACCTGACTGGCCGGACCGCGTGACCTGCACGCACGCAGCCTCACCAGGAGCCAGGCAGCTCAATGACAAATTTCTATCACTGCAGTGCTGGTTAAGGAAAGGTCCACTTTAAACAGCAGTAAGCAGACATAGCTTCATATTCTGCTGATACCCCCCCTTTACCTGCCTTTTACTGTTATCTTCTCTCTCTGCACACAAATCACATCCCCCTCCCCTCTCCTAGAGCTGCTGCAGAGCAGGGGAGGAGCTATGGAGGGAGGAGAGGGGGATTTTAATTTTATTCGATTTTATTCCGTATGCAAACGCCATGCTCCGCTGCTCATTGTTTGAGAACACAGCTCAAAGCTGACACACAGTGACTGTGGCACCTCCTAATACCCCCTAATGACACCCTAATAATCACTGGTACCTGGGACGGCCCACCCCCGCCACTCCCCTAAGTACACCACTGCTCTGTGATATGCTCACACACAAGTTTGGCGAACTGCCAGCAAGTATGGTGCTGTTTGAAGGCAGTGCAAATCCCCATAGAGAAGTAATGGTTAATCTATTCAGAGAACACCAAACAGCAGAGAAATGGCAGTGAAATGCCCTGATGTTCAGTGGTTTCAATCAGCAGGTTTATTCAGGCGAACCCCATATGTTTCAATGTTAAAAATATTCCCGTTTTTATGCAATATCTAATAAACCATTTATTATTTTAATCTGCAGTAAAAAGTCTTTATTGATTCTTTTTTTAGTACCTTTTAGTAATTTTTCAGATGTTTTTGGCAAAACTTCCCCTCTTTTTTTTAATAGCGTTTTTTTCTTTTTTCTGTAACAGAACTTTTTATTATCAATCATAGGATCTTATATGTACAGTTGTGTTCAAAATTATTCAACCCCCAATGCTGTAAAGGGTTTTAGGGAATTTAGTGTACATTTGTAATTGTATTCAGAATAATCCTACAGGACTTTTTAAAGAACCATATGCAACTAAAATGACATCAGTTGGTTGTTAAATACAGTAGTAAATGTTTCTTTTGTGAATTCTTCATTGACACAAATATTCAACCCCTAAAGACTACCACTCTGAAGAACAGAGGTTCATTCAAGTGTTTTCAATCAGGTATTGAAAACACCTGTGGATGTCACGGAGCAGCAATAAAGCATAATAAGCACCAATTAGGCAGCTTTAAAATGACTGTGATACTCAGCTCCTTCTAGACATTTACTGGTGTGGTTACAAACATGGTGAAGTCAAGAGAATGGTCCAGGAAGACAAGAGAAGAGGTGATTACTCTTCACAGGAAGGGCAATGGCTATAAGAAGATCGCAAAGATGTTAAACATACAAGAGAGACCATAGGAAGCATCATTCGCAAATTCAAGGCAAAGGGCACTGTTGAAACGCTACCTGGTTGTGGCAGAAAGAAGATGCTGACTTCGACTGATGTGCGCTACCTGAAGCGTAGAGTGGAGAAAAGTCCCCGTGTGACTGCTGAGTAACTGAGAAAAGATTTGTCAGATGTGGGTACTGAAGTTTCAGCTCAGACAATACGGCACACACTGCGTAATGAAGGCCTCCATGCCAGAACTCCCAGGCGCACCCCCTTGCTGTCTCCAAAGAATAAGAAGAGTCGACTGCAGTATGCCAAAAGTCATGTGGACAAACCACAGAAGTTTTGGGATAGTGTTCTGTGGACTGATGAAACAAAATTAGAACTGTTTGGGCCCATGGATCAACGCTATGTTTGGAGTAGGAAGAACAAGGCCTATGAAGAAAAGAACACCTTGCCTACTGTGAAGCATGGCGGGGGTCAATCATGCTTTGGGGCTGTTTTGCTTCTGCAGGTACAGGGAAGCTTCAGCGTGTGCAAGGTACCATGAATTCTCTTCAGTACCAGGAGATATTGGATGACAATGTGATGCAGTCCGTCACAAACCTGAGGCTTGGGAGACGTTGGACCTTTCAACAGGACAATGATCCCAAGCATACCTCCAAGTCCACTAGAGCATGGTTGCAGATTAAAGGCTGGAACATTTTGGAGTGGCCATCGCAGTCACCTGACTTAAATCCGATTGAGAACTCTGTGGACTTAAAGAAAGCAGTTGCAGTGCGCAAGCCTAAGAATGTGACTGAACTGGAGGCTTTTGCCCAATGACGAATGGCGAAGATACCCGTAGATCGCTGCAAAGACACTTGTGTCAAGCTATGCTTCACGTTTAAAAGCTGTTAGCACAACATCCTTTTACAGTTATAAGTACTAAGATTGAATGTCACTTGGGGGTTGAATAAAACTGATAATGATGTGAGCACAGAAAAGACATTTGTGGTTATTTCATTATAAATGTTATGTTATATTTATCTGACCTACACGTGCCTCTTTGATTTAATTGTAAGCAAGATGACTGAATGATCAAAATCAATGTCAAACTGGCCAAAACACTCAATTTCAGTGGGGGTTGAATAATTTTGAACACAACTGTAAATTCCAGACATTTTCGTTCAGTAGTTCTTTTGAAAACAGCAGGCCACGGGTTTGTGGTGGCAGCATTCAGCGGCTTACTCCATGCACTTTGGGGACCCTGCGGTGAATGGTGAATTCACTGCAGGGTGGGGAAATTTTATTCCCCGAAGTGCAGGGAACTACAGAACACCAAAATGTTGGCATCATTTCGGTGCTCTGTGAGTAACCCATTTAGTGGTGATGTTTTTTGCTGCCCCCTGGAAAGTGAAAGCCTAGGCCTTGCCTACCCAGGACATAGTTGAAAATTAGTGAAATCTCAATGTATCCTTCCTGGTAAAATATTTTGCAAAAGTAAAAAAAAAATGTAAAAAAAATTTAGGGGTGGGGCCACCTGGTGCGAGCCACCGCCCCCTGGAAAGTGCCGCCCTAGGCCTAGGCCTTGTTGGCCTAGGCCAAAATACACTACTGCCTGTGGTGCTGAATACACCGCAGGGTCGCCGAAATGGGATCGACAAATTGAACCGAATTGAAGAGAACGAAAAGGCACCGAACGTGCAATGACTTTTCGATTCTCTTTGAATAACTCTGTAAGTGCGTCTGCACCGAACTGCGCACGCACAACGCACCTGGCAAACGGACGCTAGTTAGGCAAGAACGTAAAACCGCTAGGACAGACGCGCCACATCCGCGTAGCGTTCTGTGTGAGTGATGAGGAGATGTTAGACGCAGCACTTTTGCGACGTCCAGCACCTTGACGCACAAAATGGCTTTTTATATCATGTACCAATTTCTATAATTTTTCATATTAATTTTATTTCCCATGATTCCCTTTTTTGTTCTACGTCCGTCAAGAGAAACAGATCGTGCGGTGTCTGCAGTATCATCCGTCAGTACGTCTGTCCGTTGTGCATGCACACAGAGTGCGCTCTGAATGCGCTCGTCCGACATTAGCCTAACTCAGGAGGGCGAGGGTACGAGCCCAGAGGTGCAGTGACACACAGAAAGCACAAATGGGTTAAACAAGGTGGTTCATTTGGTTTAAACTACAGATGAGGGGCAAGGCTGGAAAAGGGCTGACTAACAAATACAAGAGGAACTGAGAGATGGGACTGGAAGGGGTTAACCAAAGAATACACAGGACTCAGGACAGAGATGGGGTTAACTGACAGATGGACAGGGCAGGAACAGGACTGACAACAGATTCAATGGGTACTTACAGAGATAGGACATGTATGGGTTGATGAACAGACAGATGGACAAAGGTGATGGGACTGGAGTAGGAGTCCAAGGAACTGGGAATCAAGCAGCAGGATAAGGAATGGCAACTGATGAGGGTCTTGATAAACAAATGAAAGTCTTTGATGCAAATGGAGGTCACAGCATCCAGGCGCGGTATCCAATAGGGGTAGTCTAAAAGAGTAGTCATGGGTATTCCAAGTGTCGAGGGCTAGCAGAAGGTGGCAAAGTCCAGTTATCCAAGGCAAGACAAGGTACATGAATTGGCAGATATAAGTAAGCACAGATAAACAGATCAGGCTTCACTGATCTGATAATGCTGAAGCATCTAGGGAAGGGTGCGGCTCCATTAAGTAGGAAAGCAGAGCCATGATTAGGTGCACCTGGGTTTGCTACAGCTTGCAGGGGAAACCAGTTCTCAGCAATGCAGCACCTTTCAAGCGCTGCCCAGGTGGATTCAAGGTGGTGGTGCAGCAGCGCCAGATTTGCGCTTCCTGTGCCGGCATTATAACCCCCTGAATCTTATCCGTGTACCGCAATGAGTGATCCATGAGCTCTCCCCGCACTCTTCCCTCTCCCTGGGTGCTGTAATGCAGCAGTAAAGTGTTTGAACTTTTTGTTTCAGTGAGGTTTGGGGCTGCTATTTGCAGATTGTTTTATCTCTTTACAGGGAGAGCGATAAGACAGGGGATTTCATTTCTCCACAGGGCACACACTAATCTTTAAAAAGTTGTGAAAATTGGGTTTACGTATGCTAATAAGTGCTTTTCAATTATTACAATGCAAAATCGAGATAACTCGACTTTGGGAAGGAAAAGAGTTAAAGAGGAAAATGTGTAAAGCATCCCACCGTCCAGTGCAGTTTGCAGTCTTGTTGGGCTCCCGACTCAAACTGAGTTGGTTCCTGAGAGACTAAGAATATAGAGCATTTTTAATATTTTTTTCTTCATATAGTGGAATGTAAATGTTTGTTAGCGTAGCAGTTGCATAGGTTTATTTGTGTAGAAAGTTAGTGTGTGCAATTACAGGGGTTTATTTGTGTGGAGTCCTTTCCCCAATGCCACCTGTTCCCAATCATTGCCTATGATATTTATTATGTTCTCTAGTCCCTGGTCCCCTCTCTCTCTCACTTCCAACCCTTTACTTGTCAAAATATTAGTATTCAATGCCTTTACAACCAATCACAATGGTTTTGTGTAGGACCGATTTAAGAAAACTCTAAGTCTTGAGTAAAAGTGTACATCAAGGTGTTAAAGTATGGGTGATCTAATGGATTGCCCGCATAGCCCGATGACTTGATGGGCCATTGCCTGCATAGCCCTGATGACTTGATTATCCTTGGCCCAACACTGGAACCAACAAGACCTACCCTCATCCCAATAATTATCAGGGTTATTCAAAGAGATTCGAAAAGTCACCGCACGTTCGGTGACTTTTCGTTCTCTTCAATTCGGTTCCTTTTGCCGATCCCATGTCGGTGACCCTGCGGTGTATTCAGCAAGTACCACATGGTCCCCGAATTGCAGGGAAAGGCTGCCGCAAACCCGACGAAAACTAACCGCAAAACCCAGCGAACGCACGCCGAAAACCCCCAAAAACATCTGGATTAACCCGTCGAAAACCACGGAAAAACCCGAGCAGGAGCCGATCACCCGCAGCAAAGCCGCCGGAAAAAGCAGAGAAAGCCGAGACCGCAGACAGAGGGAAGTGAATAAATTAGGAAAACAGTTTGCATGAATGTTTGAAAAGTGAAACACTGTTTGCAAAGAAACTACTGAAATTTACACAGGAGGTCCAGGGAATGATAATAAAGAGGGCTGTTATAGAAAAAAGAAGTAAAGTTAAAAAAACAAAACAAAATCGGACTTTTAAAAAATAAAAAAAAATCTGAAAAATGCTTAAAATATCCTAAAAAAATCTATAAATAAAGAGACTCTTTACTGCATAATTTTATAATGAACAGTTTATTAGATATTGAATTAAACCCAGAATATTTTTAACATTGAAGCCTATGGGATTCTCCTGAATTAACTTGCTGAATTAAACCACCGAATGACAGGGCATTAGGGGAACCTTTCACTGCTGGTTTGTGTTCTCTGAATAGCCGAAGCAGTGCTTTTTCATGGGAATTCACTGACGTCGAACAGGCACCGAACAGACACTGTATGTGCAGGCAATTCGCCAGGATTTGGCGAATTGCCTGCTCTCTGGATAGCCGAATGGCCAAGAAAGGTAACCGAACGCTGATTTTCAGCGTTCGGTTACCTTTCTCAAGCAATTCGGATCTCTTTGAATAACCCTGTATGCCACTTGTTTTTTTTTTTTGAGAAAGGATTTTAGCAGGAAGGATACATTGAGATTTCTCTTGTTTTCAAGTATGTCCTGGGTGGCGAGTACGTACCGTTAGGTGTCTTGCCCAAGGACACTTACTGAAGAGGTGCTCTGGCCGGGATTGAGCTCGTGTCTCCACAATTATAGAGCAGCAATGTTACCTCTACTCCACCCAGCCGGTACTTGTTGACCGATGTTCGCTCCATGAACAACTTCCAGCGACACTCCTCAGGTGTTCATCAAAACCTGATCTTTGCAAAAGGTTAAAACATACACAGAGAGCAAAGGAAATTGCGTCAGCAGAAAAGGAATGAGTTATCTGCAGTAACAACAGCGAAGATGGAATTCTCTGCCGAAACATATTGTTTTATGCTATTCAAGTGATGCCTTTTAAAAAGGTCTGGATGCTTCATTGACTGTCCCCTTGCCTTTTTTCTTTTCTCTTTTTTGTACCCTTTCCCCCATTCCCTGCTTTTCTTTTGTAAAAAAAAAAAACAACAACAAAACAAAACTTTATATTTAAAAAAGGTCTGGATGCTTTTCTAGTAAACCCTGACATAAGTGATGCTCAACCTTCTGTAAGTCCACAGCCTCTTTGGAAATTTTGGTACACTTCACGGGCCACACAATAAGCAACTCATATTCAATGCAGTAGGGGTGATTCAGAGAGCACTGAAATCTCACAGAATTTTCACTTCGGTGCGTTCCGACGATTTCATTTCGCCGACCCTGCAATGAATTCAGCATTTACCGCATGAACCCTGAAGTGCCCTGAACGGGTTCTGCCAAACGCCGATGATCAGTCTCCCGAACTCCGCTGCCAAGTGCTGAATGGACCACCGTATGCCGAACAGAATGGCGAATGCAGCCGACGATCTGCCAAACTGACTGCTGAACACCATCGAAAAAAGTGTAAAAAAACAAAACACAGGGATTTTTTGAAAAGCGTTTAGGCTGGGGTCAGACCAGCGCACTTTTAACGTGCGTTCTGGCGCACATAATTACGGCCGCACTAGCAGCAGATGACGGGCAATGACCGCCAATATACGATGTACGGCCGCACAAAAGTCCGGCCGTGCAACGCAAGTGGAATTTGAACGCATTTTTCTGAGAAAGCTGAACTGCTAATACTGACGTACTGAGTGCGCAGCTGCGGCATAGCGGCGTGTGTGCGTGATTAGGAGATGTCAGACGCTGCTAATGTCCAGGCTTCATAACGTCCAGACGCAAAAAGAGTTTTACTGACGATCCGTACAAAATCACGCCCGAAAATGCTCGTCGTCTGACCGTTTTGCGCATTCCGTGAAAAAATACGTCAATGCGTTCGGACGCACTTTTTCACGTTCGCGGGGAAAAATGCTTTCGTCTGACCCTAGCCTTAAAGCAATAAAAATGCATGGAAGTAATAAAAAAGGTCTTATAAAAAAAATAATAAAAAGGTTTGTTACAGAATAAAAAAAAGGCCATTTCAAAAAATGCAAATCAAAAATTTCGCCTAAAAAATACATAAATATACCCAAAAAAGTCAATTAGTAGAAGCGTTTGCTGCAAATGAAAAGAGTAAATGGTTGAATAAAAAAATAATAAAAACAGTAATTTTTTTTACATTGATACCTATGGGATTCCCACGTTTAAACCTGTCAAACTGAAGCGCCGAAAATCTGGGCATTTCACCAACATTTTGGTGCAGTTTGGCGTTCTCTGAATTGATTAACCATTACTTCTCGATGGGAGAATTTCTCTGTCGGCGAAGGTTGCAGAATTGCAGCAATCCGAGGCAAACTGCACCGTATTTCACTGGCAATTCGCCAATACTTGGTGACTTCACAGCTTTCTGAATAGACGATCTGACCCAAAATTGCGCTGTTTGGTGAAATTCACAGTAAGGTGCAATTCAGTGGCAAATTCGCTCTTATTGAATAACCCTTAGTGGCAATGAAGGGAATAAAAGATTCAGGGCTCTATTACATTCTTCGCGCAAACGTTAATGCGTGCGCAAAAATGCATTAGGGCAAAACCCTTCGCGCAGAACGTCGTATTACAACATCGGCGCAAAAAATGCGCGTTAATGTCTAACGCAGGTGAACCTGCGCAAACCCGTTGTGAGCGTACTGTACTGCGCGCGTCCTATACTTAACATTGTGAGCGCAAATGCGTTTGTGCGCTGGTACACGGATGGTATTACAGTCTATGCGCAAAATTTAACGGACAGCGTTTGCGCGCATAATTTTAACGTCTTTTAAAAGCTGGTGGTAACGGCAAATCTGAACGTCCTGGCCGAAACCAAATACACCAGCCCAAAAAAAAAATACAGCACAGTATAGTTACACATTCTACACATACCCAAACAATAAAATGGAGAAGTTGCGCGTGTTTTTATTATTGCTGCAGCATATATACTCAGATTGATTTTGACAGGCGCAAAAACTTAATGGGAGACAACTGTGGTTCTTAATTCAGATTGGCTGACTCGCGTGAAAAAACAGTCCGCCCACAGATTTCTGCACGCAACGTTAATGCACGCGCGTTTTTGAGCATCTTTTTTTACGTGCGGTATTTTTTGACGGATGAAAAAATGCACGAGGATTGTAATACCAGCGTCAATTTACGCGCGTTAACGTTTAACGCTGCGCGTGCATTTTTGCGCAAAGAATGTAATAGAGCACTCAGTTAATGAGAACACCAACTCTACTTATTTTTTTATTAATAAGTCAATGTTTGGTAATTTTTATCTTTAATTTTGACTTGGAAAACTTTATTCTGAAAAAACAACTTTTCATATAAGTACATGATTCATTATGCCCCCACATTTCATTGTCTAATTTCATTTTATGCCCCCATGTTATGCAGACCTCAGATCAGAGATTTACAGGGTTATTCAAAGAGAATGTGACTTTTCGTTCTCTTCAATTAGGGCCGATTCAGCGATCCCATTTTTGGCGACCCTGCGGTGTATTCAGCAAGCACCACAGGGCCGTCGAAGCACAGGGAAAAGCTGCCGCAAACCCGACGAAAAGTCACCGCAAAAACCCGGCGAATGCACACCGAAACCCTCAAAAACATCTGGATTAACCCGCCGAAGACGCCAGAAAAACCTGAGCAGGAGCCAATCACACGTAGCGAAGCTGACGGAAAAAGCCGACACCGTAGACGAATGCAGGGAATAAATTAGCAAAACAGTTTGCTTGAATTTTTGAAAAGTGAAACGCTGTTTGCAAAGAAACTACTGAACGAAAATGTCTGAAATTTACATATGAGGTCCAGGGAATGATAATAAAAAGGGCTGTTACAGAAAAAAATAAGTAAAGTTAACCCTTTCGCTGCTGAGGCGTTTCACGCCCCTGTGCGGAGGTCATTTTTAACGGTTTTGCGCATCATGTTTAAACGTGTTTTGAAGGCTTATTTTAGTATATGACCCAGACATATTATATATCGTTCTTTCTGTCAGACTCGGTAGATTCATAATATGTCATTATTATATGTATACGTTATGTCATGTCTGTATATTATAACAAAAAATGCAATAAAATATGTATTTTCAATAATTTACAACGTGTAAAGTGTTTTTTTTCACATTTTAACATGCGAGCAATTGCGGTTATATTTTGTATGGGGTGCGCTTGTTAAAAAAATTAGAGATGGGGTTTCGTTACATTTTTTTTGGGGGAAAATTACGCGATTTTTAACAAACGCACCGCATACAAAAATCGTTAGTGCAGCATCATTGTTCACATTATAATTGAAATGGGAACAATATTGCTACACTAACAAACCAAAAAAAAGAAAAAAAATGTTTATTTTTTTTTTATAATTTTGTTTTTAAATATATTTTTATTTTAATTTTAATTTTTTTTTAAAAACTTTTTTCACATTCGTGTTTGGTATCGTTGGAACGGCCATGCTCTGGCCGATCCAACCATACCAAACATTAACCCCTAGCTGCCACGGATCGTTGGTGGCAGTTAGGGGTTAACTCTAGGACTGGCGTCATCGTGCTACGCACGATGACGCCAGTCCTCAGGGGGAGTTCCCAGA
The DNA here is from genome assembly GCA_009667805.1 of Leptobrachium leishanense. Classification (NCBI taxonomy): domain Eukaryota; kingdom Metazoa; phylum Chordata; class Amphibia; order Anura; family Megophryidae; genus Leptobrachium; species Leptobrachium leishanense. The sequence continues at coordinate 53,252,835 of CM019067.1, read as the reverse complement.
AGCTTGGCCGACATCCAAGATGTCGGCCAGCTCCGGGAAAGGATCGCGAACCGGCGCTTTTCAGCGCCGATTCGCGATCCAGCTCCCCAGGGGTTAATGCCAGGCACCATTTGGAAGGGCAGGCTGTGCCCTTCCAAATGGTGCCTGGGTTAACCCCCGCAGAGCCGCCGATCGGGAGGGAGGGAGGTCCGAAGGACCTCCCCCCCTCCCTTTCAGGCGCCTCCTCCGCACATGCGGGGGGGGCGCCTGAATTAGGTGTCATCGCGCTGCCGCGATGACACCTAATTCCAGCGGCTGCGGTCCTGGATGCCGGGCTGACATCGAGGATGTCAGCCCGCACCGGGGGGGCCAGCGATCGGCCGGAACCCGGCCGAACGCTGACCCCAATGGGAGGACGCGCTCAGCGCATCCTCCGCATACCAGCGGTAATGCGGAGGACGCGCTCAGCGCGTCCTCCGGATTCGAAGTGGTTAAAAAGAAAAAAAGACTTTTTTAAAAAAAAAAATCCAGAAAAATGCTTAAATGGCCATATTTGAGTCCCGACTATGTTTGACTGTGTTCCTGGGCCATATTGAAAGGTCCATCGGGCCACAAGTGGCCCTTGGGAAATGGGTTGGGCACCCGTGACATAAATAGATCTAAGAATTGAAATTTTATTTGCATTGTTTGTTGATTGAGTGAGTTATATGACTGTAATTATGGAATCAAGAAGGAGTTTTATCTCATTTAGAGACATTTTGAAATTATTCCAAGTTGACCTTTTTGGCTTTGTTTTGGATCGAGACCAGTACTCTCTGCTTGAGGTCTCATTCTTTCTCCAGTGATGGAGATGTGAGAAAAGTAGAATTTATTGGGCATTTTTTTTTTCTTTACCCATATTATTACACTACTATCAGGGTTATTCACAGAGATCCGAACTTGCCACGAAAATGCACCGAACAGTGAATTTCCCCGTATGGTGCATTTTCGTTGTGATTCGGCTATTCGCAAGCAGTTCGCCAAATTTTGGCGAATTGCCAGCAAAATACGGTGCCTAGAGAAGCAATGGTTAATCTATTCAGAGAACACCAAACAGCAGTGAAAAGTTGCCGAAATTCCCTGCTGTTTGGTGGTTTCATTCAGCAGGTTTATTCAGGCGAATCCCATAGGTTTCAATGTTAAAAATATTCCTGCTTTAATCCAATATCTAATAAACTGTCTATTCTTTTAATCTGCAGCAAAAGTCTCTGTAGTCATTTATTTTTTAGGATCTCTTAGGCATTTTTCTGGACTTTTTGGCAATTTTTATTTCCAAAAAAATATATATATGATTTTTTTTATTATTTTTTAGTTTTATTTTTTTAAATAGTGGTTTTTTTCTTTTCTGTAGCAGACTTTTTTATTATTATTCATAGGACCTTATGTGTAAATTCCAGACATTTTCAAGAGTATTTTTTTTGAAAACAGCATTTCAATTTTGACACTTTCAAACGTTCTTTTTTTTTTTTTTACCCCATTCGTCGGCTTGTCTGCTTTTCCCAGCGCTGTTTTCGGCGCATCATTGGCTTTTTTCGGACGTGTTCGGCAGGTTTTTTGCGGCGGTTCAAAGTGATCCGATATTTCGGATCGTATCAGCAGCGATTTTTCGGCGGTTTTGCGGTGGATTTTTGGGTTCGTTCCCTGCACTCCAAAGACAATGCGGTGAATGCTGAATTCACCATAGGGTTGGGGAATTTGATTCCCCAAAGTGCAGGGAACGAGAGAGCACCAAAATGTCAGTGACATTTCAGTGCTCTCTGAATAACCCCTTCAGGGTTTTTCAGAGAAAGGTGGAACTCTGGAGAACTTTTGGAGAAGTGAAAATTCTAGGTCAAAATAGCCAAACCAGAAAAATTCTCCCATTTATCTCACTTTCCAAATCAGCTATTTTGACCTAAAATGTTCACTTCTCCAAAAGTTCTCCTGAGTTTCACCTTTCTCTGAATAACCCTGCTAATGTCACCCTCCTCTCTCATCCTCAAAGAAAGCAGCAACAGAAATTCCCACCCTCAGGCTAGGGTCAGACGAACGCATTTTTATGTTGTCCGTGAAAATGTGCGTTCGAAGAATGGACGCATTTTTTCACAGAATACGTGATAGCGGTCATACTATGCGCAGTTTCATCCGTGATTTTGTACGGATCATCAATAAAACACTTTTTGCGACTGGACGTTATGTTGGCCGGACATTAGCAGCGTCTGACGTCTCCTAATCACGCACACACGCCGCTAGCGGACGCAGCGCACTCTGTACGTCAGTACTAGTGGTTTAACGTTCTCGAAAAAATGCGTTCATTTTCCACTTGCGTTGCGCAGCCGGACTTTTGTGCGACCGTACATCGTATATTGGCCGTCATTGCCCGTCATCTGCTGCTAGTGCGGCCGTGATTAAGTGCGCCAGAACGCGCGTTCGCACTGCCTCAGTCTGACCCTAGCCTCAGCTGCGACCAGAGAAGGTAAAGAGTGGACCGTCACTGAGGGTGACTGAAGAAACAGGACTAAATTCTTGTAGGCAGAAAACGAGTAAATAGTTTCAGTTGCTAAAATGCTTCCTTAACCCCACTGGGTTTATTAAAGCTTAGTTTAAAAATTATCAGAACGTTACCGTACAAAACCACAGATTTAACCCCTAATGGAGGAATTTAATCCCTTGAAAATGGCTCTACCATGTGCAGACATATGGAAAACAGATGTTTTGGAATAAGATCACACTTTCTCTTTGTATCTGACATTAAAGCCATATAGTTTGCACTTTATTAAAACCCCCAGCATGAGAAATTGATAATTATTAAATCTTGATGACGGCTGTCATTGATCCAAGATAGATCACTGGAGATAAAAGTAATGTTATATTGTAGTATTTGCAATCTGATACGCTATAAAACGTTTATTGGTGGATTAACATTAAAGAGATTAGATATTAAATGCAATGTATGAACGTTAGCAAGAATTGTTTTACGGTCTCACCTGCCAATAGATATCGGAGATTACTGTTCCTCCAGTTTATCAAACAATGACTTTTTACAGATTTATTTTCTATTTGTATTTATATGTTACATTCAACTACAACCACCCTATTTTAAAAGTCTGCAATGATATCCAAGCGGGCATGGAACAAGGAAACCTAACTGGAGCATCTTCCTTGATTTTGCCAAGGCTTTTGACACAGTAGACCATGGCATCTTGTTAGAAAAACTTAAAAACTCTGGTATTGGTGATCGCACACTAACCTGGTTTCAATCATATGTATCTGATCGGTCTCAATATGTGTCCATTTCTGACAGCACTTCCCTCCCCCTCCCAGTCACATGTGGTGTACCCCAAGGCTCAGTACTAGGCCCCCTGCTATTCACGATATTTATAAATGATCTGTCCAACGTCTGCAAAGCCTCAACTGTACACATGTATGCAGACGACACTGTAATCAATACCAGCAAACCAGATCTCCCACAGCTGGAGGCCGTGCTGCAAGAACAATTCACAGAGGTAGAAAAGTGGATCAAAGATAAACTTTTTCTAAATACTGACAAAACGGTCACGATGCTCTTTGGAACAGGACATAAACTACATAAATTGCAAAACCCCCATCTACAGTATGTGTCAGGACAAGACCAAATGGCACATTGACCACAGTCACTTCTCTCAAATATCTAGGTATGTGGTTAGACCCTAATCTATCCTTTGGCCCCCACATCGAAAAACTCTCATCTAAACTTTACCCCAAACTAGGTGCCCTGTACAGAAACAAATCCTGCCTGAGCCCTGCGGTAAGAAAGCAAATTGTACAACAAATGCTTATGCCGGCTATTGAATAAGGAGATGTAGTGTATGCAGCTGCCCCGCAAACACACCTTCATAAACTTACTACTTTGTATAACTCATGCTGCCGCTTTGTGCTACAATGTAACTACATGACCCACCATTGTGACATGTTAAAAGAGCTAAACTGGTCATCACTGGAATCTAGACGCACCCTTCACCTTTCCAACCTGGTGTTTAAGAGCTTTTCTGGGAAGCTGCCACCCTACCTGAATAGGCTGCTTCCTCCAGCAGTTCCCTCATCCTATAACCTCTGATCCAGGACCAGCACCTTACTTGCAATACCACAATACAAAAAGAAAGTGGCTCGATCCTCATTTTCCTACAGAGCACCGCAATTATGGGATAACCTCCAAGACACCATCAAATCTTCCCCCAGTCTAAAGTCCCTTAAGACTTCCCTATTAACATACCTCAATACAGAATGCACCTGTAAACATGTAACATAATGACTATATTACTTACATATTTATTTTCTGTCAATCTGTATATTTGTGTTTTGTTTATTAATAGCTTGCATTTTAATACTTTGTATTTCTGTAACGACTGTAACACTTCAATGTTCTTGAACCCAGGACATACTTGAAAACGAGAGAAATCTCAATGTATGCTTCCTGGTAAAATACTTTATAAATAAATAAATATGTTGTAAAATGCATTGTTAAATACTATAGATCTATCATTTTTATATATACTTTTCTGTGCATTTTATTTGTCTACATTCCAAAAGAATTAACCCAGTAAGGGGGTCATAATTTCTTACAACAGGATCCTAGAAATCAAATAAAAATTCGAACAATGAGTAAAGTCAGAATAAAAGGTGTAAATTTCAATCAAGGATCAGGCAAGAGCCTTTCCAAAATAAATAGTCCTCTGGCGAATTGAGAATGACAAGGGTATCATTGGGGTTTTCTGACAACCTAGGGGTGTGTTATTTTTCCTAATATCTTCAAGAAGTGGTCATACGGACACTATGGGGGTTATTCAGAGAGCATCGAAATGTCACCGTCTCGTTCCCTGCACCTTGTTGAATCAAAGTTCCCCACCCTTCGGTGAATTCAGCATTCACCGCAGGGTTCCCGGAGTGTAGGGAAAACCCGCCGCAATCCGCTGGAACCACCGCAAAAAACACACTGAACATGTCGGAAAAAGCCGACGAGCCACCAGATAAAGCCGACAAGCCGACGAATGGGGTAAAAAAACGAAAAAACAATATGATTGAAAGCTTCAAAATTGAAACGCTGTTTGCAAAAAAACTACTGAACGAAAATGCCTGGAATTAACACATAATATCCTATGAATAATAATAAAAAGGCCTGTTATAGAAAAAAGAAAATACGCTTTAAAAAAAAAAAAAGAAAAAAAATTTGGACAAACAAAATATCAAAAAATGCCTAAAAGATCCGAAAAAAATCTATAAATAAAGAGACTCTTTACAGCAGAATAAAATAATAAATGGTTTGTTATTTGATTAAAATTGGAATATTTTTAACATTGAAGCCTATGGGATTCTCCTGAATAAACCTTTTGAATTAAAACACCTAACAGCAGGGCATTTCAACAACTTTTCTCTAACCATTGCTTTTCTATGGGGGATTTCACTGCTGTCGAACAGGCACCGTACTTTTTTATTTTTTTTGAGAAATGATTTTACCAGGAAGGATACATTGAGATTTCTCTCGTTTTCAAGTACAGTCAGGTCCAGAAATATTGGGACATCGACACAATTCTAACATCTTTGGCTCTATACACCACCACAATGGAATTGGAATGAAACAAACACAATGTGCTTTAACTGCAGACTGTCAGCTTTAATTTGAGGGTATGTACATCCAACTCAGGTGAACGGTGTAGGACTTACAGCAGTTTGCAGATGTGCCTCCCACTTGTTAAGGGACCAAAAGTAATGGGACAGAATAATAATCATAAATCAAACTTTCCCTTCTTAATACTTGGTTGCAAATCCTTTGCAATCAATCACAGCCTGAAGTCTGGAACGCATAGACATCACCAGACGCTGGGTTTCATCCCTGGTGATGCTCTGCCAGGCCTCTACTGCAACAGTCTTCAGTTCCTGCTTGTTCTTGGGGCATTTTCCCTTCAGTTTTGTCTTCAGCAAGTGAAATGCATGCTCAATGGGATTCAGGTCAGGTGATTGACTTGGCCATTGCATAACATTCCACTTCTGTCCCTTCAAAAACTCTTTGGTTGCTTTTGCAGTATGCTTTGGGTCATTGTCCATCTGCACTGCGAAGCGCCGTCCAATGAGTTCTGCAGCATTTGGCTGAATGTGAGCAGATAATATTGCCCGAAACACTTCAGATTTCATCCTGCTGCTTTTGTCAGCAGTCACATCATCAATAAATACAAGAGAACCAGTTCCATTGGCAGCTATACATGCCCACACCATGACACTACCACCACCATGCTTCACTGATGAGTTGGTGTGCTTAGGATCATGAGCAGTTCCTTTCCTTCTCCATACTCTTCTCTTCCCATCACTCTGGTACAAGTTGATCTTGGTCTCATCTGTCCATAGGATCTTGTTCCAGAACTGTGAAGGCTTTGTTAGGTGTCGTTTGGCAAACTCTAATCTGGCCTTCCTGTTTTTGAGGCTCACCAATGGTTTACATCTTCCCCTATAAATTTGCTAAAAATATACACACAAAAAAAACAAACCACTGCCTGAGACCCCGCGCAGCCCACGTGCCACCCCCCTCTACCTGGCTGAATGTATCTTATATATATGATTAAATACATTCAGCCAGGTAGAGAAAAAAAAAGTTTTATTTTATGTTCCCAGGGACATGTAAAAATGTCCTTGGATTTTATTTTTTTTAGAAATGTGTCGCCTTACCTTAGCCTGGTGGTCAGTGGAGGCTCCCTGGATCCTGGTGGGGGCTGGGGGGCTGCCGTGGCCGCAGGTGCAGTGGCTCCCTCCCTGCGCTGCTGTCTCTGCCACATGCACCCGGACGGCTAGCCCGCACAGTCGCAGCTCTGTCATTCGGCGGCCACAAGCTCCTTGCTCCTCAATGCTCCTCAAGGGGATCCTTGGTAGGCCCCTGCAGGCTGCCCTCTACAGTGCCTGATTAGAGGGCCGTGTCTGCCTGATGTTTTAGTAACAAAAATGTTTTATCCCATAGGCTTCAATGTTAAAAATATTCAGTTTTTAACTCAATATCTAATAAACTGTTGCTTATAATATTCTGCAGTAAAGAGTCTGTTTATTTCTAGATTTTAGGATTTTTTAAGCATTTTTTATCCTTTTTTCAAAAAAAAAAATTTTTTAGAACGTTTGGCGAAGACCCCAAAAAGTTCGAAGTTCGCAAACTTTAGAACTGCCAATGTTCGAATCGAACTCCGAACTGATCGAACGAAACAGCTCATCCCTATTTGACACACATACACCTACCTCCTGGAGAGTGTTCTTGATCTGGCCAACTGTTGTGAAGGGTGTTTTCTTCACCAGGGAAAGAATTCTTCAGTCATCCACCACAGTTGTTTTCCATGGTCTCCCGGGTCTTTTGGTGTTGCTGAGCTCACCGGTGCGTTCCTTCTTTTTGAGAATGTTCCAAACAGTTGTTTTGGCCACGCCTAATGCTCCTGCTATCTCTCTGATGGGTTTGTTTTGTTTCTTCAGCCTAATGATGGCTTGCTTCACTGATAGTGACAGGTGTTTGGATCTCATCTTGAAAGTTGACAGCAACAGATTCCAAATGCAAATAGCACACTTGAAATTATCTCTGGGCCTTTTATCTGCACATTGTAATTGGGGTAATGAGGGAATATCACACACCTGGCCATGGAACAGCTGAGAAGCCAATTGTCCCATTACCGTTGGTCCCTTAACAAGTGGGAGGCACATCTGCAAACTGCTGTAAGTCCTACATCTGGCAACACCGTTCACCTGAGTTGGATGTACATACCCTCAAATTAAAGCTGACAGTCTGCAGTTAAAGAACATTGTGTTTTTGTGTTTGTTTCATTCCAACTCCATTGTGGTGGTGTATAGAGCCAAAGATGTTAGAATTGTGTCGATGTCCCAATATTTCTGGACCTGACTATATGTACTTGCTGGCAGTTCGCCAAATTTGGCGAACTGCCTGCTCTCTGAATAGCCTCGAAATGTGATCGTACGGGGAAATTCAATGTTTGGTGACATTTCAAGGCCTGATCAGCTCTATCTGAATAACCCCTTTATAAGAAAATAACTGTTAATCACAACACTGCCCAGGCACATGAGGTCTGTGCACTGGGTGACCCAGGGAGGGGTCACAGGGGGCATTTGACCACCCTCCCAAGCTGCAATCCCATTGTAGGAGATACAGGGAACCCCGGTTCCATACACCCTACATGGTCAGGTCATTGGAAAGGTCAGTGCCTGTCCTTTCCAGTGATACCAAACGTGACCATGTAAAATGTAAAACAAAAACCTAGAAAAAAAATTTTGCAAGAGAATTTTTTTTATTAATTTTGGTTAAAATTTAGTTAATATTTCCTTAGAAAAATGCAGAAACAGGTTCTAAATTTCCGACTATATGGGGTTACTGTTGCCAAATGAACCCAAAATTGAATAGAGTGCCTGTCACGAAACTAGTGCCTGGATCCACCCCTGCGCCCGTGACATGCGTCAGTAGTCTTATATTTTTTGCCTGTAACATTGAATATGTGACATTCAGGTAGGATTGCGTAAGATCTGTAAACTTTTGCAAGTTTTTTTTTTTAAAAAAAATGACGTGAGTGTTTGAGATCAGTGTCTACGAATGATTTTGTCTATCACTAGCAGACCATGCAAAATGAGCAGCTTTAATGTACCTGCCTAGCGGGAAACTGACTCCAGCAATTAGCCAGAAGGACTGACACACGGAAGATACGATGGCAACAGTGTGACCGTTTATCATTATGCTGCTTCAGCAGAGATGCTGATTAAAAATAGAATAAAAAAACAGGGCTGTTGGATTATTGTGGCTGCTACATCTGATATATGTTTTGAAGTTGCACATATGCCTACACTTATCTTTAAGCATTCAGTAAGTGCCTCGATTTGTGCATCCAACACCACAATTTCATTTATTCTTTCTTACGATGCATTTCTTTACTTTTTCACAGGTCATTTAAAAGCATCGCAACCGCGGTTAGTGTTCACATCTTGATGGCGTCCCCATGAAAATACAGTTTATATAAAAACAGGTGGAATATCTCTTATCCAAAACGCTTGAGACCAGAAGTGTTTTGCATTTCAGAATTGTTGGGATTTTGGAATATTTACATATAATAAGAGGTATCTTGGGGATGGGACTCAAGTAAGGCTGCCAGGTCGGCCATGTTTTCTCAGACACTGGCTGGGTGGAGTAGAGGTAACATCACTGCTCTATAACCGTGGAGACACAGGTTCGATCCTGGCAAGAGCACCTCTCCAGTAAGTACCAGCTGGGTGGAGTAGAGGTAATGTCACCGCTCTGCATGGAGAGAGCCTGTGGAGTCATGGGTTCAATCCCAGCGAGCAACCTCTCCAGTAAGTGTCCTTGGCAAGACACCTAACGGTACATACTCGCCACCCAGGACATACTTGAAAACGAGAGAAATCTCAATGTATCCTTCCTGGTAAAATCCTTTCACAAAAAAAAAAAAGAAAAAAAGTGTCCTTGGGCAAGACACCTAACGGTATATACTCACCACCCAGGACATACTTGAAAACAAGAGAAATCTCACTGTATCCTTCCTGGTAAAATACTTTGCAAATAAATAAAATGTATTCATGCTGGAGGACAATGCATGAAAGAATTCCACCCTGCAGCATGTGGAATTCATACCCTGTAGATATGAAATCAAAAGAGAATTCCTTTGATTTCTTTCCTATAGCATATGAATTATCCATGTTGCAGGGCAGCTCTTTTTCCTGTGCTCCACTCTGCATGAAATAATAATATGTATCCAGGAAAAAGTGGCCGACCTGGCAAACCTAGACCCAAGTCTAAACACGAAATTCATTTATGGTTCATATGCACCTTATACACATAAGGGGTTATTCAATAAGAGCCGAACTTGCCAACGAATTGCACCGAATGGTGAATTTCACTGTACAGTGCAATTTTGTGGCAATTCGGCGATTCACAAGGCCAGCGAAATATGGCGCAATTCAGCTCAGATCGCCGCAATTAGGCGACCTCCGGCGGCAGTGAAATTGCCCATAGAGAAGTAATAGTTAATCGATTCAGAGAATGCCGAATAGCACCGAAATGTTGGCGAAATGCCCAGATTTGCGGTGCTTCATTTTGACAGGTTTAAACAGGAGAATCCTGTTTAAATCCATGGATGCCGTTTTATCTATGTGTATGTATATTTTAATGTATCGCCAGCCAGGTCATCCTTGCCGCTGTTCCGTTCCACATTTTTGTTTTCAATCCCAAAGTGGTATTTTTCTGGAGAGGGTATGAAGGAAAACCCACCAGTCTTCCTCATGACCGGGAAGCAGCATGAGCATACAGTATGTGGCTTGCTTAGAAAGAAGCTTTTGGCTTCAGTAGGTAGGTCTCACCTTAGCAGAGGTGCCGTGACGCAGCAGGTAAACATACACTTCAATGGCCATTCAAGTAAACCAAAACCTCTAATTGTGTTTTGTTTCACATGGAGTTACAGGGATAAGAGCAGATGACACTATTTTTTTTTGTTCTATCTGTTACCAGTGGACTTAACAAGTGGTTTGCTACCATTTTTGTGAGGCCCCACAGTAATTTCCAAATCTTCCCAAATCGTGGAATCTCGGCCAAGGTTAGCTCATCCTTTGGTAAGGACAGGGTTTATGGCTACATGTTATAGGGTTACATCAAAACGGTTGCTACTGTATCACTTATGCTACACGGTTCGATTCCACATGTTAGAATAATCCTGTTTAAATTAATTAGGTCCTAATTCTTAACTCACTTCTGTTTTGTGTCAGAAAAAAAGTAAATATGTCACACAGTGTCATAATACTAATTTTGGTCAATCCATCTCTTTGCGCGGATCGCCATGTGTGCTATGGAATGCCTTGTTTAAGTTACGCAGGAAAGGACTGGCTTTGGTCTTTTCCTACATGGGAAAAAGTTGAACGCTAATCTAAAACAGCCTTTATGTTAAATGATCCGTGACCTTTTCACAACACATCTTGGATTAAAACCCTTCTTTGCACAACATGACTTATCCTGTCCAATCTTATCGCAAAGCTACAGTATCATCATGTATGTGCACTTGTCCCAATGGACCAGATATATATCTAAACGATTATTTTTGGTAGTTCAGCCACACCATGAGCGGATCTGTAAATTATTGAGATTAGTGGATGTAGAGGAAGATTTACACATCTTCACATGTAACGTGTGTTACACCTGGAAAGGGTATAGAAGTGGGGTGGTGGAACCCAAAGGGCGAATGTCCCAGGGCAAGTCCAACACAAGATACAAGAGTGCTATCCGGCAAGCGTAGTCAAGACAGTATCTAAGGTCAGGGCAGCCGGCATAGTTTCACAAATAGAGAGGATAGCCAAGGGTATATGTACACAAAGAGTTAACAAGCGTCTGAACATACAGATCTAACAAAGGAGATGCTGCACTACACTAAACCAGTGAAAAAATGGTGGTCTGGCACTATATAGTGGGTAAGGTGGACATGCCCACCTATTGGGTGGATCCAGGAGCCCCATAGGAGAATTCAGTCAAGCCTCCCCCAAGAACAACCCCAGCCAATCTGCACTCACCCTTATGCCCACCAAGTGGTCATAGGCTGCCCTGCCTCCCTGGCGCCATCTTGGATTTTCCCGAATTAGCTGGCACTTTGGCAGGTTGCAAGACTCACCATGCCCAGCTACCCAGCACTGCAGGTACTGCCGAATGTTACCCAGCAAGGGGAGGAAGGTGTCTGACGGGTGCAGGGGACTCACTCCCAGCTGCCATGAGATTTGAGGGCCTAGAGACTGGCTCCGTATTTTCAAGTAGAGTCAGACCCGGGCCCTGGAGCATCCGAGTGTGAGCCCATTACAACATGTTTTTTTATTGGAGGACTTTTTAATTGCAATTTTTTTTTATTCATCATAATGGTGTCCAAAAGACATGTAAAGGATAGGATCTCAAGGCTCTGTTTAGGGGAAACCTTTTAACGTGTAAACTATCGGGACAAAACACTGCATAAAATCATGGATTCTGATTCAGTGCGAACTGGCCAATGTTTGCCCTGGACACAGGATAAGTTCATTGGTGGGTTGATAGTTGAGTGGGTTGATAGTTGAGACAGTTGCCTGGTTGTGGAGCTGATCACATCTGTACACTAGGTGTGTGGGAGATCTGTAATTCATGGAGATACAATGGCCTTAACTGGGAGGTCATCTGGCCCAAGTTCACTGAAGCCAACCAGGCATGTGCATTATTTACCCGACAGTCAGCTCAGGCCTAGTTCCACTGATAACAAAAAGAACAAAATTGGGGAGCAGACTAAAACTTGACTAAAGAGTTCAAAATTAACACACAATTTTTACGGAAATATTGAATAATGGTTCTGAAAAAAGAAAAGAATCTGAGAAAAGACTACCTGGTTGAATAGTACAAGACTAGGTTAAGGTGTTCGTTAACTAAGGGTTCGGTTGAATTTGGCTCAGATTGATAAAATCTACTGATTTTTCTACCGCAATTCGGGTAGTTTACAATTTGGCCTCTTTAATTAAAAGCATACTGGCATTTAGATTCCCATAAAAAAATATTTTGCTCAATTATCGGAACTGGCACCTATTCTCCCAAAAAGAAAATAAGGCTTCAGCGAATCAATTTGAATATATCAGTATCAAGTACTGGCTGGGTGAAGTAGAGGTAGCATCACTGCTCTATAACCGTGGAGACCGTGGAGACTGCCAGGTCGGCCATGTTTTCTCAGACACTGGCTGGGTGGAGTAGAGGTAACATCACTGCTCTATAAACGTGGAGACTGCCAGGTCGGCCATGTTTTCTCAGACACTGGCTGGGTGGAGTAGAGGTAACATCACTGCTCTATAACCATGGAGACCGTGGTGATCCAGGTTTGAATCCCGGCAAGAGCACCTCTCCAGTAAGTGTCCTTGGGCGAGACACCTAACAGTATATACTTGCCACCCAGGACATACACTACTTGAAAGAGAGAAAAATCTCAATGTATCCTTACTGGTAAAAATCCTTTCTAAAATAAAAACCAAGTGCAAATAAATGGATTTTCAGAAAGTTACACAAAGAAAATCAGACTGAAACCCTCATGTAAACATCAGATTTTTAAATAGGCATGTTTAGTAGTGAAAAGCGATATGATATTGACTGAAAATATGGATTATCTCTGAAATAATTTTTCGACTGCATCCCAATTTTTTCAATTGAATCAGCAGATATTTAAAAAGAATGTTGGTGGAAACGATCCTATCATTTGCAAAAACTCATCCTAAGGAATCAAATCGTGACCTAAGTGAGTAAAACAATAATGTCTTTAATGCATATGATCACTTTTTGTCTGGTATTCCTCTAAGAAATACCTACTCCAGAACCTGGACCTTGGAATCACTCGTTATTCACCAGTTCCATGTACAGTATATTTACACTTCTTATGCACAGTGGAGTGCAGGAAGCGTAAATATACAGTGACCTTGCACAGGAGCAGAGCCACAACAGTATTTGGGTGTTATAGTAGGTCAACCCTTTTATTGCCAAGTGGTTTTCCATAAAACCACTCAGAATCTAGTGGATTTATGGAAAGCCATTTTCCATTACATATGTTGTACAAAATATTTGTACCATTAAAGAATAACAGAACTCCAAGTTGTGCAAACATCTTCAGCACCTCGGCTGACTGTTACGACTCCAGCCCTGTCCCCTGTATGTGAACTGATCCAGGTCGGCTCTGAGTTCCTGCCTTGCCATTCCTGCGTTCCAGTCCAGGAGTTTCTTTGCTATCAGCTCTCTTCAGGATCAACTGTCTGTGCTAGCATTTAACCAGCCCCCTATATAGGTGTTTCTCCCATGGTGCTACTCTCTTTGATTTGAGTCACTTTCAGTGTCTCTGTGATCCTGCTGCTAGCAAGCCCCTCTGATTGGGCCAATATAGACAGGGTTACAATACACAATACAATATCATCTGTTCAGAATACATAGTGTATGTCTTTTGCTTATTGAATGCGCTGTACCATCACAGATTTACAATACACTGAGACTGTCTTAAGGGAGCGTTTGAAGGAAGAGAAACCAGGAGAAAGTCTGACCTTACGAGTGAGAGCATTCCAGAGGATGGGAGCTGCGCGTGAGAAATCATGCAGTCTTTCATGGGAAGAGGTGATGCGGGGAGAAGCTAGGTGCAGGTCACTGTTTGACCTTAGGGAGCGGGCTGGGGTGTATTTGGTGATTAGTGAGGACAGGTAGTGGGGAGCTGAGTTAGTGAGAGCTTTGTAGGTTAGGGTAAGGATTTTGAATTTAATTCTGCAGTGGATGGGGAGCCAGTGAAGGGACTCGCAGAAGGACAGAGCAGCAGGTGAGGTGGGTGAGCCTGGCGGAGGCGTTCAGAATGGATTGTAGGGGGGTGAGGCGAGAGAGAGGGAGGCCAGATGATTATTACAATAGTCAAGTCGGGAGATTACCAGGGCATGGATTAGTTGTTTTGTGGTGTCAGCGGTAAGAAATCGCTGAATTCTGGAAATATTACGTAACTGGTAGCGGCAGGAGGAGGAAAGAGACTGGATGTGGGGGATGAAGGAAAAGGTAGAGTCAAGAGTAACTTCAAGGCAGCAAACCTGGCATGATGGGGAGATAGGAGGTTGGGAGGCATTAGAGGGAGGAATTAGTAGGAGCTCAGTCTTGGACATGTTAATCTTTAGGTGGTGAGAGGCCATTCAGGAGGAGATGCCAGATAAACAGTCACTGACTTTGAGAAGGACAGAAGGAGAGAGATCAGGGGTAAAGAGGTAGATCTGAGTGTCATCAGCATACAGGTAGTAATTAAAGCCAAAGCTGTTAATGATTTTGCCCAGGGAGGAGGTGTAGAAAGAGAAGAGTAGAGGACCAAGGACAGAGCCTTGAGGTACACCAACTGATATAGACCTATTAAACAGATAAGAGTGAATCCAAGAGAGCGTAGTGTCACAGAGATCGAGAGAGCTGAGAGCCTGTAGAAGAAGGGGGTAATAGACAGTGTCAAAAGCAGCCGAGAAGTAAAGTAGGATGATTTGTTTGTATACTTTTCTGCTTCATTTTTGTTCTGTTTTCCCTTGCCTGTTTGTCTCTCTGTTTCCCTTGCCTTGTATTTGTTTTACTTTCTCTTCCTTTGCCCTCTGGTTTATTATTTATTTGGTTGTCTATTTTCCTTGCCTTTGTATTTATCTTGTTTGTTTCTGTCCCTTGCTTTATCCCTTCCTGCTCCTGTGTGGATTCTCTTTGTACTGAAATTGGCTATCTCTATAGACTATTCTCTGTGCTTTGACCCTTGCTGTGCCAACTACTCTGTGTACCAACCTTGGCTATTACTTTTATTGTGTTGAATATGGGCCCCACCTCGGCTCATGCCTCGTGGTCCTGTGACACTGACATGTCCAAGGTGCTTTAAATTTGAGGACACATTCTGTAGCCCATTTGCAAATGATTTTTCATTTGCAATAAACACAATTCCTTTACATTGCAGCTCAATATGACCAGATTCAGTCTAGTTGATGAACTCGTGCAGGTGCTCTTGAAGATCGAATATGCTCGATCATGGTGGAGAAGAGGTAAATGACTGTTGTCATTTTAGTTGTTAATGTAGAGAAGTCTGGAACTGGATGCAACAAGAGGGCTAGGGAAGAGTAAGAGCAGGTCTGGATTGGCTCAACCACAGGACTTCTTGGTTCTCTTGTAGGTATCAGGCTTGGAATCATGACAAATATTAAGCTAAAATCTACTAGGGACGAAGTTATTTAGATCTAATTCCATCTTTTTTGTCACCTGCTTTGTTTAACATTATCATGCCCAAGTCTATCATTATGCAGTGTCTGCTATACTTTCTATGGTAATTATCTCCACACCCCCCTGCTCCCTTTTGTTTCACTTACCGCAGTCCCATAGATTGTAAGCTCACGGGATGTCTGGCTGAGCACTTGTTTAAAGTATTGCATTAGCAGGACAACTATCCTACGAGCAGCGCCGTCTGTCCCTTACATTTTATTATGTCTCCTGCTCGTGCTTCCCCGTTGTAAAGCGCTACGGAATCTGTTGGCGCTGTATAAGTACTTGTAACTGTATGAGTAATGTAAGAAGATTATACTGTATATGTCCCTAAGGAAACTACATGATCATTAGCAAAAAAAGTGAGAAACAATATATGACAATGTTTTTCTCTGAATTTACATTGAACGTAAGGTGTGTGTGTGTGTGTGTTGTGTGTGTGTGTGTGTGTGTGTTTCTGTAAATAAACTGAAATGTGTATTATATGTCCTGAGAGTAATCTTGACTTGTATAGTCATCTGTGCAAAGTCAACGACCAATGCTGCTCCACAGTAATGAGCCCTGGCAGCAGCTTTCCTGCAATTGCCCCACCTGTCCCGACCTACAGCTTGCCCCTTGACTTTGCTTCTTGGCTTGTCTAGATACCTCGCCTCAATTGCTCCGCTGCTGCCCACCATGTTCCTGCCCTGCTGCCCACCATGCTCTTGTCTACAGAGTCCCAGTATCTCTTGGTCTTCATCCCTTTTCCTGTCCTGCCTATCTGTTGTCTTCTGTGCATTCCTTTTGTACCTGTGTCTAGCTCTCTTCCTGTCTGGTCCCTGTGTTTCTGTCCTGTCTTCTTTGTGTTCTCTGATTAGACCCTTTTCTGTCCTGCCTCTCTCTGTTACCCAGCATCCATAGTCACCCCTATTCCAGCCTTGCCCCTCACTAGTGCTCACCTTTTTGTTTGTTTTTCTAACAAATAAACCCTTGTGTATTTACCACATCTACACTTTCCATGTGTTGCTGCACCCTTGGGCTCCTACCCTTGCCTCCCTTGGTTTGCCTGGGCCGTGACAACTAACGTCACCTGTGTTTAAAGGGCCACTACCACCAAAAAATGACATTTCCTTATTGATATTTTACATGTGCTTTGTTTTTCTCTTGTTTATGTAGTTAAGAAAATATTTTACTCTGTGTCACTGGGCGCATCCATTGTTTGATTCTTTTGTGTTGTACACTGCTCCCCTCCCCCCGAATCATTACATCACTTGCTCCTCACTGTGTGGCTTCAGTCATAGAATGGAGACTGTGGGTCGTTCACTGACTGATCATTTCACTGTGTGGGATGTATTTTAAGGACATCACCAGGGGTAGATTAGAAGTTTTATAAATTCCCTGTCATATCTAATTCAGCTGCCATCTCTTATCTCACGTGGCCCAGAGAACACAATACACCCCCTGCAGCCTTCTCTAAACATTCCCTCCTTCACCTCAACTGACTGTATATAGCTTTGGTTTAGCTTCTACAGTATTAAAGTAAACCTTTTGCACAGATTTTGGTAAATGTTGCATCATGGAAAAAAATCCGCAAATGGAAATGGGAGATTAAAAAAAAAAAAAAACTTTATTTTTCCTTTTAACATGCAATTACTTCAAACAAAGAAGAAATTAAACAGCAGCATGTGTTTCATAAGGTGGTTTTGTTTGTAATGCAAATGTTATTTGGTTACAGCTTATGGAAGTGGTAGTGTGTCTTAAGGCTGGGTTCACACCTGTGCATTTTTTGATGTGCGTAATACGCCCGTTTCTTTACGCGCGTATCGCGCAAACATAAAAAACACGCGAACGTGCATTGCAGCACGTTCAGCTGCAGTCTATAGGCTGGAAACGCGCTGCAATACGCCCCAAAGAAGCTCCTGTACTTCTTTGGGCGTAGGACCAGTGGCGGAAGTACCAGGGTCGCAGCGGTCGCGGTTGCGACCGGGCCCTGGCATTACGCCACTGGAGGGGGGCCCAGCGCCGCCGCCAGATTCTGGCAAAAAGCGCCGGAATCTGGGAGCAGCGCCGCTGGCTGTTCCCCTCCCTGCGAGCGGCCCTCTGGCTTGCAGCTTGGCCACTCGCGTAGGATGGGAACTAGCTGACCAGCGCACGAGATCTTGCGAGAACTCGGCTGCGCTGGTCAGGTGGTTTCCGGTGAGAGGCCAGGCTGCATGCTTTCAGCGGCCGCTCACCTCAGAGGAACAACGGCGGCAGCAGAGGAGGTGAGTATCCATGAGCTGGGGCAGTATATCCATGAGCTGGGGCAGAGCTGGGGCAGTATATCCATGAGCTGGGGCAGAGCTGGGGCAGTATATCCATGAGCTGGGGCAGAGCTGGGGCAGTATATCCATGAGCTGGGGCAGTATATCCATGAGCTGGGGCAGAGCTGGGGCAGTATATCCATAAGCTGGGGCAGAGCTGTGGCAGTATATCCATAAGCTGGGGCAGAGCTGGGGCAGTATATCCATGAGCTGGGGCAGAGCTGGGGCAGTATATCCATGAGCTGGGGCAGTATATCCATGAGCTGGGGCAGAGCTGGGGCAGTATATCCATGAGCTGGGGCAGTATATCCATGAGCTGGGGCATATCCGTGTGCTGGTGCAGTATATCCATGTGCTGGGGCTGTATATCCATGAGCTGGGGCAGTATATCCATGAGCTGGGGCAGAGCTGGGGCAGTATATCCATGAGCTGGGGCAGAGCTGGGGCAGTATATCCATGAGCTGGGGCAGTATATCCATGAGCTGGGGCATATCCATGAGCTGGGGCATATCCATGAGCTGGGGCATATCCATGTGCTGGTGCAGTATATCCATGTGCTGGGGCTATATATCCATGTGCTGGGGCAGTATATCCATGTGCTGGGGCAGTATATCCATGAGCTGGGGCAGTATATTCATGTGCTGGGGCAGTATCCATGTGTTGGGGCAGTATATCCATGTGTTGGGGGCAAAAATATCCATGTGTGAGCTGGGGCAATATATCCATGTGTGGCCTGGGGGCAATATACCCATGTGTGGTCTGGGGGCAATATATGTCCATGTGAGCTGGGGGCAATATATATATCCATGTGAGCTGGGGGCAATACTATCTTTTTTATATTGCAGGAAAAAAAAAAGGTAAAAATATGGATCTTTTTTGGGGGGGTTGGGGGGGCCCTTCATGGATTCTTGCACCGGGACCCTCAGGTTTCTAGTTACGCCACTGCGTAGGACGTTTTACAGTGCGTTCCGACGCGCTGTAAAACGCACAGGTGTGAACGGGCCCCATAGGAAATCACGGGATTTCCATGTTTAGGCATTTACAGCACACAGGAACGCACTGTAAAACGCCCAGGTGTGAACGGGGCCTTAATGTATAGGATGAGCATCATATCTTAGGCATTTTTTATGGCTGAGGATCCAGGGTGTTGATGGTGAGACGTTACAGTGTGCTTTGGGAATATCATTATCCTGCAGTGGGACTTTATTTGATCCCCCTCCACAACTATTCTGTGGAACGGAGTACAGATAGTCCTTTGATATCTCATCAGGGGCGAAGATGTCGCCTTGATCTCCCAATGCAGTATCCATCATGACGGGCTGTTGCAGGGACCTTTCTGCTAGAGGTTCACTTTAAGCCCTACTGAATATGGTGAAGATAACCTGTTCACACCACCCAGGATCCTTCGTCAGGACGGCTGAGTTTGCATTAACACTCTCTTTGTTGATATATGTAGACTTGGCTGGTGTTCCCATCTCGGCACCCCTAATGTTATTATAATGCCCTTTATAGTGCTTCATTTTGGATGGTCACTTGGCAGCCACATCAATATCACGTCTTGGATCAGAGCTGGCATCTCCTCGCTTTATTTACAGCTCATTGTTATAATCTAATGTAGATATCAAAAGACTTATTGAAAATTTCAAGAAAAGCTGAAAAAATACCATATTGTACATGAGGTCTGAATCAAGCCCGTCTTTCTTCACCTGGTGATACCCCTTGACAGCGATGTGAATGGATGCTAAAATAAAACCGCTGCATCTAGTTTACTCATCATCCAACATAAAGCCCACGGCAACGGAGAAAAAAACTATTAGCTTGTATTATTACAAAAATCCATATATTAAAAATGGGGTTTGAGAGATGGATAAATAGATAGATAAATGGGTGGATGGATAGGGGAATGGATCGACACGGGAAATGAGTGTTGCAACGGACGCCATGGAGGCAACGGACGCCATGGAGGCATCGACGTGAAAAAAGGCTACAAGGGATGTAGAAGAACCGCCGCAAACAGCTTTTATTTTTCTCACCGTCAGCCATGACTAACTGATACTATACAGCTTTTTTTTCTCTCAATGTCAGTCATAACTGATACTAAGTTACCCACAATATCATCCATTATAAAGTGCATTTGTTTCAATGGACACACTGTGTGCAATCAGTGCGCTTGTCTGACTGCAGCCTAAAAGTAACCAGAACTCTAACCCTAAAAGTAACCTGAACTCTAAAAGGAGCCCTAAAGCAGTAATGGGGAACCTTGGCACCTCAGATGTTTTGGATCTACATTTCCCATGATGCACATTCAGCCTTATATCTGGTGGAGGATCATGGGACATGTAGTTCAGAAACATCCGGGGTGCCAAGGTTTGTCATCAATGCCCTAAAGTAACCCCAACCCTAATCCTTAAACTAACCCTAACACTAAGGCTAATGTCAGACGAACGCAGTCTGACCACACTCTGCGTGCGTGTATAATGGACGGACGTACTGTCGGAAGATACTGTAGATACCACATGGTCCGTTTTTCTTGACAGATGTAGGAAAAAAAAGGGAATTATGGGAAACAAAATTAATATGAAAGATGCTAAAAATTGATACGATATGAAAATCCATTGTGTGCGTCAAGGTGCTGGACGTCGCAATGTGGTCAGTCTGACTTCATTCCAAAACACATACACAACGCTACGCGGATGTGGCAACCTCTGCGTGTCCGTTCTAGTGGTTTTATGTTCTTGCCTAAATTGCATCCGGTGCCACGGGCGTTGTGCGTGTGCAGTTCGGTGCGGACGCACTTAGTGTGTGGGTCTCTATTGCTCATGATTCTATGCTACGACGGACAATAAACTGTGCGACAACATGAAGGTGATCACTGCGATTCGTCTGACACCGGCCTAAAACCCCTAACCCTAAGGCTAGGGTCAGACGAATGTAGTGCGAACGCACGTGCAGCCGCACTTTATCACGGCCGTAGTAGCAGCAAATGACGGCCAATGATGGGCAATGTACGAAGTGCAACGCAAGCTGCAAACAAACGCATTTTTTTCAAGAACGTGATACCACTAGTACTGACATACAGAGTGCACTGCGTCCGCTAGCTGCATGTGTGCGTGATTAGGAGACGTTAGACGCTGCTAATGTCCGGCCAACATAACGTCCATACACAAAAAGGGTTTTATTGATGATCCGTACAAAATCACGGATGCAAATGCGCATCGTATGACCCTATCGCGTATTCCGTGAAAAAATACGTCCATTCGTTCAAACACACTTTTTCACGGACGACGTGAAAATTCGTTAGTCTGACCCTAGCCTAAATGTGACCTGAACCCTAACCCTGTATGTAACCCTAAATGTGACCTCAACCCTAACCCTATATGTAACACTAAATGTGACCTCAACCCTAACACTATATGTAACCCTAAATGTGGCCTCAACCCTAACCCAATATGTAACCCTAAATGTGACCTCAACCCTAACCCTATATGTAACCCTAAATGTGATCTCAACCCTAACACTATATGTAACCCTAAATGTGACCTCAACCCTAACCCTATATGTAACCCTAAATGTGACCTCAACCCTAACACTATATGTAACCCTAAATGTGACCTCAACCCTAACCCTATATGTAACCCTAAATGTGACCTCAACCCTAACCTTATATGTAACCCTAAATGTGACCTCAACCCTAACCCAATATGTAACCCTAAATGTGACCTCAACCCTAACCCAATATGTAACCCTAAATGTGACCTCAACCCTAACCCTATATGTAACCCTAAATGTGACCTCAACCCTAACCCTATATGTAACCCTAAATGTGACCTCAACCCTAACCCTATATGTAACCCTAAATGTGACCTCAACCCTAACCCTAAATGTGACCTCAACCCTAACCCTATATGTAACCCTAAATGTGACATTAACCCTGACCCTAAATGTAACCCTAACCCTAAATGTAACCCCAACCTGCTTTGTTTACTACTGCTGATCGTGTATACACTATCACAGATGTAAAGGGGTTAAGGATATTTATTCTGCTGCTTGCCCTGGCGAATGATGTCTAATCCAACCTTGGTCCAACAGATGACACCACATTTAGTCTCCCCACTAAAAAAAGGCCTCTCCTTTGTGCACTGTAACATCCGCAGCTTACTCCCTAAACTGGACGAGCTTAAAGCTTGGTGACCCCCCCATTACAAACCAAAAGTCATTGTGCTGACAGAATCATGGCTAACCCTTAAAGTCCCAGACTCTGCCATATCAATACCAGGGTATTCATGTTATAGAAAGGACAGAGCAAAGAGAGGAGGAGGAATTGTTATTTATGTTGACGAGTCCACAAAGTTCACCCTTCTGCAAAACTCTAGCACACCAGCCACTTTTAAATTCCTTTCTGGTATTATTGAGATCCCTTTCAGTAAACCAATTATTGTTGTTGGATTCTATCGCCCACCAAGCTCCCCAGTGCACTCCCTTTCTGACATAACCCAAATCCTAAGTAATTTGGTAGCTCAAAACCAAAAATGTGAACTGCTGGTCCTCGGCGATTTTAATGTTGATTGGCTGAATCCTAAAAACAATAAACACTGCTCCCAGTTTAAGGCTTTCCAGTTAACACAATTAATCTCCTCCCCCACTCGCATTAATATGAAAAGCCTTAACCATACCTTGCTGGACTGGATTCTCTCCTCATGTCCTGATAGAATACAGGAGGTAGGTGTTCTCGCTAATAGCTTCAGTGATCACTGTCTAGTGTACTGTGTGCGCAAAATAAAGGCCACAAAATCTCCCCCAAAGGTAATAATCACAAGGGATGAGCTGTTCGGTTCGATCGGTTCGGAGTTCGATTCGAACATCGCCTGTTTGCATGTTCGCGAACTATGAACATTTCCACGTGTTTGCCACATGTTCACCCACAATGCACCACAATGGACCACAATGCACTTTTCCACTGGCCTGAAGCTTGTAATCGGCTCAGGTGCAAGACTATGCCAATCACTGCTCAGAGTCCTGATTGGGCACATTTTGCCCAATCATGGGCTGACAGAGCTAAGTCCCGCAGCACACTATATAAGGCATCCCTTGCAGCCCCAGCATGTGTTTTTTGAGAGGAGATTGTTAGTGTGTGTTCTCACTGCCAGTCTGCCACCAACTATTTTGGGGGTCTCATTTCTACAAAATATCTGGGAATTGTTTTTAATCTTTGTGTTCTCACTGCCACCAGCAATTGTGGGGGTCTCCTTTATACAAAACATCTGGGATAAGTTGTAATCTTTATGTTCTCACTGCCACCCATCAGGAGGTCTTACTGACTTATAGGAGGTTTCTGCGAATTGTAATCTGTGTCTTGTCACTGTTGCCAGCTATCAGGGGGTCCTATCAGGGGGTCTCACTGACGTGTAGGTGGTTTCTGGGAATTGTAATTTGTGTCTTGTCACTGCCACCCATCAGGGGGTCTCACTGATTTATAGGAGGTTTCTGGGAATTGCACCTGGGACGTAAAAACCCAAGGGCTGAATATAGAATATTTGATACAGTCCTAACCTCAACATCTGAGGAAAAGGATTTAGGGGTTATTATTTCAGAGGATCTAAAGGTAAGTAGTCAATGTAATAGAGCAGCAGGAAATGCTAGCAGAATGCTTGGTTGTGTAGGGAGAGGTATTAGCAGTAGGAAAAGGGAAGTGCTCATGCCACTGTACAGAGCACTGGTGAGACCTCACTTGGAGTACTGTGTGCAGTACTGGAGACCGTATCTCCAGAAGGATATAGACATCTTAGAGAGAGTTCAGAGAAGGGCTACTAAAATGGTGTACGGCTTGAAGGAGAAAAGTTACCAGGAAAGGCTTAATGATCTTAACATGTACAGCTTGGAAAAAAGACGAGACAGAGGAGATATGATAGAAACATTTAAATACGTAAAGGGAATCCACAAGGTAGAGGAAGGGAGTATATTTAAAAGGAAACAAAGTAGCAAAACAAGAGGACATAGTCTTAGATTAGAGGGGCAAAGGTTTAAAAGTAACATCAGGAAGCATTATTTTACTGAGAGGGTGGTGGATACATGGAACAGTCTTCCAGTTGAAGTGGTAGAGGCCAAAACAGTAATTGAATTTAAGCAAGCATGGGATAGGCAAAAGGCTATCCTAAACAAAAGATAAATCCAAGTAAAGTATCCATATAATTGGGCAGACTAGATGGGCCGAAAGGTTCTTATCTGCCGACATCTTTCTATGTTTCTATGTTTCTATGTAATCGGTGTCTTGTCACTGGCTGCCAGCTATTAGGGTGTCTCACTGAGTTAATCTTTAATCTTTATACCAGAGTTGAATCAGAGTTCTGTATATATATCTTTAATCTAGATATATACAGATATCTATTATCTGTATATCTTTAATCTATATATCACTCACCATGTCAGAAAGACCAAAAAGGACAGGCAGATGCTCCCAGACACAGATAAGAGGACAAGCAGCCTCTGTCGGGAGGCTGTGCCTCTGGTCGTCGTAGACGTGGTGCATCCTCTGCAGGGGCATGCTTGTCCTTTCTAACTGGTGCTGGCCATCTTAAGCAGCAGCAACATACAGAGGATTGGTGGATTGGCTAACCAGACCATCCTCATCCTCTGAGTCCTCTGCCAACCAGGCTTGTAGTGCTTTACAGTCCACCTCCGCTGCCAAAGCATCTAATACAGCCTCCATGTCCACAGCTACTCCTGCCGTAGCCTCACTATCACACACGGAGTCAGCTGAATTGTTTGACTACAATGACAGTGACATGCTGCTTGAGGATGCGCAGCAAGTACAGTGCTCTGATTCAATCTCTGAGGTTGAGGAAGGGAGTATAATCAACCTAGAGGAAGGGGGTGCGATTGATTACACACAAATAACTGGCACTCATGTTGCCCGAGCAGCTGCAGCATACTGCCAAGTTGACTCCAGTGACGAGGAGATAGGGGGTGATGAAAATGATGATGAGGTCACTGACTCCACCTGGGTGCCTGATCAAACAGAGAAGTCAAGGGAGGAGGAGGAGGCACAACAAACACGAGGCACAATGTCCTCTATGACCAACCGTAGCACTAGCCAGTCCAAGGCATTAGATGTCAGAGTTGCTCAGGTGCAGAGTGCTGTTGTCTCAAAGCACACATCCAGGAACTCTGCTGTCTGGGAGTTCTTTAAGAAATGTGCAGCAGACCACACCATTGCTATTTGTAATCTATGTCAGATGAGGCTCAAGCGTGGGAAAGACACCGGACGCTTGGGTACCACGTGCTTGAGGCGACATATGACCACCTGCCACGCATACCCTTGGCACAACATTTTGCATAGGTCCTCCTCATCTGTCTCTACCCCCACTATATGTCCTGCCATGTCATTGCCTCCAACCTCCACTGACATGGATGATGCTACAGTAATGGGTGTACCAGGTCCTTCCTCACAATGTGACAGCATCCCATCAGCTGAAGATTTACGCAGTCAGATTACGTTGCCCCAGCTGCTGCAGCGTAAGAAAAAATATAGTCCCAACCATCCCCAGGCACAGCGTCTAAATGCCAGTTTAGCAAAATTATTCACATTGCAGCTGCTGCCTTTCCAGCTGGTGGACTCTGCTTCCTTCCGTGAATTTGCTGAATGTGCTGTACCACAGTGGCAGGTTCCAAAACGCAATTACTTTTCATGGAAGGCCATTCCAGCACTATACCAGCACGTGGAAGACAATGTTATGTAGTCATTGGGAAAGGCAGTCAGCAGCAAGGTGTATGTGACTTTAGACACGTGGTCCAGCAAGCATGGACAAGGCCGTTACATTTCCTTCATGGCACACTGGGTAACTCTGATTGTAGCTGTGAGGGATCCAAGACAGGGCTCTGTGCTGAAGCTTGTTCATCCACCACGCCTTTAGAAACCTGCTTGTATGAGGTCTGTCTGCTCCACCACCTCTCCCTATTCCTCCTCCTCCTCCTTCTCTGTCTCTGAAGTGGCAGTTAAACTGACGCATGACGGGGCTACGCAATGGCTCGAGCAAAAAGATACCATACTGTGTTTGAGCTGGTTTGTTTAGGGGACAGGAGCCACACCAGGCCAGAAATTCTGTCAGCTCTGCAGGGGCAGGTGCAGAGCTGGTTAACACCATGCCAGCTTGAGCTGGGAATGGTTGTCTGTGATAACGGCAGCAACCTTCTCTCCGTCCTATGCCAGGGTAAGTTGACGCATATACCATGCCTAGCACACGTCCTAAATCTGGTGGTACAGCGTTTCCTAACCAGGTACCCAGGGCTGGCAGAGCTTCTCAGCCAGGCCAGAAAAGTCTGCAGCTACTTCAGACGGTCATTCCCAGCAAGTGTTCGCCTGGCAGAAATTCAAAGAGAATTCCACCTTCCCACAAACCGTCTGATCTGTGACATGCCCACCAGGTGGAACTCGACATTAGCAATGCTGCAGCGTCTGCAGAAGCAGCAGAGGGCCATCAATGAGTACCTGTGTGAGTATGGCACATTGACAGGTTCAGGTCAACTTGTTTCCCCCCCCGCAGTGGCTGATGATCAAGGATGCATGCACTGTACTGTCACCATTTGAGGAGGCAACGAGGATGGTGAGCAGGGACAGTGCATGCATCAGTGACACAATTCCTTTAGTGTTCCTGCTGGAGTACACTCTGTGGGGAATTATAGATGTGGCTCTAGAAGCAGAGCAGCGGGAGGAAGAGGAGGCCCCAGTCTTTCCGTAGACAGCATTCCAGCGGGTCCTCCTCAGATCAGACAGGAGGAAGAGGAATATTTAAGTAGTGGGGGAATTGAAGGTAGGGATTTCTCAAGGGAGGGTTTTGTGTGCCCAGAAACCCAAGGACTAGTACGTGGCTGGCAGGAGGAAGTGCACGATGGGGTCATCCTCATTGATCAGGAAGACTCGGAAGCCAATGCCACCTCCAACCTATGCTGCATGGGCTCCCTTATCCTGCAAAGCTTGGTAAAGGACCCCAGGATTCGTGCTATCAAGGAGAGGGATCATTACTGGTTGGCAAGTCTTCTTGATCCACGATACAAGGGTAAAGTTGCAGATCTCATCCTGCCCGCACAGAGGGAGCACAGGATGAAACAACTTGAGTACACTCTACGGCTGGGGTCAGACGAACGCAGTGTTAACGTCCGTGTTGCCGCACATAAGTACGTCCGTGATAGCAAACAATTGTGTTAAATGGAGCCCCACACACGAAGTACGTGCGCACAGAAGTGCGGGGGCTGACGGACGCTGCAAACGGACGCAGGTTAGGCAAGAACGTAATACTGCTAGAACGGACGTGCGGAGTGCGCCACGTCCACAACGTCCGCATAGCTTTGTGTGTGAGTGATGGAGCGTGGTCAGACGGACTGCATTTATACGTCCAGCATTTTTGACGGACAGAATGTTTTTTTCATTGTAATTTATTTTCCCTGCTACATCAGTCAAGAAATCCATCAGTGAAAAAAACGGACTGTGTGGCCACTACCTTGTCGTCAGTCAGTAAGTACGTCCTACTGCACGGACGCACAGTCCGTACAAAATGCGCTCATCTGCCCCTAGCCTAAAGCGACACTTGTGTAACACCTTTCCAGGCACTGGTAGGTTACCAAGTGATGACACAGGTGCTTCTGAGGCTGCGGATGATCAGAGGAAGAGCGGTGAAGGCCAGGGCCGCTTGACTGATGCATTTTTAATTTTTTTAGTCCACGACGCCCAGGGACGTCAAATGTAGGCACCCATTGCCAGCGTCTTCACCATATGGTGCAGGACTACCTAGGGGCAAGGGCAGACCTGGATAACTTTCCAGCAGATGATCCACTGGCTTACTGGGTGTTGAGATTAGATCACTGGCCAGAATTTAGCCAATATGCTATGCAGCTACTAGGTTGCCCCATACACCTTTTATGGCAAATATCTTGCATATATGCCCTCTTGCAGGGCACTCTAAAAACTGAACTTTTGAGTCCCATTGACTTGCATTGAATTTTATTCGTGTTCGCGTTCGAACTCGAACTTTTGAAACTGTTTGAGTTCGAATGTGAACCGAACACTGGGGTGTTCGGCTCATCCCTAATAATCACCAGGTCCTTTAAGAAATTTAATCTTGAATCCTTCCTAAATGATCTCAAAAGGCTCACGTGGTACAGGCTAAACCTAATCCCAGACCTGGACTGTGCAATTAAATACTTTCAGTCAGAGCTCCTGCAAGTCTGGAATGCCCATGCCCCGCTGCGTAAAGTTCGAGTCAAAGGGGCACATCTCCCCTGGGTTACAGCTGTCCTCACACACATGTACCAGTTTAGAGATTCACTCTGGTCAATTTTCTAGAGTACTAGATCCATGAACGATCAATGTGAATACCGAAAATGGTGGAATGCATGGACAAAGCAAACAAAAATGGCCAAAGCCAAATACTTCAATGAAAATCTAAACAATAACATATCAAACCCGAGAAATTTTTGGAAAATCATAAGTAACATACAATCGCCCCCTGTCCACTCCCAACCAGCTGCTGTCAAAGTAAACAACCAAACCCTGCAACACCCCCTAGATGTAGCAAATGCCTTTAATAACTATTTTGTTGGATGCACCAACACCCTGATTGCTAAACTAGCAATTGAAACACATTCAGAAAGGCAGCACAAAAGTCAGATCCTTCCAACTGTGCCAAAACCCGGTATCAAAGGGAAATTCAGTTTTAGACCGGTGCCTGTCAGTGCCATTACTAAACTTCTCTGTAACCAAAAAAATGAAACACCAGTCAGGACCTGACCATATCCCAGCAATGCTGCTGAAAATCAGCGCGCCGGCAATTGCAAAACCTGTCGCAACCCTAATCAATGAATCACTGGCGACTGGATATATACCCAAACTCTGGAAGACTGCGAGAGTGGTACCAATCCATAAAAGTGGAGACAATACTTTGGTATCCAACTACCGTCCAATATCATTGCTTCCTGTAATGTCAAAAATTCTGGAAAAATGTGTTTACACTCAATTACGCAATTACTATCAGTATTTTAACTATTTAACCCCAGATCAATCCGGCGTCCGTCCAAATCATTCAACCACAACTGCCCTTTTAAAAGTTTCCAATGATATCCAGGCTGGTATGGAACAAGGAAACCTAACTGGAGTCATCTTCCTTGATTTTGCCAAGGCCTTTGACACAGTAGACCATGGCATCTTATTACAAAAACTTAAAAACTCTGGTATTGGTGATCACACGCTAACCTGGTTTCAATCATATGTGTCTGATCGGTCGCAATATGTGTCCATTTCTGACACCACTTCCCTCCCCCTCCAGTCACGTGCGGTGTACCCCAAGGCTCGATACTCGGCCCCCTGCTATTCACGATATTCATAAATGATCTGCCCAATGTCTGCAAAGCCTCAACTGTACACATGTACGCAGACGACACTGTAATCTATACCAGCAAACCAAATCTCCCACAGCTGGAGGCCGTGCTGCAAGACCAATTCACAGAGGTAGAAAAGTGGATCAAAGATAACAAACTTTTTCTAAATGCTGACAAAACTGTTACAATGCTCTTTGGAACCGCACCTAAACTACGCAAATTGCAAACATCCCATCTATGTGTCAGGACAAAATCAAATGGCACGCTGACCACAGTCACTTGTCTCAAATATGTAGGTAAGTGGTTAGACCCAAATCTATCCTTTGGCCCCCACATTGATAAAATTTCATCTAAACTTTACCCCAAACTAGGTGCCCTGTACAGAAACAAATCCTGCCTGAGCCCCGCGGTAAGAATGCAGATTGTACAACAAATGCTTATGCCATCTATTGAATAAGGAGATGTAGTGTATGCAACCGCCCCGCAAATGCACCTCCAGAAACCTCAGGGCTGAACCAAGACATTGTGCTGCCTGGAGTGAAGGATGAAATGCTGCCCCCCCAAAAAAACAAAGAAAGCACGCAGCGTTTATGAGCGTATCACAGTGCGCCACAGCAATAAAATTCAAACACTCATACACACGTACATTAGAATTTTCTTGCTGTGGAGCTCTGTGATACAGTAATGTGAGGTGTATATAACTGAGCCCAGCATCACATACCCAGCAGTGCCCAGTGTCACATACCCTGCAGTGCCCAGCGTCACATGCCCAGCAGAGCAAAGCGTCACATACCCAGCAGTGCCAAGCGTCACATACTCAGCAGTGCCCAGCATGACACATCCAGCAGTGCCCAGCTTCACATGCCCAGCATGACATATCCAGCAGTGCCCAGCTTCACATGCCCAGCAGTGCCCAGCGTCACATACCCAGCAGTGCCCAGCATCACATATCCAGCAGTGCCCAGTGTCATACCCAGCAGTGCCCAGTGTCACATACCCAGCAGTGCCCAACTTCACATGCCCAGCAGTGCCCAGCGTCACATGCCCAGCAGAGCCCAGCGTCACATGCCCAGCAGTGCCCAGCGTCACATGCCCAGCAGAGCCCAGTGTCACATTCCCAGCAGAGCCCAGTGTCACATATCCAGCAGTGCCTCACATGCCCAGCAGAGCCCAGCGACACATACCCAGCAGTGCCTGCCGCTCACCTGGGATCCACCCTCCAGTCTGCCGCGGTCTCGCGAGATCACGTGATCTCGATCGCGGCAGGCTGGAGGATGGATCTTAGGCGAGCGGCAGATACTCATGCGGCTGCTGCTCGTTGAAGGAACGAGTGCAGCGGCCGCACGATCTGCCGCCGCATACAAAATTAGTGCAGAGCGTAGCAGCGGCACCGGGGGCTCAAATTTGCCACCCCCGAATTTCTGCCGCCTGGCACCGCTGCTCCGCTCTGCACCATTGTCGGGCCGGCCCTGAGAAACCTACTACATTGTATAACTCATTCTGTCGCTTTGTGCTACAACGTAACTACATGACCCACCATTGTGACATGTTAAAAGAGCTAAACTGGCCATCGCTGGAATCTAGACGCACCCTTCACCTTTCCAACCTGGTGTTTAAGAGCTTTTCTGGGAAGCTACCACCCTACCTGAATAGGCTGCTTCCCCCAGCAGATCCCTCATCCTATAACCTCCGATCCAGGACCAGCACCTTACTTGCAATACGACAATACAAAAAGAAAGTGGCTCGATCCTCATTTTCCTACAGAGCACCGCAGTTATGGAATAACCTCCCAGATGCCATCAAATCTTCCTCCAGTCTAAAGTCCCTTAAGAGTTCCCTATTAAGATTAAGATACCTCAATAAGGAATGCACCTGTAAACATGTAACATAATGACTATTTCCTACATATTTATTTTCTGTTAATCTGTATATTTGTTTTGTGTTAATATCTTGCATTTTACTACTTTGTATATCTGTAACAATGTTCTTGAACCCAGGACATACTTGAAAACGAGAGAAATCTTAATGTACCCTTCCTGGTAAAATCCTCTATAAATAAATAAATAATGGGTTTAAAAAATATATATTTATTTATGTCCCTTTTATTGTTTGGGATATAACGTTGCATACTTATTGTACAGCGCTATGGAACTTGTAACAAAATATTTAATAAAGTCTTTTGAAGCTGACAGCTGTCTGTTTTCCAACTGAACTTGACATACATGCTTTGTGAGGTTATTTTATTATCTGCCTTCAATGAAGATTTAAATCGCTACCAAAATGTATGCTGCAAGCATGCTATGTATGAGTAATGGAGTGGGCATGCATAAAAGTGGAAACACTTTCAGCCATGTGTATGCATTTATGTTCAGGGTCTATAAAAACCACACAGATTGATCATTATGATTTGCATTTTGTATAAATAAGATGTCATTAAAAAACATTCTGACTGTTAAAGGGCCACACTATCACCAAAAATGAAATGTCCTTATTGTGTGTATTTTTTGTTGCTGATATCTTACATTTGCTTTGCTTTTCTCTTGTTTGTTTAGTTAAGAAAATATCTTACTCTCAGGGTTATTCAAAGAGAATCGAAAAGTCACCGCACATTCGGTGACTTTTCATTCTCTTCGGCTGGGGTCAGACTAACGCAGTATTAACGTGCGTTTAGCAGCACTAAATCACGGCCGTGCTAGCAGCAAATGACGGGCAATGCCGGGCAGCATACGAAGAACGGCCGCACAAAAGTGCGGCCGCGCAACACAAGTGGCAAACGAACGCATTTTTTCGAGAACGTGATACCGCTAGTACTGACGTACAGAGTGCGCTGCGTCCGCTAGTGGTGTGTGTGCGTGATTAGGAGATGTCAGATGCTGCTAATGTCCGGCCAACATAACGTCCAGAGACAAAAAGTGTTTTATTCATGATCCATACAAAATCATGGATGCAAATGCGCATCGTATGACCGCTATCGCGTATTCCGTGAAAAAATGCATCCATTCGTTCAAACGCACTTTTTTCACAGACATCGCGAAAAATGCGTTAGTCTGACCCTAGCCTTAAATTCGGTGCGATTTGGCGATCCCATTTAGGCGACCCTGCGGTGTATTCAGCAAGCACCACAGGGCCGTCGAAGTGCAGGGAAAAAAGCCGCCGCAAACCCGACGAAAACGCACACCAAAACCCGCAAAAACAACTGGATTAACCCGCCGAAGACGCCGGAGAAACCCGAGCAGGAGCCGATCACAGCGCAGAGCAGCCACCGGAAAAACCCGACACCGCAGACGAATGGAGTGGAAAAAAAACCCCAGTATGCTTGAATGTTTGAAAAGTGAAACACTGTTTGCAAAGAAACTACTGAGCGAAAATGTCTGAAATTTACATATAAGGTCCAATGAATAATAATAAAAAGGGCTGTTACAGAAAAAAGAAAAGATTTTTTAAAAAACGGATTTTTTTTTGCAAAAAAATCCCCAAAAATGCCTAAAAGGTCCTAAAAAAATCTAAAAAATAAAGAGACTCTTTACTGCAGAATATTATAATGAACGGTTTATTAGATATTGAATTAAAACGGGAATATTTTTAACATTGAAGCCTATGGGATTCGCCTGAATAAATCTGCCGCATGAAGCCACCGAATGGCAGGGCAATTCGGCAACTTTTCACTGCTGTTTTGTGTTCTCTGAATAGCCGAAGCTATGGGGATTTCACTGCCCTCGAACAGGCACCGAACAGGCACCGTATGTGCAGGCAATTCGCCAACATTTGGCGAATTGCCTGCTCTCTGAATAGCCGAATGGCCAAGAAAGGTAACCGAACGCTGATTTTCAGCGTTCGGTTACCTTTCGGCACCCATTCGGATCTCTTTGAATAACCCTGTCTATATGTGTCACTGGGTGCGTCCATTGTGCGATCATTTGTGTTGAAAACTGCACCTCGGCCCCGCCACAGTATCTTTACATCACTTGCTCCTCACTGTGTGGCACTGCGCATAGAAGGACTCTATGGATCAAAAGTCCAGCAAACCAACCCATACAATTGCATGTGTATGAGATCATGTATACAAATGACATCACCAGGGGGTAATATCCTCTGCTGGAAGCCCACTATAATATCTCAATGAGCTGCCAGCCAACTCTTATCTCGAGTAGCATAGACACCACAGCCTTGCAGCCTAGTCTAAACATTCCCTCCTACACCCCATTGCCTCATCACTATTGCTTTATCCTACACCACTGCTGCAAAGTAAAACTCCCCACAAGATTTTGGTAAATGTTGTATCATGGGAAAAATCCACAAAATGGAAACAGGTGATAAACACCTTACTTTATTTTTAATTTTTTACATGCAATTACTTCAAGCAAAGAAAAAAACAGCAGCATGTGTTTTATAAGGTGGTTTTATTTGTAATGCACGAGTAATCTAGTCAAAACTTATGTACGTGGTAGTGTCTAGGGATGAGCCGAACACTCCCCGAGTTCGGTTCGAGCCCGAACCCGAACTTCCCATTTGTTCGGGACCGAACCCGAACCTGAACCCCATGCAAGTCAATGGGGCTGAAAATTCGTTTTTTTAGAGTGCCCTCCAAGAGGGCATATATGCTACATATTTGCCATAAAAGGTGTATGGGGGTCCGGGTAGTGCCCTGGGGGACAGGAAACATGGACAAAAAGTAAAAAAAAAAACGTTTTTAAAGAGACAGTGAGCTTTCCATGAAATAAGGGTTAAAAATAAAAATGAAAAATTACTTCAAATATCGTGCCTAGGAGGCCCCCATAACCTGCCCGTGAAGTGGTGGATTTCTAGGATGTATAGAAACACTTAAAAACAAAAAAAATGACATTTCATATGACGATAAATGCTTTTCCTTTAATCTATCCATAAACAACTGCTTGGGGCGGCAGCCTGTATGAAAAGACATTTTAGGACGCGCAGAAAAAGTTTAGTGATTTTTTTTGGCTAAATTATTGTGAAACTTATGCAGGCTTTCGATGAAAGTAACAATAGGTGCTTTAAAATTGGGCTTTTAGCGTCGACAACAGTGCCGTCACACCGTAACCCCTCTGAGGATATGAATCTGATACAGGCGTCAGTGGCAGTGCACCCAGATATTGTGCCTTTAATGCCAGGCCAGCAAGTAAGTACTATCATACAGTAACTCCTCTGTGGTATTGTGGAAGAATGCAGGGGTGGACCATGCGGTCCTATATTAAAAAGATATGAATCTGGGAATGGGCGTCAGTGCACCCAGATATTCTGCCTTTGGTGCAAGACTGCCATGGCAGCAAGTATCATCATACAGTAACCCCTCTGTGGTATGGTGGAAGAGTGCAAGGGTGGACCATGTGGTCCAATATAGAAAAGTTTTTGATCTGGTAATGGGCATCAGTGCACCCAGATATTGTGCCTTTAATGCCAGGCCAGCAAGTATCATCATACAGTAACCCCTCTGTGGTATTGTGGAAGAGTGCAGGGGTGGACCATGTGGTCCTATATTGAAAAGTTTTTGATCTGGTAATGGGCGTCAGTGCACCCAGATATTGTGCCTTTAATACCAGGCTAGCAGGTATCATCATACAGTAACCCCTCTGTGGTATTGTGGAAGAGTGCAGGGGTGGACCATGTGGTCCTATTTTGAAAAGTTTTTGATCTGGTAATGGGCGTCAGTGCACCCAGATATTGTGCCTTTAATGCCAGGCCAGCAAGTATCATCATACAGTAACCCCTCTGTGGTATTGTGGAAGAATGCAGGGGTGGACCATGTGGTCCTATATTGAAAAGTATTTTATCTGGTTATGGGCGTCAGTGCACTCAGATAATGTGCCTTTAATGCCAGGCCAGCAAGTATCATCATACAATAACCCCTCTGTGTTATTGTGGAAGAGTGCAGGGGTGAACCTTGCGGTCCTATATTAAAAAGATATGCATCTGGTTAAGGCGTCAGTGCACCCAGATATTCTGCCTTTGGTGCAAGACTGCCAGGCCAGCAAGTATCATCATACAGTAAGGCTGGGGTCAGACGAACGCAGTGTTAACGTCCGTGTTGCCCGCACATATGTACGTCCGTGATAGCATACAATTGTGTTAAATGGAGCCCCACACACGAAGTATGTCCGCACAGAAGTGCGGGGGCTGACGGACGCCGCAAACGGACGCAGGTTAGGCAAGAATGTAATACTGCTAGAACGGACGTGCAGAGTGCGCCACGTCCACAACGTCCGCATAGCTTTGTGTGTGAGTGATGCAACAAGGTCAGACGGACTGCATTTATACGTCCAGCATTTTTGACGGACAGAATGTTCTTTCATTGTAATTTATTTTCCCTGCTACATCAGTGAAAAAATACTTCAGTGAAAAAAACGGACTGTGTGGCCACTACCTTGTCGTCAGTCAGTAAGTACGTCAGTACTGCACGGACGCAGTCCATAGAAAATGCGCTCATCTGACCCTAGCCTAACCCCTCTGTGGTATTGTGGAAGAGTGCAGGGGTGGACCATGTGGTCCTATATTGAAAAGTTTTTGATCTGGTAATGGGCATCAGTGCACCCAGATATTGTGCCTTTAATGCCAGGCCTGCAAGTATCATCATACAGTAACCCCTCTGTGGTATTGTGGAAGAATGCAGGGGTGGACTTTGCGGTCCTATATTGAAAAGTTTTTGATCTGGTAATGGGCGTCAGTGCACCCAGATATTGTGCCTTTAATGCCAGGCCAGCAGGTATCATCATACAGTGACCCCTCTGTGGTATTGTGGAAGAGTGCAGGGTTGGACCCTGCGGTTCAAAAAACTTAAAATGATATAAATGTGCCACGGGCGTCAGTGCAGCCAAATATTGTGCCTTTCATGGCAGCAAGTGCCTTCACACCGTAACCCTTTTGTGGTATTGTGGAAGAGTTCAGTGCTGGAGGTTTTGTGAATGCAGAAGAGGACATCCCTTATCTATTCCATTACTTCAGCATCAGGGGATTGATAGCTGCTGATCCAGAACTGATTCATTTTTATAAATGTCAGCCGGTCTACAGAGTCGGTGGACAGACGCACTCTTTTGTCTGTGACAAAACCTCCAGCGGCACTGAACGTCATTTCGGAAAGCACGCTAGATGAAGGGCAACCTAGTAGCTGCATAGCATATTGGCTAAATTCAGGCCAGTGATCCAATTTCAACACCCAGTAAGCCAGTGGATCATCTGCTGGAAAGGTATCCAGGTCTGCCCTTGCCCCTAGGTAGTCCTGCACCATATGGTGAAGACGCTGGCAATGGGTGCCTACATTTGACGTCCTTGGGCGTCGTGGACTAAAAATTTTTTAAAAAAGCATCAGTCAAGCGGCCCTGGCCTTCACCGCTATTCCTCTGATCACCCGCAGCCTCAGAAGCACGTGTGTCAGCACTTGGTAATCTACCAGTGCCTGGAAAGGTGTTACACAAGTGTCGCTTTAGAGCGTCCTCAAGTTTTTTCATCCTGTGCTCCCTCTGTACGGGCAGGATGAGCTCTGCAACTTTCCCCTTGTATCGTGGATCAAGAAGGGTTGCCAACCAGTAATGATCCCTCTCCTTGATAGCACGAATCCTGGGGTCCTTTAGCAGGCTTTGCATCATTAGGGAGCCCATGCAGCATAGGTTGGAGGTGGCATTAGCTTCCGAGTCTTCCTGGTCAATGAGGATGACCGTATCATGCACTTCCTCCTCCCAGCCATGCACTAGCCCTTCTGTTTCTGGGCACACAAAACCCTCCCTTGAGGAATCCCCACCTTCAATGCCCCCACTACTTAAATAGTCCTCCTCCTCCTCATCCTCCTCCTGTCTGATCTGAGTAGGACCCGCTGGAATGCTGTCTGCGGAAAGACTGGGGCCTTGAGAGCTAGGGAAGGCCTCCTCTTCCTCCCGCTGCTCTGCTTCTAGAGCCACATCTATAATTCCACGCAGAGTGTGCTCCAGCAGGAACACTAAAGGAATTGTGTCACTGATGCATGCACTGTCCCTGCTCACCATCCTTGTTGCCTCCTCAAATGGTGACAGTACAGTGCATGCATCCTTAATCATCAGCCACTGCGGGGGGGGGGGAACAAGTTGACCTGAACCTGTCCTTGTGCCATACTCACACAGGTACTCGTTGATGGCCCTCTGCTGCTTGTGCAGACGCTGCAGCATTGCTAAGGTCGAGTTCCACCTGGTGGGCATGTCAGAGATCAGACGGTTTGTGGGAAGGTGGAATTCTCTTTGAATTTCTGCCAGGCGAACACTTGCTGGGAATGACCGTCTGAAGTGGCTGCAGACTTTTCTGGCCTGGATGAGAAGCTCTGGCAGCCCTGGGTACTTGGTTAGGAAACGCTGTACCACCAGATTTAGGACGTGTGCTAGGCATGGTACATGTGTCAATTTACCCTTGCGTAGGGCGGAGAGAAGGTTGCTGCCATTATCGCAGACGATCATTCCCAGCTCAAGCTGGCGTGGTGTTAACCATCTCTACACCTGCGCCCTGCAGAGCTGACAAAATTTCTGACCCGGTGTGGCTCCTGTCTCCTAAACAAACCAGCTCAAGCACAGTATTGCATCTTTTTGCTTTAGCCATTGCGTAGACCCTGTCAGGCGTCGGTTTAACTGCCACTTCGCCAGAGACAGAGAAGGAGGAGGAGGAAGAGGTGGTGGTGGTGGAGCAGACAGACCTCATACAAGCAGCTTTCTGGAGGCGTGGTGGATGAACAAGCTCCAGCACAGAGCCCCGTCTTGGATCCCTCCCAGCTGCAATCAGAGTTACCCAGTGTGCCGTGAAGGAAATGTAATGACCCTGTCCATGCTTGCTGGACCACGTGTCTAAAGTGACATTCACCTTGCTGCTGACTGCCTTTCCCAATGACTGGATAACATTGTCTTCCACGTGCTGGTATAGTGCTGGAATGGCCTTGCGTGAAAAGTAATGGCGTTTTGGAACCTGCCACTGTGGTACAGCACATTCAGCAAATGCATGGAAGGGAACAGAGTCCACCAGCTGGAAAGGCAGCAGCTGCAATGCGAGTAATTTTGCTAAGCTGGCATTTAGACGCTGTGCTTGGGGATGGTTGGGACTATATTTTTTCTGTCGCTGCAGCAGCTGCGGCAACGTAATCTGACTGCGTAAATCTTCAGCTACTGGGATGATGTCACATTGTGAGGAAGGACCTGCTGGTACATCCATTACTGTAGCATCATCCCTGTCGGTGGAGGTTGTAGGCAATGACATGGCAGGACATACAGTGTGGGTAGAGACAGATGAGGAGGAGGAGGACCTACGCAAAGTTTTGCACCAACGGGATATCTGGCACTTGTTCATATGTCGCCTCAAGCACGTGGTACCCAAGTGTCTGGTGTTTATCTCACGCTTCAGCCTCATCTGACATAGATTACAAATAGCAATGGTGGGGTCTGCTACACATTTCTTAAAGAACTCCCAGACAGCAGAGTTCCTGCATGTGTTCTTTGAGACAACAGCGCTCTGCACCGGAGCAGCTCTGACATGTGATGCCTTGGACTGGCTAGTGCTACGGTTGGTCACAGAGGATGTTGTGCCTCCTCCTCCTCCCCCTCCTCCTCACTTGATTCCTCAGTTCGATCTGGCACCCAGGTGGAGTCAGTGACCTCATCATCAATGTCATCTTCACCCCCTATCTCCTCGTCACTGGAGCCAACTTGGCTGTATGCTGCAGCTGCTGGGGCAACATGAGTGCCAGTTATTTGTGTGTCATCAGTGGCACCCCCTTCCTCTAGGTTGATTATACTCCGTTGCTCAACCTCAGAGATTGAATCAGAGCACTGTACTTGCTGCACATCCTCAAGCAGCATGTCACTCTCATTGTAGTCAAACAATTCAGCTGACTCCTCCATGTGTGATAGCGAGGCTATGGCAGGAGTAGCTATGGACATGGAGGCTGCATTAGATGCTTTGGCAGCTGAGGTGGAATGTAAAGCACTAGAAGCCTGGCTGGCAGAGGACTCGGAGGATGAGGATGGCCTGGTTAGCCAATCCACCAAGTCCTCTGTATGTTGCTGCTGCTTAAGAAGACGGCCAGCACCAGTTAGAAAGGACAAGCGTGCCCCTGCAGAGGATGCACCACGTCCACCACGACCAGAGACACAGCCTCCCGACACAGGGGCTGCTTGCCCTCTTATCTGTGTCTGTGAGCGTCTGCCTGTCCTTTTTGTTCTTTCAGGCATGGTGAGTGATTTCTAGGTTAATATATACAGAACTCTGATTCAACTCTGGTATAAAGATTTAAAGAACTCTGGTATAACTCAGTGAGACACACTGATAGCTGGCAGCCAGTGACAAGACACAGGTCACCTCAATTCACAAATGTTTTAAAGAAATGAGTGAGCCCCAAAATACAGCGTGGTACTGGTTGTGTGACGAGACACAGATCACCTTAATTCACAAGTGTTTTAAAGAAATGAGTGAGACCCAAAATACACCGTGGTACTGGTTGTGTGACGAGACACAGATCACCTTAATTCACAAGTGTTTTAAAGAAATGAGTGAGCCCCAAAATACTGCGTGGTACTGGATGTGTGACGAGACACAGATCACCTTAATTCACAAATGTTTTAAAGAAATTAGTGAGCCCCAAAATACAGCGTGGTACTGGTGGTGTGACGAGACACAGATCACCTTAATTCACAAATGTTTTAAAGAAATTAGTGAGCCCCAAAAAAACTTGCTGGCTGTGTGACGAGACACAGAAGATCACCTCAATTCACAAAGGTTTTAAATAAATGAGTGAGCCCCAAAATACAGCGTGGTACTGGCTGTGTGACGAGACACAGATCACCTTAATTCACAAGTGTTTTAAAGAAATGAGTGAGCCCCAAAATACAGCGTGGTACTGGTTGTGTGACGAGACACAGATCACCTTAATCCACAGGTGTTTTAAAGAAATGAGTGAGCCCCAAAATACTGCGTGGTACTGGATGTGTGACGAGACACAGATCACCTTAATTCACAAAGTGTTTTAAAGAAATGAGTGAGCCCCAAAATACTGCGTGGTACTGGTTGTGTGACGAGACACAGATCACCTTAATCCACAAGTGTTTTAAAGAAATGAGTGAGCCCCAAAATACTGCGTGGTACTGGTTATGTGACAAGACACAGATCACCTTAATTCACAAATGTTTTAAAGAAAGTTGTAAACCCCAAGAAAACTTGCTGGCACAGTGACAAGACACACATCACCTAAATTCCCTGATATTTGGTAGAAATGAGACCCAAAAAGACTTGCTGGCACAGTGACAAGACCCAGAAAATCAACTCAATTCACAAATGTTTTAAAGAAAGTTGTAAACCCCAAAAAAATTGCTGGCACAGTGACAAGACACACATCACCTAAATTCCCTGATATTTGGTAGAAATGAGACCCCCCAGACCCCCCCCCCAGTAGCGTGGCAGACCGGCAGTAACAAGACACAACTATCTCCTTTGAAATC
Organism: Leptobrachium leishanense; assembly: GCA_009667805.1. Classification (NCBI taxonomy): domain Eukaryota; kingdom Metazoa; phylum Chordata; class Amphibia; order Anura; family Megophryidae; genus Leptobrachium; species Leptobrachium leishanense. The sequence continues at coordinate 53,211,943 of CM019067.1, read as the reverse complement.
TCCTCTGAAATGCGTGCAGAAGCGCTGCGTGGAAACGTTATATAGTGTGCTGCGGGACTTAGCTCTGTGAGCCCATGATTGGCCAAAATTTGCCCAATCAGGACTCTGAGCGGTGATTGGCATAGTGTTGAACCAGTCTTGCACCAGACCTGTGGTCAGGTGCAAGGCTGTAGCCAATTACGAGCTTCAGGCCAGTGGGAAAATGCATTGTGGTCCATTGTGGTTGAACATGCGGCGAACACCCGGAAATGTTCGGTGTTCGCGATCCACTCGAACAGGCTAAGTTCGGTTCGAACCCCGAACCATCCGAACCCGAACAGCTCATCCCTAGTAGTGTCCCTTTTATGTGGACACAGAGAACCTTACAATTGTTTCTTTGTAAAGAAATTGATACAATTGTCCACCGCTTTCCTAAACTGTTATGACCAACCCATATGTTCATAGGAATTGGAATGAGATAGTGGAAGAAGCATCTGTAGAAAGAATGGCCTTAAACTCAAATAAAAGGAGTTTTACTTATTTTTACGAAAGAAAGTAATTTGGGATTCCCTTCCAACACTTTTCTCACCATATGGTGACTATCGCCAATAATAAAAATGACAACAAATTAATAATTTCCCAATCAGCCTAATAATTAGGATTCAGTTATGTGTAGAGTTAGGGTTACTTGAAGGATTAGGTCACTTTTAGGGCTAGGGTTAATTTTAGGATTAGGAATAGTTTTACGTTTAGGGTTAGGATTACTTTTATAGGTAGGGTTATGGCACTTTTAGCGTTAGGGCTAATTTTAGCATAAGGTTCCCTTTTATGGTTAGGGTTACTTTTAGTGTTAGGTCACTTTTAGGGTTAGGGATAATTTTAGTGTTAGGATTAGGGTTACTTTTAGGGCTAGGGTTACTTTTAGAGTTAGGGCTAGGTCACTTTTAGGGTTAGGACTAATTTTAGGTTTAGGCTTGGTTTATGATTAGGGTTAGAATTAGGGTTACTATTTCGGCTTGTTTGAAGATGAGTGTCTTTGCATTGCACAGTGAGCACAAATGTGTTCAGTCATCCAAATTAATCCGAATCGATCAGATTATATTCGGATTTAATTAAGATTGATTCGGTGTGTTATTTCAGATTGATTTGGCTGGGTGGCCGGCGATTCCAACGCTTCTGAAGTTCCGAATCGCTAATATTCGGTTAAATTTGTGCACTGATCTAGTGTCTCTCTTTGGCCAACAGTAGGACACATATCACAATGGCCAAGGAGCTTCTTCATCAGTTTTATTGTGGGCATCAATTTCATTATCAATTTGTTTTCACTTAATTACAATCTATCAATTAATTTTGCATACTTCTGCATTCTTCATGCTTTACGGTATTCGTTTAGCTGGATCATTGCTCCTCAGACACATTTTTATTTTCTGATTGGAATGTTGGAGAAAAGCTCCAGAAAAATAACATCAAAATATGCAAAGAAACGTAAAATAAAACACATGAAACCAGCTGGCAGAGAAGAAATGTATAATATTATGCATGCCGAGGTCATGAAACTGGTAATTGAGAAGGCATAAACACCGCACATGCTGGAGTAATTCAGCCTGGAACAGTAACAGGGCAAGAAATCAAGAGGCCATCTTGTGACATATTTAACAAGCACGTATGATAAGGAAACGAAGGGAAACAAATCAAGCAAAAATGAACACGGCGTAAAACTTTGCAGGCAGGCTTAGAAATACAACCTTACTAAGCTGGATCTCTAAATCCAGGAATGTTCTTTTATGAAACCTAAATATACCACATCTGTTTTCCAAAACTGCGAGTCTCCAGACCTGGAAAGGGCTCGGGATATTCAGGATGGGAAGAATCTTCTGACACTGAAACTGAATTAACCTGGGATTCTACCAAAGAAAGGAAAAAGCTGAAGATTAGAAATGAGATCCAGGAAATGATGTGAAGCTTTCTGACGCCGTGACTATTCGCTTTATTTCTGAGGTCAGTTTCAGACGAACATAGTGATCACGTCTGTGTCGCTGCACAGTTTAGGCCCGGGTCAGACGAGCGCAGTGATCACGTCTGTGTTGCCGCACATTTTAACGTCCGTGGTAGCATACAATTCTGATCAATAGAGACCCACACACAAAGTACAACGGTCGCGGCAAATGGACGCAAGTTAGGCAAGAACGTAAAGCCTAACAAGGAAAAAAGGTGTCATCTGCGCTCGTTTCTATGTGTTCCATGTACAACAAAACTGAAGTTTTTGTTTGTTTCAATGGCCATTGCAACGTAAACTCACTCGCCACTTCACGGCACCTCTTTACAGAGTGAGTACCTAACAATTGTAACCAAAAGGCCGCTCTACTAAGCAGCTCCAAGCCCCTCCTGCTGCTTTTCAGCCAAGGAGAGGCAAAGATATGGTGGGTTTTATTTATACACGCACCAAACACTTCCCATTTGGGATTAAAAACAAAAACATGGAAAGAGGAACAGCTGCAGAACGACGGACTGGTGTTACAAGCATGATATACATAAATACAGAAAAAATGGCGTCGCGCCCATACTCACCGGAGCGGCAGCAACTGCCAGGAGTAACAGCCCAGTTATTGTATAAAAGATAACAAGGAAAAAAGGTGTCATCTGCGCTCGTTTCTATGTGTTCCATGTACAACAAAACTGAGGTTTTTGTTTGTTTCAATGGCCATTGCAACGTAAGCTCACTTACTAGGGCCTTGGAGCTGCTCAGTAGAGCGGCCTTTTGGTTACAATTGTTAGGTACTCACTCTGTAAAGAGGTGCCGTGAAGTGGCGAGTGAGCTTACGTTGCAATGGCCATTGAAACAAATAAAAAAATCAGTTTTGTTGTACATGGAACACATAGAAACGAGCGCAGATGACACCTTTTTTCCTTGTTATGTTTTATACATTAACTGGGCTGTTACTCCTGGCAGTTGCTGCCGCTCCGGTGAGTATGGGCGCAACGCCATTTTTTCTGTAAGAACGTAAAGCCGCTAGAACAGATGTGCGGAGTGCGCAACGTCCACATAGCTTTGTGTATGAGTGATGGAACATAGTCAGACGGATGTCCTGTTGCATCACCCATCCTCTGCGGAGCTTCAGTTGGCGGACAGATGGTCTTACGTTTTCCTGCAAAGTGTCTTGATAAACTCTGGAATTCATTTTTCCATCAATGACAACAATCCGTCCAGGCCCTGAGGCAGCAAAGCAGCCCCAAACCTTGATGCTCCCTCCGCCATGTTTTACAGTGGGGATGAGGTTTTGATGTTGGTGTGCTGTGCCTTTTTTTCTCCACACATAGTGTTGTGTGTTTTTTCCAAACAACTCAATTTTGGTTTATTATTATTATTATTATTCTTTATTTATAAAGCGCCAGCATATTCCGCAGCGCTGTACAATAAGCACAGTATAGACAGGGTTACAATACATTGAACAACATTTGACAAACAGTACAGGAGGAGATGAGGGCCCTATTCCCGTAGGAACTCACAATCTGGGAGGGTTGGGGTTGGAAACAGGAGGAGAGGACTGTAAGGTGAGAGTGATTGATGGTTGCGTCAGTGAGTTGGGTGGTAGGCTTCCCTAAATAAGAACGTTTTAAGGGAGCGTTTGAAGGAAGAGAAGTTAGGGGAAAGTCTGACAGTACGAGGGAGAGCGCGTTCCAGAGAGTGGGGGCTGCGCGTGAGAAATCCTGCAGTCTATCATGGGAAGAGGTGATGCGGGGAGAAGCTAGGCGCAGGTCACTGTTTGACCTTAGGGAGCGGGCTGGGGTGTATTTGGTGATTAGTGAGGACAGGTAGTGGGGCACTGAGTTAGTGAGGGTTTTGTAGGTAAGGATAAGGATTTTGAACTTAATTCTGCAGTGGATGGGGAGCCAGTGAAGGGACTCGCAGAGGGGAGCGGCAGAGACAGAGCGGCGGGTGAGGTGAATTAGCCTGGCGGAGGCGTTCAGGATGGATTGTAGGGGGGAGAGGCGGGACAGAGGGAGGCCAGATAAGAGATTATTGCAATAGGCGAGTCGGGAGATTACCAGGGCGTGTATGAGTTGTTTTGTGGTGACAGCGATAAGAAATGGCCGAATTCTGGAAATATTACGCAGTTGGTATCAGCAGGAGGAGGAAAGAGACTTGATGTGGGGGATGAAGGAAAGAGCAGAGTCAAGTGTAACTCCAAGACAGCGAACTTGGTTTGATGGGGAGATGGTGATACCCTCCACCGTGATAGAGAAGTCAGGAGGTGGGGAGGCATTGGAGGGAGGAATAAGTAGGAGCTTAGTCTTTGACATGTTGATCTTTAGGTGGTGGGAGGCCATCCAGGAGGAGATGCCAGATAAACAGTCACTGACTTTTGAAAGGACAGGGGGAGAGAGACCAGGGGTAGAGAGGTAGATCTGAGTGTCATCAGCGTAGAGGTGGTAATTAAAGCCAAAGCTGTTGATGATTTTGCCCAGGGAGGAGGTGTAGATGGAAAAGAGCAGAGGACCAAGGACAGAGCCTTGAGGTACACCAACAGATAGAGGCAATGAAGAGGAGGAGTTACCAGCAAAGGACACACAGAAGGACCTGTTGGATAAATAGGAGTCAACCCAAGCAAGTGCAGTGTCACCGAGACCCAGAGAGTTGAGGGTCTGTAGAAGGAGGGGGTGGTCAACAGTGTCAAAAGCAGCCGAGAGGTCAAGCAGGATGAGAATAGAATAGTGGCCGTGTTTTTTAGCAGTTACAAGGTCGTTGGTGACTTTGGTGAGGGCAGTTTCAGTTGAGTGTAGGGGACGGAAGCCAGATTGCAGGGGGTCAAGTAGTGAATTGGAGGACAGGAAGAGGGAGAGGCAGTTGAAGACTAGTTTTTCTAAGAGCTTTGATGTGAAGGGAAGCAGGGATACAGGGCGGTAGTTGGATGGAGAGTTGGGATCGAGGGATGGTTTCTTTAGTAAAGGGGTAACTAGCGCGTGTTTGAAGGTGGATGGGAAGGAGCCAGTGGAGAGAGATAGGTTGAAGATGTGTGTGAGAGCAGGGGTGAGGGAGGAGGAGAGGGGAGGAATTAGATGTGAGGGAATGGGGTCGAGCGGGCACGTGGTGAGATGTGAGGAGGACAATAAGGAATTGACTTCCTCCTCAGTGGCTGGAAGGAAGCGGCAGAGGGTGGCAGAGGGGACCTGTGGGAGTGGAGGTGGCAGATAACTACTGTATCTTGTGTTGGGATGTTGCTTCTGATAGTTAAAGTTTTACTGAGGAAGTAGTCTGCCAGGTCTTGAGCGCTGAAGGCAGCTGTGGGGGGAGGTGCAGGTGGGTAGAGGAGGGTGTTGAAGGTGGACCAGAGCCGTTTAGGGTTGGAGGACAGCGAAGATATAAGAGATGAGAAGAAGGATTGTTTGGCCAAGTGGAGGGCAGAGGTGTATGACCGGAGAATAAACTTGAAGTGAACAAAATCAGCTTCAGAGTGGGATTTCCTCCAGGCACGCTCTGCAGTGCGGGAGCATCTTTGCAGGTAGTGAGTCTGGAGGGTGTGCCAGGGCTGAAGCTGGTGGCGTGGGGCCTTACAGAGCCGAAGAGGAGCAAGAGTGTCTAGAGCAGAGATAAGCGTAGTGTTGTAGTGATTAGTGGCAGCATCAGGGCAGGTGAAGGATGAGGTATGAGGGAGGTGGTGAAGTAGGTTGGAGAATTGATGGGGGTCCACAGCATGTAGATTTCTGCGAGTGTGTGTGCGGGTGGGGGAGCAGGGTGTTTAGGAAGTCCAGATAGGTTGAAAGAGAGAAGGTGGTGGTCAGAGATGGGGAAAGGGCGACAGTTGAACTCAGAAATGGAGCAGAGGGGGGGCGTGGCTAGCTGTGGAGAGGAGAAGATGTGCATGGCGGAGCTCCGCTTCAGATTCCCATGAAAAGGGAGTTTTTGGGCCGGATTTCTTTGCCATTTTTCCTTGCTGAGGTCCCTCCGTGGCTGGCCATAGGATACATCTGTCCGGAGCCTGTTAAGTTCCCCCCTCCGGACCGCAGACTAGCATCTCGCGAGCTGCCGTTGTCTGAAGAACTTTGCCGGCAGCCATCTTGCGGCCTGGCTCCAGGGGGATCCCTTTGCTGGTGCTCCTCACCCTTCTTGACGACTCTGTTCCCGGTGGGGAACTCGGATACGGGCTGACGAGATGGTGGGCCCACATCTCCCAGGCGACGCTAATGGCTCTGAAGAGGAAGCAGCGGGGGAGCGTGCGGGGAGCCTGCGGTGCGGTCTAGGTCCTCGTGGTGGAGAGGGGGAGGCTGTGCTGCGGGGCCTGGTCGCATGCCTCGAGATCCTGTCAGGGGACGATGACAGCATACTTACCAGAGGTACTTGGCGCAACATGATGGCCGTACTGCGAGCTTGCAGGATGCCGCAGATGGTGAGTGACATCAAGCCCGCGTTGTCCCGGTGTCCTGGTTTCATGGAGGCCGGGCAGCACCCTGAAGAGGAAGGAAGATGCGATGCTGACCCTAGCGACCCGGCTGAGGAGACGTCCCTGGATCCCGGGACTGATGGGGTGATCGGTGGTCCATGTGAGGGTGATGTACCGGCGGTCTGCGGGGTCTGGAAGGCTGCAGGATTCGCTGGTCTGGCACCGTTTTCCCTCAAGGGCTTACCGTTTTTGGAGGCTTCGGGCCTACCACATGCTGTACCGCGCTTAGGAGCTTCTCGAGGTCAGCTAACATGCCAGGGATACGGGACTGTTATTGCCTACTGCGCTGTCTTATGGCTCGATACGGGCTGAAGCGGACTACCCCATAAGAGATATATTGGTCCCCGTCCTGTTTTGTACTGCGGTGACCTAGTTTCGGTGGACCGGTGCTCTCGAGATGCTTTATGTGGATACTGATTCTTGCTGAGATTTTTGCGGACTCCGTTTTCAAGAATTTTTTTTTTTTTTCTCCCCCCTTTTTATGTACTCCTGAACGATGTTATGGTCCTGCTTGCTGAATTTTTGGGTTTAATGTTGTTCGTCTGCTGGAGCACTGGGACTCCCTATCCCCCCCTTTTTTTTTTTGTGTGGGACATTGGGAACTAGCCTGGGTGAGCCGCTAGGGTGGCTACCTAGGCTCTGTCCACCCTTTTGGCCCCAGGTCTCCCGGCCACGTGGCCCCTTCCATGGCCCTCGGTCCCCCTTTGGTTACCGGGGTGAGCCAGGAATGCCACGAATATTTGGCAGTCCTTCACTACCTTCTTTTTATTACTTTTTTTTTTTTTTTCTGTTTTCCTGGTGCCCCCTCAGCGAACTCCATCGCTCCCTTTTGTTTTTGCTGGATCGACCCTCCTGATGAGTTTCTGCACCCCCCTGTTATTATATACCCCCCTCCCCCAATTTTTGTTATTCTTCAGTTTCCCATGAGATCCCCCTTATGTTTTATGTGATTTCTCTGTATTTTATATGGCCCTGTGAGGCCACCTGGCTGGTCGGTCTGTGACCCTTTGTTTATTGCAAAATAAAAAATTTGAAATACAAAAAAAAAAAAAAAAAAGAAATGGAGCAGAGGTTGGAAAAGACAAGGTCAATAGCGGGACCATCGCGGTGGGTAGGGAGGAGGGAGGATTGTGTGAGTCCAAGGGAGGACGTGAGTGAAAGAAGTTTGGAGGCAGCAGGGGCGGAAGGATCGTCAATGGGAATGTTGAAGTCCCCGAGAATTAGGCATGGAAGATTAGAAGACAGGAAGTGAGAAAGCCAGGTAGCAAAGTGGTCAAAGAACTGGGAGGTTGGTCTCGGTGGGCGGTAGATGACTGTCACCCTGAGAGCCAGAGGAGAGAACAGGCGGATGCAGTGTGTCTCGAAGGAGGAGAAGGAGAGGGATGGGGGTGGAGGGAGATGCTGGTAGGTGCAGGTGGGAGAGAGCAGGATTCTGACCCCGCCACCATTTCTCTCACCCGGTCTGGGGGTATGGCTCAAGTGTAGACCGCCATGTGAGAGAGCAGCAACGGAGGCCGTGTCAGAGGGAGTTAGCAAGGTTTCAGTTAAAGCTAGGAGGTTGAAGGAGTTTTAAAGGAAGAGGTCATGGACGGCTGTGAGTTTGTTGCACACAGAGCGAGCTTTCCAGAGGGCGCAGGAGAAAGAGGACAGGCGCTGAGGGATTATGGGAATGAGGTTGCTGGGCTTGCAGGGAGGTGATTTATGTGCGATGGAGATAGGATGAGAGGGAAGTATTGCATGTGTTGTGGGGCCAGGGTTAGGGGATATGTCACCTGAATAGAGTAACAGCAGGAGGGTGAGAAAGAGAAGGTGGGAATGGGATTTGTGGGAGTGGGAGTGATTGGCAGCACGAGAGATAGAGGGAGACCATGTTCTGAGGAAATAAAGGAGCTCATGCGAGGCCATCATGTGGGACGAGAGGAGGGAGGGAGAGATGCAGATAGTGTAGGGGTCGGTGGTAGAGGGGCAGGAGTTCCATTTTAGGAGAAAGGTAGAAGTAAAGAGCAGAAGCGTGAGAGAAAGCATGATATAGACGTGTGTTTACCCAGTGTAAAAAGTGGGCCTTGCAGTTCCTTCCTCCAGTCCCGCACCTCCAGGAAATCAACTCTGAACGTCCACTTAGGATGCCACTTGGGGAGATCACTGGAGCCAAGGCTCAATGGAGCCAGTCTTAGCTGTTATATAGGGCAGACTGATTGCATTCAGGCAGTTAAAAGGTAAACACCTGATGCTGGATGGGCTGTGTCAATAGGGCAGGAGATTCACATGCTAATTAGCAAAGCAAATGGTGGAGAAAGAAAAAAATAAATAAAAAAATAAAAATAGACCAAGGTAACGTTACAATGTGGGTGCCTGCGAATAATGGGTGATGGGGGTCCTACCAGCAAAAGTATGCAGGGGATCAGTTGAGATGTGGGTGTCTGTGGATAATGGGTGATAAAGTCTTACCAGCAAAAGTATGCCGGGTGATCAGTTGAGATGTGGGTGTCTGTGGATAATGGGTGATAAAGTCTTACCAGCAAAAGTATGCAGGGGATCAGTTGAGATGTGGGTGTCTTTGGATAATGGGTGATAAAGTCTTACCAGCAAAAGTATGCAGGGGATCAGTTGAGATGTGGGCGTCTGTGGATAATGGGTGATAAGTCTTACCAGCAAAAGTATGCAGGGGATCAGTTGAGATGTGGGTGTCTTTGGATAATGGGTGATAAAGTCTTACCAGCAAAAGTATGCAGGGGATCAGTTGAGATGTGGGCGTCTGTGGATAATGGGTGATAAAGTCTTACCTGTGGAGAGAGGAGACACAGGAATTAGGGATCGTGATGTGGATGGCATAGGGGATCTTGGATAAAACTCCAGGAAATCAACTCTGAACGTCCACTTAGGATGCCACTTGGGGAGGTCACTGGAGCCAAGGCAGTTTCAACTGTCCACAGAATATTTTGCCAGTTGTGCTGTGGAACATCCAAGTTCTCTTTTTCAAAACTTCAAAACGTGCTGCAATATTCTTTGTGGACAGCAATGGCTTCCTCCGTGGTGTCCTCCCATGTACTCCATTCTTGTTTAATGTTTTTCTTATTGTAGATGTGTCAACAAAAATGTTAGCATGTGCCAGAGATTTCTGTAAGTCTTTAGCTGACACTCTAGGATTCTTCTTTACCTCATTAAGCATTCTGCGCTGTGCTCTTGCAGTCATCTTTACAGGACGTACATGCCTAGGGAGAGTAGCAACAGTGCTGAACTTTCTCCATTTGTAGACAGTCTGTCTTGCCGTGGACACATGAACATCAAGGCTTTTGGAGATACTTTTGTAACCCTTTCCAGCTTCATGCAAGTCAGCAATTCTTGATCGTAGGTCTTCTGAGAGCTCTTTTCTGCGAGGCATGGTTCACATCAGGCAGTGCTTCTCGAAAGCAGTAAACCCAAAACTGGATGTGTGTTTTTAAAGGGCAGGACAGCTTTCAGCAACACATCCAATAATATCACACTGATTGGACTCAAGGTTGGCTCACTCCTGGCTCCAATTAGCTCTTGGAGAAGTCATTAGGCATGGTTCACATACTTTTCCCACCCTGCACTGTGAATTTTACATGTTATGTTCAATAAACACATGAAAACATATACAGGGTTATCAAAGAGATTCGAATTGCTTGAGAAAGGTAACCGAACGCTGAAAATCAGGGTTCGGTTACCTTTCCTGGCCATTCGGCTATCCAGAGAGCAGGCAATTCGCCAAATCCTGTCGAATTGCCTGAACATACGGTGCCTGTTCGGTCCCTGTTCGAGGGCAGTGAAATCCCCATCAAAAAGCACTGCTTCGGCTATTCAGAGAACACAAACCAGCAGTGAAAGGTTCCCCTAATACCCTGCCATTCGGTGGTTTAATTCGGCAAATTTATTCAGGAGAATCCCATAGGCTTCAATGTTAAAAATATTCCCGTTTTAATTCAATATCTAATAAACCGTTCATTATAAAATTCTGCAGCAAAAAGTCTCTTTATTTATAGATTTTTTAGGATACTTTAAGCATTTTTCTGAATTTTTTAAAAAAAAATTAAAAGTCCGATTTTTTTTTTTTTTTTTTTTCAGTTTGCTTATTTTTTTGTAACAGCCATCTTTATTATCATTCCCTGGACCTCCTGTGAAAATTTCAGACATTTTCGCTCAGTAGTTTCTTTGCAAACAGCGTTTCTTTTTCCCAAGATTCATACAAATGGTTTTTTCTAATTTATTCACTGCCTCCTCTACCTCACAGCTGCTTCGGTTCTGTGTGATTCGGCTCCTTTTCGGCTCCTGTTCGGCTCCTCTTCGAAGGTTAATCCAGATGTTTTTGCTTGTTTTCAGCGTGCATTCGGTTAGTTTTCGGTGGGTTTGCGGCAGCTTTTCCCTGCAATTCGGGGACCCTGTGGTGTTTGCTGAATACACCGCAGGGTCACCGAAATGCAATCGGCAAAAGGAACCGAATTGAAGAGAACGAAAAGTCACCGAACGTGCGGTGACTTTTCGAATCTCTTAGGATAACCCTGTATATGTTTGTGTTGTATTATTTTAAGCAGACTGTGTTTTTCAAATTGTTGTGACTGAGGCTAGGGACAGATGAGCGCATTTTCTGCGGCCACCGTCAAAATGTACGTCGATGCGTGCGCACGCATTTTTTCACGGAATACGCTTAAGTGGTCAGACGACCACAGTCGCACAGTCGCAGGTACTCACCAACGCAATTCTAGGGAAATCCGGCTGTTTGAACGTAATGTAGGCCGCACACTAGCAGCGTCTGACGTCTCCTAATCACGCACACACGCTGCCATGCGGCCGCAGCGCACTCTGTACGTCTGTAGCAGCGGTTTCACGTTCTGAGAAAAATGCGTTCATTTGCCGGTTGCGTGGTGTCGGCGCACTTTTGTACGCACGTACTGCGTATATTGGCCGTCATTGGCCGTTATGTGCTGCTACTGCCGCCGTGATTTAGTGCGCCTGCACGCGCGTTCCGACTGCCCCACTCTGACCCTAGCCTTAGATGAAGATCAGAGCACCTTTTATGACCAATTCATGCAAAACTCTGCGTAATCCCAAAGGGTTCACATACTTTTTCTTGCAACTGTACGTCAGTTGTGCACGGACGCACAGTGTGCTCAGAATGCGTTCGTCTGACATTAGCCTAAGACAGAATGGTCCATGATTCGACTTCACTGAAGAGGAGAAAAAGAGCAGGTGCTGATAAAATGAATTTGACAGTTTTCTCCGGTATCAATCATTCATTTTACGAATATCAGAGTATGCAGGATTATAATGAGGAGGTAAAAATCAAAGCAGCTGACATCAAAGCCGGACTTCAAGTTAAAGTTAGGATCTGAATGTAGGATTATGGAATATTTGGAGTTGGGGCCTTCTGGTTCAGGTTAAGATGCATATTAGGTTATAGTCACTGGCTGCGCAGTCCGTTACATCAGGGTGTGCACCCATTTATTAATAGAAATGTTATGTTTAGAAGATTTTGCACAAAATGCACATTTTTCATTACAAATAACAAGCCGGCAATCAGAGATACGGTCAGTGGGGTTACCTGGTCGGCCATGTCTTTCTGGACAAATATTAGTATTTCATTCAGAGGGGAGAACAGGGAAAGTGCTGCCCTGCAATATGCATAATTTATTTGCTGCAGGAAGGAAATCAAGGCAGGTGTTCTGGGATTCCTTTTTGATTTCTTACCTGCAGCGTATGGATTCTACATGCTGCCGGGTGGCATTTTTCATGCACTGACAATCAGCATGAATAAATTATGTGCCCTGAAAACACGGCCGATCTGGCAATCCTAACAGTCAATTTTTATGCCATTCATCATGAACCAGATAACGGACATCTAAAATATCAATGTAAGAGGTGAAATAGGATCTTTTTACCCAAATTAGGGTGTGTCTGGGCCCACCAGGCACACACCCTGCGCACACCTTATGGTTATAGTATATTTCTACACAAAGAATACAGTTTCCAAAAGTGCAAATCATGACAGGCAATTGTTAGACAAATTAAACAGGAGTGTAGCGCTCACTCCCGGAGGAGCCGCTGAAATTGAACCTCGGGTCAGTCTCCCCGCACTAGGGAATAAATATACTCCAGCACCGTTGTGGATTTTATAAATTATATAGTTTACTAGAATAAATGGCATATAATGAATAACACGGTGTTCGAATATATATTTACAGTACTTCGTAATGCGGGAAACGCGCAGCGGAAAAGAAATACGATGCTTCGTATTTCGAGGAAACGCGCAGCGGAAAATAAATATGATGCTTCGTAATTCGAGAAACGCGCAGCGGAAAATAAATGGAAAATTATCTTTAACCCCTTTTTTTATTGGGGAGTGAGTCCCGCACAGGTTGTGTCCCGGAATGTAAGTGTGTGTGTGTGTTATGGTACCCGGGTACACTATTCAACTGGCCAGTGAATTTCTTAAGAGGTATCTTCGACTGGTCAAGTTGGGGCCCTGTGGGTTTTGGAAACAAACAGCAGCGTGCTTTCTTGGTTTTACAACGGCCTAGAAGGCCTCTCACCCATCCGCCAGATACTTAAGGCTCCGCTTGACCCAGGACGTCTCTCCGCTCGATATTGACTGGGGTTCTCTTGGCTTCTGGATCCGCTGTCTGGCTTTCTGTTCCTGCCGCGACTTGTCCAGCTTACCGCCTGCTCTCCCAGTCTGATCGACCTGCGGTACTCCTAACTCGGGGTCCTCTGGCTTCCGCAATAGCAGCTTGGGTAATCTTGTGGATCACTGGGTCTCCCTTTGGTAAGGCTGAGTAACCCGATCTGTAACTCCGTTAGGCCGCACCTGCGCTCCGGCCTGGACACTGTTACGTTCTGCAGCACTGTGTCTTGTCTCTCTCACTCCCTGGCGCTCTGCCAGCTCTCCCCACGAGGCTCAGGATGTAAGTCCCTGTATCCCACCCACTTCCTGTGTCCGTTCCCAAAGCATGCCGGGAAATGTAGTCTCAATGTAATATTCAGTGTCTCACATTGCGCTTGTCTCCCTCCGGTGGCCAAAAATAGGTACTGCCACAATAAGGAATTAAACACAGCGCTACACTCTCCCCCTCCTAGAACTCTTGGGTCTCTCCAAGGAGGTGCAACAGTTACATTACATTTCAACACAGTTTAGGCAACATATACAGGCTCAGCAGTAAGCATACAGTGGGTTAAATACACTTCCTCAAGTTGACTCATGCTTTGGGCTACCTCAGCTAACATAGCAGACACTTCGGGCAACCTTCGCACTGTGGTGACAGCCTCTTCAGTGCTATGTCCTGGTGAGTCATAGGTGAGTCGCTGGGGCGGTTGAACAAAGCGTTTTGGTTCTGGCTCAGTCAGTTCCTCTTCAGGTGGAAGTACTATAGGCGCTGGTTCCGTTCTTCTTTCTACCACTGGAGCAGACATCTCTTCTGAGTATGATCCTTCCAGTGAAGGCATAGAACTGTAGTCATAGGATTCGACTTCAGGAACTACAGGGATTGCAATAGTCTCAGGAACTTCTAACTGAAATTCAGGAGCTTCCGGCCTCAAATTACTTTCCCACCGTTCAGGAACCGCGATAAACTCTTCAGGTTCCGGTGAGCGCATCCAGTCCAGACAAAAATTCTCTTCCTCACTGTCCCTTTCGCTCTCTTAGACAGCCCGGGTCTGCTGAGACCGAGTAACGGGAGGCAAACGTGGAGCAGGCGGATTTGGCAGAGGAAGTTCGTCCCCAACTGGTATCCTCACAGCCTCTCTCAAAGGTAACAAATGATTCCGGTGCCAGTTCTTAAGAGGCCCAGCCTTTCCATCCGGCCGGATTTGATACACCGGCAGACCCGGCAGTTGCTTGCAGACAATGTAGACTTGAGAACTCCATCTATCCGCCAACTTTTGCCTCGCAGCAGCACCAAGTTCTTCAACAAAACCCTATCACCGGGTTGTAGATCCTGTATCCGAACTTTCAAGTCATAGTTCCTTTTGTTCCTTTGCTCCCTGTTTCCTGAGGTCAGACGGGCCTGTTCAAATGCAGAGGCCAGATTCTTTCGAAGTCTATCAACGTAATTTCTATGGGAAGCTACCGACGTCTGGTCTAGAGATAACCCAAACGCCAAATCAACCGGCAGTCGAGCTTCTCTTCCGAACATAAGACGGTACGGTGAGTATCCAGTGGCGTCACTCTCCGTACTGTTATATGCATGCACCAGAGTAGCTATGTGACGACTCCAACTCTGCTTCTCTGTGTTTGACAATGTCCCCAGCATATTTAGCTGTGTGCGATTAAACCTTTCAGGCTGAGCATCACCTTGAGGGTGATATGGTGTAGTTCGGGTCTTTTGGATTCCCAACAGTTCCAACAATTGCCCAACAAGCCGGCTTTCAAAGTCTCTACCCTGATCAGAGTGTATTCTCCTTGGTAGGCCGTAGTGAACAAAGAACTTCTCCATCAGAACCTTTGCTACTGTCGGAGCGCGTTGGTCTCTCGTGGAAAAGGCTTGGGCGTAACGTGTGAAGTGATCAGTCACTACTAAAATATTCCTTGCCCACTAGCATCCGGCTCTAAGCACAGGAAGTCAATGCACACCAAATCCATGGGTCCCTGACTCTGCAGATGGCTCATTGGAGCGGTTCGGGTCGGTAGGGTCTTCCTCTGAATACACCTTAGACATGAATGGCAATAACTTTCCACTTCAGCTCTCATGCAAGGCCAATAGAACCTGTCTCGCACCAGCTTAAAAGTCCTTTCAGCGCCCAAATGTCCATGCTCATCATGTAGCGATCGCAGCACACTCTCCCTATGTTTAGTGGGAAGGAATAACTGTTGGGTCTCTTCAGCATTGGTTGAGGGGCCCCTTCGGTAGACCACCCCATCCAACATCTTCAACCGTTCCCACTCTTTGTAGACCAATCTGGCTCCGTCTGGGGAATTGGTCAGTAGAATTTCACGCTGGTTCGCAGTTAGGGCCTTTATGGTCCTGTTTTGAAAAGGTAGGTAGACTTTCATCCCTCAATTGCGTAGGGTTGCAGTAGAACTCCGGAACAGCCGCAGCCATGACTCCTATGGCCTCCGCTTCAATCCCTCCCTTGACCCGGCGCTCTGCTCCTTGACACAAAGCTTGGACCCCGTCTAGAGTTAACTGGGTCCATTCTGCAGTGTAGGGTCTTCTCGACAAAGCATCAGCATCTCGATTATTCACCCCAGGGCGATAGTTCAGGCTGAACCTAAACCCTGACAGAGCGGCCAACCACCGATGTCCCGTTGCGTCCAGTTTCGCAGTAGTAAGAATATAGCTAAGAGGATTGTTATCCGTCTTTATCACAAACTCAGCTCCATACAGATAGTCCTTTAACTTGTCTACCACTGCCCACTTTAAGGCTAGGAACTCCAACTTGTGGGTAGGGTAGTTCTTCTCTGAAGGCGTAAGGCTCCGGCTCACGTACACTACAGGCCTCAGCAATCCACCATACTCTTGATACAGGACTCCTCCTAGACCTTCTCTGCTGGCATCCACATGTAACTCATATGGCTTGTGAGGGTCCGCGTAGGCCAAGACAGGAGCTTGAGTTAGACTCTCTTTCAGCTTCAAGAAAGCACCTTCACATTGACTAGTCCATTCTCCCTGTATGGACTCTCGAGCTTTCCTTGGTCCTGGAGCTGACGGGTTTCGGTCAGAGACCTTGCAGCCTTCTTCTGTGCTTTCCTTCTGTAGGAGTTTGTTCAGTGGTTGAGCTATTTTTGCGAATCCTCCCACAAATCTTCGATAATAGGAACAGAACCCCAAGAAAGATCTAAGTTCAGTGACGTTTCGGGGTCTAGGCCAAGAAGCTACGGCCTCCAACTTCCGAGGATCTGTTGAAACACCTTCTGCTGAGACCACATGTCCCAAATACGTAACAGACGGTAGGCAGAATTGACATTTCTCCAGAGACAGTTTCAATCCCTCTTCATGGAGCCTCTTCAAGACCTTCTCCAAACGTTGCTCATGTTCTTCCAGAGTCTTCCCGAACACAATTATGTCATCCAGGTACACTAATACTTCGATCAGATTCATGTCCCCGACTGCCTTCTCCATTAACCGTTGGAACGTGGCTGGAGCCCCCATAAGGCCTTGAGGCATTCTGTTGAATTCAAAGAACCCCAGTGGACAGATGAACGCAGTCTTCTCTTTGTCTTCAGGATGCATTGGTATCTGGTGATACCCACTTCGCAGGTCTAGTACACTAAACCATTTTGCTCCAGACAAACACTGTAAGGCATCTTCTATCCGAGGAGTAGCATATTGGTCTGGGATGGTTCTCCGATTCAGCGTGCGATAGTCTATGCATAGGCAGACAGAACCATTCTTCTTCCGGACCATCACTATTGGAGATGCGTATGGACTCCTGGACTCTTGGATCACCTTGGTTCTTTGCAGTTCATTCAGCTGTTCTCGCAGATCATCCAAGTCTCCCAGCGGAACTCGTCTTGACCTTTCACGAAACGGCTTGTCTTCTTGTAATCGAATGCGGTGTTCAGTACTTTTAGCTAGGCCTACGTCGAACTCATCTTTCGAGAACAATTCTCTCCACTTTAGAACTTGAGACTGAAGACGTTTCTTCCATTCAGGTGAAATGGGAGCGTCCTTGGGGTAGAATCTTTTATCTGGAATCTCTTTATCCACTCCCCCTCCTAAATCGGTAGGAGAGAGAGGCGTAGCAGACGCTACTTGCCCGATAGGCATCCGTGCTTTAAGGACTACTGGAGAATCAGACACATTGCACACGCTGACTGAGACTCTTCCTCGTGTTCTTTTCAAAGCTTTAGTGGAGATTATTTCAGGAATTACTTCGACTCCGGCTTCACTCCCATGATTAAAATCAGTTTCCAGTACCACATAGGGACCTGGTTGCGATCCGTTCAACTTGACTGAAGCCCGGAAGCTCGCTACTTCTCCTGCTTGCAGAACCTTCTCTGTTCCTTCTAATCTCCATAGGCGCCCCACTTCGGCAGGTGCCTTCTGTTCTTCGACCATCCTCTGATAGACTGGACGTAACATTGGGTGTACTCCTTGAGTAGAACCTTCTTCCAATACGATAGGTGTCAGGAGACTTCGCACCAAATCAGTATTCGTCCCCACTATCATGGAACTCCTGTTTGCCCCTGAAGGCCGAGGACACACAATGGCCAATGCATCACAACCTCCGGACTGTCCGATAACTTCGGATCCGATCTCCAACTTCACCTGTAGATACCCGTCATAAGGGAGTTTCTCAGTTCCAATACCCCAGATTTCCAGGTCCTTCAATTTCTGTAGAGGAAGGTGCTTCAAGTGTTTCTCGTAGAAGTCTCGGTAGATCAATGTCACTTGAGCCCCTGAATCCAACAGGGCTTTCGTGTAGACTCCCTCCACTTGGATTGGCACAATAGGAGAAAGGACCTATCAGCTGGTCAGGAAACTTGGTGGTGGCACCAGGACACTTAGACCCAGTTTGTTGTACCCTGGCCTTCTTCTTGGCCCGTGTAGGTTTTGGGTGTGCATTGCTTCCCCATGACGTAGGTCCGGATGCTAAGGGAGTGACTCTTTCAGTCCTGGCAGGCTCAGCAGTTGCCGGACTTTGGCCCTCTCGCCCTCTTAGTCCTGGCTTGTTTTTTGGAGCGGGTTTCGACCTTCGGGCACCTAGGTTGCTCCTTCACTTGTGCCCTCTGGCGTTTCCCGCCGGTGAGGTAGATAACAGTCCTTCTAAGGCTTTCAAAAGCTCCTCAACTCTATTCCCTTCAGGCTTTCGGCCTTTGCATTGTGCGCAGAAGTGGCCCATTTCTCCACAACCGAAACATCTCTTCTTAGAGAGCGGAGACGCAGTCGCCTGCTGTGATTCGGTTGAAGGACCCTGGCTAGATGCCACAGCAACTCCGGTTGTCTGTATGCCTGTAAGGAACTTCTGCATTTCTGCCTGCATCTCTGTCACCTTCAACAATACTCGGCACAGTTCCGCGTGTGCCTGTTGCAATTCAGCTTGAGCTTCTTGTACTTTCTTAACAGTTTTGTGCAACTCACCATGTTCGGAGAGGTTTAATTCTTTGACAGCCCTCTCTGTGGATTTAAAAGCGATCAGATGCTCTTGCTCGTCCACGTAGGATCCGTAGGTATCTAACGAGTCGCTTTCAGGCTGCAAACAGTCGTTATGCCTCACAGGTTGCGCGTAAGCTCTTTCCCCTCGCCTGAAGGATTTTTCTTCCAGTAAAGCCTCCTCCTCTCTGACAGCTCGGATCAGTTCCAGGTACTTCAGTTCTTGATTACCTGCTCTACTTCTCAGCTGCAGCATCACTGGATCTAGAGGTTGAGAGCCCCTCAGGATCTGTTTTATTCGGATCTTATCCACTTCGGCCGGTTCGGCCCTTTCTTGAGGAGTATCTGGTGCAGAATCTTATCTAGGCGCCTCATGTATTCGGTCATTCTCTCACCTTTCCGCTGGTAGGTGTGTTCATACTGATATACAAGCTCTGCGGCCTTTTCCGTTCGCCCAAAAACTTCCTCCAGAACGTTCAAATAATCTAAAGCAGTGCAGTCTTTCTTACTCAATTTTAGGTTTCTCACCGCTTCTGATGCAGGTCCCTTTAAGCTCTCGGTGATCCTTTGCTTTTTCTGGGCTTCAGGGACGTCCCACTCATCCAGAGCCTGCATCGCCTGTTCCACCCATTCTTCGAAGGTTTCTTCTCCTGCCGGAGTTGGTACGTTTCCTGTAAAATTTCTCAACCGTCGATAACCCAAGTTAGTGTGCGGAGGGCTTGTTCTCTGACACTTAGCCAGCAAATCTCCAATAGCCACTATAAATTCAGGCCTGATCATGGCCAACGGACTGGGCGCGGGAACACTCGCGGATTCGCCACGTGGCGCACTTGGCTGAATCAGTTGGACTTCCACCTCATCGGTCAGCTTCAAGCTCGCGCCCTGAAAACACACTGGAACACCCTTTCTCCACTCAAAAAGAACATACATGTGAGAGGTATCCGGGTTCTCTTTAATGTCCAGGATTAAACCCCGATGATCTGGTGTCAGCGCGGCCACGGCCTGCCGAATCTGATCTTCAGCCCAAGTGTCTGCGGGAATATCCATGACTATACAACATTCTAACTGACTACTGTGCTCCTCACACCATTCGGCAGCAGTGTCTGGATCCATATTTAGCCCTTTAGATGCGGTTTTTCCAGAGACTGGATCCCGGAAACGAGCCCCCACGTTTAGCGCTCACTCCCGGAGGAGCCACTGAAATTGAACCTCGGGTCAGTCTCCCCGCACTAGGGAATAAATATACTCCAGCACCGTTGTGGATTTTATAAATTATATAGTTTACTAGAATAAATGGCATATAATGAATAATACGGTGTTCGAATATATATTTACAGTACTTCGTAATGCGGGAAACGCACAGCGGAAAATAAATACGATGTTTCGTAATTCAAGAAACGTGCAGCGGAAAATAAATGGATTAATTATCTTTAACCCCTTTTTTGATTGGGGAGTGAGTCCCGTACAGGTTGTGTCCCGGAATGTAAGTGTGTGTGTGTGTTATGATACCCGGGTACACTATTCAACTGGCCAGTGAATTTCTTAAGAGGTATCTTCGACTGGTCAAGTTGGGGCCCTGTGGGTTTTGGAAACAAACAGCAGCGTGCTTTCTTGGTTTTACAACGGCCTAGAAGGCCTCTCACCCATCCGCCAGATACTTAAGGCTCCGCTTGACCCAGGACGTCTCTCCGCTCGATATTGACTGGGGTTCTCTTGGCTTCTGGATCCGCTGTCTGGCTTTCTGTTCCTGCCGCGACTTGTCCAGCTTACCGCCTGCTCTCCCAGTCCGATCGACCTGCGGTACTCCTAATTCGGGGTCCTCTGGCTTCCGCAATAGCAGCTTGGGTAATCTTGTGGATCACTGGGTCTCCCTTTGGTAAGGCTGAGTAACCCGATCTGTAACTCCGTTAGGCCACACCTGCGCTCCGGCCTGGACACTGTTACATTCTGCAGCACTGTGTCTTGTCTCTCTCACTTTCTGGCGCGCTCTGCCAGCTCTCCCCACGAGGCTCAGGATGTAAGTCCCTGTGTCCCACCCACTTCCTGTGTCCGTTCCCAAAGCATGCCGGGAAATGTAGTCCCAATGTAATATTCAGTGTCTCACATTGCGCTTGTCTCCCTCCGGTGGCCAAAAATAGGTACTGCCACAATAAGGAATTAAACACAGCGCTACAGGAGTTATGCGCTTATAATCTTGCAATAGAAACTGAAAATTATCAGTGAAATGTATTTCAGAAGCCCCCTCAAATATTTATAATCAATCTTTATATGTTTTATATGTTTACATTATGCCCTTTTAGGGTTAATAAATTTTATTATAGTTCATTATCATTATTTTTTGATGCCTGAAGTGCAGAATAAAAATCTTATTTCGAGACCTCTGGTCTTTTAGTTCGATCCATTTATGTTAACGTTTTTCAGTATGAAAAATTCACCATCTAGATATCCAGTACCTTTACAGCAACAACTGCAAACCAAGCTTGGGAAGTTCTTCTATGCTGACAAGGAGGAGGACAGTTCCATCCCACTCACTGGACCATCAGGTTATAGTTTGCGGAGGCCAGACACCACCTGTAAGTGCTGTCATGGCATGTATTTCGGAGCCAAACCACAGGGCTCTAGGCCAGATGAGTGCATGCCTTGTTCTTGATAAGATGTCATATGATGTAACGTTGCATGTTGCGTTATGAAGGCTTTTTTCTGTGCTTTCTTTTCTCAAGAAGTTGAAGATATGCATCAGCGTTTGGCTCTATAAGACGACACATGGCTAAAGATACAGAGCCAGTATTTCTTTTTTGAGATCTGTATACCAGGACCATGTTGACCTTCCAAGTGACACGATTACAGACCTGAACCCTATATACAGTATGAGCTGATCCAGACCAGCTCTTCCTCTGGCCTTGCATTTCCCAGTATCTCTATCCGTTCCAGGACTTCTACCTGTTTCACAGAGCACTGGCCAACTCCCTATTTAAGGGCGTGACTCCTGAGTCATCCATGTGCGTTGGGTTTCTGCTCCACACCAGTTTTCCCTGCAGATCTAGTCAACCTTCTATCAACCTGTTATGCTCTCTGCTTGTTCAGATATGAGGCTGGGCTGTCCGGTTCACCATGGCTTTATTGCTGGACACTGAGGCCCCGTTCATACCTAAACGTTTAAGGCTAGGGTCAGATGAGCGCATTATGTACGGACTGTGCGTCCGTGCAGTACGGACGTACTTACTGACTGACAACAATGTAGTGGCCACACAGTGGGTTTTTTTTTCACTGATGGATTTTTTTGACTGATGTAGCAGGGAAAATAAATTAAAATGAAAAAACATTCTGTCCGTCAAAAATGCTGGACGTATACTGTAAATGCAGTCCATCTGACCTCGTTTCATCACTCAACACAAAGCTACACGGACGTTGTGGACGTGGCGCACTCCGCACGTCCGTTCTAGCAGTATTACGTTCTTGCCTAACCTGCGTCCGTTTGCCGCGTCCGCCATGCATCCGCACTTCTGTGCAGACGTACTTCGTGTGTGGGACTCCATTGGTCAGAATGCAATGCTGCCACGGACGTACAAATGTGCGGCAACACGGACGTGATAACTGCGCTCGTCTGACCCTAGCCTAAAGCGCGTTCCTGCGCGCTTTAAAACGCATGAACGGGGAAATCCCATGCTTTCCTCTGGGACCTGTTCACACCTAAGCGTTTTAAAGCGCACAGGAATGCACTTTAAAAAGTCCTACGCACAAAGAAGTATGGGAGCTTCTTTGGTGCGTATAGCAGCGCGCTCGCGGCCATAGACATAGCCGCGAACGCGCTGCAATGCGCGTTCGCAAGTTTTTCTTAAGCACGAACGTGCCTAGATAAAACGCGCGTATTGCGCGCATATAAAAAATGCCTAGGTGTGAACCCAGCCTAACTGTTATACACAGGCTTTGAATTACTACAGGAACACAGGATCCTGCATCTCCCTTCATAACTGCATCACACTAACTGACTCCTGAGGCGCGTTCAATACCTCAGCCGCTGCAAGTGCTAAGTTAGCAACTTGCCATTGAACGCCGTTCAGCCACTCAGCGCTCAGCACTGCTAACTTAGCACTTGCAGCGACCCGAGGAGATGCTGCGAGTAGCTGAGTGTGACGTATTAAAGATGACCGCCGCCATGAAGCAAGTAACAATTCCGTACAGCAAGATGGCCGCCGCCACGAAGCAAGTAACAATTCCGTACAGCAATGTTAATTTTGAGGTTTTTGTTCACCAAAGCACAAAATATTTATTTATTATTTCCCTCTGCACATAGACATATATTACAGTTCAATTTATATTTTGTTTCAGAAGTAAACATAACGTTTATTCAATAAAAACTATCATTTGTGGTGTGTGCATACAAAACGGAATTGTGCTGACTGCTTTTCTTTATTATATTTTGTCCGAGTGATACGAAAAACAATCTGCATCTTTCATTAAAAAATCGTCGGCCATTTTGGATTCAAAATTCGCATCCAAGCGTTCAACGACACTGCTGCAGCAAACTGAATTGCTGCGCTGCAGCAATTCAGCAGCTGCTCAGGTATTGAACGGGGCTCTGAAGATGGCTGCCGTGCCCTCTGACCTGTGTCATCCTGGGGAGGAGCCACTAGTTAAAGTGATAGCACATGTATAGTACAGTCTGCTATAACACCTTCCTCCCCACCCAAAAAAAACCCAGAACAACATAACGAAAACATCGTAACAAATCAACAACCATAACAATCAACCTCTGGCTTACCCACAGATCCTGCAATTACATCTGCAGTGAGTATCAGTCCTGTATGTCATAGAAACATAGAAACATAGAAAAATGTCGGCAGATAAGAACCTTTCGGCCCATCTAGTCTGCCCAATTACATGGATACTTTACCTGGATTTATCTTTTGTTTAGGATAGCCTTATGCCTATCCCATGCCTGCTTAAATTCAATTACTGTTTTGGCCTCTACCACTTCTACTGGAAGGCTGTTCCATGTATCCACCGGATCACCTTAGCTGTTGTTAATAATATCCTATAATTATATAGCGCCACATATTCCCCAGCGCTTTACAAGATCAGTGTGCAAGGAGTTGATACATTAGAATATCAGACATGGATGATGACCTGATTCAGGGGGACCCTGTTCCCTAGGGAATTTACAATCTGTGAGAGGTACAAGTATTTTGTGAGGTAGGCGCATCCTTATTGTTAGGTGTCTTTCCCAAGGGCACTCGCTGGTGGCATCTCCTGAGTCGGATCGAGTCGTCTTTCCATGATTGTAGAGCAGCGACCTGGTGGTTAGGTTGTACCCGCTTCTCGTAAAGACGAGACTTCTCCACAGTTGTATTGGAGGGATGTACTGAACGGGATTTGGATGTGCTGAACGGGATTTTGACTTGCTTCTCCACGGTTGAAGGGGAGAGTCATTACCACTGGACTCACCATCTGATATTGTGTGTAGGCAAGTATGTACTATTAGGTGTCTTGCCCAAGGACACTTACTGGAGAGGTGCTCCATCCGGGATTCGAACCTGGGTCTCCCCGGTTTTAGAGCAATGATGTCACTTCTCCTCTATCCATCCGGTACAGTTCTGTACCATCTTGCATCATATCATCTCACTGCCAGCTGTGCTGCTGTGTACCAAGCCTGCTGTGTTCATGTAATAAATACACAGAGGATGGTGAATGGCCACGCAACATGCATCCACCACCAAAACACCCCAGGTGGCCAGTACCAGAAACTAGAGGTTTCCCCTAAACCAAGAACACACAATATAAAAATATATATAACCTGGTACGGCGCAGATATTGCTGTTAGGGGTCCATGGATCCCACGAATGCATGAAAAATATAACAATACAGAATAATGGTGCAATACAGTGTGAATAGTTAGAGAATTGATGGATATTGGGATAGCTGTTCACTCACAAAGGTAGAGCCCAAACACTGGCTCAGAGTGGGTCCACGCCTGTGGGTTAATTGCCTTCAGACTTCTCAGGTGACCCCCACCTTAGCAGAATTTTTTCTTTATGCGTCGTATATAATGGGAAGCAGAAGAGAGAAGGACACTCCTTGCGCAGATCAGATATAACTTACATGTAAGCTTAAGGCGATCTTGTACTTACATTTGGAGGAGCCACATAGCTCTAGAAAAAAACGCCTATGGCACTACTACCTCCAAAATAAAGGGGTTAGTCAGAGAGCATCGAAATGTCGCTGACATTTCAGTGCTCTCTCGTTCTCCCACTTCCCTGCACTTCGGGGAATCAAAGTTCCCCACCCTGTGGTGAAATCTGCATTCACCGCAGGGTCCCCCGAGTGCAGGGAAATCCTATCGAAAAATTGCTTAACCCCCATGTTGAAATCCCACGAAAACCCACTGAAACGGCTGCAAAATACGCGTCGAACACGTCGGAAAATGCCGACAAGCCGTCGAACACAACGCAGACCAGCAGCCGGGAAAAAGCCGACAAGCTGAATAATAGGAGGAAAAAAAAATAAGATGATTTGAAAGTGTGAAAATTAAAAGGCTGTTTGCAAAAAAACTACTGAACAAAAATGCCTGGAAAATACATATAAGATCCTATGAATGATAATAATAAGTTAAAAAACGCTTTTAAAAAAATCCAGAAAAATGCCTAAAAGATTCTACAAAATCTATAAATAAAGAGACTTTTTACTGCAGATTAAAATAATAAACGGTTTATTAGATATTGCATAAAAACTGAATATTTTTAACATTGAAGCCTATGGGATTCACCTGAATAAACCTGCCGAATGAAACCACCGAACAGCAGGGCACATCGGCAAGTTTCACTGCTGTTCATTTGTTCTCTGAATAGATGAACCATTGCTTCTCTAAGGGGATTTCACTGCTGTCGCACAGGCAACGTACTTGCTGGCAGTTCGCCAAAATTTGGCGAACTGCCTGCGCTCTGAATAGCTGAATGGCCAGGAAATGTCACCATACAGGGAAATTCACTGTTCGTGACATTTTGGGGCCAGATCAGCTCTCTCTGAATAACCCTGTATGTGAATGATCCCATATACAGGGAATAAACCATATAGACATAGTCCTATTAAAGAGGCAAATAAAATGGCCATAAATTCAATTATTACAAATGTAATGCAGAAATTAGCCACAAGATTATACATAAAACATTATTCTGTATAAAAAATCTGAAACTGAACAAAAGTGATTTTATTATTATTTTCTAAAAATAAAAACTGAACACTGATCTCGCCCATTTTATTTTAGATAACTCTGAGTATACAAAACTTCAATGTGTGAAAGAAAGAAATCCTGTTTACTGTTGCACATTTATTTATTTTATGATTTTTTTATTTGTATTTAGCACATTAAGGCAAATGTTGGGTGCATTTTCTGTCATTAAGGGGTTAAGGCAGTGTGTGTGTGTGTCAGTCAGTGTGTCAGTGTCAAATAAAATCAGCATTCCAGCCTCAGCCAGAGCTTGATTTGGCAGAACTCAATTAGCCAGCAGCACGGAGGGAGATAAACAGCTGCTATTCTTGTTTTGAAGATCTCCATTAGAGCCCTATCAGATTTCTGGAGGCCAGTCAGAGACAAGTAGTCATGTAATCTTTCTTTTTTTAACACTGCCTAGCAACAGTTGAGAAGACCATGACACTGCTTAAAGGGACAAAACACATTTTATCAATCAGGCACATGTTAAATAACAGTAATAAAAAACAGAAAAAAATTATAGTTTACATTTTTTTATTCCACAAAATGTGGTAGGGCGCTGCCCCATCTGCCCTATGGACGAGCCACCTCTGGATCCCACCATGACTCACACCAGGTGCCACTGTGAAACTGAGTTTATTGGAATATAAGTATTCTTTAATCTCTTATCTAATTGCATGGCTCTTGCATGATGATTATAAGCAGATAACTCACATTTAATATTGTCTAACACTTGCCTTTCATGATTTGCGCTTTTGGAAACGTTTTCTTTATGTGCTGTATATGCATTTCTGGTAATATCTAGGAGGATTTATTACTTGCAGTAATTCTAGCCATCGCTGCATTTGTTTTAAATATTTACATACCCTATAGCGCATTTCTTTACATTACAACGCGTTTGTATTTTATGGGATATTTACGTTCAAAATGTCCCATGAGGCAAAAAGCCAAAACCATTGACGAAGTCTGGGGGGGTAGCGAGCATTTATACTACAGGATTAAAACTTGCAAAGCAAATCAGGGCTGCATGATCCTCCAAGTACGGTCACTGGTCTCCTTCATTTTCTATCCTCATAAAATAATCTTGCAGCAGGATCTTCCTCCAGATGTCAGAGAAACCTCTGTAGATGTTAGAATTCAGAGAGATGACACAGTCCTGGTTTGGGCATGTCTTCAGGCAGCTCTTGCAAGTGGAAGATTACCAGAAAATAGTTATAAAGAGATCCTTCAGACAGAACATGGACCATATGGTAAATGGCTGATATATATATCTATATACGTATATACAGGTGAAACTCGAAAAATTTGAATATGGTGCAAAAGTTCATTTATTTCAGTAATGCAACTTAAAAGGTGAAACTAATATATGAGACTCATTACATGCAAAGCGAGATAGTTCAAGCCGTGATTTGTCATAATTGTGATGATTCCGGTTACAGCTCATGAAAACCCAAATCCACAATCTCAGAAAATTAGAATATTACCTGCAATCAGTAAAACTAGGATTGTACATAGAACAATATGGGACCTCTGAAAAGTATAAGCTGCATATGTACTCAGTACTTGGTTTGGGCCCCTTTTGCAGCAATTACTGCCTCGTGCGGCAATGTGGCATGGAAGCTATCAACCTGTGGCACTGCTCAGGTGTTATGGAAGACCAGGATGCTTCAATAGCGGCCTTCAGCTCTTCTGCATTGTTTGGTCTCATGTCTCTCATCTTTCTCTTGGCAATGCCCCATAGATTCTCTATGGGGGTTCAGGTCAGGCGAGTTTGCTGGCCATCCAAGCACAGTAATCCCACGGTCATTGAACCAGGTTTTGGTGCTTTTGGCAGTGTGGGCAGGTGCCAAGTCCTGCTGAAAAATGAAGTCAGCGTCCCCATAAAGCTCGTCTGTGGAAGGAAGCATGAAGTGCTCCAAAATCTCCTGGTAGACGGCTGCGTTGACCCTGGACTTAATGAAGCAAAGTGGACCAACACCAGCAGATGACATGGCTCCCCAAATCGCTCCCGGCGACAAGAAGCGGTGGATCGGGCCACCATTGTCGCTACGGCACGAGAGGTGAGTATCGGATTTAATGGGGAAGAGGGTTGAGGGGTGCTAAATGATTTTGCATTTGCAAAATCCTTTAGCACCAGCTTTTAGAAGTATCAAATTGTTGTCTTGTGCGTCCCTGCAGTAATTAGCGCTAGGACTTTGTAATACCTTACTTATTAAAACGCTAATTAATGAATGCGCTCCCAATGTTATGTATAGGATATGCAAATTATAATAAACTCGCGGAAGCTAGCGCAAAAAAGATGCACTTGCGTTTGGAATGTAATATTTGGGCATGCGTTAAACACTAAACCTGGTGGCACTAACGGTAACGTTAACTATGGAATAGAGCCCAATGAGAATACTCATTGTGGGTGTAATTTTGGAGCGAAGCAAAGGAATTTTATTTATTGTAAATTAAATTTTTTGCAATAGCTCTCCATAATGTGGGGCAAAAGTTTTAGAACCTCAGGCATGGCAGCCTAGGTGCTGGGACTCTGTGTCTAAAACACGGATCCCCATCTGATTCACCATCCAGCTCCAGCTGCAGTAGTGCTTTCTGGCCAGCAGATGGTGACATCTGCCTGTCAAATATGGCTACTACAGTAAAAAATACATTGGGAAAATTCTCAAATATTTCTTACTGTATGATTCATGAAAAGTCATTTTCCACAAAAACAATGATTCCTGGTTTTTGGATTTATGGAAAACTACTTTGTAGTGAAGGGGCTAGAGACCCCCAACCTCAGCAGCCGCTGATTGACAGCCTTTAAAATAAATAACCCCCCTAATAATCAGAAATGTCATTGTTCCATTGTGTCATTCCCTTTAAAAGGTTATTCTTCCAGATAGAACAATTGGCTTTGGATCCCCTAACGTTGAGGTACAGAATGGAGGCTACGCGTGACATGATCATATGGTTTGAATAACTGTCCATACGTTCCATTTTAGAGAGGTGTCTTAAAAGATTTAGCCTTCTTCTAGCCTGGATGTGCACTAACCCCTTTATGAATTGGATTATAACTGGCTGTGAAATGAATTTAAATATTATTTCAAAACTCGATGAGTGACGATTAGGAGAAAGCAAGAAGAATAGTTTCTAGCACGCATCCAAAGTGGTAATAGTAATGTGATTTATAGATTAAATAAATACCCTTTTGGAGACTTTGTCTTTCTTTTACGCTTCGGATTTCACACATAAGTCAAGCAGACGTGTTTTATAAATTCCTGTCTCTTCATGTAACGCTAGAATAGAAGATATCTGAATATCATTTCAAAAACGCATTAAGATAATGTATACAGTCAATCACAGATCACAGAGGGGAGTGAGGAAAATGTACAAGATATTCTGTTTCTGCACCAATTTTCTTCTCAAACTATAAAATGCTCAACACCAAGCAATGGACCAGAAAACCGACCTAATGACTTTCTTTGTGTGGAATGTACATAAATGACATCACTAGGGGGTAAAAGTCAGTTCTGAAAGACCACTACTATCAGATATCATTCATGTGGCCTTATCGTACTTTGGGTAGCCTAGACAACACAATAGACCACCTGCAGCTGTGTCTAACCATTCACACCTCAAAGCCATTGCCTTTTCACTACTGTTTTATCCTATACCACAGCTGTAAAGTACCGGCTGGGTGGAGTAGAGGTAACATCACTGCTGTATTATTGGAGACAAAGGTTCGAATCCCGGGAAGAGCACCTCTCCAGTAAGTGTCCTTGGGCAAGACATCTAACGCTACATACTCGCCACCCAGGACATACTTGAAAATGAGAGTAATCTCAATGTATCCTTCCTGCTAAAATACTTTCTCAAAAAAAAAAGTAGCTCAGTAGGTTAATACAGCACATTTACAAACTGGTCAACTTTCACAGATTCTAGAGCGACCGACTGAGCCTCGGGCGCATGGAAGAAAGATTCTGTTTGATGCATTTGTTGCAATGTCTTTATTTACATTTTCCATAATTTTATTATAAAATGTCTATATTTTACTTTCCGAGGAACCAATTAATTTACCTCTGCGTGAGGTTATGTAATAATAATTTAAAGAAACGCTACCACCAAAAAATGACATTATTGTGTTTAGTATATGTTACTGATATCTTACATGCACTTTATTTTTCTCTTGATTAGTTAAGAAAATATTTTACTCAATATGTGTCACTGGGTGCATCAATTTTGTGTTGTAAACTGCCCCACCAGAGTATCTTTACATCACTTGTTCCTCACTGTGTGGTATCGGCCATAGAATGGACCAGAAAACCGACCTACTGACTTGCTTTGTGTGGAATGTATATAAATGACATCACTAGGGAGTAAAAGTCAGTGCTGAAAGACCACTACTATCAGATATCATTCTACTGCCATATCTCACTTTGGGTAGCCCAGACAACACAATGGACCACCTGCAGCCTTGTCTAAACATTCACTCCTCTAAGCCATTGCCATTTCACTACTGTTTTATCCTGTACCACAGCTGTAATGTGAGATGTGTGCTATATTCTGGAAAATGTTGCATCATGGGAAAAAACATAAAATGGAAACGGTTATATTTTTAATGCACAAGTAGTTCAGTTACAGCTTATTTTAGAGGTTGTGTTCCTTTAAGTTGACGCTGTGGCACGCTTATGTGATATATGGCATTTTGTATTTCAAAATTTTATTTTGCAATAAACGAAGGGTCACAGACTGACCAGCCAGGTGGCCTCACAGGGCCAGATAAGACATGCTCAGAGAAATCACATAAAACGGGGATCTCAAAAGAAACTGCAGAATATCAAAAATTGGGGGAGGGGATACAATAACAGGGGGGGATGTATAAACTCGTCAGGAGGGTCGATCCAGCAAGAGCAAAACAGAGCGATGGAGTTCGCTGGGGGGCACCAGGAAAACAAAAAGAAGAAAAAAAAAAAAAAAAAAGGAGAGGGGGAAAGGGTAGTGAGGGACTGCCAAATATATTGTGGTATTCCTGGCTCACCCCGGCAACCTTGAAGGAACTGAGGGCCATGGAAGAGGCCACTTGGCCGGGAGACCTGGGGCCAAAAGGGTGGACAGAGCCTAGGTAGTCACCCTAGTGGCTCGCCCAGGCTGCTTCCCAATGTCCTACACAAAAAAAAAAAAAAAAAAATAAGAAGAGGGGGCTTAAGTCCCAGTGCTCCAAACGAACACCAGACGAACACCACTATACCCAAAAATTCAGCAGGCATGACCATAAAATCAGTCAGGAGAACATAAAAAGGGGGGGAACAAAAAGTAAGAGGATAGGAACAGATAGCAGACATGAATAAGGGGGGGTTAATTCACAGACATCAGTGAGGGGGTGTCATCAGGGGGGGTAGACCATCAGCATCAAATGGGGGGGGTCTCGTCAAAAGAAAAGCGTTAGCCGATCCATCCGAAGTCCAGCATATAGGCCTTAGCCAGTGTCACGAAACTCGAGGGGGACCAAAGAGTCAGCCCATTTAGGCCCAGCGATCGGGAAACTAAGGCACAACATTTCCCTGCACCCTCCACTAGCTCCGCAGGGGAAGAAAATCCCACAGCAGTCCGCTCCAAGTGTAAGGGAAAAGATCCTCTGCATCACCATCTCCCGTGATGTCACGTTAGGGTGCCAGACCTCCGCAGCAGAAAGGCCCAAATTTCCAAGAGACACCGCAGTCTCGGCAATCAGTGTCTCAGCTGGCCGCCCGACTGCTGCGGCATGCAACTTATCATCCTCCGCCAGCAGCCTGGAGTCCTGCATTGTCCCGGCGCTCCCGGGGCACCGCTCTCCATCCTCCTCTGCGGCAGAGCAGCCAGCTGCCAGGGCCACGGTCGACGTATCTTCTGGCCAGTCTGCGACAGCTCGACACGAGGCCGCCTCCAACCGGGAGCTCACCTCCACAACCGCAGCTCTCACCTCCTGGAAATCCGCCTTCCACAGCGTGCGGAACTCCGCTATGAGGCGCCAGACCTCCCCCTCGTAAGCGGGCACAAGACATCAGGACGCTCGATAACAGCCGTCACCGCAGAAGAGGAAGCAGGCTCCACTAAGGCTTCGACATCCCGCTGGTGGGGGCCCTCCATCAAGCAGGACCCTCTGCCAATCCACTCCGCCATCAGGTCACTCCTCAAATCAGGTAAGATTACCCCAGGGGGAGAGTCGGCGACTCCCGCACAGGCTTCCAAGATGGCCACCTCCGGCTAGGCCGCAAATATCTTCAGTGTGCTCAAACTCCACCACAAACGGTAGATTGAGGGTTGCCTCGGGCCATAAATGATGCTCCAGCACAGCAGGAATTAAAATGACCCAGGCAACAGCTCTCCTGGACGGTGGGACGTATATAATATTGCCAGAAAGGCCAGGTCTTCAGAGAGCTCCGCAGAAACACGTCCACACTCATCCACTCACAGCTCCGCCCCCCCTGCTGAGCCATTTTAACCCCCAATGATCACTGGCTGCAGGAAGCTCAGATGATCATATATGGCATTTTGTAACCATATCCTCACCAATTTAAACCATAAGTCAAGTGTTTTTAAATCTTTGAATGTAGGTTTGGGCGGAATGTTCTGAATTTTGTGTGTCTTAGATACACCATTATGAAATATACATGTTTAGGAGCAGTGCAGCCCCCCGTCCCCGTTGTGTGCATAAGTTATATATAACCAATATGGCCGAAGTGAAGAAATATATCCTTTTCCTTTATGTTGTTGAGTGCAATGATCATTCACAGTACCTGCAGGTCCACTGAGATCAAGTGAAGTCGATCTGATATGATTCTGGAACAATGCAAAATTCAGTTTATTGCAAACGAGATTTGTTTACAAATGGGCCCCAGCACACACCCCTAAAAGTGCAACACATCCGACACAGCATCTGATGTGTTAAAATTGCTTGAAGCTTTGAGCTCTGCTTTTTCCTTCACAGAAACACGGAGCTCAACCTAAAGGATACATGTAGTAGCACTTTTTGGCCAGCGGGGGGAGCCATCTATCTGTCTATAGGACATAATCCATTGAACACATTGTACAGAGGAACACGTCCGTAAATAGTTACTCTGGGGGTAATGGAAAGTTACATTCCTTAAACGCCTGGTACTGCAAGTGGTTTTATGGAAACTAACGGGTTAAACGCAACGATTTGCAACAGCTATATTTAGAATTTTCAAAGAAGTGAAGAACATTAAAACGAATATGTGGAAGGTTTCTTTCGTTTGTATAAGGCTCAGAAAATCTGTCCATGACCTGCAAAAGTTGAAATCTCTTTATTAAGTAAAAGAAATAAAGAGAAATTCCAATTTTTAAAATAAAATAACTCTAGAATGTAGCGTTTAACAGAAAGAGGCGCTTCGGTGCCCCTTAATCACATTCTATTGTTCGTGGCGGGAGCAGAATCTTTTGTAGCCGGCAATATCTTTCGGGGGAATTATGGATAACATTGTCATAAACCTATCTTTCTAATTGGGAACAAATGATGCTTTTTGCCCAGAAACCTTTCATTTGGAGATATATTTAAGGGCATAAGGAAGCAATTTGCAATTTCTGTATTAAATATTAAAAGTGAACAAAGGGAATTGATATAAAGAAATTTCCTACACGATATTAATATGATTTGTCAGCGGGGATTTCTATATAAAACTACGAATAAAAATAGGTAATATCAATAAATCTTTAATGGTTTAATGTGGAAATAGGATAATTAATACATTCAATCTAAAAAACTGTTATGGATTGTATTAACAGATTTTCCACTTTTTCGCCTGATTCTGGCTGACGACACCTCTATTACTTTTCTTGTGTTTGCAGGGATATTCTCTCCATGGCTCCATCCTTGGAGATAAAGCCTATATATCGGGGTCTAGTCCTAAAAAAAAAAAAAGCCCGATGGCCAGTCCGGGCCGGGTTGTAGCGGTACTAATGTAGAGCCATTTCTCGAGTGCCGTGCTGCTTTTTTCTTTTATTAAACCATGTGACCATTGTCAGTATTATTTATTTATAAAGGATTTTACCAGGAAGGATACATTGAGATTTCTCTCCTTTTCGAGTGTCCTGGGTTCAAGAACATTGAGTCGTTGCATTTTATTACTTTGTATTTCTGTAAGATATTAAACAACACAAGTATACAGATTAACACAGAAATTAGGAAATATAGTCATTATGTTACATGTTTACAGGTGCATTCTGTATTGAGGTATGTCAGGGGTCAAGTAGTCCTGGGAAAAAAGTGAGGGAACTCACCCAAGAAGTCCACAAACCTCCCCCCATTACTTTAAGAAAAAAAGGATGTATGTTTACACTGCCCCCCCCCCGAGAAGCATGTGTAACCAGGCATAGACCCGTCAGAATTATATATACTGTATATCCAGCACAGACCCCAGAATTGTATATAACAAGCAGACCCCAGAATAATATGTACCGGCAGAGCCCATAATTTGTATACCAGCAGAGCCCAGGATTATACTTACCCAGACAGACCTCCTCCCGCGTGGTCCTCCGAGCTCCTGCGCACTGCCACCGGCTTCTTCCGATGTGAAGGATGTGACGCGAACTCGCGAGATCTCGGCAGTAGGCCGTGTCACAGCCTTCACAAGGCTGAAGACGGTGGCTGTGCGAAGGAGCAGGCAGGAAGCGCTCGGGGAACACGGGCCAGTCGAGGGGGCTGCTAGCAGAACGCGGTTAATGCGTTCCGCTAGCAGCCCCAGCGATAAACTAAATCGGCCCGCAGCTGGAACACGCATTCGAGCAACGGGCGAAGTGCAGGAACGCCGTTCCCATGCGTTCTTACAAGACTCAAGCCCTGAGGTATGTTAATAGGGAGCTCTTGAGTGACTTTATACTGGGGGAAGATTTGATGGTGTCTGGGAGGTTATTCCATAATTGTGGTGCTCTATAGGAAAATGAGGATCGAGCCACTTTGTTTTTGTATTGTGGTATTGTAAGTAAGGTGCTGGTGTCACGGTTCCCGGATCCAACCACGCAGTCCTTAAAGCCTAACACTCCACAGAGCCCAAAAGCAACCAACAGGGTAGCCGTAAAAGAATCCCTAACTGTCTGGTCCTTACAATTGGCCAGGTATATATATACTAGCTAGACAGAAAGGGTTAATCAAAGACAATGTCGTAATACAAAACCAGGTCAGCAACACGGGGGTAGTCAGACGAGCCAGAATCAGGAATACAGAGTTTAGAATGGTCAAAGGGAATAGCCGGGTCGATATCAGTGCAGGAGCGTAGTACAAGGAAATAGTCTAGGGCAACGGAAGGCAGAATAGTCAGAAAACAAGCAGAGGTCAATAACAGGTATAATCACGAGAGAATACAGGTACAGGGAGCTCAGGTATGGATAACCACGATCTGGCACTGCTTAGAAGGAACTGTTGGTTTTTAAAAGACCTGGACTCCTCTGATAGGTCCGCGTCACCAGACCGTGCCCCCCTCTCAAGCCGCGCCTCATGCAGCCACCTCCCTGCCTGTCTCTATTTAAACCGGGCACTGGCAAGCGAGCAGCATCAGACATGCTGCCGCCGAGCACACCGGAGGGGCTGGAAGCCCCCAGCGTTACAGCTGGTCCTGGATCGGAGGTTATATGATGAGGGAACTGCTGGAGGAAGCAGTCTATTCAGGTAGGATGGTAGCTACCCAGAAAAGCTCTTAAACACCAGGTTGGAAAGGTGAAGAGTGCATCTGGATACCAGTGACGGCCAGTTTAGCTCTTTTAACATGTCACAGTGGTGTGTCATGTAGTTACATTGTAGCACAAAGCAGCAGAATGAGTTCTACAATATAGTAAGTTTATGAAGGTGCGTTTGCGGAGCAGCTGCAAACACTACATCTCCGTATTCAATAGCCGGCATAAGCATTTGCTGTACAATTTGCTTTCTTACCGCGGGGCTCAGGCAGGATTTGTTTCTGTACAGGGCACCTAGTTTGGGGTAAAGCTTAGATGAGAGTTTTTCGATGTGGGACCAAAAGGTAGGTTTGGGTCCAACCACATACCTAGATATTTGAGAGAAGTGACTGTGGTCAACGTGCCATTTGATTTTGCCCTGACACATAGATGGGGAGGTTGTAATTTATGTAGTTTAGCTGCTATTACAAAGAGCATTGACATCATGCAGTTGACTTGAACAAGGATTGACTATGTGCTGTTATTAAAGGTACACTCTTGGCACATGACCATATAATTGAAATTAATTGTTCGTGGTGTGTTAAGTGTCCCCCTTCCTTTCACTCCCCCAGTTGTCCCTGGGGGGGCCGTGACAGCTTTCCAAATCAGAGGACTTCTTTCCACCTGGAAAGCTATCAACCAGATCTTGTGGACAGAAACTATTAGACCCAACTGATTGTCTGTTTGTTTGCTAGTCAGAGTGATGCCTCCTAGCCAAGATAGAGGGTTAGGGAGGTTTAATTAACCCCTTTTCTCTCCTCTACCACCACGTTTAACATAGAGTGCACTTTTAAGTGCCCTTTCCTCCTCCAGGATGATGCATAACATTCTGTAACTGATCCTCACTGCAGTCAGAAAATACTAAGAGACGTGACAATGTGTGTTCTTAGGCCCCCGGCACACGAGCGTATTTACGGCTCATGTGCGCCCGCAATTCCCTGCGTCCGTGCGTTTTTGACGGGGAAAGCCATCCACCGGACGTGAAAAAGCCCTCCCCGTCAAAAAGCTAAACGGACGCTGACAGGATACAAAGCGCGATTCTCCATAGGAGGATCGCGCTTTGTACGCTGAGCGCAGAGAGTGGAAGGAACGCCCACTTTCACGGACGTTCCTTCCTCTCTCTGTTAACGCTCGTGTGCCGGGGGCCTTACTGGTACAATGTGTTCAATTACTGGTACACGTCTAATTAATTCCAGAGGTGACAGAATTTTCCCCGTAGGTATTATCTTAGACACTTCGCATGCCACGATTTTCTTGTACAAACATGTTTTTTTTGGCCATTTGTTATTTTAATATATTTTTCTCCCACTCACCTCTCTGTCTAATCCCATGAAAAATAATTCTCTGATTCCAAAAAAAGTGTGTAATGAACAGCTCTGCGTCCAGCTACCACATGTTCCTTTGGCAGAATAAGCTATTAGCAAAGCATATTCTTCTGACGGCCAAGCAAACATCAGTGTGAATCATGTGGAAATGGTTTTCTCACAAATAACAATGCTTTGTGTGTCTGTGTGCGTTTTATTATTTATTTTTTCCATCATATTGACAACATTTCCCATATTTCTCTAGTAATTGCTTAACTGAACATCGGGTGTTGTTTTTCATAACGTTTATTTAATGTATTTCACTTTAGTTTGTGAAAAAGTAACAAAGGCTGACTGTGACTGATGCTACATTTGCAGTGAAAAAACTATAGGGGTTATTCAAAGAAGACCAGAATGGCCACGAAATGGCACCGAACAGTGAATTTCCCCATTCGGTGCAATTTCATGGCTATTCAAAAAGCTGGCGATTCGACCAATATTGGCGAATTGCCACCTTCAGTGGCAATGAAATCCCCATAGAGAAGCAATGGTTAATCTATTCAGAGAACACCGAACAGCAGAGAAATGTCATTGAAATGTCCTGCTGTTCGGTGGTTTCGTTCGACAGGTTTAAAAAGGTGAATCCCATAGGTTTCAATGTAAAAAAAATCCCTGTGGCGCAGTAATAAAGTTTAAAGATACTCCTTATGTGATATATCAATAGCTAGTTGCATGTACCATACAGATTCTCAGTATACAATACAAAGTGCAAACGTAGATCACAGAGGGTATAAATGCTAGTACAGCAGTCTATACATGCAATAGGAATAAAGTGCAAATGCAACGGTGAAAACACAATGTGATATTAAAAATCGAGGTTCAAGCTATGGTAACCAATACAGTCCATAAAAAGGACTATCTGCCAATGTTCGAGAGAGTCTTAGCTGTTGGTTTTCCAGTTCCTAAGTGGATGGGTGATGCATCAAAAGTGCTCAAAGTTAGTGTCAATATTACCCCTTCCACAAATGTAGCGGACTTGTTTGGACGTGTCTGTTCCTCTAATAGTCTTGATGAGCTCCGCAGCAGGAGATATAGATGGGAGAAAAAGGGGAGATAATAGTGCAAAACGTCTATATGTGTAATTCACAGTAAGTAAAAATTGCACACTTACAGATTCCAGAGCCTATTTGGATCCAGGCTTTTTTAATCTATGGAGGGCCTCCCCTTCCTCTTGCACTTCCTGTCCCCGCGCTGGAGGAAGAGGAGTGAGGTCAGGTGAGCAGTGTGACAAGAAGAGACCTCCATAGATTAAAAAGCCTGGATCCAAATAGGCTCTGGAATCTGTAAGTGTGCAATTTTTACTTACTGTGAATTACACATATAGACGTTTTGCACTATTATCTCCCCTTTTTCTCCCATCTATATCTCCTGCTGCGGAGCTCATCAAGACTATTAGGCTAGGGTCAGACGAACGCATTTTTCACGTGCGTTTAGCCGCACGAAATCACGGCCGTGCTAGCAGCAAATGACGTCCAATGCCGGGGAACATACGACGAACGGCCGCACGAAAGTTCGTCCGTGCAACGCAAGTGGCCAACGAACGCATTTTTTCGAGAACGTCAAACCGCTACTACTGACGTACAGAGTGCGCTGCGGCCGCATAGCGGCGTGTTTGCGTCATTGGGAGACGTCAGACGCTGCACACGTCCGGCCAACATAACGTCCAGACGCAAAAGGGTTTTATTGATGATCCATACAAAATCACGGACGAAAATGCACATCGTATGACCGCTATCGCGTATTCCGTGAAAAAATACGTCCATTCGTTCGAACGCACTTTTTCACGGACAACGTGAAAAATGCGTTCGTCTGACCCTAGCCTTAGAGGAACAGACACGTCCAAACAAGTCCGCTACATTTGTGGAAGGGGTAATATTGACACTAACTTTGAGCACTTTTGATGCATCACCCATCCACTTAGGAACTGGAAAACCAACAGCTAAGACTCTCTCGAACATTGGCAGATAGTCCTTTTTATGGACTGTATTGGTTACCATAGCTTGAACCTCGATTTTTAATATCACATTGTGTTTTCACCGTTGCATTTGCACTTTATTCCTATTGCATGTATAGATTGCTGTACTAGCATTTATACCCTCTGTGATCTACATTTGCACTTTGTATTGTATACTGAGAATCTGTATGGTACATGCAACTAGCTATTGATATATCACATAAGGAGTATCTTTAAACTTTATTACTGCGCCACTAGATACCCTATACTCTCTACCTGATCCTATCCGCACATCCTCTCGAGAGCCCGTGCTACCCTCTAGTCGGCAGCACCAACCCATATCGAAATATCTAGTTACGAACGCCTCCATCGAACCCTTTCATTTCCTAAAAAAAATCCCTGTTTTTCCTAAATATTTATTCAACTGTTTCTTTCCATTTGCAGCAAAAAGTTAATTTATTTATTTTTCAGGCAAAATTTTTAATTTCATTTTTTTTTATTTTTTTGTTTTTTGTTTTTGTTTTTTTTATTCTGTAACAGACCTTTTTATTCATAGGACCTTACATATTATTTCCAGGGCATTTTCATGCGCTTGTGTTTGTTTTTTTAAGAAACACGCTTTAAGGCGGGGGTCAGACGAGCGTAGTGTTCACATCCGTGATTGCGCCTAAAAGTACGTCCGTGATAGCATGACAGGAAGCCCATCGGAGCCCGACACACGAAGTACGTCCGCACTGAACTGCGGACGCACCACGGCCGCGGCAAACTGACGCAAGGCAGGCAAGAACGTACATCCCCTAGAACGGCCGCACAAAGTGCGCTGCGTCCGCAACGTCCGCATAGCTTTGTGTGTGAGTGATGGAACGTGGTCAGACGGACTGCATTTATACGTCCAGCATTTTTCACGGACAAAATGGTTTTGCTTTTTAATTTATTTTCCCTCCTACATCCGTCAAAATATAAACGTCAGTGAATAAACGGACTGTGTGGCCACTACTGCGTCTTCCGTACTGACGTCCGTCCGTGTGCACGGACGTACAGTCTGTAGAAATCACGCTCGTCTGACCCTAGCCTAAAAGTCCTGTTTTTTTCTTTACACCTGTTCGGCGGCTTGTCGGCTTTTTCTGGTGGCAGGTCGGCAGTCTGTTTGGGGGGGTCGTTGGCTTTTTTCAGGTCCATTCGATGGTCTGTTCGGGTGATCATCGGATGCATTTAGCGGTTTTTCAGTTTTTTCGATTCCTTTGACAGTTTTGAGGAGGTTTTGCAGCGTTTTTAGGTGATTTTGCGACGGTTTACTGACTCGACTACTTTGCAGCAGTTTCTTGTATTTTGGCAAACTGCCTGCAAGTACAGTGCCTGTCCGAAGGCAGCGAAATCCCTGATAGAGAAGCAATGGTTAATCTATTCACAGACACCGAACAGCAGTGAAAAGTTGTCGCATTGCACTGCTGTTCGGTGGTTTCATTTAGCAGGTTTAAGGTTGGGTCTGACTAACGCAGTGCGAATGCGCGTGCAGCCGCACTTAATCACGGCCGTAGTAGCAGCAAATGACGGCCAATGACGGGCAATATACGGAGTACGGCCGCACAAAAGTGCGGCCGCGCAATGCAAGTGGCAAACAAACGCATTTTTTTAGAGAACGTGATACCGCTAGTACTGACGTACAGAGTGCGCTGCGTCCACTAGCGGCGTGTGTGTGTGATTAGGAGACGTCAGACGCTGCTAATGTCCGGCCAATATAACGTCCAGACGCAAAAAGGGTTTTATTGATGATCTGTACAAAATCACAGACGAAAATGCACATCGTAGACTATGACCGCT
Organism: Leptobrachium leishanense; assembly: GCA_009667805.1. Classification (NCBI taxonomy): domain Eukaryota; kingdom Metazoa; phylum Chordata; class Amphibia; order Anura; family Megophryidae; genus Leptobrachium; species Leptobrachium leishanense. Next base: position 53,171,441 of record CM019067.1, on the reverse strand, counting down.
ATCGCGTATTCCGTGAAAAAATACGTCCATTCGTTCGAACGCACTTTTTCACGGACAACGCGAAAAATGCGTTAGTCTGACCCTAGCCTATTCAGGCGAATCCCATAGGCTTCAATGTTAAAAATATTCCCGATTTAATTCAATATCTAAAAAACCGTTTATTCTTTTAATTTGAAGCAAAAAGTCTCGTTATAAATTTTTTAGGATTTTTTCGGCAAAATATTTGTTTCCTTTTTTTCTAAGCATTTTTTTTCTTTTTCTGTAACAGACCTTTTTATTATCATTCATAGGATCTTATATGTAAATTCCAGCCATTTTCGTTCAGTAGTTTTTTTGCAAACAGCGTTTCAGGCTAGGGACAGATGAGCGCATTTTCTGCGGCCACCGTCAAAATGTACGTCGATGCGTGCGCACGCATTTTTTCACGGAATACGCTTAAGTGGTCAGACGATGCGCAATTCTGGACGTATTTCATGACGGTGGGGTAAAAAGAAGTCTAGGGAAATCCGGCTGTTTGAACGTTATGTAGGCCGCACACTAGCAGCGTCTGACGTCTCCTAATCACGCACACACGCTGCCATGCGGCCGCAGCGCACTCTGTACGTCAGTAGCAGCGGTTTCACGTTCTGAGAAAAATGCGTTCATTTGCTGGTTGCGTGGTGTCGGCGCACTTTCGTACGCACGTACTGCGTATATTGGCCGTCATTGCCCGTTATGTGCTGCTACTGCCGCCGTGATTTAGTGCGTCTGCACGCGCGTTCCGACTGCCCCACTCTGACCCTAGCCTCACTTTGAAACTTTCCAGCGTACTGATTTTTTCTTTTTTTTCTTTAGCCATTCGTCAGCTTGTCGGCTCTTTCTGGCGGCTGCTCTGCTCTGTGATCGGCGGCTTTTTCCAACGTGTTAGGCATGGTATTTTTGCGTCTGTTTCTGCGGTTTCTCGGTGAGTGCTCAGGGAGTGTTCGACGGGTTTTCCCTGAACTCCAGTGACCCTGCAGTGAATGCTGAATACAACGCAGGATGGGGAACTTTGATTCCCCGAAGTGCAAGGAACAAGAAAGCACCTTAACGTGAGACAATTAAGGTTCTTAATTCTGATTGGCTGAATCGCGTGAAAAAAACAGTCCGCACACTGATTTCTGCGCGCAGGTTTTTGCGCGTCTTTTTTACGCACGTTACTTTTTGACGGATGAAATAATGCGCGAGGATTGTAATACCAGCGTTAATTTACGCGCATTAACGTTTAACGCTTCGCGCAAAAATTCACACGCTTACCGTGCATTTTTGCGTAAAGAATGTAATAGAGTCCCATGTATTTTAAATAGACTTTAAACCTAGTTATTTTTTTTATATAATCAAATATCCAAGTAGATACCGTAGATACTCGAGTATAACGTGACCCGAATATAACGTGATGGATATAGCTTTATTATGGAAATGAGAGAATACTCAAGACTCGAATATAACGTGATGGATATAGCTTTATTATGGAAATGAGAGAATACTCAAGACTCGAATATAACGTGATGGATATAGCTTTATTATGGAAATGAGAGAATACTCAAGACTCGAATATAACGCAAGGAGCAAAATTTTACTGTACTTGTAAACAAGTAAAATCCTTCCAGATTCTCTTAACACAGTCAGGCTACCCCTCAGGCCAGGGTGCTCGGCTCTAGAATGATCGCAGTTGTTATTAAGTATGAAGCCGCCGGCCACCCGTCTTCTTTACTAGCGATTAGATGGCCAGCGGAGGCGAGTGAGGTGAAAGATTGGCTTAAACCGAGCATGCCCTATAGCCGTGATGGATCCCACCTCTCCCAAATCCGGGAGTTCCTTAAGTGTTTGCAAGCATCAAGGAGTCCACATTCACTTCAGCGAGACTGCCGGAACTTCCGGGAGACTTGGGATCCAGATCAAGGCAAGTTTTTTTTTACACGCGATGCAGATGTCTCGAATATAACGCGACCCCTCCAATTTTATTGTAAATTTTTCTCACCAAAATCTAGCGTTATACTCGAGTATCTACAGATTAAGATTGTTATTTATTTAAAAGTCCAAACTAAAAATGAGAATAAGTGAAGAATAGACAGGAAATATTCCGAGAAACTCATCCACTGCAAATATAATAATAAGAATGAACTTCTTGCGGTCAGTCACCCTTGAAGAAAAGTATTTAAAAAGATCGCTGTAATTATATCTAAAAGCTTTTGGCAACACTGCCGTGAAACTAAATCTGGAAGACTTTTCTCACTGCGAAAAAGACCTGAATTGTTACAATCCTCCAACTTGAAGAGCCTTTTGGGTTTTTCTTGAGCGCTGAAACGTCTGCCACATCATAGACATCACTTACATTCCAAGTGTAGTTAGACATGAAATAAAATACCGCGCTCCATGTTATATACAGAATGACATGGTGAATCGGAGGTTTCGTACAACTCGACACATGTTGCGAACTAGTCTGCTTTATAACAGAAAATACACGCGGAGGGAATTTCATTTTCAGAATGTGAAGGGGGTAATGCGGCGCGATGCACGTTATAAATATTTACTTTTCGGAAAAAAAAATACTCTCGGATTGCGCTTGGTTAAAAAAATAAATAAAAAAAATAAAAAAAAACTATTTTAATCAAAGCATGACTAAGTTAGTAAAATTTAATACATGCATACTTACATATAAAGGAATGCATATATCAAGAGACAAGTCTGCTCACATTTTGAATTAATTTAGCAGCCGGAGCCGTTAATGGATTTATATTCTTATTGAACCATATTGTTTATGAAAAGATCTGGTTTCTTTTCCATTGGCCCGTGTTCCCAGGCAATAAGTTCATTTATTTTGTGGAATGGAAGAGGCATATATCTCCCATTTAACTGCATAACTTAACCATTAGATTGCCAGCATAGACATCCAGTCGGAGCTGCATATCTTTACATTCCTCTTTCACTCTCAAACAAAGTGATCAGCTATTGTCATTGTGGATATACACTGCCCGGCCAAAAAAAAAAGTCACCACCTACCGTACAAGCTTGTTATGATCTATGGTTGGTTCAGGTGGTCAGGTCTAGGTTCAGCAACGTTATGTGTCCAAATAAATGAGCTCAGCTGACACCCTCAATATACTGAGCAGACCATCAACGTTTTTATTCTTCTCTGATGAAGCGGGCATATTCCAAGATGGCGATGCCAGGCTTCATCGGGCTCAAGTTGTGCAAGAGTGGTTCAGGGAGCATGAGACATCATTTTCTCACATGGATTGGCCACCGCACAGTCCTGACTTTAACCCCATTGAGAATCTTCAGGATAATGTGCTGGAGAAGACTTTACGCAGCGCTGCGACTCTCCCATCATCAATACAAGATCTTGGCCACAAACCAATGCGACTTTGGACGGAAATAATTGCTGTGACATTGTATGAGCTTATCACAATGATGCCACAGTGAGTGCATGCCGGTAATCAAAGAGAAAGACAATCCAACCAAGTATTAGCATGTGGGGCTTTTTTCTTGGCCAGGCAGTGTATTATAAATTTCCCATGTTTCTCAGCCATAGGTCCATATATATTTGGACACAGACACAATTTTAGGTTTTTCCGGTATTAACCAAAACCTATTTGAGCTATAGTTATATAATGGATATGGGCTGAAAGTGCGCACTCTCGGGTTTAATTTGAGAGTAGGTACATCCAAATTGGAAGAAGGGATTAGGAATTACAGCTCTTAAAATTAGACATCCCCCCTTTTTCAAGGAACCAAAAGTAATTGGACAATTAAATCAAAAAAGCTGTTTCATGGCCAGACGAGACTACTCCTTCATTATTTCTTCATCTATTATGCAGGTAAAAGGTCTGGAGTTGATTCTTAGGGCAGTATTTGCATATGGAATCTATTGCTGTGAACCTACATCATGCTGTCAAAGGAGCCTCCCATGCAAGTGAATCAGGCCGTAAGGCTTCAAAATCAAAACAAATCCATCAGAGAGATAGCAGCAACATTAAGAGCGGCCTAATCAAAAGTTTGGTACATTCTGAGGAAAGAAGAACGCACTGGTGAGCTCAGCAGCATAAAAAAGCCTGGACATCCATGGAAGACAACAGTGGTGGATGATCTCAGGATCCTCTCTATGGTAAAGAAAAACCCAATCACATCCAGACAAATGCAGGACACTCTCCAGTAGGTGGGCGTATCATTGTCAAAGTCTACAATCAAGAGAAGACTTCAAGAGAGCAAATACAGAGGGTTCACCACAAGGTGCAAACCATTCATTAGCCTGAAGAATATAAAAGCCAAATTAGACTTTGCCAAAACACATCTAAAAAAGACAGAACAGTTCTGGAAAAGCATTCTTTGGATGGATGAAACAAAAATTAATCTGTACCAGAACTACGGGAAGAAAAAATGTGGAGAAAACTTCGAACAGCTCATGATCCAAAGCACAAAATGTCATTAAACATGGTAGAGGCAGTGTTATGTCATGGGCATACACGGCTTCCAGTGGCACTGGGTCATTGGTGTTTATTGATGATGTGACAGAAGTAGCCGGATGAATTCAGCAGCGTTTAGAGATATACTGTCAGTCCAGATTCTGCCAAATGCAGCAAAGTTGATTGGACGGCGCTTTACAGTACAGATGGACAATGATCCAAAACACACTGCAAAAGTAACCCAGGAGTTTATGAAGGAAAAGAAGTGGAATAAATAAGTAAAAAACAAGGTATTTTAAAAAATAATAAAAAGGTCTGTTACAGAATAAAAAATGTGAATCAAAAATTCCGTCTGAAAAATATAAAAAATACATAAAGGTGTTCAATAAATAAATAAATAAATAAATAAGTATTTTTTGCTGAAAATGAAAAGACTCAATGGTCGAATAAAAAAAAACTAACAATATTTCTTACACTTTACACTGGATTCGCCTGTTTAAACCTGTCAAACTGAATCACTGAAAATCTGACACTTCAGTGCAGTTTGGCATTCTCCGAATAGATTAACCATAACTTCTCTGTGGGACAATTTCGCTGCTGCCGAAGATTGCCGAATTGCGGCAATCTGCACCGTATTTCGATGTCAATTTGCCTGTATTTGGCAAATTCAGTTTAGTTAATAGACGAACTTTCACGAAATTGCACCATACAGAGAAATTCACCGTACGGTGTAATTCGGAGGCAGGTTTGGTGCTTTCTGAGTAACTCCTTTAGTGAATCTGGGAAATTGGTGCAGGGGGTTGGATAATGGGGTGATAGGCATCAAGGACTCTTGATTTTCTTGTGACTCAGCCACAAGGGATTACACCATATAAAAACATATGTATGTCATGATTTAGATCTTTTTATCAATTCTAAAAGAAGACATATGTCCTCCAATCATTAATTCTCATTTTCAAACGCCCAATGGGTGTTCTGACTCTCTATAGTGCCCAATGGGTTAATACTGGAGCCAGAATTTCCACATACCCATCACGGCACGTTATCCTTTGGGCAGACACATTTGACTGGTTTGCTTTTAAGCATTTAATCAGTTGTGGCAAGTATTGTTCTCCCTATGCCTGGAACAATTCCATTTCCAAATCAGGCTAATGTTTCTTGATTTTCCAAACAAAAACATTTCTTGCTCATCCACTATTATTATTTTCCATCTCACTAGCAAATAGTTGTACATTGATAATGATAACATAGGTTGAGCATCCCTATTCTGGAATTCATGGGACCCAGAGTGAGCTCTGGGGTCATTGCTGTACAGGGATAAGTTTCAGGAGGTTATAATGAGTGACAATCCCTGTACAGTACAGATACAAGGTGTTACTGTAATTTCCATACACAGACATTATTTCACACAGATATTATTTTTATAGTCTATTGGTATTTTTTGGCAGCTGCTTTGCTAATGATCTCATTATGATCCTTATAAACCCTCATAAGCAGGAGATCGGAACATTTTATTATTTATCAGGGTTATTCAAAGAGTTGATCTGGCCCCAAAATGTAACTGGACTTGAAATTCAGCGAACAGTGACATTTCGTGGCCATTCGGCTATTCAGAGAGCAGGCAATTCACCAAATTCTGCCAAATTACAGGCACGTACGGTGCCTGTTCGGTGCCTGTCCGAGGGCAGTGAAATCCCCCATAGAGAAGCAATGCTTTGTCTATTCAGAGAACAAAAACAGCTGAGAAAAGTTGCCGAAAATGCCGTGCTGTTCGTTGGTTTAATGCAACAGGTTTATTCAGGCGAATCCCATAGGCTTCAATGTAAAAAATATTCCCGTTTTAATTCAATATCTAATAAAATGTTTATTATATACTGCAGTAAAAAGACTCTTTGTTCATAGATTTTTTTGGATCTTTATGGGATATTTTGTGATTTCTTTTTTTTGCAAACCTTTTTTTTTTTACATCGATTTCTCTTTTTTCTGTAACAGCCCTTTTTACTATCATCCATTGGATCTTATATGTAAATTCCCACATTTTCGTTCAATAGTTTTTTTGCAAATAGCGTTTTGACTTTCAAACTTTCAAGCGTACTGTTTTTCTTTTATTTTTACCTCGTTCGTCTGCGTGTCGGCTTTATCCGGTGGCTGCTCTGCACTGTGATCGGCGGCTAGTCGGGTTTCTCCTGCAGGCTTGGCGTGGTTAATCCAGCTGTTTCAGCGGGTTTTGTTGTGTGTTCGGCGGGTTTGCAATAAGTGTTCGGTGTGTTTGCGTCGAGTTTTCCCTGCACTATGGGGGGCCCTGTGGTGCTTCCTGAATACACCGCAGGGTTGCTGAACTGGGATCGCCGAATAACCCCGAAGTGCGTGGAATGAAAAGTCACCGAAAGTGACTTTTCGAATCTCTTTGAATAACCCTGTATATGTATCACATTGACTGTATTTGACACAAAGCCCATGTCTGCCTGTATGCTGATAATGTAGACCTTGTGCATAGTTTTGTAAGATAAAGGACACCCCATTAGAGTTCAGAACCTTTCATCCCAGCAATATTTCTGTAAAGGAAAAAACGAATACAATAAAATTTAAAAATACACAAATTTACATTCATTTCCTTTTTTTTCTGTCTAAGAACAGCAACTTCTGTGCAAAATTTCTATTTTCACCCTATAGTTAATTGTTAACTTCGCGTCCCACAGTTCAAATAAAATGTTGTGATAGTAAAGTCTTCAATAAAAAGTTCTTGGAAGTGAAGGTGTTAACAAGGAAAACCTCCTGGATACAAATTCCCAAATCCAAATGAAGGATTCAAGCCGCAATCCTGTACCTGTACACTGATCCGTGGGGTATAGTAATGCATTCATTGTGTCTCTCGCACAGAAGCCATGATTTCGGCATAAAGAAGTCCAGGCTTATGAGAAGATGCTGATCTCGGCGTCTGTGCGGAGCGGCGCTGCTTCTCTTCCATGTATGAAATATCAGCAGAGAATTCACCCATAATAGATAAAATGACAAAATACTGTTTCGGATATAAGAGGTCAATGATTGACAAATCAAGGTCACATAAAAGTTACCAGGAAAGGCTTAATGATCTTAACATGTACAGCTTGGAAAAAAGACGAGACAGAGGAGATATGATAGAAACCTTTAAATACGTAAAGGGAATCCACAAGGTAGAGGAAGGGAGTATATTTAAAAGGAAACAAAATAGCAAAACAAGAGGACATAGTCTTAGATTAGAGGGGCAAAGGTTTAAAAGTAACATCAGAAAGCATTATTTTACTGAGCGGGTGGTGGATACATGGAACAGTCTTCCAGTAGAAGTGGTAGAGGCCAAAACAGTAATTGAATTTAAGCAAGCATGGGATAGGCATAAGGCTATCCTAAACAAAAGATAAATCCAGGTAAAGTATCCATGTAATTGGGCAGACTAGATGGGCCGAAAGGTTCTTATCTGCCGAAATTTTTCTATGTTTCTATGTTTCTAAAATACGTACTAAGGCTGGCGGCACGCGAGCGTTTCTCAGAGAGAGGACGGAACGTCCGTGAGAGTAGACGTTCCTTCCACTCTGTGCGCTCAGCGTACAAAGTACGACCTCCTATGAAGGATCGCGCTTTGTATCCCCGTCAGCGTCCGTCTAGCTTTTTGACGGGGAGGGCTTTTTCACGTCCGGTGGTCGGCCCTCCCCGTCAAAACGGCACAGACGCAGGGAAGTGAGGTCGCACGAAAGCATAAGTGCGCTCGTATGCCGCCAGCCTAATGGAGGAAATCCTGTCCTTGAGAACTTGGGAGGTTTTTTTTTTCTTTTGAAGCGAATATGGCATATTTAACAAAGTGAAGAATAAAAATGAGCTGTTTCAATAAAACCATATTATCCACCTCCTGTTTTTTTATTAAAACCACAAGCCTCGCACCGGGCCACCACTTTCTTAACCCTATAAAAACAAGACTTTCTCTTTACAACATAGACCTCGATGATGCTCATAAAAGAGCTTGAAAGTCCTGGCAACCGTGTCAGATCTGAGATCCGTGGGGCGGGAAGTGGCCGACGGGGGCGTTATAATGACCCTATTTACATCACTGACAGTGTCTACATCCATAAAACGGGGCCTGTCATCCCCTTCGTTAATCAATTGTCTGAGCTTGCAGCCAATCCGGGCTGCCCACGCACAAGTGCCGCATTGCTACTCAGTCATGTATAGTCTTAAAAAGCCCAATGTTTATCTGCTTCAGCACCACGAACGCCATTAAACCGTGCATTTTCCGTCAGTCCTCCCAAAAACAATGGTACAGCCTGGGGCTGATGGGTGATTGGGAGGACTGAGGGAAAACCGTCTGTCACACGGTTGAATCATTTGACTTGATGGGCCATTAGCACAGCCCGATGGGGCGCTGATCTCGCAATCAAGAGATGGAGTCAATGGCTGCCAGTTGGTGCCTCAGCAGATGCATGGCTGGGGGATGCTGCTTGCCCCACCCCCATGCTGCTTCATGCCATCCTTAGTGTGTGCAGATGCGCCCCCAATGTGGAAATGTAAAAAAATATTGGATTCTGAAATAATCGGAATCAGACAATTCGGAATTTTGGAAACCTATGAAATATTCGGCTATTTTCGATTTTTCTAATCATTGTTTTATGTATAAAGCATAAAAAATGATTAGGGGGTTATGGTTAGGGCTAGTTTTAGGTTTAGGTTAGAGTTGTATTCTGTACTGTTCGTTACAGAATCCTAAAATAATGGATTCTGTAACGAACAGCCGTTTTGTTTATATGGGGATCCATGGAGACGGCGACGGTGAACGTCATCGGATCGCGCCAAGATTACCATGTCGGGACGCACCTGTGTTAGGAAATTTTTTCCCCACTAAGTATAAAAGGACGGCATGAGAATTAAAACGGTAACTTTTTCTTTTCTTTTATTTTTCGCTACTGATGAAGCACCGGGAAGGTGCGAAACGCGTTTAGCCTTTGCTTTTATTGCTTTTATTGTCCTCCATTTGTTTTTATTTCTGTGTATTGGAAATAAATGCCTTTAGTTTAAAGGCAAAAAAAGTTGCCTTTAACCTACGAGTTCGGTGAACGAGAGTACTGGAGAATTATCCTCTTTTTGGAGTCACGGGTAATCAAGTTGGCCCTAAAAAATCACTTGAAAGACGAGCATATGAGAGCTGGTAGCTCTCAAAAATCGTGAGTGTGCACTTGGCGATTTTCTGTCATTTTTAAATGATGAATCTAACATAATACGCTATGTAACCTATCCCCTTTTTTTTTGAGGTATTCATAAGATCGCACATGCTTTTCCATTGAAGGAAGCATTAAGAAATCATCAAGAAAGGGATATACCACCTTGCTGTAAGGATTGATTACCCTTTTCTTTATACGGTCTTTTTTTTTGGTGTGTCTATCTCCTATTTCCTATTGTATACATAGAGGAGCGCTACCCAATTTTGTGTGTATTTAACGTTAACTTGAGGTATTGGGGAGAATACCTCAATTCTGGGTCTTGTATAGCGACCCTCATCCTCTAGGGCATAAGCGCACTACTCCCATTGATTTATTGTGTTTATTAGAATAATTATGACTGCTGTGTGTATTGTCTCCTCGTATGCTTTTAGAACAGCTGGAACAGTGTCTGTGTGGGTTTCTGTGAAGCACTGACTTTGTGGCAGTGTCCACGTGTGTGTGTATGTGTGTGATTTTCTGCTGCTTTGCGATTCTGTCAAACGTGTGCTTTTAATGTAACGTCATGCTCCATGTAGACATATCGATGGCAGATGTTTTGAAGCCTTAATAAATTCTTCTTGTGCTCTTTGTTTTTAATAATTGTAATCGTATGGCGTAGTAGCCTGTATTCCAAGTAACAAATAACTAATTGTGCATCTGGTTCTGACATCTCACAGTAATGTCATAAGAGCTTAATGATAACTCAACGTAAGATAAGAGAGATTCGGATAATTGTTTGGCTCACTCGGTTGACCAGCATGGTGTCTGCATCATAGAAATGTGCTGATAAGAGATCTGGGCAGATAAAACAAGAGAATAACAGTTCAATGTGCAGCCGGGAAACAAATGGTTTGGCATGTATGATGGTTGTAGTGCTTAGTTAATATTAACAGACGTAATGTGCCAAAGAAACATTCCCATGCCCCTGTAATGGTTATAAAATATATATATAATGTGTTTCATAGTAGAAGATCAGGGGTAATGCAGGCTTTACATATTGAATAAAATGAAGAATTACTTTTCATCTGTTAAGTCAGAGCCGTTGCATCCATTAGGCCAACTAGGCAGTTGCCTAGGGTGCCATTAGGAAGAGGGTTGCCGCTCTGAGCTAATATAATGGTGGGCACTACAGTAGAAGTTATGCTCTGTTTAGAGCTCCTGTGGACTGTGCAGCAGCCCGCTCCTGCCTTTAGCCCAGCACAGCTGATGGCCACCAGAGCTCTCTGATTGTGAGCGCCCTCTGCCTGCGAGTTCACGGTGAGCTGCTAATAGAACAGGCACTGCCGGGAATTGTAAATTGTGGGGACGGGATTCCGTAGATCCCTTGTTCCTACACGGGCTACTTTCAAGTGTCTAGACCAGGGGGGGGGGTCAGCAACTGTAGCCCTGTTTTGCCACTACATCTCCCATGATGCTCAGCTACTCATTAGCCTGGTGGGGTCTTGTAGGAAATGCAGTTTGAGAAACACCAGGAAGGCCAGGACTACTGACCCCATGGTCTATATCCCAAAAGAATATGAGACATAATAGGGAAGCAGAAAACAATGTCTGGTGTGGAAACACTGGGGAGTGCAGGGGCAGTAAAACATTTTTTTCCCCCTAGGGTGGCAGAAGTCCTTGCACTGGGCCTGGTTACAGTAGTTCTGTATGCACAGTGTTCCTTTTTTTTCGACTGTAAATGCAAGTATACTGTAGCGCTGGTTTAAAACACTGTTGCTGTAGTGCTTATTTTTGGCCACCAGAGGGAGACAAGCGCAATGTAAGAGACACTGGACCATGGGACAACGTTTTCCAGCATGCTTTGCGCCGGGAACCGGAAGTGGGTGGGGAGAAACAGACTTACATCCGCAGCCTCGTGCAGGGGAAACCCAGAGCGCCCCGAGGAGTGAAGAGAGCAAGACGCACATGAGACAGACAACGATCGTGACCAGGCCGGAGCGCAGGTGCAGCCTTGCGGAGCTGGAGATCGGTTCACATTACTTGTCAGAGACCTCGCGATCCACCGCTGATAAGTTTATACAGAAACAGAGTAGCTGAAGGACCCCAAGTTAGCAGACCGCAGATGACCTAATGGGAGTGCAGGGGGTGAGCTGAGCATCTTGTGGCAGAAACGGACAAGCGGATCCGGTGGCACAGAGTCCCAGTCAAGCCAAGCGGAGAGACGTCCTGGGTCGAGCAGAGCACAGAGTATCTGGCGGATGGGTGAGAGGCCTTCCCGGCCACAGTAAAAATAATAAAGCACGCTGCAAGTTTGTCTAAACCTACAGGGCCCCAACGTGACTAGTCGAAGACACCTGTAAATTATTCACTGGCCAGTTGAATCTTGTACCCGGGTACCAACACACGCATACACGTACACCTTTTTGGGACACAACCTGTACGGGACTCACATTCCAACAACGAAGGGGTTAATATTCATTTTCCTTTTTCCGCTACGCGTTTCTCGCATTACGAACACCTGTAAATATATATGTATACCGTGCTGCTTTATATATGCCAGTTTATTTGAGATCAGTAAACTATATAACGTATAAAATCCACAACAGTGCTGGTGTATATTTATTCCCTAGTGCGGGGAGACTGACCCGAGGTTTAAATTCAGCGGCTCCTCCGGGAGTGAGCGCTACAATACTAACAGGGTTATTCAGAGAGCAGTGAAAACCAGGAGAATTGGCAGGAGAAGAGAACAATCTAGACCAAATAGCCGATTTGGAATGTGAGATAAATGGGAGAATTTTTCTGGTTTGGCTATTTTGACCTAGAATTTTCACGTCTCCAGCCATTCTCCTGAGTTTCACCTCTCTCTGAATAACCCTGTTAGCAAAACAGAGCACGGATCCCCTGTAACCAGGGTTTAGCACGTACCGTTTTGTGTGTCCCTGGTGCACAGTTGGTCTTTAAATATGGCCAAAACATGCAGTTGATGGAAACGCGTCTCCTCCCCGAGATGGTTGTGTGTGATCTATATTAGTGGATTATATCATATGTCATGTGGACTTCTAAAGGATAACCATTTTGCAGTCAGTTTCAAAAACATTTATGACTCAATTGTGTTTCTTTGATCTTAAATGTTTCAGTAAATTAATGTGTATGTTCCAATGTTGTCTGAAGCAAAGCTCTAGTGCGTAAGTTATTATACATGGCTTAAATGACTCTTATCAATCTAAACACGCTCTGCATATATCCCACATGGTGCCTGTTCTAGGGAGAATGATATTCTAAACAATGACATCTGGAGGGTTCAATCACTCAATAGTGAGCTATGGTGACTTTCAAAATTAGGGCCAAGCAGTTGTGTTCACTGATCTTGCACATAGTTCAGTGTGTGCACACAGTGTAGATCAGTGTTTCCCAAACCTTGGTCCTCAGGTCCCCCTAAGGCTGCGGTCACACGAGCGCACTGAGCGTGTCCGTGTGACCGGACTTCCGAGCAGCTGTGTGATGGCTGGACAGGGAGGACCAGACGGGGTAGCATGCGCACTAGTTGCACGCACTACCACCGGACATGATTTCAGCCTCCCCGTCAAAATGCTGCGACGGACACAGATGGGACTACAAAGCGCGATCCTCCATAGGAGGATCTTGCATTTTAGCGCTGAGTGCACTAACTGCACTCAGCGGGGCGGCCAGACGGGCGTCAGAGTGGAAGGAATGTCCACTCTCATGGACGTTCCTTTCACTTTGAAACACGCTCATGTGACCCCCAGCCCAGGGGTCAGCAAACTTGGCTCCCTGATGTTTTGGGAACTACATCTCCCATGATGCTCAGTCACCCATTAGTCTCCTAACAGGCCGTGTTTTAAGGGTTACCTTGGGGAAATGCAGACTGAATCCTGCAATCACTGAGCAGCAAATCATATCACATGTGCTGTGTTTCATATATCCTGCAATCCTGGCCTGTTAGGGGGACTTGAGGACCAGAGATAGGAACCACTGGTCTAGATGGACAGAAAGACAGCTATAACACTACAGAGCAAACCCACCTCCGATAAAATCATGGGGACTTAACTGCGTTTTTTGAGACCCTATGGAGAGTTGTGCAAGATCGCGTGTTTGAGAGCTTGCAGAAACGTGTTTTTCTGACAGCAGGACAGTGGGTGAACTATTTATTCATTGTGTGTTTATGGGTGGACTAGACCCAACACACAGAGTAAGAACCTGAGGTACCAATAGATAACGTAACACCAGTCCTAGAAGTGGCCGGGCTTGAGATAGGTATCTAGGGACAGTGGCGTCACTAGGGTCGGTGTCACCCGGTGCGGTAATTTATGGTGTCACCCCCCCGAGTTTTTCAGATTTTTTTTTTAACTACTCTTACTCCTAAATCAGTATTCCCATATAACACTGAATGCTCATACACACAGCGCACATTACTGTGAGGTTTATTGCTGTGGAGCTCTCTCATATGCTCACACAACTTTTTGCCAACTGCCAGCAAGTACGTTGCCTGTTCGAAGGCAGTGAAAGCACACATGGATATATATTGCCCCCAGCAGCTCTGGATATATATTGCCCCCAGCAGCTCACCCATGGATATATATTGCCCCAGCTCACATATGGATATATTGCGCCTCAGCTCACACATGGATATATTGCCCCAGACCAGCTCACACATGGATATATTGCCCCAGACCAGCTCACACATGGATATATTGCCCCAGACCAGCTCACACATGGATATTGCCCCAGCTCTCATGGATATTGCCCCCAGCACACATGGATATGCCCCCAGCTCCTCTCATGGATATTGCCCCAGCTCCTCTCATGTATATACTGCCCCAGCTGCTCTCATTGATAATGCTCCAGCTGCTCTCATGGATTTTGCCCCAGCTCATGGATATACTGCCCCAGCAGCTCATGGATATACTGCCCCAGCAGCTCATGGATATACTGCCCCAGCAGCTCATGGATATGCCCCAGCAGCTCATGGATATGCCCCAGCTCATTGATATGCCCCCAGCTCATTGATATGCCCCCAGCTCCTCATGGATATGCCCCAGCACCTCATGGATATGCCCCAGCACCTCATGGATATGCCCCAGCACCTCATGGATTTGCCCCAGCACCTCATGGATTTGCCCCAGCTCCTCATGGATATGCCCCAGGCCCCCATGGATTTGCCCCAGCTCCTCATGGATTTGCCCCAGCAGCTCATGGATTTGCCCCAGCAGTTTATGGATTTGCCCCAGCAGCTCATGGATTTGCCCCAGCAGTTTATGGATTTGCCCCAGCTCCTCATGGATATGCCCCAGCAGCTCATGGATTTGCCCCAGCAGCTCATGGATTTGCCCCAGCAGCTTATGGATTTGCCCCAGCAGGTTATGGATTTGCCCCAGCTCCTCATGGATATGCCCCAGCAGCTCATGGATTTGCCCCAGCACCTCATGGATTTGCCCCAGCAGGTTATGGATTTGCCCCAGCTCCTCATGGATATGCCCCAGGCCCCATGGATTTGCCCCAGCTCCTCGTGGATTTGCCCCAGCAGCTCATGGATTTGCCCCAGCTCCTCATGGATTTGCCCCAGCAGCTTATGGATTTGCCCCAGCAGCTCATGGATTTGCCCCAGCAGCTTATGGATTTGCCCCAGCAGCTCATGGATTTGCCCCAGCAGCTTATGGATTTGCCCCAGCAGCTCATGGATTTGCCCCAGCAGCTCATGGATTTGCCCCAGCAGCTCATGGATTTGCCCCAGCAGGTTATGGATTTGCCCCAGCTCCTCATGGATTTGCCCCAGCTCACCTCCTGGTCCTGGTCCTGGTCCCAGCACATGGATAGCGGCCCAGGCAGCACCTCTCCGCCGCGTTTTTCGCTCCTTCTGAGCGTCCGGCGCGCGCAGCTTGGGCGCTCGTCTGGGGGAGCCACGTGACCAGCCGCGATTGGCTGGTGACGTATTTCCTCCAGGCGAGCGCCGAAGCTGCGTGCTTCGGACGCTCGCACGGAGCGAATACGCGGCGGTGGCGGGCGGTGGGTGAGACACCCGCCCTTAGGGTGACGGTGTCACCCTAAAGGCGGGTGTCACCTGGTGCGGGCCGCACCCACCGCCCCCACGTTACGACGCCACTGTCTAGGGATAAGATAAATACACAAGTAGAAACAAAACAGGGAAAGGGAGGAAAAAAAAACACCTCAGAAAACCAGCAATTAGTAATGGCCGCCGGGCTGAACAGAGGGAGAACTGAAGACAGCAGTCGAGTAGACAAGCCAGGGTCGAGGGATACAGAGGCAAATGTAGTCGAATAAACTAAGCCCAGTCGGGGATACCAGAATAGTCAATAACAAGTCAAGACTATAACAGGAGAATGATAACACAACAGGAACACACTAAAGGGTCGCGAGAAGGGAACCAGGAAGCAGGACGCCGGAGAATGTGATTGCGAGAGGTCAGCGAGGGAGCGCAGGTACAGGTATCCAGCCCAACTGTGGCTCGGGGTTACCGTTTTCAACATTTTAACTTAACCCCGAGCCACACAGGAAAACCGCCAGAGAGGTTAAATAATAAAAAGTAAGTTTTCCTTTAATCCATTGTAATTTATTGCCCAGAGGCCCTGTGTCCTCCTGTGTGAAATATTTACCTCTCCTGCAATTTATGACTGCCTTTGGATATTGTTTTCCAGGTACTGCGGAAAGCACAGCACAGAAACAATCTTTAAAACAAGTACACATTGCCGGTGAGTCTTGGTTATTATTTAATGTTCTATCTGCATGACAAATGAATCCCGCGACATCTGTAAATAAATATAATTCATATGTCTTTCTCTTTTTTGTTTCTTTTAAGTTAGTTCAAAGATTAAAGATATACATGGAATGTGTATAGCTTTGCCGCACCTGTCAATTTACTCTGTTGGGAACTTAATTTAAATAAATATTACGCACACGCACGCCAGAGTCGTGGCGCTCTGTCTGCTGGATCCTGTAACGCGCGCGCGCGCACACACGAGCACAGCGACTAAATCAGCAGCTGGTTTCATTCTGGACATGTTAGATATGTTAAGCAAACAGCAATTCCAAGTTTATTTATTAAATGGAAATGTTAAGATTTCTCATAATCACACACAAAAAAAAATGGCTCCCCAGCACATTTAATACTTTGAAAAAGGCAATTTATTTCAGCTTTAGAGAGGGAGAAATGTATATTACTTCCCGCGTCTCTTAAAAAAGTGATCATGGTAGTCTGTGTGCGCTTTGGAAATCATAGAACAAAATTAGGTTTAACCCCTTCTGAACACATATATATAAAATATCCCAGTCAATCTAGGGAGTTTCATAAGTCAGCTAACACGTAACCCCTTCACTACCAAGTGATTTTCCCCAAACAATTGTCAGAAACCAGTGTTTTTTTGTAAAATAATTTTTAATTAATTATACAGTAAGAAATATTTGGGCATTTTCCCATTTTATTTCTTAATGTAAGTAACCTATTTGGCCAGTAGATGGCACCATCTACTGCCAAATTGAGTTACAGCCTTACAGCTGCATCTGTTTTGTTTTTTCACTGCATCTGCTGCTGAAAGCCTGATGTAAGGGCATCATCAGCCAATTTTACAGTTTTAGCTCTTTGGGGATTATGCCCACAGGGCTAAAACTTTGGGGGCACCTTCTGCAGCCCAAAAGCAAAATAAATTAATTTGCCATATAAAGGTCCATTAAAAATAATAAAAAGATCTGTTACAAAATTAAAAAGTCTTTTAAAAATAAAAAAACAAAATGTCTAAAATAAATTGCAAAAAGATCAAAATAAGTGTTTTTGCAAAGTAATAAAAGAATATATTGCATTTTTAAAATATTTTTTTTAAAAAAAAGTCAGGCCTAGGTGAGCCCCAGGCAGCCGGCTGACCTAGGCAAGCCCCAGGCTAAGGCTGGGGTCAGACCAGCGCACTTTTAACGTGCGTTTAGGCGCACTTAATCACAGCCGCAGTAGCAGCAAATGAAGGGGAATGACAGTCAATATCCGAAGTCCGGCCGCACGAAAGTCAGGCCGTGCAACGCAAGTGGAATTTGAACGCATTTTTTCGAGTACGCAGAACCGCTAGTACTGACGTACAGAGTGCGCTGCAGCGGCATAGCGGCGTGTGTGCGTGATTAGGAGATGTCAGAAGCTGCTTATGTCCAGCCTACATAACGTCCAGACCGAAAAAAGTGTTTTATTGACCATCCGTAAAAAAAAAAATCACACACGAAAATGAGCGTCGTCTGACCGTTTTTGCGCATTCCGTGAAAAAATACGTCAATGCGTTCGGACGCAATTTTTGACGTTCGCGGGGAAAAATGCTTTCGTTTGACCCTAGCCTAGGGGCAGGCGGGTGGCTGGCCGAACTAAGTGAGCCCTAGGCTGCGGGCAGGTTTAGCCGGGCAGCCAACCTAGGCAAGCCCCAGGTTCTGTGCGGGCAGGCCTAGTCAGCTGGCCGACCTAGGCGAGCCCAAGGCTCAGGCACAGTCAGACGGCTGGTCAAACGGCCCACTGAGCCATTGGCCCATCAGGATTCTCTCGGTAGTCCCGATGGCCAGTACATGCCTGCCATATCATATTACCTATCCCTCTCCTCACCTACCACCACCTCATGTCACTTCCATGTCCTCACTATTTCTGTAACACTAGTGCTAGTGATCCTGACGACCAATAAAACTCCTCTAGACTTCTTGTACCCCAACTCCTCTAGATTGTAAGCTCCTCTGAGGAGGCCTGCTACACCTCGTTTCTGTTCCTATGTTTAGTTATTATAAAACTTTTGGCGCTATATAACTGATGACGATAATCATAAAAAGTGGAGCCATTGTACTTAATGGCTGTAGGCGTTATTCTGATAGACAACTTTACTTTGTGTGAGAGCTGTTAACAAAGGGTCTGCCAGAGAACAATGAGCTATTCATTGGTAGAACACAATTCTCGACTCAAGCCTGTGTACAGAAACGAAATCATTTACTACTGCAAAATAAGCAAATTAAAAATGTCGTTACATACCTCTGGTCCCAGGATGCAGAGGGCGATAATTTGTCCAGTGCTAGTTAAAGGGACACTATTAAAAAACAGCTGTGCTGCTCCTCTTCTTTACTCCAGAACCTGGAAACCCCTGAAGCTTTTCTAATTCTCCTACGCAATGTGTGTAGCGAAGGAACCGCAAATTGTGCAGCACTATGGGACTTGCGCACTTTACATAGTAGCGCCTGCGGAGAACGATGGATCAGAGCTACGCGCATGCACAGATCCAATTCATCGCTGCCACTCTGAGAACGCTCTTGTGACAAATCTCTGTACCCCGACAAGGTCACATCTGCCAATGCTGCTTCCTTGCAAGACCTCTCGTGTTCCACCCAGGCAGTCTCCCGTGCCTCCGTCCAGTCCTCAGACGAAGCTCAGGGACCGGGACACATAGGAAGCCCCCTAGCATCCCCCCAGAAATAAGATGAGGCTGTAGATCTGAGGTCTTTCAGGGTTGGAATAGAACTGGTTTTAATCAGGGACACTCACACATACATTTATATGGTCACACATGGGTCATTTACATAGACAACCTCCCCCCCCAGAAACTGTTGGGGGACCTAATTACACTGAAACAGCTGGGCAAACATTTGCCTTTTGGAAGGTGAAGCAGCATAATTAGATTAGGGACCGACAATAAAATCAAACATTACTTAACATTTCTAATGAGGCAGGACAATGGGAACCGGGATAAGTGATTACAGTCAGCAGATTAACAACAATCTAAATAGAAATAGATGAACACATTCTTGAAAGGGTAAACCTGGACGTTAATCCTTTCAACAAATCAGACAATAACATTCTTGCATAAACACAGATTACACAAACCATCTGCACGAGAGGACATTGCAAATAATAAAGAACCTCAGTCCAGCAACCCAAACCCATCTCCATGACCACACACCCTAAGTCCAAATGATGCACGTCACAGCTCTCTACCTCAATTGTTCTCAGAGAGGGTGATGTCGGTGCACTCTCTGTGTGCCAACATCACAAGTGGTTGATCTGGAGACCGGCAGCTGGGAAATTCAAAAATCTTGGCTGCTGGTGATGCTGAGTAGGATGGTGGAAACTCCTTCACTTCACCCCGCAATATCTCCAGATCGGGGGAGATGAGGGCACTCCTCACATCATGTCCACTTTATAAAGTGATCAGGGTGAGTAGAGTGTGTCTTTAAACTACTACATGTATTATCTGTCTGTAGCGTATACATTTTGCACAGCACAGTCCTTACAGCAGGTTTCACATGGGAGCTGTGCTGTGTGAGATGTATGGCTTGTGCTTGTTAGTTGAGCACAGGCTGCGATATGCTTCGTACAGCAGCAACTGTATCAGTCTCATCAAAGTCAGCATCAGCCAACTCCAAAGTCAGATTTCAGGGTGGTCTGATAAGATTTTGGGGAGTGGTGGAAAGCTCTCACACAATTCTCACCACCGCAGGAGTATATATCTATATCACATACAGATTCTTTCCACTTCAGACAAACAGCTTATTGAGCTGAGCTAGGAGGCCATTTTTTAAATTAAATATTAAAATGATAAAATCTTTATGCACAAACAAAGCAAACGTTTGCTTTTGGGTATTGTAAATAAATTAGGTTTATCGACCTAATAAAACCTAAGCGTGGTGGGTGTTTAACTGTGGCGATAAATGGAAAAATCAATGTTTGGTTCTCGACGCTCAGCTTTTAGTGATCAGTCACGAAATAATTGGGCATATTGTTCCCATGTAAAGGCTGTTAATCTCATTTACAAGTTCTTTTAAAATAAGGAATCATTGTCTGAATCGATTTTAATGATGATGTAAATTTAAGTTATGTGGTGCCTCTGTAAGAACGTTTACTGTATCGCATAGATTTTAAATAAACCATTTCACTTGTATCAATAGTTCTGCAATATATGCTATAGACATTCGTACAGATGAAGCCGAGGGTCCAGGTGGGCAGCTGGAACTGAAACAAGGGTGATCTCATTATTTGGAGCGGTCCATCATCGTCGGCTCCTATACGGAAAATGTGCTGGGTAATTACTAGCTGTTTTTAAGAATCAAAGGACAGAATTCATATTCCAGAACCCGTTACATATATCATAGAACAGCACATGAAGTATGGGTAGTTTTATGTTGGTTATAACGAAGTACCGGCTGGATGGAGTAGAGTATGTATCGTTAGGTGTCTTGCCCAAGGACACTTGCTGGAGAGGTGCTCTGGCTGGGATTCGAACCTGGGTCTCCACGGCTATAGATCAGTGATAGATCACTGCTCTATAGTCGTGGAGACCCAGGTTCGAATCCCGGCCAGAGCACCTCTCCAGCAAGTGTCCTTGGGCAAGACACCTAATGATATATAGTTGCCTACCACACAATATCGGCTGTGGAGTCCAGTGGTACCATCTCTACTCTTCAACCGGGGAGAAGCAAGTCAAATCCCATTCAGCACATCCCTCCATACAAGCAAGTCTCAACTTTACGAGAAGCAGGTTTAACCAAACCACCAGGTCGCTGCTCTACAATCATGGAAAGATGACCCGATCCCACTCAGGAGATGCCACCAGCGAGTGTCCATGGGCAAGACACCTAACGATATGGATGTGCCTACATCACAAAAATACTTGTACATCTCATAGATTGGAAATTCACTTGGGAACAGGGACCCCCTGAGTCAGGTCATCATCCATGTGTGGTATTCTAATGTACCAACTCCTTGCACACTGATCTTGTAAAGCGCTGCGGAATATGTGGCGCTATATAAATAACGGATAATGATAATAATAAAGTTAATGCCCATAAAGGCTCCAGACCTTGTTTTCTAATAAGAGATACATCTTCCTTCATGGCACACAGGATCCAGAGGCAGCCGTGGAGTTAATTAGACCTTGGGCAGGGCCGGATTAACATAGGGGCAGATGGAGCAGCAGCTCCAGGCCCATGCCTCAGAATAAGCCCAGAGAAAGGATAACTTTGTCTGCATTTGGACCCCTGTATCTCCAACTCCATAGCAGCTACAGGGTCATGTGAGGTATCACTGGAAAGGCCAGTGCATGACCTTTCCAATGATACCAAACATGACCAGGTGTTAAGTAAAGTAAAAAAAAATAATAAATATTTACATTTTCTTTCCAACAGTAATATTTTTTAACTTTTAAACTATAAAGTAAACAATGAAGCTGCACTAACTAACCATCACATTTCTCATGTCACCAACAAGTGTGGAGGTGATGGCTGATGTAACAATTCGTAACAATGGATTGTACCATCAAAAACCAAAACCGCCGCACTGCAGCGAAGAGCACTGCGGGGAACTTTTGACCCCTTCCTCACTAATCTTTACACCTCACAAGGTCAAGTGAGGCGTCAATGGACAGGGCAGAGTCTGGCATTTGCATAATACTAAACCTGACAATGTAAAATCTAAAAGAAAAGAAAACTATTTTTTTTTTGTTCCAAAGCGATGGCATTGTCCATTTGTCACGTATAAAATTAGCAATACCGCTGCCATTACTCACCTTCTCATTTTCCACGCTGGGAGTAAGGTCAGTGTTTATATATAGTCATATTATTCGTAAAAAAAACATGTTCCAAAAGACAAGGAAAATATTTCTCATTTTTTTTGGTTAAAATTGTATATTTTCTCAGAAAAATGCAGTAAGGCCGGGTGCACACTAGACTAGAGTAGACGTTTTTTGTAACGCACTAACGCGCGTTAAAAAAAAAAACATCGTACCCGACGCTCGTCTACCCCCCCTTGCGTTATCTTCCATAGGAGGATAGCGGAGCACCCGTCGACGTGAATCCTAGCGTTCTAGAATGGCGATGCGCTAGGATTCGCGTCGACGGGTGCTCCGCTATCCTCCTATGGAAGATAACGCAAGGGGGGGTAGACGAGTGTCGAGTACGATGATTTTTTTTTTAACGCGCGTTAGTGCGTTACAAAAAACGTCTAGTGTGCAGCCGGCCTAACAGGTTCCCATTTCACATTTTTTTAAGAAGAATTCCCTATAGAATATATAAATCACAAAGGTTTAAATGATAAAATGGGAAAAAAATTACACTCTTTAAATGATTGAAATCTGAATGAAAAAATTAATCACACAGTATCTGCCTGGTTAGATATACCCGTATCTGCACTGTTAGATAACCAAAAATATGTTTTCATTTCACAAAATTACAAAAAAAGCCCACCCAAAATATTCAGCTCCAGGTCCATAGAGTTCTTAGTCTGGGCCTGACCTTGGGTAAAGCTTAAATGTCCAGCACGTCTTAGAATGCACAAATGCATCAATTAACGCAATGAAATTTTATGCCCCGCGTGCGCAGTCACACCTTACATTGGCTGAAGAGACATGCCTCCATCAGATTCAGCCTTTCACACTTCACCTAGTGCTGTTGATCCAAAAGAAGGCAAAAAACCCAGTATGAAGCGCTCACCAATATGCAACACTCTGGAAAAACATTCCTTCTTGACCCCAGAATGGCGTCAGATTTCTCCTTCATCAAGCAGCTGTAACCCACATATTAAATATTATTACCCTTAATATTATGTGTTTGCAGGAAGTCATCCAGCCGTTGTTTAAAGGTATGTAAAGACTCTGACCCAACCACCTCAACAGGCAGAGAATTCCACAGCTTGTTTGACAGATGAGAGTGTGTTTGTGTGGATTGTCAGTATGAAAATGAATGCAGAGGAGAATCTGTATACTGTCATTTTATGAACTTTAAGTGCAATAGTGTGTTACAACTTTTTGTATTGATCTTCTCAAAGAGGAGGAATCCTGCAGAGTATCAGCATGTGCCACTGTGTGTCAATGTATAGGTGCATAGGTTAATACATAGGTTGGCGGATTCTCTTCACCCGTCACAGCCTTGGCTGCAATGACGCTGTCCTCTCCTGCTTCTCATCCTCTCTCTCTTTCAATGTTTTCCGATGAAGTTATCCACTAAGCGCCATGGTTTGCCAGCATTGGAAAAATTGGCTAAAATCACCGGTATTGCTGTGCCGAAAAACACCAGGGCTTCTAAAAAAATCCAAACAACAAGAGGAAAGTCGCACTGTAAAGCTTCTCCTTTCACTGTTTAGTTTTGAGAAGCTCCAGTGTTTAGTTTGCAACACCGGCGCTTAGTGAATAACCCCCTTGGTGGCTTCTTCAATTGTCTCCTCTTCTCTCCCATTACCTTTGTCAGTCGGAGCTCCTCACTCATGGGTCAGTTCAAGTTTTTATTCTCTTCTTCATACCACCTCTTTTGGTGAGCTAAGTTCTTCCCACATCTAAAAGTTTTGACGACATCCACACCTACCGCTCCAGATCGTTCTCCTTGTGTTCGATCGGGTCACCATCTTCCTGTCTGCCTTTTACTACTGGATGACCTCTCGCTTCTTAAAGCAAAATCGCTCCAAAACGGAAGTATTTAGGGGTTATTCAAACAGCGAATTGGCCACGGAATAGCACCGAACAGTGAATTTCCACGTATGGTGCAATTTCGTGGCCATTCGAAAAGCTGGTGATTCGCCAAATATTGGCAAACTGCCAGCAAAAAACAGTGACCTTCGGCTGCAGTGAAATTCCCCATAGAGAAGCAATGGTTATTCTATTCAGAGAACAGTCCCGAAATGTCAGTGAAATACCCTAATGTTCAGTGGTTTCATTTGACAGGTTTAATCAGGCGAATCCCATAGGTTCCAATGTAAAAAAAAAATCTCCATTACTATTAAATATTTATTCAGCCATTTATTCGTTTCATTTGCAGCAAAGATGTCTCTTTACTTTTAAGAATTTTTCGTCAAAAATTGTCGTTCCGATTTTTTTCTTTTTCCATGGCATTTTTTTTTATTCTGTAACAGACCTTTTTATTGTTATTCATAGGACCTTATATATTATTTCCAGGCATTTTCATGCACTAGTTTTTTTTAAAACGCATTTAAAAAGTTTTTTTTTTACCCCTGTTCGACGGCTGGTCGGCTTTTTCCGGTGGCTGGTCAGCAGTCTGCTCCGCGACGGTTTAATTCGGTTGTCTGTTCCGCGGGTTGCCTGCATTTTTCGGCAGGTTTGCGGCTGCGTTCAGTGGTTTTGCAGAGGTTTTTCCAATCAACTCGGCGTGTTTTGGATGCACTCGTCGGGATGCAGGGTCAGCGAATTTAACTTACTGAATTGCAGCGAACAAGAGAGCACTGAAATGTCAGTGACTTTTGCCTTTCATTTCTCGAAATCTAACTGTCCTGTATCCGTATCTCTTCAAGTCAGTCATGCCACCTATACTTCTACCCCACAGGCTCCCTGTCTTGGTGTACTCGATCTCTCCTTCACTCCGCACATATAGTCAGTAACCAAATTCTTCTCCCTCTACAATCTATAAATGAACACCTCTGCCAGGCTCATCGACCTCACATCTCACACCACACCCCTTTTGTCGGTCTCCACACTGGCTCTGTTTCTTTTTAGGACTCAAATCATAATACTGGTCCTTACATACATAACCGTGCTCCTGCCTACATCTCCTCCGTTAATAGAAGCTACAGTCCAGCCCTGGTCACTTCACTTGATCAACAAATTGAAATTATCATCTACTCGCACCCCCAAACTTCAAGATTGTTTTCAGTCCCTCCTACTTACGGTACTTTCTCCCTCTTCACATTCGACTCTCACCATTCCTCCAGTCTTTCAAAAGTTCTCTTAACCCCTTAACCACTTGGCTGCTATGGACGCGCTCCTGGAGTTATGGTGGAGATAGGGGGTTCCAATGAACCCCCTATCTCCCGATCTGTGGCAGCTAGGGGTTAATGTTTGTTATCGTTGGATCGACCAGAGCATGGCCTTTCCAACGATACCAAACATAACCATGTAAAAAGTTTTTTTTTTAAAATAAAAATGAAAAATAAAAAAAATATTTTAAAAAAAATTCTAAAAAAAAAACAAGTTTTTTTTTGTTGTTTTGTTAATGCAGCAATATTGTTCCCATTTCAATTATAATGTGAACAATGATGCTGCACTAACGATTTCTGTATGCGGTGCATTTGGTAAAAATAGTGAAATTTTCCCCAAAAAAAATGTAACGAGACCCCATTTCTAATTTTTTTAACAAGCGCACTCCATAGAAAATATAACCGCAATTGCTCGCATGTTAAAATGTGAAAAAAAAACACTTTACACTTCGTAAATTATTGAAAATTCTAATTTTATTGCATTTTTTGTTATAATATACAGACAGGACATAACGTATACATATAATAATGACATATTATGAATCTGCCGAGTCTGCCGGAAAGAACGATATATAATATGTCTGGGTCATATAGCAAAATATGGCTTCAAAACGCGGTTAAACATGATGAGCAAAAGCGGTAAAAATGACCTCAGCACAGAGGTGTGAAAAGCCTCAGCAGCGAAAGGGTTAAGGACCGCTGATGTACTATGTACGTCCTGCCAACGGGTCTCCCTTAGACCCGCAGACGTACATAGTACATCAGCGGCTCCTAACCTCCCTCCTGCCTGAATACTTACCTCCCTGCTGGTTCCAACGGAGATCTGGCAGGGAGGAAGCATGCCCCTCTGCTTTAGAGGGGCTAGCGAGCACGATGACGTCACCACGCTGCATGGTGACGTCATCGACAGGCGCCCCCCCGGCGCTTGCATTAAAACCAGAAAGTGGAGGGGGCTCCTCTCTCTCCAACCATAGCAGCTAGAAACTTACTTTTTACACCACTGGAAAGGGGAGAGTCTCCCCCTTTTCAGCGGTGTATAAAGTTAACAGTTGCCGGATCGTGACTCGGAGCGGAGTCGTGATTTAAACATGGAGGTGGCTGACATCTTGGATGTCAGCCAGGCCTCCTGGAACCCCCCCCCCCACCCACTGACATCCCCACCATATGTGAGGATATCAGTGGGCCAGTTAACCCCCTAGCTGCCAAGGGGAGATAGGGGGATCCATGCCAGCTAAAGGGTCATGTTCATGGCCTTTGCAATGATACCAAACATGACTAGGTTTGGTGTAAAAAAAAAAAAAAGAGCTAAAACAAAAAAATAATAAAAATTAAAAAAAACTTGCTGCATATGGGGAATGTGGCACAGGAGCTCTGGGATGCAATTCATTGAGCTGCTGTGGTGTGCAAGTGGCTTCTGCAATAATAAACACACTTATTATAGTGTGGAGGCTTTTTATCTCACTTTAAGGCTAGGGTCAGACGAACGCAGTTTTAACGTGCGTTTAGCCGCACGAAATCACGGCCGTGCTAGCAGCAAATGACGTCCAATGCCGGGGAACATACGACGAACGGCCGCACGAATGTTCGTCCGTGCAACGCAAGTGGCAAACGAACGCATTTTTTCGAGAACGTCAAACCGCTACTACTGACGTACAGAGTGCGCTGCGGCCGCATAGCGGCGTGTTTGCGTGATTGGGAGACGTCAGACGCTGCTAATGTCCGGCTAACATAACGTCCAGACACAAAAAGTGTTTTATTGATGATCCGTACAAAATCACGGACGAAAAGGCGCATCGTATGACCGCTATCGCGTATTCCAGAAAAAAATACATACGTTCGTTCGAACGCACTTTTTCACGGACAACGTGAAAAATGCGTTCGTCTGACCCTAGCCTTAGTCCTTCACCACAACCCTTGTAGACACTAATTTACCCTACGGTCCAAGCATCCACTGCAACTGGTCATCATGCCTAGCTCCTGCTGATGAGGGTTCAACAAACCCGAAACAGCGCTGTCCTAGGAGTGGCTTTGACCAGTTGCATAAACCTTATCTCTGCTAGAAAGCCACAGTGTGGCATAGCATTGATTTTAGGGTTCTGTGTAATAACAGATCCAGGATGCATAAAAGTGAGAGAAGTCATTTGCATATCCTACCCAGAGTTCCTTGCTGCATATGGGGAATGTGGCACAGGAGATCTGGGATGCAATTCATTGAGTTGCTGTTATGTGCAGGTGGCTTCTGCAATAATAAACACACTTATTATAGTGTGGAGGCTTTTTATCTCACTTTTAGTCCTTCACCACAACCCTTGTAGACACACATATATATATATATCTCGGTGGGTATATACATGTGAGCTGGGGGCATTTTTATATGAAGTCTGTTCTTATTGAAAAGCGTCACGTGACATAAAGTAAAAGTATCGGTACTCGGTATCGGTGAGTACTAAAAAGTGGTATCGGTGCATCCCTACTTCAAACAAAGAAATATAACCTAGCAGCATGTGTTTTATAATGTGGTTTTGTTTGTAATGAACAGGTAATCTAGTTGCAGTTTAGGCTGGGGTCAGACGAGCGTAGTGTTCACGTCCGTGATTGCGCCTAAAAGTACGTCCGTGATAGCATGACAGAAAGCCCATCGGAGCCCGACACACGAAGTACGTCCGCACTGAACTGCGGACGCACAACGGCCGCGGCCCACGGACGCAAGGCAGGCAAGAACGTACAACCCCTAGAACGGCCGCACAAAGTGCGCTGTGTCCGCAACGTCTGCATAGCTTTGTGTGTGAGTGATGGAACGTGGTCAGACGGACTGCATTTATACGTCCAGCATTTTTCACGGACAAAATGGTTTTGCTTTTTATTTTATTTTCCCGCCTACATCCGTCAAAATATACATCAGTGAATAAACGAACTGTGTGGCCACTACTGCGTCTTCCGTACTGACGTACAGTCCGTAGAAATCCCGCTCATCTGACCCTAGCCTTATGTACGTGGTAGTGTACCTTTAAAACTTACTGTGTTTCCAGCGAAGCGCTGGCTGGAATTGCTTACAGTGCAACATATCCTATAACGTCATACAAGCGGCCCCATGAAGATCAAATTTGGGATAGTTAGGTGGGTAGACAGATGAGATTGCTTGTCGAACTTCTATTACATGTAGTTATTTTTACTCAAGACAATTTATTTCTCCCATGAGCATTCATTTCCGCTTTATAAAAGTTTTTTTTTTTAAGAAAAAAAAAATATATATATCTTTTTTTTCCCCTAGAGAAAAAAAAAATGTCACGAGAGACCAATGTAGCCTATACATTTCCAATGTTTACCATTTCCATAGCATCCAAGAGATGAATTAGTCACTCATTTGGAGAAGTCATATGGAGGTGCAATTTGCAGAAGTGATAGGTTAATCCCAGTGTCTGCATAGATCAGATTAAATTGTTTTAAGGTTTCATCAAGATGAGTGTTCGTGATGGCCGGGCATGGACGTATAACTACTTAGCAGAACAAGAATATAATCGCTTCCAAATGTTTCATTCCTTTTTTTTTAAACTCGTATCGTGATCTTGCCAACTTTTCAGAAGTCTAAAATTACTGGCATACTTTCAGGTTTCATTAGATTTAAGGTTTAAATTAATTGCACCAATGTGCTGGGATCACACCTTTTATTGTTTATATTCTGATTTGATTGATTCCATACTTTTTTTTTTTTTTGTCATACGCCATACGTTACAACAAACATTAAACGGGGGGGGGGGGGGGGTGAACCCATCCTACCCACAATGTTTCACTCAAATAGCCGGCCACATATTTTCCTTCAGAACTGAACAAGTGTACATTTAAAAAAAGCTATAGTCTTTTTTATGTTTTATTTTTACCTATCGTTTTTTAAATTGCTCTTCTTGTAGATATAGAGGACTGGAAATGAGGTAGGGGAAAAAAAAGATGCCCCTCCCCCCTATATTTATGTCTTTTTGAAATGCTGAAATCAGTAATACATTTTACTTATCTCAAATAAACATTAATGGGTTTACTGAGAATAAATTTTGGTCCTTTCAGCCTCCTGTAGAGGGGGGTTGGTCCTGGGGGAAGGAGGAGCTGGGCTGCTCTGGCCGCAGTAAATCAAAGATGGCTCCAACCGTCTGTAACAAATCCTGTGACTGTTTCCTATAGTAATTTTCGTTTTACCTGCCCACTCTGGCCTCCCTGCTCTGAGGTGGGTAACACAGAGTTCAGTTGTACCCTAAACATATTCTACTACCAAACTACTACTTGAGAAAGGCTCCTGTATTGAGCCGAATCGTTGTCTCTCCTTGCTCTGATTAAAGCAACCTTATCACATCCTACAGTATGACCGGTTTTCCATTTCTTGACTACTACCAAACTGCGTCATGATTCATTTGAAATAAAAACTAGCCTAAGCGTGACATTTTGCCTTTTTTAGGCAACAAATTCAATCCCTCGCCTCGGCATTGAAACAATGCAGAAATTCTCTCCCCCTGCTGCAAACCAGGATCATAAAAGCTAGACAGCTGAAGCCTGAGATCGGCCGGCCTCCAGGCCGAGGTTCGGATGACTGATTTTCGGCTGATATTTAAAATCGGCCTTTTTTCCTTTCAGCAGAAAGCACCATTTTCGGCCGATACATTTCAATGACCAACGTTTCGGTGCATCCCTAGTCTCCAACCCTTCCTGCTGTGCCTTGCTTTCAGTCATCCTGCTGTGCCCTACCAGGTCTCCTGCTATTTTGTGTGCCCTGTCTCCAGTGCTACTGCCATGCCTAGTTTCCAACTCTCCTGTCATGCCTTGCCTTACCTCCATTCCTCCTACCATGGTCACCAGCCATCCTGCCGTGCCCGACTGTGTCTCAAGTCTCCAGCCCTGACTTGTATATCCTGATTGTCCTCTGTTGTGTATAATAAATCCCATCTGAACTAGTATTTATAATCTGTTGTGCCGTGTATTCCCTGAATTTTGGACTTTAATTTGCAACCATGCACACGACCAGGGTGGATAAAAATCAATGATTTTTTTTTAAAAAAAAAAAAAAAAAAAAAAAAAAAAAAAAAAAAATCGGATTTTTTTGATTTAAATCAGATTTTTTTAAATAAATGCTTTTTGAGGAAAATATATTACCATCCAAAGGTTATTCCATCATGAAATAAAGATTCGTTTTTTAATTATGTAGAATAAGGCTGTATGTTTAATTTTTTTGGTAAATAAATTCCATTAATCCATTCACAATGTCATGCTCTTCCAGAGGTTTTTGTAAGAGTATTGGGCAGTTTCTCTGCCTACAAGATATTATCACAGATGCTTGGTTTACTTTTGCAGTTCTCAAAACTGAATTTGACTCAGCAGAGATCACATGCCTCTTCTTCACAGCAAAAATGTGATAACCTGAACAAAGTTGAGAAAAACACCTAATCCTAACTTCTACAAACCTATGAATACAGAATCAACTCCTTCAGTGCTAAATTTCAAGAAGTTCAGTGAATAGAATAGAAACAATATTTTTCTGATTGTTTGGAGTGGAATAGATCTGCACAAGAAGAAAGTGAAACTAACAGGGTTATCCAAAGAGATTCGAATTGCTTGAGAAAGGTAACCGAACGCTGAAATTCAGCGTTCGGTTACCTTTCCTGGCCATTCGGCTATCCAGAGAGCAGGCAATTCTCCAAATCCTGGCGAATTGCCTGCACATACGGTGCCTGTTCGGTCCCTGTTCGAGGGCAGTGAAATCCCCATCAAAAAGCACTGCTTCGGCTATTCAGAGAACACAAACCAGCAGTGAAAGGTTCCCCTAATGCTCTGCCATTCGGTGGTTTAATTCGGCAAATTTATTCAGGAGAATCCCATAGGCTTCAATGTTAAAAAT
Source organism: Leptobrachium leishanense (assembly GCA_009667805.1). Lineage (NCBI taxonomy): Eukaryota > Metazoa > Chordata > Amphibia > Anura > Megophryidae > Leptobrachium > Leptobrachium leishanense. The sequence continues at coordinate 53,140,241 of CM019067.1, read as the reverse complement.
ATTCCCGTTTTAATTCAATATCTAATAAACCGTTCATTATAAAATTCTGCAGCAAAAAGTCTCTTATTTATAGATTTTTTAGGATACTTTAAGCATTTTTCTGAATTTTTTAAAAAAAATTAAAAGTCCGATTTTTTTTTTATTTTTTTTCAGTTTGCTTATTTTTTTTGTAACAGCCCTCTTTAGTATCATTCCCTGGACCTCCTGTGAAAATTTCAGACATTTTCGCTCAGTAGTTTCTTTGCAAACAGCGTTTCTTTTTCCCAGATTCATACAAATGGTTTTTCTAATTTATTCACTGCCTCCTCTACGTCACAGCTGCTTCGGCTCTGTGTGATTCGGCTCCTTTTCGGCTCCTGTTCGGCTCCTCTTCGAAGGTTAATCCAGATGTTTTTGCTTGTTTTCATAGTGCATTCGGTTAGTTTTCGTCAGGTTTACGGCAGCTTTTCCCTGCAATTCGGGGACCCTGTGGTGCTTGCTGAATACACCGCAGGGTCACCGAAATGCAATCGGCAAAAGGAACCGAATTGAAGAGAACGAAAAGTCACCGAACGTGCGGTGACTTTTCGAATCTCTTTGGATAACCCTGTAAGTGTGAGGAAGAAGTGGCAAGCAGACAAGCAGTACTACAAAATGAAAGTGAAACTTTCTGAGCACAATACTGCACAGCCACAGACAGACAAGTCTTTGGATCTTTTTGTGTGTATGACCTGAGGTTTATCACATTCTTTCCTTGAAGGAAAAAAACCTATAATGGCAGCAGGCCGTAAAAGAGATCCAATTTGGCAATTTTTTAATGAAGTTCCTCTACCTACGGTAGCCGCTGCGGGATAGAGATGGCAGCTGCTCTTTAAAAATTATGATTTAAATCGAGTTGATTTAAATCAAGCCTTTTTATTAGTGATTTAAATCATGATTTAAATCGACTTGATTTAAATCAAAATCCACCCTGCACACGACATTGATATATGTTGCTATTTATTGGTGGCTGTTATAAAAACTCCCATGCTATGAGCTTCAGATTAGCTTTGGAAAAGACTCAGGGCACTATCATCTGCCTACAGCTAAAACCGGGATACTAATGGCAAAACTTTACGGTCAGAAATCTTCCCTTAGCGTCCCCGTTCTACCAGTGGATTACGAGGCATGCGCAGAAACCAGCAGCCAGACATGTAATGGCCGTTAGGCCCCGTTCACACTGTGCGATTTGAAAAATCACGCGTTTTTCAGCATGATTTTCAGATTCGCGAAATTGAGCGATAATGTCGCGGTTTTGCAAAACACCACCAATGCAAATCGCAAAAAAAAGGGTTATGTACCAGCGACATACTATAGCGACGCGAGACATAGCGCAGCAAGATGTGAACGGCTCCATTGAAATGCATTGGAGAAGCTACATAGCGTGATATCGCGGCAAAATCTGCGCAATATATCGCAGTGTGAACGGGGCCTTAGCCTCTAGGATGCTCGCAGGAGCGCTAACATGCCGTTGTGAGCATCCCTTCCATGGCCCAGGTTTGGATGATTGATTTTCGGATTCAGTTTTTCGGCCATGCTCAGCCTGCATTTTCAGTCTGAAATCGTAATTTCGGTGCATCACTATATTTGCCGAAATGCAGCGATTTATAGCGAAACACAAAGCACCGAAATTGCACGCAACTTCAGTCCTCTGTGAATAGACCCTATAGTTAATAGTTAATATAGTTGATACAGTCCTAACCTCAACATCTGAGGGTTGGGATTTAGGGGTTATTATTGCAGAGGATCTAAGGGTAAGTAGTCAATGTAATAGAGCAGCAGGAAATGCTAGCAGAATGCTTGGTTGTGTAGGGAGAGGTATTAGCAGTAGGAAAAGGGAAGTGCTCATGCCACTGTACAGAGCACTGGTGACACCTCACTTGGAAGGATATAGACATCTTAGAGAGAGTTCAGAGAAGGGCTACTAAAATGGTGTACGGCTTGAAGGAGAAAAGTTACCAGGAAAGGCTTAATGATCTTAACATGTACAGCTTGGAAAAAAGACGAGACAGAGGAGATATGATAGAAACATTTAAATACGTAAAGGGAATCCACAAGGTAGAGGAAGGGAGTATATTTAAAAGGAAACAAAGTAGCAAAAACAAGAGGACATAGTCTTAGATTAGAGGGGCAAAGGTTTAAAAGTAACATCAGGAAGCATTATTTTACTGAGGGTGGTGGATACATGGAACAGCCTTCCAGTTGAAGTGGTAGAGGCCAAAACAGTAATTGAATTTAAGCAGGCATGGGATAGGCATAAGGCTATCCTAAACAAAAGATAAATCCAGGTAAAGTATCCATGTAATTGGGCAGACTAGATGGGCCGAAAGGTTCTTATCTGCCGACATTTTCTATGTTTCTATAGTTCACGGCAGAGGTCTGTGCTGCTGACAGCCTCTGCCGAATTTTTTTATATATATTTTATTATAAGTTAATTTTACTGATCTTTCCGGCTTTGCTGCCAGTGCTGCTCCTCTCCGGCTCAGGGACTCCCAAACTCAAGACGTCCCTGAAGCTTTTCTGAGCAACTTGCGTAGCGTAGGAACCGTAAATCATGCACGAGGCTGAAGTTGGTTCCTTATTCGGCCGGTTACTTATTTGTGGAAGTAGGTTTCCGATTCATATACCAGGATGTGAGGAGTGCCCCCCCCCCAGCATCACCACCAGCCAGGATTTTGAAAGTCCCGGCTGCCAGTCACCGGATCGGTCATTAGTGATGTCAGCACGCAGAGACCGTTCCAACATTACACTTTCTGAGACCGCCCACAGTAGCGATTAGGCTCAGAGAGGCAGCCGGTGGATCGGATCTGTGCATGCGCTCAGCCCTTTAGGCCGGGTGCACACGGGACGTCTTCTTTATCGCACATTATGTGCGTTAAAGAAAACCAGCGTCGCACTCGACGCCCGCCTCGCGCCATCTTCCACAGGATAGCAAAGCCCGTCAATGTGAATCCTAGCGCATCAGCACTGTCGATGCGCTAGGATTCACGTCGACAGGGCTCCGCTATCCTCCTATGGAAGATCGTGCGAGGGGGGTGGGTGTGCGTCGAGTGCGACGCTGGTTTTCTTTAATGCACATAATGTGCGATAAAGAAAACGGCCCGTGTGCACCTGGCCTTATGCTAGTATGTGGGGTTACTGTTCTGTATTGCTATACTGAGGGTGGGGGTGTTTTTGCTCCTATTCTCTGTACGAAGGTGCTAAGGACACAGCTGGATTTAGGGTTTTTTCTTTCTTATGGGGGGGGGGGGTTTGAGAAAGTATTTTACCAGGAAGGATACATTGAGATTTCTCTCGTTTTCAAGTGTGTCCTGGGTGGCGAGTATGTACCGTTAGGGGTCTTGCCCAACGACACTTACTGGAGAGGTGCTCTTGCCAGGATTGAACCCACGTCTCCACAGGCTCTCTCCACGCAGATGTCACGGTTCGCGCCGCAGACGCGGTAAAAAAGGCAAATGAAGTGCAGTTCCAGTCCTGATTTTGCCATTGCCTGGACTGGTGTCCAGGTACTCAGGGATCTGTTCCTGATTTTCCCTTCACCTCTCCAGCCTCAGGTGTGGGCTGGGCCTGCAATGCCCATTTAATCCAGCTTCACCTCTGAATCAGAGCTTCTGCATCGTTTATTCTACCATAGAACGACTCATTGCAAGCCTAACCTGTGTGCTATGCACTGACCTGCCTGATGCTCAGCTGGCACCCTGAGAACCCCTTCGCCTGGCATTCTGAGAACCCCTTCGCCTGGCTTTCTGAGAACCCCTTCGCCTGGCTTTCTGAGAACCCCTTCGCCTGGCTTTCTGAGAACCCCTTCGCCTGGCTTTCTGAGAACCCCTTCGCCTGGCTTTCTGAGAACCCCTTCGCCTGGCTTTCTGAGAATCCCTTCGCCTGGCTTTCTGAGAACCCCTTCGCCTGGCTTTCTGAGAACCCCTTCGCCTGGCTTTCTGAGAACCCCTTCGCCTGGCTTTCTGAGAACCCCTTCGCCTGGCTTTCTGAGAACCCCGTCGCCTGGTATCCTGAGAACCCCTCCATCTGATATCCTGAGAACCCCTCCATCTGATATCCTGAGAACCCCTCCATCTGATATCCCGAGAACCCCTCACCATTACTACATTCCTTAAGGACTCTATTATCCTACTCCTTATTGATCAATCCGTGCATGACATTGGATTCTGGACTCTGACTACTCCTATGCCAGCCGCCTGCCACCGACCTAAGCCTGATTTAACCACTCTCCAGTCATAACCCTTCTGATACCGCGCCTGATCTTCTGTATCTTTTGATCCTCTACCCTCTGTACCAGTAAGTGTGTTCTTTTGTATCTGTTTTCCATTTTATGTTCAGTCAGCTCTGATTTGTGTTCTATTCTTTATTCAGCGTCCAGTACCGGTTCTGTTGGCCCTATTGTGCTATTCAGTGTCCTGTCCTGTCTACCCCTTCTGCTAAGTGTACCCTGTCCTCTGTATATATTATCCTGCCCATCCAGCTCCTATCTATCGTTATTAGTTATTCAGATTCCCCTTCTTGGTTTACTTTTGTTTATTTAATAAACCTATGTTTTGGATTACAACCTTCCCTTTCTGCCTCTTCATCTGAGTAACCGCATATTGGGCTCGAATCCTTAACCCCTGCAGTGAGCCGTGACAGCAGAGCAGTGATGTTACCTCTACTCCACCCAGCCGGTTTTTGTGGGAGCTTCTCTCTTTGGAGAGGTGGGGGTGGAGGGGATGCATATATATGAGAACGGCTTGTGATTTGGGGGGGGGGGGGTTTCAATGTCTTCTCAGCTCACAGTTGACGTGCAGTGTTGAGCCTCAGCCTGGCTGCCGAAATGGATCTCGGTTTTCTGTGCCAAAACGACTATCGGGCCAGGCAAAAGACAACTGTTTTTAATAGAGGGCATCCAACTCTATATAAATCCATGTTCAAATCAGTGGCCCAGCGGCATTTAACCCTTTAAAAACATCAGTTACCAATTCAAATTGATGGAAATCAGTGCCCATAGCACAGTTGGCACCGTTTCTGTGCCAAACTGACCATTGGGCCAGGCTAAAGACAATGGTTTTTAATAGAGGGCATCCAACTCTATATAAATCCATGGTGAAATCGTTGGCACAATGGCATTTAACCCTTTAAAAACATCAGTTACCTATATGAAGCATTTATCTGAATCAGAAACAAACTTCCACGAAGAAGTAACCGGCTGAATAAGGAACCAACTTCAGCCTCGTCAGCACTACAGGACTTTTGCACTTTATGTACGCATGTTCTGTAGCGCATGCACAGAATGATGGATCAGGGCTGAGCGCATGCACAGATCCGATCCACCGGCTGCCTCTCTGGGCCTAATTGCTACTGTGGGCGGTCTCAGAAAGGGTAATGTTGGAACAGTCGCTGCGTGCTGACATCACTAATGACCGATGCGGTGACTGGCAGCCGGGACTTTCAAAATCCTGGCTGGTGGTGATGCTGGGGGGGCACTCCTCACTTCCTGGTAACTTTAAAACTAAAGTGGTCAGGGTGAGTAGGGTGTCCCTTTAATTGTCCCATGACGGTCCCGCAGCAGAATCTGGTGGTACACTGGGACAGTGGTGGCTAATGTAGCAGTGGGCCCTAAACCTGATGGTCACGCCCCCCTCTAACAGATAAGGATTCCCTTAGGGAAATGCAGACTGAATCCTGCTAATTTAGCACTTGCAGCGGCTGAGGTATTGAACGCGCCTCTGCGGAGCAGCAAATCATATCACCTGTGCTGCAGATATCTGGCAAACCTGGCCTGCCAGGGGGAACCTGATGATCAGGGTTGGGGTACAAACTGCTTTCCTGACTTCCGATGCATGTCTGGCGTCACCAACACCGCACTGAGCAGCAGCCGTCTTTATAGACTATAGAGACTACATCTCCCGGCATGTGCGAGACTATCGTTAGCGGAGCATCACGGGAAACGTAGTCCCAGATCTCGCGCGTCCGCTTCTGTTCACTCGACGCGTCGCAAAGCCGACCGGAAACTCTTCTATAACTGCACTTCACTTGGACAAAGTCGCGATAAACACGGGAACTTTTTCCGGAAGCGCTGCCCCCACCACCACACTTGCGCAGACCCGCCTCTTCCGCTCTCTGAGTTCCAATCTGCCTCCCGCCGCTCTCTCTCAGTGGAGGTGGTGTCGTGTTTGTGTTGCTCGTTTGATAAAGTTGTACGCCTTTGAATATCTTTTCCTCCCTGCTCGCCGGCAATCATGGCGGAATACGATCTCACCGCCAAGATCGCCCAGTTTCTGGACCGCCACCTGGTCTTCCCGCTGCTGGAGTTTTTATCTGTGAAGGAGGTACGGTGTGCGGGGATCCTCTCAGGGTGTTCGCGGGCTCGGAGGGCAGGCTGCGGCCTGTGTTGGCGGCATATTGCGCGCTGGGCCACGTGTGTGTATGGGGCAAGGCCCGGGAGCCGGCAACCCGACAGAGGCCGCCTCCTGCCGGCCTGCAATCCATCGCCGGGCTGTGGGGGGAGTACAGGGCATGCATTATGTCTGAAATGTGCAACCTTGGCCCTCACAGATGTTTTAGCACTATTTCCCATGATTCTCAGCCACTCACTGATTTATCAGAGAATCATAGGAGATGTAGTTAAGAAACATCTGGAGGCACAAGGTTTCTGACCCATGTGCTGCCGGTTACCCAGGCCTTTGCTGCCGGTTACCCGGGCCTGTGCTGCCGGTTACCCGGGCCTGTGCTGCCGGTTACCCGGGCCTGTGCTGCCGGTTACCCGTGGGGGGTTCTCTGCACATTAAGGCTGGGGTCAGGCGAATTCAGTGCGAACGTGCGTTGAGCTGCACTTTATTATGGATGTAGTAGCAGCAAATGACGGCCAATATATACGAAGTACGCCCGCACGAAAGTTCGGACGCGCAACACAAGCGGCAAACAAACGCATTTTCAAGAACGTGGAACGCGCGTCTTCCGTGAAAAAAATGCGTTTGGACGCATCAACGCACTTTTTGACGGTAGACGTCAAAAATGCGTTTGTCTGACCCTAGCCTCAAGGATTACTCCATTAACCTCCCTGGCGGTTTGATTCTAAGTGTGTCTCGGGGGTTAACTTTCAATGCTGTAAGCGGTATTCCCGAGCCACACTCGGGCCAATACTTACATGTCCTGCGCTCCCTCGATGTCCCCGCAGTCACACTGCAGCCGATCGCGATGTCACACTTCCTGGTTCACTCCTCGCGAGAAGAGATCCAGGCAGTGTGACGTTGCGAGCGGCTGGAGGAGAATGCGGGGATCAGCGAGGGAGCGCAGGACATGTAAGTATCCAGCCCGAGTGTAGGACACTCAACCGCAGGATGTGGCAGAGACCCACTTATAAGGCCGGGGTCAGCTGAGCGTTTTGCAGAGCGGGAGGAACATCCACGAGAGTGGACGTTCCTTCCACTCTGACGCCTGTCTGGCCACCTCACCGAGTGCAGTTAGTGCGCTCAGTGCTGCAAGGCTTGATCCTCCAATGGAGGATCGCGCTTTGCAGCCCCGTCGACCACGTGTCGTATCGCTTCAAAGGGAAGGCTTGCAGCACACCCACTGCAGTTCGCACAATTCGTGCGCCTGCTACAGCGTGTGGCCAGCCCCATCGAAGCGTCACAACGCTGCGACGGGCGCCGTGAGGCACGTTGGTACGGGCACACATAGGCTAGGGGCAGACGAGCGCACTAAAGAGTTCATCCTGCGGCCTAGCCTCCTATCATGTGACCGGCTCAGATGTAGACGATGATTACCTTGGACCTGTATTTCAGCAGGGCTATAGGCTTTCAACAGAATACCGGCTCTTTGCACATCTACATGGGAGTCCTAAGGGCTGTTCAGTTCCTCAGCAGCTGCTGAATGGCTACATTGCAGCAGTTCAGTTTGTTTCAGCCGTCTCACTGAACGCTTTGGCTGTGAATATTGAAGTGAAAGGGCTGAGGATTGCTTAATGAAAGCTGTGGTTTCTGCAATATCCATTTTATTACCGCTTTAGTGTTATTTATTGGAACATTGTAAACATTATTTGCAGTTTTGCGCCACCAAGACTTCAAACTGAACGTTTCCTTATTGGATTATTTGCTCCGTGGAGGCGGCCATCGTTCCTACGTCCTACTCAGCTACTCTGCAGCACCTCTCGACTTGGCTGCAAGTGCAAAGTTAGCAGTGCTAAGCGCTGAACTGCAGCCCAGTGTTCAGTACCAAGTTACTAATTTAGCACTTGCAGCGGCTGAGGAACTGAACGCGCCTCTGTATTGTTCAGGACTGGCACCACTGTTGGCTGATTTTAGTATTGAGGATCAAGCCTCTAACACAGGGCCTCTCACATAATGGGGAGCCACAAATGGTTAACAGCATGTGCCACCTATTTGTCTCCATTTGTGTCTCTCCATTACTGGCTCAGTCACAATATCACCCAAGTGTTTGTAAGATTCATTAAACGGACGCTATGTTCAAAGTGGAAAAGGTTAAAAGGGCACGTTCACCAATTTCAATGCAAAACCAAAGTGGTTTTTCCAACTGGAAAGAGGAGATCAGCTCTTGCTTTTCAGGGACAAGGTTGTGAATGCGCAGCGGCATGAGGGCGAGAGTTAGATATGTTTCACGTTCCTGTTGGGGCTTTCAGTATGTATTTTCTATACTTTCCTGTTGGGTGCCATGCGACATAAACATCGGCAGCTACGATTGCTGTGCCAGTGGCATCACTAACACAACGGCGCCCTGTAGGTATGCATGACGGCGCACTTTGAAGCCACGTTTCTGCGCTTTACATGTGCCTTGCTCCTCATTTGACTTTTTTTATGCATGCATTTAATTTTCTTATTGAATTCAGCCAAAAACCTCCTATTTTGCAGATTTACAATGAGAAGGAATTGCTCCAAGGGAAGCTGGACCTGCTCAGTGACACCAACATGGTGGACTTTGCAATGGATGTCTATAAGAATCTTTACTCGGACAAGGAAATCCCCCAAGGTAAATATTCCATGTCCTGGTTATGGCCGTGCTTATGGAGCGGAGATGCTGCACTTGGTGTTTTATGGCCTTTTTCAAATCTGTGACTGTCAGCAGCGGCTTGATTTGTGTGCGCTGGAAGCCGGGCAGGATTTGAATGGCTTTTCCATTATTATTCTATTAATATTGCATGTCCTCTCATATGACAGTGCTCGAGGGAAGCTCAAAACTGCAATTCCATCTTATGTTTCCTCCCATCTTGCAACATGGGCCCCTTTACTTAACACAGCCCTGAACCTTGGTCCTGTGTCTCGTAATCCATTTAGTTGACATATCCGGGTCATTCAAGGAAGTGTCTGTTGAAGTTGCAAACACTGGTGGAAATTGCTGATATTGCAACTCCAAAGATGCCAGCATTTCACAAAAGTTGCGTTTAAAGTAGGGACAGACCAATACAGTATAATTTTTCCAGTGCCAATTGGCCACCGTTCAGGTGGATATCAGGTGCCGTTATTCTGTACACTTGACATTTTTGAAAAATCCTAATTTCTACACAAATCTGGTTTCAAAATAGCTAAACCTGAGAAAAATAGAGTGCTTGCCAAATAACTTAAATAGCTTTCAAGAACACCGAAAAATGGCAAAAAAAAAACATACTATAAATGTCACTACTAGAAAGCTAAACAATATTTTGGGTTAAAGAATCTCCATGCTCAGTGTGACGGGAAACTCCCAGTAATGTTCTGTGTGTATGAGCACATCACAGAGCTCCACAGCAGTAAAACTCATACACATGGCACATTACTGTGAGTTTTATTGCTGTGCAGCGCTGTGTATGAGCATATCACAGCTCCACAGTGCAGCATCATTGTTCACTTTATAATTGAAAGCGAACAATAGTGCTGCATTAGAAGAAAAAATTTGAAAATTTTATTTACTTTAGGATAAACACTGGTCATGCTTGGTATCATTGGAAAGGCCACGCTCTGTCCTTTCCAATGATGCCTCATATGACCCTCTAGCGATCGATCCCCAGTTCAAACAGCAGCAGGAGTAGCTTTACAGTGCGACCGCTCTCCTGCCCTGCCGCTCTGCTACCTGCTTGACTTTATAGCAGTTTGTCTGGAAATGTATGCATTTGGCTTTATCAGTAATGTTGGAAAAGGCGAATATGTGGGTGAAGTAGTGAGATATTAATGGGTGGCTTCATGCTGGAAAACAAGTTGTGTGAATGAAGTGACTCGTGTCCAATAAGAATATGGTTTATCTCATAATGTATCTGCTCCCTCAGGCCCCATGTGCCCTGCTTTATCATAACTGTCAGTACCGCACCTTCTTAACATGTATAGCTTGGAAAAAAGACGAGACAGAGGAGATATGATAGAAACATTTAAATACATAAAGGGAATCCACAAGGTAGAGGGAGTATATTTAAAAGGAAACAAAATAGCAAAACAAGAGGACATAGTCTTAGATTAGAGGGGCAAAGGTTTAAAAGTAACATCAGGAAGCATTATTTTACTGAGAGGGTGGTGGATACATGGAACAGCCTTCCAGTTGAAGTGGTAGAGGCCAAAACAGTAATTGAATTTAAGCAGGCATGGGATAGGCATAAGGCTATCCTAAACAAAAGATAAATCCAGGTAAAGTATCCATGTAATTGGGCAGACTAGATGGGCCGAAAGGTTCTTATCTGCCGACATTTTTCTATGTTTCCCATCACACACCGGTTTCTCTGTAAATTGGCTCCATGTCCTGTTTGTTGGTCTCTTGCAGCTCTGAGGGAGAAGAGGACCACAGTCGTCGCCCAGTTGAAGCAGCTGCAAGCTGAAACGGAACCAATTGTGAAGATGTTTGAAGATCCGGAAACAACCCGCCAAATGCAGTCTACCAGGTAAAGCCTTCACGGAAGCCACCTTCCTTTCAGCTCTCATGTTCTCTGACTGGTGAGAATTACTGGATGTGACGCTGGAGGTGGTCTTTAACATAATCCAGGATTGAAGTGACCCTTTTCTGACACAGACTGGATTTAAATCCTGGTAAAATACTTTATAAATAAATGTTCCTCCTTTTTAAAGCTATGTTAATCTTCCAGGTGCACATGCTCTGGTGAGCTGTGCCCAGAGCAGGAGGTGGCACATTTGTTGTGGAGCCATTCATTCTGTTTCTGGAGGAGTTTATGGGTTATGCGTAGCCACCAGCTTGATCCATTCATCATGTCCAATGAATTGCTGCATAAACTGACAGTGACTAGTGACAGCCCCGCATGTAGTGACGGAATGGGCCGTGTGGTGACGGAATGGGCCGTGTGGCGGCTCCAACCGTGTGGTGACAGAATGGGCCGTATGGCCGCTCCAACCGTGTGGTGACGGAATGGGCCGTATGGCCGCTCCAACCTTGTGGTGACGGAATGGGCAGTGTGGCCGCTCCAACCGTGTGGTGACGGAATGGGCAGTGTGGCCGCTCCAACCGTGTATGTCAGCTGGAGTTGTGCAGCACATGTCTGAAGTGGTGAATGCACTATTCTATTGTGCACACTCCCTTCATATATTTGGGGCAAAGGAGCACCTGTGAGCCTCTACCTATGACATCCAGGTGGTGACATTCCTGGATTTAACCTATGCAGTCAGTAAAATTGGTTTTGGTGCGTCAGGCGGCCATTTTTGATTTGAAGATTAGGGATTGTTCTACAAGTGAATGTTTTGGTAATTGTGATTTTTCTTTTAGTAGATAAAGCATGTGTTTTGCAGCGGCCTGGAAGTGGCTGCGGGTGACATGCCCATCTGCACTTTTATGGTCGCTGCTGTGAATTCCAGATGGATTCCTGGTGTAATGTGCTCATCGTTTTAGACTCTCCTGGAGATCATCTCCTGACCACATCAAAGATGAAATGTTTGCATTTAGGATGTGAGGCATGATTTTGTTTTGTTGTTTGGCCACAAATATGTGAACACCTGTCACACCGCATCTCTAATAAACTCCTATACTGATGCGTATCCTCCACAGGACTTGCTGATGATGGCTCACGAGAGTTAGGAATAGTGGGGTTATTTTTTTTCTTGTATTTTAATTTCATGTTGGGCTGTGGTCACACGAGCGCACGGAGTGTGTCCATATGACTGCTCCTTCCTGTCTCCGTCGCAGCTTTGTGACGACTTGACGGGGAGGGTCACACGGTGGTAGCGTGTGTACTAGTTGCGCACGCTACCACCGGACGTGCTGAAAGCCTGTCCATCAAAAAGCTATGACGGACATAGGACAGTGCTGCAAAGCACTATCCTCCATAAGAGGATCAGGCTTTGTAGCGCTGAATGCACGAACTGCGCTCAGCGATGTGGCCGCAGGGCGTCAGAATGGAAGGAACATCTTGAACGTGTGCTCTCAAGTACACTTGTCTGACCGCAGCCTTTCTCTGAAGATACTGTCAGAGGTGATCAATATTACAATGTGAACCCTGGCAAACCATTTCTGTTTGCGCATCATTTTCCGCACGGGACATGTCATGTTCAAAACACAAACCTTTTGATAGTTGTGAGATCTGTACCTTGCGTTGTTATAATCTTACTTCAATGAAACCTAATGGACTGTTAAATCAACTACAACTTGTTCCCCTTAATCAAGGAGCGCAAGCAAACGATCCCTACAATAATTTGCTCTTAAAATATATACATGCATGCATGCGTCCATCGGTTTCAGCCTCTCACACATCACCTACTGCTGTTGATCCAAAAGAAAGCAATAAACCCAGTCTGAAGCGCTCGCAATGTGCAACACACTGGGAAAAAATTCTTTCTTGACCCCAGAATGGCGTCAGATTTCTCCTTCGATCAAGAAGCTTTTACCCACATATTAAATATTGTTACCCTTAATATTCTGTGTCTGCAGGAAGTCATCCAGTCGTTTTTTTTTTAAGTCTGTACAGTCTCTGACCCAACCACCTCAACATGCAGAGAATTCCACAGCTTTATTGTTCTCATCGTAAAATAACCCTTCCTATGCTTTAGGTTGAATTTCGTCCAGTCTAAATGGGTGACCCCGTGTCCTGTGTATAGTCCTGTTAATGAATAGGTTTCCAGACAATGGTTTATAATGGCCCCGTATATATTTATATTAAGTTATCAGATCCCCTCTAAGGCGCCGTTTCTCTAAACAGGTTTAAGCTTGTTAGTCTTTCCTCATAACTTAAACCTTCCATTCCCCTTATTAATTTAGTTGCCCGTCTGCACTTTTTCTAGCGCTATAATATCCTTTAAGACTGGTGCCCAAAATTGCACGGCATATTCAAGGTGCGGCCTGACCCTTGATTTATAAAGAGGCAAAATTAAGTTTTCATCCCGAGCGATAAATCCCCTTTTAATGCCAATACCTTGCTGGCCTTGGCGGCTGCTGTTTGACATTGCACATTGTTACTTAGTTTAAAGTCTGATTATTCCCAAATCCTTCTCCTGCTTGGATTTCCATAACTCCGTACCATTTACGCTGGTGTCAGACGAGCGCATTTTGTACGGACTGTGCGCCCGTGCAGTACGGATGCACTTTTTGTTGTAGTCGCAGTAGTGGCCACACAGTCCGATTTTTGACGGATGTAGGAGGGAAAATAAATTAAAATTAAAAACATTTTGTTTGTCAAAAATGCTGGACGTATAAATGCAGTCCGTCTGACCACGTTCCATCACTCACACACAAAGCTATGCGGACGTGGCGCACTCCGCATGTCCTTTCTAGTAGTATTACATTCTTATAGGAAAAATATAATACAAACGTATTCGTTGGGAAGCGCAGATAATAAATGAACTCGTGTTGTTTCAAAAGTGTTGATTTCAATATAACAGCTGGATCCTCTCATGGACACTATATATAATATATAAAATAACAGGTAATCGCGCAATACTGTTGCATATATTTGGTAACTCACGGGGAACCAATTGGTTCGTTTGATGCACAGGTAAGCCTCTATGGGGGGCTCCTCCCATCAAGCAGTTCCTTTGGGGATATTAAATGGTGCCAGTCTTGAGTTTCACAGATATGATAACCTCAAATGAAAGAAAGCATATATAGCACAATACCAGTGGTAAATGGAGAGAGCAGTCTTGTATATATATACACTCCGAGACGCTTCTCCTCGATTGGCGTGCGTGTGATGTGCGTTCCAAATGTTTTCCGGGGCCCTTTTGATGATGCAGATCCCCTTCCGGTGTCACGCGCCCGATGTCACAGCTACGTGACACCGGAAGGGAATCTGTGTCATCAAAGGGCCCCGGAAAACATATCGCACGTTGACACGCACGCCAATCGAGGAGGAACCTCGAAATTAAATACGAGGACTATATATAGACTCTGTAACACTATGAATTTACCGACTGATGAAACTCGCAGCTCATATTAATTATATATATATATAATTAATATGAGCTGCGAGTTTCATCAGTCGGTAAATTCATAGTGTTACCGAGTCTATATATAGTCCTCGTATTTAATTTCGAGGTTCCTCCTCGATTGGCGTGCGTGTCAACGTGCGATATGTTTTCCGGGGCCCTTTGATGACACAGATTCCCTTCCGGTGTCACGTAGCTGTGACATCGGGCGCGTGACACCGGAAGGGGATCTGCATCATCAAAAGGGCCCCGGAAAACATTTGGAACGCACATCACACGCACGCCAAATCGAGGAGAAGCGTCTCGGAGTGTATATATATACAAGACTGCTCTCTCCATTTACCACTGGTATTGTGCTATATATGCTTTCTTTCATTTGAGGTTATCATATCTGTGAAACTCAAGACTGGCACCATTTAATATCCCCAAAGGAACTGCTTGATGGGAGGAGCCCCCCATAGAGGCTTACCTGTGCATCAAACGAACCAATTGGTTCCCCGTTTGTGAGTGGCTCTCCTTCCACCATATCTTTTAATTATTACCATTCAAATATATGCAACAGTATTGCGCGATTACCTGTTATTTATATATTACTAGTTGGAAAGTCTGCCCAGAGGGCAGTCTATTATTAATACTGCCCCAGCACGTGGATATACTGCCCCCACGCTCTCATGGATATTTGCCCCCAAGCTCAGACCCCAGACCAGACATGGGGCGGCTGTTCGAATGCTCTATCGGCATTCGGACAGCCGCCCCTGGAGCTCTCAGCCGCATACTTACCTTTCCGAGCGGCGAAGGGAAAGTTTCCCCGCTTCCGCTCGTTGAAGGACCCAAGCCGCGGTCACGTGGGACTCCCACGTGACCGCGGCTTGGGTCCTTCAAAGAGCGGAAGCGAGGGAACTTTCCCTTCACCGCTCAGGGGTTGGATGCGCGCGGCAGCCGGGTAGAGGCTGCGAGCGCAGCCTCTACCCGGCTGCTGTGTGCATCTTGTAACCGCCGCGGCGAGCGCGCTACAGCTGGCTCGTGCCGCAGCGGTTGCATGCGCGCGCAGCCAACCGCCGCTGGTTGCATGCGCAGAGTAGGCTTGGCGACGGACACGCCAAGCCTTACTCTTTTTTTATAGTATAGGATAGTGTCCATGAGTGGATCCAGCTGTTATATTGAAATCAACACTTTTGAAACAACACGAGTTCATTTATTATTATCTGCACTCCCAACGAATACGTTTGTATTTTTTTCCTATATGTTTGATATGGGTGAGGGACACACCTTATGGTGAGCTGCATGTTTATAAATCTCCCTTTTTTTCACAAAAACTAGACATACGAATAAGTACAGCGCCAAGCACACTAACATCCAAAAGGTGTTTCACATAGTATTACGTTCTTGCCTAACCTGCGTCCGTTTGCGGCGTCCGTCATGCATCCGCACTTCTATGTGGACGTACTTCGTGTGTGGGGGCTCCATTTACCACAATTGTATGCGATCATGGACGTACTTATGTGCGGCAACTCGGACGTGAACACTGCTCGTCTGACACAGGCCTTAGGGTAAAAGTTGCTTGTGTGTTCTTCACTCCAAAGTGCACAACTTTGCATTTATCTAGATTAAATTTAATCTGCCATTTAAGTGCCCAGTCCCCCAATGTTAGTTGTGTGATAAAAAGCCTTTTGCATGGCAATCACATTAATCAACATTCAAATCTCAAGTGAAAAAACAAAAAATACATGGGAGTCCGTCCCCGTCCCCCCCCCTTCATTTAAGAGTTTAATGTTGACTATTTTATGTAATTAGTTTACCATGCAAAATAACTTTTAGTTGCTCTCCTTGTTTATCTGTTTGGGGTTAACCCCTTGGTCCCCTGATAGAAACAGAAATGTAATATACATGGTTCCTCATATTGACGTTGCGCAACTGGGATTACCGTTGGTGTATTTGATCCAATGGGCTGTTTCAACCCGTTTTAAAGGGACATGTCAGTGTTTTTTTTCTTTCCCTAATTAGTTCAGCATGTAAAGAATACAAGTATTTCACCAATTCACGTCCTTCATTCATTTCGTTCCTCTCAGAGATTTTCATATTTTGAGTCTGCGGACCTCTCCCTGCTGACCTAAACGCATGTGCTGTACTTACAGGCCGTGTCCTTCTGGCTGTTGTTTGATTCTTGGCTCTTCAGTTGGCGGTGTGACCGGTGTTTTGGATTGGCGCACCACTTGATGGATTGTAGGATTTGTTGCACGCAAGGAATAGGACTGAAGGTCACTCCTTTATGACCTATGTGTTGTCCAGAAATGACAAGCTGACGGACAGGTGGTACCTTATGATGCCGCTTTAGGAAATTCCTGTGCTCCTCAGCGCAGGTCAAGGTACTGGAAGGTGAAACCAGCGATGTTTTGGCCAAGAGGTGGACATGTCCCTCTTGTTATTACTGGAGCGTTATCACTGGATAAACTGAGCTTTTTAGATCTGTGCATTAGTGCCTGATGTTTTCTAATTCTTTGGTCTTTTTGAGCGGAAAGAAGGCCCTTCCATGGAGCTCCTGTGACACACACACACTTAACACTCCAAACTGGCAATGCTTTTAGGAAGCTGCAACATTTTATGGCTCTTCAGCCATACTAAAGCCCAAAAGATCCGCTGATACAATGCAGCTTCCTAAATAAAGCATTGTTTGGAAAGCTAGTTTTGAATGCCGGACTTTTTTCTGGTGTAAGTTTTGGCGAGCACTATATCCATATCCTTTTTATGGCTAAATTTAAAATCCTTCTGCTGCAAATAAATCTGTCATTGCTTCTTTGACAAAAAAAAATAACATTGTTCATCATGCAGAGGACTATCTGAAGTCCGCCAGCCGACTCCAAGACCACCAGTCTTTAGGCGGCTTCTAACGCAATGCCAATATATCAGGGTCTCTGCCTGGCATGTTCAAAGCTCCCACCTTTTTGATGCGTTGTTTTGTTGTGTATTTTAAAGCTGACAGACAGCGTTGTCTGGGGGTTCATTGGAAGCTTCATTCTAGTATAGAAACCTGCTTCTCTCTTAGCTGCCTGTTCCTTAATCCAGGGCTCAGCAGCCTTACAGGGTTATTCAAAGAGATCCAAATTGCTTGAGAAAGGTAACCGAACGCTGAAAATCAGCGTTCGGTTACCTTTCCTGGCCATTCGGCTATCCAGAGAGCAGGCAATTCGCCAAATCCTGGTGAATTGCCTGAACATACGGTGCCTGTTCGGTGCCTGTTCGAGGGCAGTGAAATCCCCATGAAAAAGCACTGCTTCGGCTATTCAGAGAACACAAACCAGCAGTGAAAGGTTCCCGAAATGCCCTGTCATTCGGTGGTTTAATTCGGCAAGTTAATTCAGGAGAATCCCATAGGCTTCAACGTTAAAAATATTCCCGTTTTTTTAATTCAATATCTAATAAACCGTTTATTAGGGATGCACCGATACCGATACTAGTATCGGTATCGGGGCCGATATTGCCATTTGCACGAGTACTTGTTACTCGTGCAAACGGCCCGATACATCCCGCCGATACCGGAAGCCGGCGCTGGGCCGGCTTGCCGGTATCCGCGGGGCTGGGGAAGCTGGCCGCGTGCATGTAAAGCACGCGGCCAGCGTTCCCCTCCGGCGCGCCAAATACTCACCCTTCCTGAAGTTCCGGTCGCTGGGCAGTGATGCGTTCCCGCAGCCACTGGGCGCTCCTGTGACGCTGCCTCTCGGCTGGAGGCCGCGTCACAGATGCGGCCACGTGACCGCATCACTGCCCAGCGACCGGAACTTCAGGAACGGTGAGTATTTGGCGCGCCGGAGGGGAACGCTGGCCGCGTGCTTTACATGCACGCGGCCAGCTTCCCCAGCCCCGCGGATACGCGGCCAGCGTTCGAGCTGGGGGCCAATCCATGAGACCTGGGGGCCAATCCATGAGACCTGGGGGCAAACCCATGTGAGCTGCGGTCAATCTCATATAAATTTTTATGAGGTCTGTTCCTATTGGAAAGCGTCACATGACATTAAATAAAAGTATCGGTACTCGGTATCGGTGAGTACTTTTAAAAAGTATCGGTACTCGGTCTTAAAAAAGTGGTATCGGTGCATCCCTACCGTTTATTATAAAATTCTGCTGTAAAAAGTCTCTTTATAGATTTTTTTTTTTTTTTTTTTTTCGGATATTTTAAGCATTTTTCGGAATTTTTTTTTTAAGTTTACTTATTTTTTCTGTAACAGCCCTTTTTTATTATCATTCCCTGGACCTCATATGTAAATTTCAGACATTTTCGCTCAGTAGTTTCTTTGCAAACAGCGTTTCGCTTTTCAAACATTCATACAAACTGTTTTCCTAATTTATTCACTTCGCTCTGTCTGTGGTCTTGGCTTTCTCAGCTTTTTCCAGCGGCTTCGCTGCGTGTGACCGGCTCCTGCTCGGGTTTTTCTGTGGTTTTCGGCAGGTTTATCCAGATGTTTTTGCGGGTTTTCGGCATGCATTCGCTGGGTTTTGTGCTTCGTTTTCGTCGGGTTTGCGGCAGCCTTTCCCTGCAATTCGGGGACCCTGTGGTGCTTGCTGAATACACCGCAGGGTCACCGAAATGGGATCGGCAAAACGAAACGAATTGAAGAGAACGAGAAGACACCGAACGTGCAGTGACTTTTCGAATCTCTTTGAATTACCCTGATAGTCTTCCACGTGTTCTCCTATTTGAGGAGTAGCCGAGCATCTTGGGAGATGTTGTTCCAAAGCATCGGTAGGTCATAAGGTTGCTGACCCCTGCCCTAATCACATTGAAATACAGAGATTGTTTTTTTTTCCTCTTGTGGTTTCTGACTATAAGGTATAAATAAAACCTTCTGCGATTTCAAAGTCTGCTCCACCTGTATCCCCGACGCACTAAGTGTCTTTGTTTTGTGGTTATGGTCTTCAAATAGTTTTTATGGTTTCGTCTAAATGAGGACGAGGAAATCCTCCCTTCTGTGTAATTATCACCAAATGTCTTGTCATGGTCCTCTAATATCTGTTTTTAAGTGTTTCGTGAAGGCTCGTCTGCTTTTCATGGCCCGGGGCCTCCTGCACTGCAGACATCATTAATCTTCAGCTTTTAGAGCTTTCTGAAAACTCCAGCACCCAGATGGCAATGGCCTACAATTCCCAGGAGTCTTTAAATGCAATGGATGGCCAGAGAGTCGTGGGAGTTATAGTTCAGAAACCTCTCTTTTCAGACTTTGATGGCCCTGCTTCAGTTGGTTTCTCATTCCCTCCTTGGGATTGGACGCTGACTTCCTATCCAGCTTAATTTCTTGGTCAGGAATGTTTATTTCCCAAAAATGTTGGTTTAAAGTGGAACTTGGCAAAATATCTCTCTGGGCATTGGAGCCAGCGATGTATCTCTAGGAGCCTGAGGCAATTCACACCTTCAGGAACTCATGGGACTGTCCTTGTCCAGGTTTAAAGGATCTTTGCTTACCAGACCATTACTGTGTTAAATTCCAACATTGACGTGACGGGGACCCTTCTAATAATAATGACTGTTTGTGGTTTTCTGTGACTTTGTGCTGAGATGTACTCTGTCCCATTTGGGTTGTATGTCTTCTCGCTGAACTTAATTACTGTCGCTCTGTCTAAAGCAGTGTTTCCCAAACCTCTCCTCGGGACCCTCAACCAGGCCAGATTTTGCAGATCACCTTGGGGAAACACAGACTGAATCCTGCAATCACTGAGCAGCAAATCATATCACCTGTGCTTCACATATCTGCAAACCTGGTGAGGCGGAGGGTCCCGAGGACAGGTTTGGGAAACACTGCTCTAAAGCGATCAGACTGCACGCTGTCACTCTTGTCTAAAGCGATCGGACTAAAGGAACTTGCATCTATTGGCCTTGACCTCCCTGGTGTTTCGACGGACATATTTTATGTGTCAGAATCGGTGCATTTACTCAGCCCCTGAGCCACACTCGGGCTGGATACATTCATGTCCCTGCGCTCCCTCGCTGTTCCCTGCAGTCACCTCCGTGCAATCGCAGCGTCCTGGTTCCCTTCTTGCGAGAAGGGAAGCAGGACGCCACGATCGGATGGAGGGTAATGTGATTTGCGGAACAGGTAATGTATCCACCCAGAGTGTGGCTCGGAGTTACCGCATTCAGCAATGAATTTTAACCCCGAGCCACACTGGGGAAAACCGCCTGGGAATGGTCATTACATAGCGCAGGCTCTTTCTAGTTTCCAGTAGGGATGCACCGATACTAGTATCGGTATCGGGGCCGATATTGCCGTTTGCACGAGTACTTGTTACTCGTGCAAACGGCCCGATACATCCCGCCGATACCGGAAGCCGGCGCTGGGCCGGCTTGCCGGTATCCGCGGGGCTGGGGAAGCTGGCCGCGTGCATGTAAAGCACGCGGCCAGCGTTCCCCTCCGGCGCGCCAAATACTCACCTTTCCTGAAGTTCCGGTCGCTGGGCAGTGATGCGTTCCTGCGGCCACTGGGCGCTCCTGTGACGCTGCCTCTCGGCTGGAGGCAGCGTCACAGATGCGCCCGGCGGCCACGTGACCGCATCACTGCCCAGCGACCGGAACTTCAGGAAGGGTGAGTATTTGGCGCGCCGGAGGGGAACGCTGGCCGCGTGCTTTACATGCACACGGCCAGCGTTCGAGCTGGGGGCCAATCCATGAGACCTGGGGGCCAATCCATGAGACCTGGGGGCCAATCCATGAGACCTGGGGGCCAATCCATGAGACCTGGGGGCCAATCCATGAGACCTGGGGGCCAATCCATGAGACCTGGGGGCCAATCCATGTGAGCTGCGGTCAATCTCATATAAATTTTTATGAGGTCTGTTCTTATTGGAAAGTGTCACATGACATTAAATAAAAGTATCGGTACTCGGTCTTAAAAAAGTGGTATCGGTGCATCCCTAGTTTCCAGAAAGCAGGCAGTCTCGCTGGGACATGTCCTGTAAAAGGTTTGGTAATGATGGTGCAGGCTCCTTTTGTTCAGTGCAAAATTATGGTGAGAAGCACCCACATAGGAAAGGGGGTTTTAATTTGTCTCTGGAGGTTGAGTTTAAGACTTGCTGTCCAGCGAGTATGGTGTCCCTTGAACGTGCAATCCTTTCATACCGATAGTTTCGTTGGGTGAGATACTGGTAAATTGAGTGCTGACGCCACCAGTTCATTGAGGTCTCGAAGAGACGCTGCTGGGTAACACATCTCTTGCCTGAGTGCAGCTTAGTGGTGGCTCCTAGACCTGAGAGAGAGGCACATCACCGTTTGGGGGGTAACACATTGTGTTATGAGAGATCTCACGGATCCGATACATCCCACAGAGGGCACAGCTGCCCAAGACTGGCATTAAAGTGGTCCTTCAACAATCTGTTTAATACATGATTGTTGGTGTTGACAAGTCCCATAGGCCAGGTGGACTTGGGTTCCCTTTTGTTTTTTGTTTTTCTTCCAGTTTTAAGATCATTCTCCAGAAGTCTCTAAAGAAATAAACGTAGCGTTGTCTGCTTGCTGCACCTTTTCGAGTTAAATGGCATGTTAAGAAAGTGACTGAGGCCTTGCTCTGAGAAGGGCATCTTGGCTAATCATATGGGTACATGTGGGTAAATGGTCTTGATTTAGCCAGAATGTGCTGGTCTGTGTCTCTTCGCACGCTCGTCTGACTCCAGCCTATGTGCGCCAGTACTCACTTGCCTACTGGCGCCTGTTGCAGCGTTGTGACGCGCATGAAATAAGCACGCAACAAGCATCCGTTATACAAGCCTCTCCGACAAAGCGCTAGGACGCGTTGACAGAGCTGCAAAGCGTGACTATCCATAGGAGGATCGTGCTTTGCAGCGCTGAGTTCGCTCAGCGAGGCGGACGGGCGTCGAGTGAAGGGAACGTCCACTGTCACGGACATTCCTTCCGCTCTCCCAAAGGTGCTCGTCTGACAGCAGACTTGGTGAGTAGAGCTCTATTATTTTTCTTTTTCTACGGACATCATTTCATGTTTGGTTTTTAATTTCTCTTTTTTTTTTCTAGAGATGGACGAATGCTGTTTGACCACCTGGCCGAGAAGCATGGGGTATGATTTCTTTTTGTTTTTTTGTTCATTAGATTAAGAAATAAGTACTTCTCAGAATTATTCTAAACTTTATACAGTTGAATACATCGGTTTTTGAATTGCCTTCCTCTCCTTTCTACCTGTATGAAATCTCGCCCGTCTTACTAACTGCTGGTCATTTCTTTCAGTTCAGACAGGAATACCTGGACACACTTTACAGATACGCCAAGTTTCAGTATGAATGCGGCAACTACTCTGGAGCGGCCGAGTACCTGTATTTCTTCAGAGTTCTGGTACGTTCTTCTTCTTGCTATGTTATCAGTCTCTCCTTGATATACCTGTGATTCTGTGCAACCGATCCCAAACACAATCGGTCTTCTTGGATAACAACGCTGATGGTGCCCACCTCGGCTTTAATGAGCTGCACCCGCCACCTCAAAAAAAATAATGGTCTGCTTGTCTTTAAAGTGGCAGGTAAAGTGGCGCTTGGCAGGTATTCACTGGCTCTCATAGCCGTTTTAATCTGCTCCTATAGATCTGGATTATTCTACACAGATCAATGGGGGACATTCTGGCTGACCCATAAATTGTGTTGTTTGCTCCTAAAGATAGTGTTTTTGTTTTTATTTTAATTAAACTTGGTGAGCCTCCCCTTTTGGGCTGTCCGTCCACTGGAAGCATCTGGACGACCCAGGTCTGCCAATGGACATGCCGCTGCATAAAAATCCTGCTGCGGGGAGGAAAAAACCTCTGTTGCTGAAACAGAGTGTGGCGCTGAATACAGAGTTTCAGCACCAAGGACAGCCCGTCCAGTGCAGTTGAAGCAGGGGAGGAGAAATACCCTGATTCTGAAATCTTTCAGCACCAGGGATATCAACGCTGAATGCAGCCGAGCTGAAGGAGGGAAAAAAGCCTTAGTTGGTTTTGTTTTGTTTTTTAAAAAGGGGAACCCAAAACTTCAGCAAAAAAAAGAAATCCAGAAAAATACCAATGTTTCTTTCTAAAAAGAACTAAAAAGGCTTTTTGCTGCGGATGAAAATTTAATATACGGTTGAATAAAAACGAAAATATTTTTTACGTTGACTCGTATGGGCTGTCTAACTGAATCCCTTCTCTATGGGGCAAATTCCCTGTCGCGGCACGGCGGTTTTACTATACAAGTCATCTTTTTTCATGTATATTGTGCCAGATCGTCCGATTTCATCTGAACAAATCCCCTGAAAATTGAAAGGATCGCTAATCTGTTGCAAAAAAAAAAATCCTCTGAAGTTGTCTGGTGATCGGATTCAGTGGAAGAGGGCTGCTTCACCTACATGGCGTGAGATCGGTTGGGCTTGTTCAGACTATTTTGGATGATCGCACAAATACGGACCCAGTGGACGGCCAGCCTTGTGATGCCCTCCTGAACTCATGGAATTCAGACATTTAAGATGCAAAAAATATATATATATATAATTTTTGCATCTTAAATGTCTGAATTCCATGAGTCCAGGAGGGCATCACAAGGGCAGACTCAGAAAGTGACATGTATTGTGGATCTGTACATCCCACAGACCTGGTAACACCGTTGCATTGATCACATTGTAGCAAGTACGGGCTGCTGGGAGATTGACTGCTGAAGAGGGATGCACTAGTTGGTTCCAGAAAGGATGTCTCATTCAGTTGAATACTCCACAGATACACGTGTTTCAGTGCGTGCAAAGGTGTTACACTTGCATTTAACACACATCATTGAAAAAAGGAAAACAAATCTTTTCAGAGTAAATTTGCATCCGTCTCGCCCGCCTCTCCCTTTTAGCTGCATCTTCTAATTGAGCGTGTGTTTTCCATGTCTGGGATCTATTTTAAGCATTTCCATTTTCCTGTCTTGGGCACGCTAATATAGGGCCGGGCTAACTTGGCGGACAGGTGGACAGCATCAGTGTTTGTAATCTATATCTTGCACGATGGAGTAAGGGGGTGCAGGGGGGGGGATCGAGTGGCGAAATTGCAGGTAGTCGGCCGTCATGTTTCTCGGCGGGGCCCGGCCTTGTCTTATCTGCACCTCCCATCAGTCTTTCTCCAATATTACTGAGGAGTAAGAGTCATTTACTCGGGAAATGTAAACAGCTTAAATGAGGTTAATAAAACCAGGTCTGCGGTTTCATTACGGGGGGAGAGAGAGAGAAGCAAAGCCTGGGGTTTATTCATATCATTTGTTAATGCTGGGAGTGAATTCTGAGAATGAAGATTTAATGTCTTGTTCGAGCACTCAGCACAGTAAATTTATTGTTACCGGCCGGTGAGCCAATGTGCCGTCCTGCTAGCGAGTGGAAACTTAAGGTAACCCCTTGGAAAATCCAGATATTGAAGCTATTCTACCATATCCACTACTGAAAGGTTAGTTACGCGGAGCCAACTGTAATGACATGGAGCGGGGCCAGCTCAGTTCACATGAAACTTTTGGTAAGAGAGAGGAGTGGGGGGGAGAAAAAGAGGAAACGATAATACAGACTGAGAAGTCTCAAATTATCAATTAGCGTGCATGTCATTATCCAGGGAATAGATTATCCTATAGGGTTTTCCCACGTTGCGTCTATGGAATGTTTCTAAAATAAACGTAACAAATTTGGTTTATTCTTTATGCTGTGCTGCTTGAATCAAGACTCCCAAAAATAAAATGATTGTGAAACTAAATTCTTAAGAGCCATACATTTAGCTAGCGGTCCCCGAGGTCCTCTCCGTCGCTTGTCCCCGATGTGCTCTCCGTCGCTTGTCCCCGATGTGCTCTCCGTCGCTTGTCCCCGATGTGCTCTCCGTCGCTTGTCCCCGAGGTGCTCTCCGTCGCTTGTCCCCGAGGTGCTCTCCGTCGCTTGTCCCCGAGGTGCTCTCCGTCGCTTGTCCCCGAGGTGCTCTCCGTCGCTTGTCCCCAGGGCGCAGGCATTACAATAAACCTATTCTGTGTGGTTGGTTTTTGTTTTTTTGAGTGGCTGTGTGTATATGATTTCGTTAGCACAGAAATTAGTGTCTGTTCTTGGCGATGAAGTAAGAAGCATTGAAAGTGGCACTAAGATTATGGAGTGGATTAGCCTCGTCCAGACAGCCGGGATCAGTGAGCGCTGATCTGACATTTGGATCAGAAGTGATCATCTTTCATAACCTTTTTTTTCTGCCAATGATGGTCAATGCGCTCAGAGGAGCTTATAGTCTAGATCAGTGGTTCTCAACCCTGTCCTCAGGTCCCCCTAACAGGTCAGGTTTTAAGGATCACCTTGGAAAAGCAGACTGAATCCTGCAATCACTGAGCAGCAAATCCTATCACCTGTGCTGTGCTTCAGATATCTGCAAACCTGACCTGTTAGGGGGACCTGAGGACCAGGGTTGAGAACCACTGGTCTAGTCGTCAGGGTAGAAGAGCATAAGGGGTATAATTATTGGTCAGGATTGGGGATCTCCCAAACTCTATTTTTAAGTTGCTGATTCAGCTTTAGCCCATATTGCATGACCGAAGCCATACCAGAGACTACAGTGGCATCTGAATTTATCACCAGTGTCTCCCCTGTCTGCTCGCAGGGAAGACGCTTGCGAGTGCCTGCGGAGGCACTCAGCGTCTTCCCCACCTCTTCCATGTTTCGTTGCGTGACTCCAGCCGCATGTCTTGCTGACCTGCAAGTTCTGAACTCTGTACTGATCAGCCACAATCGTTTACTGATCCAAGGGATCGGATCGCAACATCCTTATTCTGGACCATTGGTACTCGTGTTTGTGTCAGAAACGGTGATGTGCATGATGGTAAAGCAAACCATACAAATTATGATGTGGGAAAGGTTGGCCACGAATGTGATTTAGGGGTGAAACGGCTAATGGATGGGAGGATAGTTGACCCCTATATTCATGATTGGTTGGCCAATTAATCTACTTTTTATATACTGCTTGTTTTTGTCAGGGCCTTGTAGACACTTTGTAGCGTTAGTGTTTCTATACCCATTTAGTTGGACAGTGATCTAAGAGCTGGTTTGGAGAAAGCGTGCAAGGCTGTCAAGCTCTGTGGAACCATCAGGTCTTCCAGTTAGTGTAAAACTCAACGCTCCAGGTAACCTGCCGCCACGGTGACAAATGCCAGCATACAACATATAGGAAGTGTGAAAGCACCATACGTTTCTGGCCATGTCAAGCGCAACACATTATCAAATACTTGGAAGAGCAGCTGACACATTTTGTGTTTTTTTTAAATGGTGATGGAAGAGTTAATGTCTCGTAAATTTTGAGCAACCTGGTCTTAAAAGGAGGCCCTCGACTTTCTCCTAACCACCAAGATGCTCCCACCCCAGCAGAGCTCTTTGGGTTAATGCATGCCGGTGGCAGACACAGGAGCTATGAAAGGGCCTTTGTGACTGCTCTC
Organism: Leptobrachium leishanense; assembly: GCA_009667805.1. Taxonomy (NCBI): domain Eukaryota; kingdom Metazoa; phylum Chordata; class Amphibia; order Anura; family Megophryidae; genus Leptobrachium; species Leptobrachium leishanense. The sequence continues at coordinate 53,113,479 of CM019067.1, read as the reverse complement.
CAAGATCAGAATTTGACACTCTGAATGACCTAGTGTAGCTCGGTGTTATATGAATTGCAGCTCCGTGACCCCGACGTTACCCTTGCATTCAGAAGACCCCAACTGAACTAGATAAAATAACTAGACCTGTTCTCAGGACTGAGCAGAGCAGGGGGTGGCTTTTATTTTTGGGAGGACATGCTGGTGGTGGGTCTTGGACTTTTAGTGTCAGGAAGAATTTGGTGTGAATGGCTTTTTCTTGTTTTTGGGGATACGTCTGAAGTAGCTGTCTCTTTCTAGGGATGTTAAACTCCATCCTCCCAGATGTTTCTGAAAGAAATCTGCAGGCCGTTAACATTTGAGGGCTGGAGTTTGGAGATCAATGCATACACAATTTCCAGAGTTGACTCTAGAACTAGTGCAGCTTTGCCACACCGACTGAGTTGCATTATTTGGCATTTTTACATTGAATACAGCCCTTCCTGTCATCTGGCCTGATCTTATAGATAAGCACGAAGGCATTCATAGTTTGTTCCTGCATATTGTTTAAAGTGTCACCAAAAAAAATGTCCTTATTGTGTTTATTTGATGTTGCTGATATTTTACATGTTTTTGTTTTTCTGTTTTTAGTTAAAATATTTTCCTTTATGTGTCACTGGGTGCCTCCATTGGGTGATCTTTTGAGTTGTAAACTAACCCTCCTCACTGTGTGGCATTGGTCATAGCATGGAGTCTATGGGTCGATCCCTGACATATCATTGTATTGTGTGGGATGTATTCAAAGGACATCACCAGGGGGTAGATTAGAAGTCTTTCTAAACTCTCGGTTTTATCTCATTCAGCTGCCAGCTCTTATCTCCGTAAGCCCGGAGAACAATTCACCGCCTTCTGCCTTGTCTAACCATTTTTTTTTTCCTCCACCTAATTATCTGTTAAATAATGTAGATAAAAACAAGTGCCTCAGAGCTTTTGGAAATGTTGTCTTATCTCCTTCAGCTATCATTTCTTCTCCAAGAGCCTGAAGAATAATAACTTTATCTAAACGTTCCCTCCTCCATCTAATTAACTGTGAAATACTGTAGATTAGATGAGCCACAGATGTAAAGAAAAAACTTTGTTAAATGTTGCCCCATGGGAAAAATCTGCAAAATGGCGGAGAGCTAAAAATACCTAACTTTTTTTTTTTTTATTTTACATGCAATTACTTCAAAGGAAAAAAAGTGGCGTATGTTTTTATAAGGGGGTTTTGTTTGTAATGCACATGTAATCTAGTTACAGCTTAAGTAAAGGGTAGTGTCCCTTTTTTAAAGCAGTGTTTCCCAAACCTGTCCTTGGGACCTTCAACCAGGCCAGATTTAAGGATCGCCTTGGGGAAATACAGACTGAATCCTGCAATCACTGAGCAGCAAATCCTATCCCCTTTTGAGCTTCAGATATCTGGCAAATGTAAGCCATTTTTATGCTCATTCTTTTAGAAAATTTATTTTATCTTTTAATCTCAAAAGCTCCACAGCCGACCCCCAAGTAACCTTTTAATTGGTGTCAGCAGCGCTGTGTGCCCAGCCCTATGAAGGGGCTGAAAGTTGAAAATGTCCTTATTGTAGCGTCTAGTAACCTATACCCCTACAGGGAGATATGGGTGGGATCCACTAAGTGTAATCAGATTACACGCCCGTTAAAGGCTCTCGTTCTGTGCAGAATAACGTTATTCATCTCGCTGTAACTTTGTGTTTGTGTTGTAACTAAAGCTCGGCTGGCTCTTGTTTGTATAAATTAAACGTTGGGCTCTGGAGTTTGTACACCTTCCTTTTACTTGTAGAATCTGACATTTTCTGACCTGGTTCTGGCTGCTTCTCATCCCATCGTATGTTAAAGGTATGCTGCACCCTCCGTAGGCCCTTCTCTTACAAAGAAATGTGGCAACAGTCTTAAGTGTGTTTGTCCAGAACTCGGAGGAATCTTCCACATTTGCACTCTGTCTTCTGTATGAATTAGACTGTATTTGTGACAAGGAATTATTCTGTGTCGTGCGTCACTTTGGGCATATGGACCTGGAGATGTATTTGGGAGGTGCACCGCTGTACCTATTGCTATCTGGTGTACGCTTTGAGTAGTTTTGTCAGTCTGCCTTGTCGGGCAAACACTGGACCCATTATCTGATTACTGTTACAATGGTTTATAGAATTACTGTGTGGTCACTGATTTGTCTATTTAAGTAACTTCTCTGTTATCTAATGTATTCAGTCGGAGGCTCATTCTGATTACGTGACACCATATTGTTTCTTGTCTAGACATGTCTGGTTCACTTCACTTCGTGGGGGGGGGGCGGCACCAGGATGTAACTCCCTATTTGTCTCTCTCCCCTACTGTGTGAATAATATTATTATTTATTTATTTTCTTTCATCTCCAAAATCTGTCTTATTTCTGGGGGATGCTAGCAGGCTCTTCACATGTTCCAGTCCTCAAGATTTGTCTGAGGACTGGAGGAAAGTACAAGCCTGGGGAGAACATGGGGGTCCGGCAAGGAAGTGGTATTGACAGATGTGACCCGGTCGGGGTACAGAGATCTGTTACATTGTCCTTGTTAGATATCGTGAGAAGAACCCGTCATCCCAGGCTGTGCAGTTATTGCCATTAACACTTAAACATCCATTTCAGCAGGTGCCCCAGGACATACGATCTTTAAAGCCGTGTGTTATGTTTTTTTGACAGCTGTTTAACACTGTCCTTTTTGGGTTTCTAATGGCAGGTTCCCTCTACAGACCGCAATGCACTGAGTTCACTCTGGGGAAAGCTGGCTTCAGAAATTTTGATGCAGAATTGGGATGCAGCCATGGAGGATCTAACGAGGCTAAAGGAAACGATTGATAACAGCGTAAGTTGACATTTCACTGGTTCGTATATTGGTCCTAAAGACGGTGCTGGACCAAAAGCTAAATTGAGGGGCCCACAAAGGGGGGGGGGTGGTGTATGTCCCTTCATAAAATATATAACCCTTATTTTAATCAATAAAAACAACTCAGTTTCGGCTCACGCAAGAGCCTTTTTTCAAGGAACAAAATCACATAAAACCGTCAAACATTAAATATGAAACTAAAGCCACTCGCCACTCCTTTTTCCACACCACACCCAAAGAGCATTGGGTGATTTTGAGGAACGCTCCTCCAAATGAGATGGCACTTCCAGGTTTGGGTGGATGCCTTCGGGTGCGGTGTGCAGAAAAAGGACTGGCGAGTGTCTTTATTTTTGTACATAATGTTTTATGTGTGTGTGTTTTTTTTTTTTTTTATTTTGTGTGCGGTTGAAAAAGCCTCTCGCATGAGCCAAAACGTCAGTCTTTTTTTTTTTTTATGGATTTAAAATAAAGCTTGTATATTTTATGAAGACCTCAAGTGCATCCAAATCTAATATATATTTATTACTGATTTTGGGGGGGGGGGGGAGGAAAAAGGTTGGCACATCATTGGGGATCCCCGATGAATGAGTTGACTTGTTGCTTGCAGTCTATTGGCCAAATTAGATACTTGGCACTTACCTGTGTGAGCATTAACATTAGCCCATGTATTTACCGCATATTTCAATCCAAATGCTAATGGGTTAAGTAACCCGTTTGCGTTTGGTACTTTGTGCTTTTCAGCGTGAGGTTACTGTACTTTGCGCTCCCCATGTTAAGTATAGGGAGTGCAAAGTGTTAATCAGCGTTAGGATTACAAAGTCCTAACGCTGATTAACGACCGGCTCTGGTTAGCGGAAAGTTAACCAGAGCCAGGACTTGGTGCTATCGGATTCCGCTCCTGCAGAATCCGTTAACAACCTAAAAAAATCAGATACTTGATACAGTGCTTTTTATTCGGGTGTTGGCAATGTTTACGCACACTCCTACGTGTTTTACGAATCTGTAATCCGATTTGCCACCGTTGCAAATTTAAATCGTGAGAAATAGGCTGCGGTCAGACGAGCGCACTGATTGCGCACAGTACGTCCGTTGGAAAGGATGAGATTGTGGTTAACATAGTATCAGATGCCTGTGTGTGGAAAAGTGTGCACGTGTTTCGTGTGTTCTTCGTTGACTCCTTTGAAAAGCTATGATGACAACGACAAACCGTGCAATCAGACCTACGTGTTAACGGGAATGCATGGAAAGTGCCTGCAAGCTCCTGTAACATGACCCCGCAGCCTTTCCACGGTCTGTGAGCAAAAATATGGAGCCCTATGCCAGGCGAGCCACTGATATAATGCGAAAGTGAAACGCGTTGGTTTGCAATTCAGCATTAAATTGTTGTTTCACCTCTTCTGTTCCTCCAGACGGTCAGTTCCCCGCTCCAGTCTCTGCAGCACAGAACGTGGCTCATACACTGGTCTCTCTTCGTCTTTTTCAATCACCCCAAAGGCCGAGACAACATCATTGACCTATTTCTTTACCAGCCGCAGTAAGTGGATGTTTATTTTTTTTCACCATGGGGGAGAAAACCCACTGCAATCCTAGTATATTTGGGGAAAGAGGGGATATTCCTAGTGGCGCAAAGAATATTATATATGCCATTTCAGTGCAGGTATTGCACCGTCATAAACCAACATATGTTCACTGTTGTTATTGTATCACTGCACATAACATATAAGTGATAATACAATCCTAGTATATATTTATATTCATATATATATATCCACTTAATTAAAATTGCTTTTAGGAAAATCCTGTCTTTCAGTCAGTGTTGCTGTAAATATATGCTTTATTTTTGGTTTGGGGTTTTACAGTCTTGTAAGTATAGTGGTGGGTCATTTGACATTCGCCATGATTTATAAAGCGACACCATTTATTTTTGTTTAGTACAGAGAAGTATGCTAGCAAATCAGTTTAACACAGAGGACAAATGGGGGGGCTTCTGCAGAGCTTAAAATCTAAGAGAGGGGTGACAGAGGTGAGGGTAAATAACAGCGTATGAGAAGTAATGGAATGAATGGGGGGCTGTGTGGGAGATGGATCGGGAAAGGTACCTTGGAGGGATCTGATGGGACTCTAATAGGGGTTATTCAGAAAGCACCAAGATTGCAGTGCTTTCTCTATTCCAGCTCGCTGACCCTGTGGGTAATTCACTATTCACCGCAGGGTTCCCGACGTGTGCAGAACGTGGAGCCACTGAACTGCAGAAGAAAAAGAAACTGGGCCTCTGCTATTCTTTAAGTAGTTGTTTAAACCAATGTGTGGAATTTTTTTTTAAAAAGCCCTATAAAAAAAAATAATTCTTTCACAGAATTAAAAAAAAAAGTGCCTTTTTTAAACTCAAATTTCACACAAACTACATCAAAATGACCAAAAAATAAATAAGATGGTTTGTTGAAAATGCAAAGAAAAAACGGATGAATAAATCAATAATATAGATCGCCTTTATTCTATATAATATTTTTTTTCTTGCATTGAATCCTACGGGATTGCCAGTTTTAAACCGGTCAAGCTGAATTACCAAAAAATCGGGACATTTCACTGACCCGTTGAAGTTCGTCATTCTCTGGATTAACAATTCTCTATGGGACAGTTTCGCTGTCGCTGAAGATCAGTAAACTGCACCGTACTTCACTGTCAATTAACCATTATTTGGCTTATTGACGCCTTTCTGAATAGACCACGGGGAAATTCACTGTCCAGTGCCCATCGGCTGCAAGTTTGCGGGGTTACTCAACGAGCAGCGATGTGTTTTTAGAGATTTCTTGACAGACTAGCTGCACGGGAACATTCAAACGTTACGAGGGAGGGAGTTCATAGGGCGTTTCAGGTATGAAGAGAGATCCGATCACTGGTGGTGGAGCAAAGAGCCTCTGATGGAGCATACCTGCTAATAAGAGTGGAGCTGTCGGCAGGGGCACGGTTATGGAGCGTTTTGTACAGGAGGACCAGTATTGACAGGCTTTCCGTAACCTGCCTGGCCCTGTTAATGCTAAAGCCGTTTTGCTACTGTATCACTAAAGAGCTGGGTAGCGCTCCTTCTTTAGAAGTGGCAGCCCGGTTATCCCTGCATCACAAAGCTAGACGGTCCCATGTTGCTGCATTGCTTCTTTGTGTCGGAAACCTTGTTGTTCAGGAATGTGTGCAGCATTTGACACTTTGAAGATCTACATATGTCGAGGGACACGGCGGCAAATTGTTCTTTTTCCAGGTGAACGACTGTAACCAGACTTACAGAAACTTACTAAATAAAGATCATCTGCTCTTTGACGACTCGGCGGGCTTCTCACCCCCCCCCCCTCCTCTCCTGGTCGCGTAAATGCTAGCAAATGTTGTGCATATCCTCTGGCCTGCAGGCGGTGCAGGGCCCTGATTAACTGGGACTAATTAAAGAACAGCAGGCTCTGATATGTGGGCAGCGGAGCTACTGCTTCCCTTTCATTGCAGCTTCTCACAGCATGGCCAGACGTAGAAATCATGTGGCCGGCTTCTGTCCCGGTCATCCAGCACGGCTAATCTACGACTCACACGCGCTCAACCTTATCGAACCATCACACGCCCTTCTGGCATTTGCCGTAAATGTGTAGAGCGGTATCTTTACTAGATACAGATTTCTATCTCGTGCGCAGCTGTTTTAGTCCAGACGTTCAGATGTTGGAATAATCTGTGTATTACAGCAGTGGTTTAACCAACCCTGGTCCTCAGGTCCCCCTAACAGGCCAGGTTTTAAGGATTACCTTGGGGGAAATGCAGACTGAATCCTGCAATCACTGAGCAGCAAATCATATCACCTGTGCTTCAGATATCTGCAAACCTGACCTGTTACGGGGACCAGGGTCGGGGTCCACTGTATTACAGGGTGCCGTGATAGCTTTCTTATTGCATTCTTAAGGGGAAGGTTTAAATGTGTACGTACAACGTCTGATTAAATGCACCAAACTCTGGACCGTAGAGTTATTTCGCTTTACTGCGGCTGAGCCGCTATATCAGTGACTCGAGTCAGAATGTTTTTGAGCCGCTCACAGGTGTTAGTTCACCGCTGCAGGTATCCGATCCTAGAGCACATGGGTCTCCTTGGAGCCCAGCGTGTCACTCAGTGAATGGGATTGCTCCAGAAGGACACTGGGAAATCTATTTATTCCCTGCGTGCCTCCCTTCCCGTCTTAATACAGGCTCCAGAGAACCCCCAGCATGCTACCATGGAATAGCTTGTTCATACCATTCCGGCTGCAGGTTACTGGCTTCCATGCAAAGTATAGGCGGCAGCTGCAGGTTACTGTAAATTGGCGCGCTGCAAGCAGAGCTTATAACTGGGTTGTAGTAACTAGGGATGCACCGATACTAGTATCGGTATCAGGGCCGATATTGCCGTTTGCACGAGTACTTGTTACTCGTGCAAACGGCCCGATACATCCCGCGGTTACCGGAAGCCGGCGCTGGGCCGGCTTGCCGGTATCCGTGGGGCTGGGGAAGCTGACCGCGTGCATGAAAAGCACGCGGCCAGCGTTCCCCTCCAGCGCGCCGCATACTCACCCATCCTGAAGGTTCGGTCGCTGGGCAGTGATGCGGTCCCGCAGCCACTGGGCGCTCCTGTGACGCTGCCTCTCGGCTGGAGGCAGCGTCACAGATGCGCCCGGCGGCCACGTGATCGCATCACTGCCCAGCGACCGGACCTTCAGGATGGGGGAGTATTGCGCCGCGCCGGAGGGGAACGCTGGCCCGCGTGCTTTTCATGCACGCAACCAGCTACCCCAGCGTTCGACCTGGTGGCAAATCCATGAGACCTGGTGGCAAATCCATGAGTGCTGGGGGCAAATCTCATATAAATTTTTATGAGGTCTGTTCTTATTGGAAAGCGTCACATGACATTAAAGTATCGGTACTCGGGATCCGTGAGTACTTTTAAAACGGATCAGTACTCGTACTCGGTCTTAAAGTGGTATCGGTGCATCCCTAGTAGTAACAGCTGGGATCGTTGGTCTAACATCTCAGTTGGAGTGTAGCCCCAGGAGCTTACAAAATGTTCAACACGTGAGCAGATTCAAAGGGGAAGGTGCACAAGACAAAAAAACTGAATATAAAATAACAAGGCAAGTCAAACACAGCGTGGCTAACACAGGGGGACTCGCCAAATGCTAGGTCAGCGCCGGGGTGCTCCGTCTAGGATCTGCAGTCCAACAATAGTATATACCAAAAATCAGTGGGCCACACCAGGAGCTTGACTATATAAAAATATTTATTGGTGGAGCAGAGCAGCCACAGGGGGTACTGGATTCAATCGACGTTTCGGTTAAGTGTCTTAGTTGTGCCTCCATGACTTACGCATGGCTAAGGCACTTCGCCGAAACGTCGCTTGAATCCAGTACCCCTGTGGCTGCTCCAATATCTCTTTTCATATGGTCAAGCGCCTGGTGTGGCCTGCTGATTTTTGGTATAGAATAAAAAATAATATATAATGCGCTTCCCTTCAAACCTTCTAAATCTTCTCCTAGCTGGTCATCTAAAATGCCGATTCTGAGATATCTGGCAGATTCAAGTTATGAGAAAAAGACGCAGTATGTCTGTACACAATATCCACAATATGAGCAGATTTAACTTTTCAGACATGCCCAGGCTCCTTTCACCAACGTCCTATATTGGCATAGCCCATTCTTCCAGCTTCCCACAATGGTTGCACATGTTTGTACACACTGGACCCCCCCCCCCCCTTAACTTGCCTAAAAGTAGACTTATTAACCACATAGGAGGCCACACTAAGCTGCTGCTTATTTCGGGATCTCCCAGGAATTCACCCTTTTAGCACCTCGGCCGCTGCAATCTTTAAAGGGCACCGTTTGATTGGAAGAAAACAACCTCTATTTTTAGTGGATGATTTCACCTCTTACAAGGGTTGACTTTTGGCATCCTAAGGGCCCACACTGTTGGTTTTGGCTGCGCCCGGCCTTAAGAGATCCCGTTCTTTCACAGGACTCTCTTCCACTCCTCCAAAATTACAGCCGTACATCAAACTTTTTTAAGCGGTGCTATCGAGGAGGCATTCGGTGCGCGAGACATCTGTTTGCCATCAGCGAGTTTGTCTGCAACAGCGAGAAAAGAAAACATACACACGCAGATGTCCACAAGCTACCGAAATGCATCAAGGCCACATTTGGCTTTCATTTCTAGGATAAACGTTGCACTTAAACGTTCTGTGTACATTTTTTTTTCAATTCCAGAAGATTCTGGTGTGCCCGGTACAGTTAGTTTGGCTAGAAAGCAACGTGTAGGAGGAACAGCGCTGCCTGGGAACATGATTACAAATAAAACCTGATATAACCCTACAGCCGTCATTAAGCTCTACCCTGCATAATAATCAAATTCATTTTACAGGTATACAGTTTCTAAGGTCAGGGGTCAGCAGCTTCGACCCTCCAAATGTTTTGAAGCTACATTTCCCTTGAGGCTCTCAAACCTCTTGAGTAGCAGAGGATCATGGGAAATTTCTTACCACTAACATCACCAAGTGGCTCCTTTTTCTAATTTCCAGACTTGACTATTGTAATAATCTTCTAGTGGCCTCCCTTCCATCCTAAATGCCTCTGCCAGGCTTATTCACCTCACCCGCCGCTCTGTCTCTGCCGCTCCCCTCTGCGAGTCCCTTCACTGGCTCTCCATTCACTGCAGAATTAAATTCAAAATCCTTACCCTGACCTACAAAACCCTCACTAACTCAGCTCCCCACTACCTGTCCTCACTAATCACCAAATACACCCCAGCCCGCTCCCTAAGGTCAAACAGTGACCTGCGCCTAGCTTCTCCCCGCATCACCTCTTCCCATGATAGACTGCAGGGCTTCTCACGCGTAGCCCCCACTCTCTGGAACGCTCTCATTCGTATGGTCAGCCTTTCCCCTAGTTTCCCTTTCTTCAAACGCTCCTTTTTAAGACATTCCTATTCAGGGAAGCCTACCACCCAACTCCCTAATACACCTCACTGCCAAATCCAGTCCATCGCTCTCATCTGGTAGTCCATCACTCTCGCCTTGCAGTCCCCTCCTGTTTCCACCCCCAACCCTTCTAGATTGTGATTTCCCACAGGAATAGGGCCCTCGTTTCCTTCTTTGTTGGTCAAATGTTGTTCGGTCTCAATGTATTGTAAAACAGTCTATATTGTACCCTTTGTTCAGCGCTCTAGAATATGTTGGCACTATATAAAGAATAATAATTATGTAGTTCCAAAACGTGTGTGTGTGTGTGTGTGTTTTTAAAACGAGGTCCGTTTTCCCAGCAACCTTCAAAGAGGACTGACCTCATACGCTTTATGGCAGGCGTCAGCAATCTTAGTCCTCCAGATATATTTCCCATGACGCTTCGTCAGTCAGACTAATGTATACCTGAGCATAATGGGAGTTGATGTATGGTATCAAAAAATAAATATCTGGAGGACAAAGGTTGCTGACCCATGCTTTATGGCTACATTATTTTTAGTGGTCAAATGAAGTACAGGTAAATGTTCTCTTAACCAGATGTCCTATTGTGCGCCATGGAAGTAACCACGCCAGATTGCCAGTCGCCGGGGGTCTGGAAGACCAGAGACCAGCATGAAAGATCATGTTTACTGCAGTTAGAAATAATTCATTTTTAATTTTTTTTTTTTTTTTTTAAACAAAAAAAAGCACATGGACTCTTGAGATTTATTCTTTATTTTGTTACTTCTAACACAAGACACTCTGTTTGCCTTCTAGATATCTGAATGCCATTCAGACCATGTGTCCTCATATCCTTCGATATCTGACTACAGCGGTCATCACCAACAAGGATGTGCGGAAGAGGAGACAGGTCCTGAAAGATTTGGTCAAGGTTATCCAACAGGTACGACGCAAACCTGTTCAGAGCTCCTCAGCGTTTCATGTCGCCGTTGTACAAAGTATTCTTGTTTTACTCAAATTTGTTTTTCCCCCTCCCCTCCCCTGCATGATGTCAGACAGTGGTCCATAATTTTAACCCACTCCGTTCCTGAGCATTTACTTAATGTCAAATCCACCTAGGGGCTCTGTTTCTCTTAGTGTTTAGCGGGTGATTCATTAGATCATAACCAATGTTATCTTTTTTTATATCCACAAAATCCAGTAAAGGCATATTTTTAGCCAAAAGGGCAAGATGGCGAAATGCTAAATCATTGTATGTATAGATCTTTTTTATAAAAAGTGTGTGTATACATATCTATATTATATACCATAGTTCTTAGAAAAATTACCGAAAAACATTTTCTCTTTTTTTCCAGTTTAATCTATGTTGTTGATGCAATAATTATTGCCAGTGATATGTCGTCATTACCATGCATTGCACCTGCCATAGTCAGCATCACGTGGATTATGGCTTCTTAGCGTGCCTGTTTGAAAGTTCAATGTTTGAATGCGGGTTTTAGGGCCATGTCAGACGAACGCACTATGTGCACCCGTACGGACTTGCCTCCTGGCGTCCGTCACAGCGTTGTTGTGACGCTTCGGGGCTGGCCGCACGCTGTATCGCGTGCTACAGCGGCCGCGCTGAAAGCCTCCCTGCTAAAACGCTATGATGCGCGTTCGGGGCCGAAAAGCGCAATCCTCCGCAGGAGGATCGAGCCTTGCAGCACTGAGCAGACTAACTGCGCTCAGCGAGGTGGCCAGACAGGCGTCCGAGTGGAAGGAACATCCACTCTCTCGGACTTTCCTTCTGCTCTTAAAAACGCTGGTCTGACCCTGGCCATAGTGGACGTTTCTTCGCCCTAAGAGCCATTTTTATCCGCCCCTTTCCACACTCGTGTTTCCTACTATCTGTATAGGGGGGGGGGCCCTGATTTGACTTGCTAAATGTGATATTTAAAGTATAGCTGCGGGTGCTGATAATAGAAACAGTATTTTAATATGAACTGAATTCCTGAATTAAATCTTTTAACAGAAAAGTGGTGGTGCTGCTTCTGCAAATGCTGTAAATGTCAGGGATCTCATCGATTTGGTTGCTTAAATCTTAACCCTTTTTTTTCCTTCAGGAATCTTACACATATAAAGACCCCATTACAGAGTTTGTGGAGTGCTTATACGTTAACTTTGACTTTGACGGAGCTCAGAAGAAATTGAGAGAGTGCGAATCGGTAAGTGAATTGACTTCTTCTAAAAGATATGTCTGTCACATCCCTCTGCCACCAGAAAGTGAGGTATGGCTGCCAGGTCGGCCATGTTTTCCTGGACACACATTACTATTTCATGCAGAGGGGGAGAACCGGGAAGAATGATGCCCTGTACCATGTATAATATCCAGCAGGATGCGTTCGGCCTTTTTCCGATTGATTTTTGGTGGTTTGAGGATGCATTCAGCAGGAGCACGATTCACCGCACTACAGGGACCCTGCGGTGAATGCTGAATTCACCGCAGGGTCGACAAATTTAACTCTCGTAAGTGCGGCGAACGAACGATGCTCTCTTAACCCCCTGCCCCCCTCCTAATCCATCCAAGAGTCTTGTCCCTGAGGATTGACATGAAAGTAGTTCTATGAACAGTATATTATTGCATGTGGTTATAGTACAGCCATTCACTAAAGGGAACCGGTACCACGTTAGGCTGACATGAAAAGGAGACAAATGTTTTCTGCTTTTTTTTTTCTTTTCATTTTTCGAAAATCCATAACAAATTGCTTGTTTGACAATAGAGAACATGGCGCTAACTGCGCTTTAGCTCAATATTCTGTGCGTAGATGTGATGGCATACAGGATCCACGCGTGTAATAAAAAAGGTAATATTTTACTCTCCCTGGGATGGGGGGAGGGGGGTGTTTGTCATGTTGGAGATATATACCACACCTCAGATATGTCTGAGTGGTCATACATATATGTATACCCACGCAGATACATGTATACTTCCAGACCAGATGCACCCACTCAGATACATGTATACAGATAGAGCCATCTCTTTCATCCTTACGGAAGCGTGGTGCAGCCGGTCTGTTGAATGCATCGCCCTGCAAGTGATTATACAAGTGGATTCTCTGCATCCGGATTAACCATTCCACCACCACACCCTTTGATGTGATATGTTAAATACCTTCCTCATCTGACTTTAATTACAAACCCCCCCCCCCCCCACGGCAATGACGAATCTTGGGAGGAGGCAAATGAACTTTCCGAGTGTTGGCTTTTTTCCCCTTCTGGTTCATTTCTTCACATAGTAAAATTACAATATAAATCAGGTACATAAAGTGGACGTTTAGGCATTTTTGGAAGTAATTAAGCCGTGCGCATTGAAGTCAGAGGGTAATAACAAAGTTACTCTTGCTGAGTAATACACGCGGACATGGGATCTGCACACGCTTAGTCATATCGTGTCTTTTTTTTCCCCCTCGGATGTTTGCAGTATGGTGCAAAGAAGTAACCAGAGGGAAATTACGCAAGTGGTGCCTAATTGCTCTTTAATGGGCGCTTTATCTATCACTGCCGTTTTAGATGTTTCCAGTCCATTTGAGTTAGTCTGCACAGGAGCATTGTGGGGTTAAAGACCAACTCCCAGAACTTCTCATCCTACAACATGTGTAACCTGATTCTTGGTAATGGCTTGTTCTAAAGGCGTTATTAACCAACTCCCGACTTGCACCGGATGGTGAATATCACGCTTTGGTGCAATTTGGTGGCAGTTTGTTTTTCACCCAGCTGTCAATTCACCAAATACTACGTTGCAGTTCAACGGCACTGAAATTGTGCCATTAGAAGACAATCTTTTGTTGTAGTCACAGAACGCCGAAATGCCCTGATTTTCAGTTCGGTAGACTTAAACAGGCAAATCCCATAGGATTCAATGTAAAAAGTAATGTCTTAAAAATAAAACTCTTATTTTTGTTTTCATTTCCAGCAAAAACCTTTTTATTTATTCTGTAACAGACCATTTAGTTAATGGACCTTTTTATCATCTAATCACCTATTAGGAGAATTTCACGCAATTACGGCGATTTGAGACAGGTTGTGTATCCCTTATCCGAAATCCAAAATATCAGAACCTTTTCATAGTTGGAATAACACCGTTGGAACATTCCTCCTCTGAAGAGGGCAAAATCTTTAAATATAATGTATGAAATGCCCTGCAGTCTGTGGGTGTAAGTGTGTATATATGAAACCTAAATTAATTTAGTGTTTTAAACTTTGCTTTTTATTATCTCCCGCCTTGACTACTGTAACCACCTTCTCTCTGGCCTTAAGAGATCCCAGATTGTCCCTCTGCAGTCTGTAATGAATGCCTGTGCCAGGCTCATACACCTCACCTCCCGCACCTCACCCCTTTGTCAATCTCTACACTGGCTTCCCGTTTCCTTTAGAATCCAGTTCTAAAATACCGGTCCTCACATGCAAAGCTCTCCATAACCGCGCCGCTGCCTACATCTCATCCCTTATTAAAATGAACATCCCGTCCCGACCACTTCGCTCTGCCGTGATCTGATGCTATCAGTTCCACGTACCTCCACCCTCAACTCCCGGCTTCAGGACTTCTCCTAAGCTGCCCCTTCTATGGAACTTCCTCCCTTGCAACATTACTATCTCCGTCTCTCCAGTCCTTCAAGTAGTCTCTGAAAACACATTACATTAGAGAAGCCTATCGGCTCACTCCATTATTTCCCCGCTGTACATTCCTTGTGCCATCTTCTCACCCAGCCAACCTACCCCCGCTACATCAGGTACTCTATTTACCCTCACCTAGTGTAACCCCTCTACCCTTGAGCAGCCCCCCCCCCACTGTTCTGTGTGTAATGTGTATGTATTTGTTGTTCTATCTCACCCGTTGTACAGCGCTATGGAACTTGTTGGCGTATTATAAATAGCACTAACAGTTCCCTCAAGTCCCTGGAGTTAAGGAGTGGCTGAGTATCATGGGAGATGGAGGCCAAAGTTAAGCACATCTGCTTTACACTTTACTAACTTAAACTTTACACCTCAGAATCTAGCAACAGGGTGCTAATATATATATGTATGTATGTATGTACAACCATTGAGGGTGTGGGTACGTCTATGATGTCGCTATACCAGATGTACATAAATCTATGCATAAAAATTATATATAATAATTAAGAAACTCTGGATTATCGGGTAAATTTGTAGCAGTTTCCAGTTACCTGATGCTGGATTTATGTCAAACCATGTGTTATTGCATATTATTAATACAGAAAATCAAAAGAATACATATTAAGGCAAAAAAGGCTTCTTTATGCCACAAAGATTTAAGAGCAGTTTGGCTTGAATAGATTCTGTTGCAAGAAGTCGGGACGCCTCACAAATGCGATATAGAAAGCTGTGACGGTTTCACAAGCGGGAGCAAAACATCTGCAAGTGATTGGCATGTTAATATTAATGTGCCGAACCCCCTGCGGGAAAGCAGTAGCAAAAAGCCGTAATGATATTTCATTAGGACATCTGGCACGAAGTCCTCTTTCACATGATCGTGGAGCCCCCAGCTCTCCCTTTCTTAACGCGCGGCAGCGACCGTCTGGGAGAAACCAGATTCTTCACTTTAAACGTATATTATTATTATTATTATTCTTTATTTATAAAGCGCCAGCATATTCCGCAGCGCTGTACAATAAGCACAGTATAGACAGGGTTACAATACATTGAACAACATTTGACAAACAGTACAGGAGGAGATGAGGGCCCTATTCCCGTAGGAACTCACAATCTGGGAGGGTTGGGGTTGGAAACAGGAGGAGAGGACTGTAAGGTGAGAGTGATTGATGGTTGTGTCAGTGAGTTGGGTGGTAGGCTTCCCTAAATAGGAATGTTTTAAGGGAGCGTATAAAGTTGGAAGCGGCGTTTTTCAGCATCACCAGTTTTAAAACCCACCTCAAATGACGGAGAGGTTTTTGGGTTTTACCATTGGAAAGGTCCTCTTCTTATGATGGATCTTTTCATGTAGTAAAATGAAGCCGGCACAGAATAAATATGGCCGCTGGTATGTTGAGCCCTAGAGTATAACCATTCCACCTCATGCCAATAAAATTCTATATACATGGACTAGATTTTAATCAAATGGCCAAGTGGTACATTGTAATGGACTGACTTTTGTTTTTCTCAGGTTCTTGTTAACGACTTCTTTCTCGTGGCATGTCTAGAGGATTTCATTGAAAACGCCAGACTCTTCATCTTTGAGACTTTCTGCCGTATCCACCAGTGTATCAGCATCAGGTGATTTTTAAGACTCTTGATATATGTTCCAGACATATGTAACATTTGTATTTGGGATTTATGGGGTATGTTGGCATCACCTCCCTAAACGGTTACCAGACCTCGGCGAAAAGCGTTGCATTCCACCAAACCGGGGGGGGGGGTCGTCGTCTCCTAATTGGAGCTTCAATCCACAAAAATGTGTTCAAGTCTCTTTTTTTAAAAATGTTCATTTTTTTTTTTTTTGTTAAAAAAAATAAAAAAAATTAACCACTTGGCTGCTGATGGACGCATTGAGCCCCCCGGCTTGGATGTCAGCCTGGCACTCCGGGAGCAATAGATGTCATTGCGCTAACGCGTTAACATCTATTTCAGGTGCCCCCCGCGAGTGCGGAGGAGGTGCCTGAAAGGGAGGGGGAGGGGAGGTCCGGGGGCCAGCGATTAAAGGCAGGCATTGTTTGGAAGGGCACAGCCGGCCCTTCCAAACGGTGCCTGGCTTTAACCCCTTGGGGGCTGGATCACGACTGGGCGCCGGATCATGATCTTCTCCCGGAGCTGCCCGACATATTGGATGTCGGACAAGCTTCTGGGATCTCCCCCCTGATGACTGGCATCATCGTGCATAGCGCAATGACGTCAGTTTGAGTTAACCCCTAGTTGCCACCAATGGTGGAGAAAGTGGGTTCATTGGAACCCCTATCTCCCGATCCGTTACAGCTAGGGGTTAATGTTTGGTATCGTTGGATCAGCCAGAGCATGGCCTTTCCAACGATTTCAAACATGACCATCTTTGGGCTTCTGTCAGACGAGCACAGCGTTCACGTCCGTGATGGCGCACAAAAGTACGTCCGTGATAGCATGACATAAAGGCCAATGGAGTCCCACACACTAAGTACGTCCGCACTGAACTGCGGACGCACAACGGCCGCGGCCCACAGACGCAAGGCAGGCAAGAACGTACAACCCCTAGAACGGCCGCACAAAGTGCGCTGCGTCCGCAACGTCTGCATAGCTTTGTGTGTGAGTGATGGAACGTGGTCAGACGGACTGCATTTATACGTCCAGCATTTTTCACGGACAAAATGGTTTTGCATTTTAATTCATTTTCCCTCCTACATCAGTCAAAAATAACGTCAGTGAAAAAATGGACCGTGTGGCCACTACTGCGTCTTCCGTACTAACGTACGTCTGTACTGCAGTCCGTAGAAATCACGTTCGTCTGACCCTAGCCTAAAGGTTACACGAAAAAGTAGGTTAAAAAAAATTGCTTTTTTTTTTTTTTTTTGTTAATGCAGCAATATTGTTCCCATTTCAATTATAATGTAAACAATGATGCTGCACTAACGATTTTTGTATGTGGTGCATTTGTTAAAAATCACGATGTTTCCCCCAAAAAAATGTAACGAGTCCCAATTTCTAATTTTTTTTTTTTTTATTTTTTTTTAACAAGCGCAACCCATAGAAAATAGAACCGCAGACGTTCACATATTAAAATGGGGAAAAAAAACACCTTACACGTTGTAAATTATTGAAAATTCTAATTTTATTGCATTTTTTGTTAGAATATACACAGACAGGACATGACGTATACATATAATAATGGCATATTATGAATCAGCCGGGAAGAACGATATATAATATGTCTGGGTCATATAATAAAAATAAAATAAGGCTTCAAAACGCATTTAAACATGATGAGTGAAACAGGTAAAAATAAGCTCAGTACACAGGCGTGAAATGGCTTCAGCAGCGAAAGGGTTAAATGTTCTTAAATGGAAAAAAAAAATCAAGACCATTCAAGCTGTTATTTTTTTTTGCAAAAACCCAGGCTTTGAAAGACTAATTTATTTTTTATTAGACTAATTTTTAATACACTTTTGTTGGTTTAAGTCTGTTAGGAGCTTCCTTTTTTTTTTTTTCTTGGTGGAATTCACTGATGCCAAGCGCTTTTCGCCGATAACCACTTCGGCGACTCCAATTTCTGCAAAATACAGTGATTTGATATGTCACAGAATTTACAGCGAAATGGAGTTGGTGATACTGTTAAACGTTAATTCTGCTGAAATTACAGTGCAATTTGTCGGTCTGTGACTAGGTGAATCGTGAATTTCCGATGTGACAATTTAGTTTCTGGCGAATTGCACCTTATTTTGCAGTCACTTTGCCTGTATTTGGTGAATTTACTGCTTTGTGAGTAAACGAATTGCCCTGAAATTGCACCAAACTGTGAAATTCTGTGGCAACTTCAGAGTTTGCTGAATAACACCTAATAACATAGTGTGTTTTTTCGATTCGTTCGCTTCGGTGATTCCTTTTTGCCGGAGACCGCCGAACTGTCAAACAGCATTCTGCTGTTCTTCTAATAGGTGTTTAAACCAATAAGAATGTATTCAAATGCGTCTGAGTAATAAAAGGTCCTGTAAAAAAAAAATATTCTGTTACAGAATAAAAAGTTTGTTCAAAAAAATATTTAAAAAAAAATACTGTGGAACAAAATGTTTCAAAATGAAAAGAATGAACGGTTCCATGGGATTCACCTGTTTAAACATGTTATACTGAATCTCCGTAAATCCGGGGCATTTCCCTGACATTTCGGTGCAGTTTGGCGTTTTCTGAATAGATTAACCATTGCTTCTCTATGGGACAATTTCTCTGCCGCCGATCAGCTATCTGTGGCAAACTGCACCGTATTTTGACGTCAATTCGCCAGTATTTGGCGAATAGACGAACTGCCACGAAATTGCACCGTATGGTGAGATAGGCAATTCGGTGGCAAGTTCGTCGCTTATTGAATATACAGTCACTAAAGGGGTTACTCTATATATTTGCTTTATTCGTACACCTTTCCACATGCTGTGTATGTCTTGTGGCTGAATTAGTAGTTGCTTCTTCTGTCACAGGAAATGCCAAAAAAACATGGCAATAAGAGGTTTGATTTTTATGCCAAGGAGCAATCTTTCTAGGAAACCTGATCCAGGCTTTAAGCAGGGAGTGATTCAGCGCCCCGCTAGACACTTTATAGTTTATGTACTCGCATGTCTAGCGTGACAGCGGAGCAGTCTGAGCTGGGCGGGCCGTTACTCACTGTTTGTTTTAGGTAAGAAGGTAAATTGGAGCAGGAAGCGGTGGCGCAGCGGAGAGGCCCCGATCGATGACACTGCCATTGTTCATTTGCATATCACGGGCCGCTCTCAGAGATTGAGAAAGCCTGGAAGTTGGTCACGCAGATTAGCTGTCAGGAAACCCTTGTTTACTCGGCCCGTCTGCGCCGGCGGCTTGTTGTGGGAGATCACCTGAGTAATTATGAAACCGCGAGTCATCTCGTAGATGAAGTTTGCCCGTCGTAAATAAGTTTGTGCATCCAGAAGCCTTGTGAAGTTTTGGGAACAAGTGTCAGGATGAAGGGTATCAAAGCGAACGTCCCACTGAGTCCTGCTCCGGTACTCATTAAGCTAATGAGAAACATTTCTCCCTAAACAACGAACCCGATGGCATCTCGAGTCTGGCCAGATTTAGAAACTGGGAGGGGGGGTGGTTATTTAGAGACCCTGTCATTTTGTAGTCATGGATGTGTCTTATCCTGCGTCATTGATATTTTATTTGTCTGGGTTTGCATGTAATGTGTTTCTTTTCTTCTGTCATTGATTATTGGAATTTTAGTTACCCGATGTGTACTTGTCCGTTTTACATGTCTCGTTACTGTAGGTTATTGTCATCATTTATATAGCGCCAACAGTTTCCGCAGCGCTTTACAATAACCAAAAGGAACAAGATTAAACGTGCATAGGATGGAAGCACGAGGTAGAGGGCCCTGCTCATAAAAGCTTACAGTCTAGAACTGTGGTTCCCAACTGCAGTCACCAGGCCCCCCCCCCCCAACAGGCCAGGTTTGCAGGATCTCTGAAGCACAGCTTGATTTTACTGATCAGTGATTGCAGGATTCAGTCTGCATTTCCCCAAGGGAATCATTAAAACCTGGCCTGTTAGAGGGACCTGAGGACCGCGATAGGGAACCATAGATCTAGAGGGATTGGGGTTGAAGACTAAGGGGAGTATTATTGGATGTCCAGATCATTAGTGCCAGTGGATTGGGAACTGTGGGGCAATGGAAGCGGCTTCAATCCTGTGTGAGTAGGTGAGCAGAGGGATGAGTTGCGTCAGTGATGGGGTACTCTAATCTGAAGAGATGGGTTTTGAGGGATTTCTTGAAGGCCTGAAGATCAGGGGAGAGTTTGATAGGACGAGGCAAGTCATTCCGCCGGAGCTGCCCTTGGGAAGTCTTGGAGGCGAGTGTTGGCAGGTCGGGTGTAGACAGGACAGGTGGAGGTCGACTTCTTGCGACCATTGTTATATTTTAGGGGTGCTGGTCAGTACCTTGTGCAGCATGTAGTCATGCTGGCCAGATGGGCTTTAGTCGAGCATCCCCGGGCAATTCTTAAGTCTGTGTTTTAATAGCAGAGATCTTTTCCATTGTTAATTGATTTTAAAAAAGTCAGCACTGAGCATCTATAACACTAGGACAGACTATAAAGTGGGCTGGATAAAACCAAAAAATTAACACTGTTCCTGCTGTTTTTTCTGATTGTCCCATATTCAGAACATAAACATATTTTTTACGGATTTTTTTTGTGGCTTCATTTGTAACTTTACAGGAAATTCTGTATACATTGAATTAATGTGCTTGGGGGGGGGGCATTTGTGTTTTAGTTTACTGATCCTATTCTCCAAACAAAGGTGATTCTTGTAGTTTTGGAAATGCTGCACTCTTGATTTTATTTGTGTGCATGTAAAAAAGAAAAAAGTTTATTTGGTTTGCCAGAGCGACCATTTTTTTACTGGACACACACATGCGTTCAGGCTGTCCCGCGGCAGCCAACCACGTGTGCCAACTGGTGGACGGGCCCATTGATTCCAGCGGTACTTACTATGCCACCCTGCAGAGTTCAGGCCCACCCGCTGCAGGGATGGCCTAGTACGCCTCACGGTGGGAAAGTGCTAATATTTTTCTATATACTCATGGCAGAATTCGGTTACAAAATCTGATCATACATTGAATAAACTTGCTACGTCATCGTAACCCATTGTGGCAGATCCTATCCACCCCCCCCCCCACTGATTCCTGTTCTTATGAGACTTGCCTACTTGTTTGGGTAATGCGTCCTCCTGGAGCTCTCTGCAGTGTAAGGGTTAAATAGGTCCGACAATGAGGCACCTGTGAGAGGGAGGGGTGTGACACCAGGTAGGGTGGTCAGTCCTCAACATGAAACCTGCAAAAGGGCTGCAGTCTGGATATAAGGGTAATGGATATATAAACCTGGATCTAAATGGATTTTTTTGGGGGTACTAATCCTTTCTATTTGTTTCCCTAATAAGCATGTTGGCTGATAAATTGAATATGAGCCCCGAAGAAGCCGAGCGGTGGATTGTCAATTTAATACGAAACGCAAGACTGGACGCAAAGATTGATTCCAAGCTGGTAAGCTCCTCCGTCTCTTGTGACGCTGAACCCTTCCATTCACTCAAAGCCATCGTCCCTTTACAATCTTCTGTCTGCCTGGATGTGGACCCCCGTTGGGTACAAAGTGACAGAGCAGGTGCACCTTTCTACAAATGGTTATCCTGCTCTCCATCCTAGGCGATCCATGAATACCAGTGTCATCGCAATGAAACCAGCTTGTTGGCCTCACTCATATTTTGCTTGGGAACATATTTCCAATCTCAGCCTTTTGGTGTAAAATTGAGAAATCATTGACAGGTGCATCTTTTTTGCAATGTCCACGCAACCTTCAATATATCTTGTTGGTTGGCTGTTGAGTCAATATGGGGCTTAGGTATACAGCGAGTCCATTTGGAGCTTAGGTATACAGCGAGTCCATTTGGAGCTTAGGTATACAGCTAGTCCATTTGGGGCTTAGGTATACAGCGAGTCCATTTGGGGCTTAGGTATACAGCGAGTCCATTTGGAGCTTAGGTATACAGCGAGTCCATTTGGAGCTTGGGTATACAGCGAGTCCATTTGGAGCTTGGGTATACAGCGAGTCCATTTGGAGCTTGGGTATACAGCGAGTCCATTTGGAGCTTGGTATACAGCGAGTCCATTTGGAGCTTGGGTATACAGCGAGTCCATTTGGAGCTTGGGTATACAGCGAGTCCATTTGGAGCTTGGGTATACAGCGAGTCCATTTGGAGCTTGGGTATACAGCGAGTCCATTTGGAGCTTGGGTATACAGCGAGTCCATTTGGAGCTTGGTATACAGCGAGTCCATTTGGAGCTTGGGTATACAGCGAGTCCATTTGGAGCTTGGGTATAACAGCGAGTCCATTTGGAGCTTGGGTATACAGCGAGTCCATTTGGGGCTTAGGTATACAGCGAGTCCATTTGGAGCTTGGGTATA
The DNA here is from genome assembly GCA_009667805.1 of Leptobrachium leishanense. Taxonomy (NCBI): domain Eukaryota; kingdom Metazoa; phylum Chordata; class Amphibia; order Anura; family Megophryidae; genus Leptobrachium; species Leptobrachium leishanense. The sequence continues at coordinate 53,091,007 of CM019067.1, read as the reverse complement.
CAGCGAGTCCATGGAGCTTGGGTATACAGCGAGTCCATTTGGAGCTTGGGTATACAGCGAGTCCATTTGGAGCTTGGGTATACAGCGAGTCCATTTGGAGCTTGGTATACAGCGAGTCCATTTGGAGCTTGGGTATACAGCGAGTCCATTTGGAGCTTGGGTATACAGCGAGTCCATTTGGAGCTTGGGTATACAGCGAGTCCATTTGGAGCTTGGGTATACAGCGAGTCCATTTGGAGCTTGGGTATACAGCGAGTCTCTTTTGGAGAGTATCCCGTTTCTAAAAAGCTCAAGACGGATCCTTTTCAGATAGCAGTGGATTTTTAAAAAAAAATTATCACGCTGGGGGGTGCAGCAGGTGAGCTGCGATGCGCGGCCACACACTGCACCAGCAAGAGATACGCTGCGCAGTCCTTGAGAGGGACATGCGGTGTAGTGCTAGTGTTGTTTCTTGCTGTCCCTGTGCAGCATGTCCCACTCTGGAACTACACAGCACAACAACTTCAGCAATGCCGAAAATGAGGATGATGCAGCAGAAATCTTCCGTGTTCGAAATTACACAAGGGATTTTCACCTTTCACTAGTTCTGACACAAGCTGTATCTCCGTATGACTTTAAAGGAACACTCTAATCAAAAATCCCCCCCTCCCCTTTTTTTTACATTAAACTATTCTCTCACTAACTAGGTAGGGATTTTTTTTTTCTTTTGTAACTGTAATACTTACCCTAAAATCCACTTGTTTCCAGCGGGGGTTTTTTTTTTTTTTTTTTATATACTCCCCTCCCTCCTCTTCCGCTCCCGTCCTTCTGCTTTCAGTTGCCTTCTGGTTTACGTGAGAAGCGCGCATGCGCGCCTCTCACGTAAGCCAGCCAATCGGCAGGTTCCTCCGGGCTCCATCTGCTGAGGATTAGTGTTGCGTGCAAGAGGATGCGCGCAACACTAATTCTCAGGCTGCCGCCAGCTACTGCGGCGAGTTGGAGACGTCATCGCGCTGAAAGTGCGATGACGTCTCCTACTCGGCAATAGTCGGCAAAGCGGGAAATCTGAATCCCGCTCTGCTGACTGACAGCTGGGAGGGCGGAGTAAAGTCCTCCGCGTCTCTCAGCTGTTTTCAGCTTTTTTAGCTGATCTGCTGAGCGGAGGGAGGGGGGACAGGCAGGGGAATACTCAGGGCATCATGACCACCTAAAAAAGCTTAGGTGGTCATGTTGCCTAGAGTATCCCTTTAACCTTGGACAGACGCCCTGCGCCTTACACTTGTCTCTCGAGCATATCCGCCTTACGTGGAGGTCAGTCGGCAAGTGTCTTGACGCAAAACTAACGATTGTCGATTGCATTTGCCAGGCTGCATGATCGTTCAAACATGGCATAGGACACTTCTAGAGGACGACGGTTGCGTGCGTCCGTAATCTAATTTTTCTGCTCCTTTCTTGGGTAATGCTCTTTGATGTATGAGCAATGTATTGATTGCTTTGAACAGTCTGTACCTTGCAAGAAACGTGGTTGCATAATGTGCCCTGTGCTTGTTATTTTAGGGGCATGTCGTAATGGGGAACAACGCAGTGTCGCCCTACCAGCAAGTCATCGAGAAGACAAAAAGCCTCGCCTTCCGCAGTCAGATGCTGGCCATGAATATTGAAAAGAAAACCAACCAGAACACCAGAACTGAGGTAAGAGATGTCTTTGAGTCGTTTCTCTGAAGGTTTCATTTAGTGATTGCTTTTGCAGATTACAGAAAGAGCCGGTCATTGTTTGTCCTTGAGTTTTATTTATTTATTTTATGTGGTTTAAAGACATTGGGCGCTTTTTCATATCGCAATGAGGCTGAGCTCATGCACATACCCATTATAGAGCACTTCTCTTGCCCAGGTGCATTGGGTCTGCGATGTGCCGTTACGTGATGGATTGGTCTTAAAGCTCGATGCCATATATCATTCATTGAGATCACGGCTTCTACCTACCTCAATCCAGCGACAGGCGCAGTCATGTTTCTCACTGTGATAGAAACTAACAAAGTGCCGACGCGCAGCGATGTGCAACCCAGGACATACTTAAGAACGAGAGGAGAAATCTCAATGTATCCTTCCTGGTATAATACGTTCTCAAAAAAATATTGTCAATCGGTGCACAGACTTGGCGGCAAGCTCTCCTGTGGGATGGCTGTCTGCTCAGAGCTGTGCCTCTTCCCTCTGTAGGACGCCACAAGTTGGGCAGGGGATAACTCCTTTTTTAATTACGTCTGCAAAAAAAATCTGACACGCATCCACTGTCCGCCGTAGCACTAGTACAGGAAGAGCGGGGTCACGCCTATTCCCCACTGGGGCGACTGCAGCATTTGTGGTTCGCTACACAGCAGCCTGTGGTTTCATTGGTTAGTATTCCCCTTCACTAGAGATGCCTTGACGTTGGCAGATGAGCTTACACTCAAATAGCCATTGCATTGAACCAAAGCCTCGAATTGTGTTTTGTTTCACATGGCGTTCTAGGAATAAGCGCAGATGACACCTTTTTTCGTAAGTTTTATACACCGTAGCTCTAGGTTGGTGTTAAGATACCCCAGTTGATATGTTCAGTAGATAACACTTAAAGTAAATCTTATGCCGTTTGTTTTGCTCTCGTCGCAATGTGTATCTTTAATGTTGAATGTTTCAGAGTAAGACACTGCAATAATAGATGCACAAGGTTCTGCTTGACGCAGGATTTGTATTTAACCAGGTGACCTGTTTAGGCTTTGTAATCTGTGCTATAGCTCTTGTTATTTCATTATCCAGAGAGGGAAGAATAAAAGAGTAAATAAATGGATGTATGACACTGCCTAAATCAAGATGCTCTCAAGGTTTTGTATTTTCCATCTCTTCGCAGGCACCGAACTGGGCGGCTCCGGACTCTGGATTCTATTAACCAACCAGCTGACTATCCACTGGGACCTGTGCTAGTCTGAACATCTGTTACGTGCAAAGCGGGCTTTAAGACTGATCATTTGAATAAAAGCGGCTGCCTTTCCTTTTAAATGGGACGTGTCTTTGTGGTTTTAATGTGCGAATTAATAAGTTACTACATACTGAAATGGTAAATATGCGCGAGTAGCTGCAGTTATTATTCCCAGGACTTGCTGCACTGTATATCCCAAACCTATCCTCAGGACCCTCTACCAGGACAGATTTTAAGAATCACCTTGGGGAAATGCAGACGGAATCCTGCAATCACTGAGCAGCAAATCAGATCACCTGTGCTGTGCTTCAGATATCTGGCAAACCTGGCCTGTTAGGGGGACCTGAGGGACAGGTTTGGGAAACACTGGTGTATATAGGGTGATATCTGGCTGCTATCTAGCTTTGTATGTTCAGGGCAGTGTGATGAAGAGCACTCCAGGCTTCACACAATTCTTTCGTACATTTCAACCCAACCACAAAATATCTCGCCCACAATCCCAGCCTACCTCTACCTACATCTCGTATAAGGGGAGTGATTTTAGGGTTGCCGGATCGACCATGTTTTCCTGGGCACAGTGGTTCTTGTAGAGCAGTGTTTCCCAAACCTGTCCTCGGGACCCTCAACCAGGCCAGATCTTGCAGATCACCTTGTGGAAATGCAGACTGAATCCTGCAATCACTGAGCAGCAAATCATATCACCTGTGCTGTGCTTCATATATTTGCAAACCTGGCGAGGGTCCTGAGGACAGGTTTGGGAAACGCTGTTGTAGAGGGAGAGCACAACAAATATGCAGCCCTGCAAAATGTATAATTCAAATCCTTTAAGAAGGAAACAAGTTGCCTATTCATGACCGTTTGTATGGTATGGTTCTGTTCCATACGGCATGGTTGCATTCTTGTGTGGCCTGGCAGCATGAATAAATTATGGATCCAGGAAAACCTGGAGGATCTGGCAACTCGAGAGTGAATCCTTGTCAAATGAGTGTGACTTGAGTAGTGCATCGCAATGTCACAAAGTATATTTGTGCAGCTTGCTTTTGTTTATTGATGGCAAAATAATCCAAATATCCTACCTGGATATGTCTAAGAAGCAGCTTTGGAAGTACAAGACGGCGAAATTATGGCGCAAATAAAATTCATATTTCGAATTCTAGCCCCTTACTGTCCTTTTCATGATTTTATAGTCTGGCAACTGTCTGCTAAATAAATGTTTTGTGCGTTTTTTAATGATGTTTTTTTTGTTTTGTTATGCATTGTGTATTTAGTGTAACCAGTTACATTTTGACCTAAGTGTCCGTAAACACTTTTCCGTCTGTGCTACGACTGTGAAAGCTTTATGACTTTTTATGTATCTGCTTAGGAGATCGGTGAACTGCTCGGCAGAGGCAATGCCCCCGTTAAACTGTCAGGACCCATAAATCTTCTGTTAGGTTTTTACGTCTCCCTCCGCAGCCAGCTCTGTATTTAATGACTACATTCCACATATATGTAACAATATAGTTACCATAAACTTTTATTTATTTAAACAGCGAAATGTCTGCTTTTCCTGCACTTCAGGAGCGGAATTCTTTACAGGAGCTGACTTACTGTACCGATTTCATAGAAACTTGAAATATTTTTAACAGATCTAACATGCTTTTAGCTTTTTTTAATTCTTGCCGTGTTGGTTATTTTCTAGATTTCCAATTATCTTGCCCAGTTTCATTCATTTGGACTGGATTTCTTAGCATTGGTTTTCCTGTTCTTGTCCCTTTCTGCTCAGACTGACCAGACAGCAATGGACGCCTGATGACTTAGAGATGGGATACTGAGGCAGCCTGTAGGGATTTATTGCAGCAGCAATAGCCTGATCTCCTTGGACTGGTGTGAGCTGCTTCTCCTGGAGTTTTAACCCCATAGTGACCGGGCGGTTTTACGAAAATCCGTCCTTTTAGTGCCCGCTGCTGTTTCTACGTTGTTTGTGTTTATGTCAAATTTTCCTCTTACTCCTTTATGCAACCCACACATATTATACACCGTTTTTCCCGCCATTAAATGGAATTTCTAAAGATACCATTATTTCCATCATATCTTATAATTTACTATAAAAAAAAATGAAATCTGATGAAGAAATTGTTTCAAAATTGTCCCGAGAATAGAAATACCCAATTTTTAAAGGTTTTTGCTTTTTAACCCCTTCACTGCTGAGCCATTTCATCTGCTCTGAGCTCATTCTGACCGTTTTATGCTCATTTTTTTTTAATGCCAGCCCAGGTCCTAGTTTTAAACCCCCCCCCCGACAAGTTTTTTTTATTTAATATTTTTAACAAAATTTAACCTCCCTGGCGGTCCAATTTTTGCAAAATTTTGTGTCTAAAAGCATTTCAATTTTTTTGGAAAGGAGATGTGTTGTTTTATACAGTAAGCCTGTATTCTGGAAGAATAAGTCACTGAAATCCGTGTAAGCAAGAGTCTAGTAAACACACGCAGTCAGACGGTTTGAAACACGAAATAATAATTTATTATCCCAAAAATAATTATCCAAAATAATGGAAATAAATTCTATTCAATAATATAATCAAACCAAAAACCTGCCGCTTTCCTCTGGGTTCTGGGAATCCTGTCCAGATGTACACTCCTTTGCCAATATAAAATACAGGACACGGGGTACCAAAAAAGTCTTTATTCTCTAAGCAGCTTTACTGAAATAAAAATAATTTCTAAAATGTAATAAGGCTTTGCAGTACAAGTTTCGCTGTTGGATCTGGGTAAGCACCAGCGAAACTTGTATTGCAAAGTCTTATTACATTTTCGAAATTATTTTTATTCGCCTTTTATTTCTGTAAAGCTGCTTTGAGAATATATATATAATTTTTTTTTTTTATTTTTTTTTTGATACAGGACAACGGGGTATTACTTTGGCAAAGGAGTGTACATCTGGACAGGAATCCCAGCACCCACTGCACAGCAAAGTTTATTAAAGAAATCTTATTTTACAGTAATATTTTTATTTTTGAATTTGCCGCCTGGTCCTGCCCACCCTATGTCGTGTGACTTGCAGGGAGCGGAACCAGGAAGCAAAGTTGCCAGCTGCCGCGATCACACTGCTGTGACTGCAGAGACGGCGAAGGATGCGATGAGTATGCATCCAGCCCGAGTGTGGCTCGGGGTTACCGATCGCGGTAGCGAAATTTAACCCAGAGTCCCACTCGAGAATACTGCCAGGCAGGTTAAATAAAAATAATGGATCAGGAGATAGGGGGATCCTTTGGATCCCCCAATCTCCACTTGGCAGCTAGGGGGTTAATTGGCCCACTGAAGTCCTCACATATGGTGAGGATGTCGGGGGTGGGGGGTGACCCGGAGACTTGGCAGACATCCAAGATGTCAGCTACCTCCGGGTTTGGATCGCGATTTGGTTCCGAATTGTGGTCCGGCAGCGACAGTTAATGCTATACACGGCTGCAAAGGGGAGACTTTCCAGCGGTGCAATTTGCATCGCTCTATCTTTAATGGTTGGGGAAATAGAGCTCCAAAGGAGCCCTTCCTGGAATTTGCAGCAGGCACCGGGTGGCGCCTGCCGGCCCCCCTAAAACAGCAGGGCAGGCTCCCAGCTTGTCAGAACGCTGCAGGAGCCGGCGAAGGAGGTATCAGACGGGAGGGAGGTTAAGCGACCCTGATGTACGTCCGCGGGGTCTAAGGGAGACATCCCGATCGGACGTACATAGTATGTCAGCGGTCGAGAAGGGGGTTAAAGTAATCTTTAAGTGCAATACAGGGAAATAAGCGTTCTAGCCTTTATTCCTACAGAAAAGTAAATCCCATGTCTTCAGGAGCCTTCCCAGCTCTGATCCTTAGTTCTAGTCTCCAGATCATGGATCTCAAACTCTGGCCCACCAGATGTCGCTGAACTACAACTCCCAGGATTCTCTAGCCATCTGGGAATTGTAGACCATCAACATCTGTGGGACCAGGGTTTTGAGATCCCTGCTCTAGATAGCGTCCCTTATCTTGCACAAAGTCAAACTATGTCTTCATTATCACCACACAGGCACAAATGGCCTTTGTGTCAAATACAGTAAATGTGATGCAGATAATATGATGAGATCTCCAAGGCCGAGAGACCGCAAATCCTGTTCAGGCAAACCTGCCTGCAGCCAATTGCACCGATGGGCTGGCGGGAGTTGCTCGAGAGCCGTGAGGCATGCAATAAAACCCGCAGCGTTCAGGCCTACCTGTCTCCCAGCGCTTGCCCTGGCATTAACTTCCCTGGCGGTGTTCCAGAGTGTGGCTCGGTTAACTTTCAATGCTGAAGTGGTAAACTCGGGCTGGATACATACCTGTACCCGCACTGACCTCTGCGGTCGCATTCTTCTCCAGCTGATTGCGACGTCATGCTTCCTGATTCCCTTCTCGCGAGAAGGGAAGCAGGACGTCGCGATTGTCGGTCTGTAGTGTGACTGGGTGGGACAGCGAGGGGAGTGCAGGAACTGGTATGTATCCAGCCAGAGTGTGGCTCGAGGTTAGGGATAGACAATATCATTCTTTCAGGGCCGATACCGATTATTGGCAGCTTTTCTGACCGATAGCCGATATTTGTTGCCGATATTCTGTTAATTTAAAGTCGTGAAAAAAACAGCACATATAAAATCTGACATTATTCCATGAACTCTAATGTGTTTAACATTTAAACATTGCACCATGTCCACTTCATTTATTCAATTTAATAAGATTTTTTTTTTTTTCATTGTAAGCTTTTATTTTTACAAACAATAAGGCTGTGTCTTTGGCTTTGTTAAATATCCCTCATATGTCCCTGTATGTAAGGGGTTCAGCAACCTTGGCTCTCCCAAGGGTTAGATTACAAAGTTGGTGCTAACTTAAGCAGAGCTGTTGTAAGCTTAACCCCATAGACTATAATGGCTCTGGTAACTTTACACCAGCTCTGGTTAAATTGGCAGTGACTTTGTAATATTGACCCACATGTTTTGGAATTACATCTGCCATGATGCTCAGCTTCTCATTAGATTCTTGGAGTCTCATGGGAAATACAGTTCCAAAACATCTGGAGGACCCAGGTTGCTGATCCCTGCTGTTGGAAATAGACCCTGTATCTCCTGTGTAGGGAATTCCCTGCCAGAAGGGATGGAAGCCACATTTGTTGTCATCACGCTCATGCGCAATACATTCAGTGAGCAGGTGTCGTTCTGCAGTGAGGGCTTACAGCCTGATGTGGGAGAAGGAGAAAAGGTGTCATCTGCGCTTGTTTGTATGTGTTCCATGTACAACAAAACTGAGGTTTTTGTTTGTTTCAATGGCCATTGCAACGTAAGCTTGGCTGAAAAGCAGCAGGAGGGGCTTGGAGCTGCTCAGTAGAGCGGCCTTTTGGTACATTTGTTAGGTACTCACTCTGTAAAGAGATGCCTTGAAGTGGCGATTGAGCTTACGTTGCAATGGCCATTGAAACAAACAAAAACCTCATTTTTGTTGTACATGGAACACATAGAAACGAGCGCAGATGACACCTTTTTTCCTTGTTATGTTTTATACATTAACTGGACTGTTACTCCTGGCAGTTGCTGCCGCTCTGAGTATGGGCGCGATGCCATTTTTTCTGTATTGATGTGGGAGAAGCCCTGGATTCACACAGTTCTGTGGGATCTTGCGTGTCGCAGCTACAGTGAGCTAACCTGTCCAATTATCGGCAAATAAAATGCCGATACCAGTAATCGGCAAAACCGATATATCGGTCTATCCCTACTCGAGGTTACCGCTTTCAGCATTGAAAGTTAACCCTGAGCCACACTCAAGAACACCGCCAGGGAGGTTAAAATTTTTAACGATTCTGACAGAAAATATGTCTGCGTTGTAATGCCAGGGAGGTTAAGGGGGCTAAAAAGGGTATGTGAATTGTGTTTCATGGGCTAAATCTTTTTTTGTAGAAAGCAGTTAAATGTTTATATGTCAAAAGTCGCACAGTTCTTGATATGTCGTGTATTTATTCGGGGGGGGGGGTGGAGTGATTATGGAGAGGGTTAGACAAAAACAAAGGTGTTACCAATGTTGAAATCTGTGATATGTAATCATGCAGTTTACCCGTGGATGGCCAGGATTCTATTCATGATTCTGCCAACTGGGCTAGGGTTACAGACTGGAGGTGGGCAGCATTTTTTCTATTTATGTACTGTGGGGCAAAAATGTATTTAGTCAGCCACCAATTGTGCAGGTTCTCCCACTTAAAAAGATAAGAGAGGACTGTAATTGTCATCATAGGTAACTTCAACCTGAGAGACCAAATCAGACAATGTAAATTTTCAGGATTTTTTTTGTCTGATTTTTAAAGAATTTATTTGCAAATTAATTTGGAAAATAAGTATTTGGTCAATATCAAAAGTCCATTTCAATACTTTGTCATTGCCAACAAAGGATATATAACAGAGGTCAAACGTTTTCTGTAAGTCTTCACAAGGTTTTCACACACTGTTGCTGGTATTTTTGCCCATTCCTCCATGCAGATCTTCTCTAGAGCAGTGATATTTTGGGGCTGTCGCTGGGCAACAAGGACCTTCAAATCCCTCCAAAGGTTTTCTATGTGGTTGAGATCTGGAGACTGGCTAGGCCACTCCAGGACCTTGATATGCTTCTTACGAAGCCACTCCTTTGTTGCCCGGGCGTTGTGTTTGGGATCATTGTCCTGCTGAAAGACCCAGCCACGTTTCATCTTCAATGCCCTTGCTGATGGAGGTTTTCACTCAAAATCTCACGATACATGGCCCCATTCATTCTTCCCTTTACACGGATCAGTCGTCCTGGTCCCTTTGCAGAAAAACAGCCCCAAAGCCTGATGTTTCCGCACCATGCTTCACAGTAGGTATGGTGTTCTTTGGATGCAACTCGGCATTCTCTCTCCTCCAAACACGACGAGTTGAGTTTTTAACAAAAAGTTCTACTTTGGTTTCATCTGACCATATTAGCAGTAGGAAAAGGGAAGTGCTCATGCCACTGTACAGAGCACTGGTGAGACCTCACTTGGAGTAATGTGTGCAGTACTGGAGATCGTATCTCCAGAAGGATATAGACCTCTTAGAGAGAGTTCAGAGAAGGGCTACTAAAATGGTGTACGGCTTGAAGGAGAAAAATTACCAGGAAAGGCTTAATGATCTTAACAGGTATAGCTTGGAAAAAAGACGAGACAGAGGAGATATGATAGAAACATTTAAATACGTAAAGGGGCGTTTGAGGCTCGCTGTAATGACGCTCGCATCACGAAATCAATGATATCCTCGCTTTATGTCTCCCTCTGTTCAGGCTCTCCAATCTGGGGGGACCCAACTTATGTTGCACGCTGGGAGCGTGATGTGGGGGATGCCCTGCCCAGTGAAGAATGGGAGGATATTTGGGACAATGTGGCTCACTGCTCCATCAATGTGGCCCATCAGGAACAGGCTTACAAGATGCTGTTTCGCTGGTATGTTACCCCCTCACAACTTTCTCACATGGACGGGTCTTCCTCTGACTTATGCTGGAGAGGTTGCGGCACTAAGGGCTCGTTCTACCACATGTGGTGGACATGCCCCCTGATCCGACACTTTTGGCTTCAAATTCATGCTCTCATCCAAGAGGTCCTACAGTGTGGAGTGGCTTTAGACCCATGGACATTCCTTCTTCACCGCACCCAGGACACCCTATGGAGACCGGAGAATAAGCTGTTGCATAAAATAGTCATGGCGGCTAGAAGAGCGGTGGCCCAAGGCTGGAGATCTGTGTCCCTTCCGTCTATGGCGCAGGTGTACCTTCGGATTAGAGATAATATGGACATGGATCGTTTATCGGCTCTTGTACATGATACCATGCCCCAACATAGTAAGATTTGGGACCCCTGGCTGGAGTTTGATGTGGGTTAAGAGCTGGACTGCTTGTTTTTCTGGCGGGATATGATACCTGGGTTATGCACTCCTTTGGGGCGGCACCCTATCCCCCCTCCTCCCCCCCTTATGAGGTCTCTTCCTCTCTCTTTTTCCTCCATGTTTGTGCTTCTTTGATCTTTTTCTTATTTCTTCTTTTACCCCCTCTTCGGGGCCTCCCCCCTGCGGTCCTATGGCAGGGGCTCCTCAGGGCTAACCAGTAGCAATCTCTAAAATTGTGGTTTTGTGATAAGATGCCCTTGTTGTCTTTGAAAAATGGAAAATAAAGAATTATAAAAAAAAAATACGTAAAGGGAATCCACAAGGTAGAGGAAGGGAGTATATTTAAACGGAAGCAAAGTAGCAAAACAAGAGGACATAGTCTTAGATTAGAGGGGCAAAGGTTTAAAAGTAACATCAGGAAGCATTATTTTACTGAGAGGGTGGTGGATACATGGAACAGCCTCCCAGTTGAAGTGGTAGAGGCCAAAACAGTAATTGAATTTAAGCAGGCATGGGATAGGCATAAGGCTATCCTAAACAAAAGATAAATCCAGGTAAAGTATCCATGTAATTGGGCAGACTAGATGGGCCTAAAAGGTTCTTATCTGCCGACATTTTTCTATGTTTCTATGTTTCTATATGACATTCTCCCAATCCTCTTCTGGATCATCCAAATGCTCTCTAGCAAACTTCAGACGGGCCCGGACTTGTACTGGCTTAAGCAGGGGGACAGGTCTGGCACTGCAGGATTTGAGTCCCTGGCGGCGTAGTGTGGTGCTGGGATTTTTGCTCACCGTTCTTGTGATCATTTTGACCCCACGGGGTGAGATCTTGTGTGGAGCCCCAGATCGATGGAGATTATCAGTGGTCTTGTATGTCTTCCATTTTCTAATGTTTGCTCCCACAGTTGATTTCTTCACACCAAGCTGCTGCCTATTGCAGATTCAGTCTTCCCAGCCTGGTGCAGGTCTACAGTTTTGTTTCTGGTGTCCTTCAACAGCTCTTTGGTCTTGACCATAGTGGAGTTTGGAGTGTGTCTGTTTGAGGTTGTGGACAGGCGTCTTTTATACTGATAACAAATTCAAACAGGTGCCATTCATACAGGTAACGAGTAGAGGACAGAGGAGCCTCTTAAAGAAGATGTTACAGGTCTGTGAGAGCCAGAAATCTTGCTTATTTGTACTGTAGGCGACCACATACTTATTTTCCACCATAATTTGCAAATAAATTCTTTAAAAATCAGACAATGTGATTTTCTGGATTTTTTTTTTTTTCATTTTGTCTCTCATAGTTGAAGTTACCTATGATGACAATTACAGGCCTCTCTCATCTTTTTAAGTGGGAGAACCTGCACAATTGATGGCTGGTTAAATACTTTTTTGCCCCACTGTATATATTATTCTGGCTGAGCGCCTATATAACAGAGCTGCAAAGCAATTACCATATATACTCGGGTATAAGCCGACCCGTGTATAAACTGACCCCCCTACTTTTTCCCAAAAAGCCTGTGAAAACTTATTGACTCGCGTATAAGCCTAAGTGGGAAATGCAGCAGCCACTGGTAAATTTCAAAAATAAAAATAGATACCAAAAAAAAAAAAAATACCAATGAGGCATCAGTAGGTTAAATGTTTTTCAATATTTATTTCAAATAAAAACCGTAAACTAGCTCTGTAAATGTAAAAGAGGGTCAACAAAAACACATGGATTTGCCCCCAGCTCATGGATTTGCCCCAGCTCTCACCTGGATATTGCCCCAGCGGCAGCCAGCTCTCACATGGATACTTGCCCCAGCTCCGGATCCAGCAGGGGTTGAGGGGGCCCAGATGCCGGGCAGCGGGAGTGCCTGCCCGGTCCTGAACAGCGTGAGTCCGTCCGTGTTGAAGGGGAGGCGGCTGCGTGCGTGCGCAGGTCACGCGGTCCGGCCAGTCAGGTGGTACAGAGACTCAGTACCACCTGATTAGCCAGACCACGTGACCGGCTGCGCCTGCACGCAGCCGCATCCCCTTCAACATTTCAACATGTTGCCGATTGCTGCGCTCCTTGACTCGGGTATAAGCCGAATCGCGTTTTTTTGACTCAAAATCTGAGTCAAAAAACTCGGCTTCTACCCGAGTATATACGGTACACTCCCAGCAATGCGTCTCTAAGCTGTAATTAAAGGTTGTTGGGAATTGCTCGATGTAAATAAGGTTCTTTACTTTCTAAATTACATTTTTATTGACTGAAGTAACCCTGATGGGTCACATGAATATTTATCTTCTTTTTTTTTTGCATTCGAAGATACATAATTCCTTATTATTGGGTGGGGGCAGCACCGAGGCTAAATACGCCGGTTCAGGTGGCATTTCATTTCGTATAACTGATTTGAGCAATATATAAACCCCGAGTTCACCATTACACATTGAATCTATAAACCGCTAGATTTCTGCGACCTGGCCATTTTTCTGTTGTAAATGCAGATCTGGAAACACGAGCTAATGACAACATCCATAGAGCTAATAAGGTATAATGCCTACAAATAGCTTTCGATTCGGTGTTAGATTTCATTTTCCAGGTTCCTTATGCGAGAACTGAAAGATCTGATGCTCGAGCGCCTTCCAAGAACAGTTTAAAGGATGCCGGTGGCCTTGACACGCGTTGCGAAATGATATGAATGTGCAGAATTTATTACTTTATTGGCGTGTTACTGGCGGTGCTTTAAATGTTAAACTATTAAAAGGCCACTACCACCACAAAATGAAATGGTTTATTTTATGCTGCTGATAGTTTACAATTCAGCGGCAGTTCGCCTGTCCAATAAGCTGTCAATTCGCCAAATACAGTTGAAATATGGAGCAGTTCGGTAGCAGCAAAATTGTCCCATAGAGAAGTAATGGTTCATCTTTTCACAGAATGTCAAATGAAATGCCCTGTTTTTCGGCGTTTCAGTTTGACAGGTTTAAACAGGCGAATTCCATAGGATTCAATGTAATAAAAACACTAGCAGGGTTACTCAGAGAGAGGTGAAAAGCAGGAGAATGACTGGAGAATGGAAAATTCTAGGTCAAAATAGCCAAACCATTAAAATTCTCCCATCTCACTTTCTAATTCGGCTATTTTGACCTAGAATTTTTCCATTCTTCAGTCATTCTCCTGCTTTTCACCGCTCTCTGAATAACCCTGTTAATATTTAACTTTTTTTTTTTAGATTGTTTCTTAATGCGTCTGGCACTTTTTGGTTACAATTCGCTAAATAGTGGATTCACCTAAATTTCTGCAACATGGAATCGCCGAAGTATGGCCGAGTGAAAAGCCCCAGTATTTCTGTCATGTCGGTGCTTTGTGAATAGACCCTAGTATTGTTACAGCACTTGCTCCTCACTGTGTGGCTTTGGCCATAGAATGAAGTGAATGGGTCCGAAGGTGACTCCTTTCATTGTATTGTGTCGGATGTATTCAAAGGACACCACTGAGGGATAGATTAGAAGTCTTTTAAACTCCCGGTCTTATCTCCTTCAACTGCCAACTCTCAACAGCCTCCTGCCGCCTTAACTGTTAAATATTGTAGATTAAATAAACAAGAGCCACAAAGTAAAGCTTCTGCACATTTTCGTAAATGTCGCATCACTGTTTCCAATAATGTTTAATTCAAAGTTGACTAGTGGTGTTTCCAGTGTATTCTCTGCTTGAGGTTTATAGACACAGCCACCTTTAAAAGTCCTCATTCACCGTTGCTGCAAATACCAGTGAAACCTCAATACATTGAGAATAGCCACGGTATATGCTTTTTATATTGTGTTAGACTTTCCTGGCCTGGATCGCTGACGTACACAGTAGTTGCAACAGCAGTACACAATACAAGCATTCAGCAAATTACACCTTTTAGGCTAGAGTCGGACGAATGCAGTCTGAGCGCACTCTGTGTGCGTGCGTAATGGACAGACGTACTGACGGAAGATACTGTAGACACCACACAATCTGTTTTTCTTGACGGACGTAGAAAAAAAAAAGAACTATGGGAAATAAAATTAATATGAAAAATGATAAAAATTTGAAAAGGATATGAAAAGGCATTTTGTGCGTCAAGGTGCTGGACGTCGCAAATGCGCTGCGTCTGACATCTCATCACACACACAGAACGCTATGTGGACGTGGCACACTCTGCACGTCCGTGGTAGAGGTTTTAAGTTCTTGCCTAACTTGCGTCCTTTTGCGTTGTGCGTGTGCAGTTCGGTGCAGACGCACTTTGTGTGTGGGTCTCTGTTGCTCATGATTCTATGCTACGACGGACGTTAAACTGCGGCAACACGGACGTGATCACTGCATTCGTCTGACACGGGCCTTAACAGGAAAACTCTTTAGTAATAACGCACAAATAAAGCATTGCTTATTAAAAGCTGTGATTTGATGTTCTACCATTTGGAGCCTTGTGAATTTATGTTTACCAACTTTTTATTTTGCATATATATTTTGCTTTCATTTACATTTTTCTATGGAATATTCTAGAGCCAAAATTATATGTGATACATCGATATGGTATGTAACTTGTCCATAACAGCCCTGAGGAGGTGTGTGTGTGTGTGTGTGTGTGTGTGTGTGTGTGTGTATAGACGGACGGACAAAACCAGACTCTGTACGGTGATCAGCACATAGACAATTGAAGCCGGTCATGTCCCACCGCTGGCATGCAGCAGACGTTCGAGGTCAAACAGTGACCTGTGCCTAGCTTCCCCCCCCCCCCGCATCACCTCTTCCCATGATAGACTGCAGGATTTCTCACACGCTGCCCCCATCCTCTAGAACACTCTCCCTCGTACGGTCAGACTTTCCCCTAAAGACATCACATTCCTGTTCAGGGAAACCTACCACCCGATTCACTAATACACCTCACTGCCCCAACCAGTCCAACGCTCTCACCTTGCAGTCCATCGCTCTCACCTTGCAATCCATCGCTCTCACCTTGCAGCCCATCGCTCTCACCTTGCAGCCCATCGCTCTCACCTTGCAGCCCATCGCTCTCACCTTGCAGTCCATCGCTCTCACCTTGCAGCCCATCGATCTCACCTTGCAGTCCATCGCTCTCACCTTGCAGCCCATCGATCTCACCTTGCAGCCCATCGCTCTCACCTTGCAGCCCATCGCTCTCACCTTGCAGCCCATCGATCTCACCTTGCAGCCCATCGATCTCACCTTGCAGTCCTCTCCTTCTGTTTCCACCCCCAACCCTTCTAGATTGTAAATTCCCCATGGGAATAAGGCCCTCGTTTCCTCCTGTACTGGTTTATCAAAATGTTGTTCAATGTATTGTAACCCTGTCTATCTTGTGCCCATTGTACAGCGCTGCAGAATATGCTGGTGCTATATAAATAAATAATATTAATAAGTTTGTAACAGTACAAGGATATTGTCCCTACAATCTGTCTTCAAAACAATGAAATTTTTGGTTTTTAAACTTTTAAAGAAAAGGCTTCATTGCTCAGATTATAAAATAGAAGAAACGCAGGTCGGCACAATAGTCATAATAATGTTGATTCTAATGTCCAGATAAGTAGGTCTCGCAGAGGGCCAAGGTTGCCAACAACTGCTCTGACATGTCCAGAAACAGGTTGTGATGATGTGGTATTTAAAGGGACACTACCACTTACACAAGCTGTAACTAGATTACTTGTGCATTACAAAAAAAAATCAACTTTATAAAACACCTGTTTTTTTTTTCTTGCAATTACACGTAAAAATTTGATCTCGTGTCTTTTTTTGTATTTTTTTCTCAACATTTCCAAAAGCTTTGCTTTGTGATGCCTGTTTTTATCTACATTATTTAACAGATAAGGAGGTGGAGGAGTGAATGTTTCGATAAGCCAGCAGGGGGGTGAATTGTGCTTAGATCAGAGCTGGCAGCTGAATGAGATAAAACAGGGAGCTTAAAAGACTACTAATCTACCCCCGAGTGTT
Source organism: Leptobrachium leishanense (assembly GCA_009667805.1). Taxonomy (NCBI): domain Eukaryota; kingdom Metazoa; phylum Chordata; class Amphibia; order Anura; family Megophryidae; genus Leptobrachium; species Leptobrachium leishanense. The sequence continues at coordinate 53,074,252 of CM019067.1, read as the reverse complement.
GTCCTTTGATGTATCACACACAATGCAATGATTTGAGTCAGTGAACAACCCATAGACTCCATTCTATGGCCACACAGTTACAAGCATTTATACAGCGCAAACAAGTTCCATAGCGCTTTACAATGGGAGAAACAGAATAACAAATATACATGCTCATTATACATACAGAACAGCAGGGGGGAGAGAGAGAGAGAGGAGGAAGTGATGGGAAGACACTGGGGGGGGAGTTTACAACACAAAATATCACACAATGGATGCACCCAGTGACACATATATAGAGGAAAATATTTTTTTAACTAAACATACAAGAGATAAACAAAACACATGTAAGAAATCCGCAACATAAAATACACACAATAAGGACATTTTTTTTCTTCAAATTAAGTTTGTTTGGCAGCGATTTATGTTGAAAAATGATGAATAATCGACACGTGGTTTTTTTTCTCAAGCGGTGCAACCACTTCTCAAAACAACCCTGAAATTCATCTTTGGCAACATGGCCAACTGCTATTGGGCAGCTTAAATGATGTCTTCACAGTTCTCCTAGGTTTTTCAACTTTGTTGCATTAACCCCCCTGGCGGTATCCCGAGTGTGTCTCGGGCTGTGTACATTACCTTTACCTCTCTCTGCGCTCCCTCGCTGATCCCCATAGTCTCATCTGGCGAGTGCGATCTCATACTTCCTAGTTTCCTTCTCGCGAGGAGGGAACCAGCCAGGAAGTATGAGGGTTGCGATCGCCAGAGGAGGCAGCTGGGGACATCGAGGGAGTGCAGGGAGAGGTGATGTATCCAGCGGCATCCCGAGTGTTGCTCGGGGTTACCGCTTCCAACATAGGAATTTAACCCCGAGCTACACTCGGGATACTGCTAGGGGGGGCAAAAAAATAGACCGCGTTTAGACAGGAAATTTAAAAAAAAAACAAGGGAGGTTAAACCAGTGTTTCCCAAACCCGTCCTCAGGACCCTCTGCCTCGCCAGATATCAGAAGCACAGCACAGGTGATATGATTTGCTGCTCTGTGATTGCAGGATTCAGTCTGCATTTCCTCAAGGTGATCTGCAAAATCTGTCCTGGTTGCGGGTCCCAAGGACAGGTTTGGGAATCACTGCATTAAACAAATGTGGAAGCCAGCAGGTGCACTTCTTGGTGAGGTCCATCTCTTTATGAAGAATCCTCGCCATGCTTGTTTTTGATGAACTCCCTCACAAGCTTCAGCAATGGTTTGAGGTTCCCGATCCAGAAATTCCTTCACCTTGGACACCATGGTCCCATCCGTGGATGTGTAGGGGTTTCCCTCTATTGGTTCATCGCAAACTGTCGACTTGAATTTGCTAAACAACTTGTGGATCTTCTGGAGACTTAGGCTTCATCACCAAGATGGGTTTTGAGGTCTTCAAGGCACTGTTTCGCAGAGAAACCGCAATGAAATTGGTGGAACATGATGGTCCGCTATTGTCCCTTGGGGAATTTAAATTCTATAAAATGACCACTGCCACTTTGGAGTCTCCTCATGTCTCCATGATCGTCTGTGGTGATATACATTTTTTTTTTTTTTTACACAAGTATTATAAGGATCAGGCTTTCTTTGAAGAAGAATTTTTTTTAATTTTTTTTTAACCTTACTTTTGGACCTCACCCTGTATATCCTCATGATTCCTATGTCCATGGTTGCTGCCTACCATCTGTTTTGATTTGGAACTTCTCGCAATAGAATTAAAGTGCTACTGTATGTATTATTCCTCTTGTTTATATCGTCTTCCTGTAGAATCTTTAAAACCATCAGAGTTTGCACATGGTCGACAGTGATTATTTCTCTGTGTCTCTGCTTTCCCCCATGTATCCAATGATCTATGTTATTTGAGCTCCTGCAATAAAACATGCTGTTAGGAATCTCAGGCATATTTTGGGAATTGTTGCCGTCTCGGCTGTACCATCATTATATACGCCAGAACGTTAATATTGAATACAACCCTTAACATGAGTCGGTATCTCTCAGGGTTTGGAATTTGCTTTCCAGGCGGAATGAGGTTTTTACTGCGAGCGAACAAAGCAGTCACTCAGTCAGCTACCCACATTTAATAAAAGTATACAACCCTAGCGTAATATACTTATTGTTTGATTAGCCATAAAGAGAACGAATACATTAGGAAAGCGTTTCGGATGACAATGACCGTAAACGCATTTCTCCGACGTTGACAATCGGGTGATGTTCCTATTCATAGTGAAATGGTAGTTTGTAAGAAACTTAATTTACTGAGGATGTCTCTGATGAATGAAAGCTGCTTTTTCTTTACTACCATACACTAATTGAAGACCTACTAGGAACCATGTCCTTTTAAGTAAAAGATCAACTCCAGGGGGTAGTCCTAGAAAATTCGAAAAGAATGTATTTACAGTGATTAACATCCAAGTCAATGTTTGGAAAGCTCTGATGTCTGCTTCAAATAGGAGGGCCACTAATAAACCTTTTTGTGGCAGACACACATGTGATCTTACTCCTAATGGACTTGTAACTGGGTGTATTTAAACAAGACGTGTCCAAAAATAAAGATAAGCAAGAATAGTAACATCAAGAAAGTGATTGAAGATCTGAAGGTTCCGAGATGACGCATCTTCGTGGGGAAAATCCCGGCACTGACATGAGCTGCGATTCCATAAAATGTATGCATGTGATCAACCGAAAGCATTGAATATTAAATAATCCAGGTTTATGCACTCGGGGTAGACCATTTATTTGGCTTACTGCATCTTAGTACTTGGAATAATGCCCTGTGTGCTTATCGAAGTGGAGCGGTAATGATCAGGTGGGGCTTGGTAATTACTGTGGGTCCATTCCAAGTCTAGCATTAACATGCTTTACCTCTCAATTTTTTTCCCATGGATACAATTTGTTTGTACATTCTATACTTTGTATAGGAAGAGCAAAAGTGTTACTAGCTCTTGAATAATGAGGATACCAAGCCACTTGCTATTGGCACTGGTGCCAGTAACCGGCACAATATGGCGCCACCATGAACCTGGTGTAAATAGATTTTTCAAGAGCAAAATTACTTTATAGGCAGTTAAAAATAGACCCCTCTAACAATACTCCCCTAGTAAGGTCCTTTGGGATCCTTGCGCCAACCTGCTGTACTCTGATGAGGTAACAGGAAGTACCTCAAGGTCAAATATTCCCTTTGTGTCCTTCTGCTATACGTGTGTTGCTCTATATCTCGTAAATTTCAACGGTAACCGTCAATGGAGTCCAAAGGAATGTGTATCGTGAGAAGTGTTAATTTCGACGAATAATATTTTTCGTCAAAGACTTAAAGGGTAATTCAAAGAGCTCCGAATTGCTGGCAAAAGGTAACTGAACGCTGAAATTCAGCGTTTGGTTACCTTTCCTGGCCATTTGTCTAGTCAGAGAGCCAGCAGTTCGCCAAATGTTGGCGAATTGCCTGCACAGCCACATACGGTGCCTGTTCGAGGTCAGTGAATCCCCATAGAGAAGCAATGCTTCGGCTATTCAGAGAACAAAAACCAGCAGTGAAAAGTTGCCGAATTGCCCTGCTCATTCGACAGGTTTATTCAGGAGAATCCCATAGGCTTCAATGTTAAAAATATTCCCGTTTTAATTCAATATCTAATAAACCGTTTATTATAATATTCTGCAGTAAAAAGTCTCTTTATTTTTAAATTTTTTAGGATTTTTTGGGATTTTTTTGCAAACATTTTTTTCGGGGTTAATCCAAATGTTTTTGCGGGTTTCGGTGTGCGTTCGCCGGGTTTTCGGTGAGAGTTCGTCGGGTTTGCGGCGGCTTTTCCCTGCACTACGACGGCCCTGTGGTTCTTGCTGAATACACCGCAAGGTCGCAGAAATGGGATCTCCAAATCGCACCGAATTGAAGAGAATGAAAAGTCACCGAAAGTGCGGTGACTTTTCGATTCTCTTTGAACAAACCTGTAAATTGACTAACTAAATAAAAAATTAAGTTTTGATGACTAAAACTATGACAAAAACCAATAGGCATTTTAGTCGACTAATAAAAACTAGACTAAAGTGTTAGGGAGGGGCTATTTGGGAATATCCAATCAGAACTATTCTCCAGTAAGAGAGAAGTGATGAGTTAAGATGTTACTCCAGGAGCAGGCCTCTCCAAATGGAATAGGGTCTACAATGTGGGAAGATGAACCGATTTCAAGAAAAATAGTACTTGGTATGTGAGGGTAGGTCCAAAACTAAAATTAAAAACAATGATATAGTGATGCTACCTCAATTTGTTGGATTATGTTTTCTTTTGAAGAAAAAGTAATGTCTAGTGCGTGTAAAAAAAAAATGAATTTCCCTACGGACCCTCAAGGAGACGCAAGGTGACTCAAAACGTGATGGTGGTCGCCATGTAGAATTGCTCTACCATTTTCATTGTGGGTTCTCTGCAAAACACTGCTATGACGAGCTCAAAACCCATCTTGGTACTGAAGCCCCAAGTCTCCAGAAGGCCACAAGTTATGTAGCAGATTCAAGTCTGAACATTTTGACATCTGTGGTGAACCAAGAGAGGCACCCCCACACGTCCACGGATGAGACCATGGTAGCCAAGGTGAAGAAATTTCTGCATGAAACCATTCTCAAACAGTTTGTGGAAGAGTTCGACATTCCAAAAACAAGCATGTTGAGAATTCTTCTTAACGAGTGTACTTCAGCAAGAAGCGCGCCCCTGGGTCCTGTGTTTGTTGAACCCAGAACAAAAAACTGCTTGAGTTGTGTTTGCCGAAAAGTTCCTTGTCACATTCGAAGATGGGAATTCTGCTAACTTCATGGAGATAGTCACTGGAGATGAAGGTTGGCCCAAAAGCAGTTGGCTATACTCACAAAAGATGACTTTCAGGCTAGGGTCAGACTAACGCATTTTTCACGTTGTCCGTGAAAATGTGCGTTCGAAGAATGGACGTATTTTTTCACGGAATACGCGATTGCGGTCATACTATGCGCAGTTTCATCCGTGATTTTGTACGGATCATCAATAAAACACTTTTTGCGTCTGGACGTTATGTAGTCCGGACATTAGCAGCGTCTGACGTCTCCTAATCACGCACACACGCCGCTATGCGGACGCAGCGCACTCTGTACGTCAGTACTGGCGGTTTAACGTTCTCGAAAAAATGCGTTCATTTTCCACTTGCGTTGCGCAGCCGGACTTTTGTGCGACCGTACTTCGTATATTGGCCGTCATTGCCCGGCATCTGCTGCTAGTGCGGCCGTGATTAAGTGCGGCTGCACGCGCGTTCGCACTGCCTCAGTCTGACCCTAGCCTAAGGGGTGTTTTGAGAAGTGGGTGCATGGCTTGAAAAAAAATGCATGGAGATTGGCTGCAATTATGTTGAGAAATGCTGAATAAAAATGCTTTCTTCGAAAATAAACAATTTTGAGTTGTCGTCATTAGTTCTTTGATTTTAAACTTTCTCTTTCACCTCCCCATCGTACCATTGAACCAGATAAACAAGAGAAACACAAGCAGATGGCTTTATGAAAGAATACACCAAACCACGGATATTCTAAAATATATGACTCTATTTTTATCTTCTCATTTAACCCCTTCACACCCAAAATCAAGTTATCTCCATTTTGCATTGTACTACATTGAAAAGCTCTCATTAGGATATCAAAAGGCAATTTTCACACCTTTTTAAAGCAGGATTAAAAAAGTGGAGAAATTGAATCCTTTGTTTTATGGCTCTCCAAACACCCTGGAGAGAATTAAAACCATCTGCAAATAGAGCCTCAATCCCCACTGTAACAAAAAATTCAAATAGATTACTGCTGTTTTACAGCAGCCAGGGATTTGGCAGAATACAGGGAGAGCTCTGGGGTCACTCACTGCTGTACAGGGATAAGATTCAGGGGGTTATAATGATTAAAAATCCCTGTACAGTACAGATACAAGGTGTTACTGTAATTTCCATATATAAGCATTATGAAGGCACATACAGATATTAATTTTATTGGTATTTTTTGGAAGCTGCACTGCTAATAACCTGATTATGATCACTACAAATACCCATAAGCAGGAGATCTGAACATTTTTGTATTAATCTTTATCACAGTTAATTTATCTACACAAAGGTCTTTTCTGCCTGTATGATAATAATGCAGACCCTGTTTGAAATTGTGTAAGATAATGGACACCACCTAGAGCTCAGAATCTTTAAGAAGGAGAAACAGATACATGAAAAATTAAAAATGAGCAGATTCACATTGTTTAATTTTTTTTAACTATCTTAAAATAACAATTTCTGTGCAAAATCTCTATTTCACCCTATATTTAATTGTTGACTTCACATCCCATGTTTCCAATAAATGTTATAACATTTTTGTTTCAACAAAAAATCACTTTTTAGTGAAGGGGTTAAGAAGGGAAAGAGTTAATTGTAGGATTATAACGCAAAGCGACATAACAGCCAATGCTCCCTGTACAGTAAACTATATAATTAAGGAGGTCCTCTGTCCATTTGTCTGTGGACACAGTAGCAATTTGTAGGTTTCTGGCAAACATCCTTGTTTTCCTGTTAAATCAACTGGAGAGCAGCACCTTCTCTGGGCAGTAAGACAGGAAGAAATGTAAAATAATTGCCTCTAGACTTCTTCTTTTAATACAAAAATGAGATTAAAATGTAAATATTATCAGACCTATCAGTAATAGTTTTAATAATAATAATAAATCAAAGCACAGCAGAGATGATGAATAATACTAAGGGGGTGAGTCGGTCATAGCCGGTGTTTGCCGTAGTTGCTTACAATAGTGAAAATAACCGTAATCGTTGCAAATTAACGCCAGGGTCAGACGAGCGTTTTTAAGAGCGGAAGGAATGTCGTTGCTTCCACTCTGACGCCCGTCTAGCCACCTCGCTGAGCGCAGTTAGTTCGCTCAGCGCTGCAAGGCTCTATCCTACGGAGGATCACGCTTTGTAGCCCCGTGCAACGCGCGTCCTAGTGCTCTGACGGGGAGGCTTGCAACACGGCTGCAGCACAGCCACTGTCGCTCACGCAATTTGTGTGCACGCAACAGCGTGTGGCCGGCCCCGTCACAGCGTCACAATGCTGCGACGGAAGCCGGAAGGCACGTCAGTATGGGCAACACATACAGGGTTATTCAGAGAGCGGCGAAAACCAGGAGAATGACTGGAGAAGTGAAATCTCTAGGTCAAAATGGCCGATTTGGAAAGTGAGATAAATGGGAGAATTTTTCTGGTTTGGCTATTTTGACCTAGAGTTTTCACTTCTCCAGTCATTCTCCTGGTTTTCACATCTCTTTGAATAACCCTGATAGTGCGCTTGCTCGTCTTACACCAGCCTTAGACATTACAAAGATAGAAATTCAAATAATGGCAGGAGAAGCTATACCACTGAATGACATGCAGAGGTTTGTTGAGGTCGCAACAACGCCGATTCTCACTATTGTCTGCAACTACGGCAAACTCCGGCACTTACTGAATAACCCCCAAGATCTGGGAAATATATCACTTAGGCTAGGGTCAGACGAACGCATTTTTCCCGTTGTCCGTGAAAAAGTGCGTTCGAACGAATGGACGTATTTTTTCACGGAATACGCGATAGCGGTCATACGATGCGCATTTTCGTCCGTGATTTTGTACGGATCATCAATAAAACCCTTTTGTGTCTGGACGTTATGTTGGCCGGACGTGTGCAGCGTCTGACGTCTCCTAATCACGCAAACACGCCGCTATGCGGACGCAGCGCACTCTGTACGTCAGTAGTAGCGGTTTGACGTTCTCGAAAAAATGCGTTCGTTTGCCACTTGCGTTGCACGGACGAATGTTCGTGCGGCCGTTCGTCGTATGTTCCCTGGCATTGGACGTCATTTGCTGCTAGCACGGCCGTTATTTTGTGCGGCTAAACGCACGTTAAAAATGCTTTCGTCTGACCCTAGCCTAAAACATAAATAGTGTAAATTCATGGAGGCAGTATTTAAATAGTTACATTTTCAATCAGATAACAACAAAGTCACAATCTTAAAAGTGTATATATATATATATATACAGTTGTGTTCAAAATTATTCAACCCCTAATGCTGTAAAGGGTTTTAGGGAATTTAGTGTACATTTGTAATTGTATTCAGAATGAAATCCTACAAGGACTTTTTAAAGAACCATATGCAACTAAAATGACATCAATTGGTTTTGTAATACAGTAGTAAATGTTTCTTTTGTGAATTCTTCATTGACACAATTATTCAACCCCTTAAAGACTACCACTCTGAAGAACAGAGGTTCATTCAAGTGTTTTCAATCAGGTATTGAAAACACCTGTGGATGTCACGGAGCAGCAATAAAGCATAATAAGCACCAATTAGGCAGCTTTAAAATGACTGTGATACTCAGCTCCTTCTAGACATTTACTGGTGTGGTTACAAACATGGTGAAGTCAAGAGAATGGTCCAGGAAGACAAGAGAAGAGGTGATTACTCTTCACAGAAAGGGCAATGGCTATAAGAAGATTGCAAAGATGTTAAACATACCAAAAGAGACCATAGGAAGCATCATTCGCAAATTCAAGGCAAAGGGCACTGTTGAAACGCTACCTGGTCGTGGCAGAAAGAAGATGCTGACTTCGACTGCTGTGCGCTACCTGAAGCGTAGAGTGGAGAAAAGTCCCCATGTGACTGCTGAGGAACTGAGAGAAAAGATTTGTCAGATGTGGGTACTGAAGTTTCAGCTCAGACAATACGGCGCACACTGCGTAATGAAGGCCTCCATGCCAGAACTCCCAGGCGCACCCCCTTGCTGTCTCCAAAGAATAAGAAGAGTCGACTGCAGTATGCCAAAAGTCATGTGGACAAACCACAGAAGTTTTGGGATAGTGTTCTGTGGACTGATGAAACAAAATTAGAACTGTTTGGGCCCATGGATCAACGCTATGTTTGGAGGAGGAAGAACAAGGCCTATGAAGAAAAGAACACCTTGCCTACTGTGAAGCATGGGGGGGTCAATCATGCTTGGGGCTGTTTTGCTTCTGCAGGTACAGGGAAGCTGCAGCGTGTGCAAGGTACCATGAATTCTCTTCAGTACCAGGAGATATTGGATGACAATGTGATGCAGTCCGTCACAAACCTGAGGCTTGGGAGATGTTGGACCTTTCAACAGGACAATGATCCCAAGCATACCTCCAAGTCCACTAGAGCATGGTTGCAGATTAAAGGCTGGAACATTTTGGAGTGGTCATCGCAGTCACCTGACTTAAATCCGATTGAGAACCTCTGGTGGGACATAAAGAAAGCAGTTGCAGTGCGCAAGCCTAAGAATGTGACTGAACTGGAGGCTTTTGCCCATGACGAATGGGCGAAGATACCCGTAGATCGCTGCAAGACACTTGTGTCAAGCTATGCTTCACGTTTAAAAGCTGTTATAACTGTAAAAGGATGTTGTACTAAGTACTAAGATTGAATGTCACTTGGGGGTTGAATAAAACTGATAATGATGTGAGCACAGAAAAGACATTTGTGGTTATTTCATTATAAATGTTATGTTATATTTGTCTGACCTACACGTGTCTCTTTGATTTAATTGTAAGCAAGATGACTGAATGATCAAAATCAATGTCAAACTGGCCAAAACACTCAATTTCAGTGGGGGTTGAATAATTTTGAACACAACTGTATATATATATAAATAAGGCATAATGACCCCCATATCAGCCTTTACCCCTGTGTGACATGGCACGTTTGGGAGCCTATCACTATTCCCGGCTCTGCCGTTGTTAACTTAAACTGCCTGCCTGGGGAAAAAAATTCACCACCAGGATGTAAAATATGCAAATAAGTCTGAGCCTTCCATTGGATAATTACTGCAGTGATTAATATTATGTTTCAGCTGCAAAAAAATGAGGTCACATGACTCCCTAAATATACTGAATGAGCAGGTTTTTCCATCAATGGGTTTTTTCTCCCCTGATGGCACAGCGGGCATATTCCAAGATGGCAATGCCAGGATTCATGGGGCTCAAATTGTGCAAGAGTGGTTCAGGGAGCATGAGACATAATTTTCACACACGGATTGGCCACCACACAGTCCAGACCTTAACCCCATTGAGAATCTTTGAGATAATGTGCTGGAGAAGACTTTACGCAGCGCTGCGACCAGTGGCGACTCTAGGAACAATATTTAGGGGGGGCTCAGAAGATACCGCAGTCAAAACTGGGGGGGCACTAATAATTTTCACCACTAAATCATATCACTGAATAAAACTAAGAGCCCTATCACTTGGTGTGAACTAAAACACCATCACTAAAGGAAAAATTTAGCGCAGACTAAGGCTAAGGTCAGACGAGCGCAGTTTTAACGTGCGTTTAGCCGCACGAAATCACGGCCGTGCTAGCAGCAAATGACGTCCAATGCCGGGGAACATACGACGAACGGCCGCACGAAAGTTCATCCGCGCAACGCAAGTGGCAAACGAACGCATTTTTTTGAGAACGTCAAACCGCTACTACTGACGTACAGAGTGCGCTGCGTCCGCTAGCGGCGTGTGTGCGTGATTAGGAGACGTCAGACGCTGCACACGTCCGGCCAACATAACGTCCAGACGCAAAAGGGTTTTATTGATGATCCGTACAAAATCACGGACGAAAATGCGCATCGTATGACCGCTATCGCGTATTCCGTGAAAAAATACGTCCATTCGTTCGAATGCACTTTTTCACGGACAAAGTGAAAAATGCGTTCGTCTGACCCTAGCCTAACAGATCACCTTGTCTGCGGTAGTCCATAAACAAGGTCATTTAGCGCATGCTAGGAAAGCTCTAAGACCCGAGCTGAGACCCAGCGCTAATGCAGTTGTGTACAGGATAGAACTGTTTTTTCACTTTCCAGTGCAGAGTGCCAGGCCATACCTATCCCCCGCCCTCACAAGCTTGAATATGAACACATACAGTGAATAACCTCACATCCTGCAATATTAAAAGCCTCCAAGGTGGCCGTATCCTCCATGTTTTGATGCACACATATATTAAGGCTGATGGACATTGCATGATAAATGCCACCCAGAATTATTACACTGCATTTAATAGATCCAAAAGGAAGGCCAGGTGAGCGACAAAATTTTCCCTGCTGCAGCATATAAATAATACATGTTTCAGGGCAAGACTTATCCATGTGTCACTTTAAACATGGTCCACATGGTCACCCTAATAATCAACCACTTCCATACTATGAATAACCCTCAGCAAAAAATGTTTAAAATTAGGCAATATATTAGGATATATGTGGATAAAGGATACATTTATAATAGAGCCTACTGCAACAGCAACGACAATGCGGACCAGATCCATTGCTATGGTGTATGGGGTCAAGAGCACACCTGTGCTGCATTCCTTTCAATTGCCTGTTAATTTTGGGCGAGGACCTGTTTTTTTCAGTTTTTTTGGAGATAGCGCCAGGGTTGAGCAGTAGGTAAAATGTTGCAATTAGCGCTCCTAAAAAAATAGCGCTGGCACCAAGTGATCTGTTAGCTGCAAAAGCGCTAAAGATCTCTAGCGCTCTCTGTGTTAAGTAAAGGACGCGGAAAGTACAGTAAGCTCGCGGTACAAATCGCTAATAGCAACGCACATACAGGGTTATTCAAAGAGTGTGAAAACCAGGAGAATGACTGGAGAATGAAAAATTCTAGGTCAAAATAGCCGATTTGGAAAGTGAGATGAAAGGGAGAATTTTTCTGGTTTGGCTATTTTGACCTAGAATTTTTCGTTCTCCAGTCATTCTCCAGCTTTTCACGCTCTTTGAATAACCCTGTAAGTGATTTTTCCCGTTTGTAGCGGGAGGCAAACGATCTGTTGGTCAGGCGCTAGACTCGATTAACCTGGCGCTAACGCAAAACCATGCCGACGCAAGGGTTAACCCACACCAAGTAATAGTGCCCTAAATAAGTATATATAAATAAGATTCCAAAACCCCAGAGTAATGTGACGCAATGATGCCTTTTTGTTGTACTAACCTGATACTTAAATTCAATATTTTATTTGCTGCAATTCGGCAGTTTTCGCTGAATGTCTGATTGCTGCTTCAGCGACTCCACTTTTAGAAATATACAGTGACCATTCACTAAATAGGGAATTCACTATATTTTCGGCAAAATGAATTCCCCGAAATGTGACGAAAAGCAGAGGATCTAAAGATGATTAGACGCTTTAGATTCTAACTTCCATAATAACCCCTAAAATGCCATAAACCCAGGGAAATACAATACAAATAATAAACAATGTGGCATTTAGCTACCCCTTAACCCCTAATATGCCATTAATCATGGGAAAACATGAAATGAATACACTGTGCGGCATGTAGTCTACCTATTAACCCCTACAATGCAATTAATAAAGGAAAAAATAAAATGTATACTGTGAGGGATGAAGCCTACCCATTAACCCTTAATATACAACTAAACCAAGGCAAAAACTAACGTAATACACAATGTAATGTATAGTCCGAACATTAACCACTTCACTGCTGAGACATTTCAACCCTGTGAAAATGCTTAAGATTAAGTGCCCGTTATTATTTAATGTTTTATGACTTTTAGTTCAAACTGAATATGGTCATGTTGGATATCATTGGAAAGGCCAGAATCTGCCCTTTCCAATGACACATAGATTGTCCATATACGATGCACAGGGACGGAGATACAGAGGTCTGAAAAAGTGTGGGAAGCTGGATGCTTATTTTTGGTGGGGGGGCACATGGGGGGGGCAAGGAATAACCTGGGGGGGGCAATTGCCCCCTTGCCCCCTGTAGAGTCGCCTATGGCTGCGACTATCCCATCATCAATACAAGATCTTGGCCACAAATTAATGCGACTCTGGATGGAAATAAATGCTGTGACATTGCATGAGCTTATCCAAACGATGCCACGGCGAATGCGAGCTGGAATCACAGCAAAAGACCCTCCAACAAAGTATTAGTGTGTGGTGGCTTTTTTTTGTCCAGGCATTGTATTGGGGGGGGGGAATTGAGTAGCTACTCACTCACAATACAGCGGCAAGGCTACTCCATGACAGCATCACTATCCATGTGGGAAGGGGGCAACTTTCCATAATCCACCTCGTCCGCACTTCCTCAACCCCCCTTATCCATGGACAAGGTAAACACAAAGAACCTAGTAGCACAAACATTCTAAGATGTATAAAGCGTTAGAATTCATGATTGTAAGATGCCGTCTGTTTTGGTGTTACGTATCACGTTTGTTTCACAATGCGATATATACGATATGGTGGATATTCAGGTTTGATCCTGGTAACACTGTGTTTCCCATTTTATTTATACATAGAAATAATGGGTTGTTTTGAGCAGATTATCTTTGTGGATGGACAATCTACAATTTAGCAGAGATATGCTTCTTTGGTAGATAATTTCATAAACATTTTATACGTTGTGGTTAACCTCCACATCTACATGCGACTTTCTTATAAAAACATGTTGGTCGGGCGAAGACCATTAGTCTGCAACAATCCATCTGGTCTGCGCACATTTAGTTTTGTTCTGATAACTTCTGCTGACATGATCCGATATACATATAAAGGAATTTTAGCAGTACAGGAATGTATCGCTGGGAAATACATGAAATAATTGTCTTTTTAAAAGCACGTCCTTGTATTGTGTATTGCCTAGAATGAGCTGTAGGAGGTTTATGTCCTGCAGTACGAAGGCCAGTTTGTAGAAGAAAGCCATCGGTGGGCCATTTGGTCTTACGCTCACAAGTCAGGGAGATCTTCTCATCTCTCCATTCAGCCCATGGCCATTACGCCATCCTTGCTTGGTTTGGCAGTTCAGCCCTGACAACAGTTCAATGGGCTTTTCTCTTTCCACTATGATGTGTTTATCTGAAGGGCATGTCTCCTTTTTCTGATGTGCCAAAAATTAAAGTGACGATGTGAGTGAAAAAGTAGGGAATGAGCCAAAAAGTTAAGGATCAATTACTAACCTTTTCCCCTGAAGCCTGCACCCTTCCTATACTCCTTTGGATTACTTGTGTACCGACCCTTGCTTGGACTTATACTATGTTTGCCAGCCGCCTGCCACGACCCATTGCATGGACCGTACAACTGTACCACGATTATTGGTACCATATCCCTGCTTCCAGGTCACCAGTGCCCCTGTGCTTCCTGTCTTGTGTCTTGCGTAAGTCTCCTACTGCTTTCCTTCATTGTCTCCCTGTGTCTTGTTCCTCCCTGCAAAACCTCCTCAGTCACTCCATTCCTGCCCCGTCCATCACCTTCCATATTGCTGTCTGAACATAATAAACACCCAGTGTACCTTATTCACATGGTCCAGCTCGTTAGTCACTGCACATTGGGCTCATACCCTTTTCACCTCTACCACGGTCGTGACACAATGGAAGATATCTGCATCTAAACATTTGAGGCACTGACCAGAACTAAGAGGGTTGAGGAGGGCCAATCTAGCCGGGGCTGACCCCTGGCTTTAATGTATTATCCCCATGCTCACATATGTTGTACAGCGCTGCAGAATCTGCTGGTGCTATATAAAGAAAGTATAATAACAGTAGCAGTCCAGTTTATCAATGCATCACTCGGAAGATACCTGATATTCTTAATGATAGCAAGCTCCGCTCATACAATGGAATTTGGGGAGAAAAGGTTCTTAATCACTAGTTTCTGGTTTCGGCGCTGGTTGTGCATCACGGGGTGTATTGTTCTCACAGCTCTGTAGTCCCACAATTAGCCATAGCTGTTGTCACGGGAAATAAAGCACAACCTACATCTATTGCATTGGAACTGGCTGGTACCCCCTGCGGCCTCAGGCATGCAAACGGTTATTAAGCCGTGCCATCGTAAAACCCTAAAACGAGCAATTTCAAATCTGACTTAAAGAAATTCTCGTTCAACCCAGGATCTATGGAGGTGCTCAATACCGAGGATAATAGGCTTCATCGACAAAGTATCTGCTCCTCTCCCGGAATCTGTAAAGCAGAATAATTTACATTATAATCATACAAATTCATTGTTTAGTAACTCCAGAATAATGACCCGACTTTACGACAGTCTGAGAGGTGACTCAGGTAGGTGAGCTACGACGTGTGTGTCATATTTATGAACATGATAAAGATCAACATTTGTGTGTCTGATTAACTCCTTTATGTTATAGGTGACCAAAACCAGCAGAAAATCAGCAGCACAATGAATTCCCGGTTTGTCGTTTTCATGAATAAAGGCCTGACTCTTATTATCCTATTACAGCTATGTGCCAAAGTGACTCACCGGAGTGACAGGACCCGGGCTCTCACCAGGGGAAAAGTTTATTAGCACAACTAATTTGAGATACGTTTTTTACACCCCTGTATCAACTGCCGAAACCACAGGCTGGGCTTCCAGAGCCGGTGTGAACCTCAAGACACCACATTAACCATTTGGGTTAACTACTATATTATCTAACAGGTTTTGGGAGGACCAGACAAGCTAATGGAGACCAACTGAAACACGTCTCACGGTGCAGAATTTGTAAAACAAGCCAAAATACTATGAGCCCTATTCCAAGCCTGGTGTGAACTTAACCAGAGCTGTTGTGAACTTACCATGGTCATTGTAGTTAGTAATGAGCCGAACACCCCCACAAAAGTTCGAGTTCGAACTCGAACACGAACCGAACTCAATGGGACTCGAAAGTTCGAATTTTAGAGTGCCCTCCAAGAGGGCATATATGCAAGATATTTGCCATAAAAGGTGTATGGAGGTCTGGGTAGTGCCCTGGGGGACAGGAAACAAGGACAAAAAGTTTTTAAAAAAAAATGTTTTAAAGGAACAGTGAGTTTTCCATGAAATAAAGGTTAAGAATAAAAACGAAAAATTCCTTCAAATATCATGCCTAGGAGGTCCCCATAACCTGCCCGTGAAGTGGCGGATTTGTAGGATGTATAGGAACATTTAAAAACAAAACAATGACATTTCAAATGACGGTAAATGGTTTTCCTTTAATCTATTCATAAACAACTCCTTGGGGTGGCAGTCTGTATGAAAAGAGGAGACATTTTAGGACATGCAGAACAAGTTTAGTGATTTTTGAGCTAAATTATGGTGAAAGTTATGCAGGCTTTGGATGAAAGTAACAATAGGTGCTTTAAAATTGGGCCTTTAGTGTCGGCAACAGTGTGGTATTGTGGAAGAGTGCAGGGTTGGACCCTGCGGTCCAATATTAAAATGATATGAATCTGGTATAGGCGTCAGTGGCAGTGCACCCAAATATTGTGCCTTTGGTGGCAGCAAGTGCCTTCACAACGTAAGTAACCCCTCTGTGGTATTGTGGAAGAGAGCAGGGTTGGGCCCTGCGGTCCAATATTAAAATTATATGAATCTGGTGTAGGCATCAGTGGCAGTGCACCCAAATATTGTGCCTTTGGTGGCAGCAAGTGCCTTCACAACGTAAGTAACCCCTCTGTGGTATTGTGGAAGAGAGCAGGGTTGGGCCCTGCGGTCCAATATTAAAATTATATGAATCTGGTGTAGGCATCAGTGGCAGTGCACCCAAATATTGTGCCTTTGGTGGCAGCAAGTGCCTTCAACCATAACCCCTCTGTGGTATTGTGGAAGAGTGCAGAGTTGGACCCTGTGGTCCAATATTAAAATGATATGAATCTGGTACAGGCATCAGTGCACCCAAATATTGTGCCTTTGGAGGCAGCAAGTGCCTTCACACCGTAAGTAACCCCTCTGGTATTGTGGAAGAGTGCAGGGTTGGACCCTGAGGTCAAATACTAAAATGATATGAATCTGGTACAGGCGTCAGTGCACCAAAATATTGTGCCTTTGGTGGCAGCAAGTGCCTTCACACCGTAAGTAACCCCTCTGTGGTATTGTGGAAGAGAGCAGGGTTGGACCCTGCGTTCCAATATTAAAATTATATGAATCTGGTGTAGGCATCAGTGGCAGTGCACCCAAATATTGTGCCTTTGGAGGCAGCAAGTGCCTTCACACCGTAAGTAACCCCTCTGTGGTATTGTGGAAGAGTGCAGGGTTGGACCCTGTGGTCCAATATTAAAATGATATGAATCTGGTACAGGCATCAGTGCACCCAAATATTGTGCCTTTGGAGGCAGCAAGTGCCTTCACACTGTTAGTAACCCCTCTGTGGTATTGTGGAAGAGTGCAGGGTTGGACCCTGAGGTCAAATACTAAAATTATATGAATCTGGTACAGGCGTCAGTGCACCCAAATATTGTGCCTTTGGTGGCAGCAAGTGCCTTCACACCGTAAGTAACCCCTCTGTGGTATTGTGGAAGAGTGCAGTGGTGGAGGTTTTGGGAATGCAGAAGAGATCCCCGATCTATTCAGTTACGTCAGCATCAGGGGATTGATAGCTGCTGATCCAGGAATGATTCATTTTTATAAATGTCAGCCGGTCTACAGAGTCGGTGGACAGACGCACTCTTTTGTCTGTGGCAAAACCTCCAGCGGCACTGAACGTCCTTTCAGAAAGCACGCTGGATGATGGGCAACCTAGTAGCTGCATAGCATATTGGCTAAATTCTGGCCAGTGATCCAATCTCAACACCCAGTAAGGCAGTGGATCATCTGCTGTAAAGGTATCCAGGTCTGCCCTTGTCCCTAGGTAGTCCTGCACCATATGGTGAAGACGCTGGCAATGGGTGCCTACATTTGATGTCCCTGGCCGTCGTGGACTAAAAAAAATTAAAAAGGCATCAGTCAAGCGGCCCCGGCCTTCACCGCTCTTCCTCTGATCAACCGCAGCCTCACAAGCACCTGTGTCATCACTTGGTAACCCACCAGTGCCTGGAAAGGTGTTACACAAGTGTCGCTTTAGAGCGTCCTCAAGTTGTTTCATCCTGTGCTCCCTCTGTGTGGGCAGGATGAGCTCTGCAACTTTACCCTTGTGTCGTGGATCAAGAAGGCTTGCCAACCAGTAATGATCCCTCTCCTTGATAGCACGAATCCTGGGGTCCTTTAGCAGGCTTTGCAGGATAAGGGAGCCCATGCAGCGTAGCTTGGAGGTGGCATTAGCTTCCGAGTCGTCCTGGTCAATGAGGATGACCCCATCGTGCACTTCCTCCTCCCAGCCACGTACTAGTCCTTGGGTTTCTGGGCACACAAAACCCTCCCTTAAGGAATCCCCACCTTCAATGCCCCCACTACTTAAATATTCCTCCTCCTCCTCATCCTGTCTGATCTGAGGATCCACAGGAATGCTGTCTGCGTAGAGATTGGGGCCTTGAGAGTTAGGGAAGGCCTCCTCTTACTCCTGCTGCTCTGCCTCTAGTGCCACATCTATAATTCCCCGCAGAGTGCGCTCCAGCAGGAACACTAATGGAATTGTGTCACTGATGCATGCACTGTCCCTGCTCACCATCCTCGTTGCCTCCTCAAACGGTGACAGTACAGTGCATGCATCCTTGATCATCAGCCACTGCGGGGGGGAATTAAGTTGACCTGAACCTGTCCTTGTGCCATACTCACACAGGTACTCATTGATGGCCCTCTGCTGTTTGTGCAGACGCTGCAGCATTGCTAATGTCGAGTTCCACCTGGTGGGCATGTCACAGATCAGGTGGTTTGTGGGAAGGTGGAATTCTCTTTGAATTTCTGCCAGGCAAACGCTTGCTGGGAATGACCATCTGAAGTGGCTGCAGACTTTTCTGGCCTGGCTGAGAAGCTCTGCCAGCCCTGGGTACCTGGTTAGGAAATGCTGTACCACCAGATTTAGGACGTGTGCTAGGCATGGTACATGCGTCAATTTACCCTGGCGTAGGGCAGAGAGAAGGTTGCTGCCATTATCACAGACAACCATTCCCAGCTGAAGCTGGCGTGGTGTTAACCATCTCTGCACCTGCCCCTGCAGAGCTGACAGAATTTCTGGCCCGGTGTGGCTCCTGTCCCCTAAACAAACCAGCTCAAGCACAGTATGGCATCTTTTTGCTTGAGCCATTGCGCAGCCCCTGCCATGCGTCAGTTTAACTGCCACTTCGCCAGAGACAGAGAAGGAGGAGGAGGAGGAGGAGGAGGAAGAGGTGGTGGAGCAGACAGACCTCATACAAGCAGCTTTCTGGAGGCGTGGTGGATGAACAAGCTCCAGCACAGAGCCCCATCTTCGATCCCTCCCAGCTGCAATCAGAGTTACCCAGTGTGCCGTGAAGGAAATGTAACGGCCCAGTCCATGCTTGCTGGCCCATGTGTCTAAAGTCATGTGCAGTGCACCTTGCTGCTGACTGCCTTTCCCAATGACTCCATAACATTGTGTTCCACGTGCTGGTATAGTGCTGGAATGGCCTTCTGTGAAAAGAAATGGCGTTTTGGAACCTGCCACTGTGGTACAGCACATTCAGCAAATTCACGAAAGGAAGCAGAGTCCACCAGCTGGAAAGGCAGCAGCTGTAATTCGAGTAATTTTGCTAAACTGGAATATCTCTGCGTAACTGCGTAACTCTTCAGCTGATGGGATGCTGTCACATTCTGAGGAAGGACCTGGTACACCCATTACTGTAGCATCATCCCTGTCAGTGGAGGTTGTAGGCAATGACATGGCAGGACATATAGTGGGGGTAGAGACAGATGAGGAGGAGGAGGACCTATGCAAAGTGTTGTGCCAACGGGATGCTTGGCAGGTGGTCATATGTCGCCTCAAGCACGTGGTACCCAAGTGTGGGATGTCTTTCCCATACTTGATCCTCATCTGACATAGATTACAAATAGCAATGGTGAGGTCTGCTGCACATTTCTTAAAGAACTCCCAGACAGCAGACTTCCTGTACATGTGCTTTGAGACAACAGCGCTCTGCACCTGAGCAGCTGTGACTTCTGATGCCTTGGACTGGCTACGGTTGGTCATAGAGGACGTTGTGCCTCGTGTTTGTTGTGCCTCCTCCTCCTCCTCACTTGACTCCTCTGTTCGATCAGGCACCCAGGTGGAGTCAGTGACCTCATCATCGTCATCACCCCCTATCTCCTCGTCACTGGAGCCAACCTCGCAATATGCTGCAGCTGCTGGGGGAACATGAGTGCCATTTATTTGTGTGTCACTGTTACCCCCTTCCTCTAGGCTGATTATACTCCCATCCTCAACCTCAGAGATTGAATCAGAGCACTGTAGTTGCTGCGCATCCTCAAGTAGCATGTCACTGTCATTGTAGTCAAACAATTCAGCTGACTCCTCCGTTTATGTTGGTGAGGCTATGGCAGGAGTAGCTGTGGACATGGAGGCTGCATTAGATGCTTTGGCAGCTGAGGTGGACTGTAAAGCACTACAAGCCTAGCTGGCAGAGGACTCGGAGGATGAGGATGGCCTGGATAGCCAATTCACCAAATCCTCTGTATGTTGCTGCTGCTTAAGACGGCCAGCACCAGTGAGAAAGGACAAGTGTGCCCCTGCAGAGGATGCACCACGTCCACAATGACCAGAGGCACAGCCTCCCGACACAGAGGCTGCTTGCCCTCTTATCTGTGTCTGGGAGCGTCTGCCTGTCCTTTTTGGTCTTTCTGACATGGTGAGTGATATATAGATTAAAGATATACAGAACTCTGATTCAACTCTCTTATAAAAAATTGGAGATATGCAGAACTCTGATTCAACTGTGTTATCTAGATTAAAGATTTACAGAACTCTGGTATAACTCAGTGAGACACCCTGATAGCTGACAGCCAGTGACAAGACACAGGTTATAATTCCCAGATATATGATACAAATCTGTGAGACCCCCTGATGGGTGGCAGTGACAAGACACAAATTACAATTCCCAGAAACCTCCTATAAATCAGTGAGACCCCCTGATGGGTGGCAGTGACAAGACACAAATTACAATTCCCAGGACCCTCCTATAAATCAGTGAGACCCCCTGATGGGTGACAGTGACAAGACACAGATTACAATTCCCAGATATCTGATAGAAGTGAGACCCCCCAATAGCTGCTGGCAGTGAGAACACACAGATTACAACAATTCCCAGATATCTTGTAGAAGTGAGACCCCCACAATAGCTACTGGCAGTGAGAACACACAGATTACAACAATTCCCAGATATTTTGTATAAGTGAGAGCCCCACAATAGCTGCTGGCAGTAAGAACACACAGATTACAACAATTCCCAGATATCTTGTTGAAGTGAGACACCCACAATAGCTGCTGGCAGTGAGAACACAGATTACAGCAATTCCCAGATATTTTGTATAAGTGAGACCCCTACAATAGCTGCTGGCAGTGAGAACACACAGATTACAACAATTCCCAGATATCTTGTAGAAGTGAGACCCCCACAATAGCTGCTGGCAGTGAGAACACAGATTACAGCAATTCCCAGATATCTTGTTGAAGTGAGACACCCACAATAGCTGCTGGCAGTGAGAACACAGATTACAGCAATTCCCAGATATTTTGTATAAGTGAGACCCCTACAATAGCTGCTGGCAGTGAGAACACACAGATTACAACAATTCCCAGATATGTTGTATAAGTGAGACCCCCACAATAGCTGCTGGCAGTGAGAACACAGATTACAGCAATTCCCAGATATCTTGTTGAAGTGAGACACCCACAATAGCTGCTGGCAGTGAGAACACACACTAACAGAACAATCTCCTGTCAAAAAACATGTGCTGGGGGCTGTGTGAAGCCTTATATAGTGTGCTGCGGGATTTAGCTCTGTGAGCCCATGATTGGGCAAAATTTGCCCACTCAGGACTCTGAGCTGTGATTGGCATAGTCTTGCACCTGTCTTGCACCTGACCTGTGGTCAGGTGCAAGGCTGTAGCCAATTACAGGCTTCAGGCCAGTGGAAAAGTGCATTGTGGTCCATTGTGGTGCATTGTGGGCGAACATGCGGCGAGCACGCGGAAATGTTCGGAGTTCGCAAACAGCCGAACGTCCGATGTTCAATGCGAACTCCGAACAGATCGAACCGAACAGCTCATCCCTAATTGTAGTCTATGGAGCTGCAAAGTTTACACAACCCTATATGAGGGGAGGTCCGAAAGTAAGGTTAATATCAATGAAATAATGATGAGATCTCAATTTTTCCTAAAAGAAAGCTTGTTTATCCAGTATTTCCCAACATAGTCGTCCCCAATCTCCACACATTTTTTTCATGTCTTGCATCCACTTCTTAAAACATCCCCGAAAATCATCTTTTGTCAACGGAACCAACTGCTCTTGGAGCTTGAATAATGTCTTCATGAGTCTTTATAGGTCTTTACTCTCATGGGTTTCTTCATTTTGTCAAAAGTCACAAGGGGACAGGTTTGGGGAGCAAGGGCTGTTTTGGTAAACTCACCTCGAGCTGTTTTTTGTTCTGCATTCAACAACCCAGAAGGCACACTTCTTGGTGAAGTCCAACTCGTCATGAAGAATCCTCAACGTGCTTGTTTTTGGAATGTCAAACTCTTCCACAAGCTTTGCGAGAATGGTTTGAGGTTCCTGATCCAGAGATTCCTTTACCTTGGCCACCGTGATCTCATCCATGAACGTACGGGGACGTCCTTCTCATGGTTCAGCACACATGTCAAAATGCCCAGACTAGAATCTGCTAGACCACGCTACGTGCACACTGACAAAAGATGGATTTTGGTGGGTGCACCACGTGAAAAAAAATTCATGGAGATTGGCGGGTATTATGTTGAGAATTGCTTAATAAACACATTTTCTTTGGTTGAAAAATATTTTGAGTTAGTATCATAATTTCATTGATTTTTGACCTTACTTTTGGACCTCCCCTCGTATATTTCATGCAAGTCTCTGGGAAAAAAAGAGGTGATTGCGGCAATCAAGGAAAGGTTATAATAATGATCTAAAATGCTCTTGTATTTTTATAGCAGAGCTCTAATTAAAACAAACACAAGAAAAAGAGATAAACAAAATTCCTGCAAATCAGTTTTTCTTTTTCTTTCTGTTCTTTGTATATTCAGTTCATTTAGCCGCGTTGTTATGGGGTTTGTAAATGGGCTGTTATGATCGGTGGAACTGTAAACTACATGTCCTTTAATTAGTCAGGTAGGAATTCGATGTGAAACTCCAGGATTTCTGTCTGATACACTATATCAACTGTAATTCCTCAACCTCTCTAAAGCGATTATTCAAAGAACACCGAACTGGCCTCGAAATTGCACCAAATGGTGAATTTCCCCGTACAGTGCAATTTCGTGGCCATTCGGCTATTCAGAATCCTGGCAGTTCGACAAATATTGGCAAATTGCGAGCGATATACAGTGCCTGTTCGGCGGCAGTGAAATCCCGTAGAGAAGCAATGGTTAATCTATTGAGAAACACCGAACAGCAGAGAAATGTCAGAGAAATGCCCTGATTTTCGGTGATTTCATTCAACAGGTTTAATCAGGTGAATCCCATAGGTTACAATGTTAAAAAAATTCTCAGTTGCTCTTAAATATTTATTCACCCTTTTAATCTTTTCATTTGCAGCAAAAAATTATTTTTATCTACTTTTTTAGGATATTTTAGGCATTTTCCGTTATTTTTCCAGCAAAATGTTTAATTCAGATTTTTTTTTTTTACATAGCATTTTTTTATTATTTTGTAACAGACCCCTTTATTGTTATTTATAGAAGGTTATATATAATTTCAAGGCATATTCATGCTCCGTCCCCATTTTAAACGTTTTTTTTTTTTACCCCTGTTAGTCTGCTGGTTGGCTTTTTCCGGCGGCCGGTTAGCGGTCTGTTGAGCAGGTCATCGACTTTTCGATTCAGCAATCTGTTTGGTGGATCATCAGATGTGTTTGTCTGTTTTTCAGCGTTTTTTCGATTCGTTCAGCGGTTTTTGCAGTGGTTTTCCGATTCGATTTGCCAGTTTTTCGGAAGCGTTCGGCGGTCTGTTTGGTGGGTCGTCGGACGCCTTCATCAGTTTTTCGGCGGTTTTCCAATTCGTAAGGCGGTTTGCAGTGGTTTTTCAATTCGGCAGTTTTGCAGTGGTTTTTCGGATGCATTTGACGGGTCGATTCGCCACACTTCGTGGACCCTGCGATGAATTCAGCATAAACTGCAGGGTCGGCGAATTTAACTCACTGAAGTGTGCCGAATAAGAGAACACTGAAATGTCGGTGACAATGTCGGTGTTTGGTGCTCTCTGAATAACCCCTATAATGTCATCAGCATAATCAATATTACTTATGGAAAGGAGGTACGTGAGCAGGGCTGGATTTGCACCTCACGAGCCTGTAGGCACAGAAATGTGGAGCGCCCTACCCCCGCCCCCCAACAAAAAAAGAAACATGCCAAAAATTAATTACTATTTAAATTTTTTTTTAGGCTAAGAAAACTACATTTTAAAAATTAAGAATTTAAGAATTAGTTACAGTTACAAGTATTTATAAAGCGCCAACAAATTCCTTAGCGCTGTACAATGGGAGAAATAGAATAACAAATATACATACAGTTGTGTTCAAAATTATTCAACCCCCAATGCTGTAAAGGGTTTTAGGGAATTTAGTGTACATTGTAATTGTATTCAGAATGAAATCCTACAAGGACTTTTTAAAGAACCATATGCAACTAAAATGACATCAATTGGTTTTGTAATACAGTAGTAAATGTTTCTTTTGTGAATTCTTCATTGACACAATTATTCAACCCCTTAAAGACTACCACTCTGAAGAACAGAGGTTCATTCAAGTGTTTTCAATCAGGTATTGAAAACACCTGTGGATGTCACGGAGCAGCAATAAAGCATAATAAGCACCAATTAGGCAGCTTTAAAATGACTGTGATACTCAGCTCCTTCTAGACATTTACTGGTGTGGTTACAAACATGGTGAAGTCAAGAGAATGGTCCAGGAAGACAAGAGAAGAGGCGATTACTCTTCACAGGAAGGGCAATGGCTATAAGAAGATTGCATAGATGTTAAACATACCAAGAGAGACCATAGGAAGCATCATTCGCAAATTCAAGGCAAAGGGCACTGTTGAAACGCTACCTGGTCGTGGCAGAAAGAAGATGCTGACTTCGACTGCTGTGCGCTACCTGAAGTGTAGAGTGGAGAAAAGTCCCCGTGTGACTGCTGAGGAACTGAGAAAAGATTTGTCAGATGTGGGTACTGAAGTTTCAGCTCAGACAATACGGCGCTCACTGTGTAATGAAGGCCTCCATGCCAGAACTCCCAGGCGCACCCCCTTGCTGTCTCCAAAGAATAAGAAGAGTCGACTGTAGTATGCCAAAAGTCATGTGGACAAACCACAGAGGTTTTGGGATAGTGTTCTGTGGACTGATGAAACAAAATTAGAACTGTTTGGGCCCATGGATCAACGCTATGTTTGGAGGAGGAAGAACAAGGCCTATGAAGAAAAGAACACCTTGCCTACTGTGAAGCATGGCAGGGGGTCAATCATGCTTTGGGACTGTTTTGCTTCTGCAGGTACAGGGAAGGTTCAGCGTGTGCAAGGTACCATGAATTCTCTTCAGTACCAGGAGATATTGGATGACAATGTGATGCAGTCTGTCACAAACCTGAGGCTTGGGAGACGTTGGACCTTTCAACAGGACAATGATCCCAAGCATACCTCCAAGTCCACTAGAGCATGGTTGCAGATTAAAGGCTGGAACATTTTGGAGTGGCCATCGCAGTCACCTGACTTAAATCCAATTGAGAACCTCTGGTGGACTTAAAGAAAGCAGTTGCAGTGCGCAAGCCTAAGAATGTGACTGAACTGGAGGCTTTTGCCCATGACGAATGGGCGAAGATACCCGTAGATCGCTGCAAGACACTTGTGTCAAGCTATGCTTCACGTTTAAAAGCTGTTATAACTGTAAAAGGATGTTGTACTAAGTACTAAGATTGAATGTCACTTGGGGGTTGAATAAAACTGATAATGATGTGAGCACAGAAAAGACATTTGTGGTTATTTCATTATAAATGTTATGTTATATTTGTCTGACCTACACGTGCCTCTTTGATTTAATTGTAAGCAAGATGACTGAATGATCGAAATCAATGTCAAACTGGCCAAAACACTCAATTTCAGTGGGGGTTGAATAATTTTGAACACAACTGTATATGTTACACACACTGAACAGAAGGAGGGAGGACCCTGCTCGAGAGCGTACAATCTAAGAGGAGAGAGGACCCTGCTCCAGAGCTTACAATCTAAGAAGAGAGGGGATCCTGCTCCAGAGCTTACAATCTAAGAAGAGGGGATCCTGCCCCATAGCTTACAATCTAAGAGGAGAGTGGACCCTGCTCCAGAGCTTACAATCTAAGCAGAGATGGGGACCCTGCTCCAGAGCTTACAATCTAAGTGGAGAGGGGACCCTGCTCCAGAGCTTACAATCTAAGAGGAGAGGGGAACCTGCTCCAGAGTTTACAATCTAAGAGGAGAGGGGACCTTGCTCCAGAGCTTACAATCTAAGAGGAGAGGGGACCCTGCTCCAGAGCTTACAATCTAAGAGGAGAGGGGATCCTGCTCCAGAGCTTACAATCTAAGAGGAGAGAGTACCCTGCTCCAGAGTTTACAATCTAGGAGGAGAGGGGACTCTGCTCCAGAGCTTACAATCTAGGAGGAGAGGGAACTCTGTTCCAGAGCTTACAATCTAAGAGGAGAGGGTACCCTGCTCCAGAGCTTACAATCTAAGAGGAGAGGGTACCCTGCTCCAGAGCTTACAATCTAGAAGGAGAGGGGACTCTGCTCCAGAGCTTACAATCTAAGCAGAGAGGGGGACCCTGCTCCAGAGCTTACAATCTAAGAGGAGAGGGGTGACACATTAGGTGAGGGCGAATAGGGTATTTGATGAGAAGTTCAGTTTTCGAGAAGTTGAGATTTAGGAAATGGAAGTTATCCAGTTGGAGACAGCCGATAGGCAGGCTGTAACACGGTCCAACACTGGAGGAGAGAGATCGAGAGAGGAAAGGTAGATTTGGGTGTCGTCAGCATAGAGGTGAAATTGGAATCCGTAGGAAGAGATGAGGTTGTCCAAAGAGGCAGTATAGAGCGTGATGAGTAGGGGACCCAGACCAGAGCCTTGAGGTACCCCCAAATGAAAGAGGAACTGGTGGAGAAGAGGCACCATCGAAGGAGACACTGAAGGAGCAAAAAGAGATAGGAAGAGGACCAGGAGTGCGTGGTGTCACTGAGGCCAAGTTCACGCAGTGTTAGAAACAGGAGAGGGTGATCAACAGTGTCAAATGCAGCAGAAAGATCAAGAAGAATAAGGAGGGAGTGACCTCGGCAACTAAATCATTAGTCACCTTGGTCAGAGCAGTCTCAGTAGATTGCTGGGAGTGAAAGCTAGACTCATGCGGATCGAGTAGAGAGTTAGCAGCAAGAAAACTGGTGAGCTGGTTATAGACCAGATGTTCTAGGATTTTGGAGGCAAAGCGGAGCAGAGAGATGGGTTCAAGAGGGAGGTAGGATCATGAGATGCCTTTTTTAGAATGGGGGTGATCAAAGCACGTTTGAATACAGAGGGGAAGATTCCAGAGCAGAGGGTGAGGTTAAAAAAATTAGTCTAAGCAGGGACACAGTGGCGTAACTACAAGGGTCGCAGCGGTGGCAGGTGACACTTGCTACCAGGGCCCTGGAATTCCACCACTGGAGGGGGGGCCCAGGCAGTGGTGGAACCACTGGTAACCCTTTACGGACCAAGGGTCTTTAAAGTCAGCGCATTTATGACTGAACAGTTCTGTCATTGGTCCTTAAGAGGTTAATTAGGCAGCAGAGGCCTTGCTATTTTTCCTCTGGCTATCCATCATGAGTCTGACACTTCCTGGTGTCTCATTGCAGGTCTGGTGGTGTTGGCTTGTGATCGCTCAAGTGTGATGTGTCCTTATCTGTCTCTGGAAACAAAGTAGTTCTTCTGCACAGTGTTTTCATAAAATAGTCACAAAAAGGTGCTCATCTGCAAGAAGGACTCACCAAGGTCCTATAAATGTGTAACTAAACCACAATAAATCAAGAGGGCACAACCATGAAATAATATATACCAAAAGTATAATAAAAATATCTTTAATGAAATACAAAAATATATAATGTCAGTAACAAGAGAAAAGTATCACAAAGGTTACATATAGTTATGGCACACAGCATGCAGTGTATAGTAAGGCGGCCCCACAGGCTCAGCAAAAATAAACACAAGAAAAAACAAACAGCTGAACCATATGAAATATGCAGGATTAGGGAAAGTACAATGCAAAAAGCAGCCAAAACATAAAATGGGTCAGTACAAACTCCCAAAAGTCAAGTTAAGGCACCCCAACGTTTCGGCAAACTATCGCCTAGTATCCCTATTGTATATCCATTATGGAATTTAATGCTATGCTAATATGAATATAATAGGGATACGAAGTGATATAACTGATATACATACAGTTGTGTTCAAAATTATTCAACCCCCAATGCTGTAAAGGGTTTTAGGGAATTTAGTGTACATTTGTAATTGTATTCAGAATGAAATCCTACAAGGACTTTTTAAAGAACCATATGCAACTAAAATGACATCAATTGGTTTTGTAATACAGTAGTAAATGTTTCTTTTGTGAATTCTTCATTGACACAATTATTCAACCCCTTAAAGACTACCACTCTGAAGAACAGAGGTTCATTCAAGTGTTTTCAATCAGGCAATGAAAACACCTGTGGATGTCACGGAGCAGCAATAAAGCATAATAAGCACCAATTAGCAGCTTTAAAATGACTGTGATACTCAGCTCCTTCTAGACATTTACTGGTGTGGTTACAAACATGGTGAAGTCAAGAGAATGGTCCAGGAAGACAAGAGAAGAGGTGATTACTCTTCACAGGAAGGGCAATGGCTATAAGAAGATTGCAAAGTTGTTAAACATACCAAGAGAGACCATAGGAAGCATCATTCGCAAATTCAAGGCAAAGGGCACTGTTGAAACGCTACCTGGTCGTGGTAGAAAGAAGATGCTGACTTCGACTGCTGTGCGCTACCCGAAGTGTAGAGTGGAGAAAAGTCCCCGTGTGACTGCTGAGGAACTGAGAAAAGATTTGTCAGATGTGGGTACTGAAGTTTCAGCTCAGACAATACGGCGCACACTGCGTAATGAAGGCCTCCATGCCAGAACTCCCAAGCGCACCCCCTTGCTGTCTCCAAAGAATAAGAAGAGTCGACTGCAGTATGCCAAAAGTCATGTGGACAAACCACAGAAGTTTTGGGATAGTGTTCTGTGGACTGATGAAACAAAATTAGAACTGTTTGGGCCCATGGATCAACGCTATGTTTGGAGGAGGAAGAACAAGGCCTATGAAGAAAAGAACACCTTGCCTATTGTGAAGCATGGCGGGGGGTCAATCATGCTTTGGGGCTGTTTTGCTTCTGCAGGTACAGGGAAGCTTCAGCGTGTGCAATGTACCATGAATTCTCTTCAGTACCAGGAGATATTGGATGACAATGTGATGCAGTCTGTCACAAACCTGAGGCTTGGGAGACGTTGGACCTTTCAACAGGACAATGATCCCAAGCATACCTCCAAGTCCACTAGAGCATGGTTGCAGATTAAAGGCTGGAACATTTTGGAGTGGCCATCGCAGTCACCTGACTTAAATCCAATTGAGAACCTCTGGTGGGACTTAAAGAAAGCAGTTGCAGTGCGCAAGCCTAAGAATGTGACTGAACTGGAGGCTTTTGCCCATGACGAATGGGCGAAGATACCCGTAGATCGCTGCAAGACACTTGTGTCAAGCTATGCTTCACGTTTAATTTTGAACACAACTGTATATGTTCAACACACTCTGCTATCCAAGGCAGTCTTTTCAATCAACAAGAAGTGAGTTTTAGACGTAAAAAAGATGCGTTTTTAAAAATGATGCTCCAGTTAGGACGCAGCTGAAATGGGCACCTTTCCAATTCGGTCACAGACAATTTTCGATGCTCTGAATACAGCCACAGTGAGTTTGATTCTCCAGCTGAAATGGGGCATCTTTTTCCCTAGCTATGGTCAGAAATTAGGGTTAGGTTATAAATTAGGGTTAGGGTTAAATTAGGGTCAGATTGCTATCTGAACTTCTGTTAGGGTTAGGGTTACATTTAGGGTTAGATTTAACCAAAACCCTAACATTCTGCTTCATTTTTAGGTAGCAGATTCTGCCCCTTTTTTGAGGAAGAAAACGTCCCCGGTGGTTCGGCTGGTACGGCTGCCTGCTGTACCTTTACAATTCCTAGACTTTAATGAAAAAATAAAGATGACTGCATAAAGATGCTATGTAAGTAAAGAATAATGGATTATAAGGTAAAGAATGATCTTATTTTGCATTTTTATTTATTTACAGATTTTTAGTTTACTCAATTAGGTAATAAATCAAAGTTTATATCCCTGAACACAACTACCAGCCACCAGGATCATTTAAACCAGCAAACCTGCAAGAACCAGTGTCGTACAATGTTTATATAGAAATAGGATCATACGCATTTACGCTATTACATAATGTCTTAAATATATTCTGCTTCCATCAGCTCGGTCTCAGCTTACCTTGGTCAATCGAAATGCAACAGTACACTTATCATTATGTAAGTGCATGATCTGCCAACGTTGTAGCAAAGAATTACAAGTAGTTTTAGTTTGATCCTTATAATTTTTGAGTATGGATATCTGAGGAACATGAAGTCATTCTTGGCTTCTGGATTGAAAATGTATATGTATTCTTTTATATATATATATATATATATATATATATAAACACAACGAGAGGAGAGCACACCAGACAATACAAAAGAAACCACAACAGCAGCTAAATACGTTTAAACAGAGTTTTTCCAGATTTAACCCTTTCAGTGCTTAGAAACATTTCTTAAATCCCTTCAAACATTGAAGTTCTTAACCCTTGCATACATATAATACTGAGCTCTGTTGAACAATGGTGGAAGTTTAGTTTGCAATAGATGGCCATGGATTGCGTAAGCCTGCCAACAGCGACAATGTATTCCACCCCTGGCAGGTCCTATCATACTAACCTAATGTCTGCACTTATGGGATAAACTTACTGTGGACCCAGTCCTTTCTGAAGCTCCCTGCAGATCCATGCTCCTGTAAACTCACCTGGGGCAAGTAACAGGTGTGGGCAATATAAAAATTACACCTGAAAGCAGATTAAAAGGAGAGAAGTTCACTTACAGGGTAATTCAAAGATATTCGAAAAGTCACCACACGTTCGGTGACTTCAATTCAGTTCCTTTTGCCGATCCCATTTCGGCGACCCTGCGGTGTATTCAGCAAGCACCACAGGGTCCCCGAATTGCAGGGAAAGGCTGCCACAAACCTGACGAAAACTAACCACAAAACCCACCGAATGCACGCCGAAAACCGCAAAAACATCTGGATTAACCCGTCGAAGCCGCCGGAAAAACCCGAGCAGGAGCCGATCACACACAGCGAAGCCTCCGGAGAAACCCGAGAAAAAGCCGACACCGCAGACGAGTGAAGTGAATAAATTAGGAAAACAGTTTACATGAACGATTGAAAAGTGAAACGCTGTTTGCAAAGAGACTACTGAGCGAAAATGTCTGAAATTGACATATGAGGTCCAGGGAATGATAATAAAAAGGGCTGTTACAGAAAAAATAAGTTAAAAATAAATAAATAAATAAAAAAAATCTGACTTTTTAAAAAAAATACAGAAAAATGCTTAAAATATCCTAAAAAAATCTATAAATAAAGAGACTTTTTGCTGCAGAATCTTATAATGAACGGTTTATTAGATATTGAATTAAAACGGGAATATTTTTAACATTGAAGCCTATGGGATTCTCATGAATAAACTTGCCGAATTAAACCACCGAATGGCAGGGTATTAGGGGAACCTTTCACTGCTGGTTTTTGTTCTCTGAATAGCCGAAGCAGTGCTTTTTCATGGGAATTCACTGCCCTTGAACAGGCACCGAACACGCACCGAATGTGCAGGCAATTCGCCAGGATTTGGCGAATTGCCTGCTCTCTGGATAGCCGAATGGCCAGGAAAGGTAACCGAATGCTGATTTTCAGCGTTCGGTTACCTTTCTCAAGCAATTCGGAGCTCTTTGAATTACCCTGTAAGTCTTTGCATTGTGTGTCTGTTTGTGCCATGCTAAGCATGGACAACAGAAAGAGGAGAAGAGAACTGTCTGAGGACTTGAGAACCAAAATTGTGGAAAAATATCAACAATCTCAAGGTTACAAGTCCATCTCCAGAGATCTAGATTTGCCTTTGTCCACAGTGCGCAACATTATCAAGAAGTTTGCAACCCATGGCACTGTAGCTAATCTCTCTGTGGGTGGACGGCAGAGAAAAATTGATGAAAGGTTGCAACGCAGGATAGTCCGGATGGTGGATAAGCGCCCCCAAACAAGTTCCAAAGAAATTCAAGCTGTCGTGCAGGCTCAGGGAGCATCAGTGTCAGAGCGAACTATCCGTCGACATGTAAATAAAATGAAAGGCTATGTCAGGGGACCCAGGAGAACTCCACTGCTGACACAGAGACATAAAAAAGCAAGACTACAGTTTGCCAATATGTACTGGAGTAAGCCAAAATCCTTCTGAGAAAACGTCTTGTGGACAGATGAGACCAAGATAGAGCTTTTTGGTAAAGCACATCATTCTACTGTTTACCGAAAACGGAATGAGGCCTACAAAGAAAAGAACACAGTACCTACAGTGAAATATGGTGGAGGTTCAATTATGTTTTTGGGTTGTTTTGCTGCCTCTGGCACTGGGTGCCTTGAATGTGTGCAAGGCATCATGATATCTGAGGATTACCAAAGGATTTTGGGTCACACTGTAGAGCCCAGTGTCAGAAAGCTGGGTTTGCGTCCGAGATCTTGGGTCTTCCAGCAGGACAATGACCCCAAACATACGTCAAAAAGCACCCAGAAATGGATGGCAACAAAGCGCTGGAGAGTTCTGAAGTGGCCAGCAATGAGTCCAGATCTAAATCCCATTGAACACCTGTGGAGAGATCTTAAAATTGCTGTTGGGAAAAGGCGCCCTTCCAATAAGAGAGACCTGGAGCAGTTTGCAAAGGAAGAGTGGTCCAAAATTCCAGGTGAGAGGTGTAAGAAGCTTATTGATGGTTATAGGAAGCGACTGATTTCAGTTATTTTTTCCAAAGGGTGTGCAACCAAATATTAAGTTAAGGGTGCCAATAATTTTGTCCAGCCCATTTTTGGAGTTTTGTGTGACATTATGTCCAATTTGCTTTTTTTCCTCCCTTTTTTTTGTTTTGTTCCAATACACACAAAGGGAATAAACATGTGTATAGCAAAACATGTCTTACTGCAATACTTTTCTGTGAGAAATACTTGATTTTCTGGAAAAATGTCTGGGGTGCCAACAATTTCGGCTATGACTGTATTATGTAATTTGTTAACTCTTTTTTATTTAAATAGGGGGGCTGGGTTGCTGTACCATGGGCCTTTAGGTTGTACTTGCCCTCTGCGCCAAAGGTGGCCAGTCAGCCGCTGTTGGGAATGTTGATGGGCAGATATCTTTGGAATTCACTCCTGACCCCTTGTTGAGCTAATGAGGACATTTTACGTATTTGTTATCCATCCGAAACCTTTGTATAGCGAAAAGCAGAATTTGTTGGCTCTGAATTGATGTTACTCCTTCCGACCTTCCACACTGACATAGAAAATGAAGACATGAAACATCTAAAAGATACTTTGTGGTGTCATTTTAAATGTTTACACCCATCAATCAAGCTCTCTCCTGCACCTATAGTGCAATAAATGACCTAAACATCTTCGATGACAAGGCTATCCTATACAGGCTTCCAATCAAAGGTAGCATCTCCCTAACAATTGTACATTTTCCTTCAAGCTGCCATTCCTCCTAATCTTCGTCAATTCGTCGATTCATCCAAAAAATGACTCAACAAAATGACATGTCAAAGAATGTACCAAAAAACTAACTATTTTTACCAGTCTAATGGAATTTGGATGCATCGAAGCAATCATTATTTTTGGACAATTCAATCTTCCCTCCCCATGCGAATGTCTACAAGTTATACTCCTTCTTCCTCGCAAGGGACTAGGTGTCACAGCTCTCCCAAAATGTATAACAACATATACAGATGCCCAAGTTCTTTTAGCCCAGAATTCCATAAGATGCAGAAATTCTCACATGCTGGTATTTTAATTCTGATGGTTTATGCAATTGGAGCTTCCTTTTTATTCCATTATTTCACAGTAGCAGAACATTATTAACCCGCATCAAGCCATTAATCCAGAGTCTCCGTAGTGACACATTGTAGCTATTGCTGAAAGAGGAATTAGGAAAGTCTGCAAAAATAATAAAATTTTCAATCTGGGTTATCAGAGTAAGGATATTAATGGAAATCACCAATTCTGGATAAGTATAGTCAGGTCAGAGAAGAGGAAGGCTGACTTGATAACAGCCTTTATGATTCTGAAGGGTCGACAGTGATGATCAGTTTTATTTGTAGAGAGACAGAGGAGGACAGATAGGTTATACCAAGTCACCAGATCAAACCCAGGTACTGGATATTAATCAAGAAAATATGTGGCGGGAGGTCACTTAATAATGTTTTCTTCTAGATGAAAGGGATACTAGGGGTACTATGAAAGGGAAACAGTGGGGTGGGTGGGAGCAGAAGGGTTAATTATATTAAACCCGCCTGACCCCATCACCCAAAACCAATATCCTCTGTACCGCACATTAATTCCAGCACCGGAGTCTTTCTTGGCCATGTTGATGCTGATATTGGCCATTTAGCCGTGCTGTGCTGCATCTGTCCTTTACAGAACGGTATATAATATGTGGGGGTGTGCAAATTAAATAAAGCAGAACATCACAGTTAAATATGTACATAACAAAAATGGCAAAATTGCTCTGGTCCCTTAACACACACACACACACACAGCAAAGCCTGGGTCCCTGGGTCCCTGATTAAACTACAATATAACATGTTTAGAATTGAAAGTCACGCACTAAGGACCGTTAATGCCCAATCAACATACAGCATAGCACATAGACTAAAATACAGTTAGGTCCATATTTATATATTTGGACACACAATTTTCATTGTGTCAGGTATTTACCAAAACATATTCAAGCTTTAGATTCTACCTTCCAGTAGAAGTGGTAGAGGCCAAAACAGTAATTGAATTTAAGCAAGCATGGGATAGGCATAAGGCTATCCTAAACAAAAGATAAATCCAGGTAAAGTATCCATGTAATTGGGCAGACTAGATGGGCCGAAAGGTTCTTATCTGCCGACATTTTTCTATGTTTCTATGTTTCTATGTTTCTAGATACAGTTGTGTTCAAAATTATTCAACCCCCACTGAAATTGAGTGTTTTGGCCAGTTTGACATTGATTTTGATCATTCAGTCATCTTGCTTACAATTAAATCAAAGAGGCACGTGTAGGTCAGACAAATATAACATAACATTTATAATGAAATAACCACAAATGTCTTTTCTGTGCTCACATCATTATCAGTTTTATTCAACCCCCAAGTGACATTCAATCTTAGTACTTAGTACAACATCCTTTTACAGTTATAACAGCTTTTAAACGTGAAGCATAGCTTGACACAAGTGTCTTGCAGCAATCTACGGGTATCTTCGCCCATTCGTCATGGGCAAAAGCCTCCAGTTCAGTCACATTCTTAGGCTTGCGCACTGCAACTGCTTTCTTTAAGTCCCACCAGAGGTTCTCAATCGGATTTAAGTCAGGTGACTGCGATGGCCACTCCAAAATGTTCCAGCCTTTAATCTG
Source organism: Leptobrachium leishanense (assembly GCA_009667805.1). Classification (NCBI taxonomy): domain Eukaryota; kingdom Metazoa; phylum Chordata; class Amphibia; order Anura; family Megophryidae; genus Leptobrachium; species Leptobrachium leishanense. Next base: position 53,038,573 of record CM019067.1, on the reverse strand, counting down.
CAACCATGCTCTAGTGGACTTGGAGGTATGCTTTGGATCATTGTCCTGTTGAAAGGTCCAACGTCTCCCAAGCCTCAGGTTTGTGACGGACTGCATCACATTGTCATCCAATATCTCCTGGTACTGAAGAGAATTCATGGTACCTTGCACATGCTGAAGCTTCCCTGTACCTGCAGAAGCAAAACAGCCCCAAAGCATGATTGACCCCCCGCCATGCTTCACAGTAGGCAAGGTGTTCTTTTCTTCATAGGCCTTGTTCTTCCTCCTCCAAACATAGCGTTGATCCATGGGCCCAAACAGTTCTAATTTTGTTTCATCAGTCCACAGAACACTATCCCAAAACGTCTGTGATTTGTCCACATGACTTTTGGCATACTGCAGTCGACTCTTCTTATTCTTTGGAGACAGCAAGGGGGTGCGCCTGGGAGTTCTGGCATGGAGGCCTTCATTACGCAGTGTGCGCCGTATTGTCTGAGCTGAAACTTCAGTACCCACTTCTGACAAATCTTTTCTCAGTTCCTCAGCAGTCACACGGGGACTTTTCTCCACTCTACGCTTCAGGTAGTGCACAGCAGTCGAAGTCAGCATCTTCTTTCTGCCACGACCAGGTAGCGTTTCAACAGTGCCCTTTGCCTTGAATTTGCGAATGATGCTTCCTATGGTCTCTCTTGGTATGTTTAACATCTTTGCAATCTTTTTATAGCCATTGCCCTTCCTGTGAAGAGTAATCACCTCTTCTCTTGTCTTCCTGGACCATTCTCTTGACTTCACCATGTTTGTAACCACACCAGTAAATGTCTAGAAGGAGCTGAGTATCAGTCATTTTAAAGCTGCCTATTTGGTGCTTATTATGCTTTATTGCTGCTCCGTGACATCCACAGGTGTTTTCAATACCTGATTGAAAACACTTGAATGAACCTCTGTTCTTCAGAGTTGTAGTCTTTAAGGGGTTGAATAATTGTGTCAATGAAGAATTCACAAAAGAAACATTTACTACTGTATTACAAAACCAATTGATGTCATTTTAGTTGCATATGGTTCTTTAAAAAGTCCTTGTAGGATTTCATTCTGAATACAATTACAAATGTACACTAAATTCCCTAAAACCCTTTACAGCATTGGGGGTTGAATAATTTTGAACACAACTGTATATAATGGATAGGAGCTGAAAGTGCACACTCCCAGGTTTAATTTGAAGGCATGTACGTCCAAATTGGAGGAAGGGTTTAGGAATTACAGCTTTTAGGAGTAGCCATTCCCCCTTTTTCAAGGGACCAAAAATAATTAGCCAATTGAATCAAAAGCTGTTTCATGGCCAGGTGTGGCTACTCCTCCGTTATTTCTTCATCAATTAACCAGGTAAAAGGTCTGGAGTTGATTCTAAGGGAAGTTTTACAGTTACAAGTATTTATAAAGCGCCAACAAATTCCTTGGCACTGTACAATGGGAGAGACAGAATAACAAGTATAACAAAGCTGGTGCTAACTTAACCAGAGCTATTGTAAACATAACAACTCCATAGACTATAATGGCTCTGGTAAATTTACAACAGCTCTGGTTAAGTTAGCACCAGCTTTGTAATACTGCCCTAAGTGTGGTATTTGCATTTGGAATCTATTGCTGTGAACCTACATCATGCGTTCAAAGGAGCTGTCCATGCAAGTGAAACAGACCATTGTAAGGCATCATAAACAAAACCAATCCGTCAGAGAGATAGCAGCAACATGAGGAGCGGCCGAATCAAGAGTTTGGTATATTCTGAAGAAAGAAGAACGCACTGGTGAGCTCAGCAACATAAAAAGACCGGGACGTCCACGGAAGACAACAGTAGTGGATAATCGCATGGATCCTCTCTATGGTAAAGAAAAACCCATTCACAACATCCAGACAAGTGCAGGAGACTCTCCAGGAGGAAGACGCATCATTGTCAAAGTCTACAATCAAGAGAAGATTTCATGAGAGAAAATACAGCGGGTTCACCACAAGGTGCAAACCATTCATAAGCCTGAAGAATAGAAAAGCCAAATTAAACTTTGCCAAAAAACATCTAAAAAAGCCAGACCAGTTCTGGAAAAGAATTCTTTGGACGGATGAAACTAAGATTAATCTGTACCAGAATGATGGGAAGAAAAATGTGTGGAGAAGGCTTGGAACAGCTCATGATCCAAAGCACACAAGGTCATCGGGAAAACATGGTGGAGGCAGTGTGAGGGTATGGGCATGCATGGCTTCCAGTGGCACTGGGTCATTGGTATATATTGATGTTGTGACAGAAGCAGCTGGATGAATTCAGCAGTGTTTAGCGATATACTGTCAGCCCAGATTCAGCCAAATGCAGCAAAGTTGATTGGACTGCGCTTCACAGTACAGATGGACAATGATCCAAAACATACTGCAAAAGCAACCCAGGAGTTTATGAAGGAAAAGAAGTGGAATACTCTGCAATGGCCGAGTCAATCACCTGATCTTAACCCAATTGAGCTGCATTTCACTCGCTGAAGGCAAAATTAAAGGCAGAAAGACCCACAAACAAAGAATAACTGAAGACAGCTGCAAGTAGAGCAAAGCATCTGTCATGCCCCATGGCTGCCACCATCCTGACACCCCCCTGGTGGTACATTCCCTGTGTTATTCCTACCCTGTGTAACCTGCATCCAGCAACCAGCACATCCAGCAGTAAAACAGTTAATCACAAAACGCACATGACTCACACACAGAATAAAGGCACTATGTCCCAACCAGAACATTGCTGGTTCATTACAGCTCTTGTGTGCTAAGAGAGAAGTTCTGTTCACCTGCTGCTCTGCAAAAAAACCCCTATTTGTTCCTGTTCATTTTGTTTTCCTGGTTCCTGCATTTATTTCCACGATTCCCACCATCCTACAGAATTCATCCAGTCAGTTTCCATATTTCATCCCCTTCCAAACCTTACCCACCTGGTCATCTGTGCAGGAAACTGCATACTGGGTTCATATCCCCCACATCCCAGTGCCACCCTGGTACCTGGGCATGACAGCATCAGAAAGGAGGAGACCAACAGGGTTATTCAGAGAGCGTGAAAAGCAGGAGAGTGACTGGAGAATGAAAAATTCTAGGTCAAAATAGCCAAACCAGAAAAATTCTCCCTTTCATCTCACTTTCCAAATCGGCTATTTTGACCTAGAATTTTTCATTCTCCAGTCATTCTCTTGCTTTTCACGCTATCTGAATAACCCTGATAGTCTTTGGTAATGTCCAGGGGTTCCAGACTTCAGGCAGTCATTCCCAGTAAAGGATTCTCAACAAAATATTAAAAATGAACATTTTATTTATGATTATATTCATTTGTCCAATTACATTTGAGCCCCTGAAAAAAGGGGGGGGGGCTGTGTATAAGAAATGGTTGCAGATCCTAAAATTTGTATTTATGTTCAACCCCTTGAATTAGGCTGGGGTCAGACCAGCGCATTTGTAACGCGCGTTCTGGCGCACTTAATCACGGCCGCACTAGCAGCAAATGACGGGCAATGACGGCCAATATACGATGTACGGTCGCACGAAAGTCCGGCCGCGCAACGCAAGTGGAAAATTAACGCATTTTTTCGAGAACGCAGAACCTCTAGTACGGACGTACAGAGTGCGCTGCGCCCGCTAGCGGTGTGTGTGTGTGATTAGGAGACGTCAGACCCTGCTCGTGTCCGGCCAACATAACGTCCAGACGCAAAAAGTTTCCTGGTTTGGATTCGTAAAACATCACGCACGAACATGCGCATCGTATGACCGTTTTCGCATATTCCGTGAAAAAATACATCAATGCGTTCGGACGCACTTTTTTACGTTCGCGTGTAAAAATGCTTTCGTCTGACCCTAGCCTTAAAGCTGAAAGTCTGCGCTTCAAATTCATTTGGATTGCTTCGTTTTTATTTTATTCACGCTTTGCGCGAGGGTTTTTGCGAGGGTTTTATTCTGGTGGCATACAGAGCCAAAAGTATGAAAATTGTGCCATGTCCAAATATATATGGACCTAACTGTATATTGGTGGATCAGAACAGTTTTTTCTCAGCACAAAATAGACATTTTTGCATAGCAATAACGGGATTTCTGCAGTGATACAGGTAGATGTCATTATCTTTATCATGAGACAGAGTGTGTAGACCTAAATAAAAGAAAGGGAAGACAGGCACCTCTCAAACATGTCTATTCGCAAATGCACTTTATATTATAATTACAATTGTGTTTTAATTCCAGAGACTTGGTTGAATCGTCTGCATTGGGTTAGGGAATCGAACTTTTTGGGGTCAAAATAGCCGGAAAAGTAAGAGAACTGAAATATTTGCTTCCATTCTGATTGTTGTAGAATAGAATTTGAATTTCTTGGTGTGTTAATGACCGTTTCGGTGAATAGCCTTATATAAACTGTTATGATTTGTCTTTACTGCAGCATCGGATCATTTACATCCAGTGACAGACGGTTCGGGCGACATCAAGTGATGACTCACGGCTGATCCCAGTAAAATGATAATAAAAAAATGTTTGAATGAATCACTGGGTTATGTTGTTCATCCAAAATTAAGCAACAGAAGATCACAGTATCCTAGAAGCGCGCTGCCCACTCACCAAACAAGGCCCTTTAACAATGCCTGCGTCTATTACTAGCCGAGCACTGAACCATTGCCCCACTCGACAACAAAAGACTCCGTAAAACCAGCGGGAAGTCATGAGCCCAAGAAATTGGAAATAGTCACGGAGTTCCCTGTTGCTCGCCATGATCTGTTGTTGACTGAATGGAATGACTCATGGTGCTCTATTATGGAACTCTCGTTCACAGCGAGCATCTCCGATAAAAGAACAAAGCAGATCTATAACATGTAGAGGGTTCGCTGTCATCGAACCAATTAAGGTCTATGGAGGTTAAGGCCAGCTAGCATTATGGGAAAGTTTGGAGCTCACGTGCGGTCTGGACTCATTGCTGCTGCAAAACATTCATAAGAAACATGAAACTATCAGGGTTATTCAGAGAGAGGTGAAAACCAGGAGAATTGCCAGGAGAATGAACAATCTAGACAAATAGCCGATTTGGAAAGTGAGATAAATGGGAGAAGTTTTCTGGTTTGGCTATTTTGACCTAGAATTTTCACTTCTCCAGTCATTCTCCTGGTTTTCACCTCTCTCTGAATAACCCTGTAATGTAATGTAATGTAATGACGCCCACACCAGAATATTATATACATATCTTGCTTAGGTGTGCTCAGGCTTATTCACTAAGGCTAGGGTCAGACGAAGGCATTTTTCGGATAGTCCTTAAAAAAGTGCATCCGAACGCATGGACGTACTTTTTCACGGAATACGCGATAGCGGTCATACGATGAGCAATTACGGCTGTGATTTTTTTACGGATCCAAACCAGGAAACTTTAGGTGTCTGGACGTTATGTTTGCCAGACATGAGCAGCGTCTGACGTCTCCTAATCACGCACACACGCCACTATGTGGACGCAGCGCACTCTGTACGTCAGTACTAGCGGTTCGACGTTCTTGCAAAAAATGCGTTCGTTTGCTGCTTGCGTTGCGCAGCTGAACTTTCGTGCGGCCGTACTTCGTGTGTGGGCCTGCATTGGACGTCATTTGCTGCTACCACGGCCGTATTAAAGTGCGGCTAACCGCACGGTCGCACTGCGTTCGTCTGACCCCAGCCTAACTGACGACGTTCACGGTTGCTGCAACCAAGGCCAGATTAAGATCTCTATGGGTCCTGGAACTGAAGGTTTTGGTGGCTTTTTTTTTTAGAATTTAGTGAAATGAAAACATGTTTTCGGTTATTTAATAGTGCAGATACAGGTACATGTAACCAGGCAGATACTGTGTGAGGAAATTTCCATTCAGATCTCAATCATTTACAGCGTGTAAAATATTTTTTTCACATTTTATGTGGTTATATATCCTATAGGCCATTCTTGGTAAAAAAAAAAAGAAAGAAAAAAAAAGAAAGGGGAACCTGTTACTGCATTTTTCTGAAAACATACACAATGTTAACCAAAACTGAAAAAAATATGAAAATATGCGCTTGTGTTTTGGTGGATGGTGTTTCATGAATAACCCTTTCGCTGCGGTGGACGCGCTCAGCGCGTCCAACCGCATGTCACGTTGCGTGCGGAGGACGCGCTGAGCGCGTCCAGCCTTTGGGGTCAGCGTTCGGCCGGGTTCCGGCCGATCGCTGGCCCCCCCGGTGCGGGCTGACATCCTCGATGTCAGCCCAGCATCCGGAACCGCCGCCGGGCTAATTAGGTGTCATCGCGGCTGCGCGATGACACCTAATTCAGGCGCCCCCCCCCCATGTGCGGAGGAGGCGCCTGAAAGGGAGGGGGGGAGGTCCTTCGGACCTCTCTCCCTCCTGATTGGCGTTGCGGGGGTTAACACAGGCACCATTTGGAAGGGCACAGCCTGCCCTTCCAAATGGTACCTGGCATTAACCCCTGGGGAGCCGGATCACGAATCGGCGCTGAAAAGCGCCGGTTCGTGATCCTTTCCCGGAGCTGGCCGACATCTTGGATGTCGGCCAAGCCTCTGGGAACTCCCCCTGAGGACTGGCGTCATCGTGCATAGCACGATGACGCCAGTCCTGGAGTTAACCCCTAGCTGCCACCAATGGTGGAGATAGGGAGTTCCAATGAACTCCCTATCTCCCGATCCGTGGCAGCTAGGTGTTAAAGTTTGGTATTGTTGGATCGGCCAGAGCATGGCCGTTCCAACGATACCAAACTCGAATGTGAAAAAAGTTAGTAAAAAAAAAATTAAAAAAAAAAAAATTAAAAAAAAATTATAAAATAAAATAAACAATTTTTTTTCTTTTTTTTAGGTTTGTTAATTCAGCAATATTGTTCCCATTTCAATTATAATGTGAACAATGATGCTGCACTAACGATTTCTGTATGCGGTGCGTTTGTTAAAAATCGTGTAATTTTCCCCAAAAAAAAATGTAATGAGACCCCATCTCTAAATTTTTCAACAAGCGCACCCCATACAAAATATAACTGCAATTGCTCGCATCTTAAAATGTGAAAAAAAAACACTTTACACTTTGCAAATTATTGAAAAATCATATTTTATTGCATTTTTTGTTATAATATACAGACAGGTCATGACGTATACACATAATAATGACATATTATGAATCTGCCGAGTCTGACGGAAAGAACGATATATAATATGTCTGGGTCATATACTAAAATAAGCCTTCAAAACGCGTTTAAACATTATGAGCAAAACCGGTAAAAATGACCTCAGCACAGGGGCGGGAAAAGCCTCAGCAGCGAAAGGGATAATATGACTATGTATAAAACACTGAACTTGCTCTCAGCGTGGGAAATGAGAAGGTAAGTAATGGCAGTGGTATTGCTTATTTTATACGTAACAAATGGACAATGACATCACTTTGGAACAAAAAATAAATAAAAAGTCTTTTTTTTCTTCTTTTAGATTTTACATGGTCATGTTTGGTATCAATGCAAAGGCCAGACTCTGACTTGTCCAATGACACCTCACTTGACTTTGTGCGGTCAAACGTTTAGAGATGCAGGGTTCCAAAGTCCCCCCCCAGTGCTCTTTGCTGCAGGCGGCGGTTGAGGTTTTTTTGGAACAATGCGTAATAACCTATTGAGCCATTGCCTCTACACTTGTTGGTGACATGATAAATGAGATGGGGAGTTAGTGCAGCATCATTGTTCACTTTATAATTGAATAGTGAACAATATTGCTGTGTTCAAAAGAAAAGAAAAAATAAAGATATTTATTTATTAGTTTATTTTTATTGTTGCATAAAACCTGGTGATGTTTGGTATAATTGGAAAGGCAGTGCTCTGGCCTTTCCAGTGATACCTCACATGTCCCTGTAGCTGCTATGGAGTCAGAGAAACAGGGGTCCAAATTCCCATCAACGCAGACATACAGGGTTATTCAGAGAGAGGTGAATACCAGGAGAATGACTGGAGAAGTGAAAATTCTAGGACAAAATAGCCAATTTGGAAAGTGCGATAAATGGGAGACTTTTTCTGGTTTGGCTATTTTGACCTAGAATTTTCACTTCTCCAGTCATTCTATTGGTTTTCACCTCTCTCTGAATAACCCTGATAGTTATGGGGCATGGGCCTGGAGCTGCTGCTCCAATAGCCCCAATGTTAATCCGGCCCTGGGTGCAACTACGGTGAACGTGAGAAGGAAAATCCAACAACGGCAAACAACGTTGACAAATAGAACTGCTGTTATTCTGCCATAAAATGAGTAAACTGTGGCTATTGTCCATTCAGCGTTGTTCCACCACTGATTGCAGCTTCGTTGAATAAGCATCAGGAATTATTAAGAGACAATATCCAATGAACTCTGATAAAAACTACTCTAAAAACTGTAAAACAACACTACTCCAGTGAAATCCTAGTGGAAACTATGGTGAAAGCTACAGTAAATTACTTTGGTAGACATTATGGAGAAAATTATGCTGAGAAGTGGGCGTGGCTAGCTGCTGAGCTGAATGGTCGCATGGTGGTGCAGCTCCTGCGGATTCTTGCTAATATTACCCCTTTCTCCTGCCTTTCTTGCACTGTTTAATGCATTCCGCTAGCAACCCCAGCGATAAACTAAATCGGCCCACAGCGGGAACATGCGTTCCCGCAACGTTCCCGCTGCGGGAGAAGTGCGGGAACATCATTCCCGTGCGTTCCCGCAGGACTCGAGCCCTGCTAATGGCGCATACAGTTGTGGAGGCCCGGGCGCACCTTGGAACCCTGGGATTAACGCTGAGCTCAGCGGATGCTCATGCTGGTTGATTTACCGGCTCCGACATGAGACCTTAAGTTTTGGCTTTAACCGCTGGACAGGACAGCCTCACTTTTTCTTTTGTAGCGTATTACCCCTGCATGCGTTCTTTCCCCCCACCACCACCCATTTTTTCCTTCCCCTCCTACCTCCCACACACCCCCCTCCCAATATATATATATTTTTGGGATTCAGAGGTAAGGTTCCGCCAGGGGCGAGCTGTTGGTTGGACACCTAGGCTCTCTCTGTTCCCTTGGCCCTCTGGTGACCTGTGCCCTGTGGTTGCCTACCGGCCCTCTGCTCCCCTGTGGGGTCACAGAGGTGTGCCGCGGTGTACCACTTCTTCTTTAGGGGCCACCTTTCCCATTTACTCTGCTTTGTCGGAGGCCCCCCTTTTTTTGCTCTCTTCTCTCCTTCCTCCTCCCGCCCCTCTCCCCCTTTCCTGTTCTCTACCTGGTGACTCCCCTGCATTTGTTTTTCTTTTTGTACTGTTCATGACCGTTGCCTTGGCAGTACCGCCTGCTTCTTTTTGATGTCCCTGTTTGACGGCGCAGTTACTTGCGACATTATTGCACTGGCCCTGCGTGGCCTACACGTGTAACTGGCTTTTACTGCTGTATTTGCTGTGATTAATCTTAAATAAAGAATTGGATAAAAAGAAATAATAATTATGCCGAGAATTCTGTTGAACAGCTTCGACAAAACCTACAGCGCACAGAATGGTAAAAAGTACGGTTAATTGGGGTGGCAGATCCCTAAATAATGAATTAACCGTAGTTTCACTGTACTTGATCCATTAGTTGCCTGAAGTAATACCATCATTCTTTCAGTTAAAGAAGAAAGGTTAATGAATGACCCGTTATGAGAACAATGGATGAGTGTAATAGGGTGTTAGGGTTACCAGGTCAGAGGTTTATTAAGAGACCTCAATAAAATTACTGGATTATTGGATTTACACTTTATTCTCTGGTTTCCAAGAATCAGGTCGTAGCCTTCATTCCTACATAATATCGAGGACATGTGGTATTAATTATTTTTTTGCTTTTCCACATTCGTGTTTGTTAGTGTTATGTCTGTTTTTGTTGTAAATATCTCTATCAGGGTTATTCAGAGAAAGGTGAAACTCCGGAGAACTTTTGGAAAGGTGAAAATTCTAGGTTAAAATAGCCGATTTGGAAAGTGTGATAAATGGGACAATTTTTCTGGTTTGGCTATTTTGACTTAGAATTTTCACTTCTCCAAAAGATCTCCAGAGTTTCAACTTTCTTTGAATAACCCTGCAAATATCCTTATAAAAAATAAGGGGGGGGGTGTCATGCTGATAGGACTTACTTAGGCTGGGGTCAGACTAACGCAGTGCGAACGCGCGTGCAGCCGCACTTAATCCCGGCCGTAGTAGCAGCAAATGACGGCCAATGACGAGCAATATATGAAGTACGGCTGCACAAAAGTACGTCCGCGCAATGCAAGCGGCAAACAAACGCATTTTTTTAGAGAACGTGATACCGCTAGTACTGACGTACAGAGTGCGCTGCGTCCGCTAGCGGCGTGTGTGCGTGATTAGGAGATGTCAGACGCTGCTAATGTCCGGCCAACATAACGTCCAGACGCAAAAAGTGTTTTATTGATGATCCGTACAAAATCACGGACGAGAATGCGCATCGTATGACCGCTATCGCGTATTCCATGAAAAAAAGTACATTCGTTCGAATGCACTTTTTCACGTTCGTCTTTTTTCACGAAAATGCGTTCGTCTGACCCTAGTCTCAATGTGAATCACGTGGTCCCTATCATTTCAAAATAAATTTTTAAAAAAAGATTTAAAAAATAAATGTAAAAACATGGAAGGATGACATCTTGTATCTTCAGTTCAATAAAGATTTCTGTTGTCAGCCAATCAGGATTTGCAGATATGTAACTGAACTGTCAAAATAATTATGTGATATATATATATATACAGGGTTATTCAAAGGGAATCGAAAAGTCATCGCACGTTCGGTGACTTTTTGTTCTCTTCAATTCGGTACGATTCAGCGATCTCATTTCGGCGACCCCGCGGTGTATTCAGCAAGCGCCACAGGGCTGTCGTAGTGCAGGGAAAAGCCGCCGCAAACCTGACGAGAATTCACTGCAAAAACCCGGCGAATGCACGCCGAAACCCGCAAAATCATCTGGATTAACCCCGCCGAACACGCCAGAGAAACCCGAGCAGGAGCCAATCAGAGCGCAGAGCAGCCACCGGAAAAACCCGACACCGCAGACTAATGGAGTGAAAAAAAAAACAGTTTGCTTCAATGTTTGAAAAGTGAAACGCTGTTTGCAAAGAAACTACGGAACGGAAATGTCTGAAATTTACATATAAAATCCAATGAATGATAATAAAAAGGGCTGTTAAAGAAAAAAGAAAAAACAATTAAAAAAAAAACGGAAAAAAAGTTTCACAAAAGAATCCTGAAAAATGCTTAAAATATCCTAAAAAAATCTATAAATAAAGAGACTTTTTACTGCAGAATTTTATAATAAACGGTTTATTAGATATTGAATTAAAACGGGAATATTTTTAACATTGAAGCCTATGTGATTCTTCTGAATAAACCTGCCGAATGAAACCATCGAATGGCAGGGCATTTCGGCAACTTTTCACTGCTGGTTTTTGTTCTCTGAATAGACAAAGCATTGCTTCTCTATGGGGATTTCACTGCCCTTGTACAGGCACCGAACAGGCACCGTATGTGCAGGCAATTCGCCAGGATTTGGCGAACTGCCTGCTCTCTGAATAGCCGAATGGCCTGGAAAGGTAACTGTATGCTGAATTTCACTGTTCGGTTACCTTTCGGCCACAAATTGGAGCTCTTTGAATAACCCTGTAAATGTATTACATGTGCCGACATTCAAGGACAGTTCAGCAAAAAATGTAACTTTTATTTAATCCACTAAAACATAAAGGGTTCTTCAATAAACTATGTACTTGCCACCGAAAGGTGAATTTCATTGTACAGTGCAACTTCGTGGCAGTTCGTCTATACATAAAGCTGTCAATTTGCCAAATACTGCCGAAATACGGTGCGGTTTGCCACAGAGCGACACAATTCGGCAATCTTCGGCGGCAGTGAAATTTCCCATGGAGAAGTAATGGTTGATCTATTCAGAGAACGCCGAACTGCATCAAAATGTCAGGGAAATGCCCTGATCTTCGGTGTTTCAGTTCGACAGGTTTAGGCTAGGGTCAGACGAGCGTGATTTCTACGGACTGTACGTCCGTGCAGTACGGACATCGTCAGTACGGATGACGCAGTAGTGGTCACACAGTCCGTTTTTTCACTGAAGTTATTTTATGACTAATGTAGCAGGGAAAAATAAATTACAATGAAAAAACATTCTGTCCGTCAAAAATGCTGGACGTATAAATGCAGTCCGTCTGACCATGCTCCATCACTCACACACAAAGCTATGCAGACGTTGTGGACGTGGCGCACTCCGCACGTCCGTTCTAGCAGTATTACGTTCTTGCCTAACCTGCGTCCGTTTGCAGCGTCCGTCATGCGTCCGCAGTTCAGTGCGGACGTACTTCATGTGTCGGGCTCCAATGGACTTTCTTTCATGCTATCACGGACGTACTTTTAGGCGCAATCACGGACGTGAACACTATGCTCGTCTGACCCCAGCCTCAAACAGGCGAATTCTATAGGATTCAATATAAAACAAATATTATCGTTTTTATTTATTCATCTGTTTATTCTTTTCATTTTCAGCAAACTGTCTTTTTATTTATTTATTTATGTTTTTGGAACATTTTGATGTATTATTTGTATTCTTAGGCAAAATCTTTGATTCCTAATTTTTTTTAAAAGGCATTTTTTCTTTATTCTGTAACAGACCGTTTTATTATGTTTTTTAAAAGGACCTTTGTTATTATTTCCACACGTTTACATTTATTTTTTGGGGCTTTCTGAATACCCCAGTCAAGTCAACGTTTCAGTCACTACAGGGGACTTTCTTCACGACAAAATGAAAATGTGTCCTGTAGAAAGTCCCCTAGAGGATGATGACGGCAAACCTAGGCATCTCAGATGTTTCTGAACTACATGTCGCATGATGCTGAGTCACACTTACAGCTTGCTGAGCATCATGGAACATGTAGTCCAGAAACATCTGGGTTGCCATCACAGCTCTAGGGGTGGTGGTAAGTAGGGGTTAATAATTTACCACTCAAATTTTCTCTACAGTTTATAAACAAGAACCATAAAGCACAGGAAAGAGAGGAGAAAATTGTAACAAATTAGTCAAATTTACAGACAAAAAGTGGATATAACATGTGGTTCTCTCGTGCGCTGCGGCTCTCTCCTGGCTTCCAGAGCATGGCCCGTGGGGCAGCTCGAGTAGATTGCTTCCATGTCTTCATCGGGTCCAGTTTTGACTCGGTCTGCTTCGTTTTTCCTGGTGCATGGACCCTCTAGTGGTTACCGTGTTACACTGCTGACACCGCTCGCTACGCAGAATTCCGATACGGAATGTGAGCGCTTCAGTTTCACAGCTAATAACCTGCGCTGGCTCGCCGCGGCTTACACAGCAAATATCACTTAAATGCATACGGAAAGCATTATATATATCCAGGTATAAAGAACTTGGCAGGCTAGCGGTAAAACAATTGACCTGCACAGTCTGCTTCTTTTCCTCTCTACCTTACTACCAGGCATTCTCCGGGAAGCGCACCAAAATGAAACATTTAAAGGGACACTGCAAGTTAAGTCCTGTGAACCTTGAGTAGGTCATGGTGCAAGAAGGTCCCTTTTGCATAAGCTTGGAGAAAATAACTGGAGTTAGAAACTACTCCAATTGATAGGATACTCTGGACTCCATTCAATTCTTCTTCTGTAAAGTCTCCTACAGAGTGGCCTCTGACAGTGCTGTCCATCCCTGGTCCTCAGGTCCCCCTAACAGGTCAGGTTTGCAGATATCTGAAGCACAGCACAGGTGATATGATTCGCTGCTCAGTGATTGCAGGATTCAGTCTGCATTTTCCCAAGGTAAAACCTGTCCTGTTAGGCTGTGGTCACACGAGCACACTGTGCGTGTCCGTGTGAACGCACTTCCCTGTGTCCGTCGCAGGTTTGTGAAGGCTGGACGGGGAGGGTCACACGGTGTAGCGTGCGCACGAACTGCACGTGCTACCACCAGACGTGATTTCAGCCTCCCCGTCAAAATGCTACGACGGACGCAGCCGGGGCTACAAAGCGCGATCCTCCATAGGAGGTGCTAACTGCGCTCAGCGAGGTGGCCACACGGGCGTCAGAGTGGAGGGAACGTCCACGCTCACGGATGTTTCTTCTGCTCAAAGAACGCTTGTGTGACCGCAGCCTTAGAGGGTCCTGAGGACAGGTTGGGAAACACCGGTGTAGAATATGCTGATGAGCACCAGGATCGGCTGTGATGTGGCTGCAGCAGCTGCCGACCCTGGGAGATCTCAGCCAATGCATAAATCTCAAATGAGTGCATTTTAACCCCTTATTATGTTTGTGTGGGTAATAATGCAATATGAAGGGGCATTGCTTGAAAATCAATGCTATGTCCACTCTGGCCTCAGTCAGAACGCGTTCTATTTTATTATTCCTGGATCAGTGATATAAACAAATGGCAGGTCTTTTGGAAGCGTCACATAGTCCTTTATTGAACGCTGTAGAAGAAGCAAAGGGATTCTGCATATGCCGCATTCACTTACAATAAGCAGAATTTCACATTAATTCGATGAAAAAAAATAGAAAAATCGTATTTTTTAATAAAAGAATTTCTACATACTGGTCTATATTCCAGCTGAGCCACGAACGGAGAAATTGGTGTGAGCTGTTAACCATTAGCTCCTTGCTGCTACCAACTGGTTTATGAGTGAGGTGCTACCTTAGCATAGGTGGGATCTGCTAACACTTGCCTGTAGTGCTGCTGCTGGTAGCATCTCCTTTTGTCCATAGGACATAGAGAGACCTGAGAAAGCCCCTATGTGAGATTGCATGTACTTACGTGATCTCACAGGGCCTGCGAAAGGACTTTGAGGAGGCGACGACGGACTGCATTGTCCTCTGCACTGTGAGGCTGGATGTGAGCATACTTTTTTTTTTTATTGTGTATTTATATTTTTGTGTTTGGTAGCAAACGTCACTTAGCACCAGGTCCCGAGTGCCAGTATTTTCCCTTAAATAGCAGCTCGAGATGAGAATAATGAGAGACCTTGGAATCGCTCATTATTCTTGGACTGCCTGCAAAATAGCGATTCCGATATACAGAACACAAAGTATAGGTAGGATTAATTTGAGAGGGATGGACTGCAAGGTGAGAGTGATGGACTCAAGGAAAGAGGGATGGACTGCAAGGTGAGAGGGATGGACTGCAAGGTGAGAGTGATGGACTGCAAGGTGAGAGTGATGGACTGCAAGGAAAGAGGGATGGACTGCAAGGTGAGAGGGATGGACTGCAAGGTGAGAGGGATGGACTGCAAGGCGAGAGGGATGGACTGCAAGGCGAGAGGGATGGACTACAAGGAAAGAGGGATGGACTGCAAGGCGAGAGTGATGGACTGCAAGGTGAGAGGGATGGACTGCAAGGCGAGAGTGATGGACTGCAAGGCAGGAGTGATGGACTGCAAGGTGAGGGTGATGGACTGCAAGGTGAGAGTGATGGACTGCAAGGTGAGGGTGATAGGCTGCAAGGTGAGAGTGATGGGCTGCAAGGTGAGAGTGATGAACTGCAAGGTGGGAGTGATGAACTGGTGAGAGTGATGGGCTGCAAGGTGAGGGTGATGGACTGCAAGTTGAGAGTGATGGACTGCAAGTTGAGAGTGATGGACTGGTTGGGGCAGTGAGGTGTGTCAGTGAGTCGGGTGGTAGGCTTGCCTGAACAGGAATGTCTTAAGGGAGCGTTTAAAGGAAGGAAAACTAGGAGAATATTTAATTTTATTTTCAAATTAATATAAATATCCATTTTTTATTGCGCGTCACTTGGATTGGCATGTGATTTCGTAATCAGCCTGACTAATTAGTCACGTTAAATCATAATCACTTGAGACAGGATGGGGATATCAGATAACACATGAATATACTCTCTGTAATAGATATTTACGTCAATAGGGAGACACTAGAATAAAATGATTTAATGCAGGGGTCAGCAACCTTGGCTCCCTGATGTTTTGGGAACTACTTCTCCCAAGATGCTCAGTCACCCATTAGGCTGACTGAGCCGCAATGGAAATGTAGTTCCCAAAACATCAGGGAGCCAAGATTGCTGACCCCTGATTTAATGTCTCAATATTTTTCTTCCACTTACAGTTTTTTTTGTTATAAATCTGTTTAGGTTTAAACTATGTCTTATTTTTTATTACAATCCTCTAAATCAGTGATGTTGAACCTCGGCACCCCAAGGTGTTTCGAAACTACGCGTCCTGTGATGCTCCAGGCTGACTGAGCATCATAGGACTTGTAGTTCAGAAAATCCGGGGTGCTGAGGTTCCGCCATCACTGCCTTAAATGCCGTGAAAGCCAGCGCTGTTCCTTTATTATTTTTCCAGGAAAACACTTGATATTTATGTAAATAAACTTTGTGCAATGACATTCCCTGGTGCTGCAGGTCCAGGGGGAGGGCGGACATAATAAGCAATATATTCTATATGTAACACATCATTGGGTATTTTTGTATATGTCTTATATAAATGATGAAGGAACGGTGACCAGCCAGGGAGAGGAGATATCTGCATGGCCCATGGCCACTAAGGGGTTAATCTATCTTAAAATGAATGCCAGCCAGGGCAGATACATTTGTTCCTGCTCCATGCAGCCCACTGACACCATAAAGCTGATACTGTAAAAACTGTAGAATGAATAATGAATGTTCAGAACCCAGACCCATTAACCTGTTAGGTGCCAGAAAGGTAATCAGTTTCTATTTTGAGGGGGCTGGGATGAAAAGGTTAAACCTGTTCCATGAGCTGGTGTGACTAAGACCACCCCCTCCCCTCCCAAGCCCCCCATGGTGGGCTGCTGATCACAAACAGGGGTAGGGGTGGTGGTGGGGATAATCTAGGTGAGAAAGCAGGGAGGGAATGGGATGTATGATAGGCTTGGGCAGAGAGGAGGAGGTGGAGGAGGAGGGAGGCTGGCTGTCTGGATAGAGGACTTTTAAGTTATTTAGGACCCCGGGGAAGCTATGTTTCAGCCAATGTGGAGGACCACAGCACCACCTACATACCACAAGAGCATCAAACCTGCTACAGGCTGCCTGCACAGCACATCTTTATAGGGAAAGTCACCACCAGAGCTGGGGTAGTCAGAGAGGGGCTGCAAGGAGGACCACACGTCACACAGGATCTGCTGCTATAAAGGAGCAGGAGCAGGACAAGTTTTGGGACACAGGCTGCTGCCTCCTCATTGGCTTCTTCCTTCTCCCAGCCTGGCACATCTCACCCCTATAGGAAGGTCCAGAGAGCAATGGACAAACTGTGACCAGCTCACCATCCATCACTGCTCCCAGACCCTCATACCCAGCCAGCATTATTTCATTTCATTTTAATCTTTTTGCATATGTTTATTTATAAATATTGTTTATCTTTATCATCAAAGTAGCAAGAAGTGACCAGTGGTGGAAGTGCTCTGCTCCCATCAACTTTCAGCCATCACCTGTGTGTGTGTGTGTGTGTGTGTACTCTCTCTCTTTTTAATTCGATTGCAAGCTCCTGGGTATCTCCATCAATCGATGACTCTGGATTATTGAACCAGTGCATCTACACTATGCCTGGCTGACTGCTTAAAGGTAAGAGGAGAGGGACCAGCCTATAATGAGCCCAGCTATTAACCCTTCTTATTCTAAGATGCTAAGAGCAGCTAGTATATGGAAATGGATATGTCACCTGTGTATAATATAGCCAGTATAGCCTAGTGTGTGTGTGTGTGTGTGTGTATATATATATATGTATGTATGTATGTATGTATATGTGTGTGTGTGTGTAATCTATATATATATATTAAATTTTCGTACAAACATTGGATACAAATCTATATATACACACCTGGCCAGTATAGCCTATCCTGCTTATGTGTAATAAATAAATTGTGTATGTGTATATATATATATATATAATCTAGCATTGTATGTGTCTAAACATTAATTAGTGGGTGCCTGTTTAAGGTTGGGGTGTTCCTATACAGGTGCATTGTAGTACAGAGTTAATTAGGTTATCTGGATCTCCTGCTAATCCTTTCAAGCCTGTTTACTCCTGGACAGCAATCTATTTGCATATAAAGTGTTAATTACATTAATGAAGTGGATTACTGTGTGGTGTCAGGGAGCCCAGCTGGGCAGCTTTTATTTACTTTTGGTCACTTTCAGACACAATGTCATTTAACTCCTTTGCATTTCTGACAATGCTTTTCTCTTTTGTTGTTTCTTGGAAATCCTCAGATCCTCATTAAGATCTTCTGGAACATCACAGATCTCTTGGTTTCTACCTGAACTGGCAGGAGCTCAGTGCTGGAGGGGACACTCTTTACTGGTCAAGGAATAGACCTTTTTTTTTATCTTTTTATTTTCTTATCCATCACTTGGTTCTTGCATCATCCCAAATGCAGTTCAAACTGTTCTCTGTGGTCCTCATCATCCTGAACTGTGTGGATTACAGCCACTGCCAAGTCACCCGCTGGAGAAGGAGCAAAAGAGGTAAGTGTCCTGGGAGGGCATCGCAGGGAAGACCAGGATAGACGTGGTGGCCAAGGGTCTAACCAGGTGAGGGCATGCTTTGACCTGGTGTGGACATTAAAGACCTGGCCAGAGGCAGTCTTGGTTAGGTTTGGGTATGGTGAAAGCAGTAGACCTGGTGTGGGCATGGTCAGTGGTTAAATATGAGGAGAGAATCCGATCTGGTGAGTGCATGGCTAGACCCACCTGGTCTGGACAGGAAGGTCTTTTAGTACATCTGGCAAGGGCATGCTTAGACCAACCTGTGGTGGGCATTCAGTAGATCTGGCAAGGGCACGGTTAGACCAACCTGTGGTGGGCATTCAGTAGATCTGGCAAGGGCACGGTTAGACCAACCTGTGGTGGGCATTCAGTAGATCTGGCAAGGGCACGGTTAGACCAACCTGTGGTGGGCATTCAGTAGATCTGGCAAGGGCTTGGTTGGATTTGGTGAACATGGTTAGACCTGTTGAGGGCATGATTTGGTATTTGTTTTTTGTGAAGGCATGGGAAGAGCTGTGTTTGGCTGATCCCTGAGTGGTATCATCACATCCTGTAATATGTGGGTACTTTATAATGGGGCAGGGTCCCTAATCCTTCCAAGCCTTGACAAACTCTCAGGCATCTTCTGCCTAAACAGTCTTGGGAGTCCTGTTCCAGGGTTTCAGATCGCCTGTCCTTGAAGGAGTTGTTCTATATGTCATTCTTAAACTGAATCCTGAACTGCCCTCTATTTTCTGATGGTTTTGGATGTGTGGGGTGGCATTCATTTAAGGTGATTTAGCGGAGTTCCTCCTAGATGTCTGCAGGGTTTAGTGCTGATGGAGGATGTCCATGCTGTCATTGTGGATCCCTTTTTTGGAGTTACTGTATGGAGTTCTCCCATGTTTTTTCCTCGTTTGTTGTTACTTTATAGAAATAGAATCTTGGCATAATTTCCTATTTTATGGATATGACAGTTTATTAGTTTTACAGTTTGTAGATCAAGCATCTGTTACATATTGATCATATACTCTTTCCCCATATTTTTTTTTTAAATCTAAGTGTATATATTACCAGAAACCTTTGCAATCAGCTTCTCCTCATCCAGTAAAGGTCTAAGAGTTTACACCGACTTAGTCCTTAGGGCCCCTCTCTGACATGTAACACCAGGCTCATTTAGCAGTAGCAGGTCTCTGTGGAGCCATTGATGGTAAAGGAAGGGATTTCTTGAAGACCGTGGGTCTTTAAAGGTCATATTTTCATAATTCTTTTATTCGTTAAGGAATACTTTGCAGGGTCTGCACCAAAGCTCCTAAACCTGTAAAATCTCCACCCCAAGCGATTGAACCTTCTTTGGTGCCTTTTCTTCAGAGTTCTATCTTGAGTTTACAGACCTGTATTTACTCAGCCTGATTTCATATATTGCTGTATGCTTTTCACTCTGTTTTATGTGCTGCTTGTCTCATGATGCTGAGCTCTGCAACTGCCTGAGCATCATGAGACCCACAGCAAAGGAATGTCATCACCTGCAGGAGAACACATTAAACCTGTGCTGGTGCCTGGTCCCCTGTATAAGAAGGGGGGGGGGAATTTAAAAAAATGCTGCTTATGGATCTATAATGCTCTTACATAGGCTTCCTCAATTTTGAGTTTTATGTGTGTTGTTGTTTTTTTTTATTTAACTTTTTTTTTTTTTTTTTTTTTTTTCCTCATTACATTTTTGCCATAGGAATAGTTCTAAATATTTTATTCCCTTTTTTGTAAGGAATTAATCTCATTAAAAGAGACTGTGCTAATGTTTTTTTATTTAACTTTTTTTTATAATGCTAGGAATGATAAAGGTAGGAGTGTGGGGAACCCCTCACAGAAAACTTTTTCAGAGTTTTCTGTGAGGGGGGGGGGGCCCTCCCCACACTCCTAGCATTATAAAAAAAAAAGTTAAATAAAACATTAGCACAGTCTCTTTCAATGAGATTAAGGCTAAGGTCAGACGAAAGCAGTTTTAACGTGCGTTTAGCCGCACGAAATCACGGCCGTGCTAGCAGCAAATGACGTCCAATGCCGGGGAACATACGACGAACGGCCGCACGAAAGTTCGTCCGCGCAACGCAAGTGGCAAACGAACACATTTTTTCGAGAACTTCAAACCGCTACTACTGACGTACAGAGTGCGCTGCGGCCGCATAGCGGCGTGTGTGCGTGATTAGGAGACGTCAGACGCTGCTAATGTCCAGCCAACATAACGTCCAGACGCAAAAAGGGTTTTATTGATGATCCGTACAAAATCACGGACGAAAATGCGCATCGTATGACCGCTATCGCGTATTCCGTGAAAAAATACGTCCCTTCGTTCGAACGCACTTTTTCACGGACAACGCGAAAAATGCGTTAGTCTGACCCTAGCCTTATTCCTTACAAAAAAGGGAATAAAATATTTAGAACTATTCCTATGGCAAAAATGTAATGAGGGGGGGGGGGAAAGTTAACTGAACTGTGAATTAAAAAAAACATTTTACATGTCCCTAGATATCCACGAATAACCTGCTAATCCCCGACACTTTTTTTTTTTTTTTTTTTTAAATTGCTTTATTGGTCCCAGAGGGGTGATGAGGTCTTCTCAGAACTGGTAGACTTTTCTGCAGTCTATATGGGGGGGATATATATTTATTCCCCTCGGTTCTCCATAGCCTATAGCTCCTGAGCTCTGCCTTTTTTTGAGTGTCTTCTGCTGAAACCCATCCATGCATTCTCTATACCACTTGCTGATCATTTGCTAAAAATAAAATCATGACGATACATCAGAATAAGGATTGCAGTCACGTTTCTCCGGTAGACACCCAGATATGTCTGCTTGATGCCACTTAGGGGAATACTAATGTGGTGTTGTGCATTAATAACAATATTACCCTTGGTTTATGCAGTTCAAGTATTTTTCTCATTGTGCATGCAGCATTATTCCATTACAGCCCACAAATAAAAAAATATTATTAAAACCATAAGCGTCGTCCTGATCCCTAGACGTGCCCTCAATAAGAGGAGCCTTACCATATATCTTATTAAATCACATTCTGTAGCTGGATGAAGGCCAGTTTATTCATGATCCACCCCATGCTTTCTGAATCCGTCCCCTGTATTAGGCTGGGGTCAGACCAGCGCACTTTTAACGTACGTTCTGGCGCACATAATTACGGCCGCACTAGCAGCAGATGACGGGCAATGACGGCCAATATACGATGTACGGCCGCACAAAAGTCCGGCCGTGCAACGCAAGTGGAATTTGAACGCATTTTTCTGAGAACGCTGAACCGCTAGTACTGACGTACTGAGTGCGCTGCGGCGGCATAGCGGCGTGTGTGCGTGATTAGGAGATGTCAGACGCTGCTAATGTCCAGCCTACATAACGTCCAGACGCAAAAAGAGTTTTATTGACGATCCGTACAAAATCACACCCGAAAATGCGCGTCGTATGACCGTTTTTGCGCATTCCGTGAAAAAATACGTCAATGCGTTCGGACGCACTTTTTCACGTTCGCGGGGAAAAATGCTTTCGTCTGACCCTAGCCCGCCCTAAATCTTACCTGAGACTCCTCCACTTCTTTTCAGTCTCCCCTATAAAAAAAGGACCTAGCGGAATACCTGAACTGTGATGCTCCCCGTTCGCTTTATACTACAAACTCCTGTTCTTCCACTTGTGATTTTTCTATAGCTTTATCCTAATTTTTTTTTTTTTTTTTTTTTTTTTTTTTTATTGGGCCCCCCCTCCTTTAAAAAAAATAAAAAATAAATAATAATCTTTATCCATGATAGATATACATTTTTAAGGGGTTATTCAAAGTACCAAAAAAAAAAAAAAAAAGAGGCAGCGGCGGTTCCATTTTCATTTTCAGTGAATTCACTATTCACCGTAGTGCACGAAGGTAGTCACCGGACTGCATAACCCCCCCCCCCCGAACTCTCCTATTCACCTAAAGGCCGTGGGCACACAAGCAGCCCCGTCAGCATCCGTCGTCGTTTTTTGATGGAGAGGCTGAAGTCCCATCCCCGTGTGGCACTCTCCGTTCAGCCTGTCAAAAGCTGCGACGGACGCAGGGAAGTGCGGTCACAAGTACGCACTCAGTGCGCTTGTGTGACCGCAGTCTAATAGATGTTTAAACCGATTTTTAAAGTGTGGCTAATAAAAAAAAAAAAAAAGTCTGTTACAAAATAAAAAAAACTGAACATTTCATCCCAAAATACAATAAGTTTTGTTCTAACAATAAACGAAAAGAGAACTTTTTAAAAAAAATTCTATTATATTTTTAATCCTATGGGATTCACCTGTTTAAATCTGTCAATGAAAATCCGAGCATTTGGATGTTCTGTGAATAGATTAACCACTACTTCTCTATGGGACAATTTCACTGCTGTCGATCTGCGGACGCATTTGGCGAATTGACCGTTTAGTGAATATATGAACTGTCACTAAATTGCATCGTACGGGGAAATTTGGTGTCACAGTCGTTGCTTTGTGAATAACCCCTTTAGCCTGTTACTGAATTTTTGCACAATTCTATAAACTGTTTATTATATTTTTGATCATAGATGATGTCTTTTTTCTGTCTCCCCCTTGTCTCTGTCTCCCCTCTTGTCTCTGTCTCCCCTCTTGTCTTTGTCTCCCCTCTTGTCTTTGTCTCCCCCTCTTGTCTTTGTCTCCCCCTCTTGTCTCTGTCTCCCCTCTTGTCTCTGTCTCCCCTCTTGTCTCTGTCTCCCCTCTTGTCTCTGTCTCCCCTCTTGTCTCTGTCTCCCCTCTTGTCTCTGTCTCCCCTCTTGTCTCTGTCTCCCAGTGTTCAGTTGCACTGTGATTGATTTTTGATATATTTTCTGGATAGTAAATGACCCACGTGCTGAATAATTCCTTCTAGTTCTGTTAAGTCGTTACTCGTACGGTTATCCAGCCCCTCCAGGAAGATCTACTTTATGGACTTTGCAAAAAGACTTTCAGATTGGATGATTGGCGTGTGATGCATGCGCAACAGAAACCTAAAACACGTGCACTACGCAAAAATCAAAGTAGCATAAGAAAACCAAACTATCTCTTGCATGTTGTTCATTTAGTGCAGGGAATAATTCTTTCCTGTCTGGCTGACCTGATACTTTGTAACACAGTGTGTGTCATCGCATGGTACCCTTTAACGTGATGTCACTTGATACAGTACAGTGACACCACGGAGACTTCACACTTTAGGGAACTGCTGCCATAGCGCTCTGTATCTTATTATGCCCAGCGGAGGCTTCTATCATTTACCCTTCGTTTCACCAATGTTTCTTTTGGAATTCACAACATTCGTAATCCCTGAAGTCTTTTCACCAGTGTCTTAAACAAAGGTAGAGCAATGCTAAATGGATAACAGCCATCCAGGGTTATTCAAAGAGAATCAATGTTACCACACGTTCAGTGACTCTTCGTTCTCTTCAATTCGGTACGATTTGGCGATCCCATTTTCGGCGACCCTGCGGTGTATTCAGCAAGCACCACAGGGCCGCCGTAGTGCGAGGAAAAGCCGCCACAAACCCGACGAACACTCACCGCAAAACTCAGCGAAGGCTCACAGAAACCCGAAAAAACATCTGGATTAACCCCGTCGAACACGTCGGAGAAACCCAAGCAGGATCTGATCACAGCGCAGGGCAGCCGCCGGAAAAACCCGACACTGCAGACAAATGGAGTGGAAAAAAAAAAAACAGTTGGGGGGGGAAGTACACTTGAATGTTTAAAAAGTGAAACGCTGTTTGCAAAGAAACTACAGAACGAAAATGTCTGAAATTTACATAAAAGATCCAATGAATGATCATAAAAAGAGCTGTTACAGAAGCAAGGGGAAAAAAACAAATTAAAACAAACGGAAATTTTTTTCACAGAAAAATGCCTAAAAGATCTATAAAGTGACTTTTACTGCAGAATATTATAATAAACGGGTAATTAATTTAGATATTGAATTAAAACGGGAATATTCGCCAGGATTTGGCGAACTGCCTGCTCTCTGAATAGCCGAATGGCCAGGAAAGGTAACCGTACGCTTAATTTCACTGTTCGGTTACCTTTTGCCAGCAATTGGGATCTCTGAATAACTCTGATAGTTTCTTCACTTTGCGGAAGAATAACCGTGGTACCATTTATTCAATTTTTGGTGTTTGTTCACCCCACCCCTCCTGTTTGCAGCAACTTCACATGCATTGTTGAATTCTCCTCCTGGATAGTAGAAGCTCTGCTAACGGTGAAATTCAGATTTATTTTTATTTATAAAGGATTTTACCAGGAAGGATACATTGAGATTTCTCTCGTTTTCAAGTATGTCCTGGTGAATAACCTTTTTATTGACTGCCTCTGCATCATGCCAGCTGGTGGTGCTGCAGGGAGGTTTTCTTGGGCAGCGAGGGCACCATTCTGGCAATCTAGCATCTGGGACTGCTGCGCCTGATCAAAGACCCAAGGAGGGCTTTAAATAGAAGCAACTGAATGAGCTCTGTGCCCTGCTGTGGTTCCTAGTGCCCCTCCAGTGTGTTCCTGATTTATCAGTGTTCTTGTTCCCCTGGTTTGATTCTGGCTAAGTGTTCTCAGTTCTGATTTTCTGCTCCTGTCCCTGTCCCTGTTTCTGTGTCCTGACCTTGGCTATGGTACCTGGACTTTGTTTTTTTTCTATATATATATATAATATATATATATATATATATATATATATATATATATATATATATATATATATAAATATATTATATTTTCTCTGGATATATATTATACAGATTCCATGTATCCACCTCTGGCCTTGTGTTTGTTCTGCGTTATCTCTCTTGTTCCTGTGGGTTCAGTATTTCTATGTATTGTCCATTTATACTGCATTTAAATTAGGCTGGTCCTTAGAAAGGTCAATACTGTCAGATTAGGGGTTTCCTTGCTTAACTGGGTTTTTGTCTGCATGCTGGGTGACTCTCTATCCTGACACTCCGTACATTAGGGCCTCTGGCGTCCATAGGGCTTTTTCTGTCTCTTTCATTAAGATAATGTCTCAGTGGTTGTTTTAACAACTCTAGCTGCTATTCTGACCTTGGCGTTCAGAATCAGGGGCTCCTTACTGTACATTAACAGCTCCTATGCTTTTGTGTAGGATCTGTTCATAACTGCTCAATGCGAAAAGGGTGAGCAAGTCTGACATGACTTATTGGCTTGAGTTGGTAACTATTATCCTGCAGGACATAGGCTGGCCTGAAGATTGAGAACCGTTTCCACTTTCATTGCGTAACCCTGTATGGTCACTCCTAGATCAACTGAGTCCTATGGTCATCAGGAGCCAATGGCAGCATGGCCCCACTGCTGGTATCTGTGGCTCCCAACGTTTCCGGCTTGAACTTGTAATACAGCCTTGGTGTCAGACTAGACCTGGCAATGGGTTGACGCTAAGGGAAGTCGACCCGTGATAATTTTTTTCCTTTTCAGCTTCTGTTACCAACAGGGTTGGAATAAGGCCCCAGGAGTAATGCCAGTGAAGGCGTGCGGTGCCACAGCTGGCAGAAGCTTCCAAATGTGAGTAAAGCTGCACAAACGGACAGCAGAGAATATTTTTCCTTGCCAGAAGATGGCGGCTCACTTGTAATAGAACTGGTGATCGGCTGATCCTTTTCCATTGGTGGCTGCCTGTTAATTTCATCGGCGTAAGACCCAATGGCTCTTCTTGTTCATGGTTTATAACCTGCTGGTTTGAATTGTTAAACGTGTTCCTGAAATTGGTCCCACTATTTCATCATACGTGAGTTTGTCTGGGGTAACTGAGCTCAACACTGTACTTGATATAAGTATTCCCAAAGACTTCAGCGCTGACACACTGCCGAGGTGTATGCAGAGTCTCAAAGTGACAACAAATGGATTGTATCAGCCTGTACAATGTGTTCATACACTTTGAGGGTTACCCCCTATTATACATGCAGGTCTGTCCAAACCTGGGAAAGTATTTAAGGTGTTACTAAGGGATAATATTCAGGAATTTATTGGGAGGTATAATGTAATTAGCGGAAATCAGCATGGTTTCATGAAACACAGATCATGTCAGACTAACCTAATTACGTTCTATGAGGAAGTAAGTAGAAGTATAGATCAGGGGGTCGCAGTGGATGTGATTTACTTAGATTTTGCCAAAGCTTTCGACACCGTTCCACACAAAAGGTTACTATTTAAATTAAGAAAAATTGGTCTAGATGAAACTACTTGTTCTTGGATAGAAAACTGGCTAAAAGATAGGGCACAGAGAGTGGTCATAAATGGTACATTTTCAAGATGGACACCAGTGGTAAGTGGTGTCCCTCGGGTCTGTTATAGGACCAATACTATTCAATTTATTTATAAATGACCTTGACATAGGCATTGAAAGCCATGTATCAGTGTTTGCAGATGACACAAAACTAGGAAAAGTAATACAATGTGAGCAGGATGTTACTTCGCTGCAGAGGGATTTAGATAGATTGGGGGACTGGGCACTTAAATGGCAGATGCAATTTAATGTAGATAAATGCAAAGTTATGCACTTTGGTGTGAAGAACACACAAGCAAGTTATGGTACGGAGTTAGGGAAATCCAAGCAGGAGAGGGATTTGGGAATAATCATAGACTTCAAACTAACAATGTGCAATGTCAAACAGCAGCCGCCAAGGCCAGCAAAGTATTGGCATGCATTAACCTCCCTGGCGGTATTCCCGAGTGTGACTGGGGGGTTAAATTTCGCTACCGCGAACGGTAACCCCGAGCCACTCTCGGAGTGGATGTTTACTCACCTCCTCCTGGCTCCCTCGCTGTCCCGCAGTGTGATCGCGACGAGCAGCTTCCTGGAAGGCTCCCTGCGAGTCACACAGTGCAGGGTGGGCGGGACCAGGCAGCAAACTTGTAAACAATTCATAAAACACTGTAATCAAAGTGCAATGTTTATGAACGGCCACTAGGTGGCAGTACAGGATAAGAAATAGACCATACATCGTCTTACCCTTGTTTTCAGACAGATTTCAGTGTTTTTTGTTGTATTTTATTGAATATCATTTATTTGCATTATTTTGGATAATTATTTTTGTGATCATAAATTATTTCGTGTTTCAAACTTTATCGGACTCACTGTATTTACTATTTTTTTTATTTATTTATAATGGATTTTACCCGTAAGGACTCTTGATTGCACGGATTTCAGTGCGTGATTCCTAATTATTACAGGCTAACTATGTACAAAAACACGTTTCCTTTAAATAAAAATTGAGACGCTTTAAGACACGAAATTTTGAAAAAATTAGACCGCCAGGGAGGTTAATAGGGGAGTTCACTCTCGGGATGAAAACATAATTTTGCCTCTGTATAAATCAATGGTCAGGCCGCACCTTGAATATGCCGTGCAATTCTGGGCACCTGTCTTAAAAAAGATATTATAGCGTTAGAAAAAGTGCAGAGACGGGCAACTAAATTAATAAGGGAAGGGTTAAGTTATGAGGAAAGACTAACCAGCTGAAACTTGTTTAGTTTAAACGGCGCCTTAGAGGGGATCTGATAACCTTCTATAAATACTGTATATACGGGGCCATTATCAACCATAGTCTGGAAACCTATTCATTAACAGGACTATACACAGGACACGGGGTCATCCATTTAGACTGGACGAAAGGAAATTCAGCCTAAAGCATAGGAAGGGTTATTTTACGGTGAGCACAATAAAGCTGTGGAATTCTCTGCCTGTTGAGGTGGTTGGGTCAGAGACCGTACAGACATTTAAAAAACTACTGGATGACTTCCTGCAGACACAGAATATTAAGGGTTATAATATTTAACATGTGTGTAAAGGCTTCTTGATCCAAGGAGAAATCTGACGCCATTCTGGGGTCAAGTATGAGTTTTTTCCCAGTATGTTGCATATTGGGGAGCGCTTCAGACTGGGTTTTTTGCCTTCTTGGTTCTTTTGGATCAACAGCAGTAGGTGATGTGGGAGAGGCTGAACCCGATGGACGCATGTCTTTTTTCAGCCTGATTACAAATCCATTCTCTTGCTCTGTTACCATTACATCCAGAAAATCTATTGTTGCATCCCAAAGGGAGTAATTAGAACGTTTTAGAATGTGATATATCCCTTGTTCATTTTCTGCTTGTAAACCCACACTATACAGGGTTATTCAGAGAGAGCCGATCTGCCTCCGAAATGTAACCGGACACTGAATTTCAGCGAACGCTGTCATTTCGTGGCCATTCGGCTATTCATAGAGCAGGCAGTTCGGCAAATCTTGGCGCATTGCCTGCACATACGGTGCCTGTTCGTTAGCAGTGAAATCCCCATAGAGAAGCAATGCTTCAGCTATTCAGAGAACACCGAACAGCTGAGGAATGTCAATGAAATGCCCTGCTGTTCGGTGGTTTCATTCGACAGGATTATTCAGGAGAATCCAATAGGCTTCAATGTTAAAAATATCCCCGTTTTAATATAATCAACGGTTTATTAGATATTGTAATATTCTGCAGTAAAAAGTCTCTTATTTTTTATTTATTTTTTACCCATTTTTCTGTAACAGCCCTTTTTATTTTTTATGTAATTTATTTGCAAAGTATTTTACCAGGAAGGATTACATTGAGATTTCTCTCGTTTTCAGAATAAACATATCATGTCCTAATGCTAATATATATGTGTTTTTTTTTTTTTTTTTTTGTTTATGGTCGGCTTGGAAGTAGAGATATATCTGTAACGTGGATTGTTTGTGCTGTGGCATTAGATCACCAAGTCTAAAAATAAAAGCATAACGACATCCAGTCTGTTGTATAACTGCGTATGTGAGTAGGCTGAGGGTCTGTGCAAAGTTCAGCCACTAGAGGCTGCGATGGACTCGAGTCACATATATCTGGTTGCCCCCCCCCCCCCCCGTACAATACTACCAATGTTCCTGGATCATTAAAAATTATTCTATTATCTTTTCTTATTTTTTTTATTCTAAAGATCAATAGGTGCCCTATCCAGTCTGGTTTTGCTGTGCTACTTAATCTGTTTCTGTATTAATTTTTATTTTATAGTTTGTTTTCAACCTTCTAGTTATTGGATACTAAAGTAATTACCGTAGATACTCGAGTATAGCTCGACCCGAATATAACGCGATGGATAGAGATTTATTATGGAAATGAGAGAATACTCAAGACTCGCATATAACGCGAGGAGCAAAATTATACTGTTCCGGAAACCATTAAGGCTGGGGTCAGACGAGCGTAGTGTTCACGTCCGTGATTGCGCCTAAAAGTACGTCCGTGATAGCCTGAAAGAAAGTCCATTGGAGCCCGACACATGAAGTATGTCCGCACTGAACTGCGGACGCACAACGGCCGCGGCAAACGGACGCAAGAACGTACTACTCCTAGAACGGCCGCACAAAGTGCGCTGCGTCCGCAACGTCCGCATAGCTTTGTATGTGAGTGATGGAACGTGGTCAGACGGACTGCATTTATACGTCCAGCATTTTTCACGGACAAAATGGTTTTGATTTTTAATTTATTTTCCCTCCTACATCCGTCAAAATATACGTCAGTGAAAAAAACGGACTGTGTGACCACTACTGTGTCTTCCGTACTAACGTACGTCCGTGTGCACGGACGTACAGTCCGTAGAAATCACGCTCGTCTGACCCTAGCCTAAAATCCTTCCAGGTTTTCTTAACACAGTCGGGCTTCCCCTCAGGCCAGGGTGCTCTGCTCTAGAATGATTGCAGTTGTTACGAAGTATGAAGCCGCCGGCCACCTGTCTTCGTTACTAGCCGTTAGATAGCCGGCGGAGGTGAATGATTGGCTTAAACCAAGCGTGCATTCTGGCCTTGATGGATCCCACCTCTCCTGAATCCGGGAGTTCCTGAAGTGTTTGCAAGCATCAGGGAGCTCACATTCACTTCAGCGAGACTACCGGAACTTTTGGGATACTTGGGATCCCGAGCAAGTTTTTTTTTTTTCTTACTACACACGATGCAGATGTCTCGACTATAACGCGACCCCCTCTAAATTTTAAGGTAAATTCCTGTCACCAAAATCTAGCGGTCTACTCGCGTATCTACGGTACTAAAAATTGTAAGAAGTGGATACTAAAGTAATTACTAAAATAGAACTTCACTGTCAGAAGGTTTCTAAGAATGTGTGGATCAAAGTCTGCCGTGAATGGGCAGCAATGGTGGGGCTTTCGACTATTTTGAATTCTGTTTTTGTTGTCGGTTTCCAGTCTGGCCAATTGACTGTTTTAATTTCCTGATGGATATCGCCCTGTTAAAGAGAATAGGCAGAGCAGGCTTTATGCATGCGCCTTCCATCACATACCATACAGAATAGGGTGGCGCAGACCCCACTTCACACAGAAGAAACCAGTGATCTGGGCACTTGGGTAAAGGAAATCTTTGGAAGTTTTATTTTGGACACATCTCTAAATGTTTTGGTTAACTCTAGAGCGCTTTGATATTACCAGATCGAAACATTTTGAGGTGTAAAAAAAAAAAAAAAAAAAAAAAAAAAGGAGGGGGGGGGGGGGGAAATCTTGTAAGGTTTTCTCTGCACAAGTGCCCAGATCATATATAATTTTCTTATTTTTTTTGGAAGAGCTTGTTACCAGCAGCAAAACCAGTCTGATTGTTATGGCTGTTAGTGTCATTCCCTATGAATGTAGATTAACATTGGTTTAATCACCTGTCACCAAGATAATTGTTTGTCATGAAGCCCATCCTTCGAACATTGACATACAGGGTTATTCAAAGAGATCCGAATTGTGGCTGAAAGGTAACCGAACAGTGAAATTCAGCATACGGTTACCTTTCCTGGCCATTCGGCTATCCAGAGAGTAGGCAGTTTGCCAAATGTTGGCGAACTGCCTGCACATTCACTGCCTGTTTATTGCCTGTTCGAGGGCAGTGAAATCCCCATAGAGAAGCAATGCTTTGGCTATTCAGAGAACAAAAACCAGCAGTGACAAGTTGCTGAAATGCCCCGCCATTCAGTTGCTTCATTCGACAGGTTTATTCAGGCGAATCCCATAGGCTTCAATGTTAGAGATATTCCCATTTTAATTCAATATCTAATAAACCATTAATTCTAATATTCTGCAGTAAAACGTCTCTTTAAGGATTTTCTCTTTTGCGTAAAAATGTTTTCACTTTTTTTAATTTTTTTCTGTAACAGCCCTTTTTATTATCATTGGATCTTTTTATATGTAAATTCCAGACATTTTCGTTCTGTAGTTTCTTTGCAAACGGCGTGTTAATTTTCAAATATTCAAGGTGTGTGTTGGTTGTTTTTTTTTTTTTTTTGATCCATTCGTCTGCGGTGTCGGCTTTTTCCGGCAGCTGCTCAGGTTTCTCCGGTGTGGTCGGCGGGGTTAATCCAGATGTTTTTGTGGGTTTCGGTGTGCATTCGCGGGGTTTTGCGGTGAGTGTGCGGCGGCTTTTCCCTGCACGAAGACGCCCTGTGGTGCTTGCTGAATACACCGCAGGTTTGCCGAAATGGGATCGTCAAATCACACCGAATTAAAGAGCATGAAAAGTCACCAAACGTGCGGTGACTTTTCGATTCTCTTTGAACAACTTTTTTTTTTTTTTTTTTTTTTTTTTTTTTTTTTTGGGCTCTTGGTCCTCCTGAATGTAAAGATCCTGGAAACTGAGTTTCTTGGAGTCAATTTGTACTTTTGGTTCAAAGTTGCGTCTTCATTTGGGTTTTGAATATCATGGTGACAAGCTTGGTGTTCGCATCCTTTGTGGATGAGCAATGTGTTTTGTTAGATTTTTCTATGTAACGGAGTCGTCTTCTTCAGTGAATCCCTGGGTATGATTTTAGAGAAAAGCCGTGCATGACTCCAAATGATTTCTCCTTACACATTCCGTGCTGCAGTAATTGCCGCTGCTGGCCATGTGCTAATCGGAAATTCCATCCTTGTTCAAAATCCCAAAGCCAGTCCACATCGGGCTTACTGGTGCGAAAAATGCATTGATTTAATAATATTTAGGTGCAAATTTTGTTCTGATTATTTGTTCTCAGCCGGAAAGCTAGTAATGACGATACACTTGGTTACAACCTTCCTGGCTGAAATCCAAGGACAATAAAGCTTAAAATGCTCTGGAGAGTCAGATCAAGTAACATAATTATTGATCTTGTGATTGTACATGTGGTTGCTTGTAAGTACCTATAGCGTAATCTCTTGTAACACCCAAATGTCATCCGTCTCTCCCTAATTATCTAGCACTTAAACCATAACGTATATTCTCTGAAGCTTAACTGGGCCTGGGTTAAGGGGTCGCGCTTTTCCCGTACTTTACTAGTTTTATAATGACTTCACGCGCTTATATGTAAGTTTT
This sequence comes from Leptobrachium leishanense, assembly GCA_009667805.1. NCBI lineage: Eukaryota > Metazoa > Chordata > Amphibia > Anura > Megophryidae > Leptobrachium > Leptobrachium leishanense. Next base: position 53,005,736 of record CM019067.1, on the reverse strand, counting down.
GTCCATCTTTACATAATGGGAAGCATTCCGCAGCAATGTCCAAACTACTATAAAAGCCTGAACTTTTTGGGTTTTTATTTCGTGTCCATGCATGTGATATCCGTCTGAAGATTTCTGATTTTTATTCCCCCCCCCCCCTTTCAGCTTGTGTTGGTGATCCAGGATCCTCTGTCATAGTTATCCACATAAAATGACCCGAAATAAGACTAAATTGCTTGATTATGCCTATACCCCATGTGTGTTTGTTCCCTGTATGGCATGGTGACCAGTTTTATACAGGTCATCGATCCTGTGTGGTATAATTATCTTAAGGTAACATGTTGATTTTTAAAGGGAGTAAGCGAGGACAGGATTTCCTTTTGCAATGTTTTCCTATAGATTCCCGCTTTGTGTTTTATAGGGAGCAGGATTTGGTAGGGTCAGCTTGAAGTCTTTTGCAGACCTCCTCTGCTGCCTTGGTGACATGTTTGACTTCTAAATGGCCCAATTTTTATCTTTGCTTGTAACTGCCTAACTAATGGTTAGGACTTGGAGTGAACCGTTTTGATGGATCATCATCCAGTTCCTCTTACCCTATTGTGCCCCTAACTCATGACACTCATGACGTTTCTATTTCATCTTTCAATCCCAAGGTATCCCTCTCCCTTCACACTCCCATCCCTCTTTTGTTCCATTGGTGTCTATGCCCTCTTTTGTCTGACTTGTTCCTCCTTAGGGTCCAATGGTGTCTGTGTCTCATCCCTCAACTCCTCCTATGGTACTTGTGATCCATCTTTCAGCCCACTATGGTGCATGTGATCCATCTTTCCACCCACTATGGTACCACTGTGGCTCATCCCTCTCAGCCCACTATGTTGCTTGTGATCCATCTTGCAACCCCTATGGTACCACTGTGGCTCATCTCTCTCAATCCCTATGCTGCTTGTGATCCATCTTGCAACCCACTATGGTACCACTGTGGCTCATCCCTCTCACTCCTTTTGGTGCTTATGATATTTTATACTCTTGGATTTATCAAGCCATATACTAGACTCCTAGAATGTCACCGCTGCCTCCTCGATTTCTGGATTCTTCCACACAAAACCATTTTATTTGGCTCCTAAGCTTGCCAAGTAGGATATGAATTTTGAATATGCCCTGCTGTATTCTAGAGATATATATATCTGTCACTCCACTGGACACTTAATACCAACTTTGTAATATGGCCTTAACTTAACAAGACTTGTTGTAAACTCCCTAGACTATAATGGCTCTAGTAAATTTACAACAACTCTGGTTAAGTTGGCACCAGCTTTGTAATATAGCCCTTGGTACATGAGTCTTTGAGGACTATATCTTTCCTTCTATTGGCAATCCCTACCAATCCATAATGTCTTCTAATACAATCCCTGACCTGTCTTCTTGTACGATATCCAATGTCCTCTCTTGTGGTGGTTTTTTTCCTTTTTAATTCTAGTTTTTAATGGGCGGAATTAATACCAAATTTTATATTCTTTCTGTTGTTTAATTCTCAGATGCTATTTGTTTTGAAAACTTTTTATTTTTCGTAGTTTAGTTTTGCTTTTGGTCAGAAATATGCAATTTTACCAAAACGACAATAACAGCTGTTCTTTTAAGATGACCGTTAATTTGTTCTATAATGTAGCTCTTTTTCTGGAGGGACAATAAAGATTAAACTGTTTAAACAAACAGGTCCTTTTAATAAAAGGCACCGGCAGAGTGATTTAAACATTTTAGAGTCTTGTAAATTACTTTTTCCTTTTTTTTTTTTTTTTTTTTCTATTTTGAAGTTGTTTCAGCAGATGTTTTGGAGGACTTTTTTCTTTCCACCCATCTCGAATTTGATTGCAATACTTAAAGGTGACCGGACAATCTGAGCCAACAAAGGGTATACTGTGTCTTTAATTAAATGTGGAACTACTTAACATGTTGGCTAGACAGTGCAGGGTGATAGTTGTGGTTTCTGCTTCACAACACGGCTTAAGCCGGCCATTGTGAACCCAAGACATGAATAGAGATCTAACTCCAATTGTGTGAATTGTCCCACAATCACCTAAGCTGGTTTTAATTGATATCCTACCACACTGAACAAGTGGATTAACTGCAGATGCATGAGCTGAATCTGTGTTTTGTGGTGAACATTTTGATTACTGGCAAACAAAGGCTCAATATTTATGGCGAGTGCATTGTTATTTTAGGTTTGTACGTTTTTCATTGCATTTTAGTAGCTATAGAGACTCGCGATTATCCCCATCTTTACAATTTGGGCTGGAGACCCTGTGACCTCCCTGAAATTAGAAAATTATGTCATGGCACTTGTCTGTGTCACGTCCCGCACTGATGTGCCCATGTCCCGGCGGCTGGCATTGCCTTCTCCACTGGTTGGCCACCGAGTGAAGTATCCGATGGATGCAGTCACGGGTTGAGGGTGCGGCGTGATTTTGTGGCACCCACCGAGTTTAAAATCCGATGCTTGAGCCATGGTTCTTTGCCCTGACATGGTTTTCACTCCTCCTGTGCATTCTTTGCTATTCCTTCGGATCACCTGTGTACCAATTTTTGGCTTAACTCCTTTGGCTCCTCTGACTAACTGATCTGGAACGACGACCCCTGGCACTTGGCTGATGATCCCTTCTGGCAATATGGCCCCTGGCACTTGGCTGATGATCCCTTCTGGCAATATGGCCCTTGGCACTTGGCTGATGATCCCTTCTGGCAATATGGCCTCTGGCACTTGGCTGATGATCCCTTCTGGCAAAATGGCCTCTGGCACTTGGCTGATGATCCCTTCTGGCAATATGGCCTCTGGCACTTGGCTGATGGTCCCTTCTGGCAATACGATTCCTGGTTTTTAGTTAACAACATTCAGCTTTGGTATTAACCCCTACTATCTGGCTCCCAAGCACTCTGGTATTAACCCTTGGTATCTGGTTCATGTTCATGAGCATTCTGGTATATTAACTCCTGATATCTGGCTCACGAATATCTTTTTATTAACCCTTGGTATTGTTCATTTCTGTTTTGTGTGTCCCTCTGATATTGTTATTTGGGAGTGGCCGGTAATACTATCCATTTCAAGGATCGCCAGTGTAGTCTAGCTTGTCTGCATATAGGGATTTGACATTCTGTTTAGGAGGTACATGGCAGCCCAGTGGTGTGTTGTTTCAATGGGGAGTGATAACGCAGATCTTCAATGTTTCAGGACTTGATGTAATCTCTGCCTTTTACACCCCCCCCCGGTTTTAATCTTGAGTATTAGGCCAACCTTAATTTTACACTTTTAAGAGAATCTGGGTTCTTTCAATTTGAGTTGAACAACAATGTCCTAGTTGGTCAAATGAGCATTCTTTTTTTACGTAACCAAGGTTCTATATTTAATAATTTCGCCACGAGGAGTAGATCCATTGGAATACCACCCATGGATGATGATCTGATTCAGGGGGACCCTGTTCCCAAGGAAATTTACAATCTATGAGATGTACAAGTATTTTGTGAGGTAGGTGCATTCATATCATTAGGTGTCTCGCCCAAGGACACTCATTGGTGTCTTCTGAGTGGGTTCGAGTCGTCTTTCCATGATTGTAGATCAGCGACCTGGTTAGGTTGAACCCACTTCTCGTAAAGTGAAGACTTGCTTCTTCACGGTTGTATTGGAGGGATGTGCTGAACGGGATTTGACATGCTTCTTCACGGTTGACGAGCAGAGACGTTACCATTGGACTCCACAGCCGATATTATGTGATGGGCAAGACGCCTAACGGTACACACTTGCCTAAGGACACTTACTGGAGAGGTGCTCTGGCCAGGATTCGAACCTGTGTCTCCACGGCTGTGTTTTTGGTTTTGTTGGTATTTTTGTGGTTCTAAGATCTCAATTCGCCCCCCCCCCTTGAATATCAGAGATGGATACTTCTAGGATTAGATTACTTGTTTATAATAATAGAACTGGAATATATGAAGCTTGTTGAGAATTTATACCATGTGAATGAATGGCTTAACTAAAATAATTTTATGTTCAGTTATTGGGGTGAAATGTTTTTAAAGGACACATGGATGTTCCTTAATTTTTTCCAATAATAAAAAAATAAATAAAATAATTCAAGTTTACCTGGTATGTTTTTTTTTTTTTTTTTTTTTAAGAGCTGACGGTTTTATCCCATTCCTTTTTTAACATTCAATGCCTCTCCAAAATGGATAAAGTAGGGTGTTAGTTTCTGCAACACCCTAAAAAAAATAATAACCTGTTTATCAGCTGCAGCTAAGGCTTGGGTCAGACGAGCGCAGTGTTCACGTCCATGTTGCCGCACATTTTAACGTCCGTGGTAGCATACAATTATAATCAATAGAGACCACACAGAACATACGTCTGCATAGAAATGCGGATGCACAACAGACGCGGCAAACTGACGCAAGTTAGGCAAGAATGTAAATCTGCTAGAACAGACATGCGGAGTGCGCTGTGTCCGCAACGTGTGAGTGATGGAACATAGTCAGAAGGACTGCATTTATGTGTCCAGCATTTTGACGGACAAAATCGTTTTCATATTAATTTATTTTCCCTCCATCAGTCAAAAAAACTGACTGTGGCCACTACCTTGTCAGTCAGAAAGTACGTCTGCTGTGCACGGACGCACAGTCCGCACAGAATGCGCTCGTCTGACATTAGCCTATGATAGCAATTCTCCTCACTGCATCCAAGTGAGGTAGAAGAAATCCACATGGGGGGAAAAATGGAACAAAACCCCTTCAGCGCTGCTATTTCAGGTGCACTAGGGCCACCACATTTAGGCTAGGGACAGATGAGCGCATTTTCTGCGGCCACCGTCAAAATGTACGTCGATGCGTGCGCACGCATTTTTTCACGGAATACGCTTAAGTGGTCAGACGACCAGTCGCACAGTCGCAGGTACTCACCAACGCAATTCTAGGGAAATCCGGCTGTTTGAACGTTATGTAGGCCGCACACTAGCAGCGTCTGACGTCTCCTAATCACGCACACACGCTGCTATGCGGCCGCAGCGCACTCTGTACGTCTGTAGCAGCGGTTTCACGTTCTGAGAAAAATGCGTTCATTTGCCGGTTGCGTGGTGTCGGCGCACTTTTGTACGCACGTACTGCGTATATTGGCCGTCATTGGCCGTTATGTGCTGCTACTGCCGCCGTGATTTAGTGCGCCTGCACGCGCGTTCCGACTGCCCCACTCTGACCCTAGCCTTACTCGTGAAGAACAGATGTTTCGGGGTCACTGCACCGTCCTTAGTGTACAGTGCCCTCGAGTAGGGAACTGAGGAAGGGACTATGAACCCAAAACGTTGGCGTTCTTCTTTATAAGTAAGCTTGGTGGCACTAGTGCACCAGAAATAGTGATGGTGTTTTTTTCCTCCATTCCCCACCCCCCACATTAATTGCCTCTACCCAATCCATCATGCCTTTTTTGCCCCATTTTTACTGTGCCTAACGCCCATCTCTACCATCTCCAACATGCCTTTATCCCAGCTTTGCTAAACCTGTTGCATCTCTGCCCATCACCCTCAAACAGCTCCCCTCTACACATGGGTTGTAGCTGGTGTGTGAATAATGGCAGTATTTCGATAGCCCCCCCCCATGGAGTACCCCGGGCGTACCAGTGCGAGATTCCCCTTTTCAATATTAATGACTGGGCCGCATTGGCTAATATTCAACCACAGCAACACTAGAATAGTATCTGATGTGCCCTCGCAACACAGTCAGCCAGACGCCAATCAGTGGACAAATATGGCCATGATGTGACTTGTCTTTCCGACAATTTCTCATTGAGCCTAATCTCCTGTCTCTGATCCATCTCTAGCATTTCTATTGTACTACTACTGCTGTCTCTGTATTAACCCCCCCCCCATTGTGGTGCAGTCTCATTGCTACTTAAATGCACCCGGTTTCCATAATCCTGTAATGTGTCCCATCCCACTCACCCCCATTGATTTCTGTCTTTGTTATGGCACCACAAGAGACTCTAGAGTGAGATAACGGCTGACCTCCCTTGTCCTGGATAAAGCGCATACAATTGGGATGTGCACATGCGAGATACTTACTATCTGAAAATAAACTCATGCAGTCTTGCGTTATTCCCTGTCCTCTGGGGGGGGCGTCAGTCTATGCAGTTAATGGTCCCTGGGACTAAATCCTAGGTAAAAATTCTGATTAAGTCACGCCTGCCTGCCGTGTATCAACCACCTGCCTAATAAAAAATAGTGTCCAACAAACCCTGCCACGAATAAGCCGTGCACAAGTTGGCATTATAAAACAAATTGAAAATGAGCTAAGGGTGACATTTGTCACATTGGTCGCCAACAAACTAAAAGGAATATTATTCATAGAAGTATGAAAAACCACATATTCTTCGATTTCTTCATCTTTCTAGATCACATCTGCTAATCATTAAATAATCACTATGGGGCATCGGCCACAAAAATGTCTCTGGCATTCTGAACTCTCGATTACATGAGCTCAGATGCGGCATAATAGAATTTTCTTAATGAAATAAAATTCTTGGCACGAGTGAACTCTTCGACTCGGTAGAAATCAATTGCACCGGCCTGAAATGGAAATCAGATCGATCATTTAACCTCCTCTAATGTTTTGCTTTAAAACCAATTTAACAAGATGCAGAAATGGGCCCTTTGCCTTTTTTTTCTATCCCCCCCCCCCCACTTGTTTCTTTCGTTCTTTGCATAACTCTCTAGACTGGATACAAAATGAACCGTTTCAAGTTTACAATAAATGGAGTGAAATCGTGTGAAGCTCATTGAAGTGTTTAACAAAATCAGACTCCATTTAGATGTCGTTTGATAAAGACTTTGTTTCAAAACAGGAGAAAAATAAATTCTAACACATGCCGCACGTGAACCAAAAGTTCAACCGATTTTAAAAATCCTCCTTTATGTGATCTTAAAAGGAAACTGCGACTGAACTTTTATTACCCCCATTTTCTGATTAAACGGAATCTGCTAAATTATGCAGCAAGCATTAATGAAATATAAGTAACCCCCTTCAGGTTTCAGAATGGACTCTTCCAATGTTGAGTAACTGAAGCAGAGCGGCACCCAATGTTTACCCCATGTTTTCAGGTCTGATGGGATCTGTATTCTCAAGGACCTTCTTAAATCCACTAGAAACCAGTCATCTTGTCTAATAAAACCTGTGAAAATAGATAATTTTCATTTCTGATTTCCTGAGCTCACTAAATCTGCAGGTTAAGTCTTCTTTTGGTATAGAGAGCTCTGCATTGTATGTTATCCCGAGGATTGCAGAAACCAAGAATACATTGTTTCATCCTTTTTGACTTCTAGACCAATCGACATTGGGTTAAACCGAATCCTGACCCAGTTAGTCTAGGTTCCCAGCCTGGACGTGGCGGCCATGGGGTTACTGAGGCCTTAAGCCAAGCTCCAATACGAGGCATCACTTCCTGTGCCAAAAACCTAGAAAGAAGACTAACCTGTGTGTAACGTTGGTATAACTGCATTCTACAAAAATTCCATTATAAGGCCCTAGTGAAGCGAGGCCTAAGGCAGCCTGCCTATTTTACCTAATTATAGAGCCAACACTGAATCCAGTGTAAACCCAACCAAAGCTTTGCTCTATGCACTCAGCAGGTTTAAATGGCTTTGGTTAAGGTCACACATGGGTTGGAATTTAACCCTACATTGTTTAAATCAAACAACATTGGATTAATTTTGGACTACAGTAAATTCATGTAAACGAAAGCTAAAGAAGGGGCGCTGGGGTGGCAAAAAGGTGGAGGGGGAGAAATAACACAATGATGGAGCAAAAAACAGCAGCTAAGTTCTCAAGGGGTCTTCCCCAAAAAACCCAAAAGATACACGTGGACAAAAGAAAAGAACAGCGCTAATAAAGTGCCCCACTGATGCAGGAGGAAAAAAGTACACAACAGGTAAGGCAAGTGCACCCCAGTGGAATTGTGGATACAAAATGCAGTAATGACCTGAAGAAACCTTTAGTCCATAGGACGCAGATGATGATCAATGCACATGGCAACTAAAGAAAACAAGAAAAAAACCCATATGGTGCAGTATGCCTATGCACGAATATGAATAAGATATGCGAAGTGGTGGAACTCACATGTACTGGAGCCTGTACAATATAGGCTCACTATGTTCGCAGTGGGTCTCTTCAGGGATGACCCCGTCCCGTCTTCACGCAGCTCCAAAGATCATTCACATGGGCCGTACATGAAACGAGGCAAACCTAGACCATAGTACAGCATTGCAGACTACAAGATAATACAAGCCAGGTGGTCGCAACACTTACGTGGTGGAGAGCCTGTGTGGATACACTGGCTCTGTACAGGCGCCTGGGTGCAATATGGGATACACCAAACCCTCTTCGTTATATAATAGGGTTTATTATGGTATATGTGTACCCTCCCTTTTTTCTCCTTCTGTTTTGTACTAATTATCTATTTAATGTTTTTTTATGCCGTTTTTTTTTATGCCGTTTTTTTATGCCGTTTTTTTACATGTTCTCTTTTTTACATATGGAACTTGCACCTTATGGAGTCATATATATACCCTTATGGAGTGTACGTTTGCCACAAAGATCTGACTTGCGGAGCAGATATATAGCCTTGTCGGTCTTATTTGAAGAGTAAAAACTTTCTCCGCAAAGATAGCGTCTGCATTGAGTACCCTGTGTGTGAGAGGAGAAAGATCGGTGACCGGGCACTACGGCGCATGCGCCCGCCCCTGCATAGAGAATTGCGCTACCTCACTTCCGGAAGGGAATCCCGGAAGTACCTTGAACCAGGGCGGAACGCAGAGAGGACCGGAAGGGGCGCCATGCTAACACACCTGTAAACTTGTAAATGTTATGACTGTTACTACAAAAGCTTGCCTGTTAGACCTGTGTAAACTTTATTTTTTCTTTGAATACCAACTGATGAAGCTGCGTTAGCGGCGAAACGCGTTTTGAATGTATTCCTTTATTTTATTCTTTTATTAAATTCTTCTTAAACCTTTTGGTGAGGTTATATTTTTCTACTATTATATAACGAAGAGGGTTTGGTGTATCCCATATTGCACCCAGGCGCCTGTACAGAGCCAGTGTATCCACACAGGCTCTCCACCACGTAAGTGTTGCGACCACCTGGCTTGTATTATCTTGTAGTCTGCAATGCTGTACTATGGTCTATGTTTGCCTCGTTTCATGTACGGCCCATGTGAATGATCTTTGGAGCTGCGTGAAGACGGGACGGGGTCATCCCTGAAGAGACCCACTGCGAACATAGTGAGCCTATATTGTACAGGCTCCAGTACATGTGAGTTCCACCACTTCGCATATCTTATTCATATTCGTGCATAGGCATACTGCACCATATGGTTTTTTTTCTTGTTTTCTTTAGTTGCCATGTGCATTGATCATCATCTGCGTCCTATGGACTAAAGGTTTCTTCAGGTCATTACTGCATTTTGTATCCACAATTCCACTGGGGTGCACTTGCCTTACCTGTTGTGTACTTTTTTCCTCCTGCATCAGTGGGGCACTTTATTAGCGCTGTTCTTTTCTTTTGTCTACAGTAAATTCATGGTTTGCCTTCATTTTCACCACTGTTTCCACCGTAGTTCCTGCTGAAGCGCTTCAGCATATACTTTGCTTTTTTTTTTCTTTTTTCTTTTATCGTCATTGCATTTGACTTTGCAGTGAAGGTTTTACTGTTGTCTCAGTTGGAGTTCAATGCAGATCGTCACTTTAAAACCGCTGAAGTATGTTCACGTTTGTCGCAAACAACGGTGGAAGAGCTCGGGATGGAAACCATCCTCAGCTGATGGAAGAAGAGCAATGGTACCGTTGTTTGTAGCAACTTTGCCTGATGTTATTTCTCTGGGAAGCTGAAGTTCACTGGAATTTCTTACGGATTGGATTCCATTCAATTACATTTTTATTGGCAGATTGTGAACTTGACTAAAACTTATGTTTAACTTTATGTAGGAGTGATCTGCTGATAAAACAGTGGTTTTATGCAAACTTTATTAGATGGATAGATATTAGATAGATCTAACATTATTTCAGCTTTTTCTGGCATATAGTTTTAGAAACATAGAAAATGTCGGTAGATAAGAACCTTTTTAGGCCATCTAGTCTGCCCAATTACATGGATACTTTACCTGGATTTATCTTTTGTTTAGGATAGCCTTATGCCTATCCCATGCTTGCTTAAATTCAATTACTGTTTTGGCCTCTACCACTTCAACTGGAAGACTGTTCCATGTATCCACCACCCTCTCAGTAAAATAATGCTTTCTGATGTTACTTTTAAACCTTTGCCCCTCTAATCTAAGACTATGTCCTCTTGTTTTGCTACTTTGTTTCCGTTTAAATATACTCCCTTCCTCTACCTTGTGGATTCCCTTTACGTATTTAAATGTTTCTATCATATCTCCTCTGTCTCGTCTTTTTTCCAAGCTGTACATGTTAAGATCATTAAGCCTTTCCTGGTAACTTTTCTCCTTCAAGCCGTACACCATTTTAGTAGCCCTTCTCTGAACTCTCTCTAAGATGTCTATATCCTTCTGGAGATACGGTCTCCAGTACTGCACACAGTACTCCAAGTGAGGTCTCACCAGTGCTCTGTACAGTGGCATGAACACTTCCCTTTTCCTACTGCTAATACCTCTCCCTACACAACCAAGCATTCTGCCAGCATTTCCTGCTGCTCTATTACATTGACTACTTACCTTTAGATCCTCTGAAATAATGACCCCTAAATCCCTTTCCTCAGATGTTGAGGTTAGGACTGTATCAAATATTCTATATTCAGCCCTTGGGTTTTTACGTCCCAGGTTCATTATCTTGCACTTATCCACATTAAAACTCAATTGCCACAGCTCCGACCATTTTTTTTAGTTTACCTAAATCATTTGTTTTTTATTTTCTTTCCGGCATGACCATTGTTTGGGGTGGTAAATATTGCTTCAGTCTCTGCTACGGTCGATTGCATATTGATTACTTAAAAACTAATCTCTTTGCTCATCCCATTCACGTTTGCCCTTTGTGCCCAAAATCGGTAGATAATGTCTCATCTTCTCCCGATGTACACATCCACCAGTTTGTTTTCATGACTAATTGCCAGGCATCATTTTATTATGCCGTGTTAAAAGTAACCCTCGTAGCGGCGATGAGTTTGCAAAGAAGTCAACAAATGGAATGGGTTGATGCACATAATGGTAATAAAAACATAAATGGTCCCCATCTATCACTTTCACTGGGAAATTAAATTACTCAATACTGAAACCCCAGCATTCCCGGGAAATGAGTCAGTAACTTTCAGCGCAAGAAAAATGAATCAGATCTGAATCTGAAATGGATCTCTATCTTCGTCAGACCTTGCCTAATTTAGTCTGTTTTTTTTTTTTTTTTATTTGTCGTTGTTTAGTCTGATTTTCGGTGTCATTGGTGATAATGCTTATCAATGATCTTGCGCAAGCCGGCCTAGCTGTGCTTTTCTATTTATTACCGTCTCGCGTTAAACCACAGCTTGACTCCTAGATCTGAACCTGTCTTTAAAGTCTTGAATAGTTTGCTTTTAGAAAGCGTTTAACATGCCTGGCGAGGGGGAGCTTTACCCAAATAAAATGTAAACATCTCAGGTTTTAACTGCCGCAGCATAATTGTGTACATGTGATGGGTCGGGTTTTGGTTTGGTTTCCTGAGTCCTAAATGTGACCCCACCCCGAAGTCCAACTCTTATTATTTTATATGGAATGCTCTATATAAGGTGTCGTCTGATAAAATGGTTTTTTTTGTTTTTTTTTTTTAATGTGCTCAAGGTTACAGATAAATTATGAAAATGTAATACTGAGCTTTTAAAATGTGTGTGTGTGTGTGTACAGAGATTTAGATCCCCTTCATGCTTTCACATTTTAGGCCAGGTTTCAGACGAGTGCTTTCCGTCGCAGTGTTGCAATGTTTCAACGGGGTTGGCCACATGCTGTAACGCACGCTACAGCAGACTTGCTGAAAGCCTCCCTGTCGAAGTGCTATGACGCACGTTCGACGGGGCTGCAAAGCGCGATCCTCCATAGGAGGATCAAGCCTTGCAGCGCTGAGCGCACTAACTGCACTCAGGTGGCCACACAGAGTGGAAGGAACGTCCACTCTCACGGAGTTCCTTCTGCTCTGAAAAGCGCTCGTGTGACACTGGCTTTTATGTTGCAGCTTTATGCTGTATCTTTCGAGCAGAGGAGGCTTCCTCGGCATTTCAGTTCTGGCCACAGTTTGAGTGCAGTATGATTTGCATACGGAATAGTCTTCTCTGCAATGGTTCCCTTGAGATCTGAGCAGAGACCCATCGTAGGGCAGGACACTGATGCTGCTGCCTGTTCTCCGTACTCCTAAACTTTTTACATTCATTAATGCTAATTTTTATTTCCGATCTAAGCTTTTTCACCACGCTCTACACTCGGTAATCCATAGTGACATGGCAAAAACAGATTTGGACAAAATTGCAAATGTATTAAAAAGAGGAAAAACTGAAATATCACCTTCCCAAAAATTATTCCGACCCTTTGCTATGATACTTCAAATTTAGCTCCGCTGTGTTCCATTTCCTTGCACCATCTTTGTTTCTAGAGATATGATTGGAGTCTGTGGCAAATTCAATTGTTTGAACTTGACTTGGAAAGTCACATGTCTAGATTGTAAATGTATCTCCAGGCCACATGGTCAAAGGAATTACCTTAAACGTGTGTTTTTTTTTTTTGTTGTTGTTTTTTTCTCGCTATCGGCTTAGTGCAGTGTTTCCAAAACCTGTCCTTGGAACCCTAAAACAGGCCAGATTTTGCCGATCACCTTGGATATGCAGACTGAACCCTGATATTATCTTTTATTTATATAGTGCTACATATTTCGAAGCGCTTTAGAAGATCGGTGTACAAGGAGTTGATACATTGGAATACCACACATGGATGATGCAGCATGATTTCAGGGAGAACCTGTTCCCAAGGGTACTTACTTTTACTTCTCATAGATTAAATGTTTTGAGGTAGGCGCATCCATATCGTTAGGTGTCTTGCCCAAGAACACTCACTGGTGGCGTCTTCTGAGTGGGATCGGAGTCTGATTTCCATGATTGTTGATCAGCAACCTGGTGGTTAGGCTTCTCTACAGTTGTATGCAATCACTGAGAAGCAAATTCTATCACCAGTGCTTCAGGTATATGGCAAACCTGGAGTGTCAGCGGGTCCTGAGGACAGGTTTGGGAAACACTGGCTTAGAGGCTATTGTAGACATGGCCCAGAGATGAGACCTAAGAAGGCTGAAAATGCTCATTAGGGGTTGCTGTATCTCTCATGCAGAGAGGTCTTCCTTGGTATTTCAGTTCTGGCCGCCCTTTTGGGGTGATGGCAGTGTGACTTATTGACTTTTGTACATGGTAACATCTTCTCTATAATGGCACCTTCGCACTAAACGTTTCTAAGACCTGAGCAGTAACACCCCATTGGGTAGTGCCATTGCATGTTCTCCATAGACATGGTTTTTTCTTGTCACAGGAATTCTAGAGCTAAGAGACGAGATTGTGTCATGGCAAAGATCTGGGGAAGACACTATAAAATTTGGGCTGCATTGAAAGTCTCTAAGAGCACAATAGCTTCCAGAATTGTTAACTGGAAGCCATATGGAACAACCAGGACTCCTAGACTTGACTTCCCAGCCACAATAAACACAGATGTTTTGGGTTGGGTATTGGGATATAGAATGCCTGCATTCACTGTCCAATTATTAGAGCTTGCATGAGCATTGTGTAAGTCGGGGCTCAAATTTTCAAGTCCCAAGCTACTAGCCAGGCCTTAAGAGTTACTCGCCACTAGTCGCCCCACTTAACCCCTTATCCTGCCCTGCCTCTGCATTCCCACTCGCCCTCATGTAATTTCCACTTGCCAAATGCGAGCAGGCGAGTGGAAATTTTGAGGCCTGTAAGTTATAGTTCAGTCCTTCTTCTTCTTTTTTTTTTAAGCACCTGAAGTCCTCATTGTGCGCTATACAGCCGCAACCCATAATCCATCATCTTTTTCTTCCACACTAGTTTTCATGTTGGGTTTGATTGGCAACTTCACCTTCAACAATTCTGTGTAACTGCTTTGCTCATCAATGAAAGCACATCAGTCTGCGCCAATATTTAAAATGTGGAGAAGAATACACATGTTGATGCTGGCTAAATCTCATGAATGTGTCCCTACTGGTAAGACAGGGATCGTGTAACTTCAAACCACTCCAAGTTTTCTATATACACTGATTTTTGTAAGTGGATATGCCCATTCTGTCCTTTCTTTTCTATTCCTAACATCATAAATTCCTTGTGGCCAGTGTTTAACAAGGTGCTGGAAACCTTCCCTATGGATTTTGGCTCATGCTGACTCCACAGCACTGCAGATTTATCAGCCACGCATTCATGCTGTGCACCTTGTGCTCCATGCCATCCCACATCTGTTGTATGGTGTATTGGGATGTCAAAGCCCGCACAATAAACTCCCATTTCTGTCATGTTAGAGAATCCAGATAGCCGTGACGTGCTGCATTTCTCCCCTCTACTAGAAGTATCAATACAGATGGATTGAAATCCTAAGGTAACACGTAAACATCGGTTAGTTGTCAAGGTATTCACAATTGGTATGAAGACCCTAAATGTGTATGCTGTAGATCAGTGGCTCCACCCCTGGTCCTCAGGTACCCCTAACAGTCCAGATTTTTAGGTATTCTCTTGGAAAAATTCCTACAATCCCCAGAATACACCAGTAAACTGAAATGTATAAGCAAGTCAAGCCAGGTCATCCTGAAAACAGCCAGTGGGATAGCATGTCGGGGCCATGGGCCACATCAGGAAATCAAATAATTTTCCTAGCCAATTGATCCAGGAAGCACCTCGGCTGTTCTGTAGGTGTAGGTACTTTTTCTAAGAACGCACTGAGAGGCGTGAAAATCACATCAGGGCAATGAATATTTCTCAAGCGTCTGGGGGTGGTTTTTACCTGGCAGGCGCTGCATCGTCACACCACGGCCTTGTGTCCTTTCGATTCTTCACTTGGCAGCCAGGCAGCTGCTGCCGGGCCACTAGGAAGGCGTGGGACGTGACCGTCATGAGTGTTTGGAATCTGGGTATAATGAAACAAAACGCCTGTAGCTTCATCTGTGTTCTAATCCATTATAACCATAAAATGAACAGCTATTGTCACTGAATTACAATTATTTAGAAGGCCCCTACATCTTTGGTAGCGCTGTACAATAGTTGGCACTAAGCAAATCTAAAACCTATTTTTAACAAATACGTTTGACACCTGGAGACGAGTAAGAGGAGGACTTTGCTTCCAGAAGTGAGTGTAAACCGCATAGGAGTAATGGATGCATGGGGGCTGTGTGCGAGATAAAGGTACAATTGGGGGGCGGGATTATGGAGTGGGCTGTTGGGACTCCCTAAAGTAACATATTGAGAAGTCTTTAAAGATTGGAAGCAAGGGGAGAGTCGAGTGTTGTGCTAGG
This sequence comes from Leptobrachium leishanense, assembly GCA_009667805.1. NCBI lineage: Eukaryota > Metazoa > Chordata > Amphibia > Anura > Megophryidae > Leptobrachium > Leptobrachium leishanense. The sequence goes on along the minus strand of CM019067.1, from coordinate 52,990,208 downwards.
AGGTTCCATAGACAGAGGGCAACTCGGGAAAAATCCAGAGGGTGACTGATGTGAGTGAATATTTGTACTCATCGTTACTGGTGTATTGAACACCTGAATAAATGTGATTAGTTTGTGCTTATGGTGCACAGAAAGTCCTTTTTTTAAAACTCCAATGCCAGATGTCTTATGTATTTATTTAAAGCTATTTACAGGTTAATCCTATAGCATGATGTAAACTGTATGAACCATGCAATGCTAGCAGCCAATCAGAACCCAGCATTCGCCTGTCTTTTCAATATACAATGTAAGGCATATGCATAATTTTAACTGCCCCCAATTTATTGAAGGAAAAAATAAACTAAGTGACCAGGGCCGGATTAACATATTGGCTGATGGAGCCGCAGCTCCAGGCCCATGCCCCATAATAGGCATGGGCTAATTAATTGAATTTAAGCAAGCATGGGATAGGCATAAGGCTATCCTAAACAAAAGATAAATCCAAGTAAAGTATCCATGTAATTGGGCAGACTAGATGGGCCGAAAGGTTCTTATCTGCCGACATCTTTCTATGTTTCTATGTTTCTAAGGATAACTATGTCTGCATTGATGGGCATTTGGACCCCTGTTTCTGACTCCATAGCAGCTACAGGGTCATGTGAGGCATCACTGGAAAGGCCAGGGCATGAGTTTTCCAATAATCCCACACATGACCAGGTGATATTTACTGAAAAAAGGAAAAAAACACAACAATATTGTTCACTTTTCAACTATAGTGAACAATAATGCTGCACTAACTCCCCATCACATTTCTCATGTCACCAAGTGTAGGGGTGATGGAACAATGCGTAATAACGGATATTGCGATGAAAAACCTTAACCACCGCACTGCAGCGTGGAGCACTGGGGGAGACTTTGGAACCCTACGTCTCTAAACTACACCGAACAAGGTCAACGTCCTTGGACAGGTCAGAGTCTGGCCTTTGCATTGATACCAAACATGACATGTAAAATCTAAAAAAGAAGAAAAAGACTAATTGTTTTTGTTCCAAAGCAATGGCATTGTCCATTTGTCATAAAATGAGCAATACCACTGCCATTACTCACCTTCACATTTCCCACGCTGGGAGCAAGTTCAGTATTTTATACATGGTCATATTATTCATAAAACAACACTCTTCAAAACACAAGTGAATTTTCTTTTTTTTCCAGTTTTGGTTAAAACTGTAACCGGTTCCCATTTTAAAAAACTTTTCCCACCAAGCATGCCCTATAGAACATATAACCGCGAAGCTTTGGGTGATAAAATGTGACATTATTTTCCACACTGTAAATGATTGAAATCCTGAATGGAGGTTTCCTCACATGGTATATCTAACCGGGCAGATACTGTATCTGCACTGTTAAATAACCGAAAATGTTTAAATTCACTAAATTCCAAAAAGCCACCAAAATCTTCAGCTCCCGAGTCCAGACCCATAGAGATCTTAATCCTGCCCTGCATCAGACGTAGGAGATACTGTAACATGATGTGCACTGGGAAGTTATTTTATTTCTTCTATTTGTTTGGATTTTTTTGAGAGTGACAAAAACTAATGATTACATTTAAAAAAAAATCCTGTGGATACAAAACGAGCGAACATTTACTATTTGATCATCTGGCAGCTATGTGCTTTACATGTATATTGGATTTTTTTTGGGGTTTATGTTTGTTTGAGCACAATATCTGTGGCTCACACAGACTGTTTTCTGTTCACGGTTTCCATTCTTCAAACGAATGAGCCATGGTGTAATCTGATGTTCAGAGGATAAAATACATTAGCTTGTGCTACTTAAGTCTCTCTGGAAGGATTAAAGAGGAGAGGAAGGAAAATATTTGAGGAGATCAACTAGATGTGGTGGAATACAAGAGACGTCACCTGAGACGGATTAGAGCCTGACAAAGCTTGACCTGAGTGAGGGCTCTCCATCTACAGTTTGTGTTGTGACCCGATCGATCGTTTTCTGGGGCTAGGTGTTTTTTTTTTTTTTTTGTAGTTTTTGATTTTTTTTTCCCCATATGCGTGTTTTAATTTGATTTACTAAAAGCTATATTTTGGATAATGGTTTAAAAGTACTGTGTCTCTCAATCTTTCCCATTCTCTCTCTCCCCCCCCCCCCCCCCAAGCATACGTGCTGTTAGGCTGGGGTCAGACTAACGCATTTTTAACGTGCGTTCTGGCGCACTTAATCACGGCCGCACTAGCAGCAAATGACGGGCAATGACAGCCAATATACGAAGTACGGTCGCACGAAAGTCCGGCTGCGCAACGCAAGTGGAAAATGAACGCATTTTTTCGAGAACGCAGAACCTCTAGTACGGACGTACAGAGTGCGCTGCGTCCGCTAGCGGTGTGTGCGTGTGATTTGGAGACGTCAGACCCTGCTCGTGTCCGGCCAACATAACGTCCAGACGCAAAAAGTTTCCTGGTTTGGATCCGTAAAACATCATGCACGAAAATGCGCATCGTATGACCGTTTTCGCCTATTCCGTGAAAAAATACGTCAATGCGTTCGGACGCACTTTTTTACATTCGCGTGTAAAAATGCTTTCGTTTAACCCTAGCCTTAATGTTTAGTTTTAAATAAAGTCTCCTGTTCTCGCCAATCTTGCCGCATAAAGCTGTTCCATAATATTTCACAAAAGTTTTTTTATTTAGCTCAAAAAATGAAACCTTCGCGCTGCAGCCAAGGGGAAGCCCCTCTTTAATGTTAGCATAGTTTCATGATGATGAAAATCTTTTGTAGAGCTGAAACCTTTCAGATGTTGGTATGGATCTGCTTTGGAGTGTTGAGGTCAAACCAGAACGGCCATTTACACCTCTTCATTCTTCTTTGCTGAGAAAATAAAAATGAAGAAAAATTTATATATATTTTATTTTTTTGACCGGTTTGGCTGTAAAGAATTTAGACCTGTTGTTGTTCCTCGAGCAAACGGAACTATAATAATTTAGAACTTGCTTGCATGAACAAAAGGATGTGAATATCTTGACTTTTTTGGTTTTTCTCGTTTTTGTCATAAACCTCTGTATAACATTTTACATAAAAATAAATGCTCTTTAAAGTGTGCCCCCCCCCGTTCTGTTCTCGAAGTCAGTTGTCGGCAATCTTGGCCCTCCCAGCTGTTTCGAAACCACATTTCCCGTGAGCCTCAGCCAATCTAATGAGTATCTGAGCATCATGGGAGATATGGTTAAAAAAAAAAAATCTGGTTCTTCTAATTCTTGTGCCATAAGTAGTTGGAGCAGCTCTTCTGTTATAGCCCTGTTCCTTGCTCCGTTAAGATCAGCCGATTTCATATTTCTTGGGTATCGATGATGCTTACTGTTACATACTGCGCTACGGACCGCAGGCGCCCGGTAGCGTTGTGCTCGCTGGCCGGGCGCCGAGGTAATGAAAGGAGTCCAGGCGGCCACGTGAGACGCCGGGGGTGGAGCCTGGCGTGATGACACAGACCCGCCGTGTTTAAAGCCACAGGCAATGCATTCACACATTGCCCTATCGTGGTTTAACATACCTTAGAGCTGCTCCTGTGTTTATTGGTGTTTGTTGGTATTCTGACCCCTGGCAACGGCTTACGATATTCTCTGGCATTTTGGTTTGGCTATATGTGCTCACGTTTGGCTTCTTCAGTGTCAGTCTAGGGATTTATATATTATATTATATATATATATATATTATATATTCGACCATTATAAGGATCGGAGGGAAAGGATAGGTACTGCGTACAAGAATCATATTCCCCTCCTGGTGGGGATTCGTAACAGTCTGTTTTGTCCCTCCAATGTTGGAAACCAAGATCGTCAACTTTGGCCCTTCAGATGTTCCAGAACTACATTCTTTATGATGCTGTGCCACTCCTCCTTTTTAAGTTGTCTAGGCCTCGTGAGAAATATTATTCCAAAATACACGACGGGCCATGTTTGCTGCCCCCCCCCCTCCCCCGGTCTAAAGGGGACACTCCAGGTTGCGTTTCTGTTGCTATTCCTGGGTTGCAGCCCAGGGGTTAATTGTTCTGCTCACCGGTCTGTCCTTGTGTAGATCCCCTCCCTATAGGAGCAATGCGCCCATAGTGCATTGCTCCATGATTTCACTTCCTGATTCATTCTGTGGTTCAGTGTGTTGTTTCTGAGAGCTGCCTGCTATTTTTGTTCCTGGTCCTGTTTCCGTTTGTATAATTTTGGTTATACTCTTGGTTCTGTTTCCCCTGTCAGTTACCTAAATATAATCTGTATTTCTGCATATGGGGGCTTTCACCTGAACCAGGGCCTCGCCTTGGCGCAAGCCTGACACATATACAAAATCTAATGAACAAATGCCATTATCCGTAATATTTTCACCATGATATTATTCAGTTTACAAAATGCAATCCACTTGTTTTTGTTTGGATTACCTCTTGGTTGTCTTTTAGATCTAGCTTGCTTTGTAAGATCTTTTTCCTAAATCTAATCCTGTTCTAGGCCAGGGGGAGCAACCTTGACTCTCCTGTTTTTGGAACCACCCCCCCCCCCGAGATTCGGTCAGTTTAATGCGATGTAGTTCCGAAACATGGGGGTTTCTAGGCTGTTAGCTCCTATTCCAGGCCGAGGTGTTTCATTGAGTTATCTTGGCTCATGTGGAATATAAACACATTGAGGTGTATTGTCATCACATAATAATAAATGTCTTGGCCATTTTTAACTTGTGGTTAAATGTTGGCATAAGAATGGCAACCATCTGAGCGTGCATTTGATTAAAACCTTCAGTTTGTGGAGGGGGGGGGGAAAGGAATGGGTCTCTAAGGACCTCCTATGGTGGTTTCAACTGCGTCTTAACATTTTTCTTCATCTCAACATGTCTTCTCATTCTTCGTTTTCCTTGGAAAAAGCATGGTGAATCCCTTTTGGCACGTGCTACCTGGCTCTTAGACCCGAGTCATTGAACACTTGTTGAGTGCAATGGAAGCATTACCACCCGTGCCTTTTTTTTGAAGGTTAAGAGTCTAACAGCAGAAATTAATAAAGGGTTCTATATCCAGTGAACCTGAAGAGGCTTAATGGTTGGCATACTCTAATAAGTCTGCCACCACTACCTTCTCTGGGATATTTCGTACAGTCATTCTTCCTCCAATATCATGACTCAAGCATAACCACCACTTGTGACTGCTGTGTACAGGAGGAGTGGGGTCATGCCTATTTCCCGATGGGGTGGCTGCAACCACCAAATTGTATCCAGCCCAGCAACATGTATAAAACATAACACAGAGAAAAATGTCATCTGCGCTTATTCACATTATGCTGGGTGAAACAAAACGCAGTTAGAGGCTTTGGTTTCTTTTTAATGGCCAGTAAGAGTGTAAGCTCACCTGCCAATGTCAAGGCACCTCTAGTGAAGGTGAGTCCTATCCAAAAAATGAAACCACCGGCTGCGATGTAGCAAACCATAACTGCTCACGTTGCTTTTCAGTCATAAGGTAGACTGGTGGGCCTTTTATTTAATGCTCTCCCAGAAACAAAATCCACCTTGGGATCAAAAACAAAGACCCGGAACAGTACAGCTGCAATGACCTGGCTGGAGGTACAATAAAACATACATAGTACAGGAGGGGTAGGGTCACGCCTATTCCCCGATGGGGCAGCTGAAACCACCAAATTGTATCCAGCCCAGCAACATGTATAAAACATAACAAGAAGGAAAAATGTCATCTGCGCTTATTTCTATCTGGGTCTGGAAAGCTTCCATGCTTGCAATATGGCCTGATCTGTGCCGGGTCATCCATCTGACTTTTGGTCACCTGTGTCTTCCTGGACCCTATAAGTCGGACATTTGGTGCAGGTCCGTTCATTTTTAATTTTTTTTAATCTCTTTTGTCACTTGTAAATATTTGGCCAACAGAAGGGCTGAAGTTAGGCTTCAGTCATCATTTCCTATGATGCACTTTACCTACTGTATATATCCTAGGGTCTCCTTTTACCAAGTTTTCTTGTTCTTCCTCCTTGTTGGTTGATCATCCCCATCAGGGTACCAATATCCCAAGGAACGCTTTGGTTACCAAACACCTCTCTGGTTTCCCTCCTTCTGATCCTGAAACGAAGAGTCACTTGCTTGGGATTCAGGTGTGCTGTGTTTGCTCAAATGTTGAAAAAGCTAGAAGTCCCGTTTTTATTTTCTTGAGGCAATCTATGATGCTAACAGCAACCATGAGACTGCACCATTGACAAGATGGCCAACCATCCAAACCATGCTTGTGTGTTTTAAGTACATGGTACATATATTATTTTTTTCCCCACATAGCGCACGAATATTCAAACACAATTGGTGACTATCCAGCCGTGCAGATAAAGTTCAATTTTTATTTTAAACGTCTCTTAATCTAATATTTTATACAGCCCGTGGCTATCGCTCCTCTATTCGGCTTTTTTTTTTAATATTTACTTTTACAAGCTGACATTTTAATTAAAGTTTCTACACATACTAAACACTTTTTTGGAAGATTTATTTCCTTCTCCAGTTCTAGTAATTTATTGCCGTCTGGTTGTTCTATACCAACAAATCTAATATAGAACATTTTTCCTCTCCTTTCGAAAACAGGGAAACATTGAAAAAGATCACTGAACATCTTTGTTTAACGAGTGTCAAGGCTTGGCCAGAAATCGGAAAAAAACATCTTGCCTCGAGATAGAAAACCCACCTAAGGCAACGACTTTTAATTGGAAAAGATTTTAACTAAGGTCCATTCAGTTCCTTCCACCATGTTCTTGGCAGTCCTTCATTAGCGAAATAATGTTTGTTAGAACAGTTTCTGTTAAACACGCGTAAATGCATCCAAGTGAGGTTGCTGCATCGTTCAGTTTGCTATTTTTGTGCAATGGCAAGTTTTTTTATTAAGCCCGTTACGAGGATTTACAGCTGGCCTCTGAACTGTGCTGTAGTCTTGTGGCAACCGTTTCATCGAAGTTCTTGTACTGTGCGAACGAATGAGCTGTAGTTAACTGTCATGATCCTAAACACATGCAGAGGGTTTTATTCTGGTGTCTTCAGGCTGGGATTTCACGGTACGGAACATGTAAAACTTATCATTTGAGCCATACCCCCAGACCGGGTGAGAGAAATGGTGGCGGGGTCGGAATCCTGCTCTCTCCCACCTGCACCTACCAGCATCTCCCTCCACCCCCATCCCTCTCCTTCTCCTCCTTCGCGACACACTGCATCCGCCTGTTCTCTCCTCTGGCCCTCAGGGTGGCAGTCATCTACCGCCCACCGGGACCAACCTCCCAGTTCTTTGACCACTTTGCCACCTGGCTTTCTCACTTCCTGTCTTCTAACCTTCCATGCCTAATTCTCGGACTTCAACATTCCCATTGATCCTTCTGCCCCTGCTGCCTCCAAACTTCTTTCACTCACGTCCTCCCTTGGACTCACACAATCCTCCCTCCTCCCTACCCACCGCGATGGTCACGCTATTGACCTTGTCTTTTCCAACCTCTGCTCCATTTCTGAGTTCAACTGTCGCCCTTTCCCCATCTCTGACCACCACCTTCTCTTTCAACCTATCTGGACTTCCTAAACACCCTGCTCCCCCACCCCGCACACACTCGCAGAAATCTACATGCTGTGGATCCCCATCAATTCTCCAATCTACTTCACCACCTCCCTTACACCTCATCCTTCACCTGCCCTGATGCTGCCACTAATCACTATAACACCACACTTATCACTGCTCTAGACACTCTTGCTCCTCTTCGACTCTGTAAGGCCCAACGCCGCCAACTTCAGCCCTGGAACACCCTCCAGACACGCTACCTGCAAAGATGCTCCCGCACTGCAGAGCGTGCCTGGAGGAAATCCCGCTCTGAAGCTGATTTTGTTCACTTTCAAGTTTATTCTCCGGTCATACACCTCTGCCCTCCACTTGGCCAAACAATCCTTCTTTTCATCTCTTATATCTTCGCTGTCCTCCAACCCTAAACGGCTCTGGTCCACCTTCAACACCCTCCTCTACCCACCTGCACCTCCCCCCACAGCTGCCTTCAGCGCTCAAGACCTGGCAGACTACTTCCTCAGTAAAACTTTAACTATCAGAAGCAACATCCCAACACAAGATACAGTAGTTATCTGCCACCTCCACTCCCAGAGGTCCCCTCTGCCACCCTCTGCCGCTTCCTCCCAGCCACTGAGGAGGAAGTCAATTCCTTATTGTCCTCCTCACATCTCACCACGTGCCCGCTCGACCCAATTCCCTCACATCGAATTCCTCCCCTCTCCTCCTCCCTCACCCCTGCTCTCACACACATCTTCAACCTATCTCTCTCCACTGGCTCCTTCCCATCCGCCTTCAAACACGCGCTAGTTACCCCTTTACTAAAGAAACCATCCCTCGATCCCAACTCTCCATCCAACTACCGTCCTGTATCCCTGCTTCCCTTCACATCAAAGCTCTTAGAAAAACTAGTCTTCAACTGCCTCTCCCTCTTCCTGTCCTCCAATTCCCTACTTGACCCCCTGCAATCTGGCTTCCGTCCCCTACACTCAACTGAAACTGCCCTCACCAAAGTCACCAACGACCTCCTAACTGCTAAAAAACACGGCCACTATTCTATTCTCATCCTGCTTGACCTCTTGGCTGCTTTTGACACTGTTGACCACCCCCTCCTTCTACAGACCCTCAACTCTCTGGGTCTCGGTGACACTGCACTCGCTTGGGTTGACTCCTATTTATCCAACAGGTCCTTCTGTGTGTCCTTTGCTGGTAACTCTTCCTCTTCATTGCCTTTATCTGTTGGTGTACCTCAAGGCTCTGTCCTTGGTCCTCTGCTCTTTTCCATCTACACCTCCTCCCTGGGCAAAATCATCAACAGCTTTGGCTTTAATTACCACCTCTACGCTGATGACACTCAGATCTACCTCTCTACCCCTGATCTCTCTCCCCCTGTCCTTTCCAAAGTCAGTGACTGCTTATCTGGCATCTCCTCCTCTTGGATGGCCTCTCACCACCTAAAGATCAACATGTCAAAGCGGTCATACTTTGATATATTTTTAGACATTCTTTTTAAGTTATAGTTCATTGTTTCCTCTTTGCGTCATGGAAAATAATGTATAATAAGCTGCATTCAGTGATCGGTGTGAAATCTAAAGACCAACTATAAGACACCATGGAATGGCCTAATTCGTTTGGAAATTATTTTAGGTCAACATTGATACTTTTAAACAAATTTATATGTGTGTGTATGTATGTACAGTTGTGTTCAAAATTATTCAACCCCCAATGCTGTAAAGGGTTTTAGGGAATTTAGTGTACATTTGTAATTGTATTCAGAATGAAATCCTACAAGGACTTTTTAAAGAACCATATGCAACTAAAATGACATCAATTGGTTTTGTAATACAGTAGTAAATGTTTATTTTGTGAATTCTTCATTGACACAATTATTCAACCCCTTAAAAGACTACCACTCTGAAGAACAGAGGTTCATTCAAGTGTTTTCAATCAGGTATTGAAAACACCTGTGGATGTCACGGAGCAGCAATAAAGCATAATAAGCACCAATTAGGCAGCTTTAAAATGACTGTGATACTCAGCTCCTTCTAGACATTTACTGGTGTGGTTACAAACATGGTGAAGTCAAGAGAATGGTCCAGGAAGACAAGAGAAGAGGTGATTACTCTTCACAGGAAGGGCAATGGCTATAAGAAGATTGCAAAGATGTTAAACATACCAAGAGAGACCATAGGAAGCATCATTCGCAAATTCAAGGCAAAGGACACTGTTGAACCGCTACCTGGTCGTGGCAGAAAGAAGATGCTGACTTCGACTGCTGTGCGCTACCTGAAGCGTAGAGTGGAGAAAAGTCCCCGTGTGACTGCTGAGGAACTGAGAAAAGATTTGTCAGATGTGGGTACTGAAGTTTCAGCTCAGACAATACGGCGAACACTGCGTAATGAAGGCCTCCATGCCAGAACTCCCAGGCGCACCCCCTTGCTGTCTCCAAAGAATCAGAAGAGTCAACTGCAGTATGCCAAGAGCATGGTTGCAGATTAAAGGTTGGAACATTTTGGAGTGGCCATCGCAGTCACCTGACTTAAATCCGATTGAGAACCTCTGGTGGGACTTAAAGAAAGCAGTTGCAGTGCGCAAGCCTAAGAATGTGACTGAACTGGAGGCTTTTGCCCATGACGAATGGGCGAAGATACCCGTAGATCACTGCAAGACACTTGTGTCAAGCTATGCTTCACGTTTAAAAGCTGTTAGTACTTAGTACAACATCCTTTTACAGTTATAAGATTGAATGTCACTTGGGGGTTGAATAAAACTGATAATGATGTGAGCACAGAAAAGACATTTGTGGTTATTTCATTATAAATGTTATGTTATATTTGTCTGACCTACACGTGCCTCTTTGATTTAATTGTAAGCAAGATGACTGAATGATCAAAATCAATGTCAAACTGGCCAAAACACTCAATTTCAGTGGGGGTTGAATAATTTTGAACACAACTGTGTATAATTATATATATATATATATTATATATATATATATATATATATATATATATATATATATATAATATATATATATATTCATGAAAAGGGGACGGAATGTACTTAATACGTTCCCGGCATTGAGAAATATTTTTGGCACAAAGGGTCAGCCATGTGTTGCCAAGACTTTAACTTTCTACTAATCTTTGACCTTTTGTAATCCCGCTTTCTGATGAGCTGATTGCCTGATTTTGCCGGGGAGCTTTTCTGTCAAGGGGCAATGGGGCCAGTCAACCGGTGTGTAGCAGCCTATCTCCTTTGAGTGTGCCGTCACCCATGTGAATGCTGGACCTTAAGAGGCTGGTTGTGACTGGTCAGCTGCCCTGTAGATGTGGTTGGTGATCGCGCAGGCAGCACATGAGATTTTGGCTGCCTGTTTGGAGAGCATGGTCCAGGGCTAGGTACAGATCTGCAAGGAACCTAGACTAATGGACACATGGAGAGCTAATGATTTCATTTTTTTTTTTTTTTTGGGGTAAACCATGTGAGTAATGGACTCTAAGGTTCCCAGCTGATGTTTACCCCAATGAGGCCTTGTTCAAAATAAACCTTCTTTTTTGTAGACAAGCTGGTGAATAAACACACATTGAGCTGACCTGTTTACTGTAATTTTAAATATATCTAAATTTCTCTCTCGGGTTTTAAGCACAATGACACTTTAGGGTAGAATATTAACACTGATTTATATATTCTATATGATTTACATTAAGAATTTTACCACCATCTGTTTCGATCCATGAACCAAGGGTCAAGTTGAAATAAAGTGTGGGAACTTGCCAAGATTTATGCTTATGCCACCCTGCCAAGTAATTTCATCTCGCTCGTAGTCCACACTGAAATTTGATATTGACAATTTGGTTTAGATGTTTTAAGTGTGTGGACCAAATGGGAACTGCTTTACCCTTTTGGGGGAATTATGTTCCGATGTGTTCCCTCTTGACTTGACCCCTGCCATGAGCCCTTCCTTTTTTGCTTTCAATTGGTTAGTAAAGTGGCTTTAGATTTTGTGTAGTTTAGTTCTCCAACATCTTTACAGTGTCTCCCATCAACCTACAGTATTCCCAAAGACTAGACCTCATGGTCTTCATTCTCCTCCTCCCTCTTCTCCTACTATTAGCTCAACCTCTTCTCTTCAACCCTCCGTGGATGGAAATCCTAGCTAACCCTGGTGGTCTACGACCTCTACAATGTGAAACCTGATGATTTAATACATTGTTCCCCTTTTCATATTTTTTATTCTTTAAACTTTTGATCTTTATATTCTTTTTGATTTATCCCCCCCCCGTAATTTTGTAATTAAAATCATTATGTATTTTTTGATTCACTTCAGATTCTGCGTCACGTTTTTTTAAAGGGATTCAGTCGCAAAAGCACATACTTAGAGAAGATATATGGTCGTGCATTGTCTTTATTGGCCCCTGAGGCTCTAGTTCACATCTAAAGAGTCTGCGAGCTGCTGTTTCTGTCCTTTTATATTAAATACTCGGATTGTTTGCATTCCTCATTTATTTTATGACCGACAATCACAAGGAGCTGTCACACATCCAATATGAATACCGTGCTTTAGATGGTGTAACTCTCCTAAAATAGTCCTAAACATGCTATTTACATTAAAGAATCGGATTGTTTTGAAGTGTGAAGAATTTGCCCCAGAAGCGGTGGAACGCAGGAGTTAATGAAAGCTTTCAACTCCATTCAAACGTGCTTAAGTGATCGTCCTTAATGTCCTTTTCATTTTAAACCATTATTCAATGTTATCGGAAGGTCTAATTTGTAATGATTTATTATTTTTTAGCTTTACACATCAAAACCTGTCAAAGTTCAAAGCCTATTTACTTCATAATTGTAAGGCTAGAATCCACACAATCGTGTTTTGTTTTTTCTTTTTTGTTTTTTTTTTCTGTCTAGCATCAGAAGATGCCATAGAATACCTAGAGAGTATATGGTGTTTTTTTTTTAATATTTAAATTTTTATTCTTCTGCTTTTTACAGTGATAACTATAAAAATACAAATGCTTTAAAATGAACAGATCTGTAATCCGGTGTTTTCTAATGGCTGAAATCTGAAAAAGGTTGTTTTTTTTTTTTTTTTTTTTTTTATGTCTACCAAAAAGAGACAACAAGCACATTTTCATTAGAAACTGGAGTGTCTGACAAGTGATTTGGCATGGAAGAACACCATTATGGAGGGTTTATCACTAAACTATAAAACATGGAGGGCTCTCGCAAAAAGAGAAAAGTTGGCTTGAGTCGCTAAAACTTGGCACCTGACTACCTACTAAAAGATCACCTTGTTCACGGTAGTCCGTATACAAGGTCATTTAGCATGTGCTAGGTAAATACTGAGACCGCTGGGCCATACCTAAAGTATGAACACCTCCAGTGAAGAGCCCTCACACCCTGCATTATTAAAATTCTCCAAGGTGACCGTATCCATGTTTATATGCACACATCTATTAAGGCTGATAGGCATTGCATGATAAATGCCACCCAACAGCATGTAGAATCATTACACTGCATTTAATAGATCCAAAAGGAAGGGCAGGTGGGTGACAATAATTTCCCTGCTGCATTATATAGATAATACATGTTTTAGGGCAAGACTTATCCATGTGTCCCTTTTTAGCCACTTGAGAACGAAGGACATACGTGGTACGTCCTCTTGTTTCAGTGCCGTGTGCAGAGGACATTCCATGTACGTCTTCGCACTCAACCTCCTCCCGCCCGACACTCACCTCTCCATCTGGGGTCCCATGCAGGTCTGACTTCCTTGATGTCAGACCTGTAGATGTATGCCACTTCCGGTGCATTGACCTCATCTCTCCAGGCGTGATGACTTCATTTGAGGCATCCCTCTGGCAAAGCCAGAAGAGCGCCTGAAAGGACCCCTTTGGACTCCTCTACCTACTGATCGGTAGGAGATTAAAGTAAAAGACTGCTGCAGCCTGCCCTTTCCATTGATGCCTCTTTAACCAATGACGTGCCGGATCGTGAATCTCTCTGGAACTTCTGGTTCCTCACCCTGCCCACTGACATAATCACGCATGGCTCGATGACATCAGCATGAGAATTAACCCTAGCTACCAAGGTTTTCCCCTATGGTGGAGATAGGGGGTCTTTTTGGACCCCCATATCTCCTGATCCATGGCAGATGGAGGTTAATGTTTAGTATCATTGGAAAGACCAGAGCATGACCTTTTCAAAGTATAAATGAAAAACTTTAAAATTAAAAAAATTAGTTTTTTGTATGTTAACCCTTTCGCTGCGGAGGACGCACTCAGCGCGTCCACCTGCAGGTACGTTCCTTGCGGTAGACGCGCTGAGTGCGTCCTCACTTTGGGGCCAGCGTTCGGCCGGGTTCCGACCGATCGCTGGCCCCTGCGGTGCGGCTGACATCCTCGATGTCAGCCCAGCACCCGGAACCGCCGCCGGAGTAATTAGGTGTCATCGCGGGGGCGCGATGGCACCTAATTCAGGCGCCCCCCCCCCGCATGTGCGGAGGAGGTGCCTGAAAGGGAGGGCGGAGGTCCTTCGGACCTCTCCCTCCCGATCGGCGGCGTGCAGGGGGTTAACCCAGGCACCGTTTGGAAGGGCACAGCCTGCCCTTCCAAATGGTACCTGGCATTAACCCCAGGGGGGTCGGATCACGAATCGGCGCTTTTTTGGTTCGTTAATGCAGCAATATTGTTCCCATTTCAATTATAATGTGAACAATAATGCTGCAGTAACGATTTTTGTATGCGGTGCGTTTGTTAAAAATCGTTACATTTTTTTGGGGGAAAATTACACGAGACCCCATCTCTAATTTTTTTAACAAGCGCACCCCATACAAAATATAACCGCAATTGCTCGCATGTTAAAATGTGAAAAAAAACACTTTACACGTTGTAAATTATTGAATTCATATTTTATTGCATTTTTTGTTATAATATACAGACAGGACATGACGTATACATATAATAATGACATATTATGAATCTGACGGAAAGAACGATATATAATATGTCTGGGTCATATACTAAAATAAGCCTTCAAAACACGTTTAAACATGATGAGCGAAATCGGTAAAAATGACCTCAGCACAGGGGCGGGAAATGCCTCAGCACCGAAAGGGTTAATACAGCACTATTATTCACATATCAATTATAATGTGAACAATGGTGCTGCACTATCTTTTGGGTTTTATGCTGGGGTCAGACGAATGCGCGTGCAGCCGCACTTAATCACGGCCGTAGTAACAGCAAATTACAGCCAATGACGGGCAATATACGAAGTACGGCTGCACAAAAGCGGCGTGTGTGCGTGATTAGGAGACGTCAGACGCTGCTGATGTCCAGCCAATATAACGTCCAGACGCAAAAAGTGTTTTATTAATGATCCGTACAAAATCACGGACGAACATGCGCATCGTATCACCGCTATCGCGTATTCCGTGAAAAAATACGTCCATTCCTTCGAACGCAGTTTTTCACAGACGACGTGAAAAATGCATTCATCTGACCCTAGCCTCAGCTAAAACCACATACTTTTATTTTTCTGAGAAATGAACGAGTTCCCAGTTCAAATTATTATTTTTTTAACAAGCGTACCCCATAGAATATATAACTGCAAAGGCTAAAATGATAAAAAGGCGGGGGGGGGGAAATAATCATGCATTACATTTACACGATTTGAAATTCACTTTTTTTTTTTTTTTTTTTGTTATAGCGTTCTGGCAGAGAATGATGTATACATAGAATAATGATATTCGAAGTCTGCTGAAATTTTTTTTTTATTTAGATTTATATTAAAATTAAAATTTGTCTGCGTCCTACAATAAATCGTGACTTCAAATCGCTTTTAAATGTGATGAGCAAAAACTGTAAAAATTAGCTCCGCACACAGGGGTGAAATAGCTCCGCAGTGAAGGTTAAACATGGTCCCCACAGTCACCCTAATAATCAACCCCTTACATACTATTGTAAGGGCAGAGGCTTGACCCCTGTGTAGTGTTGTGTGTATGGAACCCGGTGGCAAGCCGAAGGAGGAGACCAGAAGGGATATAATCAGTTGAACCTTTACTGGGTGGAACAAAATATAAGTCCAGAACAAATGGAATGCAGGATGTCTTTGACAAAGTAAAGTCCAGAACGGAGGGTTGTAGGGATAGATAACACAAGTTGTGATCTTTGGAAATAGTCCTGGGATAAAGGAATTAGACTGAAGACAGGATCTGGAACCGGTATCAGAGGTATTAAGGCAAGCCTGAAGATGGAACTGGTGCCGTGAAAGCAGGCCTGGAGGCGGAACTGGTGCCGTGGAAGCAGGACTGGAAGCGGAGCTGGTACTGTGGAAGCAGGACTGGAAGCGGAGCTGGTACTGTGGAAGCAGGACTGGAAGCGGAGCTGGTACCGTGGAAGCAGGACTGGAAGTCAGGATACTCTTGGAGCAATACGAAGGGGAACCACTGGAGAACGTGGTGGTGAACCACAGTATAACCTGGTTAATGAACTGGAGAAGGTGGCAGGTTTAAATAGGGTTCAGAGAATCATAAGAACACCGCTCACCTGGAGCTCGCAGGTGGAATTGGGATACCGGAGTACTTGATGGATTAATTGGTGGTGTACGAGGAGCTCCAGTGCAGGTGGAATGCAGTACCTTTACTTGACCAGCAGAGGGCGCCAGAGTACCTAGGTCTTCATGCTCTAGGATGGACGATCGCGCATGCGCGCTTGCCTTCTGTTCAGTTGGATCCCGGAGACGGCGTGGGACACATCCTGGCTCTCCTCCCTCGAGCTGAAGATCGGAATCAGGGAGCGACGCGCCACGAGGGACCTCAGGTGAGTCTGCCAGGCGTCCCAACATGGCGGCCGCGGTCCGACCGCGGCGTGGGGCATTACAACTATGAATAACACCCAGCATAAAATGTTTAGAATTAAGGAATCGATTAGGATATATGTGTATAAAGGATATAGATGGTCTCAAACTGGCATATATAAAGCAGCACGGTATACATATATATTTACAGAAGTTCGTAATGCGAGAAACGCGCAGCGGAAAAGAAAAATGAATATTAACCCCTTCGTTGTTGGAATGTGAGTCCCGTACAGGTTGTGTCCCCAAAAAGGTGTACATGTATGCGTGTGTTGGTACCCGGGTACAAGATTCAACTGGCCAGTGAATAATTTAATTTAAATGTGTCTTCGACTAGTCACGTTGGGGCCCTGTAGGTTTAGACAAACTTGCAGCGTGCTTTATTAGTTTACTGTGGCCGGGAAGGCCTCTCACCCATCCGCCAGATACTCTGCGCTCTGCTCGACCCAGGACGTCTCTCCACTTTACTTGACTGGGACTCTGTGCCACCGGATCTGCTTGTCTTGCTTGTCCGTTTCTGCCACAATATGCTCAGCTCACTGCCTGCACTCCCATTAGGTCATCTGCGGTCTCCTAACTCGGGGTCCTTCAGCTACTCTGTATCTGTATAAACTTATCAGCGGTGGATCGCTCGGTCTCTGGCAAGTAATGTGAACTGATCTCCAGCTCCGCAAGGCCGCACCTGCGCTCCGGCCTGGTCACGATCGTTGTCTGTCTCACGTGCGTCTTGCTCTCTTCGCTCCTCGGCGCGCTCTGCGCTTCCTCTGCACGAGGCTGCGGCTGTAAGTCTCTTCTTCCCACCCACTTCCTGTTCCCGGCGCAAAGCATGCTGGAAAATGTAGTCCCATTGTCTCTACATTGCGCTTGTCTCCCTCTGGTGGCCAAAAATAAGTACTACCGCAACAGTGTTTTAAACCAGCGCTACAATATCATAATAGAGCCTACTGCAACAGCAGCGACATTGCTGACCAGATCCATTACTATGATGTATGGGGCTAAGGGAACACCTGTGCTGCATTCCTTTCCATTGCCTGTTAATTTTGGGCAAGTACCTGTTTTTTGTGAGTTAGCACTAGGGATGGGCTGCCGGTTCGAATCAGTTCGTTGTTCGCATTGAACATCGGCTTTTCAAAAGTTCTTGAACTTTTCAGACCGTTCGCAAAAAGTTAAAAAAAAAATATATATTTTTTTTAAAAATGCTTAAATCTAAAAACTCTTTACTGCAGAATATTCTAAGCAACGGTTTATTAGATATTGGATTAAAACGGGAATATTTAACATTTAAGCCTATGGGATAAAACCTTTCTTGTTGCTAAAACATCAGGCAGATGAGGCCCTCTAATCAGGCACTGTAGAGGGCAGCCCGCCGGGGCCTCCCAAGGATCCCTTGAGGAGCATGTGGCCGTCGGATGACAGAGCTGCGACTGTGCGGGCAGGCCGGCCGGTTGCATGTGGCAGAGAGGTGGCTGGAGCAGGGAGGGAGCCACTGCACCTGTGGCCACGGCAGACCTCCCCCCCCCCCCCCCCCAACCAGGATCCAGGGAGTCTCCACTGACTGACCACCAGGCTAAGGTAAGGCGACACATTTCTAAAATTAAAAATAAAATCCGAGGACATTTAAAAATGTCCCAAGGAACATATAATAAAACACCTTTTCTTTTTTTTCTTTTCTAGTACTCCTCTGATTCCTGGATCCACCAACTGCAGCCTTCCGTCTCCCACGCTGTTAGACACTACATACACTGGCGCGCTGTGTGCAGCTTCTGAGAAGATGCGCTATTAGTGTAGAGGGAGCGATGCAAAATGTGCAGCCGGCTTCCTCGCTACACTAATAGCGGAGCTTCTCAGAAGCTGCACACAGCGCGCCGGTTAAAGCTAGCGTCAGACTGTAGAGGTGCTGCGCGGCAGTGTGAGGATTCATATTCTGCATTAATTATTCTTCTTGCAAATTTGGTTACTTAACCCGTTTGCATTTGGATTGTAATATTGTGGCGATCGGATGGCCCCCGGATGCATGGTGCCGCCAGCTGGCTGAATGCCAGGAGCTCTGGGGGCACCTGGCGCAGCTGTGAGTGATCAGGGGGCAGGGCGCGGCGTGATGACGTGGAGCCGCCGGGACCTTTAAATCAGGAGCGCACGCTTACCCCTCGCTTTCCCGTGGAGTTTCATTCCCCCATCGCTAGCTTACCGAATCAGTTTGCATACTTGTTACTTACCCTGCTTGTTCTGAGGACCTGATCTGTTGCCGGCTTTGCCTGCCATTTGACTATTCTCTCTGTATACTCCCTGCCTGTTCTGTTTGCCTCCTGTTGCTACTGGTGTGCGCTGATTCTCACCATATACAATAGCGCAGTACTTGTGCCTAAACGTTGCTGACCCGGTTTTGTTATACCAGACAGGGGCACAGAGCAAGAGTAGTCGTTATATCTGCTGGTGTTTGCTACAGATCCTGCCACCTAGAGTAGCGCAGTACAAGTGCCTAAACGTTGCTGACCCAGTTTTGTTAGAACTACACTCGCTCTGCGCCTCTGTCTGGTATATTCCGCTGCTTGTTACTGCTGGTACGCTTCCATCCTGCCATATACTATAGCACACTACAAACATATATTGATCTCAGTCTGTGGTGTATATTGTTGGTGCTTTCTCCCTGGCCTGTGTGGCTGCTAGAGGTTAGGTTTAGTGGTCCCGACCATCCTAAGGATCGGAGGGTTAGAGGTCTGTTACCAGGGATCCTGCCAGGTCCTGGGGAATTCTTACAAATATGCGGTGAACGCCGCAGCAAATGTTAATGCTCACGCATGTGAGCGTTAAGATCGTAATTTTTCCCATGGCTTCAAATCTCGTTTAAACATGAGCAAAAGAGGTAAAAATTAGCTCCGCGCACAGCGGTGAAATGGCTAAAAAAAAAAAACCTTTTTATTTTTTTAAATTTGTTTTTGTTTTTTTGTCCCCCAGGGCAGTACCTGGACCCCCCCCCATACACCTTTTTATGACCAATATCTTGCATATATGCCCTCTGGAGGGGACCTTTTAATTTTTGAGCCCCATTGACTTGCATTGCGTTCGAATCGTGTTCGAATTCGAACTTTTTCAAATGTTCGAATGCGAACCGAACACGTGGGGGGGGGGGTGTTTGGCCCATCCCTAGTTAGCACCAGGGTTGAGCATAAGGTAAAATTTTGTAAGCGTCCATCTAAAAATTGTCTACAATAGCGCAAGTGCTCTCTAGCGCTCTCCATGTTTAGTGTAGGATGCAGAAAGTACAGTAAGCTTGTGGTACGAATCGCTAGTAGCAACGTTTTAAGTGGTTCCCCGCTCCCCGTTTCTAGTGGGAGGCAAACGATCTGTTGGTCAGTCGCTAGACTCGCTTATCCAGGCATGAACGCAAAAACATGCTGATGCTTGGGTTAGCTCACACCAGGTGAAACTGGGTTTAATGTCCAACTGTCCATGGCAGCCACGTTCCTTGGTAACACTTACGTAAAAAGTAACTCTAATCCTAGTCCTAAAACGAGCAGAAATAGTAACCGTAGCTCTAAAAGTAAACCGTATCCTATTTTCTGAATATGAATTGCTTGAATTTTCTGAACAACATTTGGATTTGTCTAATACTTTATAATCTGAATAGGAAATATCAAAATCCGAAATTTCCCTCGGGTACCACTCTCCAGCCGGTGTGTCAATAATGAATGCCTGGACTCCAGGGTCGTTAAGACGAAATCTGTCCCGATTGTATTTGGAGGGGGGGGGGGAGAAATGTTGTTGAAGTGTCACTTTTTTATTTTTGACATTTCAATATTTCTGTACTAATTATCTAGTAGCTCATGACAGTCAGTCACCATAGCGACACAATTTTCTGATTATACATTTTTTTCTAATTCCCTGCCTTCTGATTGCAGTAAACTCCTCCTACGGTGGATTTTTGTATTTTATTTTTATTTTTTTATGACCACCACATTTTCCGCGAATTTAAATGATTATGGTGTCCAGAATCCCCATCTTTTTTTCCCCCTGATTTGCAAGATGACATCATTTAAGGAGTTTCTGGTACAACTAGCTGGTTCTAGGTCTCCTAAGGATGAATGCCTCAGACTCCGGAATCTGAAAAGCTACCAGTTGGCTGGATAACCAATTTTTGGCATCCTGTTCACAGAATGGTCAACAGAACCCCATGGACCTGGTCCATGCTGTTGGTTAGAGTAGCTCTAAAAAAGACATGGGACCTAGAGACGCCTCTTATGCCTCTTTTTTTAACTTAAAATGAACCAAGTGTTTTGTGCTATCCTTTTGGATGTTACCTCTCCCAGGTACTGGTTTAACCTGAGGCAGTATGGTAATCCGGCTGGGTGGAGTAGAGGTAACATCACTGCTCTCTAACCGTGGAGAGAGACTTGAGACACAGGTTTGAATCCCGTCAAGAGCACCTCTCCAGTGAGTGTCCTTGGGCAAGACACCGAATGGTACATACTCCCTACCCAGGACATACTTGAAAACGAGAGAAATCTCCATGTATCCTTCCTGGTAAAATACTTTCTCAAAAAAAGGAGGGGAAAAAAATCCTGGATGGAGAGAACTAGAGTTTGGACATCTTCACGTCTCCCATGATTTTTGGATGAAATTTCTTTTCTTGTTTTTAATGTACTGCTCGCCAGACCTGTTGAGGGCTCCCATGATCCAATAGCCTAAAACAGGGCTGTCAAACGTCGGCCCCCAAGATGTTTGATCAGCAACTCCCATGATTCTGGGAATTGTTGGCATAAATCTCTGGTGCTGTAGGTCTGCATAGACCCCAAAATGGACATCAGTATCTTTATGCAGTGACTCTGACCTGGCCAATTCCTCATCGTATTCAATACGGCGACAAAGTGATGTCATGTTTAAGCACACCTTTTGATAAGCTTAAAAGCCTTCTGGATAAAAAAAAATTAGGTCCTGTTCTTCTGCAAGGACCAAAAACCAATGTCACACGTCGGCTGCGGGGCAGGCTGGCATCAGCAGCTCGCGGCGGTACCAGTTGGCGAGGCGTACCTGTACGCCTCATCGGCCTTGACCCCCACCTGACGGGCAACTCCTGCCTGTCCTTAAGGAGTTAAGGATCCCCTTGGGGAAATGTTGACTGAATCCTGCAATCACTGAGCAGCAAATCATATCACCTGTGCTGCGCTTCAGATATCTGCAAACCTGGCCTGTTAGGGGGGACCTGAGGACCAGGGTTGGGATAAACTGCTATATATCTCCAAAGGAAAAGAAAGAGGCAAGTCTTCACGGACCTGTTTGCCATGTTGTCCTACCCACTTTCATATGAACTCTTTAATACCCTGGAATTTGACGATATGAAAAAGGAGTCGCTTAACCTCTCTGGTGGTGATCCAGAGTGTGTCTCGGGGTTAAATTTAACTGCTGAGAGCGGTAACCCTGAGACACACTCAGGTTGTATACCTTACCTCTCCGTGTGCTCCCGATGTCCCCAGCTGGCGATCGCGGCGTTTTACTTCCTGGATTCCATCTCGCGAGGAGGAAACCAGGAAGTAATGAGGCCGCCGTTCGCTGGAGGAGGCAGCTGGGGACATCGAGGGAGCGGTGATGTATCCAGCAGCATCCCGAGTGTTGCTCAGGGTTACCGCTTCCAACATAGGAATTTAACCTCGAGCCACACTCGGGAATACCGCTGGGGGGGGGGGGGGTAAAAATAAATTAGACAGTTTTCAGCACAGAATTTGCGGATTACCTGGGTGATCCTGACATTACCCAGGCGTCATTAACAGAAGTCCGAAGTGAAATGAAATTTCGGATTTTGCAGATTACCCAGATAAAATATCCAGAGGCCTCTGGGTACTTTGGTTTTCTGCTATAATATCACACTGATTGGACTCAAGGTTGGCTCACTCCTGGCTCCAATTAGTTCTTGGAGAAGTCATTAGGCTAGGGGTTCACATACGTTTTCCACCCTGCACTGTGAATGTTTACATGTTATGTTCAATAAACACATGAAAACATATAATGTTTGTGTTGTATTATTTTAAGCAGACTGTGTTTTTCAAATTGTTGTGACTTAGATGAAGATCAGAGCACATTTTATGACCAATTCATGCAAAACTCTAGGTAATCCCAAAGGGTTCACATACTTTTTCTTGCCGCTGTATATATCTATATATCCCTCCTGGAAAAGCCCGAGCTGGAGGAGGAAAAAAAAATTATATACATATATATATTTATTTATTTATTTGAAGTTTCTGACAAATGCCGCAAAAAAACAAACGCTACATAATCCTTTCACAGCGCCATCAGTTTATGCTGTAATTTGCACTTGTAAAGATTAGAGAATTGAACATAAAATTGAAAATCTACCTTTTTTTTTCCCCCTTAAGTCCTAGAAAAGGCGATTTATCTTGCACAAACATGCTCTCAAATGTGATATATTTACATATGTGGATTTAAATAAATTTGATAAATCCTATATTTATTGTGACTTAACAGGGAAATATATGATTGAACACCTAAATAGAAGTATTCTAGTGTGTGGGACCAAAGGGAACTCCGTTCCTTCTGCAAAAGTAGTGGCGGAACTGCGTTCCCATGCGTTCCCCCTGGACTTGACCCCTGAAGCCATGGCTCCCTACCCTGATCCTCAGGTCCCCCTAAACAGGTCAGGTTTGCAGAGATCTGAAGCACAGGTGATACGATTTGCTGCTCAGTGATCTCAGGATTAGGGATGAGCTGTTCGGGTTCGGACGGTTCGGAGTTCGGCCTGAACTTTGGCAGTTCGAAAGTTCGCAAACTTTGAATCTTTTGGGTGGGTTCGGTTCGGGGGGGTATAAAAAAAAAAAAAAATTTGGAAAAAAGGATAGAAAATGCTTAAAATACTAAAAATCTAGAAATAGACTCTTTACTGCAGAATATTATAAGCAACGGTTTATTAGATATTGAATTAAAAACTAATGTGTACGTGGAAAGATTCTCAACTCTAAATGACCTCTGTTCACAAACGGGCATAAGACCAGGTGTTTTTAGTCTGGTAATCAATTTGATACATTGCACACTATACTGAGGTACTGAGTGGGTGGGGTGTTGTCTGCTTTTGAGATTTGAGCATTAATTTCCCTCCTAAAACTTCCTAATATGCTGCATTTAACTGGTGTTTGGAAAAAATTCAAAATAACATCTAAAGCAATGTTATTTTTCACCTTGGGATTAAACATTCACAGGGTTATTCAGAGAGTGGTGAAAAGCGGGAGAATAACTGGAGAAGTGAAAATTCTAGGTCAAAATAGCCAAACCAGAAAAATTCTCCCATTTAACTTACTTTCCAAATTGGCTATTTGGTCTAGATTGTTCTCTTCTCCTGCCAGTTCTCCTGGCTTTTACCTCTCTCTCAGGGTTGTTCAGAGAAAGGTGAAAACCAGGAGAATGGCAGGAAAAGAACAATCTGGACCAAATAGCCAATTTGGAAAGTGAGATAAGGCTAGGGTCAGACTAACACATTTTTCATAGCGACCGTCAAAATGTGCGTCCGAACGCATTGCCGTATTTTTTTTCACAGAATGCGTGAAAACGGTCATACGATGCGCATTTTTGTGCGTGATTTTTTTTTTTTACGGATCCAAACCAGGAAACTTTGGGTGTCTGGACGTTATGTTGGCCGGACATGAGCAGGGTCTGACGACTCCAAATCACGCACACACGCCGCTAGTGGACGCAGTGCACTCTGTACGTCCGTACTAGCGGTTCTGCGTTCTCGAAAAAATGCGTTAATTTTCCACTTGCGTTGCGCAGCCGGACTTTCGTGCGACTGTACTTCATATATTGGCCGTCATTGCCCGTCATTTGCTGCTAGTGCGGCCGTGATTAAGTGCGCCTAAACGCACGTTAAAAATTCGCTAGTCTGACCCTAGCCTAAATGGGAGAATTTTTCTGGTTTGACTGGAGAATGGAAAATTCTAGGTCAAAATAGCCATTCTCCTGAGTTTCACCTTTCTCTGAATAACCCTGTCAGGGTTATTCAGAGAGCGGTGAAGAGCAGGAGAATGACTGGAGAATGGAAAATTCTAGATCAAAATAGCCAAAAAATCTTTTCACCGCCAAAAAATCAGTAAACTTTTTCTGCGTGTCCGAAAATGTCTCCTCTTTTCATACAGACTGCCGCCCCAAGCAGTTGTTTATGGATAGATTAAAGGAAAAGCATTTACCGTTATTTGAAATGTCATTTTTGGGTTTTTACATATTTCTATACATCCTAGAAATCTGCCACTTCACGGGCAGGTTATGGGGACCTCTTAGGCACGATATTTTCAGGAATTTTTCGTTTTTATTTTTAACCCTTATTTCATGGAAAACTCACTGTCCCTTTTTAAAAACGTTTTTTTTTTTTTGCTTTTTGTTCTTGTTTCCTGTCCCCCAGGGCACTACCCGGACCCCCATACACCTTTGAGGGCACTCTAAAAACCGAATTTTCAGCCCCATTGACTTGTATGGAGTTCGGGTTCGGATACGAACATTTGGGAAGGTTGGGTTCGGCTCCGAACCGAACTCAGGGAGTGTTCGGCTCCTCCCTACTCAGGATTCAGTCTGCATTTCCTCAAGGTGATACTTTAAAACCTGTCCTGTTAGTGGAACCTGAGGACCAGGGTTGGGAAACACTGGTCTAAAGTATTTGCTTTTAATAAATTTGAAGCAAAAAAGGGGTTTACAGGGACTGAATCTAAAAGGCATTTATAAAATCTAACCCATCTTTTACTAAAACCTGAATATAAACCCCGTACCCATCTGATTGGTCTAATCCTGTGCTTCTTTACATCTCCAGCCGGCAGGGTTTCTTCACGCGCTTAAACTGCCTTTTTTTAATTTTTCTGTTATGCACCCAATTGATGTAACTGTTTTAATGTTGTTCTTTTTCGTGTGCCCATTTGGCATAAAAAGAGGGGGGTACGATCCCGTTTTTAAATGTGTTTTTTTTTTTTTTTTATTCTTTAAAGCAGATCAGAAATTGCTTTTCGAAGCCTTGTTGGTGCAGCTGACTTTATAGTGTTTAAATACCACACATTAAGTAAAAGCATCCTTGCGTCTGTTAATTTGCGATCACATGCTCTTTTTGACATCGGTAAGGATTAGTTCTGTCTCTTGGCCAGCGGTGAGAAGAATATCCGAGCAGAACAGTCTCTGGGAACAAGATGGGTCAGACGAAAAACTCTTACCGAATTCTTATGTCCTGTTCGGCTGCATGTGGACATGTAATATTCCAGCTTTTGAGAAACGAAAAAATTCTATAATAAAATATAGTATATATTTGTATTTATTTCAATGTTTAAAATAAAATCTACATTAACACAAGATTCCTCCTAGATCCTTCCCTATTCAGGTACATGTGCAGTTACTGAAACTTGTAAACAATGTATCCTGGTTTTGTGTCGCTTCTTCCTTTCTTCATTCAAGCGAAAATCGAGTATGATGCGCAAACATGCACAGGGCCTGTCCAAAGGAGTGTCCCACATGTACATGGATGTTCTAGGACAGCGGGTAGCAACCCAGGCCCTGTTCTATGATAAAGTGAAACCCTGTTGTGCCCTGTAACCTGTCTGATCTCTTCAGTACACTGAATACTGGGCTCACAACACCTGCTGCACAAATTACACAGCCTACACTCCCTACACAGCCTACCCAATATGACCGCCTCCACCTGAAATGATATGGCTTTAAGTGTAGTTTGCTTAAGAGACAGTATTTATTTTAAAATGATTTGAGGAAAAGCAATTCTGGTTCAGAGATGTTAAATCCGCCAGTGATGTGCGGTGAGGTCAGTGGCTGGTGAGTCACTGGCTAGTATCAGAGCCAGATATACACAGATTATGTAGGTTCAGGTCCAGTTTTTTACCCCCCCAGGATCTTGCTGCTCTCGGCGCTCCCCAGGTTCTCTTGCTGCTCTCAGGGCTCCCCAGGTTCTCTTGCTGCTCCTCGGGGCTCTCTGGGATGTGCCTCGCCGCACTCCCCATGACTGACAGTCACATGACTGTCCTGTGTCAATCATTGCATGGGAGGCCAGCCTCCCATGGAGGCGTTTTTTGAAATAGTTTGAGACCAATGGTGCTTTCCCATTGGTTCAAGCTATTCAATTGTTCTCGGTGCTTCTCTGAGGCACTAAAGAGTGTAGATTCAGGAAGTGGGCAGCACCAGACAGGCACTGCAGACTGAATCTGAGGCTGAGACCTCGCTTGGCCAGCTTGAGCTTGCTCAATTAGCATAGCGTTCAACTACGCAAATTGTGTAGGCTCAGAGCAGGCTGCTGATGCTGTGTGATTCACACAGCAGCCGGTGAACTTTAAAAAAAAAAAAAAAAGTGCAGAGACGGAAGGCGATGGAGCAGGTGAGTATGAACTTTTTTAAATCTGCAAATTTTATTTTAATTGCACATATTTTAATAACCACTTAATGGAATGGCAGGTGAGGCCCTGCTGCTCCTGACTGCACGTCCCTGAAATTTACCCTTCAAAAGACCCTCCTGATCAGATGATTAGTGACTAATCTCAAATCGTAGACTTAAATAGCGGAATTTTAATTTAATAGTAAAATAAAATAAATAGGAAGAAAAAAAATATCTTGCAGCCTTACGCCAGTGTCAGACGAGTGCACTAGGTGCCCCCGTACTGACGTCGCTTCAGGCGCAATGGGGCTGGCCAGTCACTGTAGCACACGCACGACTTGCGCGCACAACAGCGTCCATGCAGCAGGCCTCTCCGTCAAAGCATTAGGACGCACATTGACGGAGCTGCAAAGTGTGATCCTCCATAGGAGGATCGACTCTTGCATGGCTGAGCGCACTAACTGCGTCCACTCTCACGGACGTTCCTTCCGCACTCCAATGACGCTTGTCTGACCCCAAATGACCTTTTGCTTCACAAACCCTATAATCTTACTGTTTTTTGGGGAGGGGGTGTTTAATTAGAAACTTGCATCCAAATGTTTGTAAAACAGAAGTTTTCATTTGTTTCTACTTGTTACCTTGATTGATAAACTTCTGAAACTTGTATTTTTTTAATAGTGACTAACTTTTTAAGTGTGTGTGTGTCCTTTTTTTTTTCTTAAAGATTTCTAGATGTTCCTCCTCGGGAGTAATGTCTGATTTAAGTTTTAGATCGGCTCTGAACTCTCATTGACTTCAATAATACCTTGCCCAATTATTTTCCCAACCGCTGCTTCAGATTTTATTGAATTGTTATGCTGAGAAACAAAGTCTCTCCGCTGCCTGGGTTTATCTATTAGCACATTGATTTATTAAAGGTAATAATACCTGTTAGGCTGACTACTCCCCAGCAGGCGGATAACCGTTTACCATCTTGTAACGGTGTTCCTTTTGACTCGTGATTTAAGAAAAAAAAAATATGTCTTCCTACTGTTGCTCCAAACTTCCTTGATATACACAATTTTTTTCCTTCCTCGGTTAAATAGTGTTTATTTTATTTTTTTACGTGCCACCTCCCAGGGTGGTGGATTAGAACTTTGGAAGTACAGTTGTGTTCGAAATTATTCAACCCCCAATGCTGTAAAGGGTTTTAGGGAATTTAGTGTACATTTGTAATTGTATTCAGAATGAAATCCTACAAGGACTTTTTAAAGAACCATATGCAACTAAAATGACATCAATTGGTTTTGTAATACAGTAGTAAATGTTTCTTTTGTGAATTCTTCATTGACACAATTATTCAACCCCTTAAAGACTACCACTCTGAAGAACAGAGGTTCATTCAAGTGTTTTCAATCAGGTATTGAAAACACCTGTGGATGTCATGGAGCAGCAATAAAGCATAATAAGCACCAATTAGGCAGCTTTAAAATGACTGTGATACTCAGCTCCTTCTAGACATTTACTGGTGTGGTTACAAACATGGTGAAGTCAAGAGAATGGTCCAGGAAGACAAGAGAAGAGGTGATTACTCTTCACAGGAAGGGCAATGGCTATAAGAAGATTGCAAAGATGTTAAACATACCAAGAGACCATAAGAAGCATCATTCGCAAATTCAAGGCAAAGGGCACTGTTGAAACGCTACCTGGTCGTGGCAGAAAGAAGATGCTGACTTCGACTGCTGTGCGCTACCTGAAGCGTAGAGTGGAGAAAAGTCCCCGTGTGACTGCTGAGGAACTGAGAAAAGATTTGTCAGATGTGGGTACTGAAGTTTCAGCTCAGACAATACGGCGTACACTGCGTAATGAAGGCCTCCATGCCAGAACTCCCAGGCGCACCCCCTTGCTGTCTCCAAAGAATAAGAAGAGTTGACTGCAGTATGCCAAAAGTCATGTGGACAAACCATAGAAGTTTTGGGATAGTGTTCTGTGGACTGATGAAACAAAATTAGAACTGTTTGGGCCCATGGATCAACGCTATGTTTGGAGGAGGAAGAACAAGGCCTAAGAAGAAAAGAACACCTTGCCTACTGTGAAGCATGGCGGGGGGTCAATCATGCTTTGGGGCTGTTTTGCTTCTGCAGGTACAGGGAAGCTTCAGCGTGTGCAAGGTACCATGAATTCTCTTCAGTACCAGGAGATATTGGATGACAATGTGATGCAGTCCGTCACAAACCTGAGGCTTGGGAGACATTGGACCTTTCAACAGGACCATGATCCCAAGCATACCTCCAAGTCCACTAGAGCATGGTTGCAGATTAAAGGCTGGAACATTTTGGAGTGGCCATCGCAGTCAACTGACTTTAAGTCCCACCAGAGGTTCTCAATCGGATTTAAGAAAGCCGTTGCAGTGCGCAAGCCTAAGAATGTGACTGAACTGGAGGCTTTTGCCCATGACGAATGGGCGAAGATACCCGTAGATCGCTGCAAGACACTTGTGTCAAGTTATGCTTCACGTTTAAAAGCTGTTAGTACAACATCCTTTTACAGTTATAAGTACTAAGATTGAATGTCACTTGGGGGTTGAATAAAACTGATAATGATGTGAGCACAGAAAAGACATTTGTGGTTATTTCATTATAAATGTTATATTTGTCTGACCTACACGTGCCTCTTTGATTTAATTGTAAGCAAGATGACTGAATGATCAAAATCAATGTCAAACTGGCCAAAACACTCAATTTCAGTGGGGGTTGAATAATTTTGAACACAACTGTAGTTGGTGTCTTGATGAATTGATCTGTGACATGTTGCACCCTATTCTTTCTACAGTGATAGGAGTGTAAAAACAGATTTAAATACAGTAATCCCATCCTGTTGTGGGGTGGTTATTTACTATTTCTCTTCATTTTACCGGCCAATTTTTGGTTGCCTTTGTAAATATTTTTATTTTTTTTTTTTTTAAAAAAAAGCTTGTGATTAGCAATTTGAGAGTAAGGTTGAGGTCATTTTTTTTTTTCTTTTTAAAACCTATAGGAGCGCTGCAAGATAATTTGTTCCGTCTCTCCATGCTGGGGGAAAAAACTAAACGCATCTTAATTGTCATGAAAATCAATATTCGCGTCGATAGGACGATTTGAAAGGGAATAGTATATCTCCAAATGGATTTCTCTTCTGGAGGTGTCTTTGTAGAATTAGTGAAAGCGCTCAACGAATCAAAAACATGCAAAATTAAGTTATCTTTTCGAGAGAAGTCGGCAAAATCCCAATATTGTTTGAAAAATGTAGAGAAACTCTTCTAGAATTTTTAAAATCTTGCATACTTTTCCTATACAACTTGAGGTTAATCCGTGTTCCTGTCGTTGAAGATGCCCTGTTTATCTATTCCTGGTTTATAGTAGTGGGTTGTTTTTTGGGGATATATAGTAGTCCCTTTTTTGGGTAGATACAATAAAGGTATGTTTGATCAACTAGCTGAAGTGGAGAGCTAAGGTACACTCTTCCCCCCCCCCCCAACATTTTGGGTCTGATCACTTCCTTAACGCTGGGGCTCACATAAATCAGCGTTAGTGCTAGGTTAATGGAGGTGATACAGGCGAATCGGTATTAGTGCTTTTTAGCACGCGCTCACTGTACTTTGCACCATGTTAAGCATAGGGAGCGCAAAGAGTAATTAGCATTAGGCTCAAATAGACTAACTAAAAAAGTTTGCTACAGCTTAGAACTCATAGAAACATAGGTTCTTATCTGCTGACATTTTCTTTTGGCCCATCTAGTCTGCCCAATTACATGGATACTTTACCTGGATTTATCTTTTGTTTAGGATAGCCTTATGCCTATCCCATGCCTGCTTAAATTCAATTACTGTTTTGGCCTCAACCACTTCAACTGGAAGGCTGTTCCATGTATCCACCACCCTCTCAGTAAAATAATGCTTCCTGATGTTACTTTTAAACCTTTGCCCCTCTAATCTAAGACTATGTCCTCTTGTTTTGTTACTTTGTTTCCTTTTAAATATATTCCCTTCCTCTACCTTGTGGATTCTCTTTACGTATTTAAATGTTTCTATCATATCTCCTCTGTCTCGTCTTTTTTCCAAGCTGTACATGTTAAGATCATTAAGCCTTTCCTGGTAACTTTTCTCCTTCAAGCCGTACACCATTTTAGTAGCCCTTCTCTGAACTCTCTCTAAGATGTCTATATCCTTCTGGAGATACGGTCTCCAGTACTGCACACAGTACTCCAAGTGAGGTCTCACCAGTGCTCTGTACAGTGGCATGAGCACTTCCCTTTTCCTACTGCTAATACCTCTCCCTACACAACCAAGCATTCTGCCAGCATTCTCGTGCCAACTGATCCCGCTTCTGCAAAATCAGTTGGCAGCAGCTGGAACCCCCCCCCCCCCAAACAAATCAAATACTCACCTCTCATTCCAAGGCTAGAATGGAAGCCCAATCTGCCGCTTCTGGCCGCTGGGGGAAGAAAGTCCCCAGTCTCCTCCCCCGATCAATCTGCTGACCTGCAAGAAGCGAAATCCTGACGGTCATGTGACCCAGCAGGAGTCGTCCTTGTGAAATGGGGGTACTAAGGGGAGATTTGCGCTGAGGTTCTCATGGTGGTCAGTATGCCACACCTCCATTGACTGGACCTTCACAATATGCGTTGTGATTACTGATAGTGCTCAAGTCATTTCTGCGTCTTTTGGTGGGACTCTCATCCATCATGTGACCATTGCTGGAATATGCGTCAAAACCGGTGCTTCATTCGGGTTCTGCAGGCACTCGGGTTGCCTCGTGGCAAATTTTAATGGATTCCGTTAGTACAACATTTCGGCTGAGTAAATCGCCAAAAAGGGCCCTATGGCCGGTGTCAAGGCAGAGGAGAATCCAGGATGACCCGGTCGTTGGGCGATAGGTATTTTCATATGGGGAATCTGCATGTGTACATCAATTTATAGATTACTTTTATTTATTTTTTCTTTGTCAAAAAAAGCTAAAACAAGTGGCAATACACCGCCTAATGAGAGCTTTTCCATGATTTCAAGTATATTCATGACCTTCTGTAAGGCAAATACATAATTTACATAAGCACCTTGACCCAAATTAATTCGAAGACCTGTCCAGAAAGGGAAAGTCTTGTCACTGTTAGTATTCACAAAGTTGATTATTTTTTTTTTTTCTTGTGAAGCACACTATGAGGTGACTCAAAATGTAGACTTCTTTGGATGTTTGTTTGGAAATGCCCCCCCCCAATTGCATTTCATCCTTGACCCCCCCCCCTAAACTTTAGAGGTCATTCACTGACCCTCTAAGTGCAATTTCAGGCAATTCTTCTATTCACAAAGTGGTCAATTCACCAAATACAGGTGGAATGACAGTGAAATATGATGCAGTTCGGCCGCGTAGAAACTGTACCCTTGGCAACTATCAACTCGTCTATTCAGACTGCCGAATTACACCGCAAATTTCTGTGAAATTTACCTGATTTGTCAGGGTTTCAATTCAACTGGTTTAAACGGGCGAATCCCATAGGTTTCAATGTAACCTTTTATTTTTGTTTTTTAACCTCCCTGGCGGTCTGTTTTTTTGTTTTTTACATTTTTATGTCAAAAAGCGTTATATTTCCCCCCCCCCCCCAGCGGTATCCCAGCGGGGTTAAATTCCTATGTTGGAAGCGGTAACCTCTCCCTCGATGTCCCCGCAAAGTCCTCCGGCGATCGTGACCTCATACTTCCTGGTTCCATGCTCGCAAGAAGGAATCCAGGAAGTATGAGGTCGCGATCGCCGGAGGAGACTGCAGTGATTGAGGGAGCGGTGATGTATCCAGCCCGAGTGTCTCAGGGTTACCGCTCTCAGTGGTGAAATTTAACCCCGAGACACACTCGGGAAAACCGTCAGACAGGTTGAAGACTGTTAAATAATTTTATTTTGTAACCGACCTTTTTATTTTTTATTATTCTGTAAACCCTATTCTAGTCTTTTTGTTAGTTGGATTTTTTTTTAACTACCTTTTTTTGCTATTTAAGCTTCAATTTGAATAGGAATCCCCCGCCCCCCCCTTCCCCCCCCCCCCCAATTCGGCAGTTTTTGCCATTGTTGGATAACTGCTTCGGCTTGTGGCAAAATTGTAGCCATTTGCAAAATAGTGAATTTACTTTTAGCGAAATTAAACCACTGAAGTGATTCGAAATGCAAAGCACTGAAATTGCGTTCAACTTCTGTGCTTCGTGAATAGACCCCTTTTATGTATTGTAATTTTTTTTTTAACTAGCTGCGAATTTTTATATTTTTTTATATAGCGCCGCATATTCACACAACGCTGTACAAGATTAGTGTACAAGGAGTTGATACATTAGAATACCACACACGTATTTTGTGAGGTAGGTGCATTCACATTGTTAGGTGTCTTGCCCAGGGACACTCGCTGGTGGCATCTTCTGAGTGGGATTGGGTTGTCTTTCCATGATTGTAGAGCAGTGACCTGGTGGTTAGGTTGAATCCGCTTCTCGGAAAGTCGAGACATCTCCACAGTTGTATTGGAGGGATGTGCTGAACGGGATTTTGACTTGTTTCTCCACGGTTGAAGGGTAGAGACGTTACCACTGGACTCCACAGCCAATATTGTGTGGTGGGCAAGTTTGTACCATTGGGTGTCTTGCCCAAGGACACTTACAGGAGAGGTGCTCTGGCCGGGATTCGAACCTGGGTCTTCACGTCTATAAAGCAGTGATGTTACCTCTACTCCACCCAACCGGTAATACTCATACCATTATTCAGTGTGTGTCAGGAACATGTGTAAGCATCAAAGTTCTCTTAAAAAAAAAATTATTTTCCAGTAACAGATTTGTTTGGAAAAGCAATAAAGAGCCAATAAGCAAACAGACACATTAAACATACTCCATAGAAAGTCCAGGGCTCGTAGCGCAGACATATATACAGGTAGTAGCAAGCTGTCATCTTGTCCCTACAAACACAACACACGTATAACCTCAAACCCACCGTAAAGTAACCCAAACCTCAGAAGAATAGGCCCCATTCTTAAAACTTAGACATTATTTTGCCGGTGAATTTGTTTTCACACTTGCAATCATCTCGTAATAATTAGTCTGTGTCACTGCCCTTTCTCAATGGCTTCTGAAATGTGACTGGTAGCCCTTGCATCAAACGGCACTTCCTGACAGCTGACACATGTGCAGCGAAATGTATTCCCCGCAGGGCGAAGCGAAATAAACACTCGTAGACCGCCGAGCGACTTGAGTATTTTCCAACTGATACAGCAGAAAAGAAGGATTTTCTTGCTTTCGACTCATAGCTTTCTTCAAAGTTTCTATGACCGTCTGAATCTATGAACCATTTGTAACGCTGTTATAGCGGTCACTGTAACAGAGGTTAGGATCTGCCATCTGGATAATGCTACATGGGCTGACTTGTGTGTATTATGGAAATAAAATCTATAACATTGGTCCCCCTATGAACAATGAGGAGGCTGTTGCCCAATCATATTTATTTATCTTACTACATGGGTAAATTACATAATGAGGTCATCGTGCCGGAGTCCTTTGTAAAAGTCTTCATGACTGTTGACTTTCCAGGACTATTATTATTATTTCTTATTATTTAAACCTATTCTAACAAATCCCACATTGTGCCTCTAGCCAGTGATGTGCGTAGGAGAATAAAGGGTTAGGTATGGCATACAAGTGGAATATGCTTGGTGAATTCTCACCAACACGGACCATGCACTTTCCGTCATTTTTAATCATAACCTTTTAATTTAGAAACGGCAATTTAAGAATGTTACATTTCATTGGAGATTCCCATGGCGCATCAGCCGTCTCGATACACAACCAAATGACTTCATCTGAACTCCATTAGACGGCTATCGATTTTAGTATGTGAATGTGTTATATGTAGCGTGTCGATCTGGAGACCTTTCTTCTGTGTAAACCAACTCGTAAGTTATTTAAGTGTATTTACAGACAGGGGGTTATTCATAAAGCACCAAAATTGCCACCGACTTTCACCGTATCTGTTATTTTGAGACCACTAGGCTATTCATTAAGGCAGCTGTATTTTTGCGACGTATTTTTTTTTTTTTTTTTTTTTGAGAAAGTATTTTACCAGGAAGGATACATTGAGATTTCTCTTGTTTTCAAGTATGTCCTGGGTGGCGAGTATGTACCGTTAGGTGTCTTGCCCAAGGACACTTACTGGAGAGGTTGCTCGCTGGGATCGAACCCATGACTCCACAGGCTCTCTCCATGCAGAGCAGTGATGTTACCTCTACTCCACCCAGCCGGTACAATTCATTGGTGTTCGGTGGCACCGGCATTGTTCCATAAAGAACTAATGAATTGCCTATTAACAAAATGCTGTATTGCAACCTGATTTCAGTTTGACCGGTTTAAATCGGCAAATCCAATATGTGAAATGACAGGAACAAGTAACGACATACATTTTTAACAAAAAGGTTTTCTAAAAAAGAATCTTCCTGTAAAGCTTCCTAAAAAGGAAAATTATCAAAATCTCTATAGATTTATTTTAATGGATTTTAAAGACGTGTTTTTGTATTATCAGTTCGGTGGAATTCACCTAGATGACCAATTCGGTGCTTTTTGGCAACTTTTGTTAACTGCTTCACTGACTTAATTTTCATCACAAACTTTATTTATTTATAAAGGATTTTACCAGGAAGGATACATTGAGATTTCTCTCGTTTTCAAGTATGTCCTGGGTTCGAGAACATTGAGTGGTTACAGAAATACAAAATAGTAAAAATGCAAGATATTAACAAAAGACCAAATATACAGATTAACAGAAAAATAAATATGTAGGAAATAGTCATGTTACATGTTTACAGGTGCATTCTGTATTGAGGTATGTTAATAGGGAAGTCTTAAGGGACTTTAGACTGGTGGCAGATTTGATGGTGTCTGGGAGGTTATTCCATATTTGCGGTGCTCTGTAGGAAAATGAGGATCGAGCCATTTTCTTTTTGTATTGCGGTATTGCAAGTAAGGTGCTGGTCCTTGATCTGAGGTTATAGGATGAGGGAACTGCCGGGGGAAGCAGCATATTCAGGTAGGGTGGTAGCTTCCCAGAAAAGCTCTTAAACACCAGGTTCGAAAGGTGAAGGGTGCGTCTAGAGTCCAGTGATGGCCAGTTTAGTTCTTTTAACATGTCACAATGGTGGGTCATGTAGTTACATTGTAGCACGAAGCGACAGAATGAGTTATACAATGTAGTAAGTTTCTGGAGGTGTGTTTGTGGGGCGGCTGCATATACTACATCTCCGTATTCAATGGCTGGCATAAGCATTTGCTGTACAATCTGCTTTCTTACCGCGGGGCTCAGGCAGGATTTGTTTCTGTACAGGGCACCTAGTTTGGGGTAGAGTTTAGATGAGTTTTTCGATGTGGGGGCCAAAAGATAGATTTGGGTCTAACCACATACCTAGGTATTTGAGAGAAGTGACTGTGGTCGTGTGCCATTTGATTTTTGTCCCAACACATAGATGGGGTGTTTGCAATTTGTGTAGTTTAGGTGCGGTTCCAAAGAGCATTGTAACAGTTTTGTCAGTATTTAGAAAAAGTTTGTTATTTGCGATCCACTTTTCTACCCCTGTGAATTGTTCTTGCAGCACTGCCTCCAGCATGGTGACTATTTGGTAAATGGTGGTTGCACTGTATTTTCACCAAAATGGAATTGCCAAATTGTGACGAAATTGCCCTAATTGAGTACAATTTAGGTGCTTTGTGAATAGACCCACCCCCCCCCGAGATGGAGGAGGTGTGTGTGTGTGTGTGTGTGTGTGTGTGTGTGTGTGTGTCGTCGTCCCCAAAAAGTCACGCCTTCTAATACTTGGTTGGAAGGCCTTTTGCTTTGATTATGGCACTCATTTGCTGTGACATTGCATGAGCTCTTTCCCATTGAAAGTTGTGTTAATTTTTGGCCAAGATTTTGTATAAATGATGGGAGTATCTTAACCATATTTGAAATTAATGTAATTGGTTGTTATGGCAATAGGTCCATTAAATATCCCTCTGAATCCCATTCTGTAGGACAAAACTGCAGCCACTATACTCCCCAGGATTCCAGTATACAGATCCTTTCACTGTATCCAACCCACCACTCTAAATTAATTTCCATATATTTTTTCTTTACTATAGTTTAGTAGTTACAAATATTAAGAGTGTTGGTGCTTTTGGTGTTTTTGGAAAACCAGACATTGGAGAAGCCCTTTGTCAGTGTGCGGGGTTTGCAGGTATGAGTTCTTGATGCAGCATTAATCGATTAGAGCCAGACAGGTTGTAGGCAATGAGGGTTTGTTGGCTAGCACAGGGACAAGGCGAAAACAAACATAGGAGATGGTGTTGAATACAGTGGATGGCTGGACAGTAGATGATGATGATGCACAGGACAGAGAAGCGATGAGAGCTGGACACACAGCTAGGTGGAAAGCACATCAACAAGGCTGGGCACCAGATACACCGGACCGTGACAAAGCGTGCACATACAGGTCACAAGGAAACTCACAAGTGGGGACTAGAGACACCAGTGGCAGAGGAGGCAGAGGGCATGGTTAGAGACTAGGTTGGATACACGGTGGATTGCAAGGCTAGGTTGGATACTTCATGCTAGGTTGGATAGACGGAGGGTGGCGAGGCTAGGCTGGATACATTGTGGGTTTGCTCGGCTAGGCTGGATACATGGTGGGTTTGCTCGGCAAGGCTGGATTCATGGTGCAGGGATACTGGTGAACAGGTTCCAGAGACCACTGTTGTACTTCAATGTTGAAGCTCTGAATTCAGGGAGTTACTCCCTTTTAGGAAGTCGGGAGGCAGCCCTCATGACCACACCTGTGGAAGAAGAGGTTAGAGATCCTGGTCTGGTGGAATAGCAAAAAAGGGGGCTGCTTGAGTCAGTTGCACAGGCCTTCCTGGAATTTTGCTGCGCCCCTCTAGCTTCATAAGGGTGTTAGGAATCCAGCAATTTACTTGGGCACAGTGCCATAGATTGGTGTGAAATTATCAGATGGGTTACCTGTCCGATTAAAAGGATGTATTCGTTTGCGCTATAAAAATTAAAGCCTGATAATGTGCAACTTGCTGCAGCCATACAGACTAGTCGGGCCCCAGCACTGTGACAAGTTCAGTACACAGTGAAGCGGAGAAAAGCACACTGCCCAATCTACAAAATATCTCATGCATAGAATGTACTCCACTAACGGTCATTTTATAAAGTGGATAACGCGACTGTCTACGAAGTTAATTTGTAAAAACACACCCAGTCATCACAGTATTTACAGTGATTTTAATAAAGCCATGTTTTTGTTTTATAGCCAGCTATGGATCCAATCCAATATGCAAAGGTTGCCTTGCCTGTTCGAAAGACAATGGATGCATCCGATGCCAACCTAAGCTGTTCTTCTTTCTGCGACGAGAAGGCATGAGGCAATATGGGGAGTGTCTGCATTCCTGCCCCTCTGGCTACTATGGACTCCGCGCTCCAGACATGAACAGATGTTCAAGTAAGTAGAGTTGATTTTGTGTTATGTTTTTTGTTTTGGGGTTTTGTTTACCTTTTTTATTGAGCACTTTATGCATTGGCTTTAAACTGATTAATTGCATTTTCAAATTTGTTTTACAAACCTTTTGATAATACCTTTTATTATTTTATCTTTTTTTTTTATTTTTATTTTTTGCAATAAAATTATATATATTTCCTGTTGGTTCTATTGGGTTAAAATCTAAGCAGGTGATGAAAATGCTGGTTGAGTATCCTTTATCCAAAATACTTGACCAGAAGTGTTCTGGACATCAGGTTTTCTCGCGTTTGGAATATTTGCATAGAATGAGATGTCTTGGATGGGAGCCAAGTCTAAAGACAAAATTCATTTGTTTTATGTACACAGTCTGAGGGTCATCGTATATGATATTTTTAATAGAGATGCACCAAAACTAGTATCGGTATTGGTGGAAATGCCCCGATACTCAGAAGTCGGCGCTGGGCTGGCTTGCCTGTATCTGAAGGGCTGGGGGAGCTTGCAGAATGCATTAAAAGAATTTGGCCAGCGTTCCCCCTCCAGCTGGCAGCATTACGGAGTGGCCGCCGGGCTGTGACGCTGCCTCCTGCCGAGATCTCGTGGGAGCACGTCACTTCACTGCGGCTGCTCGGTAACACGTCCAGCCAGAGGGCAACGCTTGTAGGCTAGGGTCAGACGAGCGCATTCTGTGCGTCTGTGCACAACGGACGTACTTTCTGACTGACGACGCGGTAGTGGCCACAGTCAGTTTTTGTGACTGTTTTTTTATGACTGTAGAAAGGAAAATAAATTAATATGAAAAACATTTTGTTCGTCAAAAATGCTGGACGTATAAATGCAGTCCGTCTGACTACGTCCCATCACTCACACACAACTATGCGGACGTTGTGGACGCAGCGCACTCTGTGCGTCCGTTCTAGCGGATTTACGTTCTTGCCTAATTTGCGTCTGTTTGCCGCGTCCTTTGTGTGTCTGCACTTCTGTGCGGACGTACTTCATGTGTGGGCCTCTATTGATCATGATTGTATGCTACCACTGACGTTAACATGTGCGGCAACACGGACGTGAACACTGCGCTCGTCTGACCCAAGCCTAAATGCATCTGGCCAGCTGCCTCAGCGTCTGCATGTGAGTATGTCTGGTCCGAGGTCTGCATGTATACATATATCTGAGATGAGGTGTTCTCAGGCTGTGCAGTGGGTAAATGGGGTGTGTGGCCATACATTTCAATATTAACATAAACTGGACAGACATTTAGAAAAATCCTAAATTAATTTTTGGAAAGCCGTCAAATGACTTCAAAGTATCAGTACTCGGTGAGTGCCTGGGGAAAAAAAGTGTCGGTACTTTG
Source organism: Leptobrachium leishanense (assembly GCA_009667805.1). Lineage (NCBI taxonomy): Eukaryota > Metazoa > Chordata > Amphibia > Anura > Megophryidae > Leptobrachium > Leptobrachium leishanense. The sequence goes on along the minus strand of CM019067.1, from coordinate 52,950,590 downwards.
TGGTATCGCTGTAACCCTAATTTTGTCCCCATCACATGAGATCAGGTTTGGAATTTTCCACCAAGATACTCTTAACCTCCCTGGCGGTTTTCCCGAGTGTGGCTCGGTGTTACATTTCACTGCTGAAAGCGGTAACCCCGAGCCACACTCCCTCGCTGTCCTCGCAGACTGCTCCAGCGATCGCGGCATTTTGCTTCCTCGTTCCCTTCTAGCGAGAAGGGATCCAGGAAGTATGAGGATCGTCGGAGAGACTGCAGGGACAGCGAGGGAGCGCAGGGAGAGGTGATGTATCCAGCGGCATCCAGAATGTGGCTCGGTTAACGCTTCCAGCATAGGAATTTAACCCTGAGCCACACTCCCTATACCGCTAGGGGATACAAAAAAAAAATCGTAACGATCAGAATCGCAACGGCAGGGAGGTTAACCTGTATGTCTGTAAATATTGGATATGTACTTTGTTCTGGTGCTTTTTCTATAGACTCTTGCTTTCATAATCGTCTGCTGAAACCGGTTGATTACGTATTTGGGGATCAATAATATTATAAATATTGGCACCATTTGAAAAAGTTCTAGGACCTCCTCACGATACCAAACCGGTAAAAGCATTCTTTTCGGTAAGAATAGGAAAACCTATTTCATTCGAACATGTTGATTCATTGATTTGCCTTTTAGGTTGTTTCTTCCAAACCCGACGAAGACTGTGTAATAGTTCTAAATTATTTAGATTTATATTTTCGATCTATCCTGTGGGCTCCAGAAGACTTTTCCCATCCTTCTGCTGTCAGATCCCTAAATGGAGTGTTTATTTAATGTGGTTTACATGATCTGTAAACCCCTTTTTAGACCTCTCCTTGCTGACCATTCATACACTGCGTAAAGGACTCTTTATTTTTTGTCTGCAACGTTTTTGTGATCTCAACAAACTACGATCACGATATTGAGCCGGAGGACAATATGTTCTTTATGCCGATTCTGCTTTGACCAGACGAATGCTTGTTTTTGTTTTCTCATGGGAGCAGGCTCCTTCGTGAAAGTGTCACTAAACTATATGACCCCATGATGAAGTGTAACTTCTTGTTGACCTCTGCGCGGCATGTCCATTTTATTTATTTTTTTTAGTTCTGGCTTTGTGAATGATATATATTTATTAAGAGCTCGTGCCGCTTTTACTTCCAAGGGTACACGTGGGTTGGATTGCTTGGCATACCATAGTGCCACTTCGTGAAGAGTTCGTCTTATTAAGCTGTATACGTCTTGTAAAAATTGTCCGAATTTTTTTTTTTTTTTCTAGGTGGTAATCTTACTGCCAGCTGGCATCACACATCTTTTCTTTAAAATACTTAAAAAAAAAAAGAAAAAAAAAATTAGCTTCAAGAGCAATATATTTTGTCCTTTTTTAAAACAAATTCCTTAATTTCCCACACTGTATAAAATATGAAAACGCCGTTACTCATTAATAATTAAAATAATAAAAATATATATTTAAGGGTACAAGCCATTGCCAGAAATCTCAGACGGAGTAGTAAAAAAAGAAAAAAAGTCTTTATGTCAATTTAGTTCAGTCATCTTAGCGGATTCTCTTTGAAGTGACTACGATTTTGGCATAGCTGACTAATCCAACCTTGTTAAAGACGTCGCGTTACAACATCATTTTATATAATTTCTTGCAAATTGTCTATTCCTCATCCAGGTTTCCATTCTGCACAGGTTAATCCTCGATGTGACCTCCGTACAAATTATTGCTATTAATCTTGGTGTGAGGTTGTGCTCTTGAATGCCTTGCGTGTCTGGAGCCGGTCACCTCTCTTATTTTGATTCTGATAAAGCGCTTCATTTCGCTGGATACATTTTACAAACGTCTTCAACAAAGAAAAAGAGATCAGGTTTCCCAATAATATAAATGTTGTTACGTGTTGAAGAGATAAATGGTCAAATTCTTGTCAAATGGATGGTTTCTCTCAATGTGATTGAAGTAGAATTAAAAACAAAAAACACAAGTCCTATTGAGAAATTGTACCGGTTGAGTTAATCCTTGTTTCTTTTCGAAAGGAATGCATAAAAGGCCGACACTTAATGAAATAAACCTTTAACTATCGTCAATATTGCAGTGCCAACGAATGTTGGCGTTTCTCAAAACTATATTCTTGTGAGGCTGGTTCATGGTATCTCTGGGACGAGCTACAGACTAACCTGAGACGCAGGACCAAGTAGCCCTTCACCAAAGTCTTGTAGGGGGTAAAAGGGGAAAACAGAACCAGGCAAAGCCTGGACGCTAGACCTACTGCAACACAGGTTTAGAGGTAGACAGCCAAATCCAGGTCAAACACCGTGAATCAGAGCGAGGGATGGCAACAAAAGGGCACTTAAGGGTCAGCAGAATGGAAACCATGGAAGGGCAGTGAGAAGTTGAGGTTTTAAATAGGGCTCCCGTCCTGTGATTGGTGGACTGGATCACATGGTGTCTGGGAGAGCCATCACAGATGTGGTGACGTCACGCATACGACGTGCCACTGGTGGCTTAAAGACCCTAAAGCCATCGGTACGCACGCATAGGAGAGCACACAGGGCTTGGGAGCTGCACAGAGGAGCGCCAGACAGGGAGCCAGCAAGGAGCAGTGCCTGGGTCTGCCAATACCAGCATGACGTCTGACCATTCCAAACCGCAACATGAGAAGCTTCAATGTGCAGTGCAGCTTTAAGAAACAGTGGCAGATGCCGGCACTGCAATGCCTGAGATATTTACCTGTATTCTCTCAATGTTGGCAAATTCCGAGGCTTGGTGGAGAACTCCTATTAAAGGAACATTCTTCTCATCTGACCAACTTCTCTTTGTAACCTGACCAGGATGTGTAGAGTCCTTTCAACTCCCTGTAAGCCATTTTGCTTAAAACTCTGAATAGTTTCCTCCACCCTTCCAGTGTCTCCAGGATTTTGAATTTCCCGGCTGCCAGTTACTAGATCAGTCATTAGTGATGCATGCGCAGGATCTAGAACTTGTGTGCAAGTCCTGAGCTATGCGTAATTTACAGATCCTGGGCTACACAAGCTGCGTAGCAAAGCTGCAGGGACTTCTGGATTCAGACACCCCTGAGCTGAAGGAGGAGCTGTTTGCGCAGAGGGACAAAGTTGTGTAAAATCACAAAAAAAATAATTGTAGCTATAAAAAATAATGGGGCAGTTTCTGCTGCCAGCGTCTGCACAATTTAATAGATTATCCCTTTTTAAGTCTTAACCCTCATAGGAATATGTACTTATTCTTGGTGTTTATAGATCTGGAAAGTATTGGCTGCAAAGGATTCCAGCCATATCTATTTTCCGGGATCTACAATCAACTTGTAAAGAAATTTGAGTCGGATCAGTTACTCGTAAATACTATTGGATCTATGAAATCTTTTTGTGTCTTGCATTGCCTGTGTCATAGACTATTCATTAACATGGTGAAGTACAATTTTATTTATTTATAAAGGATTTTACCAGGAAGAATACATTAAGATTTCTCTCGTTTTCAAGTATGTCCTGGGTTCAAGAACATTGAAGTGTTACAGAAATATAAAATAGTAAAATGCAAGATATTAAAAACATCACGAATATACAGATTAACAGAAAATAAATATGTAGGAAATATAGTCACTAGGTTACATGTTTACAGGTGCATTCTGTATATAGTCACTATGTTACATGTTTACAGGTGCATTCTGTATTGAGGTATGTTAGTAAGGAGCTCTTGAGTGACTTAAGACTGGGGGAAGATTTGATGGTGTCTGGGAGGTTATTCCATAATTGTGGTGCTCTGTAGGAAAATGAGGATTGAGACACTGTCTTTATGTATCGTGGTATTGCAAGTAAGGTGCTGGTCCTGGATCGGAGGTTATAGGATGAGGGAGCTGCTGGGGGAAGCAGTCTATTCAGGTAGGGTGGCAGCTTCCCAGAAATGCTCTTAAACAATGTTGGGATAACTATCGGGACCACGACCTCTGCTGGATCTTCACATGACTATCCCATGGGGTGGTGATGGCCATAAATCCAGAGATTCTTTGACATCATTGCCTCGATGTCGAACTCTTGAGGTTATTCACTAACCTCTGATTTGCACTGAATGGTGAATTGCACTGTTCGGTGCAATTTTGGGTCCATTCATATATTCACTAGGCTGTCACTTTACCAAATACAGGCAAAATACGATGTAATTTCGTGGCACCAAAATTGTCCCATAGAAGAATATCGTGTCTCCTGCTGACAGAACACAGACTTGCACCAGTGTTTCAATTAAACAGGTTTTAAACAGGTGAATCCCATAGGTTTTAATGTAAATTAGAATTTTATGTATGTGTGCGTTTGTTTTTTTTTTGTTTTTTTTATTAAGACCATTTATTTTTTTTCGTGCAAAAATCCTTTTTAATTTTTAGCCGACATTTGGTGTTTTTCTTTTAAAGACCTTTTTAATATTTTTATCATTTCTTTATTTCTTAAAGGACTTTTATTATTATTTGGACATATTTTTACAAAATTCTTTATTTTAAGCTCCCATTAGAATACTTTATTTATTTTTCTTCCACAGTTCGGTGGAATTTGGCAGTTTTTCGCCGACCTCTGATAACTTCTGTGGCTCTAATTTCGGCAAAATACAGTGACCATTTGCTAAGTAGTGAATTCATCGTAATTTTCGAGCGAGATGGAATCGCCAAAATTGCACGCATTTTCGGTACTTTGAATAGGGATGAGCTGTTTGGTTCGATCTGTTCGGAGTTCGATTCGAACAGCGCCCGTTTGCATGTTCGCGAACTCCGAACATTTCCGCATGTTCGCCCACAATGCACTACAATGGACCACAATGCACTTTTTCCACTGGCCTGAAGCTTGTAATTGGCTACAGCCTGCACCTGACCACAGTTTAGGTGCAAGACTATGCCAATCACGGCTCCGGGTCCTGATTGGGCAAATTTTGCCCAATCATGGGCTCACAGAGCTAAGTCCTGCAGCACACTATATAAGGCGTCCCTTGCAGCCCCAGCATGTGTTTTTTGAGAGATTGTTGTGTTAGTGTGTGTTCTCCCTGCCAGTCTGCCACCAGCTATTGGGGGGGTCTCATTTCTACAAAATATCTGGGAATTGTGGTAATCTTTGTGTTCTCACTGCCACCCATCAGGGGGTCTCACTGATTTTATAGGAGGTTTCTGGGAATTGTAATTTGTGTCTTGTCACTGGCTGCCAGCTATCAGGGTGTCTCACTGAGTAATACCAGAGTTCTGGAAATCTTTAATCTTTATACCAGAGTTGAATCAGAGTTCTGTATATCTTTAATCTATAGATCACTCACCATGTCAGAAAGACCAAAAAGGACAGGCAGACGCTCCCAGACACAGATAAGAGGGCAAGCAGCCTCTGTGTCGGGAGGCTGTGCCTCTGGTCGTCGTGGACGTGGTGCATCCTCTGCAGGGGCACGCTTGTCCTTTCTAACTGCTGCTGGCCGTCTTAAGCAGCAGCAACATACAGAGGATTTGGTGGATTGGCTAACCAGGCCATCCTCATCCTCCGAGTCCTCTGCCAGCCAGACTTCTAGTGCTTTACAGTCCACCTCAGCTGCCAAAGCATCTAATGCAGCCTCCATGTCCACAGCTACTCCTGCCGTAGCCTCACGATCACACACGGAGGAGTCAGCTGAATTGTTTGACTACAATGACAGTGACATGCTTCTTGAGGATGCGCAGCAACTACAGTGCTCTGATTCAATCTCTGTTGAGGAAGGGAGTATAATGAACCTAGAGGAAGGGGGTGCCAGTGATGACACACAAATGTCACTCATGTTGCCCCAGCAGCTGCAGCATACTGCCAAGTTGGCTCCAGTGACGAGGAGATAGGGGATGATGACAATGATGATGTCACTGACTCCACCTGGGTGCCTGATCGAATAGAGGAGTCAAGTGAGGAGGAGGAGGCACAACATCCTCTATGACCAACTGTAGCACTAGCCAGTCCAAGGCATCAGATCTCAGAGCTGCTCAGGTGCAGAGCGCTGTTGTCTCAAAGCACACATCCAGAAACTCTGCTGTCTGGGAGTTCTTTTAAGAAATGTGCAGCAGACCACACCATTGCTATTTGTAATCTATGTCAGATGAGGATCAAGCGTGGGAAAGACACACTGGACGCTTGGGTACCACGTGCTTGAGGCGACATATGACCACCTGCCACGCATCCCATTGGCGCAACACTTTGCGTAGGTCTTCCTCACCTGTTTCTACCCCCACTATGTGTCCTGCCATGTCATTGACTCCAACCTCCACTGACAGGGATGATGCTACAGTAATGGATGTACCGGGTCCTTCCTCACAATGTGACCGCATCCCATCAGCTGAAGATTTACGCAGTCAGATTACGTTGCCCCAGCTGCTGCAGCGTAAGAAAAAATATAGTCCCAACCATCCCCAAGCACCGTGTCTAAATGCCAGCTTAGCAAAATTACATGCATTGCAGCTGCTGCCTTTCCAGCTGGTGGACTCTGCTTCCTTCTGTGAATTTGCTGAATGTGCTGTACCACCGTGGCAGGTTCCAAAATGCCATTTCTTTTCACGGAAGGCCATTCCAGCATGTGGAAGACCAATGTTATGGTTGGTTCATCCACCACGCCTCCAGAAAGCTGCTTGTATGAGGTCTGTCTGCTCCACCACCACCTCTCCCTCTTCCTCCTCCTCCTTCTCTGTCTCTGGCGAAGTGGTAGTTAAACCGATGCGTGACAGGGGCTACGCAATGGCTCAAGCAAAAAGCTGTCCTACTGTGCTGGAGCTGGTTTGTTTAGGGGACAGGAGCCACACCGGGCCAGAAATTCTGTCAGCTCTGCAGGGGCAGGTGCAGAGAAGGTTAACACCACGACAGCTTCAGCTGGGAATGGTCGTCTGTGATAATGGCAGCAACCTTCTCTCCGCCCTACGCCAGGGTAAGTTGACACCTGTACCATGCCTAGCACACATCCTAAATCTGGTGGTACAGCATTTCCTAACCAGGTACCCAGGGCTGGCAGAGCTTTTCAGCCAGGTGGCCAGAAAAGTCTGCAGCCACTTCAGACGGTCATTCCCAGCAAGTGTTCGCCTGGCAGAAATTCAAAGAGAATTCCACCTTCCCACAAACCGACTGATCTGTGACATGACCACCAGGTGGAACTCGACATTAGCAATGCTGTAGCATCTGCACAAGCAGCAGAGGGCCATAAATGAGTACCTGTGTGAGTATGGCACAAGGACAGGTTCAGCTCAACTTGTTCCCCCCCCCCCCGCAGTGGCTGATCAAGGATGCATGCACTGTACTGTCACCATTTGAGGAGGCAACGAGGATGGTGAGCAGGGACGGTGCACTGTCCCTGCTCACCATCCTCGTTGCCTCCTCAAATGGTGACAGTACAGTGCATGCATCCTTGATCAGCCACTGCAGGGGGGGAACAAGTGACACAATTCCTTTAGTGTTCCTGCTGGAGCGAACTCTGTGGGGAATTATAGATATGGCACTAGAGGCAGAGCAGCAGGAGGAAGAGGAGGCCTTCCCTAGCTCTCAAGGCCCCAGTCTTTATGCAGACAGCATTCCTGCTGGTCCTCAGATCAGACAGGAGGAGGAATATTTAAGTAGTGGGGGCATTGAAGGGAGGGATTCCTTTTTTGTGTGCCCAGAAACACAAGGACTAGTACGTGGCTGGGAGGAGGAAGTGCACGATGGGGTCATCCTCATTGACCAGGACGACTCGGAAGCTAATGCCACCTCCAAACTACGCTGCATGGGTTCCCTTATCCTGCAAAGCCTGCTAAAGGACCCCAGGATTCGTGCTATCAAGGAGAGGGATCATTACTGGTTGGCAAGCCTTCTTGATCCACGATACAAGGGTAAAGTTGCAGAGCTCATCCTGCCCTCAGATCGAGGACAGGATGAAAAAACCTGAAGATCTAAAGCGACACTTGTGTAACACCTTTCCAGGCACTGGTAGGTTACCAAGTGATGACACAGGTGCTTCTGAGGCTGCGGTTGATCAGAGGAAGAGCGGTGAATGGGGCCGCTTGACTGATGCCTTTTCCATTTTTTTTAGTCCACGACGCCCAGGAACATCAAATGTAGGCACCCATTGCCAGCGTCTTCACCGTATGGTGCAGGACTACCTAGGGCAGACCTGGATACCTTTCCAGCAGATGATCCACTGGCTTACTGGGTGTTGAGATTGGATCACTGGCCAGAACTTAGCCAATATGCTATGCAGCTACTAGGTTGCCCTTCATCCAGCGTGCTTTCCGAAAGGACGTTCAGTGCCGCTGGAGGTTTTGTCACAGACAAAAGAGTGCGTCTGTCCACCGACTCTGTAGACCGGCTGACATTTATAAAAATGAATCAGTCCTGGATCAGCAGCTATCAATCCCCTGATGCTGACGTAACGGACTAGATCGGGGATCTCTTCTGCATTCACAAAACCTCCACCACTGCACTCTTCCACAATACCACGAAGGGGTTACGGTGTGGTTACGGTGTGAATGCACTTGCTGCCACCAAAGGCACAATATTTGGGTGCACTGCCACTGATGCCTATATTACCAGATTCATATCATTTTAATACTGGACCGCAGGGTCCAACCCTGCACTCTTCCACAATACCACAGAGGGGTTACGGTGTGACGGCACTGTTGCTGCCACCAAAGGCCCAATATTAAAGCACCTATTGTTACTTTCATCCAAAGCCTGCATAAGTTTCACCATAAGTTAGCCAAAAAATAACTAAACTTGTTCTGCGTGTCCTAAAACGTCTCCTCTTTTCATACAGGCTGCCGCCCCAAGCAGTTGTTTATGAATAGATTAAAGGAAAACCATTTACCGTCACTTGAAATGACATTTTTTTTTTTTAATTGTTTCTATACATCCCTCAAATCCGCCACTTCACGGGCAGGTTATGGGGATCTCCTAGGCACGATATTTGAAGGAAATTTTTCGTTTTTATTTTAACGCTTATTTCATGGAAAACTCACTGTTCCTTTTAAAAACGATTTTTTTTTTAAAACTTTTTGTCCTGGTTTCCTGTCCCCCAAGGGCACTACCCGGACCCCCATACACCTTTTATGGCAAATATCTTGCATATATGCCCTCTTGGAGGGCACTCTAAAATTTGAACTTTCGAGTCCCATTGACTTGCATTGAGTTCGGTTCGTGTTCGTGTTCGAACTCGAACTTTTGAAATTGTTCGAATGCAAACCGAACACAGGTGTTCGACTCATCCCTATTTGTGAATAGACTCTTTGGATCTCAGGATGTTGTTATCTACTCATACATGACCAGAGTACTCATCGGAATAGTGAAGTTGTATCAAAATCTTAACTTCCTAAAAGCCTACAATATTGGCTCCGCTTTGACATTCTCAGTCTGTTGTGTTGATCAGTTTCAATCTGGCAGTATAATACGACCGCGCTTCTCCTTCCCCTGCTATCTGGAAATGTATTGCATAGACCTATGCGGATGACTGCAGTGTTTGTACGGGCACACGTGCCTTGCGAATTGTACATGACATAATTTATCCTCTCCTGATTGATATTTCTGCGAAAAATGCACTTTAAAATGAGATTATCTGGAATCGATGTTCTTAGTCATTGTGGTTCAAGCTTCAGTTCAAGCTTCAATTAAACTGCCCGCTGTGGATACAGAGAATTTATAATGGCTGTCAAATAAACCAGACGTAGAATTTTGACAAAAGGCAATCACTTATTGCTTAGACCACAGTCGAACCGTACAATCCTATTGTTTGTTTAAGAAATGATGATTTTTAAAAGGAAAGCCTCTTGGTCTGTGCTATGATCGCATCACATCCAATAGAGGATGAAGTCATTACAAAGTAGTACAGAACATTGAGTGTTTGGGCACCATGACATACCTGTGCAGCAAACTAACGATACAATGTTTCGGTATTCCTATGTATCAAGCAATTTTGTGTTTTTTATAAACGTTATTTGTGCCATAGGATACCCCCCCCCCCCAAAGCTTTCGGAGATGCTGGGTACTGCATCTGAATTTGATCTATTGAGTTTTGGTACCCTGTAAATCAGGGCTCCTAGATGTTTACCCTGCACTCCTCGCTTTATTAGGAACAAATCTTTTGCCGGGCTCCCATAAAAAGCAATTCCTAAGGTTTCTTTCTGGCTCCTACGGTTTTATATAAATTAAATGAGCCTTATTTACGGAATCACGATTGTGATGTAATGAGGCGTTTATGGTGGCCCCATACTCACGTGCGTCTTTCCTTTTATATGGGGCTCAATTTAATTCTGCCCGATAACCAAAAAACACCTTTCTTGCCTTTCAGCTAATTTTTATTTCTGGAGATTCAAATGAAAGCAGTCCGGCATCTTGATTTCTGATAAGAAAACTATAAATTTATAGCTGAGAAAGCAGATATTCACTTTCTAATGGAAATAGTGATACAATTAGTATTTGTTGATATCTGAAACGATATCAAATGCCCATAGCTGTCAACAAATGGATTTTTCAGACAGGGAAAAAACTGAAAATCAACATGGATAGCTTCAATTTAACTGTTTAATTTATCAAACGAGACCTAACCTAACAATGTTTAGGGTTTGGGTTACTAGCAGTGATTTAATTGGATACTCCTTTTATGTAAATAAAAAGGCCCCTTGATTTTTTTTTATTTTTTTTTTATCAAATATCTTTGCAGTTTTTCTTTTTCATAAAAAAAAAAATTGCACAAAACCTTTTTTTCCTACTTTAATATGTCTTCAAAATATCTAACAGAATTAAATTGAGCCCGTAGTTTGTTTTTAATGGTTCAGAACTTCACAAAGGGGACACGAGACTTATTCTGCTTCCCTAAGCAAAGCTGTGAGGCGTGGGTGCTTTAGACTAGCCAAGTCTGTATTTGACCAGTACTCACACGATGAAGTTCAGCAGATAGCTTCAACTCAGCAAAACTGACACGTAGAAAGATGAATCCAGTTGAAGAGTTTAATGATCAGACTGACAATCTTTAATAGTGTACAGCAATGCAGGTAAAAATACATTAGTTTTATCCAGCAGTCAGCACAGAATGGCTGCTATGTAACCAGGAAGTCCCTTAGAACAAGACACTGAAAAAAGGGATGGAACTAGTTGGATGCAGCAAGCTAAGGAAACCCAGCAGGGACAAAATCGCTATGAAATCAATAGCATGTAAGCAGCATAGGCAGATTCAACACAGAACAGAAAAATATAGAAGAAATCCTAAATCATGGGGCATGACAAGACTACATAGACACTTATTCTAATTCCGATATCATCTATCACTGTAATGTCACTGTAACTTATTGTCACTTATCCCTCTATAAATCACGACGCAAATCCCTTTTTAGACCGTCCCTTTCTACCCCTCCGATCCTTATGTGGTCGGTAATCTGGCTACTTCTAGGGACACAAACACACATAAAGAAAAAAACACTGGATATATCTATGAGGCTATACGCGCCGGTCCACCTTACCGGCACCTCATCGCCAGCCGCCCTTTAATTTTTGACAGCTCCGGTATCAGACTCTCAGTCAGAATCCAGAGCTGTCTCATCGGCGGAGGGGCAGATCCAGCGGCCACCGCATTCTTTCCTTCAACGAGCGGCCGCGTGCATGGATATCTGCTGCTCGCCTGGGATCCCTCCTCCAGCCAGCTGCGATCGAGATTGCGGAGTTCATGTGAACTCCACAATCTCGCGAGATCACGGCTGGCTGGAGGAGGGATCCCAGGTGAGCAGCAGATATCCAAGCAGGCGGCCGCTCGTTAAAGGAAAGAACGCGGCGGCTGCTGGATCTGCCACTTCACAAGGACTTGGAGGGGCTTGACAGAGGTGAGCTGGGGGCAATATATCCATGTGAGCTGGTGTGGGGCAATATATCCATGGTGTGAGCTGGTGTGGGGCAATATATCCATGGTTTGAGCTGGTGTGGGGCAATATTTCCATGGTGTGAGCTGGTGTGGGGCAGTATATCCATGGTGTGAGCTGGTGTGGGGCAATATATCCATGGTGTGAGCTGGTGTGGGGCAGTATATCCATGGTGTGAGCTGGTGTGGGGCAATATATCCATGGTGTGAGCTGGTGTGGGGCAATATATCCATGGTGTGAGCTGGTGTGGGGCAATATATCCATGGTGTGAGCTGGTGTGGGGCAGTATATCCATGGTGTGAGCTGGTGTGGGGCAATATATCCATGGTGTGAGCTGGTGTGGGGCAATATATCCATGGTGTGAGCTGGTGTGGGGCAATATATCCATGGTGTGAGCTGGTGTGGGGCAGTATATCCATGGTGTGAGCTGGTGTGGGGCAATATATCCATGGTGTGAGCTGGTGTGGGGCAGTGTATCCATGGTGTGAGCTGGTGTGGGGCAGTATATCCATGGTGTGAGCTGGTGTGGGGCAATATATCCATGGTGTGAGCTGGTGTGGGGCAGTGTATCCATGGTGTGAGCTGGTGTGGGGCATATATCCATGGTGTGAGCTGGTGTGGGGCAGTGTATCCATGGTGTGAGCTGGTGTGGGGCAGTGTATCCATGGTGTGAGCTGGTGTGGGGCAGTATATCCAGTGTGGATAAAGGAGTATTTTTTAGTTCACTAAAATCATCATAATGTTTTTCCCTGGGCGTGCGAGTACCCCCACCTATTTTTCCAGAAAAAAAGCACTGGATATATCTATATCTCTTTATGAGGAATACACAGGATAGGGTTAAATGGAGGCAGCCTAGATATATAATATAAAGCAACACCGGAAATATCAGGATTACTAGAAATGGGCACCCAAGGGGTGGTAGCAGACTCACTTAGTTGTCAGGAACGCCAAAAACTGGTACACAGAGGTGGTTCTCATACAAGCCAAATCACTTAGCGATAGAGTGGTCAGAGATAGCCAAAACTGGTACTCAGAGGAGGTTCTCATACAAGCAGAGTCAAAACTGTTGAACTGAACAAATGCACAATGAGTCAGTGAATCGCACAACAGATCACGCAGCACCGAGGGAAGGAACTCCATGACGGCGCGATGAGCTGGATCGCACTGACTGCATTTAAGCACGGCGGGTCCACATCATCATACCGTGCCCCGCCTCCTGGCCACCCACGCGAGCTCCGGAAGTCGGCGCAACTCCTGGCACCTGGCTGGTCAATAGGGGTGCCGGGGCCCCCTCTGAACCTCAGACGCTTATCTGCTAATCACTAATGTGAACGTGTTGACTGCACGGAAACCGCGTCCATCCAACTTACGCCATTGACATCGGCAGCTTGTAACCCTTTAATATTTAGATATGTGCTGTTCGCTAAACATCGCCCTCAAAAAATATAGGATCTAATGCGCTCAGCCAGAAACCTGTTGCTGTTTAACTGGCTTTTACTGGAAAGGTACTTGCTACACATTGGGTTCAACTGGGTGACCACTTGGCAAAATGTTTCAATATCTGCACTATAGAAGAGCCACATCCTGGCCAGTGTTAGCCGAGCTCACCTCAACATGGAAACACAAACTCTGCTTTTAACCCTTACACTGCAAAGTGCTTTTTTGTTAACAAAAAATATATATTGGCATAACCTATGAAATATGGGATGCGCAATTAACACTTAAAGGGACACTCTAGGCAACATGACCACCTAAGCTTTTTTAGGTGGTCATGATGCCCAGAGTATGCCGCCCTCTGTCCCCCCTCCCTCCGCTCAGCGGTTCAGCTGTAAATGCTGAAAACAGCTGAGAGAGGCGGAGAACTTTACTCCGCCCTCCCAGCTGTCAGTCAGCAGAGCGGGAATCCTATTTCCCTCTTCTGCCGACTTTTGCCGAGTAGGAGACGTCATCGCACTTTCAGCGCAATGACGTCTCCAACTCACCGCCGAAGCTGGCGGCTCCCTCTGAGGGTTAGTGTTGCGCGCATCCTCTTGCGCGCAACACTAATACTCAGAGGGAGCCAGGAGGAAGCCTGCCGATTGGCTGGCTTACGTGAGAGGCGCGCATGCGCGCTTCTCACATAAACCAGAAGGCAAGAAGGATGGGAGCGGAAGAGGAGGGAGGTGAGTATGGAAAAAAAAAAGACGCCGCTGGAAACAAGAGGATTTTAGGGTAAGTATTACAGTTACAAAAAAAAACAAAAAAAAGAACAATTTATTAAGGGAGTAGGGATAGATTAAGGTTAAACGGGGGGGGGGAGTGATTTTTTAATTAGTGTCCCTTTTAAGTGTATGGTAAATTGGTAATATTCATAAACTGTTATTCTGAGTTAAGATTTAAATCTATTAACTGCTCTTTTTTGATTCCCCCCCCCCCAATGTATTCGGATATCCTTTACAGGAATACTGCAGGGATGAAATGTTCTATACTCCAGATGGCATACCTTATCGGCATACATGCAGAAATAGCCCTTGTGTCAAACACCGTAAACGTGATAAAGACAGATGATGATAATAATAAAAAGGTCAGATCTCCTAATTAGAGATTAGCAATGCAGCTTCCATCTGTGCCTGTGTATGGGGATTACAGGAACACCTTGTATCTGTATGGTTTTCAGCAATTCTAATCCCCCTGAATTTTATGTCTGTACTGCAGTGAGTGACCCCAGAGGAATTCTTCTAACCAGGAAGCATAAATTATTCTTGTGTTTAGAAAGCTATGCAAATGGTGTTTTACACGTTTTGGTAGTAAAAGGGTTAAAGAGACTAAAATTTGAACCAAAAAAAAATAATGGAGATTAACCATTAGCCCTTGCTGGTGTCCAAACCATGCTGACATACAGGGCTATTCAGAAAGCGGTGAAAACCTTGAATAACTGGAGAAGTGAAAACTCTAGCAGGGTTGTTCAGAGAGCGGTGAAAAGCAGGAGAATGGCTGGAGAATGGAAAATTCTAGGTCAAAATGGCCAAACCAGAAAAATTCTCCCATTTATCTCACTTTCCAAATTGGCTATTTGGTCTAGATTGTTCATTCTCTCATTCTTCTCAATTCTCAAGGTTTTCACCTCTCTGAATAGCCCGGATAGTTTTTGAAATTTCTTCAACACAGGAGCCTGGAGGAGAGGGATGGACTGCTGTCACAGTGAACACCTAAATATGGGCCCCGATTACATCCTTATCACATCCCGATCGTTAACGGGTTCAAAAATCTGTTTGCTCTCCCCATGTTATTACCGATGCGCTAAGTATAGGGAGTGCAGAGTAATTGGCGTTAGGATCACAAAGTCCTACCGCTAATTACACACTGCGGCAGATAACTGAAATGTTAGCCAACGCTCGAAGCTAGTGCTAACTGATTGCGCTCCTGCAGAATCGGTCAGCACCAGCTGGAACCCCACCCCAAAAATCAGATACTTCCCCACTCATCCCGGGGTGAGAATGACGGTCCGATCCTCCATTTCTGGCTGCCGGGAGCAGAGTGAGACTGCAGACAAATAGTCACCAGTCTCCCTTTGCGATCACTCCAGCCCTGCACGATCTCGCGAAAGTGAAATCACATGGCCCGGAAGCAGAAGCCTCCACGAGTCCTATGGATTTCAGGAAGTGATACTCTCGGTGGCACATTAGCTCTGCCGCGAGTATTCCAGAGCTTAGCGGCTGTTACGGGGCAGGCTTTTGTAAAACAGATGCTAAGGGGAAATTTGCGAGTGGAAATCTTTCCTTTTAGTGTCCCCGTTTTTAGTGAGCGGCACATGATGGTGCCTTAAGTCTCATGCGTTTTATGGTTCTTTTAATGAGTAGATCCCATGGAATTCCTGTTTGTTTAAAGCCATGAATTCTGAATGTTTTGAAGCGTGTTTGTAGAAAGGTGCATTTCTCGCCTCTCTTCCTCTTGCTGGGTTTTTGTATTTATTATCCCGGTGTTACAGGATTACAGCTAAGGAGATTTTTGTTTTTAAATGGTGCCCATATATTTTCCTATTGAACATAACTGCTTTCTTTAAGAGGGGGGTAAAAAAAGCTTTACAATCTTGGAGGGAGCCTTGGGGAATTTTGCAAATGATTATTTCAGAAGTTCCTATATTGCTCCGACTCAATGAGACAGGAATGATTTATACCGTTGACCAAAAGGGCTGGTATTGTTAACCGAAAAATGAGTTCCAAATGCTCCGTCCTGTAACTCCACATGTCTGGTGATAGTTTGCATAAATGCTGAATATAAAGTTACAAAAATTGAACCTCAGATTACCTATAATATACCTGATTTATAAAGTGTTTCCATTCTACTTCCAGGTTTAAATTTATTTTGTCATGTTTACTTTTGCCCCTTTTTCTTTTTTTCTTCTATGACACGAAAATTTTATGTACTGTACTAATACCTGTATTTTTTTTTTTTTTTTTTAACGTGAAAATTTTATGTATTTCATATGGGGCAATAAAAGCAAAACGTGTGTAATCTATTATGTATGTGTATAGATCTCGTATTTTTTCCCTTCAATTCAAACCAGAAATGCAGTAGGTGACTTCAACTCTATCATGTATCGCCGCCATGTTGACATAGTAACCTCGATTTAACATGACGTACCCATTCGTGAATTTATCAGTGTTCTTTTTATGGCAGCCAGCACGATCAGTAACTTGATCAACTATGTATAATAGGATTTTATTTTGCAGTAATGACTTCTCCTATCCTTTTTTACTGCATTAAGTCTAATCAACACAATATAATTTTATAGATGTGGTTACGACCGGGTTGGGGGGGAGAGAGGCAATAGCAGCATTAATAATATAAGCTTGCGTGTTGGAATGCCATTAAGCATAGGGGATTTTATGAAGACTGAATTGTATAGGAACAGGAGCATCGTGGTTATGAGTGACTAGAGGCATTAAAAGCAAAAAAAAATCTTGGCTAGAACCGACATGATGCGCGCGTAATCAGAAATCTGAGCATTCTTTTGGAATACGTTTACATGCTACTTGGTTACAGTCTGGTTATTGGTGAATTCTATCATCCTTTAGGTTCAATACAAGATCTGCATTCTACGTCCCGGGTGTGACACATGTATGATTCTTAGGAAGCAGTAAGAAATTGTAGAGGACATGTACGTGCGTTAGGTGGAAATGTCTTGCATATACTTATGTGGAATAACCCAGAAATTTAGGAGCCAGAAGTAAAATTCTAGGAGCATGGAAATTGTCGAGGTCTGAGATGCCTGTGTATTCTTAATGATCGTTACACGTGTTAGTTGGAAGTGCAATTCAAAAAATTGTAATCCAATCACCTCCCACTGGCATCTGTCTCCGTTGCTGCTGATGGGACTTGGAGTTATTCAGAGGGATTCGAAATGTCGCCGAAATGTAACCGGACACTGAATTTCAGCGTACGAGGACCTTTTGGGGCTATTCGGCTATTCCGAGAGCAGGCAGTTCGCCAAATTCTGGCGAATTGCCCGCACGTACAGTTCCTATTCGAAGGCATTGAAATTCCCCATAGAGAAGCAATGGTTAATCTATTTAGAGACCACGAGCAGCAGGGAAAAGTTGGCGAAATGCCCTGCTGTTCGGTGCTTTCATTTGGCAGGTTTATTCAGGCGAATCCCATAGGCTTCAATGTTAAAAATATTCACGTTTTTATGCAATATCTAATAAACAGTTTATTTTATTCTGCAGTAAAAAGTCTTTTTTTATAGATTTTTGTTTAGGATCTGTTTTGGGATTTTGCCGGCAACATTTTTTTTTTCCTTCAATCATATTTTCTTATTTCTGTAACAGACCTTTTTATTATCATTCATAGGATCTTCTATGTAAATTCCAGGCATTTTTGTTAAGTAGTTTTTTTGCAAACTGTTTAAATTTTGAAACTTTCAAGCATACATTCTTTTTTTTTTTTTTTTTTTTTTAACCACATTCGTCTGCTTGTCGGATTTTCCCGGCGGTTGCTCTGTGCTGTGATTGGCTGTTCGGTGTTTTTTTCCGGCGGTTTCTGCAGGCTTTCGGCGACCGTTTGCGCTGGGTTTTCCCTGCACTACGGGGGGCCCTGCAGTGCTTGCTGAATATACCGCAGGGTCGGAGGTCTAGAATCGCTGAATCGCCACGAAGTGTGGGTAACGAAAGGGCACTGAACGTGAGGTGACTTTTCGATTGTCTTTGAATAACCCTGTTGGTTGTGATCAGGCTTTGAAGAGCCCTATTGCCTTTTTTGTCAGTTGTGTTGTGTTCCTCTACCTGCAGATATGCTCCACATCGATATTTTAAAGGGACACTACCACGTACATAAACTGTAACTAGATTACTTGTCATTACAAATAAAACCTCTTATAAAACACATGCTGCTGTTTTTTCTTTTAGGTTTCCTTTTTACATGCAATTACTTCAAAGGTTTTGATCTCTTGTTTCCATTTTGTGTATTTTTCCCATGATGCAACATTTACCAAAAGATTTGCTTTAGGTTTATTTGATCTACATTATTTAAGTTAATGAGGTGGGAATGTTTAGAGAAGGCTTTAGGAGGTCTATTGTTCTAAAGGCTACCCGAGATAAGAGATGACAGCTGAATGAGAATAGCCAGGGAGTTTAGAAGACTACTAATCTACCCCTTGGGGATGTTCTTTGAATACATCCCACACAATACGACGTGAGTCAGTGATCAACCCATAGACAGCATTCTATGGCCATAACCACAAAGTGAAGAGCAAGTGAGGTAAAGATACTGCGGAAGGCCAGTTTACAACCCAAACGATTACACAATGGATGTGCCCAGTGACACATAAGTTCTATTCAAACAGCACAGAAATTGCGTGCCGTTTCAGTGCTTTGGATCTCGCTGCATTTTGGCAATTCCATTTTGCCGAAAAATATTTTGAATTCATTATTTAGCGATTAGTCACTGTATTTTCACAAAATTGAAGCAGTTATCGGACGTTGGTGAAAAACCGCCTAATTGCACTGATAACCGCTGAATTGATATCTGCAAACTGAAAAAGGAAGACTCGTAGTCTCCTAATAATAGTATAAATCAATAAATGTGTCCAAATAATAAAGGTCCTTTTTAAAATAGAATAAAAGGTCTCTTACTGAATATTTTTTTTTTTTTAAAAACTTGAACAAAAATGTTGTCTAAAATACAAAAAGGTTCTACAAAATAAAAGTTTTATGCAAAAAATGAAGAGTAAAAAGTCTTTAAAAAAAATTTAAATGCTTATAAAATAAACTTTTTTTACATTGAAACCTAATTAAACTTTTCACATTGAAACCCTAAAATCAGGGCATTTTGCTGGAAGTTTCGTACAATTCGGCAATCTGTGAATAGAAGACGTGATGGTCTTCTATGGGGCAATTTTGGTGCCATCGTATTTGACAAATTTATAGCTTGGTGAATAGTCGGATTGGCCGGAAATTGCACAGAATGGTGAAATTTGGAGGTTCGTGAACAACCTCTATATAGAGTAAAATATTCTCTTTACTAAACAAGACCAAAACACATGTAAGATATCAGCAACATAAAATAAACACAAGAAGAACATTTCGTGTCTTTTTGTGGTAATGGTTCTTTAAGGCAAACTCCCTTGCTGGAATATCACTGAACATTTTTGCCATTTTGACCCATAAGTGGTTTGTATTCAATGGGCTTGTCAAGTGATGTTTTGGAAAATGCACCATAATCGACTATAAGACCTCATTCTTTTATTCCATCTATACACTTTAATTCTGACCTTCTTTTTAAATCTATTTTCTAGGATGTCGAATAGATAACTGCGACTCGTGTTTTAGCCGGGATTTCTGCACAAAGTGCAAAGCTGGTTATTATTCCCACAAAGGACGCTGTTTCGAAGAATGCCCAGAAGGTTTTGCCCCTCTGGATGACACGATGGAGTGTGTGGGTGAGTAAAACCTTTTCGGTCAAAACAAAAAAGGTATTTTTAAAAGTAAAGACACGCATTCCTACCTGCCGGAGCAGCCTGTACTCCAGATAATAGGATTATCAGGATCTGGTTCTACTGGATTTAAGCCTGTGTTGGGAAGATACTGGAATTCCTGATCGGAATCGTTGGTACTTTCTATAAACAATTAACAAGTTTGAGCTCCACAAGAAGCTTTCCAATCTTATTTCATGTATATATTATTTTCTTATCTCTGCATTGTCTTGGTGATCCTTCTTTTCAGATTCTCTGGGCAAATCTCTAATTTGAGAATCCTCCTCACACCCCCCTCCATCAATTTACAGATCATCTGAGATTTGTCTTGGTTGTTAAACCTTTGTAATTGGCTCCATTATCTTTTCCACCAAAATATCTAGAGTTCCACCTCTCCTTTTCTTCTTCCCCGACCTCCACAGCCTCACAATAAGAGCAGAAACCATTTATCTCGTCTTGATTTATATTGATGAGCCCTTAAAACGCTAACGTTATAATCCTCCCCCATTTTTTTTTTTTTTTTTTTTTTGCATTCTTCAATTCTTTTCAATAACCTCCGTTGTAACTGTGCAAACTTGTTGTGGTCAAATTACTGGGTGTGTAGGACAAAGATCGGACCAGTACTTTTCATGTCTCAACATTTGAGATTGGGGTCTGGCAAAGCCTTTCATCCTCATTAAGTGAATGAATACTAAAGGTGTCTTTAATCTTGAACGTTAAAATGGCTCTAAAGCCCCCCCATTCTTTTGCTTACGTAGATATAATTTGGCTGAAGAATGGACCCCTTAGTATACCTATATTGGTCCCATCTACACATTGTGAATGTTCCTTAGCTCTAGGAAAAAGAGAAAATGTAACTTTTTTAAAAAAAAATCTAGTATCATAGGTACATACCATAATTGTATTGGCTGTAGACCCTTTTTTATGGTGGGGCTGTGATGCAAGAGTAATGGTGGTTTAAAGGTTGCTGTTCCTGACACACTAGTGGTTGGTCTTGTCCCCTCTGTAGCAAACAGCAGGCCACAAACACGTCGCTCATCAGCTGCAAGTTTTTCGGAGATGGGAAGTCCCTCAAAATGTGACGTTTTGGCTACTAGAGCCTTGATTATGATAAATGTATGATTTTTAGGGCTTCAGTAGCTGAAATGCCACATTCTGTGGGATTTGCCAACTCACAATAAACCTGCAGCGATGCTCAACGTGTGTGGCCTGCTATTGCTTTGATTTGTCGTATTTCAGGTGGATTCCAACATCCACCGATTCAGCGGAGCACAAGTCAAGCATAGGGATACTAGGATCCCACTGGCAGTCGATCACATCCTCTTTGGTTGTCTCCGTCTAAAATCTAAACTGGAAGTGTGACCAAAACTTGAGACCTATGCCCTATTTGCTCAAATCTTTTAGGTTGTTCTATCCTTTCCAATTCCTTGTCCGATCTCCATGCAAAAACCTCAAAGTAGATGTTTCTCCTCAGGTTTTACTCAGCCATTAGTTCTTGTTCATCCCAGTAGCATTCAGATCCTGCCACAGAATAACTTAATATAACTATGAACCTTCCAATGGGAGCTGTACAAAACTGAGACGTCCTATTGGACCAACAGCCATCGTAGTCGAGGCAAGCTCGTTTCTCACACTTGGCTTGAAACACGTCCTCCTCCTCTTAGTCCCTGAAAGCTCATCACTCTTAATTATCTTGTGTTTTCTCTGTTCTGCTTAGTCAAGAGCTTTCAGGCACATGGGAATCCTTCTCTAGTATCTATATTTTCCTTCGGCTCATTAATACTTTATCATACTGTCCTTCTTTTGTCTTGTTTTTAAGTGCAACCTATGTTACTGGTATTCTATAAATAAATACATTATGATACTGTCTTTAACTGTGACAGGTCCTCATTACTTCATGTTCTTTGTACAACTGCTAAAGTATTGATGGTCTCATTATTTATTATTTATCTGCTAGTGGGGGTGGGCAATTAAATGTTGTTGCACCAGTAAACTAGTTGCAATTATAGATTAGTGAGGTGCTTCTTAAATGGTAATTTAGTAACAGGGCTGCGATTTACAGGGAAATGTGTATTGTTGGCTGTAGAGAATTGCATGACTTGGTGGATAAATGTTATGTTGGGAATAGCTTATGGATATATGGAATGTTCTGTAGCCATATTGGGTTGGGGAAAGGGGTGGGTTATTATGGTTACTCCTAAGAAATATGGTTAAGGACTCCTAGGCAAGCATATGCCCTATATGAACTTGAAACCACCTAAGCAATAAGAACGAAACTGTGCCACAAAGTAGCCAACCGCCTGCCTGTGGGACTTTTTGATTCATCGACCTACCTAACTTCTACTCCATATTGAGGTGACTTATTTGGTTCATGTGCAAAGTAACTGGAGTGGCCCAATAGTAGAAGCCAGCTGAGCAGGCCACCGTCAATTTGGCACCAAACTGCTGAAGAGCGTACACACAAATCCACTCTTTCGGCATTGAGGCTTCTGTGTTATATCCTTATTGCTCGATTGCCACCAGGTTTTCTGAGGGCCATGTAGGAGAGCTTGTGTTCTCAACATCTGTTTTGAAGAATGATCGCTCGTTCCTTCACTTATCACTTAACCAACTCTCGGAGTCCCTGAATGTTCGAAAGATGTGTGCCAGTGACACAAGATATACCAAAAACCTATCCTTTAGAAGTCAATGTAACTGGAATAATCTTTTCTTCGTCCACAGATGGCTGTGAGGTGGGACCGTGGACTGAATGGGGTATATGCAGTAGAAATAACAGAACGTGTGGATTTAAGTGGGGTCTTGAAACCAGGACAAGACAAATTGTAAAAAAGCCAGCGAAAGACACAATCCTTTGTCCAACCATTGCAGAATCCAGAAGATGTAAGATGGCAATGAGGCACTGTCCTGGAGGTAAGGGCCAGTCTTATGAAATGGTGTTCTGAGACCTTCTCCTGTCTTTTTGCCAGAAATTTTCATGGGAATTGTTGATAAAGACTATAAAAAGTAATCGTCATCGCCACAAACTCCATACTTTCCCAACTATAGACTGACCTATGTGACCTAAATTTCCCTCATTAGATATTTTTATAGTGAAGAGATTTACAGAGGAATTGTCAAATGGATGATTTTTGGGAAGCTGGAAGTTTTTTATTTTTCCAGGACATTCCCAACAATAGGCAATATTTTAGTCGAGAAACATGAATGCAACACGCTACTCCAGGAGTCCACTAAAATATAACACAAAAGATGCTTGAA
Source organism: Leptobrachium leishanense (assembly GCA_009667805.1). Lineage (NCBI taxonomy): Eukaryota > Metazoa > Chordata > Amphibia > Anura > Megophryidae > Leptobrachium > Leptobrachium leishanense. The sequence continues at coordinate 52,927,508 of CM019067.1, read as the reverse complement.
TACTGTTAAAATATATATAGTATAGAACATAAAGGTGTAAACATTGTGTCGTAAAATATTCCAGATAATAAATAAATATACACAATATCCTGAATGTAGACTTGGGAGCATAACTTTACTGGGGAACATTTGTGAGTGAATGACTTGCCCATCCCTAACTAGTAACGCCTGCTAATTCTAGGTGTTTTTGTTCCCAACCCTGGTCCTAAAGTCCCCCTAACAGGCCAGGTTTTAAGGATTCCCTTGGAAATGCAGACTGAATCCTGCAATCACTGAGCGGCAAATCGGATCACCTGTGCTGAGCTTCAGAAATCTGGCAAATCTGGCCTGTTAGTGGGACCAGAGTATCAGGGTTGGCAACCATTGGTCTAGTGGAAGAGCAAGGAATCTCTGCTGCCTATAGTACAGACTTTTATCATCTTAAGTGTCAGGGTTTTCCCCACCAGATGATGTGGGGAGAGAGCTCAAGGGACACAACTGGGAGGCAAGGAGTAGCAGAAAGCAGACTGCATACATGGAACCAACTGCTAAAGAACTCAGGAGCCAGAAACAAGGGGAACTGTTTCAATTCTGGAGCAATGAGAAAGTGGGCCCTCTGCTCTTTTATACCCAATGGTACCCATCTGATCCAACGGCACTGACATTAAGTCTTTAATACTATATTATAGCGGAGTTCTCTGACTCTTGTATGTGAGGCTCATTGGTTTCAGAAGCACCCCCTTATAAATGATGTAGGTTCAGGTTGGCTGCAGCCATCCTCATGTTGTACATCACTCTTAAATCTCAAACATTCGTATTCTTATAGTATGCCAGCTAGAGGGAGTAAGTTGAGACCCTTGTGTTGAGAGTGTTGGCACAACTCGCCCGGTTATCCCAAGGCTAGATATGGGGGAGCAGCGTTGCATATTTATTTTATATCTCTGCTCTAGGGGCTTCATTGTAAGAGGAATCCCCTGCAGCCCCCTCATACTTGGGACTGATGTTTCATGAAACGGTCAAAAAAGCTTTGCTCCCCTCTGCTTTTGGGTGTATAATTTAATAACGTCGCATAGTGCACAACTCATGTTTATTAGTATTTATTTATAGGAATTTTGTTGCTTGGGGCAGCGGCTTATGTTTCCAGAGACCTATTAAGTTCATGCAGATACCAAAGCTCCATTACATAGAAATTATTTGGAAAGTCAGAATGGCTTCAAATAAAGATATGTGATTTAATATTTACTGATAACATTTTATTCACTCAAATTTCTTCTTTTGCCGTTACAACATTTGTGTTACATGGCTCACCAATGTATAATTTTTTTTTCATCATAAAACCCAATATCTTACACTTGGAAACGATGTGTATGTACTTCTATCACGGGCACGATTTTCATACCTTTTGGCTCTGTTTGCCACCAGAACAAAATTAAAACGAAACAATCCAAATTAATTTGAAGTGCAGACTTTCAGCTTTAATTCAAGGGGTTGACCATAAATATAAAGGACAAATTTTAGGAACCGCAACCATTTTTATGCAGCCCCCCCCCCTTTTTCAGGGACTCAAATGTAATTGGACAAATAAATATAACCATAAATAAAATGTAAATTTTTAATATTTTGTTGAATCCTTCACTGGCAATGACTGCCTGAAGTCTGGAACCCCTGGCTGATAGTTGCTGGGTCGTGATTCAGCCCCAAAGGGGTTATAGATGCACCGCTGGAAAGTGCAGACTCTGGACCCCCTCTCCTGAACTGCTGCAAAGAAAAAGGCACCGCTGGAGAGGGCAAAGACCCCCCCCCTTTTTAGGTTTTCCCCTGTAGGCGCAGTGGGTGCCTGAAAATGCCATCATTGTGACGGCCGAGGCCCATAAAACTGTCAGGCCGGCTTCAAGGAAGCTAGACCGACGAGGGACCTCGGCCAAAGAGGGGAGTATAGGGAGAGAGGGGGGTGGTTAACCACTTTGCTGCTAAGGACACGCCCAGCACGTCCAGCCAAGTGGTTCTCCTGTGCTATGGACGCACTGAGCACATCCTAGCACAGGAGGCAGCAATCAGCCAGGATTCCAGCCGATTGCTGGCCCCCCCCCGTACGGGCTGACATCTTGGATGTCAGCCCAGCACTCTGGGACCCCGGCAGGGACAATAGATGTCATCACGCTAGCGCAATGACATTTATTTCAGGCGCCCCCCCCGAGTGCGGGGAAGGTGCCTGAAAGGGAGGGGGGAGGTCCTTTGGACCTCTCTCCCGATTGGCCGGGGGCAGCGGCTAAAGACGGGCACCGTTTGGAAGGGCACAGCCTGCCCTTCCAAACGGTGGATGGCTTTAACCCCTTGGGGCCTGGATCACGATTCAGTGCCGAAAAGTGCCGGATCATGATCCTCTCCCGGAGCTGGCCAACATCTTGGATGTCGGCCAAGCTTCCGGGAACTCCCCCCTGACTGGCGTCATCATGCATAGCGCGATGACCTCAGTTTTGGAGTTAACCCCTAGCTGCCACTAATGGTGATGATAGGGGTTCCAATGAACCCTCTATCTCCCGATCCGTGGCAGCTAGGGGTTAATGATTGGTATCGTTGGATCGGCCAGAGCATGGTAAAAGTTTAAAAAAGAAATAAATAATAATAAAAAATAATGATGATGATAATAATAATAATAAAAAAAATAGTTTTTGTTTTGTTAATGCAGCAATATTGTTCCCATTTCATTTATAATGTGAACAATGATGCTGCACTAACGATTTTTGTATGGGGTGCGTTTGTTAAAAATAGCGTAATTTTCCCCCAAAAAATTTGTAACTAGTCCCCATTTCTATTTTTTTTAGTTATTTTATTTTAACAAGCGCAACTCATAAAAAAATATAACAGCAAATGCTCGCATGTTAAAATGTGAAAAAAAACACTTTACACGTTGTAAATTATTGAAAATTTAAATTGTATTGCGTTTTTCGTTATAACATTCAAACGGGACATAACGTATACATATAATAATGATATATTATGAATCTACAGAGTCTGCCGGAAAGAACTATCTATAATATGTCTGGGTCATATAATAAAATATGGCTTCAAAAGGCGTTTAAACATGATGAGTGAAACCAGTAAAAATGAGCTCAGCATACATTCTTAGTTTCACCCGTCCAAAGAATGCTTTTCCAGAACTGGTCTTACTTTTTTAGATGAGTTTTTGGCAAAGTCTAACCTGGCTTTTCTATTCTTCAGGCTTATGAATGGTTTGTACCTTGTGATGATGAACCCTCTGTATTTGCTCTTGTGAAGTCTTCTCTTGATTGTAGACTTTGACAATGATATAAATAATATCCCTGTACTACAGAGATAGTGTTACTGTAATATCAATAAGCAGGCATTATGCTCTCAAGCATATTTTTATTCTATTGTTGGTATGTTTTGGAAACTGTTTTCTTACTAATCTCATTATGCTAGTTGTATTTCTGTAACAATTCAATGTTCTTGAACCCAGGACATACTTGAAAACGAGAGAAATCTCAATGTATCCTTCCTGGTAAAATACTTTGCAAATAAATACGTCTACCTCCTGGAGAGTGTCCTGCATTTGTCTGGATGTTGTGAATGGGTTTTTCTTTAACAAAGGGAGGATCCTGCGATCATCCACCACTGTTGTCTTCCGTGGACGTCCAGACCTTTTTATGTTGCTGAGCTCACCAGTGCGTTCCTTTCTTTTCCCTTAGAATGTAGCAAACTGTTGATGTGGCCGCTCCTAATGTTGTTGCTATCTCTCTGATGGATTTGTTTTTGTTTTTGAAGCCTTACAATGGTTTTGGTAAATACCTGAATATACTAAAAGTGTATGTGTGTCAGTCAGTCGCACACACCCTCTTCTAGATTATGGCCAAAGAAAGGCAAAGATTTTAAATGCCCAGGTACAAATTCCCAAAAATGCAGTGTCGGTAAATCCAATGTAGGGGTGGCAAAAAGAGTCTTATAATAAACACAGATTTTTTTTTTTGATAGTGTGTTTTTTAATCTATTAAAAATATATTTTGGCCTCAGGGGGCCTTTATCAAGGTATGTTTTTAGTCTGTTTATTAAAAAGATATAGATTTTTTTTATACTAATAAAGACCACTGTTGCCTCCCCTACATTGGAGATATATTATTGTAATATATATTTTTTTCCCCATAATAGATTGGATTTGTTTTAGTCTAAAAACAAGTAATGTGCAGTTTGCCCAGAGCTGATGGCAGATAAAAAATAATTGATGAATTAACGTATGTGTCTGCATTCCATTGGCGATCCTATCATTAATCTTGACCATTTAAAACCTTTTTATTTTCCTTTAAAGTTGAATCCATTAGCACGGGCTTACGGAGATAGTGGGGGCATTCTGCATGTGAGAAGGCAGCGCATTGTGGATCGGGTTTCATCGCGTATGTATTTAAACTGAAGGGCATTAGGAAAAGCATAATTGGCATCGGAAAAAAGAAAAATTTCCTGTAATAGAGAATGGTCTATGATTACCAGTGATAAATATGCTGAGCAATGATGTGAGGCCTTAAAACACCTTTCCAAATGAATAGAATTCTAAAGCGGGAGACCAGCGCGGGAATGGATTGTATTAAACGTGAGGTGGCATACTTCAGTCTAGGCCTTGAGTGCGGTTATATCAATGTTTTTAATGCATATGGCCTATAGATCTGCACGAGAGCTGGCTATAGGAATAGCCCGACTCAAATTGTCCTTGATTTAGCTTTTCAAATGGTGATATATTTGGGTTGTCATCAGTGGCGTCACTAGGGTTGGTGTCACCTGGTGCGGTAACTTATGGTGTCACCCCCCCCCGAGTTTCACGGATTTTTTTTTAACTACTCTTACCCTAAATCAGTACTCCCATATAACACTGAATGCTCATACACACAGCGCACATTACTGTGAGGTTTATTGCTGTGGAGCTCTCTCATATACTCACACAAATTTTTGCCAACTGCCAGCAAGTAGGGTGCCTGTTCGAAGGCAGTGAAAGCACACATGGATATATATTGCCCCCAGCAGCTCTGGATATATTGCCCCCAGCAGCTCTGGATATATTGCCCCCAGCAGCTCTGGATATATTGCCCCCAGCAGCTCTGGATATATTGCCCCCAGCTCACATATGGATATATTGCCCCAGTTCACAATTATATATTGCCCCAGCAGCTCACCCATGGATATATATTGCCTCAGCTCACATATGGATATATATTGCCGCAGCTCACATATGGATATATTGTGCCTCAGCTCACATATGGATATATTGTGCCTCAGCTCACATATGGATATATTGCCCCAGACCAGATCACATATGGATATATTGCCCCAGACCAGCTCACATATGGATATATTGCCCCAGACCAGCTCACATATGGATATATTGCCCCAGACCAGCTCACATATGGATATATTGCCCCAGACCAGCTCACACATGGATATGCCCCAAGCACACATGGATACTGCCCCAAGCACACATGGATACTGCCCCAAGCACACATGGATACTGCCCCAAGCACACATGGATACTGCCCCAAGCACACATGGATACTGCCCCAAGCACACATGGATACTGCCCCAAGCACACATGGATACTGCCCCAAGCAGCTCTCATGGATACTGCCCCAGGAGCTCTCATGGATATGCCCCAGGAGCTCTCATGGATATGCCCCAGGAGCTCTCATGGATATGCCCCAGGAGCTCTCATGGATATGCCCCAGGAGCTCTCATGGATATGCCCCAGGAGCTCTCATGGATATGCCCCCAGCTCCTCTCATGGATATATTGCCCCCAGCTCCTCTCATGGATATATTGCCCCCAGCTCCTCTCATGGATATATTGCCCCCAGCTCCTCTCATGGATATATTGCCCCCAGCTCCTCTCATGGATATACTGCTCCCAGCTCACCTCCTGTGCCGCTTGTTCTGCTCCCTCTGAGCATCCGGCAGGATGGAGCTTGGGCGCTCTGGGGGAGCCACGTGACCAGCCGCAATCTCGCGAGAACTCGGCTGGTGACGTGTTTCCCTGGCGAGCGCCGAAGCTGCATGGCTTTGATCGCTCGCAGGGAGCGAACACGCGGCGCAGGTTGAGACACCCGCCCTTAGGGTGACGGTGTCACCCTAAGGGCGGGTGTCACCTGGTGTGGGCCACACCCCCCCACGTTACGACGCCCCTTGTTGTCATAGCCCTTTCACAAGCCGTTAATCCAATGGGACCTGTAAACAGGATCTTGTGACAGACTTGAGCAGAATTCATTACTGGGTCAATGGCTTCCCTTGGCCTGGAGGTGCTGATTTGGCAGCTCTGTCTGATCTGACTTAACACCGTTGGGGCCTCTTGCCCCGAGCACCCGCTTTTGCGGTCCTCTTGCCCCGAGCACCCGCTTTTGCGGTCCTCTTGCCCCGAGCACCCGCTTTTGCGGTCCTCTTGCCCCGAGCACCCGCTTTTGCGGTCCTCTTGCCCCGAGCACCCGCTTTCGCGGTCCTCTTGCCCCGAGCACCCGCTTTCGCGGTCCTCTTGCCCCGAGCACCCGCTTTCGCGGTCCTCTTGCCCCGAGCACCCGCTTTCGCGGTCCTCTTGCCCCGAGCACCCGCTTTCGCGGTCCTCTTGCCCCGAGCACCCGCTTTCGCGGTCCTCTTGCCCCGAGCACCCGCTTTCGCGGTCCTCTTGCCCCGAGCACCCGCTTTCGCGGTCCTCTTGCCCCGAGCACCCGCTTTCGCGGTCCTCTGTCCCTCGGCTGTCAAGTAGAGCAGTGGTCCCTAAACTGGGTTCTCGTTCCCCTAACAGGCCAGATTTTAAGGATCACCTTGGGCAAATGCAGACTGAATCCTTCAGTCACTGAGCAGCAAATCCTATCACCTGGGCTGTGCTTCAGATATCTGGAAAACCTGGCCAATTAAGGGGACCTGAGGACCAGAGTTGGGAACCACTGATGTTGGGGAAGCTTCAGTGATGGCCAACCCAAGGCGAGAAAGTCCGAAGGAAGCACTGAAGAAGAGTATGCATATCAGAAACAACTGATCATTTAAGTTTAGAGAAAGTAGGTCATATTTTGGTATTCATTTAAAGAGTGTGGATTCCCCACCCCACCCCATCCCGAGTCCTGAGGTTTGTTTCATCGGCATGACATGTTCTCTCAATTACCCCTGTTTTATTAAATTAGAAAAAAGTGAAATTTAAATCTGTGGAAGTCCCTTTGTAATCCCGTCTTCCTTAATTATTCTCACACAAGATTAAAATACCATGTGAGATTTTGGATTTCATTTTATGACCAAATCAAAAGCCTGTAACTTGTATCCAGTAACATTTTTACAATTCCACACTAGCACCGAGAACTCCAATTTTCTGTTTTTGCTAGATTATGTTTGACACGTATATAATTCATTGAAGAAAACATGCAATCTTATCCATAAAACACCCGTAAGATTAGAAGATAAAGTACCTGCTAGTGGCAGGTACAGCTGAGGAGCAAAGCGGAGAGTCGGGTCATTGGAGGGATGGGTGTTTGGCAACGATTGTTGCAGAGAATATTTTTCTAGCATACATAAACATTCGACTCGTCCATCTCCATATTTTAGCCCAACACCTGTGCTTGATCTGCGTCTATGCTGTCCAATTTTTGTTCCACTTGCTCTCTTTTCTTTTTTTTTTTTCTTTTCGTGGACTGGGCTGTGAGTTTTGGAGATTCCAACGCTGGACCCTATTGAAACAATTTTATGTAATCTAATAAAGCATATGGCAGGGAAGGTAGCGAAGGAGGGAGGGGTCGGGGGACGTAGAAGTTACGAAACACTGCAGAAGATTGATAGAAACTAAAATTAGCTCTGTCCATTCTTACAAACTGTTTTCAAAGTTGCTTGTTTATAGTTTTGTTTGCTGCTCGAGGGAACAATTAAAAAAATAAAAGCGTGTTGGGTTCACCGTTAGCCCATGCAGACTCGCATCCCGTTTTTTGATTACTATTTTTATTATTTCGGATAAAACTTACTTTGCATCCCAGCTCCACATTTGCCAGTCACCCCGCCACAACCGATCATTGAAAAGGATTAGGAGCAGGGCCAGTACTAGACTATTTTGCACCCTAGGCAAGACCAGCTACTTGCGCCCCCCCCCCCAAAAAAAATTGTTGAAATGCCACACTGTCTGACAATACAGCACTTGACTATATATCTCCTCGTATATGCCCCTAAATCACCCCAAACTGAATACCCCCCATCTACACTTCAAATACACTCCCTAATCAGACCCCCACAATCAAACCCGCACACTGTGTGTGGGGGGGGGGACACATTGCGCAGGGGAGTGGACACACACTGAAGTGGGGCCACATACAGTCGGTCGTTGCCTGCCTTTCCCCTCTCCGCTGGTCAGGCTTGGAATCGGTCGCTCCGGGGCTCGCGCTGCTCTGTGACCGGTCACAGCTCCATGAGGAGCATGCACGCACCACTAGGAACTGGAGACACAAGAATGTGCGCGCAATAATAAGCCCACCCTTGACAGGACGCCAGCCACTGAGAAAACAGCCCTGCTCACAATGTGTGAGACAACCAATCAGCCAAGTGAACTAGCACAGCATGTGCGACAAGCATCAAACCGGCGCCAAAGCTTATATTCGGAGCGTATCGGTGTATATCCGTGATCCTCACTGTTTTTTCTTAGGGAGCCACAGCTGCAGTAGGAAAGCCACGTTACTTGAATACCTGTATATAATCTATATAGATAGAAAAAAATGTCATCTGCACTTATCCCTATAACTCCTTGTGAAACAAGACACAGAGGTTTTGGTTTACTTGAATGGCAACTGAAGTGTAAGCTCACCTGCCACATTGCGGCACCTCTGGTAGGGGAGTCCTACCTAACAAAACCAAAAGCTGCTTTCTAGGCAAACCACATTTGCTCATGCTGCTTCTCCGTCATGAGGGAGACTGGTGGGTTTTCATTTATACCCTCCCCAGAAAAAGTCCACTATGGTATTAAAAACAAAAACACGAGTGAATTGGGAGTTGTGGGTCCGGTTTACACACAGGATGAGTACGGTTTCTGTTGGGTTCATTTTAATCCACACCTTGACAGGAGCAGTGATGAGGGATCTCCTACCCACACTGACACGCATACTTCTTTATATTATAATGCGCTTACGTCTGGTAACTCTTTGCCCGTTATAGGGCTCCATTTGTAGGCCTGTGGATTGAGCTCTATTGTCTAAAGCCGCCTCTGAGTCGGGCGTCTCTGTAGTCAGGGAGGGAAAGGCCTGGCTGGCAATGGCTTTCTGGCTTCTTCACTGGGCAAAGCCCACGTGATGCAGAAGCGGGTCTCTAGCACTAGGGCGCGTGGACTTACTGGAAGAAATTGGAACGACTGTGATGGCTCAGAAGGTGGGCATCATACGAAGATGCCTGTGCGTCATCAGAAGATGCCCACTTTCCGTATCACTTGCGTAGACCAGCGAGCTGACACTGCCGGCTTTGCGGTCCACCAGCAGCCACACCTGGCTATGCGAGCCTTACAATGAGGACCAGTGGTGACCCGGGCTGTGCAGTAGCCGACTGCCTTGCAGGAGTGCCGGCCCTAATTAGGAGTCGGCTGGTTTGGCGCTTGTTCAACTAGCAATCTGCTTCTCAAACTAGAAGATCCAGTTTTTCCACCCTGGAGAACTCAAATACTGGAAGGCTGCCCAACAACTGGTGGTTTGACAGCCTTTCAGCATTATGTAGGAGGCAGAAGCATTTATTTGACAGCCTTTTGGTCTAGCTTCTTCAAAAACCTATCCCAGACCTAGCGAAGACTACCTTTTGTAGCTCACCAGGGTGTTCTTCCTAGACAAATTCCAGGACGTACTTGAAAACTAGAGAAATCTCAATGTATCCTTCCTGGTAAAATCCTTTATAAATAAATTAATTAATTTATCCCACAAGTCTCATCCTCCCAAACGTGTCAGACCCAATACTGACTAGCGTGTGGAAGTTGTGGTTAGAGTGAAACCCAAGCAATGGAGTGACTTTGTCAACAGCATTCAGATGAAAGTAAGTGGTGGATACAACACAGAATGTGCCACTGATCTGCTTTGTTGGTGTGTTGGGAGGTAATGCTGTAAAATGTTTTTCCCTAAGTGTTCCTCCTGTGCTACGGATGCGCTGAGCACGTCCTAGCACAGGAGGAAGCAATCAGCCGGGATTCCGGGTGATTGCTGGCCCCCCCCCCATCTGCATGTCAGCCCGGCACTCCGGGACCCCTGGGGGAGATAGATGTCATCGCGGCGGCGCGATGACATCTAATTCAGGCCCCCCCCCCGCGAGGGCAGAGGAGGTGCCTGAAAGGGAGGGGGCGAGGTCCTTCGAACCTCCCTCCCGAACGCCGGGGTCCTGAGGCTCAAGGCAGGCACGGTTTGGCAGGGCACAGCCTGCCCTTCCAAACCGTGCCTGTCTTTAACCCCTTGGGTGCCGGATTACGATTCGGTGCCGAATCGTGATCCTCTCCCGGAGCTGGCCGACATCTTGGATGTCGACCAAGCTTCCGGGAATGCCCCCTGATGAATGGCGTCATCGTACATAGCACGATGACGCCAGTCCTGGAGTGAACCCCTAGCTGCCACCAATGGTGGAGATGGGGTTCATTGGAACCCCTATCTCCTGATCCGTGGCAGCTAGGGGTTAATGCAAAAATTAAACAAAAAAATAAAAATTATATTAAAAAAAATAATAAATAAAAACACTTTGTTTTGTTAATGCAGCAATATTGTTCCCATTTCAATTATAATGTGAACAATGATGCTGTACTAACGATTTTTGCATGCGGTGCGTTTGTTAAAAATAGCGAAATTTTCCCCAAAAAAAAATGTAACGAGTCCCCTTTTCTAATTTTTTTAACAAGCGCACCCCATAGAAAATATAACTGCAAATGCTCGCATGTTAAAATGTGAAAAAAAAACAACCCACTTTACACTTTGTAAATTATTAAATTCTAATTTTATTGCATTTTTGTTATAATATACAGACAGGACATGACGTATACATATAATAATGATATATTATGAATCTGCCGAGTCTGCCGGAAAGAAAGATATATATATATATATATATATATGTCTGGGTCATGTATTAAAATAAGGCTTCAAAACGCGGTTAAACATGATGAGCGAAACCGGTTAAAATGACCACAGCACAGAGGTGTGAAATGCCTCAGCAGCGAAAGGGTTAACGATAAAACTGGCCTTGCATCGCACAGCACTCGTCATTGGTATCTTGCCAATCACTGAAACATTAGAAATTGGTTAGTTTAATGCTTGTTCAACCAGGTGATGAGTCTTCTACATATACGGAGAAATCGTTTTGTGTCTGAAGAACCCAGTCCCTGGAAGGCCGTCAAACAATAATGTTGCTCCATAACTATCAAGGTTGTCAAGGCTGTCAATGTCTAAGTGGCAAGATTTAGCAGCTGGTACACTGGGATTAAATACTATTGGTCTTTTCTGCAGACTTGTTGCTAGTGTTGCACATTGCAAAAGAGAAGTCATCATTTCTAAAAGGCTCCAGCTAGTTTTAGCAAAAACTCATTTGGCAAGAAATCCACATCTTTTCTGCCATTACTGACAAATATTGGAGAAAGGGAAGCAGAAATTAACCATTAAGGAGGATCTGTTTATATCCATTACGATTTGTGTATAAAAAAAAGTGTAACACTGCAAGAGCTCCCGAGCGTCTTTTAAACCAAAGATACTATGCTTATGCCAATGGGTGCCAGTGATCCATGAACTGCATACATAGGATTATGTAATATATTTTTTCCCAAAATGGTTTTCACTTAAAAATATGCAATTGTTCGGAACTTATGCTGTTGTGCCTCGCTAGCGGCGGGGGGATGGCTCCTGTGGCTAACTTCTTCGTACACCAGCCCCTAGACCCGAATATTCCTCTCCTGCACCTTCACCTTCACCCCCTCCCCACTCCACCAATCACCCCCCCCCCTTTTTTTTTTTTTTTTTTTTTTTGTTTGTCTCCTTTCTTTCTCTACCTCTCTGGTGATTTCGCTCTTTTCTCCTTTCCTCTTCTTTCTGCTCTCCTTTTACCCCTTTCTCCACTCTTCTATGCCTTCTCTTTACTGACTGAAACACCTCCCCCTTGTCATGATTCTTCTCTGATACTACGGTTGATCACTCAATGTACGTGTTTTAAGCCACAGGATACTTCCCATGGGAGTCCTGACTAAAGAGCAAGACTTATGATGCGCACCAGTCATCAGATTACATTTTCCTACATATATTCCTACGATACTTATGTTATTATATGTTCTTACTTTGTAGTGCGACAATGTTTATACTGTAATGGGACTGTCCTTTATCTTGACCTGTCCTTTGTTTATTACCGAATTGCATTGAATTGTATTACTTCTTGATTACGGAATAAAACTTTTCATTCAAAAAAAAAAATATGCAATTGTGTTATAGATACCCTGTAACTGCCAGTTAAGCGAATAAACCCCCATGTGAGCAAGTTCATGTCTCATCACTCTCCTCTTCCCAAGTCGGTGAGGTCATTGTTGGCAAGGTCTTGCTGCTGTCTAGGTCAGCAAAGAACGGATTACAAATCCACTTTTCAATATTAATGTAAGCGCAGAAGTAACCTCCGACTGAGTGTTACCAGGTGTTTGCAGAAATCTGCCCGCGGAAAGATGTCCTCAGGCACGGGAGATATTGCATGGGTTTTAACCTGCCATCTCCACTATGACACACAAAGATATCATTTTAATAAGCTGCACATTTATTGTGTTCTTATCAAGTATTTATGACGTAGCACTATTTTATTAACTCTGCACATGGTCCAAGTATAATCTAGTGTTTTATGGGCAGCAGAAAAGAGTTGTGATGAAGAGGTAGCCCAAGCTTTAGGTCCTTACCCCAAAAACCTCTACGTCCGTTGCTCTGCTCAATGTTGTCCAGTAGAAGAAAGCGCAAACTCTTCAAAGTTTAACTAAACATTCCAACATTCTCCCATGTTCTAGTAGATGCAGATTGTTTTTTTTTTTTTTTTCTTCTTTTGAGGCCTAGGTTCGAAACCATGTGATGGCATCGACGTTGTTGTAGGTGAAAATTTGGGATCTAGTGATCAGTCAGTATTGTTTAATTTAAGAACAGGGATGGAGCCGCACCACACAAAAACAACAGTTTTAGACTTTAAAAAGACAGATTTTTCTAAAATGAGATTTTGTGTGAAGGAGTCATTATCAGACTGGAGGAGTTTAAAGGGAGTCCAGGAGAAATGGGATTATTTAAAGGAAGCATTATTGAAGGCCACAGGCAATTGCATTCGGCTTGTTAGCAAAAACAAAAAAGGGAAGAAACCACTGTGGTACTCTGCAGAAGTGGCCAAAATAGTGAAGAACAAAAAGACAGCATTCAATAATTATAAAAAAACTCAGTGAAGAAGATAGGCAAACCTATAAGATTAGGCAGAAAGAGGCAAAGCAATTTATAAGAGCTTCCAAAGCACACGCAGAAGAGAAAATGGCTCAGTCAGTAAAAAAGGGGACAAAACATTTTTTAGATACATAAACGAGAAAAGAAAAGTAAAACAAGGATTAGTTAGATTAAAAACAAAGGAAGGTATGTAGAAGATGATAAAAGTCTCGCTGACTGCCTCAATGAATATTTTTGTTCAGTCTTTGCAGAAGAAAAGGAAGGAAAGAGACCTCAGTTAGGAGCAAACCCTAACGAGACATTTACATATCCGTTTACAGAGGAGGAGGTTCTACAGCAGCTGTCTAAAGTAAAGACAAGTCAATGGGGCCTGATGGGATCCACCCTAAATTATTAAAAGAGCTCAGTGATGTAATAGCAAAACCGTTAACAGATTTATTTAACCAATCCTTGCTAACGGGAGTCGTCCCAGGAGACTGGAAATTAGCAAATGTTGTGCCCATTTACAAGAAGGGTAGTAGGTAGGAATCGGAACTATAGGCCAGTTAGTCTTACGTCAGTAGTGGGGAAATTAATGGAAACCATGTTAAAGGAAAGGATTGTTGAACATCTAAAAACACATAGATTACAGGACCAGAAACAACATGGGTTTACCTCAGGGAGATCATGCCAAACTAATCAGATTTTTTTTGATTGGGTAACAAAAATAATAGACATAGGTGGTGCAGTAGACATTGCTTATTTAGATTTCAGTAAGGCTTTTGATACTGTTCCGCATAGAAGGCTTATCAATAAATTGCAATCTTTGAGCTTGGATTCCAATATTGTTGAATGGATTAGGCAGTGGCTGAGTGACAGACAACAGAGGGTTGTGGTAAATGGAGTTTATTCGGCGCAAGGTCTTGTTACGAGTGGGGTACCTCAGGGGTCAGTACTTGGACCCATTCTCTTTAATATTTTTATTAGTGATATTGCAGAAGGGATTAATGGAAAAGTATGTCTTTTTGCTGATGACACAAAGATTTGCAACAGGGTTGACGTTCCTGGAGGGATCAGCCAAATGACAAATGATTTAGGTAAACTAAAAAAATGGTCGTAGCTGTGGCAATTGAGTTTAAATGTGGATAAGTGCAAGATAATGCACCTGGGACATAAAAACCCAAGGGCTGAATATAGAATATTTGATACAGTCCTAACCTCAACATCTGAGGGTTGGGATTTAGGGGTTATTATTTCAGAGGATCTAAGGGTAAGTAGTCAATGTAATAGAGCAGCAGGAAATGCTGGCAGAATGCTTGGTTGTGTAGGGAGAGGTATTAGCAGTAGGAAAAGGGAAGTGCTCATGCCACTGTACAGAGCACTGGTGAGACCTCACTTGGAGTACTGTGTGCAGTACTGGAGACCGTATCTCCAGAAGGATATAGACATCTTAGAGAGAGTTCAGAGAAGGGCTACTAAAATGGTGTACGGCTTGAAGGAGAAAAGTTACCAGGAAAGGCTTAATGATCTTAACATGTACAGCTTGGAAAAAAGACGAGACAGAGGAGATATGATAGAAACATTTAAATACGTAAAGGGAATTCACAAGGTAGAGGAAGGGAGTATATTTAAATAGAAACAAAGTAGCAAAACAAGAGGACAGTCTTAGATTAGAGGGGCAAATTAGAGGTTCTTATCTGCCGACATTTTTCTATGTTTCTATGTAAACCAAACTGCTTCCACTGGATACAGTGCGTATATGGACTTGGCGCTGCCCTAGACCCTCTAGATTCTGCTCCTCCCACCAGATATATCAAACAAATAAGAAACGGTATATAAAAATTACCCTTGTGACTGATCCGGGCCATTTGACAATACACATATAATTTGGTACGAAATCCATTTTTTGTTGTTGTACCAAGATGCTCTTGAGCTGTTCTCCATTTTGATACAATTTTTGGTTACTGTTAGGCAACGGAAATTTAACCAGAAACTATGAAATCAGTATTCTTGATATTGTCTGTGCCAGTGAAAGCCCTCTCCTCTCCCCAGACACGTGTGAATGATTTGAATCCCCTAGTAGAAGTTCAACGTAGATTTCATTGTAGTTTCCCACCAATTTGTCTAGCATTTTCACTGTAGGTTGTATGGGCGGCCTACGGAGATCACTAGCGAATGGAGAATAACTGCGTTCAGGACTGCCATCAGAATTCTTGGGTCCCCTTACCAAACCACTGGTCGGAGCCCCACTTCCTTCAGCTGTCCATTTTAGTAGACCAAGAATAAACCTTTTGCAGCGGCTTCTTTGACCTTATTTTACAGGGAGTGGGCTAAAAACCTGGTGGACCAGCAAGGGGATGAAAAGTGTTTCCTGGAGGGAGAGTGTTTGCTCCATCTGGTGCAGGCCATACTAATCACTCCCTCAGTGAGGAGTCAGAGTGCTCAAACCCGCCCCAGATACCGTGGACCACCAGGAAATTTATTGGCATCTTGGTGGACCAGGGCCCCCTGGAGCCACTGGGCCCCTGAACATGTCATGGGTTGTCATACCTTGATGGCTGTGGTTTACACTTTTTTAAGCAAGAATAATGGTGGTGCGATCATTGAGCCCTGTCACCATTGTTGGAATGTCCTTCGAAGGATAGCTGAAATTCACCATAGTTGCAACAACGGTGGATATTGGTGCTTTATAACATGTATTATAGTTCAGAGACTTGTTGCTTGAAGTTTTAATGCTTTGCAGTTCTGTTATAAACCCAAACACCTCAGAAATATGGGACATCTAACAGAATGGACTGTAAGAAAATTTTGATGCTTCTTCTCAAACCTGAGTGGGGCCTAGTCCTAGTCAGGCTGGTCAAGAATACATCCTAGACAGAAAATTGGACTTAAAAATGGAGAAACTAATGCCTTGCCACCTATACTCTTGTATACAGATGTATACATTTCATCAGATAATACAAAAAGTCTTGTAACCACCATCAGAAAATCTGGGAAGAAAAGTAAAGAGCTATAATCAGCCAGGGTTTAGGCTGTCCTTGTGGTTAATATTGTACATTTAAATCTATTTTAGTATCAACTGGTACATGAAATGTACAGATCTCCGTACCCCAGGGCGACTTAAACATAAGGGTTGGTAGGGAAATAATAGACCTACAAAACAGTCTGTTATGCACACAAAAATGAAAATACACAAAATGGTGCTACCATATATCAGGACCTCTCCTTATTAAGTCCCAAGGAGGTCAATACAAAGACCTGAACATGGAAGCACACAATTAAATAAAATCTAACAACATTGCCACAATACAAAAAAAAAACTAATCCTTGCACTTCAGTATATCACAGAAAAATAAATATATGAAACCATATGATGGGTGCACAAAACACCAAAGTGCATATACAGTCATGGCCGAAATTGTTGGCACCCCAGACATTTTTCCAGAAAATCAAGTATTTCTCACAGAAAAGTAATGCAGTAACACATGTTTATTCCCTTTGTGTGTATTGGAACAAAACAAAAAAGGGAGGAAAAAAAGCAAATTGGACATAATGTCACACAAAACTCCAAAAATGGTCTGGACAAAATTATTGGCACCCTTTCAAAATTGTGGATAAATAAGATTGTTTCAATCATGTGATGCTCCTGTAAACTCACCTGGGGCAAGTAACAGGTGTGGGCAATATAAAAATCACACCTGAAAGCAGATAAAAAGGAGAGAAGTTCACTTAGTCTTTGCATTGTGTGTCTTTGTGTGCCACACTAAGCATGGACAACAGAAAGAGGTGAAGAGAACTGTCTGAGGACTTGAGAACCAAAATTGTGGAAAAATATCAACAATCTCAAGGTTACAAGTCCATCTCCAGAGATCTAGATTTTCCTTTGTCCACAGTGCGCAACATTATCAAGAAGTTTGCAACCCATGGCACTGTAGCTAATCTCTCTGTGGGTGGACGGCAGAGAAAAATTGATGAAAGGTTGCAACGCAGGATAGTCCGGATGGTGGATAAGCGCCCCCAAACAAGTTCCAAAGAAATTCAAGCTGTCCTGCAGGCTCAGGGAGCATCAGTGTCAGAGCGAACTATCCGTCGACATGTAAATAAAATGAAACGCTATGGCAGGAGACCCAGGAGGACCCCACTGCTGACACAGAGACCTAAAAAAGCAAGACTACAGTTTGCCAATATGTACTGGAGTAAGCCAAAATCCTTCTGGGAAAACGTCTTGTGGACAGATGAGACAGAGCTTTTTGGCAAAGCACATCATTCTACCGTTTACCGAAAATGGAATGAGGCCTACAAAGATAAGAACACCGTACCTACAGTGAAATATGGTGGAGGTTCAATGATGTTATGGGGTTGTTTTGCTGCCTCTGACACTGGGTGCCTTGAATGTGTGCAAGGCATCATGATATCTGAGGATTACCAAAGGATTTTGGGTCGCACTGTAGAGCCCAGTGTCAGAAAGCTGGGTTTGCATCCGAGATATTGGGTCTTCCAGCAGGACAATGACCACAAACATATGTCAAAAAGCACCCAGAAATGGATGACGACAAAGCGCTGGAGAGTTCTGAAGTGGCCAGCAATGAGTCCAGATCTAAATCCCATTGAACACCTGTGGAGAGATTTTAAAATTGCTGTTGGGAAAAGGTGCCCTTCCAATAAGAGAGACCTGGAGCAGTTTGCAAAGGAAGAGTGGTCCAAAATTCCAGGTGAGAGGTGTAAGAAGCTTATTGATGGTTATAGGAAGCGACTGATTTCAGTTATTTTTTCCAAAGGGTGTGCAACCAAATATTAAGTTAAGGGTGCCAATAATTTTGTCCAGCCCATTTTTGGAGTTTTGTGTAACATTATGTCCAATTTGCTTTTTTTCCTCCCTTTTTTTTGTTTTGTTCCAATACACACAAAGGGAATAAACCTGTGTATAGCAAAACATGTCTTACTGCAATACTTTTCTGTGAGAACTACTTGATTTTCTGGAAAAATGTCTGGGGTGCCAACAATTTTGGACATGACTGTGTGTGTACTAGCCCATGGGAAAAAAAAAACGAGCTAACTTCTTTTAAATGGACCATCAATTAACCACAATATAACACTATAGATGGAACAAGCCGTTAGTGAAGCGTAAAGAGCAATATAGTCATACAGCCATACAATGATGTGGCAACACATAGAACAAAATAACCTCAAGGAAAAATGCAATAGATACCAGGGGAAACCTGCAGAGCAACTAGACCAGAGAGAACAGTCACCCAACGTTTCGGTCCAACAGACCTCTGTCAAGGGAAAGAATCGAGCACATGAGGCCTGCACCTCCCAAATACATTTCTAGGCCCATGTTCCCCAAGTTCAAAGTGACGCACGTCACAGAATGCAATGTACAATGTAATGTGCAGCATACGGTCATATCATTGTCCTATACGTACCAGAGGAACATGGGTCCAAACGTGAAAATCAAAACTAGGAAGACTTAAAACTGTCCAGAGAAGTAGACATGCGCTAAATTCCTTTTGTGTTTTTTAGATAATGGAATACAGCATTCCTCCAGCCTGCAGTTAAATAAGGACATAATCCAGAAAATGCCGATTTCACCCATTTTGGCTAGTATGACTGGAAAAGTGAGGTGGGGGTGAAGGTTGAGACAATCACCAGGGTTGAATAAAATTGTGCCTTAACTACCTGTACTGCAGGAGAAATCCCCCCCCCCCAACCTGCTCCACAATTTATAGTTCTTGGCCGCAGATGACGCATTCTAGAACGAGGGGGGGGGGATGCACAATGAATCCCAGAAAGCCGTAAGGATCCTGGAATGTGCCCAAAATATGCTATTTTATTTAACCTACTGTATGTGATCTGGACGTACGGCAGGTCTTCTAGCACAAGCCAATGTTTGACAGATGTGCTTTAAGACCCGCCATGAAGCCGCCTCCTCCGTCGTATTTTATTTGTAATTTCCAGAACTTCTATCTAGCTCCAGGCCTTAATTTTGATGTAGTTTTGCTCACCAATGTCAGAACAAAATTCTTTTATTGGAAGAATTTTTGGCACCGTCCCACGGACCTGCAGGGGGCCTGCACATTTATATTGGGTATAAAATATCATGTTTCTCCAGTAAAGAAGAACAGATGTGCTATTCTTAGAAATATCTATAGAAAAACACGAGGTCGCCTTGAGGTTAAAAAAATAAATTGATCCCTGAAAAAATATTACACAATAGAGAGGTTAGTCTTTTTCCACATTTTTTTTTTCTTTTCAGACATTGTTAATCATGGTTTTTTTCCCCCAGTACACGTTTTACTTTTTGTAGGTAGATTTATACCCATCTTATCTCGGCTTGATTTTTTTTTTTTTTTGTTAAATCTATTCTTTATATACTCTTCTTTCATCTCTCCATCTCTGACTGCAAATGATTAAGTTGTCTGATAATGTAATATAGTGAAAGAGCCGTAAGTTTTTCATGTAAAATGAAGGCATTCACTACTGTTGACGACATGGATATGTCTGTACGGAAGTGGAAAACCTACGACATGGAGAGCCCAGAAGAACTGATGTTGACAACCCCGTGCGGTGATGTAGTGACCAAATGATCCCTTTTTAAAGAGATAAATCTTGAAGAGATGGACATTCCTGCTCAAAGCTAAACATTTCGTGGAAGATTTATGACTGCCAACACACCATTTCAATTAAACCATCATAATGCATAGTGTAAGTGGTTGACTGGTGAGCCTTCGGAGTTAAAGACGAGATTCCTTGGATTTGTCAATTTTATCTTGCAGGAAAAAAGATCAGAAATGAGGTAGAAAGTAGGCAATTATTTTACTTTTTTTTTAAAGGGACTTTTAACCATTGAATGATGGCTAACCTAAAGGCAGCTACACACTACGGAATTCTTCTTGATCACTCGGACGTCGTGGACACAGTTGACCAGCTCTTTTCCTAAAAAAAGCTTTGTAGCATAGCTCTTCACGATTCTGTTCTTTGCTGGTTTTCTTCTATCTGTCCCAACGCTCATTCAGCATCTCCTTTTTTTGGCAGTACCTCCTTCCACAGCCTGTCTCTGTTGGGGTGCCCCAAGGATCAGTACTCCTGCCTCTACTGCCGCTCTATATAAATGTATCGCTTCCGTTTGCTTTCCCGTGCCAGGTCTACACTGATGACAGCTATCCAAGGCGTGTCATGTTTTAACCCATGGCTTAGTAGGTTTAGCTTGAAATTCGGGGCAAGAGATATGAGGCTGCATAATAAATGAAACCCAGACTATAGCATCCATTGCCAAATTTATGCAGGCGAACAATGGTACAGCCTAGTCAATACTTGGGGCCGTATTCCAAACTTGGTGTTCACTTAACCAGGGTTGTTCTAAACTTGCCACAGCCACTAGTCTGTGGAATTGTTTACAGAAAGGTCGGAATAAGGCCCTTTTGGTGGTTGAATGCCTAGAAACCATGACTTTTTCAAGAGAAAATGGTTGATGTTTTAAAGTGCACCTGTACCTGCCTCATGCACTTTGCCTGCGTTACCCCATCAGGTATTGATCTTAAAGATCAATGATAGATCTCATCCCTTTATTGGGTATCACAGCCTTTTCTGGCCCTGCTCCAGCGTTGGGTGCTGCCATGTTCATCCTGCATGGGTGGTGCTTACTACTGGCTGTTGCACTGAGAAATTGTCCCTCAGCGTTACCATCAGCAGCTGGTCTGCAATGGGATGGACAGAGGGAGCAGAAGGCCATCCTGTAGGATGGTTCTTCCACTTAGGCTGCGTGCACACTAGCATGCGTTAAACGACGCACCCTTACGTTAAAAATGACGGAAGAGATGGTAGACGCCAGACGGTGTGTTAGTTTTTACGACGTGCGTCAAAATTGAGTTGAATGGGAAAAAAAGCTGGGCATTTGAAATTTGCCGTTCAGCACGCGGCCAACGTCGCGTCAATCCTAGCGCACAAGCCTTGGTGTTTCCAAGACTGACGTCTTCAGCGCGCTTTATGCGTGTGTTCTTCTCTATCTGCGTAATTATATGCTGCGACGCACGTCGGTAAGTGCGTTTTAACGCGCGTTAGTGCTCACAAAAACCGCCTAGTGTTCCCCCGGTTTTAACCTGGCAGAATACCACCAGAAGTGAGTGGCAGCAAAACCTTGAATATCTCAATTACCGGTATATGTTAAATGTGCGTTTTAGCATTTTTATTTATGTATGATTCCTCATGAAATGAGCCAAACTTAAGTTTGGAATGCGTGCAATAAATGTCTGACAGGTGGAGGCAAATTTAGGATTTTATTCGGCCCTTTTCTCTTTTTTCTTTAAAGAACTTTTGAACTTCTAAATGTTTAAATTATTCTAGAAGCGAAATGTAAGACACATTGTGGTAATAGGTTATTGCAAACTGCCGATTTATAGCCGGTTGCATTTGTTGGTGTTGGTTCAGGTAGTTGGAAAAGGAAAACGTACATTTTAATTAACTGCGGGAGATTATGCAAATTTTCAAGAAATTTAAAAAAAAAAAAAAAACCTAATGGTGGTTTGACGAACATGTACAAGTCTATTCACTAATGGGTGAAGTCAGGAGAATTGGCAGGAAAAGTGAAAAATTCTACGTCAAAATAGCCAAACCAGAAAAATGCTTCCCTTTTATATCCCTTTCCAATTCGGCTGTTTGGTCTAGATTGTTCTCTTCTCCTGCCAGTTCTCCTGCGTACACCTTTAGTGAATAGACCTGATAGATCCACCATAAAACATTTAGGGCTCTATTACATTCTTCGCGCAAACGTTAATGCGTTTTTGCGCAGGCGTTAACGCGAGGGGCAAAACCCTTTGCGCTGATCGTCGTATTACAATGTCCACACAAAAAATGCACGTTAACGTCTACCGCGGGTGAACCTGCGCGAACGCTGTGCGAGCGTACTGTACTGCGCGCGTCCTATACTTAACATTGTAAGCGCAGATGCATTTGTGCGCTAGTACGCGGATGGTATTACAATCTATGCGCAAAATTTAACGCACAGCGTTTACACGCATAATTTTAAGGTCTTTGAAAAGCTGGTGTTAATGGCAAATCTTAACGGCCTGGCTGAACCCAAATACACCAGCACAAAAAAAACAATACAGCAACGTATAGTTACATACCCAAACAATAAAATTGAGAGGTTGCGCGTTTTTTTTTATTTTTTATTGATGCAGCATATATGAGCAGATTGACTTTGACAGGCGCAAAAACTTAACGGGAGACAAATGTGGTTCTTAATTCTGATTGGCTGAATCGCGTGAAAAAACAGTCCGCACACTGATTTCTGCGCACGTGATTTTGCGCGACCGTTATACGCGCGTTATTTTTTTGACGGATGAAAAAATGCACGAGGATTGTAATACCAGCGTTGTTTAACGCGCGTTAACGCTGCGCGCAAAACTCACACGTTCTGAGTGCGTGTTTGCGTGAAGAATGTAATCGAGCCCATACTATGTTCAAATTTACGGATTTCTGATCTGGGAGTGAACCCCCGACAAAGTTGCATGGAAAAGGCATTGTAGCCATTTCTGCATCCAGATTCTTGTTGAGTAAGTGCTGCTACAGATCTTCATGCCGTGGCAGAGACGTGACCCGTTAACATCATCTCTGCAATGGCTGAAAAACCCAAGTTTGCAGGTGGAGAAATCTAATCGCTGTTTGAACCTCCTACAGCTGATGTATTTTCCTTTTTTTTTCTGTGAATGTGATTATGCCGGTGACATAATCGAAGGAAAATCGCAGAAATGACAACGTTATCCAGCTAATTAACATTTCCTTCGGGTTACATCTGTTCTAGTAAAAGCACCAGTTTTTTTTTTATAAAATTGAATCCGGGTTTTGCACAAATTAATAAAACTAATTAGACACTATAATTGCTTGCTTGCTAAGAGTTTCCTACCAAGGTGAAGGTTCCTGGCATTAAAACAGAATTCCTGAAAACCCCTTTTCAGATGATTTAATATGATCGTTAAACACTGAGAAATAATTTTGATGGAGACCAAATCTACTTACCAAAGTGCTGATTTGACTCCCCCGTGTTACAAATGTTGACGTTGGCTGTCCAAGACATAGAAACATAGAAAATGTTGACAGATAAGAACCTTTCGGCCCATCTAGTCTGCCCAATTACATGGATACTTT
The DNA here is from genome assembly GCA_009667805.1 of Leptobrachium leishanense. NCBI lineage: Eukaryota > Metazoa > Chordata > Amphibia > Anura > Megophryidae > Leptobrachium > Leptobrachium leishanense. The sequence continues at coordinate 52,903,987 of CM019067.1, read as the reverse complement.
ACCTGGATTTATCTTTTGTTTAGGATAGCCTTATGCCTATCCCATGCCTGCTTAAATTCAATTACTGTTTTGGCCTCTACCACTTCTACTGGAAGACTGTTCCATGTATCCACCACCCTCTCAGTAAAATAATGCTTCCTGATGTTACTTTTAAACCTTTGCCCCTCTAATCTAAGACTATGTCCTCTTGTTTTGCTACTTTGTTTCCGTTTAAATATACTCCCTTCCTCTACCTTGTGGATTCCCTTTACGTATTTAAATGTTTCTATCATATCTCCTGTCTCGTCTTTTTTCCAAGCTGTAAGACCTTGAGATATGTCATAGAGAATAATCTTACTTGATAAAACGTTGCAACCATTCAAAGAAAGCACCATATAATTATACCCACATTTTTATAAGTTTAACACACTGCATTTTACTGGTAAACCCAACAAACTGTAAATTCATTTTGGGACAAGTCGTCAACAATCTCTTCCTCCCTCTTGTGTTGGACGTGTAATTTCACCCAGAGTGCAGTATTGGGGATTCCATGAACTTGCACCACTGGTTTTGAGTGAACCTTGTATAGCTTGGAAAAAAGAAGAGACAGAGGAGATATGATAGAAACATTTAAATACATAAAGGGAATCCACAAGGTAGAGGAAGGGAGAATATATTTAAACGGAAACAAAATAGCTAAACAAGAGGACATAGTCTTAGATTAGAGTGGCAAAGGTTTAAAAGTAACATTAGGAAGCATTATTTTACTGAGAGGGTGGTGGATACATGGAACAGCCTTCCAGTTGAAGTGGTAGAGGCCAAAACAGTAATTGAATTTAAGCAGGCATGGGATAGGCATAAGGCTATCCTAAACAAAAGATAAATCCAGGTAAAGTAACCTTTTAAGTTGGAAAAAATAAAACTTTTTTAAATTTCTTTTTCATCGGTATGCTGTGTACACATGTTCCATAGTGATTGTGCAGAATGATGGATTGGAGGCACACACAGAACCAATCCATCAGCTGCCTTCTCTAAGGACTCTCGCTATTGCGAGCGTTTGGAGAGCGGATGATGTCGGCATTCATTGTGCTGACATCATTGGTGCCTGCAGCCAGCAAATTTAAAATCCCGGCTGTCTAGTGATGCATGTGTAGCGCTCACTCCCGGAGGAGCCGCTGAATTTAACCTCGGGTTAGTCTCTCCGCACTAGGGAATAAATATACACCAGCACTGTTGTGGATTTTATAGATTATATACTTTACTGTTCTCAAAGCGGCATATATAATGTAAGCACGGTATATAGAAAACAGGATTTCGTAATGCGAGAAACGCGCAGCGGTAAAAGAAAAGTTTTACCCCTTTGTTTCTGGAGTGTAAGTCCCGTGAGGGTAATGTCCCAAGAAAAGGTGTGTGTGTGTGTGTGCGCGCTCAGGTACCCGGGTACTATATTCGACTGGCCAGTGAATGGATTTAGCAAATCTTCGACTAGTCACGTTGGGGCCCTGTAGATTTAAACAATACTACAGCGTGCTTTGTTAAACTTTGACTGTGACCTGGAAGGCCTCTCACCCATCCGCCAGACAATCTGTTCCACTGCCCGATCAAGGATGTCTCTCTGCTGGATTTTACTGGAACTCTGTGCCACCGGATCCGCTTCTCCTGCTTGCCCGATTTCTGCAACGAGATCTACGGCCTACCGCCTGCACTCCCAGTGGATCATCGCAGTCGCCTTACTCGGGGTCCAAACCGGAACTCTGTGTCTGTGCAAAACCTCTCAGCGGTGGATTACTAGGTCTCTGGCTAGTCACTGTATCGATCCCCAGCGTCGGCAAGGCAGCGCCTGCTCTCTGGCCTGGTCACAATCGCACAGTCTCACGTGCATCTTACTCTGTTCACCGCTCGGCTCACACTGGCTCTCCTTCGAGGCTGCGGATGTCCTTTCCTCTCCCCCCCCACCCATTTCCTGTCTCCGCCGCAAAGCATGATGGAAAACGTAGTCCCATTGTGTCCAGTATACTTTACATTGCGCTTGTCTCCCTCTGGTGGCCAAACCCGAGCAATACAGCAACAGAGTTTTTAAACAGCGCTACACTTGCGTGGGTGAAGGAAACTCCTCCTCTTCACACAGCGATCTCTAAATAAATGACACCAGACGAAAGGGGTGGGCGCCATACAGCCTGACCACTCCAAAAATTGTATTTGGAATAATTGCGCATGCGGGTAATGACTTGGGTGGCACAATGAAATATCGAAGCATACGAGTGTATTTTGATGGCGTTTGTATCCTGTTTGCTGATATTTATGATATGGCAAAGCCGTTCAGAAAGGATAACTTGACATTTTAAATTTTCTGGGAAGGTTTGCAGATTTTATTTTCTTTCTTCTATGATGCTTGGGAAGACTTTCAAAACCTCATGAGATTTAAGAACGACCAGTCTTTCTTTCTTTCACTGCTGGATGCCTTTTTTAGACAACGTATCGTGTTACAGATTTGGAGAAGTTGAAATCAAAAGTTACCAATAGTTTGTCATATCTAGAATTTGACTTGAGAAATTCAAGAAAGGGTCATAACCTTGCAGAGCCAAACCTCACACGTGGCAGAAAGATCACTCTTCAGACCGTTTTAACAGGCGATCAGTGCTAAAATGTGACTAATGGCCTTAACCTTCCTATTCACGTGATAAAGGGGATATTCAGAAAGCATTCTCTTTCGGCGCACTTCGGCAATTCCAGTTCACCGACCCTGCTGAAAATGAAAAGCATAAACAATTGAATAAAAATATTTTCTTTTTTACTTTGCATACTATGGGAACTTCTTCCCTGCAACATTAGACTCTGCCAATCTCTCCAGTCCTTCAAGAAGTCTCTTAAAACACATTACTTTGGAGAAGCCTATTGACTCACTCCATAATCCCCCATTGTTCATTTGTCGCCCCATTTCCCCCACAGCCTCTATTCACCCCAATACTCCATGTTCTGTTTACCCTCACCTAGTGTCACCCCTCTCCTCTTAGATTGTGAGCAGGGTCCCCTCTCTTACTGTTTGTTTGCGTGTGTGTGCTTATGTATATTTGTTACGGTCTTTCCCATTGTACAGCGCTACTGAACTTGTTGGGGCTTTATAAAAACTTGTAACTTCCCTATGGGACAATTTCCCTGCCGACGAAGATTGCCGAATTGCGGTAATCTGTGGTGAAGTGCACTGTATTTGGCAAATTGAAGTCTTTCAAGTCTGAAATGATGAACAAAAAGAAAGTGGTAGGCGCCCCTGCTTGTACTGCCACCAATTCTCCACAGCCAACCAGAAATTGGTGGTTTTCCCCAAACCAGTGTTTCAAAGATACGAGAAATACGTATCTGGCGGCGCGATGGTAGTCCCTCTTGGATCACATGGTGGTTCTCTTATTTTGTATCCTCCATATGGGTAACCTAAAGAAGCAAATGACATAATAGTGCAGAGCGAATTGTACAATATACAATAGGATTGATTATGTACTAATCCCACTCACAAATAAAGAGCCCCAACACTGGCTCTGAGTGGGTAGGCGCATTCGGGTCCTTTGCTTCTGTATTTAAAGGTGACCCACACCCTTTAGATGAAAGCATCTTCTTCCGATTTTGATATATGTAAAGACACAAAAACAAACTTCCTTGTGTAGATCCACTGATGACGAAGTGGAAATGTAAATTACAAAGTGCTAACTCACATTTGGAGCTTCTAGCCAAGCTGTAGGTGGAAGCGCCTATGGACTTATTAGCAGGTTAAGTCCATGAAAACCCTTAAAGTTCCAGAACATCACGACCCAACTACGCGCGCTGCTGCGCAAGGACGCCGGGTTAAGCCGCGCACTATCTATTTATGCTAGACCCAGATAATTACGCGCACTTGTCTACCCGTCCCGGCCACACTACCTCTCACAACAGGCACGTAGAGCGTGATATACTGATCCCAGGATTGCAACACAGCACAAGCCTTCTCCTGAAGCGCAAAATAACTACGTCTCCCACAATCCTGGAACTCACTTTCTTATTCTATTCGTAACGCTGCCACCAGTCCTCACGGACCCTATGCGCATCGCAACAGGAGACGCAGGGCTTAGCAGCCGCACTATCCTAGACCCGGACAGTGACTACAATTCCCACAATTCCCTGCCGTTTCCTGATGACCGCAACACGCAATTTCTTATATATAACCGAGCTTAAGGCAAATAGCAATTCTCCCAATCTCTTAGTTAGCGTGGATTTGATCAGCCAGAGTCAAAACTTAAATACTTTTTGTTTATTTAGGATAGAAAAATCAGTGCTTAGTTACCTAAAAAATCATAACTAGAATAAATCAATTACTTATACAATACACAGCAATAAAAAGAAAAAGGTTTAACCATAGAGCGTAACTTACGAAGAACTATTCCTCTATGGCCTCCTGGAGTCTGGAGATAGGAACATGGACCGATCAATCCTCTTTAGAAGGCATCCCCAAGTGATCAGCCCTGAGCCATGCTTGATTAAGAATATATATAGGGCTGGCTTTTTTTCTACGTCCAGCCTCCTAGCTGGCAGGGCTTTTGCCTACAATTCCCAGAATGCCCCTCTCTAGAGCATGCTCAGTAGCTTGTCAATTAATCTTTAATTGCCTAAAGGCGTCCCTCTTCCCTCCAGACCCCCCGTGGAGATCAAGGATGTGCTTCCTGTCTTTGAAGATGGTGTGCCCATCTCTTGGGGCCGACCTGTCTGCCAAGGTGTGATCTCTGTCAGTGTATAAAAGAAATTCCCTTTTTACAGCTACGTGTTATATTCCCCCCCCCCAAGGGAGAAAGCTAAACATATTGATTACATTACAGCTGTGAACCCAGGGATAAACTTACCAAATGGTCAGACACAAATATGAACAGAACTCTATATGGAGGAGATAAACACATATATACAGGCAGACCTTTATGTAGAGATAGAAATATAGATCTAGTCTGCCACACCGGGGACTTGTGCAAATAAAATTTTATTAAAAGAAAGTAAACCTGGCGCAACCAGGACGCGTTTCGCCATGTATTGTGGCTTCCTCAGCTGATTTACAGGTAATCTTAGACAGACTGTATATATCCTTTTGTTAGTGAAATTGTCCCCACATGTTCAAATTATCGGTTGGTGTGCCTTCCACGCCTCCAAGGAGTTGATACAATAGAATACCACACATGGATGATGACCTGATTCAGGGGGACCCTGTTCCCAAGGGAATTTACAGTCTGAGATGTACAAGTATTTTGTGATGTAGGCGCATCCATATCATTAGGTGTCTTGCCCAAGGACACTCACTGGTGGCGTCTTCTGAGTGGGATCGAGGTGGGCTTTCCATGATTCTAGATCAACGACCCGATGGTTAGGTGGAACCTGCTTCTTGTAAAGTCGACTTTCTTCTCAACAGTTGACTTGGAGGGATTTTTTATTTTTGGGAGGGGTTTTATAGGTTCTCATGCTACTTTAGCAAAAATATATTCTCATCCCCTTGAAACACTGTTTCATGTATAGTACTCACACTTATTTCCAATGGCTTTCATGAATCCCCAAAATTACCTTCAATATTGCACTGATAATATTCAGCAGTAATTACCCAGAATGCCACCAAAACTCAATCCGTATCCGAGGTCTGTCCGTTTCCATAGTTTTCTCCGTTTTTTCCAATGTTTTTGTTCTAGACCTTAAACGAATGAATGGAAATGAATGAGCGTTTTGGGAAACCTAGCACCTCTTATGCTGCGCACATCCCACCACAGCACGTTCTGCAATCAGCTGCGGTGTTCTGCACATATCGACCTGGCATTGTATTCGTGTTTTGGACTCCATTAATATTATCTGCTAATCGTGCAGGGTTTGTTATGGTACACTTGACCTTTCAGATGGTCCCACAAAAGATGTCTAGGCTGGTCAGGAGACTGGGTTGACCACTGACTTGGCAATGAAATGATCTTCAAAAATAACCTGGATTGTTGCCATTGACTAGTGATGCATAACATGTCTCGCCATCATTTTATCCAGTAGATTTTTGAAGTTTTAACACCCAGGATATATATATGATAGATCATATCTATATCCAGTCCTTCCATCCGTTTTCTCAATTTTATTCCAGCTTCATATGTATCTGATATATACACTAACCTCCCAGACATCTTGGTTGTTCCAACAATTATAATTTTATGACTTCTATGTTCAGGAAAAGAGATTGAAGGGTTTTTATGCATTTGAAGTTAGCTGGTCAAGGAACATACCTCCTCTTGTGTTAGCTGCTTCCAGTGCATGCTGTGAAGGGATCTGGTCGACGTTTTCTGCACATGTCGTGCTGCATGTTGTTACTAACATGTCTCAATGTTGCATCACCAATATTTCTGTCTCATTCCTGATATCCGCTACGGCGTGACCTGTGCGGGACTTCTTACGATACACTCGTTCCTTCAGATAGCGACACAAAAAGAAGTCTGGTCTCTTTGGGAGACCGGGTAGGCCACAGATTCTTGGCAATGAAACCGTCCTTAAAAAAACTCAATTGTCGCCACTGAATAGTGATGTGCGACATGTCTCGCCATCATTTCTCTGGAGAGACGGTGAACCTTGGCACTCCAGATGTTTTGGAACTACATATCCCATTAATGCTTTAGGTTAACGCTTTAGGTTGGCTGAGCTTAACATAGAAACATAGAAACCTAGAAAAATGTCGGCAGATAAGAACCTTTCGGCCCATCTAGTCTGCCCAATTACATGGCTACTTTACCTGGATTTATCTTTTGTTTAGGATAGCCTTATGCCTATCCCATGCTTGCTTAAATTCAATTACTGTTTTGGCCTCTACCACTTCTACTGGAAGACTGTTCCACGTATCCACCACCCTCTCAGTAAAATAATGCTTCCTGATGTTACTTTTAAACCTTTGCCCCTCTAATCTAAGACTATGTCCTCGGTTTTGCTACTTTGTTTCCTTTTAAATATACTCCCTTCCTCTACCTTGTGGATTCCCTTTACGTATTTAAATGTTTCTATCATATCTCCTCTGTCTCGTCTTTTTTCCAAGCTGTACATGTTAAGATCATTAAGCCTTTCCTGGTAACTTTTCTCCTTCAAGCCGTACACCATTTTAGTAGCCCTTCTCTGAACTCTCTCTAAGATGTCTATATCCTTCTGGAGATACGGTCTCCAGTACTGCACACAGTACTCCAAGTGAGGTCTCACCAGTGCTCTGTACAGTGGCATGAGCACTTCCTTTTTCCTACTGCTAATACCTCTCCCTACACAACCAAGCATTCTGCTAGCATTTCCTGCTGCTCTATTACATTGACTACTTACCCTTAGATCCTCTGAAATAATGACCCCTAAATCCCTTTCCTCAGATGTTGAGGTTAGGACTGTATCAAATATTCTATATTCAGCCCTTGGGTTTTTACGTCCCAGGTGCATTATCTTGCACTTATCCACATTAAAACTCAATTGCCACAACTTCGACCATTTTTTTAGTTTACCTAAATCATTTGTCATTTGGCTGATCCCTCCAGGAACGTCAACCCTGTTGCAAATCTTTGTGTCATCAGCAAAAAGACATACTTTTCCATTAATACCTTCTGCAATATCACTAATAAAAATATTAAATAGAATGGGTCCAAGTACTGACCCCTGAGGTACCCCACTGGTAACAAGACCTTGCGCCGAATAAACTCCATTTACCACAACCCTCAGTTGCCTGTCACTCAGCCACTGCCTAATCCATTCAAAAATATTGGAATCCAAGCTCAAAGATTGCAATTTATTGATAAGCCTTCTATGCGGAACACTATCAAAAGCCTTTCTGAAATCTAAATAAGCAATGTCTACTGCACCACCTGTGTCTATTATTTTTGTTACCCAATCAAAAAAATCAATAAGATTAGTTTGGCATGATCTCCCTGAGGTAAACCCATGTTGTTTCTGATCCTGTAATCTATGTGTTTTTAGATGTTCAACAATCCTTTCCTTTAACATGGTTTCCATTAATTTCCCCACTACTGACGTAAAACTAACTGGCCTATAGTTCCCAGATTCCTCCCTACTACCCTTCTTGTAAATGGGCACAACATTTGTTAATTTCCAGTCTTCTGGGACGACTCCCGTTAACAGATTTATTTAACCAATCCTTGCTAACGGTTTTGCTATTACATCACTGAGCTCTTAATAATTTAGGGTGGATCCCATCAGACCCCATTGACTTATTTGTCTTTACTTTAGACAGCTGCTTTAGAACCTCCTCCTCTGTAAACTGATATGTAAATGTCTCTTTAGTGTTCTCTAACTGAGGTCCTTTTCCTTCCTTTTCTTCTGCAAAGACTGAACAAAAATATTCATTGAGGCAGTCAGCGAGACTTTTATCCTCTTCTACATACCTTCCTTCCTTTGTTTTTAATCTAACCTTGTTTTACTTTTCTTTTCTTGTTTATGTATCTAAAAAATGTTTTGTCCCCTTTTTTACTGACTGAGCTATTTTCTCTTCTGCGTGTGCTTTGGAAGCTCTTATAAATTGCTTAGCCTCTTTCTGCCTAATCTTATAGGTTTGCCTATCTTCTTCACGCTGAGTTTTTTTTATAATTATTGAATGCTATCTTTTTGTTCTTCACTATTTTGGCCACTTCTGCAGAGTACCACAGTGGTTTCTTCCCTTTTTTGTTTTTGCTAACAAGCCGAATGCAATGGGACATGTACAGATCCAAGTATTTATAAAGCACCAACAAATTCCATAATGTTGTACAATGAGCGAGACAGAATGCCTAATATACATACACGTTATACACACGGAACAGGAGGGAGGACCCTGCTCGGGAGCTTACAATCTAAGAGGAGAGGAGTGACACACTAGGTGAGAGTACCTGGAGTATGTGAAGTAGCGGGCTGATTGGAAAGATGGAGCAAGAAATGTACATTGGGGGATTAGGGAGTGAGCCGATGGGCTTCTCTAAAGTAATGTGTTTTCAGAGACTTCTTGAATGACGGGAGGGACGGAGAGTCTAATGTTGCAGAGGACAGTGTTCCATAGAAATGGGGCAACTCTGGAGAAGGCGGGAGTTGGGGGTGCTGGTACGAGGAACTGATAGTATCACATCATTGGCCGAGAGACGTGGTCAGGAAGGGAAATACCTGCTAAGGGAGGAGATGTAGGCAGGGCGCGGATAGGGAGAGCTTTGTATGTGAGCACCAATATTTTGAAGTGGATTCTAAAGGAAACAGGGAGCCAGTTTAGAGCTCCACTTGGCAGCTAGGGGTTAATTGGCCAACTGACGTCATTGCACATATGTTGATGTCAATGGGTGGGGGGTGACCCAGAGGCTTGGCTGACATCCAAGATGTCAGCCACTTCTGTGAGCGAATCGTGATCTGGCACCTAAGGGGTTAAAGAGAGGCACCACTGAAAAGGGCAGACTCTGCCCTCTCCAGCGTTGCCTCTTTTTTTTTCTTCTTCTAAGGCAGCCGTTATGTGGGGAGAGGGGTCCATATGACCTCCCTCTCCGCTTTCACGTCCTTTGGCCTTAAGGGGAATTTTTCCCAGGACGTACTATGTACATCAAAAGATGATTTTTTATTTTTTTTATTTTTGAATTATGCTATACTTTTAATGGCCAGGAGTGCAGGGCTTTTCTTTGGAAATCGAAGGTCCGGCAGGAACATATAGGAACGCACATCTCACTATTTCAGCAGGAGGAACTTGGTTTCCTTTTGACTCCAGATACTGGGAAGCTGAAATACCTTTCTAATATAGACACAATTTTATAGAACCCTCTATCAGGTCTGTTCAATAAAGGTGAAATTCAAGAGAAGTGAAAAAATCCTAGTCAAAATGGCCAAACCAGAAAAATTCTCTGAGTTTCACCTTTTTAGAGAATAGACCTGTATATATGTAAGGGTTTTTCCTGGATTGAAGTACATTATGGACGCATGGAAATTGTTTGCTAAAGGAATAGCATGCTCATGCATCAAGAAGCGCTGCAGCTTTGAGACCAGAATGTACAGAAATGTTGGTGAGTTTCCACGCTTACTTTTTTAAGACCTGACCCCTGTTGGAAACTAACGATCGTCCTTCTTCCAAATCCCCGTTACGTTCTTGTGTGTTATTTATCGGTTTTGGTCACTGTCTACAGATGGCACGAGGTTATATGTGCCATCGGAAATCCACTAGAGCGCAATACGTTTATGCCTGCTTTTATACCAAGACTTTGCGGTTTCTGTTCTCCGCTATACAAATGCTTCCCTAAGAAAAGCACTTAAGATTTGTTACCTGCCCAAAATGTGTCAGCAGCTTTTAAAAACAAGCCAGTTTATGAGGATGATTGATCTGCACGCAGAAAGGAACGGCTAAACTCCTACGGAGTAGTTTTTTTTTTTAGTTTTTTTTTTTAAGTCTAATGGAAATTAGATTAGTGGGTCTGGTCTGAAGAATGACTTTAGGAGAGGAAAAGTAATCTATCCAAAATTTTTAGTACATTTGACTATTGGTGCATCGGATCTCCTGATTCATCATCTTCTCCTTTTTTTTTTTTTTCCCAACCGTTCTTTGTACGGACCAATGACTTTTTCCTCGGAGTTCAGATTCTATATATACGTGTAGGGAATGTTTTTCGTATCATGACACAACGGAAAATTACTGTAAACCTCATTAGTTTGTGAGGTTGTGAACTCTCTGATACGTCTGGTGGGATTTAATATTGAATGGTGGCCCGTCGATGACTTTGTTTCAATAGCAGTTCTACCGTTTCGTAAAGGATTCAGGGAGTCTTAACTGCGATCTACAATAACCGCTGTAGGACGAGCGCCAGCTGCCACGGGGCTTGGTATCTCCGTACTGAAAGACATAAGAGAAACTGCTGAAAATGCTCTTCATACAAATAGACTGAAGGATTCCATTCTGAAAGTAGAAGTATAGACCCTCGGAGGGTGTTGGTTCACCTGAGAATCAGGGCCGGATTTGCACCTCAAGAGCCTGTAAGCACAGAAATGTGGAGCGCCCCTACCACCCCGCCCCCCCCCCAAAAAAAACTTCCAAAATTAAATTTTTATTTTTTTTGAGGCTAAGAAGACTAAAACAAAATGCATTTTAAAAATCTGAACAGTTTTTCTCCACACTCAAATCAAAAGAAGCAGAATCTGTTGCCTTAGTTGAGCGAGTTACAGTTACAAGTATTTATAAAGCGCCAACAAATCCCTTAACGCTATGCAATGGGAGAAACAGAATAACAAATGTACAAACACGTTACACACACAGAAGAGAAGGAGGGAGGACCTTGTTCAAGAGCTTACAATCTATTTGAAGTAGCGGGTTACATGAGGACTGAGTGGGAAGATGGAGCAAGAAATGTGCAGTGGAAAATCATCGAGTGAGCTGATAGGCTTCTCTATAGTAATGCGTTTTCAGAGACTTCTTGAAGGACAGGAGAGACGGGGAAGTCTGTTGCAGCGGAGGGAGTTCCATAGAAAGGGGGCAGCTCAAGAGAAGTCTTGAAGGTGAAAGTTGGGGGTACGAGGGTCTGATGGCGCAGATCGTTGGCAGAGCAAAGTGGTCAGGACGGGATGTAGATTTAGTCTCACAATATTTTTTAATTGTGGGGCATAACTCATGACCTGAATCTTTCTCACATGCGCGCTGGTATCTGACATAGTGCTGATGTATCCAAAACCGAATCAATGGAGAGCAATGAGACTGGTTTTTGTACAATCACAGCTCAAACTTTTTTACTTCTGATAGCTCAACGTTACCACTGGACTCAACAGGTGATATTGAGTGGTAGGCAAGTATGTACCGTTGGGTGTCTTGCTCAAGGACCCTTACCGGAGAGGTGCTCTGGCTGGGATTCAAACCGGTGTCTCCACGTTTATAGAGCAGTGATGTTATCTCAGACTCTACAGGCCTCAGCATGTTAAAGGTTAAAGTTCCTGACAATACCATTAGAAAAAGACTGAACAATTATGGTTTGTTTGGAAGTGTTACCAGGAGAAAGTGGCTTCTCGCTAAAAAGAACATGGCAGCACGGCGTAGATTTTCAAAGTTGCATCTCTAGAAACCACAAGAACTTCTGGAACAAAGTGGAGATGTCTGGCCATAAAGCACAGCACCAGATTCGGCAAAAAACAAATACTGCATATCCGCACAAACGCCTGAAACCATCTGGTAACGCCGCGGGCGTACTATGCCGCCCCACAGTGGGTGGAGCTGAATGCCATTGGACGGCATAGCACGCTCAGCATGCGGCTATAGTCCACAACAGGCCCGCCCACCAGACAGTGCAGGGCATTCGCTGCCGTGGGTCAGCCTGAAATCAGCCCGCTCCCTAAGGTCAAACAGTGACCTGCGCCTAGCTTCTCCCCGCATCACCTCTTCCCATGATAGACTGCAGGATTTCTCACGCGCAGCCCCCACTCTCTGGAACGCTCTCCCTCGTGCTGTCAGACTTTCCCCTAACTTCTCTTCCTTCAAACGCTCCCTGAAAACATTCCTATTTAGGGAGGCCTACCACCCAACTCACTGACGCAACCATCAATCACTCTCACCTTACAGTCCTCTCCTCCTGTTTCCAACCCCAACCCTCCCAGATTGTGAGTTCCTACGGGAATAGGGCCCTCATCTCCTCCTGTACTGTTTGTCAAATGTTGTTCAATGTATTGTAACCCTGTCTATACTGTGCTTATTGTACAGCGCTGCGGAATATGCTGGCGCTTTATAAATAAAGAATAATAATAATAATAATAAATCAGGATGTCTGTCCGCAGCCACTGACGCGCCCTGTGCGTCAGCTGCATAGGCGGGCTGGAGGAGGGGCCCAACGCAGCAGTTGGGAAGTGGGACATACAAGTACGAACCGCCGGCGTTATCACGGCGTTGGTGATGATTTGTGCTGGCTTCTCAGCCACAGGCCCTGGGCACCTTGCAGTCACTGAGTTTGACAAAGAACAACTCTGTATACCACAGCATTCTAGAGTCCAAATATGAGTCCATCTGTCCGACAGCTAAGCCGAAACCAGGTCATGTGACTGGACACTGATCCCAAGCAACAAATCTGTAACTGAACGGCTGACAAGGACTGGGTGATGCAAAGGTCCAGTCAAAGTCCAGACCTCAACCCGATTGACATACCCGAGGCATGACTTTAGGAGAGCTGCGCTTAATCAAATGCCTCAAACTTCAATGAACTGAAGCAACTTTGTAAAGAGTGGGTGCAAACTCCTCTACGATGAGAGGGACTGATAGTCCTGCAGAAACCAATTACTTGAAGTTATTGCAGTTAAAGGAGGTTTTAGAAGCTTTGAATGATGTGAACCTAGTTTTTCACACATGGCATTATTTTTGTTTAATCATGACACTGAGTTGTTGTTCACCTGAGGTTGTATTTACCGAAGGACCACATGATCTTTTATGTCTTGATACCATAGAATTCTAAGGCTAATGTCAGGCGAACGCAGTCTGAGCGCACTCTGCGTGTGTGTATAACGGATGGACGTACTGACGGAGATACTGTAGACAACACAAGGTCCGTTTTTTTTGACGGATGTAGAAAAAAAAAGAGGAAAATGTGGGAAATTAAATGACAGGTACAGTCAGCCAGACCAAAAAAACTTCTGAGCGTCAACAAGATGGACGTTGCAAATGCGATGCATCTGACGTCGTGTCATCATGCACATAGGCCGCGCCGCACTCTGGACGTCTGTTGTAGCACTTTTACGTCAAGGCCTAAATGGCGTCCGTTGCCACCTGCATTGGGCTTGCCCACTTCGGTGCGCACGTACTTCATGTGTTGGTCTCTATTGATCACAAATCAATGCTACGACGGACGTGATGACTTAACAGTTCTTTTTTACACGACTGTATATAACATCACTATTTCTGAAATTACATTTTCTTGTTTATATCTTCGAGTCTTCTTTTTTTAGAATTGCTTTAGTACATAAAATTGTGACGGTAATCAATTCATTAATACAACCAATAACAATACAGCCGCATTAATACGTATCTAATAACACATTAAAATAAAAAAACAACCCTCGTGCGTGCTTTGAGCAATACGCGATGAATGCTATGCAAGAGTATTACAAATATTCTTATTTGCAACCTCTCCAATACATGTAAGTTACTAATGGAGCATAATCTAATTTATGACTCTGAAATCAAATCTTGTCGGCGCCAGAACTCCTTATCTTGGATTTAATTTGCTTTGAATTTCTTGACTGATTTAGAATTCTTTTTGTGTAATTTTTTTATTTAAATTTGTAGAAAGGGAGGGAGGAGACCTTAACAATATCTCGGTATTGTATCGTGAAACGAATACCATTGTGGACTATTTCATGGGGATGCTTTCCTGCAGTGGCTTAAAAGTACTTTTCTTCGATGTGTACTTGCCCAGATTTCATGCGGCATGAATTTTTTTTTTTTTTTATCCCCTTTCCTTCCAAAGTGACTGTTAGCCAGATTTTTGGATTGTAAAAACCTTTTCATCTTTCTCCATACCAAATACTTGTTTACAAACGCATGGATATGCTGTATAGTTAGTTTCAGTAAATGGATAAAATAACTAAATTGCTAAAATCTGATTGAAAAAGCTGTGGAATTCTCTGCCTGTTGAGGTGGTTGGGTCAGAGACTGTACAGGCTTTTAATCAACAAGCGGATGACTTTCTGCAAAAACATATTAAGGGTTATAATATTTAATATGTTGGTAAAAACGTCTTGATCCAAAGAGAAATCTGATGCCATCTGGGGTCAGGAAGGAATTTTCCCCAGTGTGTTGCATATTGGCGAGCGCTTCAGACTCGGGTTCTTGCCTTCTTTTGGATAAACAGCAGTATGTGATGTGTGACAGGCTGAACCTGATGGACGCACGTCTTTTTTCAACGTATGTAATTATGGATAAGATCTGTCTTCAGTTGAGGATTTTTGTTCTCTTGACACTTTTTTTAAAAATCTTTTTTTTTGCAATCGTTTAAAAACCCACCCCTTGCTTAGATTTGTGGAGATTCACATTGTGTATTCTACAGATCGTAACAAGTGTGTGTGTGTGTATGTATATTAGTAGAAAAGCAAAATTTTTTATGCTTCTGGAGTTCATTAAGCATTGTGCATATGGTCCCAGACAAGCTGCTTATTTTTTCTCCGCTTCCCAACATTTACTTCAACTATGTTTTGTGTCATTTTTTTTGTTGGGTGATCGTATCTTCAGGCATTAGAAAATTCTAGTCCTCATTGAAAGACTTTTTTTAAATTTTATTTTAAAATGACACTCTAGGCACCGTGTCAACTCAAGGGGAGTTTCGGAGGGCTGATTCAGCCACCAGAGTGCCGAGCTCAGATTCCAGGAATTTGGGACCTTCAAGATTTGGAAATCGCCAATGGCTCTCAATGTGCTCATCATTGAGAGCCACTGTATTGATTGGACACTCGCTCAAGCTGCCTTTTTAGCCTCCTCGTGATCCTTCATGAGACCACTGCAGCTTGCAAGAAGCCAACAGAATGTCAATTCTGGACCAGCACAGCGGGATCAGAGCTGGAATGACGGTGAGCTTTTAAAGCAGAGGGGTCATTATGGCTTAATGGTTAACCCCTTAATTTCAATTTTCTCAGATTTTTTTTAAGTTTGATTCTTAGACTCTTCATAATATTTTTTTTATTCGGAGCCTTCTCATCTCATGGACCTAGAGCCATTCAATGACCGCTTAAGTGTTGATATGTGATACAAAATGATACTGGTATTCAGTAAAACCTAGAGTTGGCTGCTGGGGAGCAATGTTCATAATGTGTCATTTATTTAACCCTTATGTGTTTAGATTACATTAGATGTGGTTGGTTTGTGAGCGCACATTTAAACACCATTGGGTGTTTGGTACAGATTCTGTAGAGTCACGGCTCTGGGTGACATTGTTTTAGTTGCCTAGTTAGAGTAACTTAAATACAAAGCAAAGTAACGCTATACTATATGTATGCCAGCACCACCTCTGTAGGTTTTTAAGGCAAACAATTCATCCCAAAATACGGTGTTAACATTTGCACATAAAGGTCAATAATTATGTCCTCATATTGTGTTGGCATTCATTGAGTCTCTAAAGGCACCTGAGGTATCAGATGACTGAATTGGGACAAACGGAAAGTTTGAATTTTATTAATGACACGGAGGCGAGTATTTGCAGTCTCTTACTTTAATAAACAGCAGCAAGAAGTAGACATCAAAGTTTATATATGGATATATACTTTTCTAAGAAAAAACGATAGTACCAACATGGTACGTCCTGAAACACCCCCTTCCATAACGCAGTATGGACTGTCCTGAGTTAACATAAGTTCCCCCCTGACGTTCATTAAACCTTTCTTGAAAAACCGCGAAGAATCCGACACTTGAAATCTTTTCCTTGCGGACTCGAAGACGAACGATCCAGGAGGAAAGGAAGCGAAAAGAATCTAAACTCAAACCGGTGGGCCAGCGGCTGCAAGAAAAGCACAAAACACGAAGGATGTGTTAAAATAACAATAACTGCGTGCAACACTCAAGACACGCGGTACTAGCGCTGAGAAGATTTCAGAATCCATAGGAACAAATAGTTTTATTGAATAAACACACAGTGTACAGATAAGTAATCACAGTAGTTGAATAAAGATGACACAGAGTCAATGTTTCATTTATTAATATACGACAAGAACATAACAAAACAATATACAGAAGGGAGGGAGAAATGGGAGGGAAATACTCGCGTCCGTGTCATTAATAAAATTCAAACTTTCCGTTATGAAATAGGAAAATTTTGTAATTTTAAGGCCTGACACGGAGGGTCCTATTTGCAAGTTCGAAGCTAGAGGAAATCTAAACAACAAAAACATCGGATGACCAATGTGATACGGGTTTAAAGTAAAACTCCCTGAAAGTGGACTCCCGCGACCAGTCCGCGAAACGTAACAAGTCCTCAAAGCGACAGCCCGAGGAAACCGCTTTGGCAGCAATGGCGCTTCCAACTGAATGTGCCCCGAATTGGGAGGTGTCAATCCCCGCTAAGTCCAACAACCAACGAATCCACCTAGTCAGAGTGGGTGAGGTAACTGGGAGGAAGGGGGGCTTAAAAGAAACAAAGGAGCCACTTCCTCCATACGTCGAAAGGGAAGAGTACGTTCCTCGTATTCCTGTAAACCTCTAACTGGACATAACCACGGTTGTGAGGGAAAAGACAGAAAAAATGTCTGCGACATGGATGTCTTGGTACGACAGGAAATATCAAACATTACGCCTTCCGGCAGAAAAGAGCGAACTCAAGTCCAACGCTCTCACATCTCCCACTCATTTACACGAGACCAAGCACAGCAATATCAACAACTTAGCCGAAAGCCGGCGCAACGATAAGCCATGATTATCTGGCCAAGCGAGGAGGAAGCGCAACACCACAGTAACATCCCATGTTACCACATATCGAGGACGTGGGGGACGAGCAAAACGGGCCCCTCGTAGAAGCCGACAGACTAAGAGATGTCGTCCAAGAGGAACACCCTCGAAACTGACATGTCCAGCCGATATAGCTGATCTCAACACATTAAAGGAACGGTAAGCTGTGCCAGAGTCAAAAACAGACAAGAAATTTAGGACCTGCGTCAGAGGTGCCGAAAAGGGATCCTGAGCCTGTTCAAGACACCAGCTAGACCATCTTGTTCAACAGGAGGCGTATACCACTCTAGTTCCTGGAGCCCAGGATTGTTGGAGCAACGAGGCAGCAGAGCTTGATAAGCCACTCGTCGATCCACCGATCCCGAAAGCACCCAGGCCATGAGCTGAAGTTGACCTGACGATCAATGGGTGGGGTCTGTGATCTGGATCCAGTAATACGTCCTTGAAGGATGGAATCAAGCGGGGATAGTCTATCACAAGATCCATGATGGATGAGAAACATGCTTGAGACAGCCAGAACGGGGTCACCAGAACCAAGGTGATGTGCTGCATCCGTTCTACATTCAGAACTCTCTGAACCAAGGCAAATGGAGGGAACGCATAGGGGCATCCCGGTTCCGAATCCTGAAGGAACGCATCCATTGCCACCGCGTCTGGGTCTTGACGCCAGCTGAAAAACGTCGGCAGCTTTGCATTCATCCGGGAGGCAAACAAATCCGTGTGGAAGGGACCCCACAGTCAAGAGGGTTGAGGACTGAAGAGTGGAGTGACCAATCTCCTGCGTCGCGCCAATGCCATGAGTTCCAGTCACGACCACATTCGAGAGCCCTGGAATGAACGGCGCCGTCACATGGAGGTGATGTTGGAAACAGAAATCCCAGAGCTGGTGTGCCATGAACGTCAACTGAACTGAGCGAGATCCCCCTAGGCTGTTGATGTATCGCACAGCCGGGAAGTTGTCCAAGCGAAGGAGGATGGATTGATGATCGGTTCCTTTCACAAAGCACCGGAGAGCAAAGAATGCTGCTAGCAATTCCAGGACGTTGATATGCAGTAATGTCTCCTCTTGGGATCAACATCCTCCCGTCTCCTGTTGAAGAGGACTCCCATTCCAAAGATGCAAATCCGTAATCCACCATTGGAGATCGGTGATTGCATCCTCGGTTATCTCCATTATCCTGTTGTATGAAGAGCCGGACCAGAGAAAACAGGCCTTCAATCTCTGAAAAACAGAGGGGCTGGAAATATTGCATGCCGTGTGACTGACCAGTCCTATGACTCGTGCAATCTGCCACAGGGAAGTGGAGCGATGGCGAAGTAGTGTGCGGACTTCTTTCCGGAGAGAACGGACCTTCGAGTACGGGAGGCTCAGAGTCTGGAGTACAGAGTCGAGAGTGAAGCCCAAAAACTCCAGTTTTTGTGATGGAACCAGGATAGATTTTTCCATGTTGATCAGTGTCATGGAGCTGATGTAACGCTCCATGCTTCAAACCCCAAGAGACTTTATGTTCAATTGTATCGTGTGATTTTAAATATAATTTACATCGTTTGGTTTTAGTTTAAATTAGTTTAGTGTAAAATGGCGTAACTTTAGTTTTAAATATACTTATATTCCTGTAGGTAAATGTGTTTTTGTATAGCCAGTAAACCAGCTTTACTGCTGTGTAATTTATGCAACAGGGCTTTTCCCCTTATCTGGCTGCATATTTCATTCAAGAAATCTGTGATAGTGTTTGTCTTTAATCTGATGTGTTAGAACAATAGGTTATGCAAATGTTGTGTGAGCTATAGGCTAAAGAATGTAAAAAGGAATGTTTATTGTAAATATCTAACTGACAAAATGTAATTAGCATCTTGGTAGGACGAGGTGTGTCATTTATGCAAATTCTGACTCTTGGACTAAAGCATAAATGGTGGCGTTTTTGTTCATTAAAGGTCAGAACTCTCAGAGCTCAGAGAGAGAGAGAATCCGGTTTTATATCAAACTACGCTACAATCCACACTCAACCTCAGAAGGCAGAGAGCGGCCTTCTGGAAATTCCTAACGGCTCCAGGGCAGAGGAACAGAAGCAGGTGGGTGGGTCAAGCTGCTCGAGGCGCTGAGGAAAGCGCTCCCAGTAGTCGGGCTGACCGCAACGAAGGGGTGTCTGGAGAGGTAGGACAGGCGGAAGAGAACGGTTCCGTCACAATCAGGAACCCGAGATCCTGTAACAGCTGAATGGTCTATCGCAGATGTAGTTGTATGGTGGAGTGCAACTGCGACATGATGAGGATGTCCTCTAGGTAGATCACTAAGCGCACTCCTTTTGTTCGCAATTGAGCTACCACTGGTTTCATGATTTTCGTGAAACACCAGGGGGCTGATGATAGACCGAACTGGAGACATGTGAACCTCCATATTCTGCCATTCAACCTCCATATTCTACCATTCCAGGGGAATGTGAGAAAGTCCCTGAAGTCTTCTCGATTCGGAATTGTCAAATAGGCATCCTTGAGATCCAATTTGACAAGCCAATCCCCTGCAATCAACAACTCTTTCATTGTATGTATTCCTTCCATTTCGAAATGACTGTATACAACCCAACCATTCAACTCTTTCAGGTTGATGACTGGACGGTATCCGCCCCCTTTCTTCGCAACTACGAAGGTTGCTTACAAAATACGGTGTGTGAGTAGGAGATGCTTCTATATCCCCTTTCTGTAGGAGGTTCAGAACCTCTGTGTGTACTAACTCGTGAAGTGTCAAAGACCGTGATAGCAGGCGTGGTGGTGACGACTGATACGGAGTGTCGGTGAAATCCACAGTGAACCCCTGTATCGTGTTGAGGACCCATGTGTCCTGTGTGAGTGCGTCCCAGTTGTGTAGGAAATGATGCAAGCGCCCCGCGATTGGGATTGTGGGATGTGGTATAGGAATTACCTGCTGGACGACGGAAATATCCTCTGCCTCTCGTCCCTCTAAACCCGCGTCCCTGCCAGGGTCGCGCTCGTGATGGGAGAAAGGATCCCGTAAATCCTGATGCTCTGGACTTAGGAGCAGATAGTGAGGGCAAGTTCCCAGTATGGGAAGCGGCATAAGGATTGGATCCGCGGCTGGCAGGGCATCCTCTGTATCTGCCAGCCCTGCCAAAAACTCGAGTGGGATTGAAGACCTTCATTGTAGCCTCATTCTTTTCCATATTGTTAAAAGTGTTCGCATACGTTCCCATCTCTTTGAAACGGTCCCCAAATAGAAAACCCTGCGCCTCACTACCTAGGTCTTTAGCGACTAGAGTGGTGAACTGCGGGTCCATTTTGATCAGGATTGATTTACGGCGTTCTGCCGCTACTGCCGCATTAGTGTTCCCGAACAAGCACATAGTGCGCTGTAATCATCCCCCAACATCCTCAGGTTCCAGGGGGTTATCAGAAAGTTTTGCATCTTTCACCATTTCAAAAAGGCGTGTTAAGGGACCTGACATATCAAGGACTTTGTCCTGTATCATGCGCAGAGCATTGTCGATGCCCTTTTTTACTGTCCACCCTTTACCTCCCAGGAATTTTTCAAAATATTCATCTACCACTGGGGTAAGGCAGACCTTGCCCGTGGTGGTAGGTTGGGGACACTCAGCCCTCATAGTTGCTCTGGAGGGACAGTCTAGGGGAGCCCCGAAATTTTGATCAATCCACATGGCCACATGTAGCAGTGGATAACACTCTGTAGAGCGCGGGTGGGAAATTTTTGTGGGTGAAACAGGGGGTTACCCTGCGGGTCGTAAATGATTTCTCGTGGAGTGGTGTCACGGTTCCCAGATCCCACCACGCAGTACTTAACTAAACAAGCAGAGGTCAATAACGGGTTAATTCACTATAGCAGTCAGGTACAAGGAGCTCAGGTATGGATAACCACAATCTGGCAACTGCTGAGAAAACACTGAGGGTTTTTAAAGACCTTCACCAGGCCACGCCCCCCACTCAAGCCGCGCCTCATACAGCCACCTCCCTGCCTGTCTCCATTTAAACTGGGCATTGGTCAGCGAGCAGCATCAGACATGCTGTCCTCAAGCACACAGGTAGGGCTTAACTTAACAATAAACTTTATTAAACATATACGGTAAAAATATGAATGTATCGGCAAGTGTATTGATTGTTGCCGGTGGATTTCTTATGGCAGTTGGACTCTTGGTCCTATATGGCGTTTGAAGTCGCTCTTAGCATATAAAGGGACCAGTGGGATAATTGTTGTTCATGTGGATGTCGGCAAATTGTGATTAGAAACCTTTTTATCTGGAGTGCAAGCTTCAAAAATGAGTTGTGTTTACCTTGCCCTCACATTAACATACATGATAAATAGCGATAGTACTTGCAAGGTTACAGTTATAAGCCTAAAACGCCTGGCGTAAATATAACCAGCATGCCCTTGAGGTTGCCTTAGCATATCTATGTGCTGGGTAAAGAAAAAAGAGGTTTGCAGGGTTGTTGTTTGAAGCCCCAGTATCTGGGGTTCGAACTACCAAAATCACTTAGTGCTTAACTCGCCCATATGTTGGCATATCTGAAAATGAGGCAAGACTCGATACGACTCGCAAGATTGCAATATGGGGCCTCAAAATTGGTGTACAACCTCCCGGAATAAGGCTTGAGCTCAAATTACCCGCACATTGGCATCCTTCGGTATAAAGCAAAATACGGTTAGGTTTGCAAGGTTGCAGTTAGAACCCCGATGTCTGGGATGCAAACCACCACAATTGGTGCTCAGTAAAGCTGAGCACCAATTGTGGTGGTTTGCATCCCAGACATCGGGGTTCTAACTGCAACCTTGCAAACCTAACCGTATTTTGCTTTATACCGAAGGATGCCAATGTGCGGGTAATTTGAGCTCAAGCCTTATTCCGGGAGGTTGTACACCAATTTTGAGGCCCCATATTGCAATCTTGCGAGTCGTATCGAGTCTTGCCTCATTTTCAGATATGCCAACATATGGGCGAGTTAAGCACTAAGTGATTTTGGTAGTTCGAACCCCAGATACTGGGGCTTCAAACAACAACCCTGCAAACCTCTTTTTTCTTTACCCAGCACATAGATATGCTAAGGCAACCTCAAGGGCATGCTGGTTATATTTACGCCAGGCGTTTTAGGCTTATAACTGTAACCTTGCAAGTACTATCGCTATTTATCATGTATGTTAATGTGAGGGCAAGGTAAACACAACTCATTTTTGAAGCTTGCACTCCAGATAAGAAGGTTTCTAATCACAATTTGACGACATCCACATGAACAACAATTATCCCACTGGTCCCTTTATATGCTAAGAGCGACTTCAAACGCCATATAGGACCAAGAGTCCAACTGCCATAAGAAATCCACCGGCAACAATCAATACACTTGCCGATACATCACACTCACCACTCATATTTTTACCGTATATGTTTAATAAAGTTTATTGTTAAGTTTCTATGTACGAATGCTATAATTTATTCACATTTTTGATTTAAGTAACCAGCTATCAGTGGCATCAGTGCATTAGCCAATAGGCAGAAAAAATAGCCACAAATTTCTGTTGTTTTTCCAATTTTCTAACCAAGGTTTAATCCTGAATACGCTGGTCTACTAGCTCCTATCAGGTTTGGACCCAATCTTGCTATTGGGTTCGAACAAATTATTTGTTAAATCAATATATTGTCTAGGTATACTATAACAAAGGTTTGTAAGAAATCTCTGAGCACATCATTAATAAAATCCTGGAATACCGCTGGAGCATTACAAAGACCGAAAGGCATGACCAAGTATTCATAATGCCCACTCCTGGTGTTAAATGCTGTTTTCCACTCATGCCCCTCTTTTATACGTATCAGGTTGTAAGCCCCTCTTAAATCAAGTTTTGTGTATACTGCTGACCCCCTTAACCTGTCAAAGTTCTGATATGAGAGGGATAGGGTACACGTTCTTAATGGTGATCTTGTTAAGCCCCCTATAATCGATACACGGGCGTAAATCTCCCTCTTTTTTAGACACAAAAAAGAACCCAGCTCCTGCTGGAGAAGAGGAACGTCGGATAAAACCTCTCTCCAAATTCTCCTTTATGTACTCTTCCATAATTTGGTTCTCCTTTATGGAAAGAGGATATACTTTGCCTCGAGGAGGCATGGTACCAGGATGAATATCAATGGCACAATCCTATGGTCTATGTGGAGGCAGTTTCTCTGCCTCTCTTTTATCAAATACAGCCCTGAGGTCGGCGTATTGGTCAGGAACCTCTGTAGACAATGGAGGAGCTGTGGGTGTGTTCAGGGCACCGACATGCTGAATGGGTATTAAACAAGTCCCAAAACAAGCAGGACTCCAAGACAGTATCTCTCCCTTAGCCCAATCAATAACAGGATTATGTTCCACCAACCAAGGGAAACCAAGTACAACAGGATTGGAAGGTGAATGGATAACTTGAAATATGATTTCTTCTTTATGCAAGAGACCAGTGGTAAGAACCAATGTAACCGTATCGTGAGTAATCCTAGGGCAGGATAACGGTCTGCCGTCTATGGCTTCGACGGCTAAGGGTGTCTCTCTTACAACCAGAGGTAGAGAAATGGAAGAAGCGTAGTTAACATCGATAAAGTTGCCAGCAGCCCCAGAATCCAAAAAAGCGGTAGTATGTGTGGTCTTGGTCTCCCAAGCCAAGGATACTGGTAACATAAGTTTAGTGTCTTTGACAGGAGACATGCACGTCACACCCAAGGCCTGTCTCCTCAGCTGCCTTAGGTGCGGTAGTTTTTCCGGCTTATCATACATCTTAGGACGAGTAGGACATTGAAATCGTACATGACCCCCCAAACCACAATACAGGCACAATCCCTCACGGAAACGCCTTGTTCGCTCTTCCTCTGTAAGCCTAGTACGGCCTAGTTGCATAGGCTCAGAGGGAGGAGATGACTCTCTTGGTGGTGCCTGAAAGACAGGGGCCAAGCTAGGTAACAGTCTCTTGGGCTTCTCTCTTGGAGTCCTTCTGTCCCTTATCTGATTATCCAGATCTATACAATAAACAATGAGTTCACACAATACCTCAGGTAGTTTACGTGGAGCCAATTCATACATCAATGACTCTGATAACCCCTCCATAAAAGCCAGAACCAGTGTCTCATTTGTCCAGTTCACATCAGAGATCAAGGTTTTAAATTCTATGGCATAATCAGAAACAGTCCTGTTCCCTTGACGTATGCGGAACAAGGATTTGCCAGCTACCGTAGCCTTTCTGGTAGGATTAAATGTACGTTGTAACTCGGCTATGAATTCTTTATAATCCCGTATGATAGGCTTCTCTGCCTCCCATAACGGAGTCGCCCATGTCAATGCTCTGCCAGACAGATGATTAATAATGAACCCCACTTTGGCAATGTCAGAGAAAAACATTTAATTTAATTTAATGATTAAATTTAATTTAAAATGAATATCCACATGGACCAAAAATCCCCGGCACTCTGAGGGAGTACCGTCAAACCTCATAGGAGCGGTCATGTGTACCTGGGATGTCTGAACGACAGGGGACACAGGTATATCAAGCGGGGGTGCAACCCCAGCTGGTTCCAGGTGAGCCATACGAGTCAGGATAGTTTGTAAGGCAATAGCAAACTGATCCATCCTATGATCCTGCTCATCCTGTCTGGATACAAAGTTAGCCAAGTGCTGTGTTAAGTCTGCGGGATCCATAGTGCCAGATCGTAATGTCACGGTTCCCAGATCCCACCACGCAGTAGTTAACACCCCACACTCCACAGAGCCCAGAAGCTACCAACAGAGTAGCCGTGAAAGATCTCTAACTGTCTGGTCCTTAGAATTGGCCAGGTAAACTAGCTAGACAGAAAGGGTTAACAACACAGGGAGTAGTCAGCCGAACCAGAATCAGGAATACAGCGTTCAGAATGGTCAAATGGAATAGCCGGGTCGATATCAGAGCAGTAGCGTAGTACAAGAAAATGGTCTAGGGCAACAGAAGGCAGAATAGTCAGAAACAAGCAGAGGTCAATAACGGGTTAATTCACTATAGCAGTCAGGCACAAGGAGCTCAGGTATGGATAACCACAATCTGGCAACTGCTGAGAAAACACTGAGGGTTTTTAAAGACCTTCACCAGGCCACGCCCCCCACTCAAGCCGCGCCTCATACAGCCACCTCCCTGCCTGTCTCCATTTAAACTGGGCATTGGTCAGCGAGCAGCATCAGACATGCTGTCCTCAAGCACACAGGTAGGGCTGGAAGCTCCCAACGTTACAAGTGGCCCCCGGGAAAATAGGTGGGATCCTCCTCCTACTGCGCATCGTAAGCGGGCTCATGTATTTCAAAAGGCTCTTCATAATCATAAGCCTTATCCCCATCATCCTCATCTGAAAGCGGATAAGCCGGTAACAGAGGTGTACGTTTTTTGTTGTTTGGGCAAACCTACCGCTTTACACGCCCCACGGTCAAGGGCTCGTTTTTGTGTGGGGATGTTATCTGGCGCTCAGATTGTCAGGCGCGGTCTCACTGTGAGCATGAAAGCTCTGGGGTCTGTTTAGAGCCTGAGAGCTCATGGATCGATTTAAAATTTAACTGAGGATGTGAGGCCAAATTAAAACTAGGGCCATGGGCACACATGGAGAGTGCAGGGGTAAGTGTTCCAGAGGAAACCGTAGGGCAGGGGTTTACAGGTATGGGAGGCATAAAATAATTGCGTATATGAAGTGGAGGGTACATTACGGTCAGCCCAGGCGCGGGAGAAGGACTCCGACATACAGGTGACCGCCGACTGCATTCGGGTGATTGAATCCTCCAGAGCCTCCGGTCGTGTCTCGGGGTCTTCCCGCTGGGGGCACAGGGGTAAGCCATGCCGATCGGCGAGGGTAGAGATGTGCATCACCTCACCCTCGGAGTCGGAATCGTGCTGACCGGAGCGCGAATTGTGCTTGGAGAGCGACATGATGTAAAGGAAAGTCTTTTCCCTTTTTTTGGAATGGCCGCCGCCTAAAGTCCGCAAAAACCCTGCGACATAGGGGGCGGAGCCTAACAGTGCAGACCGTGGGAGGTGTAAAGACAGGATTGTAACACCCAGTTACAGATCCTAAACCCAACGGCCAAAATGCCAACACACATTAAAAATACAGCTTGAATAAATACAGTAAATAAGCATATAAATACAGCGTCCCAGACTCCCTAAAGCGCAGGGAGGCTGGGGCAAAATATTTTTATACTTTTATACTTAACTGTCTGCTGAGCAGCAAGAAAGAGGTTTAATGGACGTCAGGGGGGAACTTATGTTAACTCAGGACAGTCCATACTGTGTTATGGAAGGGGGTGTTTCAGGACCTACCATGTTGGTACTATCGGGTTTTCTTACCAAAGTTTATTTTTGGATATATACTTTTCTGTCTACTTCTTGCTGCAGTTTATTAAAGTAAGAAAGAGACTGCAAATAGGAGCCTCAGTGTCATGCCTTAAAATGAAACGTTTATTATTGCAAAATCCTTCTTTTTTTTTTTTTTCAGGTTTGTGTTTATAAACGTGTGTACACGTAAATGATGGACGTAAAGTTTAAACCTTTTTAACCACTGTCTGATATGGAGATTGCTATCTCCCTTTCTATAGCGCTATTGGTGATTTATTAATCCAATTCTGTATAACTTTGAAGAATACATAAAAGCAAACGGTAAATTAATATAACAAAAACAATACACTGCCCCCTTGTGGTAACGTAATACATGTGCGGGATCTGCTAATCAATCAATTTCTAATTTCTATAACCTCCTTCTACTGGACGTCTGGCTGGTGTGCATTTCCAACCACTTAGAAATATAAGAGATGTGTAAAAAATATTCAACACAAATCTGTTACCCAAGAGAATGCAATAACCATATGAGAGAAGCAAAAATAAACTATTGTGTCAAGGTACAATGTAGAGGAACAAGGGGTTACTTATAGAAATTAAAGTGTGTTTCGGTCAGTGTTTCCCAGCAGGGGTACTTTAACAGGCCAGGTTTTCAGATATGTGAAGCACAGCACAGGTGATGTGATTTGCTTCTCAGTGATTGCAGGATTCAGTCTGCATTTCCCCCAAGGGAATCCTTAAATTCTGGCCTGTTAATGGAACCTGATGACCAGGGTTGAAAACCCTGGTATAGGTGGTTCAACATCAAAGTAAGACAGGTCTTGCATTGCTCAATATGTGTCTCCGCACATTTAAACTGAGATCATATCATTGTACATGGCAAGGTATGCGGCCCGAAATATGGTTTAAATTTGTGTGTGTGTGTGTGTGTGTGTGTGTGTGTGACTGTATAGTAAATTTTGCTCAAATTCTAAGCCTGCATTTCTGTAAATTTTCTTTCCGCACAAAACCCACTTGGAAAGCTCTAAATAGACTCCTTTATGTTCTAGTACCATAGAAAATGTCGGCAGATAAGAACCTTTTGGCCCATCTAGTCTGCCCAATTACATGGATACTTTACCTGGATTTATCTTTTGTTTAGGATAGCCTTATGCCTATCCCATGCCTGCTTAAATTCAATTACTGTTTTGGCCTCTACCACTTCTACTGGAAGGCTGTTCCATGTATCCACCACCCTCTCAGTAAAATAATGCTTCCTGATGTTACTTTTAAACCTTTGCCCCTCTAATCTAAGACTATGTCCTCTTGTTTTGCTACTTTGTTTCCGTTTAAATATACTCCCTTCCTCTACCTTGTGGATTCCCTTTACGTATTTAAATGTTTCTATCATATCTCCTCTGTCTCGTCTTTTTTCCAAGCTGTACATGTTAAGATCATTAAGCCTTTCCTGGTAACTTTTCTCCTTCAAGCCGTACACCATTTTAGTAGCCCTTCTCTGAACTCTCTCTAAGATGTCTATATCCTTCTGGAGATACGGTCTCCAGTACTACACACAGTACTCCAAGTGAGGTCTCACCAGTGCTCTGTACAGTGGCATGAGCACTTCCCTTTTCCTACTGCTAATACCTCTCCCTACACAACCAAGCATTCTGCCAGCATTTCCTGCTGCTCTATTACATTGACTACTTACACTTAGATCCTCTGAAATACTAACCCCTAAATCCCAACCCTCAGATGTTGAGGTTAGGACTTTATCAAATATTCTATATTCAGCCCTTGGGTTTTTACGTCCCAGGTGCATTATCTTGCACTTATCCACATTAAAACTCAATTGCCACAGCTCCGACCATTTTTTTAGTTTACCTAAATCATTTGTCATTTGGCTGATCCCTCCAGGAACGTCAACCCTGTTGCAAATCTTTGTGTCATCAGCAAAAAAACATACTTTTCCATTAATACCTTCTGCAATATCACTAATAAAAATATTAAAGAGAATGGGTCCAAGTACTGACCCCTGAGGTACTCCACTGGTAACAAGACCTTGCGCCGAATAAACTCCATTTACCACAACCCTCTGTTGCCTGTCACTCAGCCACTGCCTAATCCATTCAACAATATTGGAATCCAAGCTCAAAGATTGCAATTTATTGATAAGCCTTCTATGCGGAACAGTATCAAAATCCTTACTGAAATCTAAATAAGCAA
The DNA here is from genome assembly GCA_009667805.1 of Leptobrachium leishanense. Taxonomy (NCBI): domain Eukaryota; kingdom Metazoa; phylum Chordata; class Amphibia; order Anura; family Megophryidae; genus Leptobrachium; species Leptobrachium leishanense. Next base: position 52,875,062 of record CM019067.1, on the reverse strand, counting down.
TGTCTACTGCACCACCTATGTCTATTTTTGTTACCCAATCAAAAAAATCCGTAAGATTAGTTTGGCATGATCTCTCTGAGGTAAACCCATGTTGTTTCTGATCCTGAATCTATGTGTTTTTTAGATGTTCAACAATCCTTTCCTTTAACATGGTTTCCATTAATTTCCCCACTACTGACGTAAGACTAACTGGCCTATAGTTCCCTGATTCCTCCCTACTACCCTTCTTGTAAATGGGCACAACATTTGCTAATTTCCAGTCTTCTGGGACGACTCCCATTAACCAGGATTGGTTAAATAAATCTGTTAATGGTTTTGCTATTACACCACTGAGCTCTTTTAATAACTTAGGGTGGATCCCATCAGACCCCATTGACTTATTTGTCTTTACTTTAGACAGCTGCTGTAGAACCTCCTCCTCTGTAAACTCATATGTAAATGTCTCTTTAGTGTTTCCTCCTAACTGAGGTCCCTTTCCTTCCTTTTCTTCTGCAAAGACTGAACAAAAATATTCATTGAGGCAGTCAGCGAGACTTTTATCCTCTTTTACATACCTTCCTTCCTTTGTTTTTAATCTAACTAATCCTTGTTTTACTTTTCTTTTCTCGTTTATGTATCTAAAAAATGTTTTGTCCCCCTTTTTTACTGACTGAGCTATTTTCTCTTCTGCGAGCGCTTTGGAAGCTCTTATAAATTGCTTTGCCTCTTTCTGCCTAATCATGTGGAATACCATCATGTGGAATACCGTAGCTTGGTTCTCCAACATTCAATCGTGTTTTTGTTCAGCAGTTTTTCATTATTTGCGTTCCTGTCCCCTTCACTATCCAATCATCTCCCTCCCCCTCCCTGTCACTTGCGGTGTACCCCAAGGCTCAATACTCAGCCCCCTGCTATTCACAATATTCATAAATGATCTGCCCAACGTCTGCAAAGCCTCAACTGTACATATGTATGCAGACGACACTGTAATCTATACCAGCAAACCCAATCTCCGGCAGCTGGAAGCCGTGCTGCAAGAACAATTCAGAGGTAGAAAAGTGGATCAAGCACAACAAACTTTTTTTAAATGACAAAACTGTAACGATGCTCTTTGGAACAAAACCTAAACTACACAAATTGCAAAATCCCCACTTATGTGTTGGGACAAAATCAAATGGCCCGCTGACCAGTCACTTCTCTCATATCTAGGTATGTGGTTGGACCCTAATCTATCCTTTGGCCCTCACATCGAAAAACTCTCATCTAAACCTTACCCCAAACTAGGTGCCCTGTAAAGAAACAAATCCTCCCTGAGCCCCGCGGTAAGAAAGCAGATTGTACAACAAATGCTTATGCCGGCTATTAAATACGGAGATGTAGTGTATGCAGTCGCCCCGCAAACACATCTTCAGAAACTTACTACATTGTAGAACTCATTCTGCCGTTTTGCATTACAATGTAACTACATGACCCACCATTGTGACATGTTAAAAAAGCTAAACTGGCCATCGCTGGAATCTAGACGCACCCTCCACCTTTCCAGCCTGGTGTTTAAGAGCTTTTCTGGGAAGCTGCCACCCTATCTGAATAGACTGCTTCCCCCAGCAGCTCCCTCATCCTATAACCTCCGATCCAGGACCAGCACCTTACTTGCAATACCACAATACAAAAAGACAGTGGCTCGATCCTCCTTTTCCTACAGAGCACCGCAATTATGGAATAACCTCCCAGACACCATCAAATCTGCCACCAGTCTTAAGTCACTCAAGAGCTACTAACATACCTCAATACAGAATGCACCTGTAAACATGTAACCTAATGACTATATTTCCTGCATATTTATTTTCTGTTAATCTGTATATTTGTGTTGTTAATATCTTACATTGTATTACTTTGTATTTCTGTAACTGTAACACTTCAATGTTCTTGGACCCAGGACATACTTGAAAATGAGAGAAATCTCAATGTATCCTTCCTGGTAAAATCCTTTATAAATAAATAAATCTTGACAGAGCAGCTCAAGATCAGGTGAACATGACCTGGGACTGTGCTGCATCATTGCAAATGAAATACGTTTGTTGCGGTCACATTTCATTTGCATTTCTGCCCCAGAACATGCCCCAAAGGACACCTTGGACTTGATGCTCACAGTGCTAACTCGTTCTAAAACCAGCTGGGGAATGTCTCTTATGGACTTTTCCCCCGCTGATCCTGCACGGAGCTCAGAACTGCAGTAACTCCTTCTGGCCTGCCAAATGGGATATTACAGCAAGAAATGCACTGGGAACGTTCTCAAATATTTCTTATTGTATAGAAATAAAAAATATTTTCCAAAAAACTAACTTTTTTTTTATTTTTTGCTCAAAGCATTTTACCAGGAAGGATATATTGAGATTTCTTTTGTTTTAAAGTATGTCCTGGGTTGTGCGGTATGTACCGTTGGGTGTCTTGCCAAGGACACTTACTGGAGAGGTGCTCTCGCCGGGATTCGAGCCGGTGTCTCCACGGCCACTCTCCACGGAGAGCAGTGATGTTACCTCTACTCTACCCAGCCGGCATGTGGTTCATGACACTGTTCCGCCCGCCCCCCCCCCCACAAAATAAAAACCTGGTATTGAAGGGGTTCATAAATATTCTGGTTATAAGCCATTCCAGTTCATAGTATGGATTCCAAGAAGTGTGGGAGAGACTGAATTACAGATGATTAGTATTTCAGGAGCATAAACTCATAGTTTACGGTTATAAACACATTTGTAATATGCATTCTATAATTTGACAGGAATGGTATAATGTATCAACTGGTAGATTCTCAGTTGTGTTGAAATGTAACCAGAGCTTAAAAAATCCTGGCTGCTTATGACACTGGGTGGGGGTGGAGAAAACTCCTCCATGTCACCCAGCTTTTACTCCAGATTGAGGACGTAACTTCTCACATCCTAACCACTTTAACTCCATAGCGATCAAGTGATATTACCATTGTCTATCCAAAAGTACTCTCTGCTGTTTTTATGTTTCTGCGCTTTTGGTGTTTAGGTCTAATTTTCCTCTTACTAGTTTATGCAACCGAACTTTAACCACTTCACTGCTGAGGACGCGCTCAGCGCGTCCTCAGCAGTCCCGCTGGTATGCGGAGGACGCGCTGAGCGCGTCCTCCCATCGGGGTCAGCGTTCGGCCGGGTTCCGGCCGATCGCTGGCCCCTCCGGTGCGGGCTGACATCCTGGATGTCAGCCCGGCATCCGGACCAGCAGCCGCCAGAATTAGGTGTCATCGCGGGGGCGCGATGACACCTAATTCAGGCGCCCCCCGCATGTGCGGAGGAGGCGCCTGAAAGGGAGGGGGGGAGGTCCTTCGGACCTCTCTCCCTCCCGATCGGCGGCGCACAGGGGGTTAACCCAGGCATCATTTGGAAGGGCACAGCCTGCCCTTCCAAATGATGCCTGGCATTAACCCCTGGGGAGCTGGATCGCGAATCGGCGCTGAAAAGCGCCGGTTCGCGATCCTTTCCCGGAGCTGGCCGACATCTTGGATGTCGGCCAAGCCTCCGGGAACTCCCCCAGAGGACTGGCGTCATCGTGCGTAGCACGATGACGCCAGTCCTAGACTTAACCCCTAACTGCCACCAACTGTGGCGATAGGGAGTTCCAATGAACTCCCTATCTCCCGATCCGTGGCAGCTAGGGGTTAAATTTTGATATCGTTGGATCGGCCAGAGCATGGCCGTTCCAACGATACCAAACATGAAAGTGAAAAATTTTGTAAAAAAAAAAAAAAAATGAAAAATAAAAATTAAAAAAAATAAAAAAAAAAAATTAAAATAAAAAAAATAAACACTTTTTTTTAATTTTTTTTGGTTTGTTAATGCAGCAATATTGTTCCCATTTCAATTATAATGTGAACAATGATGCTGCACTAACGATTTTTGTATGCGGTGCGTTTGTTAAAAATAGTGTCAATTTCCCCAAAAAAAATGTAACGAGACCCCATCTCTAATTTTTTTAACAAGCGCACCCCATACAAAATATAACCGCAATTGCTCGCATGTTAAAATGTGGAAAAAAACACTTTACACATTGTAAATTATTGAAAATACATATTTTATTGCATTTTTTGTTATAATATACAGACATGACATAACGTATACATATAATAATGACATATTATGAATCTACTGAGTCTGACGGAAAGAACGATATATAATATGTCTGGGTCATATACTAAAATAAGCCTTCAAAACACGTTTAAACATGATGCGCAAAACAGGTAAAAATGACCTCAGCATAGGGGCGGGAAAAGCCTCAGCAGCGAAAGGGTTAATCCCCAAAATCTACAACTGGCAAAAAAGACCACAGCTGAATAGTTTCGAAATTTTGTTCTAAAATTAGAAATACCCAATTTTTACATGCATTTCACCTCTGTGTTGAGCTCATTTTGTTAGTTTTATGCTCCTCATATTTAAGCATAATTTGAAGTCCTATTTAATTATAACTCCCAAAACACACTTTTTAAAACTTATTTATTATTATGCAAAACCTATTCATGTTGATATCATGAGAAAGATCATGATCAGGCCTTTCCAATGATACCAAAGATGACCCCCTAGCTGCCACGTATATATGGAGATACAGGGTTCTAAATTACCCCCCCCCCCAGCTCCACTTGGCAACTGATGTCATCGCACATATGGCGAAGTCAGTGGGTGGGGTGTGACCCGGGGGCTTGGCTGACATCCAAGAGGTCAGCCACCTCCGGTAGTGAATTGCGATCCGTCTCCTAAGGTCTTAAAGGTACCGCTGGAAAGAGCAGACTCTGCCCTTTCAAGTGGTGTCTTTTTTTTCTTCTAAGTGCAGCCATTGTGGGGGGAGAGGGGTTCCATATGACCTCCCTCTCCACTTTCAGGTTCCCCCTGCAGGCGCTGGGGGTGCCTGGAAATAATGACATTGCAACGGCTGGGGCCCCTGAAGCCAATAGACCGATGTAGGAACCCAGCTAGAGAGGTGAGTATAGGGAGGGAGGGGGGGTGTTAAAGAACCTTGAAGTACACAGTACATCCTTGGTCCTTAAGGGGGAATTTTCCTCAGGACGCACCATGTATGTCTGGTCCTTAAGGGGTTAAAACGATAAAGTGGTCAAGATGAGCAAAGCGTCTCTTTAAGTTTAGAGTTCCAGGATAAATAACACCCGGGCAAGTAAGCACAAACCTGGCACACTGACTGTTGGCTACCATGTAATACACAAAGTGTAATTTATATATAGAATTAATTTAAAGGTGTTATTGTAAAAAGAAATGCACATGTTTTCATTTTATTTTCTATAAACAACTTTCACAAATATTCTAAAGGTTACAGATGAGTTATCATCCGCCAAATATAGAGCTAAACTTGGATGCTTTGTGCATAGTTATTTACCGCTCACACGTCTTTTAATGTGTTCCAGGTAAACGATCCATGAAGAATAAGGACAAGAGAAACAAGAAAAAGAAAAAGAAGCTGCTGGAAAGGGCGCAGGAGCAACATAGTGTCTTCCTCTCTACAGACAGGACCAGCCAGTAAAGAGACAATGAGTTTGGATTTTTTAATTTTATTTTTTTTGTTATTTTGCTAAGTGCACAAAAGCTGCTAAATGCTCTTGCACACGAAACGAACTGCAGAATGGCTGCTTTAACAGTATTGGTTGCAAATAACTTGTGAATATAACCACAAGCTTGTTTGTGTTATTTATACTTAAATGTGTTTTTGTTTTTTTTGTTTGTTTTTTTCTCATCTGGAAACTCCAAAAGAAGTCGAAGGAACACTGAGTTGAATCAGTGACATATATATATATATATTTTTTTTTTATTCAGTGCCTATGATGGAAAGAAATGCCAACATATTGGCGTTGGATCTACTTCAACAAACCCGGGCCACTATACAGCTACATGGACTATGTGTATATTTATGTAAAGGGTAAAAAGCGTAAGATTGAAGTTAGACGTACGATTTCAGGTTTGTTTTTTTCTGATTTCCATACTGTACATTTCAGGATTTTTACATGAAATGTTGGTTTTAGTTGATGTTTGTCCTCTGTGCCCATTTTATCAAAGCAGTTGTATAATAAAACTGTCGAAGCTAATATACTGTAACAAAACAGTAACTGCTTAGTATTCCGGTTAGCACAGCAGTTACAATTCTTTGTACATAAAGCTGGGATGCTACATATAATAAACTTATTTACTGTGTATTCGTGGCTCTTTTTTTTTTTTTTTTTTTAACCTTTTTTTCTTTTTAATTTTGTTTGCCCCTTTTCCATAATTGGATCTGCTTTATGGTATCCATTAACAAACTCTTCCACGTTGCCTCCTGCAATCAGTGTTCAAAGCAAAGACATGCAAGATGGAAAACGATACTGGGAGTAGGGTAGCAATCCTCCACGTATTACCTGGTCATTTGGTATATTGATGCTGGTTGATCATCAGTGATTGGCATTGACTTAACCTTATTTTTTAAGGACAAAAGAATATGGGAGTGATTAGGCCAAGGAAAGCAGAAGACCGAGTAGAACATTCCTGATTCTGGCCATAATGCTACTTCTACTTTTCTTTTTTGCAGATGGTACCAATATTTATTATTGTGTGTACATCGCCAGACCTTTACTTTGTATTTAACAACTTGAGTGGTAAAATTACTGTCGGCTGCTATTCATTAGATTCTTTATTTATTTTTTTGCTTTTTCAATTTTTCCCATATTTCACAAAAAAATATTTTTTTTGAGAACGTATTTTACCATGAAGGATACATTAAGATTTCTCTCGTTTTCAAGTATGTCCTGGGTGGTGAGTATGCACCGTTAGGTGTCTTGTCCAAGGACACTAAGGCTGGGGTCAGACCAGCGCACTTTTAACGTGCGTTCTGGCGCACTTAATCACGGCCGCACTAGCAGCAGATGACGTTCAATGACGGCCAATATACGAAGTACGGTCGCACGAAAGTCCGGCCGCGCAACGCAAGTGGAAAACGAACGCATTTTTTCGAGAACGCCGAACCGCTAGTACTGACGTACTGAGTGCGCAGCTGCGGCATAGCGGTGTGTGCGTGTGATTAGGAGATGTCAGACACTGCTAATGTCCAGCCTACATAACATCCAGACGCAATAAGAGTTTTATTGACGATCCAAAAGAAATCACGCACGAAAATGCGCATCGTCTGACCGTTTTCGCGCATTCCGTGAAAAAATACGTCAATTCGTTCGGACGCACTTTTTTACGTTCGCGTGTAAAAATACTTTCGTTTGACCCTAGCCTTACTGGAGAGGTGCTCTTACCGGGATCGAACCTGTCTCTCCACAGTCTCTCTCCACTGTTATATAGCAGTGATGTTACCTCTACTCCACCCAGCCGGCCGATTCACTTGGCACTTCGCATATCCCACCATGGAATTGATATTTAAATTGGACCGATTTGGGGTTCCTCTGGTTTAGGAGGGGGGATGTTGTATAGGGCTTCTGAAAGAAATCCCAGAACGCCAATCAGTGGCATAGCGTAGGTTGTCAGTGCCCGGGGCAAGGCAATAATTGCCCCCCCCAACCCGTGGACATGTAAACACACGGATTCCTTTCCACCAGTAAAGTGTATGTGAGGTGGTGTGCACTGACTGTAGGGTTAATCCCATATTTCCATGTATTTATTTATGCATGCTCTCAGGCTTTGCCCCGGGCAGTCTGCTTGTAACACAATATGGCGTCATGCTGCTGGGAATGTGGTCTTGTCACAGAAGGGATTGTTGTGTGGTTACAGTGTCATTACAGAGCTCCACAGCAATTAAACTCCCACTCATACACAGTGCATATTACAGTATTAGAGCGCTCCAAAGCCATAAAACACACAGTAATGCACGAAACTCAAACTATTATATTAAACTTATTATTTATTGAAGCATGTATGTTACTAAAATTTAATTAAAATAATATAGATTTGTAATAATATATTTGTTGTTTTGTTTTTAATATCTTGCATTGTATTACTTTGTATTTCTATAACCACTCAATGTTCTCGAACCCAGGACATACTTGAAAACGAGAGAAATCTCAATGTATCCTTCCTGGTAAAATCCTTTATAAATAAATAATAATAATAAAAAAGTTAATATATTTTAAATTAAAATGTATCTGAAAAATATTGCATTGTAACTTTATAAGGGGGGGGGAGCAATGATGCCACTTCCAGAAAAATATTTTTAACTGGTATTTTTGGGGGGGTTATTTGTTTTACAAGTAACATAGACAGGTTGGATATCATTGGAAAGGTCATACTCTGGCCTTTCCAAGATGCCTAAACTGCCCTAGTTGGACACATGGTTCAGGAGATACATGGGTCCAAAGACCCATGCACCTCCTGTAATGGGATTTTCAATGCCAGGCGGGGGGATTACCTGTTTGTGATGTCATCATGCGCAATGCCACCCGCAGCCCAGGGGGCAGTCACACAGCAAGGACTGATCTCTTTTATGTCAGCCTGCTGTGGCTGCAACCCCTGCTCAGAGCCATAACTGCACCGAGCAGGGACACAACAGGACGTGCGTGGACCGTCCTTAGTGCTGGGGAGAGAATCCCTATGTCACTCCACACACGTCCCAGCAATGCAGGGGCTGCTTGAAACCGAGCAGACACTGGCAGCAGATGTTGCTGAGTTCCATGCTCCCATAGACTACACTCACCTTCCCTGGTTCGCTGCCCATGAGGTGAGGGGTAACCTGTTCCCTGCCCCAGGTCAAGAGCAGGCTGCTGTTGACAGTCCCCGTGCACTGTGGGTCACTGGAGCAGGGGGGGCGCGCTGGTCTTTCCTGTGCGCACACACACTGCCATTAGCACACCTCTTGGATCATGCTCCGACAGGATGGCCCCTGCTCTCACTTCAAGATCCCACTCCCTGGCTTTGCTGTTAGTAGCCTCCATGCCTCTCTCGCAGCTGTCACAGACAAGCATGTGATGGGGGGGGTGTGCCCTAAACCACCACTCATGCAGTGCCACCACCCATTGGCCAGCGATGGAAGAGGGGGGGGGGAGAGAAAAGTATCAGTTTGGGGAGCCTTGGCGGGTTCTGTCTATAATATGTATCATGCAGCATCACCTGGAAACTATTAGGGGCACAATTTCTAAATAAATTTGCACCCCTAAGAAGATTGCACCCGGGGCTACCGCCCGGTGCCCCCCCACGCTGAGCCACTGACCCAATCAAAACTCCATTTCCACCTAAACCCGAGGAACCCCAAATCCATCACCGGAATGATGTATGTTAACTCTCCTCCTTTTATGCCTTTGCAAGCAAAACTGTTCCTATTTGTTTTTTATTTAACCCCCCTATTGTTTCCAGTAAATTGGTTTTATTTACATGTATTCCAAGGATTTTTCCCTCTGAAGCACGCATCCCATGCTGCTTTTACGAATACCCGGCCATTTCTCCTTACACGCATTACACGCTCCACATCTGGCTGAATCGGAGGGGGGGGGGTTGTACCTGTAAAATGAGTTTCATTCATGTATGGCGTTCAGAGATGTTTTATGGATAAATCCCTGACAGGTGCAGATTGTAAAATAAAAACTCTCCTCATACAGGGCTGTAAATGCATATTTTTTTCCCCGGAACATAAAGCGGTTGGGCTTGGTGTCTTTGTTGCACAAGGATTGCGTCTCAAATCATCACAGCAGGTAATGTGAGGTCAACTGTGGTACTTAAAGTTAATTGAATAAAATTTATTGCTAAAAGGAGAATCTGTCAACCAACAGTTATGTGCAGACATTTAAGAGATGCAGACGTACGAAGAGCTCCATCTGTTGAGTTGTATAGGTACGTACATTTTGATGAAGGCTTATTGGTGCTTCTTGTTCTTCACCAGACATTGTATCTACTCATACATTGCTTTTTTGACAAATTTTTCAGCGGATGTGTGTTTGGGAAAGTCTATTTGTGGTGCTTCTTATCTTCTCAGTCATCTTCACCAGAATGGAATTATTGTACACATACGAACAGTATTCTTTTGGGTTTTCATCACTAGTGGGGGTGGGGGGTGCGGCCCGCACCGGGTGACACCACCCCCTAGGATGACATCCTAAAAAAAAAAGGAAAAAAAAATTATTTTACCAGGAAGGATACATTGAGAATTCTCTCATTTTCAAGTATGTACTGGGTAGGCAAGGCCTAGGCTGGCACTTTCCAGGGGGCAGCAAAAAAACCACCACTAAAGGGGATATTCACAGAGCACCGAAATGATGCAGACATTTCAGTGTTCTGTTGTTCCCCGCACTTTGGGGAATCAAATTTCCCTGGTGAATTCACTGCAGGGTCCCTGAAGTGCAGGGAATCAGCCACCGAATGCCACCACAAACCCGTCCCTCGCTGTTTTCAAAACTACTGAACGAAAATATCTGGAATTAACATAAGATCCTATGAATGATAATAAAAAGGGCTGTTACAGAAAAAAATTGCTATTAGAAAAAAAAAATTGTTGATTTTTTTCGTAGTATTAGACAGACTAGGGATGTGCACTTTTTTTCGTTTTGGCTCGTTTCGTACGTAATTTGACAATTTTCATTTCGGATCGTTTTGGCCGATTTTCGGCTCATTTTTCATATCGACTTTTTTTTCGTATCGACTTTTTTTTCGTGATTTTTGGACATTTTTGTGTATTCGGTGTGGAAAATGTTATGCCCCATAGACTTCAATGTTAAAAATATTCCCGTTTTAATTCAATATCTAAAACCGTTAATTATTATAGTCTGTAGTAAAGAGTCTCTTTTTTATTTTTCGATTTTTTTTTTTTTTTAGGATCTTTTAAGCATTTTTTGAAAATTACCGAATTGGAACCGAAATTGTGAATTGAACGGAAATGATTTCCGATTCCGAAATTTTTTCCTTTCGGATCTCAAATCGTTTAGTTTCGGACGTTTTCGGATCCGATTCGGAAAATTTGGCCGAATCGGAATCACCGAATCGGGCCGATTCATGAAAAAAACTAATTGGTCGGAAACGAAACGCACATCCCTAAAAGAGACTTTTTACTACAGATTAATGGAATAAACGTTTCATTAGATATTGGGTAAAATGGGAATATTTTTAACATTGAATAACCCTGCATAGGTTTCAGATAGCGGTGAAAACCTTGAGAATGACTGTAGAATTGAAAATTGTAGGGCAAAATAGTCAAACCAGAAAAATTCTCCCATTTATCTCACTTTCCAAATTGGCTATTTGGTCTAGATTGTACATTCTCCTGGCAATTCTCAAGGTTTTCACCTATCTCTGAATAGCCCTGATGGTGTTCGCCTGAATAAACCTATGAGATTATGTGGAGATCTGACCACACTGTGGCTGTTGTTTGCAGCGGCGACTCTAGGAACAATATTTAGGGGGGGGCACATAAGCTACCTCCAGTCAAAACTGGGGGGCCACTAATATTTTTCGGCACCAAGGCTGGGGTCAGGCGGACGCAGTGCGACGTGTGTTTACCGGCACTTTATGACGGCCGTAGTAGCAGCAAATGATGTCCAACGCAGGCCCACACACAAAGTACGGCCGCACGAAAATTCGGCCACGCAACGCAAGCGGCAAACGAACACATTTTTGCAAGAACGTCAAACCGCTAGTACTGACGTACAGAGTGCGCTGTGTCCGCATAGCGGCGTGTGTGTGATTAGGAGACGTCAGACGCTGCTCATGTCCGGCCAACATAACGTCCAGACACCCAAAGTTTCCTGGTTTGTATCCGTATGAAATCACGGCCGAAATTGCGCATCGTATGACCGCTATCGCGTCTTTCGTGAAAAGGTACATCCATAAGTTCGGACGCGCTTTTTTACGGACGATGCAAAAAATGCATTCTTCTGACCCTAGCCTAAATCATACCACTGAAAAAAACTGTCACCTGGTGTGAGCTAAAACGCCATCGCTATAGGAAAAATTTAGCGTCACTAAAACTTAGTGCCTGACGACCTATTAACAGATCACCTTGTCCGTAGGAGTCGGTGTACAACAGTGTTTAGTATAGGAGTATAGGACGCGGAAAGTACAGTAAGCTCACGGTACAAATCACTAATAACAACACGCTAAGTGATTTTTGCTGTTTGTAGCAGCAGTCAAATGATCTGATAGTCAGGCACTAGACTGAATTTACCTGGCGCTAACCAAAAACATGCTGATGCTACGGTTAGCTCACACCAGGTGATAGGGCCCTAAATAAGTATATATAAGTATGATTCCGAAACCCCAGAGTAATGTGATGCAATGATACCTTTTTATTGTACTAACCTGATATATTAATTCAATATTTTATTTGGCGCAGTTCGGGGGTGTTTGCCAATGTCCGATAACTGCTTCAGCGACTGCAATTTTAACAAATTACAGTGACCATTCGCTAAATAGGGAATTTGCAATATTCTCCGTGAAATTAATTCCTCGAAATGTGTTGAAAAGCAAAGGATCTAAAGATGAATAGACCCTTTAGATTCTAACTTCCATAAACCCAGGGAAATACAGTAAAAAATAATAAACAGTGTGGCATGTAGCTAACCCCGGTGTGGCATTAACCCCTAAAATGTCATGTATCAAGGAAAAAAAAAAATGCATACTGTGAGGGATGAAGCCTGCCCATTAACCCTTAATACACAACTAAACCAAGGCAAAAACTAAAGTAATACACAATGTAATATATAGTCTGAATGTTCACCCCTTCACTGCTGAACCATTTCAACCCTGTGCAAATGTTTACATGCACCTTTTCATTAAATTTTTTTATGACTTTACTTTACACTTAATATGTTGGATATCATTGAAAAGGCCAGAATCTGCCCTTTCCAATGACGCCTAGATCATCCATATACGATGCACGGGAACGGAGATACTTAGGTCCGAATATGTGGGGGAAGCTGGATGCTGATTTCTGGTGGGGGGGGGCACATGGGGGGGAAAGGAATAACCTAGGGGGCAATTGCCCCCCTGTAGAGATGCTTATGGTCTCCAGCCACCCGGTTCAGCCATACCTGGGGGTTGTGGTCAGTTAAAATGGTGAAGGAACATCCATAAATGTATGGTTACAGTTTGAGAGCCCAAACTAAAGCCAAGCATTCCTTTTCAACTGCGGCATAGCTGATCTCTCTTGGTAGGAGCTTTTGACTCAGGCCACCGGGTGTTCCCCGCCATCTGCCCCAACTTGACTCAACACAGCTCCCAGTCCAAACATCGAGGCTTCTGTGTGTACAATAAACCGTTTGGTAGGGTCAGGAGCAGCTAACACAGAAGCATCAGTCAATGCAGCTTTTAGCTGCTGAAAGGCCACCTCGCACTCCAGGGACCACAGGACCTGTCTGGGGAGGTTTTTCTTTGTCAAGTCCGTCAGGGGTTTAGCTAATGTACTGTAATTGGGGACAAATTGTCGATAATAGCAGTACCCAGAAAAGCCAGGACCGGTGTTTAGGTAAGGGGAGTTGGCCATTTGGCTACTGCCTGAAACTTGGCCGTTTCTGGTCGTTGTTTCCCACAACCAACACGGTGGCCGAGGTACTGGACCTCTGCCATCCCCACATGGCACTTGTCGGGCTTCAATGTTAACCCAGCAGCTCTAATCCTATCATGCATGTCTCCACAAGTGTTGTAAGCGTTCTTGCCAAGTAGAACTGTAGACTGCAATGTCATCCAGATAGGCACATGCATAATTCTGGAGACCATCTAGAAGGCGATCGACCATCCGTTGAAATGTGGCTGGGGCATTTTTCATGCTAAATGGCATGACCCGAAACTGATATAATCCGAAGGGCGTAATGAACGCAGACTTCGGGATAGCCTCCGGGGCAAGAGGGATTTGCCAATAGCCCTTGCACAGATCAATGGTGGTGAGATAGTTTCCTCTAGACATGCGATCAAACAGCTTGTCTACCCGGGGCATAGGATATGCATCACTCACGGTTTTATCATTCAGACGTCTATAATCAACGCAGAAGCGAGTGGTCCCATACCGTGTTGGAACTAGTACCACAGGGGAGGCCCAGAGGCTTGAGGATGGTTCAATGACTCGTAGGACCAACCTTTGTTTAACGGATTTGGGGATCCGGTAAGCAGGTTGCCTCAAGGGTGCTTGACTGGGCGTTTCCACCTGGTGCACCACAAGGGTCGTGTACCCAGGCTCAGTAGAGAACATTGCCTCACACTCCCGTAGTAATGGATACACCTGCTCCCGTTGGCTCACTCCTAGCCCGTCCCCCAACTTCACCTTGTCTATGGATCCAATGTCACCACTTTCCTCTAGCACAGGGGTCAGCAACCTGGGCTCCCTGATGTTTTGGGAACTACATTTCCCATGTGGCTCAGTCAGCTTAAAGGGTGACTGAGCATCATGGGAGATGTAGTTCACAAAACATCAGGGAGCCAAGGTTGCTGACCCATGCTCCAGCAAGTCAGGCAGGGGAATGTTTTTGAGGTCCTCAGTGGCAGGGACACATACTGCAGCTACTGTTTCTTCAAGTTCATGGTACTCGTTCATGGTACTGTTTTAACATGTTAACGTGAAATGTCCTTCAGCCCCGTTCGTTGCTGCACCGGACCACTACATATGTGGTGTTACATATTTGTTCCACCACCTTGTAAGGCCCCCTGCCAAGAAACCTGTACCTTGTTTCGGAGGGTTGGTTGAAGTGCCAGCACTTTCTGCCCTATCTGAAAGGTGCGGTCTTGAGCATTCCGATTATACCATAACCTCTGGTGTCTTTGGGCAGGCTGAATATATTCCTGGACTGTTTCAGTCAGGTATTCCAGGCGATCCCTCTTCTCCAGAACGTAAGGTATGATCAGAGTTTCATCTATCCCAATCCTCCCTTCCCATTATTCCCGAAGTAGGGCTAGGGGTCCTCGGACTCTCTGTCCGGTCAAAAGCTCAAAGGGCAAGAACCCTGTCGTCTCCTGTGGAACCTCATGATAGGCAAAAAGTAGGTGAGGTAAAAAGTCTTTACAAGCAGTTGCAAAGGTCCGTAGCATTTGCTTCAAAGTTCCATTGAACCGCTCGCATAGCCCATTTGTCTTATGGTGGTATGCGGAACTCTGCAGTATTTTAATCCGATAGAGCTTCCAGAGTTGGTGGGTTAGGCTGGAGGTGAAATGGGTACCCTGGTCTGAGAGAATCTCCTGGGGGAATCCCACACGGGAGAAGACCTTGACCGGGCCATCTGCCACAGTCTCTGCCTGGATGTTTCTCAAAGCCACCGCCTCTGGGTAGTGGGAAGCATAGTCCACTACAGTCAAAATGTATTTCTTCCCAGAGGGACTAGGCTTGGCCAGGAGTCCTATGATGTCTACTGCAATCCTGCTAAATGGCTCCCCTACCACAGGCATTGACTGCAAAGTCGCCTTTGAGTGTTCACCTCTCTTCCCCACACGCTGACATGTGTCACAGGTTTGGCAATACTGCCGTAAGTCTCCTGTGATCCCAGGCCAGAAAAAGACTTGAGTGAGCTGGTGCAGATTGTGCCGGATGCCCAGGTACCCTGCTAAGGGAATATCATGTCCAATTTTTAGAAGCTCAGACCGATATTTTTGGGACACAACAAACTGTCTTTTGTGGACCTTGGTAGACCCCCACCCTCTCCCCTTTGTCACCTTATACAGGAGATTCTGGGTCCACTCAAACCTTTCCCCATCTAACCCTCCCTGTTTGGTCTCTGCCTTGGCTCGATAAGTTTCTAATGTAGCATCTTCCCTAACTTCCCTTCCAAACTCTGTAGGGGTGGCCCAAGTCAGGACCAGTAACTCTAACTTGGGTCTCCTCGGAGTGCGAACTGGCAGTCTGGAGTCGAGTGGCAGCTGGAAAGGTATCACTTTTGGTGGTCTCAGCAAATGCAGAGGTTAGGTGTCCCAAATCATTTCCCAGCAAGACTTTTGCTGGGAGGTCTTTCATGATTCCCACTTCCAGGGTGCAGGGTCCAACTGCCCAGTCCAGGTGGATGCGAGCAGTGTGCAAATGATGGATGGCTCCACCTGCTACTCTCACAGCTACGGAACTTTCTGTTTTCTCCTTATAGCTGACTGTATGTGGCTGGACCAGTGTGAGGGTAGCCCCAGTATTCCGTAGACATTGGGTTGATTTGCCATTCAGAAGGACCATTTGCCTGTGGTGCTCTCAGTTGTCAGCAGCCGCTGCTTATACTGGATCTGCCTCATGTAAGGTACCCCAGCTCTCCTACTGGATCGGAAGGTTGCATCTTCTTTCTTGAGCAGACTCTGAGTGCATGCAGTGGGTAGCCTCCCTGGAGATGGCAGGATGGGATCGGGACCAGTTCATTATGAGTATCCCCTGTGTTAATATCTTGCATTTTACTATTTTGTATTTCTGTAACCACTCAATGTTCTCGAACCCAGGACATACTTGAAAACGAGAGAAATCTCAATGTATCCTTCCTGGTAAAATCCTTTATAAATAAATAAAATAAAATAAATCCCCTGAAGGAAATTGCTTTGCATATGCCCAATCTGATTACAAACATAGCACCGGGGCCCAGACCGTTTCGGTGCAGCTATTGTTACAGGAATGGGCAGTCTAGGCTGAAGCATAACAGGTGGAACAGGTTCAGCCACTCTGGGTCGGCTGGAGCTTTGAAATCCAGTATGGGGAGTCCTGCAGGCATCCTGATATTCGTCTGCCAAGCGAGCTGCTTCTTCCAAGGTTAGGGGTCTCCGGTCCCGGATCCAGTTTTGGACATCTGGGGTTGTAACGCTATAAAACTGCTCCAACAATACCAGTTGAAGGGCATCTGTAAGAGTTGTAGCTTTGCAGCCCTGCATCTAATTCACGGCTGCTCTGTGCATTCTGTATGCCCACTCTGCACAGGAGTCATAGTCTGCTTTCCTAAGCTCCCTGAAGCGACGAAGGTATACTTCCAGGGTACCAGCATATCGAGCAAGCAATCTCTCTTTAACATGCTCATAGTTCATGCAATCCTCATCTGGGACAGCGTGATATGCTTCAGCAGCCCTCCCGGTCAGCTTGCTGACTAGGATGGTAACCCATTCTGTTGGTGCCCCTTTTTGTAAAGCACATTGCCTCTCAAAATCCTGTAAACAGCCATCAATGTCACTCTCTGTCTCAACAAAAGGCTTAAAGGCTGCAAATGGTAGCTTTGCCCTTTCGCCAGTTAGGACTCTGTATGATGGGGCAGCAGCACCAGCCCCAAGCTGCAGCTCCTTCATCTGTAGCTGGTAGTCTCGCTCTGCTTGCTGTGTCACATCAGCCATGACATCAGGTGTAGGGTTGGGCCCGAACAATGCCAGTCGTCCACAAACCTCTCTCTGGAACTCTGACTCGGAGGTGTCTGAAGATCGATGGTCATCTTGGTCACCCTCCATTAGCTCTGCAACAATCAAGGCTTTAGACTTGTTACTGGCAACCTGTCCACCTGCCTCTAGGAGATCTTTGAGAGTGCTGAGTTTAAGGTTTTTGTAGTGTTGCTCCATCTCACCGGTGCCACCAATTGTTACTGTTACGTCCTCGGCCCCCGCGGCGCTTCCTGGGTGGTCTGGGCGCTCGGCGACATCACTGGCTGGCTGGGTGCCAGGTGTGAGAGTTTGCCGATTGGCGTCTGATGGGGCGAGGCTTGGCGACTCGGAGCCGCCGGCCTTAAGTACAGGACGCGAACCTGTGCTCGTCGCCCTGACGTGGAGTAATTTTCCTCCATCGCCAGCTGACTCTTGAGTCTGTCTCTCTGTTATTCTTGTATTTCGTTGCCGTTCTTGCTTGTAGGAGGACGTTGCTTTAGTTTATTGACCCAGAATACCCACTGACGATTCTTACTCCTGACCCCTGTGTGTATGTTTGTGTTTTATGCTTATGTTATGCAGCATGGTTTCATTTGGGAGATCTGCCCTGCAGGCTGCTCTATCCATCTACCGCTCGATCTGCCTAACGAGTGCCAGGCATCGCTCTGCAGTACCGTGTATGGTCTCAGTATATGGGTCGGTCCTTCATGCTACTAGATCAATCAACAGTCATTATTGCTGTAATAACGTCTGGTCTGTTTCCAAAGCATATTGCACAATCTATGATTGCAGGCCTGCCCTGCAGGCTACTAAATACAACATTCCTACAAGTTGTCTGTTTAACACCAAGTTGCAGTACCGAAGCATTATCACTGATAGTAGGCCTGCCCTGCAGGTTGCCGAATACAGAGAGTATCTGCTCTATATGGTTGAGAACAAGTATACGAGTAAAAATGTAGGCGGACAAAAACAGATTCACTTTCAAGACGGCGCCGGACCGGACACAAGTAAGGATTGTCAGAACACGAGTCTCTTCAGGAAAGGCAAACTTTATTGTGTCGTCACACAAGTGCTCACACAGGATTGTATCGCAAAGAGTGAGCCCCTTCTACCCCCCGTGCAAGGGGTCTTATACCCAAAAATACGTAATTAGGTACATCCCAATTAGCCCACCTCCCGATGACACTTTATTCCACCCCACGTGGGTTAATACCTCCCATCGTTAGTACAAAGAAATTCCACATTCTAGCTATAAATTGATACACTTCATGTTAGTTTGACAGTCCGTGATTTGTTGTGCTGTCTTTCTCAGGGCAGTGCCGTCCTCCCTATAGGCTGTGTTTATTTGAGATAGCTTGGGGCCTGGTCTGTTCTCTACAATCTCTTTGTTTCTTCTACAAGTCTCAGTGACCTTGCCCCATTCATTCATCTTCCTGTCTCTCCGTGCCAAGAACCGGCCGGATTCTGCCTGGTTTTATTGCTAGTTCCCTAATCTACCACACATTCTTTGAATTCTATGTAAGCTTTGTTTGTCACATCTAAATAAAATCTATTCTATTTACTGGTGAACCAATATTCTGAACAAGATGGCTGCCTGGCTCATAGTAGCAACCATCTTTCAGCCTGATTCGACTTCATTCCCCCCTTGGCTCAAGTGTCAGGATCTTTTCCTGGCACTTGTAGCCATTACACTCCACTATTCTGAAACTCCTTATACTGGGAGGGGTTTTCTTTCACTGGGAACATACCCTGTGGAATTATCAGTGGTATCTTCTGTGTTTGTGTGGGTGTCAGTGCTGTCTTGCACAGTGGCCATAGGCATAGCCCTATGCGGTATATCAGTATCCCTATGATCAAGATCACCACTATCATGAGTATCATGGATCCAATCTGTGAGATAAATCTCAAGATGGAACCAAACCATTCTCCCATTGCTCCAAACCCACGGAGCGGATTCCAGCCTTCGGCAGCAATCCTCCTGGCTGCGCCCTGCAACTGTGCTACCTTCTCTTGGTGATCTTGAATTACCTGGTAATAGTCTGGGACTTCATGTGTAGTGTTTCTGATGAAGGTGCAACATTCATAGTGCATTGTCATTTCACACAATCCATTCAAGGCCGCACTGATCTGCTCGAGCGCCATGTCATGTATCATCTGCACCTTTCGCAACTCACGCATTTCCAGATTCAGCAGCTGGATATCCATATTGGTTCTATTCAGAATCTCATCCATCAGATTGACATAGCTATTCAATCTCCTCATCATCTCCCCTCCCCATCCAGTCCATGCTGGCAACCATGTCCATATTCGATCCATCTTCGCAAACAATTCTCTCTTTGGTCTCTCAAACACCAGTGCGTACCTAGGGTGCAGTTCTGTGTCTGTGTTTGTGTCTTCTCCCCTTAGCCTCTGGATTGGGACCAGCTTAGCCAAATAACACATTCCCGTTATTGTTGGTGGAACCCATGTGTAACACACTCTCCCACAACACACCTGGTATCCCTCTTCTAACATGAATGGTGATAGATGTAGTGTTCCCTTTGCTAATTCCAACATCATTCGCCTCATTCGTCTCGTTGTCTCCAGCACACTCTGCGTCCCTCCAGACTCACTTGCAATCACTTCTTCTTGCTCACTCGTGAGTTTTCTGCACTGTATGTATAGGAAATTTGATTGTTCCTTTGTGTCAATTGTGTATATGTATGATGTCCAATTGAATTTGCTTGAATAACACCTTTCCTTTTTATGTGTGTCCCTATCTGGTCCTATTTGGAAACACCACTCTGGGGGATATATGTACCCTATTATGGGGTATCCGGCCTCATACATTTCTGGTTGTTCCCTGGGTGGCCGAAAAGAGTGTATTGTGATATTCCCTGATGCAAACATACTCAGGTTCATTGGAACAGAAGCAAATGGGATATGAATTGTCTCTGGGTGCATTCTGCTGCACACCCAACATGCTTTCTGCCCAGATTTCTTAGCATAGTCATATTTAAATTGCACAAGTAAATGTCCTCTTGGCAATATCTCGGATGATACTTCTCGTTTTTGTCTCCACATGGTATGGTTCTCCATCACCGGGTGCGTACCATTCCAGATATGGGAAATATCCACTTTCCCCGCGGTGCTTGTACAATTGGGGCATGCTCCACGTGAGAGTCCATAAATCAGATTAGCAAGATATAAAATCAACACCACAAATGCCCCGAATGTCAGAATTCCTTGGGCAATTCTTTTCACAGTCACATAAACCCAATCCCTCCCCACCGGAATTTCAAAAGTAAAGAACATTTCTGGATGATCAAGGGTGGGGGCCGGGCCCCTAAAAAGCACCCTGTGGGTATTCCCCGTTGGCGGGTGGTCAGGACCTGTGCCCATCAAAACACCCACTTGTTGATCCTCTGAATTATCTGGGTTAGGATCATTTAGGTGCTCATGGCTGTGGTCTTTGTCAGCTTCAGCCTCAGCGGGTTGGTCTCGTTGGTAATGACCTTTCATGCTGGTTCAGGACTGGCTGCAGGTGCTTTTACTCTGGAGTGATGTATCCACGGGACCACCTCGGCAACCTTTACTGCTGTAGGGGTTGATAACAGGACAAGATAAGGACCTCTCCATTTTGGACCTAGTGGATCATTTTTCCACTCTTTTACCCATACTGAGTCACCCGGACAATACTTATGCAGTGAAGGATACAGAAAATGCGGTATATTATCCCCCACCCAAGTATTTAATTTCTGCATTGATTTACCCAGCATTACTACCTGATCATTTAGTTTAGTCTCTCCCAATGCCCGAAGGTCCCCCCTTAGTCCATTAATCAGAGGGGTTGGCCATCCAAACATAAGTTCGTATGGACTTAGCTTCAATTGGGGGGTTGGTCTGCACCTAATGTGCAAAAGGACTATCGGCAGCAGGTCCAACCAGCCCAGTGACGTCTCTTGGCACAGTTTGGACATCAAAGTCTTTAGGGTACGGTTCATTCTTTCAACTTTTCCCGAACTTTGGGGCCTGTAGGCGGTATGTAGCTTCCAGGTGATGCCCAGTAGCCGGGCAAGTTGTTGTAAACAGTTCTGAATAAATGCAGGGCCATTGTCCGATCCTATTTCAAGTGGAAGTCCGTAACGTGGTATTATTTCTTTCATCAGACTCTTTACCACTTCTGTAGTCTTTTCAGTTCTCGTTGGGAAGGCTTCCACCCATCCTGTCAAAGTGCACACCATCACTAGTAAATATTTGTATCCTTTGCAGGGTGGTAACACTGTAAAGTCTATTTGTAACGATGCCATTGGGGATAGCCCGATTGGCTGTTTCCCTGGGGGTTGAGATGGGCCTGTTCTCGGGTTGTTTTTGGCACATGTTACACACTGCTGAGCTGTTGCTTTGCAGATTGCTGACAATCCTGGTACATAGAAATGTGGCTCCAACTGTTGCTCCATCATTTCTCTCCCTCCATGGGTACTTGCGTGAAGTGCTCTTACGATTTCAGGAGCCAGTGTTGCTGGTAGAACTATTCGTCCATTCTCCATCTGAAACCATCCATCTTCTCCATATCCTCTGGTTTCTTCTGTCAGCCACTTCTTTTCTTTCTCTGAGTACACAGGTGTCCATTCGCTCAGTGGCGCCGGTAGAAGTGCAGCCACCACTGGTTTTGGTTTGTATCGTGCCAATTCTCCATGATTTCCCCAGATAAATTCCTCTTTTGGGAAATAGTATCGCCATGCGAAAAATAACAAATCTTGTCTGTCTTGTGAATCTCTTACTGCTGGTATGAAAAAGTTCATTGCACTTTTCTTCATTCTTGGCAGTCTGTTCTTGATAAGGATCTCCTTGAGGAAGAACCTCACCAGTGGGACTTGATATTCTTCTGCTCCCAATTCTCCCAGACTTTGCAGTATTTGTGTGATTCGTAGATTATTGTGGGGATTGATTGTCAAATTTTCAAATCGTGACGCGAAATTTTCTGCTCGTTCAACCTCAGTTATTTCTTTGTCTTCCTCCTCCCCCACTATTTTTACGCCGAAGAATTTCAGCATCATTTTATAGGCCCTGCGCAGTCTTTGCTGAACTTCTGAGGTGTTAACCATTAGGCGTGTCTCTTGCGGATTTAGAGGAGTAGAGTAGAAATTTCGGCCTTGTGTCCGAGTTGGGAAAAGCCATTGGATGTAATCATGATTGAGTTCTAACAGTTCATAATCATCTTGCCATTTGTGCAGTATTATCTCAATGAACTCGCCGTGGGGTTCAAACTTTCTCAAATTCATGTAGAACTCGTAATTTGGCATGGAAGGTTGAGGTTCTTGCTTGCAGATCAGTACTTTAGCTTGATCTTCTGTTGGCGGTGGCGGTTTTGCAGCTGCTTTTGCGGCCTGGTCTGCGCGTCTGTTACCTTTTGGAATTTCATCATGGCCTTTTTGGTGGCCACGACAGTGCATGATGCTGACAGCACTTGGTTTCCATACCGCTTCCAGGAGGGCCGCGATTTCAGCTGCATATTTGATTTGTTGTCCTGAAGACGTGAGTAGGCCTCTCTCTTTGTAGAGTGCACCATGTGCATGGACTGTCATGAAGGCGTACTTGGAATCCGTGTAGATATTTACTCTTTTGCCTTCAGAAATTTCAAGGGCTCTGGTTAAGGCTGTTATTTCAGCCACTTGTGCAGATGTATGGCCTGGCAGTGGCTTTGCTTCGATGACTTCTTCTGTTGAGACTACTGCATAGCCGGAGACTTTCTTCCCATCATCCATGTAGCTGCTACCATCGGTGAATAGCTGTAGATCGTATTTGTCTAGGGGTACGTCTTTCAAATCTGGCCTGCTACTGAACACTTCTTCCATGACTTGGAGGCATTCATGATCTGGGTCCTCTTCACAGTCAGGCAGTAAAGTAGCAGGATTCAGGGTAGCGATGAGGTCCAAATGAACCCGTGGGTTTTCACACATCATGGCTTGGTACTTCATCATCCGGCTGTTACTGAACCAGTAACCTCCCTTCACATCCAGCAGGGCCTTGACAGCGTGGGGCACCTTGACATGAAGAACTTGTCCAAGGGTCAGCTTGTCTGCTTCTGCTATCAGCATTGCGGTGGCAGCCACTGCTTTCAGGCATGGGGGTAGGCCGCAGGCCACAGGGTCGAGTTGCTTGGAGAGGTAGGCCACAGGCCTCAGCCATGAGCCAAAGGTCTGGACCAATACTCCTGTTGCTGTTTGATTATGTTCATGCACGAACAGCTGGAAGGGCTTGCTGTGATCTGGCAGGCCCAGTGCAGGAGCTTCCATCAGCAGAGTCTTTAATTTCTGGAACGCTGCTGTTTGCTCTTCTTCCCAATGGAAGGGGTCTTGTTCTCCCCCCTTCGTGGCTTGATGAAGCGGCTTGGCAATATCTGCGAAGTTGGGGATCCACAGACGGCAGAAGCCTGCAGCTCCCAGAAACTCACGGACTTGTCTTATGGTCTTTGGTTGGGGTATGCGGCACACCGCTTCTTTTCTTTCTGCCCCCAGTGCACGTTTGGTACCTGTTAACTGGAAACCCAGGTATTTTACACTTTGTTTGCATATTTGTTCTTTCTTTTTAGAAACTCTGTAACCTGCTTGGCTTAGCAGATGTAGCAGGGCCTTTGTGGCGGATAAACAGTCTTTTTCTGTTGGGGAAGCCAGTAATAAATCATCAACATATTGGAGTAGCACTACTTTGTCTGGCTGAGCGTTGAAGGCGAGGAGATCTTGGCTAAGCGCGCACCCGAAAATCGTGGGCGAATTTTTGAAACCTTGAGGGAGGCACGTCCACGTCATTTGATGGCGTGCCCCCGTGGTAGACTCTTCCCACTGAAATGCAAAAAGGGGCTGGCTTGCTGGAGCCAGACGGATGCAAAAGAAAGAGTCTTTTAAATCAAGCACTGTGTAATATTTTGTATCTCCGGGAATTAATGCCAGCAAATTGTATGGATTAGGAACCACAGGGTGTAGTGTTACTGTGGCCTTGTTGACAGCTCGTAAATCTTGGACAGGGCGGTACTCTTGTGTCCCCTCTTTCAGTACTGGCAATAGGGGTGTGTTCCATGGTGACACGCAGAATTTTAATATGCCGTGATCTTTAAGTCTCTGTAAATGTATCTGTATATTCTGCTTGGCTTTCTGTGGGATATGATATTGTCTTAGGGCCACAGGTGTTGCGCCGGGCTTTAATTCCACGTATACCGGGGGTATGTTTATGGCAAGTCCGGGCGGGTTTTCCTCCGCCCATACCCCAGGAATTTCAAGGAGTAGTGCGTGCGGATCAGGCGCGGCAGGCAGAGTAGGTGCCGTGCGCCATTCTTCCTCCCTTGGCATAACTACTGCAATTTTTACAGATTGTGGGTGATTCTGGCTGGCTGGATTATGCTGCCGAGCAGAGCTGCCACCCTCCGGCAGGTCTAATTGAGCGTGACCCCCGGGAAGGAACGTAATTTGGGCTTGCAATTTGCAAAGGACATCCCGCCCCAGGAGCTGGATGGGACATTCGGGCATATACAAAAATTCATGTTCAACATTATGCCCACCCACACTACATTTTCTAGAAGCAAGAAAAGGATATTTAGCAGACACCCCCATTGCTCCCATAATATCAACCTCATTTCCCATTGGAGGTGCAATTTGCTTTGTTACAACAGAATATTCGGCACCGGTGTCAATCATAAAAACTTCATCTTTATTTCCCACTCTCATTGTGACAGTGGGCTCGTGGTTACCGAGCGGGATGGGCCCAGGTCCCCGTCAATATGCATCCTGCCCTTCAAATGATGTCCCCGCCAGTCCCACAAACCCCGCTCCATTCCCCTCACTCCTTTCATACCTTCCGTCTGTTACCTGGCCATTAGGGGCTTGACCTCCCGCCTCCCCAGCTTCACCCTGTCCCCCAAATTTAGCCAAAAATGCAGGACAGTCGTTTTTCCAGTGACCTTCACCCCGGCACCACGCGCACTGATTGGGTCCTAGGGGTTCCCTAGGGGCTCCCCTTCCTCTTCCTCTAGCCCCCCTACCCCTTGCCCTCCCTCTGTCTGGGCCACCTCGTCCTCCCCCATTCCCCATGTATCCGACCACCCCGGTATGTCCCTTGTGTTTCTTTATCTCCTCTAGATCCCGGTTATGATACACCTTATTAGCGATCTCAACTAATTCACTAATACCTTTCCCCAAAAACCCATCTATTCTCTGTATTTTGTTCCGTATATCCCTTTGTGACTGACCCACAAACGAAGAGTTAATTAACCTCTGATTCTCCGTTGCCTCAGGATCAATAGGACTATACATCCTGTACGCATCCAGCAATCTCTCTAGAAACGCACTTGGGGATTCTTTAACCTCTTGTATCACATCTGCTATTTTTCCCATGTTCGTGGGCTTCTTCCCTCCCGCTTTAACACCCATTATTACTGCTGTTCTGTATGTCTGCAAATGGGCAACTCCTTCAACTGTATTGTACGGCCATTTAGGATCTGTTTTGGGGTAGTGTTCCTCTGCCCATGCTTCTGGATGAGGCTTAGCATCTGCTACGGCTTGGGCGAGTAAAATCTTTTGCGCGCTACTATTTATTCGGGCTCTCTCCTCTGTGGTAAACATTGTCAACATTAATTGCTGACAATCTGCCCATGTGGGGTTATGTGTGAGCATGACTGACTCTATCATACTGGCCACTGCTGCGGGATTGGTGGAGTACAGTGGTGTGTGTGTTTTCCAGTTAAAAAGATCTGTTGTCGTGAATGGGACGTATGTGTATTGCATTGGCCCTGGATTCCCATCCGCTAATGGGGGGCCTGGCACTTCCCGCAAAGGCATCTGCATAGCGCTCTTGTAGGGATTGTGTTGGTACGGATCCCGGTGTTTATATATGTTATTCGCTGCGCGTGTGGTAACTCCCTGGTTCTCATCCTCCTTTTCATTATCACCACTCCCGTGGGGCACTAATTTATATATGCTTCCATTGGGCATCTCAATCTTTTCTGGTGGAGCCTCTCTGTCCCCTCCACCCGCTGCACCCTGCTCCTCTTCCGCAATCCCACGGGACGGAGCTGAGGGAGCTGACCGAGACACAGCAGCTGCCCGCTCTCCGCCCGCGCAACCGCGGCACTCAAAGCTTCTCTGGCTGCCCCATAACATGATGGGTAGGACGGGGGCAAAACATCACTCTCTTCCGGTTGTTCTACTAACACCGGTCTCCCTCTCTCTTCATTATTCAAGGGGTCCTGCTTCTTATTTTTCCCGCTATCATTATAAAATGACTCTTGTTTTTAATACAATATCTCCATATATCTATATACGGGTACTGTTCAGGATGTCCGTACTGCTCTGTGACTTGGGAATGTACCTTCTGTACCAACTCCGGGTCCATTGACCCCTGCTCTGGCCATCCTGGGACTAATAACGGCCACACAACTGTACACATTACTTTTAACTTCTCTTTTGTCAATTCTACACCATAGTCATGCGTTTTATATAATGCTTCGAAATTCCGCACCATATATTCTAGGGGCGTCTCCCCTCCTTCACCTTCTTGGGCTTAGATGACCCGTTACCCATTATTCCCTGAAAACAGTACCCTTTGCAATACAGATATATTATTTCAACAACAGTTAAAATCTACAGTCTGATACTTCAGCCAACAATTCGTTCGTGTCTGAGGCGCTTCCCCCGTCAGTAGCCGACTGCAGTCGCCTGAGCCGGAAACATACGTTAGGGGTCAAAACTCGTATTTGCTTCCTCGCGAAGCGAGTAGGCGCACGTTCACTCACAACACTCGAGTCAATTCATTCACAGCACATACTGTATCAGATACTTTCAGCACATAACAAAACATAGACACTTCAACTCTTTCTACTAGCCGAGGGTACTCAGTCCCTCCTCTGTGGCTCCTTATACCCCGTAATTTGAACTCTAACTCTTGACTGCGTGTGACTATGTGCACCCCGTTCTATATCTATACTCCCGTCTGCAATTCCAATTTGCCTATGAGTATTCCTACCCACCCGGCACCACTATCTCTGCAGCTACCGCTGGCTCCAATATGAGCCCTCTTCACTACACGACGTACACACTAGCACTGACTCAGGCTTTCAGCCCAGTCACAGAAAATCCCTCCTCCTTTCCCTTTTACCCACGTGGCGAAGCTCTGTTTACAAACACTGACTAATATGACTATGCAACTCCACGTGGCTACCTTCTCCCTCTCTTACAGAACTACCCTTTGGTTGGCATTCAATTCCCCCGAATCCAGACACGCGCTAGCCACTCTGGCTCCTTAGCAATGTCCGTGCTATCAGCGGCGGGCTAGATATGCCAACGGGATGGTGGCCATCGCATCCCCTTATCCGTCTATCTCAGTCGGACGTTTCCCTTAGATACCGGTATCTCCTTTAGACATACAAAACACAGAAGACACGTTACCTATCGCCGGCGCTGCTTGCTGTTTCCTCAGACTCAGTGGTGTCCCAGTTCCCGGGTCAGGGGTCCGTTTGGGACGAGACGAGGTCCACTGAACAGGAAATCCTGCTTGGCGCCTGCAGATGTCAGCTCACCTTCAACGGACGCCCAACCAGCGGGATTCTTGCACCTGCAGTCAATCGCCACAGTGTGTTCAGCAGCCCGTTACTGTGTGCCCGGAAAGGCATATGGTTGAGAACAAGTATACGAGTAAAAATGTAGGCGGACAAAAACAGATTCACTTTCAAGACGGCGCCGGACCGGACACAAGTAAGGATTGTCAGAACACGAGTTTCTTCAGGAAAGGCAGACTTTATTGTGTCGTCACACAAGTGCTCACACAGGATTGAATCGCAAAGAGTGAGCCCCTTCTCCCCCCCGTGCAAGGGGTCTTATACCCAAAAATACGTAATTAGGTACATCCCAATTAGCCCACCTCCCGATGACACTTTATTCCACCCCACGTGGGTTAATACCTCCCATCGTTAGTACAAAGAAATTCCACATTCTAGCTATAAATTGATACACTTCATGTTAGTTTGACAGTCCGTGATTTGTTGTGCTGTCTTTCTCAGGGCAGTGCCGTCCTCCCTATAGGCTGTGTTTATTTGAGATAGCTTGGGGCCTGGTCTGTTCTCTACGATCTCTTTGTTTCTTCTACAAGTCTCAGTGACCTTGCCCCATTCATTCATCTTCCTGTCTCTCCGTGCCAAGAACCGGCCGGATTCTGCCTGGTTTTATTGCTAGTTCCCTAATCTACCACACATTCTTTGAATTCTATGTAAGCTTCATTTTTCACATCTAAATAAAATCTATTCTATTTACTGGTGAACCAATATTCTGAACAAGATGGCTGCCTGGCTCATAGTAGCAACCATCTTTCAGCCTGATTCGACTTCAAAACTTCTGGTAACAATCCGGCACGTACCACTACCGTTACTGGTACTGACCTGAATCTCACGAATAATCACGCTCGTACTGTACAAGTCTTGAATCAATGTATCCAGTTTAATATAGTTAATGAGTTTTCGCTCAGCGGTCTCTTGGTCATGAAACCATTTGAGGCTGAGTGGTATCAAGAGTTTTGTATTACCTCCCTGGCTGGGGATTATAGGTATTACAGTCTTTTTTGCTTTCAAAGAAATCTGTCCATAAAGATCCAGACAACACTGATCCGGGGTGAGCGCCATAGCGCACATTACAGTTACGTAGCGCTGGACCGGAACCGGGTCACTCCATGAATTGTCTTCCGCGCAGCAGCCTAGATAATTCCGTGTAATTAAAGCTGTGGTGAAATCAGAGATTATAGTCCCTTTCCCCATACACTTGTCGAGACACAGTGCTGGGTAAAAACAAGTGCCATTTTATTTGCAAGGCATCACAACTTCCCCAACCCTCCAGATAAAGCAAACGCTGGAGAGAAAAACCAACCGACAAAAACTAACAGTTAAGAATTCTCTCTCCTGGGAGCCACCAAGTGTGGTGACACTCACCCCCCCTCTTCAGAGATGGAATGGGTTGTGCTGGTCTGACAAGAATGAGGGACACCTCAGTTGGGTGAAAGAGAAAAATAAAACCAAACAACAAATAAACAAGGGGTTCCCGTTATAGTTATAATAAAACGTGACTTCAAATCGCGTTTAAACATGATGATTGAAACGGTAAAAATTAGCTCAGCACACAGGGGTGAAATGGCTCAGCAGCGAAGGGGTTAATATGGTATATGTTTTCTTTAAAATTTACATTAAAATAATACAATGTATAACATGTTTAAAGATGTACATTATATTAATTGTATTATTTTAAAGATATAAGTAGTCAGCCAGCAAACCTGGATTTGCAGATGGTCACAGGAAATATCATATTTCCATCTTCCATAAACACAGCTAGGAGATCATTTTATTGTATGTTGTGATTAAAAAGGATTTTGACACCTAAATCAGCAAAAAAGCTATGGTTTTAATATGTTTAGTTTTTTATTTACATTTAGTTCATGGTATGAATCTATTTTGTTGTCATTTATGGAAACGGTGATCAGAGATCAGAGGTAGAAGATTGATGGATTATGGATGTGCCCATAGGATAGATTATAAAGATTAAAGTTATAGATCATTTATCTGTGTATAGAGCAGGTGATAAACACTTTATTTATGTCCCTGGTCATAGCTATCTGCCCATATAAGGGAGACACAGCTGAGCTCTGGGACAGGTGTCAGTTATGATGTCATAGTGGTGATTGTGATGTGATGTTATATGTGAGCAAGAGGTGCTCAGTGAAGCTCATATCAAAATGACAAGCGACATAAGAGGTTTAATCTTTGCACTCGTGCTCATCACTGCGATTGTTTCAGCTGAAACAGGTAATAGGAGAATTAATGAAATGTTGTAACCGGAGTCAATCAGGTTCACTTCATTAACGGCGCCGGACCAGACACAAGCAAGGATTGTCCAAACACGAGTCTCTTCAGGAAAGGCAAGATTTTATTGTGTCGTCACACAAGTGCTCACACAGGATTGAATCTCTAAAAGTGAGCCCCTCTTTCACCCCGTGCAAGGGGTCTTATACTCAAAAATACGTAATTAGGTACATCCCAATTAGCCCACCTCCCGCTGACACTTTATTCCGTCCCACGTGGGTTAGTACCTCCCATCATTAGCATAAACACAAAGAACATTCCACATTTAACTATAAATTGATACACTTCATGTTAGTTTGACAGTATGTGATTTGTTTGTGCTGTCTTTCTCCGGCCAGCGCCTCCCTCCCTGTTGGCTTTGTTTATTCAGATAGCCAGGGACCTGGTCTGTTTTCTGTGCTCCCTTTGTTCTCTAGCACATCGCTCTGACCTTGCTTCATTCATAAATCTTTCTGTCTCTTTATGCCAAGAGCTGGCCGGATCCTGCCTGGATTTCTTGTTAGCTTTTCTAATCTACCACGCATTCCTTAAATTCTACGTGAGCTCAGCTCTTCTCTTCTAAATGAAATCTATTCTATTTACTTGGTGAACCAATATTCTGAACAAGATGGCTGCCTGGCTTATGGTGGCAACCATCTTTCAGCCTGGTTCTCCTTCAATGTTACAATGTGTAGAAAGGGGGGGATTATAAGAAAGGATATAATGTATAATCCTGGTTAATGGTTCTAGTTATTTTTGTTTGTACATATTCAATAATGGTCCATTATGGGTTTTTATAATTTTAGAGCTTTGGTTCACAGGGATTTTACCCAAAAAGCAGCACCCCAGGAGAGAAACAAAATGATTCAAAATAGCTGTATAAATTCTTTATTTTTTATTGATAAGCTATTTCCATATGAGGAGAGAGTTATACCTGCAAAAGACAGGAGGCGCATCACAATAAGAATAATATTTAGAAGAATATCAGTAGGAATAATAAAAAAACACTTTATCTATGGTGCTACACAAAGGCGGGCCGCGGGTACAACTGAGATTTAAGAGGTTAATCAATAACTTCCAAATTGGCCCCGAATTACACCATACAGTGCAATTTAGGGCCAATTTCTCTATTCACTATCCTGTCAATTTGTCGAATACTGGCCAATTGACAGCAAAATACGGTGCAATTCGGCGGCACAGAGATTACCCCATTATAGACTACTGTTTCTCCTATACACAGAATGCTGAACTGCATCTAAACTCCAGTGAAATGCCCTGATTTTATGAGGTTCAGTTCAACAGAATTAAACATGTGAACCCCTTAGGATTCAATGTAAAATGTAAAGTCCTTTTTAAAAATTTTTAAAGATCATCTTTTCTTTTAATTTCCAGCAAAGACCCTTTTTATTTTATTTTTTTAAATGCCTTTTTGTAATTTTTTAGACCTGGATATGCAAATGGTCACAGGAAATATCATATTTCCATCTTCCATAACCACATATATTTATTTACATATATTTATTTACATATAGTTCATAATATAAAAAAATCTCTTTTGTTGTCATTTATGGATTATAAAGATTAAAGTTATAGATCATTCATCTGTTTATAGAGCAGGTGATGAATACATAAGTCCCGGTCATAGCTATCTGCCCATATAAGGTAGTATAAGGGAGACACAGCTGAGCTCTGGGACAGGTGTCAGTTATGATGTCATAGTGGTGATTGTGAAGTGATGCTATATGTGAGCAAGAGGTTCTCAGTGAAGCTCATTTCACAATGGCAAGCGACAGAAGAGGTTTAATCTTTGCACTCGTGCTCATCACTGCGATTGTTTCAGCTGAAACAGGTAGAGAATTAATGAAATGTTACAATGTGTAGAAAGGGGAGGATTATAAGAAAAGATGAATAGAAGTGAAATGTCCAGACTATGTCCTTTTACTGGACAATGGATGGAGACAGAGCTACAGTCTGGGTATGGAGGCAGGGGGGGGGGTAAAAGATGGTTAGGTGGCCAATATCAAATATTGTTGTAATGGGAAAGAAAGGTACAGGGTGTGTTGGGTGCGCAGAGTATATGCTACGGATGGAAGAGTCTGATGTCCAGGTAATCCTCACTCAACATTAGATGGAGAAAACTGTTTAACCCTCTCGTCTCTTCTCTCTTCCTCAGCTTTCTATTCCAGAACTGTCAGAAAGCGGACTCTTAATACCATCTTAAAGAGTCCAGCCCTAACAGTTCCTGGACCAATGGGATTCTCGAGGACCATCAGGAAACGAGAAATTACAACACTGGCTACAAAACCAAATACAAGTGAGTCTACAACATCCCGAGGGCGTCTGTCATAGATGTATAGTTTTCGATATAGATCCAGACAGCGTCTGAACAGAACAGGTTTATCTGAAAGAAATCTTCACATTTCATTTATCAATACATAGGGGGAAAAGTGATTTATCTCTCCACGTTATGAGTGCGGCAGTTTTGTTTGAATATACAGAGTGCTGAGTGCTCACTCGTAGCTTTTACACAGCGTTTATGTTCAATCAAAATCAGAGCATCTACAGCATCCACCAAACCCGTTGAACACTCAGTGTTCCAGTAGGTCAGCGATACAAAAGTCATTGGTGCTTTAGATATACTTGTAACTGTGAGATATACCATAGGAGTTCGTCTGATAATTCTCTCACCTTGACCTATCCCTTGAGTTGATATAGAGAGACAGCTTCTGTGGAGATACACAACCACTCTGTCGACATCATAATAATTAAGAATAATTCTCTTTTCTCTCTAGTGAACAACCCCTTGGGGACAAAACAGCCTGTGACGAAGCAGCGCGTAACAATAAACACCAACGGCATGTTCTTCGATTACCCTGATTCGGACAAAGAAAAGAGGCTGGAGATATTCAAGTTCATTAGTGAGGAACCGCCGTACGATGACAATGGTATCATTAAATATATCACAGGACTTATTAACGTCAGGCAGGAAGAAAAGTAATGTCAAAAAATGTATGATAGAAATACAGTGTCTAATCTAGAGGAGGAGAGGGATCAGCAGAAAGTGTATGGCACAGGGACATTGGAATTAGCGGTGGTTGATTATGACAGGTACAGGGAATCAGATTGTGTGTATGTGTCATGTTGCGATATGGGGAATTTGCTATATGTGGCTGCGTGTGGATATGAGTGACATGTAGGAGAAGAGATAGACAGTGAGAGGAATGTTGGAGTCATGGTGGGTCAAATGGAGCATCACCTGATGTAATAACTAACTAAAACTTTTCTACTTCCAAGGTATGACTGCACGGATAGTGAGGTTGGCAGTAATAGCGGCTGTTGTCCTTCTGCTGTTCTGCATATGTTACCACATAATTTGCAGAGTGTGAGTATGCCTTATACTTTAATCCCATAATATATCCTCAATCCCACTGTCATCCAGCACTCTTATCTTTCCTCCCTGATCATCTTCTCTCCAATACCCCCCTCCATTGCACTCCCACTCCTTTAGCTCTCCTCGCTCTATATTAAAGGCTCGCTCCACCTATCGGGCTTGCAATCTGCCTTATTCCTTAGAAGTTGCTTAACCATAATTTCCGTTTAACTTATTTGCCTTTGATTTATTGTCACTCAGCTTCTGTATGTGTGGAGTGCTGTGGTTTTAACTGCTGTCCCAACCTCCGAAACTGCGGACATGAAAAGCTTCTTGATCCAAGGAGAAATCTGACTGCCATTCTGGGGTCAAGAAGGAATTTTTTCCCAGTACGTTGCATATTGGCGAGCGCTTCAGACTGGGTTTTTTGCCTTCTTTTGGATCAAAAGCTGTATAGTGAAGACTACTGCTCCAGCCTCCGAAACCATGGACCTGAAATATCAGAAAGAAACTCAAACCCAAGAACTGGGAACTACATGGAAGTAAAGAAACAAAGGGCTGGAACTCAAGATCCCAAAAAGAACATTATCCATGGGGAGGCAAACTCGCAGGGACATTGCCACAGGTAAGCCCTCAAGTCAACAATCATTGTCCTTTTAGAAATTTCTTTCTTGGCTTATGTAGACCTCTCTCTTACCCCTGTGATACCAGCAATTGTTTTATTTCCGTTCCCTAACCACAATGTATTGCTCATTCTGTGTTTGTTTCTTCTCACAGATGCAACTGTTGCAGGATCTGGGCTTCCATTCGGTTCTCATCACAGATGGATCTTGCCCTCTGCACGCAGACTGTTGATTGTAGTTCGCCCTAATAAAGTTCTAATCTTCCAAATGAGGCACAATTTCATGCTCTTAGTTTTCGGTTCTGTTAAATTCTTTAATTCTACAAATAAGAATAAAAGGAAACTTTCTGTGGGTAGTCGTAACTACAGAATCATTGTGACAGTACGATTAGGGGCAGGGTAGTAGACCATATATATATTAGTAGGCGAATGGAGAAAGCTATTTTCCCACTATAGGGTTAATCCTAAACCAATGCCTAAGTCTGCCCTGCCCATATAGGTGTGCGTATGGTTCTAGCAGTGAGCAGTCACGTGTGCAGTCTGTGTGCTGGCTACAGCAGGGAAGGAAGGAAACACTTGAAGACTTATGGGAAGTACTTTGTCATTTTTGTTTCATTTATTGGCAAGCCCAGCTCAAACCGTTTAACCTAGGAATGTGAAATTTTTAAGGTACATCATTTTTATGACATAGGCACTCGCTAAAGAAGGATTTTTGGAAATTCCGCCTCTAAGTGGGTAAAAAGGGGGGTGAATATA
Organism: Leptobrachium leishanense; assembly: GCA_009667805.1. NCBI lineage: Eukaryota > Metazoa > Chordata > Amphibia > Anura > Megophryidae > Leptobrachium > Leptobrachium leishanense. The sequence goes on along the minus strand of CM019067.1, from coordinate 52,840,221 downwards.
TTAAAAAGGATACCTATATCTCAAAAAGTATAGATGTTACAGGCATAAGATTGGTATTCAATGATAGAAACATTTAAATACGTAAAGGGAATCCACAAGGTAGAGGAAGGGAGTATATTTACAAGGAAACAAAGTAGCAAAACAAGAGGACATAGTCTTAGATTAGAGGGGCAAAGGTTTAAAAGTAACATCAGGAAGCATTATTTTACTGAGAGGGTGGTGGATACATGGAACAGACTTCCAGTAGAAGTGGTAGAGGCCAAAACAGTAATTGAATTTAAGCAGGCATGGGATAGGCATAAGGCTATCCTAAACAAAAGATAAATCCAGGTAAAGTATCCATGTAATTGGGCAGACTAGATGGGCCGAAAGGTTCTTATCTGCCGACATTTTTCTATGTTTCCATGTTTCTTGAAAAATAAAAATAACACGTGTTTTACCATTTTCCAGAAATCCAAGTAAAGGGGTGGGGGTGAATATTTATTATCAATATACTTCTATTTCAAAAACCCAAAGATGTTACAGGTGTGAAAATTGGTATTTACAATCTTATTGAAACATAAAAATAACACGTATCTTGCCAGTTTCCAACAATCCAGTTAATGTTACTTTCACACAGCCAGGGCTCGCACGCTCCCTTGCAGCTCAAGCATGTCTGTTTTCCTCTCACAGTCAGTTCTCACACATTCCCTCAATGCTCCAGCATGTCTGCTTCCCTTTCACAGCTAGTGCTCGCATGCACCCTCACTGCTCCAGCATGTCTACTTCCTTCTCACAGCCAGGCCTCATATTCTCCCTCACTGCTCCAGCATATCTGCGTCTCTCTCACAGCCAGGCCTCACACACATCCTCAATGCTCTAGCCTGGGAGAAACTGTGATATTATTGCGGAACATCAACCCACCTAAGCGTTGTAAAAGCACTCCACAGAAATGTGATTGAGGCTACAGTGCCAGGTCCTGGCCAGGGGAGTCGGTGTTCATAACACAAATACCTCTTAAATGTTCAGAATATACGTTTTGATTCCAAAGACTTCAATTCACCCTAAAGATTTGTTTTGCGATGGCCATCAACAAGGTTCAGGGACAGACTTTAAAGGTAGCGGGGAAGTCTGCTTCTCATTTGGGCAGTTTTATATTGTCTGTTCCAGAATGAGCTCACCTAACTCTTTGGTGACCAAAGCACCTGAAAGAAGAACCACAAATGTAGTGTACAAAGAAGTACTCAAATAGAGAAAAAAGCTATGGTCCAGAAAATTTTTTTCTTTGCAAAAGACAGGGGGAGCATAATAACAACAATAATATCAATAGTAATAATAAAAAGTCACTTTATCCATGGTGCTACAGAGAGGTGGGCCGTGGGTAGAATTGAGACATTAGAGGTTATTCACAAACCTCCAGATTTGCCCTGAATTGCACCATTCGGTGCAATTGCGGGCCCATTTCTCTGTTCACTAAACTGGCGAACTGACAGCAAAATACGGCAGCACAAAAATTGCCCCATTAAAGACTATCGTGTCTTCTATTCACAGAATGCCGAACTGTGCCAAATTTCACAAATGCTCTGATTTTCAGAGGTTCAGTTCGACAGGTTTAAACAGCTAAATCCTTTAGGATTCAATGTAAAAACGTAGGGCCATATTACATACTTGGTGCTAACTTAACCAGAGCTGTTGTAAACTTCCCAGAGTCATTATAGCCTATGGAGCTGTTAAGTTTACAACAGCTCTGGTTAAGTTAGCACCAACATTGTAATATTGCCAGTAATATCTTTTTTAATTATTTTTTTAAATCATTTATTCTTTTCATTTCCAGCAAAAACCTTTATGTATTTTTTAGACAACATTGTTTCTTATTTTTTTTAAAGGCCTTTTTTTTGTAACAGACTTTTTTTTATTATTTGGACACATTTTTGCTATGTTTACTGATTTATAGTCCTATTAGGAGAATAAAAGGTTATTCCGGGTTATTCAGAAAGTCAAAAAGTAGGGATGGGCTGAACACCCCCGTGTTCGGTTCGAACTAGAACACCCGAATGGCCGAAAAGTTCAAATTCGAACTTGAATGTAATGAAAGTGAATGGGGGTCGAACTTCCGAAAATGAAAGTGCCGTCCAAGAGGGCATATATGCAAGATATTGGCCATAAAAGGTGTATGAGGGTCCGGGTACTGCCCTGGGGGACAGGAAACAATGGGGGAAAAAAAGTTTTTAACCCTTTCACTGCTGATTGCTGAGCTCATTTTTACCGCTTTTGCCCATGTTTAAACATGATTTGAAGCCATGGGAAATGTTTTATCACCAATAACGAGTGGGAAATGTTTGACCAACGCACAGGACAGGGTATACCTGAAATAGGCCAGACGGTATACAAGGACGCATTCTAACACAAGCCCAAATCGATCAGTGTTAGAGTGGTCAGGGAATAGCCAAAACGGTACACAAGGGGTATCTATCATATAAGCCAAAAATCGATCAGAGTTAGAGTGGTCAAGCACTAGCCAAGGACTGGTACACGTGGGTGGTTCTCATACAAGCCAGGTAAGAACGGAGACTGAAAAATCAACCAAGTAGTGAATCCCCAGGAGACACTCAGCACTGAGGGAAGCAAATCCACGACAGGGCGATGAGCTGGATCGCGCTGTCTATTTAAACCCAGCAGGGGGGGGGCGTGGCCGGACGTTGCAGCGCGTGGTCGCATGTGAGGAGAGCTCCTGTGACCGGCGCTAAACTTTTAATTCCTGCGGCTAATTTACAGCAACCCCGGGGCTGAAACTTCACCCACAGCTGGGTGACATCTCCTGGCCTCCAGATGGTGCCTCCTAAGGCGCAACGAGCGTTGGAACCGGCAAAATCGGCAAAAAAAGACCGGATTCGTGAGGCCCAAGATGGCGGATCTCCTTCCTCTGTTTCCTCTTTCACCATGGAAGCGGCTGTAGCAGGCCCACCCTGCATGTCTGACATCTTACCACCTTCAGAAAGCAGACTCCATGCCATGCTGCAAGAACTTAGATCTACTATACAAACGGATCTTAAAGAGGCGCTGCAGGAGCTGAGGCGCGATGTACAAGATCTGGGTGAGAGGACAGACGCTTTGGAGGCTAAGACAGACGACCTATGTTTGGCCCATAAAGATTTAGTGGACCGTCATATAGCTTTGCAGACTGCACATGACGCCATGGCAACGAAATTGGCCGATTTGGAAGATCGTTCGCGGCGTAACAATGTAAGGATCCGGGGTATTCCAGAAGCAGTAAACCCTGCTGATCTTCAGCCCTATTTATTGGAACTTTTCCAGATCCTAATCCCAACGTACTCGTCACAGGATTTCCTGATGGATCGGGCACACAGATTACCACGCGCTAAGAACCTGCCGCCCTCAGCTTCTAGAGATGTTCTAGTCCGGGTGCACTTTTTCCATGTTAAAGAAGCGTTAATGAGAGCATCACGGAAATCTATGCCTCTGCCTTCTCCGTATGCTGAAATTTCTTTTTACACTGACCTGTCAACAGCTACCATGTCTAAAAGAAGGGAATTTTCATCTTTCACGAAAATTCTACGTGATCACAGCATGGCGTATCGCTGGGGATTTCCCACAAAGATCTTGTTATGGCGGGAGGGAGTCTTGCACGTTATCCCTGATCCCCTCACTGGCATGCGTCTGTTGACGGACTGGAAAGTCGTGTCTGAGTTTACTCCCCCCCGGGAGGAATCATCTTCGCCGCTGAAAGTTTCTCCGGAGTTGCATCGGGTTCGACCGAAATGAGGCTCTGGCCCTGTGTTATCCAACACTGGGGCGTGCTTCTACTACTTTGCCATGTTGCTTCCCGTCTTCTTGGGTGTCAGAACTCTTCCACGGATGCTGGACTGACCCCTTTTTTTTGATCTACCTCAACTGGGCGCTCATGGGGGCCTGTTCTGGTCTCTTAATCGGCAAGCCCCGAGGCCTTCCAATGGCCTGTAAATTGGCGCGGTCCTTCTCAGGTAGAGTTGGGACTGTTGTTTCCCCTACTGGAGTTTTTCTTGACAGGTTTTTATTTTCCCTACTTATACCAATCTGCTGTGTTGATTGACTCCACTCAGCTGCGCTCTTCGAGTGCAGTTTTTTTTTCTCTGAAGTTTGGTCGGATTTTTTTCTTTTTTCCTTTCTTTTTCTTTTTTCTTTTTCCTTTTGTTTCCTTTTGGTTCGACCTATGTATGTAATGTATGTATTGTTTGTTTGTTTGGTAAGCACTATGTTATGCGGTTCCAGGTGCTATTATGTGCAGGAGAGTCCCTCCACTCTCCCGAGGAGGTTGTCTTCATTGTCCGCTGTGAGATCTAGAGGGCTGGACGTAACCACAAATGAGTAAACCTCAATTCCAGATTTATTCCTTAAATGTTAGGGGTTTGAACACTCCGTACAAACGCCATGCTTTATTTCGTGACCTGCATAAATCTCAACCGGCTATTGTTTGTTTGCAAGAGACTCATTTTTGTAAGAGGCGTCCTCCATTTTTGAAATCGCGTATGTACACTGAGGCCTACCACTCCACTGCTCCGACAAAGTCCAAAGGTGTCTCGATTATGTTTCATAGAGATTGGACTTTTGTGTGTTCGGCTCAGTATGTGGATCCATTGGGCCGCCTTTTGATTCTTGTGGGTACGCTGAACGAATTACCAGTCACCATTGCTAATTTATACCTCCCTAATGATAATCCGGTTTCTTATCTGCGGAAAGCTTTTTGTAGAGTGAAAAAAATGTCTAGTGGTACGATGTTCCTATGTGGGGATTTTAATTGCACTCCTGACCCCGAAGTTGACACTCAGACGAGCCAATCCCGCTCCCATTCTCGCACCCCCCGTCTTCTAGTAAACAACTACGGGAATTCATGCACTCATTTGACCTATATGATACTTGGAGGATATGTCACCCTAATACACGTGACTACACATATTTCTCTCATGTCCACTCCTCATATAGTAGAATTGACTTGTGTTTGATACATAGCTCAGCTGTGTCTCGTCTCCTGGAGGCGACCATTGGCATCATTACGTGGTCTGATCATGCTCCACTTACGCTCACCTTTGAGGCTGCTTTTCCACCGAGGGGGATGGGGAATTGGAGACTTAATGACTCACTCATTGTAGACAGAGAGGACGTGCAAACAACGCTACAACTCCTCCAGGAGTATTTCATGACGAACATAACTGGGGACGTCGCAACAGCATCGGTTTGGCTGGCCCACAAAGCTGTGATGCGAGGACATTTTATACAGAAAGGAGCGCAGCGTAAAAGACGTCTTAATGCTCAGATGACTGCTCTTACACGACGCATCACTGACCTAGAAACCCAGAATAAAGCCTCGCCTACCCCTCATATTACCGCTCAATTGACTGCGCAGCGCCGCGAGTTGGAGTACCTGATGCTCCAAGTCACGGCACGCTCAATTAGACGGCTTAACTATGCTCATTATACCCAGGGGAATAAACCGGGGAAATTGCTGGCGTCTAAATTGAAAGGGAAAAGAATGCAAACCAACATACCGTACCTATTGGATGCTAATAATGTAAAAATTTATAACCCGGCCCTCATTACTGATGAATTTGCACGTTATTATGCCTCCCTGTACAACCTAGGATTGGACCACACCGTACCGTCCCCTACCCAGGCCGACATAGATCTCTTTCTCCATGAGGCGCACCTTCCCTCCCTCTCTCCCTCTCAGGCTACAGATCTGCTTGCTGCGTTTACAGAGGAGGAGGTTCTTAAGGCTATTAAGGCACTTCCAAAAAATAAAGCTCTTGGTCCCGACGGTTTTACGAATCTGTATTGTCAGGTATTTGCATCCTCACTAGTTCCGACTCTTACCCTGCTTTTTAATGACATTAAGAACACTGGCACCATCCCCCCGGAGATGTTGCAAGCAACAGTAGTTACCCTGCCTAAGCCTGGTAAAGCCCCGACGTACTGTGCCAACTTCCGCCCTATATCCCTGTTGAACGTAGACGCCAAATTGTATGCTAAACTACTAGCTACTAGGCTGAGCCCCCTACTCCCATCATTGATCGCGACTGAACAGACCGGCTTTGTCCCAGGCCGCCAGACGTGTGACAATACCCGACGATTTTATGATATAATTGATTTGGCCCATAGGACTAATACCTCCGGACTCTTGCTGGCATTGGACGCCGAAAAGGCGTTTGATCACCTACACTGGGGGTATATGCGGTTGGTGCTATTAAAGTTTGGTCTACCAGCACAATTTGTACACAGTATTATGGCCCTCTACTCCGCTCCGTCGGCGAAAGTTTTGGCATCGGGGTTTCTATCCTCCTCTTTCCACATAACCAATGGCACCCGACAGGGCTGTCCGTTATCCCCGCTAATATTTATTCTGGCCCTAGAACCCTTAGCGCTGCAGATTAAGATCTCCCAGACGATCAAAGGTATGCCGACCCCGCATGGGGAGCACAAGCTGGCACTTTTCGCAGATGACATATTGCTTTTTTGACCACCCCGGAGATATCGCTCCCTCCCCTGTTTTGCCTCCTTGACAGCTTTGGCGCGTTATCTTACTATAAAAATAATGTGAGTAAAACACAAGCTCTCCCTATAAATGTTGCTGCTTCATCCCTTAGCTATTTGCGCAGCAAGTACCCTTTTGATTGGCGCTCTACCTCTTTAAAATACCTTGGAATCTCCCTTACTAAATCGCGAGGCACCATCCTAAAGGAAAACTTCATGCCACTTTTGAACTCCATCGAGAAGCAGCTCTCTACATGGAGTACAAACGAATCCTCCTGGCTGGGACGTATGGCGGCCATAAAGATGAGTATCTTACCCCAAATTTTATATTATTTCAGAAACATTCCAGTTTTCATACCGGCGCATTTATTGCTCCGGCTGCAAAAACTGCTGTATGCGCATATTTGGAAAGGGAAGCCCCCTCGAGTATCGGCCTCTACAGTCATTGCGCCGCGACGTGCCGGAGGGTTGGGTTTTTTGGATTTACAATCGTATTATAAAGCAGCCTTGCTAGCCCAACTGTTGTCGTCGATGCATCTCAAAGAATCACCTCTATGGTTACAGTTGGAGAACGCCATGATTTTCCCATACAAACTTCATGACCTGTTGTGGCTTCCACTCCTTCCTAGGAATAGCACCATGGGTTTACTACCCGCCTCGATGCTTTCCCTCACATCCTGGCGTCAGTGGGGTCGCCCGTTGGTACGGCCTTATGACTTATTATATCTCGCCCCACTCAGAGTTCTGTGCCGCTATATTCCAGACTTAAATTTAGATTCTTGGTTTTTGCGCGGCTTGACGCATGTGTGGCAGCTCTTTACACCCCATTCCCTGAAACCCTTTCCAGACTTGGTACAGGAGTTTGCCATCCCATTGAGTGACTGTTTTTCCTACCTACGTGTGAAGCACGCTTTACACCAGAAAGGCCTGACCTCCTTCACACCTACGAACCTTTCAGCTTTTCACAAACTGTGTATGGGGAAGAAATGTCAAATGAAACCGCTATCTCTCTGTTACAATAGCCTCTTAATCCCGAACCCACCTAAAAAATTACCCTATATGGTTAAATGGGAAAAAGAGTTAGCTTTCACGCTCTCCGTAGATGACTGGTCATACGCCATGGACACAATATACAAATATTCTAGAAGCACCAATCTCCGTGAGGCCCATATTAAATCCAATTCCCTACTTGACCCCCTGCAATCTGGCTTCCGTCCCCTACACTCAACTGAAACTGCCCTCACCAAAGTCACCAACGACCTCCTAACTGCTAAAAAACACGGCCACTATTCTATTCTCATCCTGCTTGACCTCTCGGCTGCTTTTGACACTGTTGACCACCCCCTCCTTCTACAGACCCTCAACTCTCTGGGTCTCGGTGACACTGCACTCGCTTGGGTCGAATCCTATTTATCCAACAGGTCCTTCTGTGTGTCCTTTGCTGGTAACTCCTCCTCCTCATTGCCTCTATCTGTTGGTGTACCTCAAGGCTCTGTCCTTGGTCCTCTGCTCTTTTCCATCTACACCTCCTCCCTGGGCAAAATCATCAACAGCTTTGGCTTCAATTACCACCTCTACGCTGATGACACTCAGATCTACCTCTCTACCCCTGATCTCTCTCCCCCTGTCCTTTCAAAAGTCAGTGACTGTTTATCTGGCATCTCCTCCTGGATGGCCTCCCACCACCTAAAAGATCAACATGTCGAAGACTGAACTCCTACTTATTCCTCCCTCCAATGCCTCCCCACCTCCTGACTTCTCTATCACGGTGGAGGGTATCACCATTTCCCCATCAAAACAAGTTCGCTGTCTTGGAGTTACACTTGACTCTGCTCTTTCCTTCATCCCCCACATCAAGTCTCTTTCCTCCTCCTGCCGATACCAACTGCGTAATATTTCCAGAATTCGGCCATTTCTTACCGCTGTCGCCACAAAACAACTCATACACGCCCTGGTAATCTCCCGACTCGACTATTGCAATAATCTCTTATCTGGCCTCCCTCTGTCCCGCCTCTCCCCCCTACAATCCATCCTGAACGCCTCCGCCAGACTAATTCACCTCACCCGCCGCTCTGTCTCTGCCGCTCCCCTCTGCGAGTCCCTTCACTGGCTCCCCATTCACTGCAGAATTAAGTTCAAAATCCTTATCCTTACCTACAAATCCCTCACTAACTCAGCTCCCCACTACCTGTCCTCACTAATCACCAAATACACCCCAGCCCGCTCCCTAAGGTCAAACAGTGACCTGCGCCTAGCTTCTCACCGCATCACCTCTTCCCATGATAGACTGCAGGATTTCTCACGCGCAGCCCCCACTCTCTGGAACGCTCTCCCTCGTACTGTCAGACTTTCCCCTAACTTCTCTTCCTTCAAACGCTCCCTTAAAACGTTCCTATTTAGGGAAGCCTACCACCCAACTCACTGACGCAATCATCAATCACTCTCACCTTGCTGTCCTCTCCTCCTGTTTCCAACCCTAACCCTCCCAGATTGTGAGTTCCTACGGGAATAGGGCCCTCATCTCCTCCTGTACTGTTTGTCAAATGTTGTTCAATGTATTGTAACCCTGTCTATACTGTGCTTATTGTACAGCGCTGCGGAATATGCTGGCGCTTTATAAATAAAGAATAATAATAATTACTGTGTAGATGGTATTTAACACCAACCCGTTTGGCACATATCTCGGGGACTACCGGCTTCTGTTGGAGATGCCTTACCGGCCTCGGTTCCCTACTGCATACCTTTTGGTTATGTCCCGCATTGGGGGGTTATTGGGTTAAAATAAGTAGACTGATTTCTCACTGCACTTCACTTAGACTCCCACTATGCCCGAAAATGTACCTCCTACATATTATACCCATTACTATTCAGATCCGTCATAGGAGGTTTATCTCTATGGTACTGGGGACAGCAAAAACGGTTATTGCAAGACATTGGCGTTCCTCATTCTGCCCATCTATGAAAGAGGTTATGATGGCCCTTGAAAGTGTTTTTAAATATGAAGAAATGTTCCACACCGCGAATAACTCAATGTGCCAGTTTGATGATACATGGGAGGGGTGGAGGATGTTTGTCGAGTCTGGAACCTTGATATAAGATATTTCATAATGTACGACTGTAGTGCTGCCGTGTTTTGTGTTTTATGTTAGTTTAGGATTATATCTGTTTGTGGAAAATGGAGACCGCACTAATGACCTTATATCAGATAATACTGATACTTCATTTGCATTGCTTATTGTCAATGATAGGAATTTATGTCTTTTATCTCTGAAGTTTCATCATTTCTGCAATGTTGTACCATTCTATGTGTGAACTCCAATAAAAACTTTTACATTTAAAAAATAAACCCAGCAGGCGCGCGTCCTCATCATGCTGTGCCCCACCTCCTGACCAGCCCTGCGAGCTCCGGACGCCGGCACACCTCCTGGCACCCAGTTGTCGATGGCGCCCCCTCTAAGCCCCAGACGTGACAGATACGCTCATACACACCACACATTACTGTGAGTTTTATTGCTGTGGAACTGTGTTATGTCCTATTTTTGTTTTGGAAGGGGGCGAAAAACTGTTACGGGTTGAGGAAGTTTACGGGGGCCCCATTGTGAGGTTCAGTAAGGGGCGCCATCATTTCTGATGGCTGCCCTGTATGCATCCGGTACACAGGTCAGTGCACCCAAATATTTGGCCTTTGGTGCCAGCTAGTGCCTTCACACTGTAACCCCTCTGAGGTATTGTGGAAGAGTGCAGGGTTGGACCCTACATTCAAATATTGAAGTGATATGCACCTGTCACGTTCAAGTGCAGAAAAATTGTGTCTTAGTCGGTGGTGCATGACACCAAGAATCTAACAGGGATATTCAAAGAGATCCGAATTGTGGCCGAAAGGGAAACCGAACACTGAAATTCAGTGTTCGGTTACCTTTCCTGGCCATTCGGCTATTCAGAGAGCAGGCAATTCGCCAAATCTTGGCGAATTGCCTGCACATACGGTGCCTGTTCGAGGGCAGTGAAATCCACATTGAATAGACGAAGCATTGCTACTCTGAGAACAAAAACCAGCAGTGAAAGGTTCCTGAAATGCCCTGCCATTCAGTGGTTTAATTTGGCAGGTTTATTCAGGCGAATCCCATAGGCTTCAATGTTAAAAATATTCCCGTTTTAATTCAATATCTAATAAACCGTTCATTATAATGTTCTGCAGTAAAAAGTCTCTTTATTTGTAGATTCTTTAGGACCTTTTAGGCATTTTTCAGGATTTTTTATCAAACTTTTTTGGTTTTTCTTTTCTCTGTAACAGCCCTTTTTATTATCATTCATTGGATCTTATATGTAAATTTCAGACATTTTCGCTCAGTAGTTTCTTTGCAAACAGCGTTTCACTTTTCAAACATTCAAGCGTACTGGTTTTTTTTTTCTTCACCTCCTTCGTCTGCGGTGTCGGCTTTTTCTGGCGGCTGCGCTGCGTGTGATCGGCTCCTGCTCGGGTTTTTCCGGTGTTTTCGGCGGGTTAATCCAGATGTTTTTGCAGGTTTCGGTGTGCGTTTGTCCTCGTTTTGCGGTGAATTTTCGGCGCGTTTGCAGCGACTTTTCCCTATATTACGATGGCCCTGTGGTGCTTGCTGAATACACCGCAGGGTCGCCGAAATGGGATCGCCAGAGCATACCTAATTCAAGAGAACGAAAATTTACCGAACACGCGGTGATTTTCGATTCTCTTTGAATAACCCTAATAGTGCGCATGTCTGACCCCGGCTTTAATATTTAAATAATACTAAAATTCAAGATTAAATTTCCCAAAATTCTGAAAGTGTTTGAAATAACTTTCTATAGTTCATATGCATAAGCGATGCGGAAACTGTTGGTGCTATATAAATGATATAAATGATGACAATAATAATATATAATCCATACGACTCCTATAATTTGTGACACAAAAGCAGTGGTATAAAATGTGTACAGTGACAATCAAATTGCACATGCACGTGTATAAAAGGGTGAAACAAAAAAATAACAATACTTATAATCAAGGCTGGTGCATCCTTTTTACACTGTCCTCTCAAAAAAAGTAGACACAACATTAAAACAATAGTTGGAAATGGGTGGGTACCCTCTATTGGCACCTTTCCTCAGTGTCCTAATTCTGAAACTGATTCTAAAAGTAGCGTGCTGCTGCCTAAAGAGTTAATGGACAATGCTTTGCTGTATTGTCATAGAGTACTAGGAAAAAACGGATGAAACTCTTATGGGCGCTGCTCATTGTCTGGAAATTGTTATTGCATATACCAGTATCTATTCAACCCCACAGCTGAGGAGGCCAGCATTGCGACTGGCGAAATGCACCCTGTAGGACCCCTATCTGTTTGTTTACCTTAATCTTATTTTATTGTATGTTATGCCCAATTTTTAATAAGATCCCTTTAACTTTACACTGCGTCCCCTATCATCCATACTGAGCGACGTTTGGAGATCCGTGTGAGCGGAGGCGAACAGGAATCCTGGGCCACACAGTCTAAGAGGAGAAAGATGGAGGAGCAGCAGAAAGAAGGGATGTTTGGCCACCTTTATGGGCCAACAATGCACAAAAATTGAGCTATAACTTATTCTAGTTCCTGACCATGTAAGTACGAATTCATTCATCTATTGGTTCTATTGTGTATCAGAACGCACTATTTCTCCTGCCTTGTCTTGCTTTTATCTTTGAGGTGAAAGAAAGATAAAGGCCTTCTATCCAACGTGATAAGGAATTGACATCCATCACCAGACCAGACAGCCTGGATCAGAGACACTAATCAATCTTAAAAGTACCCTTTGGTCATACCTGTGAACTTTGATGGACTTTCAGGCATCCATCAATATTAGAATATCTCTCATCTGTTTGGCACCCTTATATGGCTTTACAACCCATATGCAATTTTATCTTTAATTTGTTTTACACATTGTAATCATTCATGCATACTATGTACCATCCATTTGAATAGATACTGGTATATGCAATAACAATTTCCAGACAGCGAGCAGCGCCCATAAGAGTTTCATCCGTTTTTTCATAAAAACAATAGTGCAGCTTGAATAAGAACCAGTCTAACCGTATAAATTATAAGAGAAGAACTCCCATTTCACAGAGCCTAACCAAACCTGGCTCTGGCCAAATAGAGTGGCATAGCCCTTTTTTGGTGTAGATCACTTGAACAAAGCAAAAACAGGGAGAGACAGTGCTACCATAGCGCAAAACCATATAAGGCACAGCAAAATAGAAATGAAATTGCACTCCCCAATTTCGGAGCCTCGTAGATCTATAGGCTCATGTAGGGTGCCTCCGGCATTTTTATGGTGAGTGCCCAACCCCTCTGGTTTCCAGGTTCTTTGTATCACAATAATACAAGGTTCCGGTTATAGAAAAAAACTAAAAGTGTCCGACAAAGGTTTTAAAAGAACCCAAATGTATTAATTTAAATGAAACCCACAAAAGGATGGAAAATCTAGACACAATGGCACAGCGACGCGTTTTGGCTAGATTGCCTTCCTCAGTCAGTATTGGGCGAATGTCCATTAAAAGTTCAAATTTCCAATAAGAATTAAAATGAAAGTAAAAGTCTGCCTCACACATGGGCCTTAAATATTTCAGGCAGACAACAAGGAGCAGATGATACACACAATATGTAACAGGGTACACAATCTGAAGTGAGGTCAAAAGGGTATTCAAGAATAACATACAGTATGAATGCACAATGGAGCACGAATCGTAAACATTTTTTTTATAGATCAAAATTTAGAACAGAAATTACATGTGGCCAATAAACGAAAGGGGTGGGGAAGAGAAAAAAGATCAGCAGGCCAGCCATTGGCTTGAGGACTAGGGGGGTACACAGGTATCGAGGAAGTTCAGGGGGTGGCAGGGCAAGGGCAATAGAGTTTCAGTAACCGGTATAAGAGGGGCTATGTAAGGGGACAGGAGGCAGACGAGTAAAACTAGCGATGCATTTGTATGTCGGATGTGCCTGAGGCTCCATAGATGAGGTCTTAAATATCTTGAATGTTATGTACCTCCTGGAGCCATTCACGAATGGTGGGTACAGAAGGGGTCTTCCAATGTTGGGGCAATACAGTCTTTGCAGCTTTCAAAAGCCTTATGTCAATCGAGGCTGAGTTTATAGGCTGTTGGGTCAGCTGGAGTGTCAAGTTGGGGTGATGCCGAGACCTTACAAATTGTGTCGTGAACTGACCGCTAGTAGGGTTGGTTTAAAGGGCAAGACCACCACATCTAGAGTAGGACAGCCTGAGGCACTCGACATTTCCAGCAGTAGCTATTTGTGGTGGGGTCAAAAGCGGTAAGGACTGTGGGGGGGACGTTACCATCCTGAGAGGAGTTTGTACGCCATTTCTTGCAATTTAGTAGCAGTCAAGCAGGATGTGGTCAGGGTAGAGATTTGTTCCCATTCCTCTGTTGTGAAGGAGAGTTGCAGGTCTGCCTCCCATCTGGCTTGATAGGACGGTATAGGGCAGTTGATGGATTTTAACTGGCCATACATCACAGAGTTGCCGTGGCTCACGGGCGAGATTTCTGAGCAAGCGTTTCAAACGGAGTCAAGGGGCAGACGTAGCGGGATAAAGTTGCTAATGTGCACAAATATGACTTTCGGCGATGTAAGTGAAATTTGGTTTGAAACGGGATATCAGTTGGGGACTTAAAGGCATCGCCAGCGATAAAGTGAGTGGCGAGGGTGTGTTGTGTAACCTCTGGGAAAACGCCGGCAGGTGGCAGATTTGCAGAAGTGGTGAGGGCCAGGGGGCATTTGGAGGGGATTTTTAAAGCGTCCTCCTAATTCTGAACATGGCAGAAATTGTAGGGTGGGAAGGGCGCATTGTGCCAAATAACCAGGGTAGAGAGGCAAGAGGGCCCCCTGCCAGGGATCGCTCCAATGGAACCCACAATTTTTGAGTGGAGCCCAATGTCCATTCTAAAAAGTCACAGTAAATGGACTGCTTGATATTAGTGGCGCACGTGAGGCAGTGCTAAACCTCCAGACGTTTTGGGGCGGCCAGCAGCGCGAAGCAGCGGTGGTGGTTCCAGACATAGGAGGTGAACAACTATTCGAGTGATTGAAAAACAGATTAGGTACAATAATCGGTAAAGTCTGAAATAAATGTAATAATCGGGGTATGTTCAATTTGAGGCCATTGATGTGTCCAAACCAAGTGTCACGGGGAAGGTCCATTTAGCAAGGTCTGCAGATATATTTCACAATATGAGAAGAAAATTGGCCGTATAGAGAGCAGACATGGGCCTCGTTTTTGCACAGACGCGAGATACTTCCCAGGGTTCCGGTCACATCTCCCGGCATCCGACCATCCCTCATGTGGTCTCTGCATGTCATCAAGGCATACGGGAACCATGTACCATCGCCGATTGGTTTTCCACACTCGTTTTCACTTCTCTCATCTCTACAGGTCAAATTACTCGGGTTCTAACAACAAGATCTAAAATTAGAAGAGGAAAATAGAAGAGTCTGAATAAAATGGGGAGAATAGTGGCTTGGAGTGTGGGAAAAAGGAAAAAGGAGGGAAAAACACTAAAAACAAAAATAATCTATTTGGCCAGAGGAGCTACACCCTGGAGCCTGGATTGATTAGACTGTGGAATGTGAGTTTTTCTCTTATAATTTATACAGTTAGACTCAGTTTGTCTTCAAGCTGCATTATTGTTTTTATGTTGTGTCTATCTTTTGTTTTTAAGAGGCACAGAGAGTAAAAAGGGAAGCACCAGTTTTGATTATGTATAAAAATTGTTATTTTTTTTTGTTTCACTCTTATATATTCTATTTTATGCACGTGCATTTTGATTATCACTGTACACATTATATATTACTGTTTTTGTGTCTCAAATTATAGTGGCCGTATGGATTATTCAAGTATAGTAACTACTGCATGTTATATGGCACAAATTTTTGATGTTTTACTTGTGCTAGTTTTACCCATCTAGACAGCATTTCTTGCAAATAGCTAAGGAATTATTGCACTTTTCCCCACTGTTCACTGTACAATTCGGGTTGCGCATGCACATTTTCATATTCTTTGGATTTGCAATAACTTTACCTGCAAAACGCAGAGATGAGGCACTGTAGACTTAAAATATGTAATTTTATCATGACACTTTAAAAATTTATTACAGCAAAAACAAGATTTGTGAGGGTCTTGCAAACGAGCAAAAGCACTAGTGGCCTGCCCTTTTGTGTTTCCCCGCTGAGGCCTCGCAAGGTTTTAGCTCGATTGTGCCATTACAGGGAAGATGTTCCCATATGGAGGCCGTGCTGCAAGACCAATTCACAGAGGTAGAAAAGTGGATCAAAGATAACAAACTTTTTCTAAATGCTGACAAAACTGTTACAATGCTCATTGGAACAGCACCTAAACTACATAAATTGCAAACACCCCATCTATGTGTCAGGACAAAATCAAATGGCACACTGACTACAGTCACTTCTCTCAAATATCTAGGTATGGGATTAGACCCTAATCTATCCTTTGGCCCCCACGTTGATAAACTCTCATCTAAACTTTACCCCAAACTAGGTGCCCTGTACAGAAACAAATCCTGCCTGAGCCCCGCGGTAAGAAAGCAGATTGTACAACAAATGCTTATGCCGGCTATTGAATACGGAGATGTAGTGTATGCAGCCGCCCCGCAAACGCACCTCCAGAAACCTACTACATTGTATAACTCATTCTGTTGCTTTGTGCTACAATGTATCTACATGACCCACCATTGTGACATGTTAAGAGAGCTAAACTGCCCATCGCTGGAAACTAGACGCACACTTCACCTTTCCAACCTCGTGTTTAAGAGCTTTTGTGGGACGCTACCACCCTACCTGAATAGGCTGCTTCCCCCAGCAGTTCCCTCATCCTATAATCTCCGATCCAGGACCGGCACCTTAATTGCAATAGCACAATACAAAAAGAAAGTGTCTCGATCCTTATTTTCCTACAGAGCACCACAATTATGGGATAACCTCCCAGACGCCATCAAATCTTCTCCTAGTCTAAAGTCACTTAAGAGCTCCCTATTAACATACCTCAATACGAAATGCACCTGTAAACATGTAACATAATGACTTTATTTCCTACATATTTATTTTCTGTTAATCTGTATATTTGTTTTGTGTTAATTTCTTCCATTTTACTACTTTGTATTTCTATAACCATGTTCTTGAACCCAGGAGATACTTGAAAACAAGAGAAATCTCAATGTATCCTTCCTGGTAAAATCCTTTATAAATAAATAAATAAAATAAATAAATATGCAAATCAGATTGCTATCAACCAAAAAGGGCGGCAAGCAGTGAAATGTCAAAGAGGTAATCTCTGCACGAAAGGTGCTGCAACCCCCGACTATCACTTTGGCTTTGGCCCCATATTTTATCACAGTTGTCACAATTAGTTAAGTGCCCCTTTGTAGGTGGTTCCAAAGATCTGTAGCCTACCCATTAACTCCTAAACTGCCATTAATCAAGGTATTTTATTTACATTGAATATGGTCATGATGGATATCATTGGAAAGGTCAGACTCTGCCTTTTCCAATAACACCATGATTGACCATATATGTTGAATGGTGATGGAGATACAGTGGTTTGAATCAAGTGAGGGAAGCTGGATGCCAATCCCTGGTGGGGTGAATTGCCACCCCTGTAGCGATGCCTGTGCCCCACGTCATCCCCTCTCACGTGGCAGCTGCAGCTTCAATGGTAGCTGTATCTTGGAAGATCCAGAGTAGTAACAAGGGAGCCTGGCGCTGGATTAAAAGTGAAAGTTATACTCTTTCCCAATGGGAGGGGGCATGGGAGGGGTCTGTGTATTTCTGTATGGTTACTGATTTAAAAATTTAAAAATTGGGAGTGTGAGCATGCATTGATGCCGATACACAATAGATCCTGCTGCAATACAACGTGCAACTTTAAAATTGCTCACATGTGCTCAGCTTTAGATGATATAACATTTTGTCAGGACCATACCTGCCCGTTCCTGTGACATTACCTGCAAGAGACGGCTGCATGAAAGGTGCTGCCCTTCTGCACAGCACCAGTATCAAACAGTTAAAATCACATAACACACACACACCTCTGGTCACGTGATTCACCCATGTGCCCATTCAATAAAGGCTCCACACGCCCTCTGACCCTCGCTTCATTGTTGTCTCCTGTTCCTAAGAACAAGACCAGCTATACGAGCTCCTGAAAGACCTGCTTTCCCCTACCTACCCACCGTGTTCCCCTGCTCCAGGACCCTCTGTGTTTCACCTACTTCAAGACCCTCCAAGACCCACTGTGTTCTCCCAGGAACAACTGTCCTTCCCATCGTGCTCTCCCAGAAGCAATCACCCATCCTACCTCCTTACCTGGACACAAGGACTGACTCCCCAATCACCATCAGCCAAACCAGTAAGTCCCACTGTGTCATGTCCCACAGCCTCCTGTCTGTCCTCCAGCAATACCTCTCCACCCATCGTCGTGTGCACCCCTTTCAAACTGCATATTGGACTCATCACCTGAGAGGCTAGTACCTGCAAGGTATTAAACCTGACACATTTAGACATTTTGGAAATAGTGATTTTTTTTAAATCTCCTTCTACCTGTATGGGCAGGTTCATGTCTTGAATGGCATATCAGAGGTATCTTTCACTTTTTCTAAATGTCAGATGACAGTTTGATATAAACTGGGTGAAAAAAATCAGATTCAGTAAAAAGAAACCAATATTATCACTGCACTACTCATGATTAGTGATGGGCCGAACACCCCCGTGTTCGGTTCGCATTCAAACTAGAACACCCGAAAAAGTTTGAACGCGAACCCGAACACAATTTAAACACCATGCAAGCCAAAGGGGCTCGAACATTCGAAAATTAAGGTCCCCTCCAAGAGGGCATATATGCAAGATATTGGCCAAAAAAGGTGTATGGGGGTCCGGGTACAGCCCTGGGGGACAGGAAACAATGAAATTTTTATTTAAAAAAAAACTTTTTAACCCTTTCACTGCAGAGTGCTGAGCCATTTCAACGCTGTGCGCGGAGCTCATTTTTACCTCTTTTGCTCATGTTTAAACGTGATTTGAAGCTATGGGAAATGTTTTACCAACAATGAGTGGGAGGTGTTTGACCAACAATGAGTGGGAAATGTTTGACCAACAAGGAGTGGGAAATGCTTGACAACAAGGAGTGGGAAATGTTTGACCAACAATGAGTGGGGAATGTTTGACCAACAAGGAATGGGAAATGTTTGACCAACAAGGAGTGGGAAATGTTTGAGCAACAATGAGTGGAAAATGTTTGACCAACAAGGAGTGGGAAATGTTTGAGCAACAATGAGTGGAAAATGTTTGACCAACAAGGAGTGGGAAATGTTTGAC
Organism: Leptobrachium leishanense; assembly: GCA_009667805.1. Classification (NCBI taxonomy): domain Eukaryota; kingdom Metazoa; phylum Chordata; class Amphibia; order Anura; family Megophryidae; genus Leptobrachium; species Leptobrachium leishanense. Next base: position 52,821,319 of record CM019067.1, on the reverse strand, counting down.
CAACAAGAATTGGGAAAAGTTTGAGCAACAATGAGTGGGAAATGTTTATGAATCCCATAGGCTTCAATGTTAAAAATATTCCCGTATTAATCCAATATCTAATAAACCGTTTATTATTATATTCTGCAGTAAGGAGTCTCTTTATTTTTAGATTTTTTTAGGATCTTTTAAGCATTTTTTTTTAAAAAAATTAAACTTTTTTTTTTCTCGAACTTTCTGCGAACATCCCGAAAAGTTCAAACTTCAAACTGATTCGAACCGCCATCCCATCCCTACTCATGATTGCAACATTAAATATTTGGTGTTCATGAAAGCAATGTGTACATGTATTTAATTTTTTTTTATCTGTGTCAGTACTATACATCTTACATTTTTCTTTTTAATTTTTTAAAAAAATGAATCTGTTACAAGTCAATGAGATTTAAAATTGTAAAACTATCTTTTTAATGGAAACATGTTTGTAAAAATAAAGTAACATTAGATAAGCAATAAAACGAAATAGGCAGTGTAGTAATATTTTAAATATCATGTAATACTTGAAATAATAATGTAATGGCTTATAAGATGCACAGCAGGCCTGCAACGAAGTTATAGGGTCTTATAGATTTGTTTATAAGTGACAAAATGACCAATGTTGGCTCGGGGGTCTCAGTCATGTCATGTGTCACTTACAACCAGGACGGTTCTGGATTTTGGAAATGACTAGACCCACTTTAAGTTAATTTCCACCACTTTCAAAGCCGCATAATGTTACAACCTATTTTACATAACACCCCGTTTATAGCACTGTTTGTTCCCATAAGTTACAGAACAAACCATTCCGTGATGGAAAAAAAAGGCTGTGGCGGTGTTTTTATCAGGGATTTTTTTTTTCCTGTGCAGATACAGTAGGTGGTGGAAAATGACACAGTTGGTATAAAATAATACACATTTATTGTGTTTAAACAGGGGGAAAAAGAGAGAAACACTTTTTTTCCCAATGGTTAAAGGTGGGACATTTTCCATTGCTGATAAGGAGTGGATTGGGAGCAATTACTGCTATCGCATATCCTGAAAGATCACATCACTCCTAAAAAATACATTTTGGTGTTACTGTTACGTTTTTTATTTATTTATTTTTGGCATGGAAAGTATAAATGTTACTGCTTGTGTTTACGTATGCACAGTATATAGGTGTATGTATGTCATCAACTCGTTATTTTTGTTTTCAGGGTCTGATTTATCTGGTTTCACAATTGCAGACGCAAACTTAAAAATAAAATTTCAGATGGAAATATTGTGCACCTCTTTGATGACGGAACAACCAGCTACGGATTTGTTTTGCTCAAAATTGGCAGTATTTCCTAGTGTACCTGCTGTCGCAATATGAGTCAGCTGGAGGCAAAGCTTCATGTCAGGGTCTTTTAGTAGTACAACTCGACTCTAACTATCACTGTAATTACATGCATGGACTACATCGCTCAATGGATGGGAAGAAAGAATCTCCAGAATCTTGTTGCCTTTACAGCCAAACATGCTTTGTCATTCGTCGGTTATAGGTAAGGGCAGCAATGGAGGCAGGAGTATAACCATACAGTCTTCTGGCACATGTGATGAAACTTGTTTGGGAAGATAGAGTGATTGGGGTTGAGCGAGATGATGGAAATGGCATGACATTGGGTCCAGAGGAGGAGGAGGTGCACACCAAATTGCAAGATGTGTGGGTTATCCTGTTGGATCTTATGGACCCTAGGGTGGCCAAAACCCTTGTAGAGCAGTCAAACAGAAAAAGGCTGATTCAGCTGAAGTATTACATTATGAAATAAAGGTCCTCTTTATTTAAGACTGGCTGGGTCCTGAGAGAGCTGATGGTGGGGTGAGGATTGGAGATCATGAAATGGGAGGAGAAAGGATGAAAACTGATGAGATGGTGACATTGTGGTGGAGAGGACATGGATGGAAATACAGTGACAATAAAATGATGGAGATGGGGAGACAATGGGCAAGATGAATGAGATTTGTAGAGGTGGATACATTGGAGTGAGCACTGTGGGTAGTGCAATGGATACAGAAAAGGTTGAACACAGATAAAGAGATGTGACGTTGGGAGAGTGACATTGTTGTAGAAGGGTCTAAATGAAAGGGAACCTCAAAGGTGGTTCCAAACTGCCCAGGTGGCTAACCTCAACAATTTTTGAAAATCAACTTCTACAATGGGTGGAGGGTGTGACATTAGGAAAAGCAGATGGAAATATTGGGCCAGATCTCAACCAGGACACTAAGCACAGCACTCAAGTCTTACAACATAACGGCTTGAGTGCTTTGCTAATTTTAGAATATCATTTTACGTCCGAGACGAAAGCTGAGCTTGTGTCTCGGTTGTAGCACCAGGTTACTGTTGATTAATGTCTCCTATACTTTGTATGGGAGACATTAATATGCCCCTAGCAGATGGAGAACAAGCTATTCCACCCAGCTCAGTTCTTCATATGCGCCTGACATTATTTGGGTTTAAATAACATATTTTCAACCCTTTTGTTAGGTGAATGTGCAGAAGAACAATCGCTTAACACATTAATCTAAACCCCCATATAAATCTCATACTCACCTTAGATCCCTCAGTGGTGCGAGTTCTCTGTGTACCTCTGTGTATTCTTCCACCGTCTGGGCCAGATCTCACGCTTGTAAGCTCTCATCTGTCTCCATGGAGTCCTATGGACTCCTGGGGCTGATAACAGTGGCGGTGGACATTGCCGCTGGTGTTATCAAGTTGCAGCTCAAAAGTATTATAACTCAAGAAACCGTGAGAACACCGCTCGGTCATAATACAGAGGTTGTAGGTGAGCAGCAAATGGAAAAAGGCAGACGCAAATATTTTCCTTTTGTGTCTCACCTTTAACGCTTGAGTTGTGATCTGGTCCATGGTTAGTAAGAGTAACACTCGGACGGAGAGGCTGAAAGTGGGACAGAGAGCAACTTGTGGAAAGACTATGATCGTAGGAATGGGGAATGATGACGTTTGGAGGCTTATAAATTGAGGTAAACCATAACACATCCTGCAAACAATATCATTACTGGTGTGACCTAAATTATCCACTTTCTCAGATAAATTTGCACAAACACCCAGTTCATAGAGAGACTTGAGAAAGCCTTTTGTGATAGATGAAGCATCGATTATTTTGTTTATTTTGTACCTGGTCCTTCTCTCTATGTATTTTCTATCTTTTAAGGTGGTGACATCCGCATCATTGGTTTGACACCAGTGACTCTGCATATGGAAGTAAACGTGAATGCCATCAGTGCTATGCCTGTCTATATAGCCCCGCTGTAGTTTTCTACTTTCAGTTTATTCAACTTTATGTCAATATACTCGCGTTGCCAACATTCCTCTTCTTTCATTTCACAAATCAACCCAGTATAACACAATCACTCAAACAACGCATACAGAACATTCTGCACCATGCCAATACGAACTGTGAACGTTAGAAATACAATACCCCACGTGTGTTGCTACGAGGGAGTTTAGTTTTACAGCTAACAAGCAAATATGTTTTCATTCATCCCAGTAATCTTTCTCAGTTTCTCTAAACATCTGTCCGCTGACAGTTTTTGGATGGCATCCAGTATGGTTTTATATCTCTGTTACTCTCATAGATTGTGGTTTTTAAAGGAGCTAATGATATTTACTGTGCATTTTGTAGCAGGCAACATCAATCTATCGGTAATAAATCAGTTTCATGTATGACTATATATATAAGCCAGCAGGTCTGTAAATTGGGATCCTTAAAATTAATGTAGTATTAGCACACGTTTCTTCTCCTCAAGTCTAGAAGTCTGTTATAGAGAAAACACGGGAATGGGCACTCAGGATGAGCCGGAAAGGGCTCATGCCTAAGCCGAAACGTTGTGATGGCATCTATAGAATATAACTCCCAAACTTAATTAAAGAAAATTAAAAAATAATTAATTTTCTTTAATTAAAACATAACGGTTCCCCTGTGGGTTTGAAATTCATGGCTATAAAACAAATATTCAAAAGAGATATAGAGGAAGATATAATATAAAGATTGGGGCAAGAGGAGATGAGGTTAATCTTTGAATTAGGCACTATGTCTCCGGGTGGCTTGAATAATGATTTCGAAATCACTCATTTTTTGTAGAGTCAACTCAGCCATGCCATTTGTGAGTTTTAGTCGAATTACTAACAATAAACAAGACATGATTGATTTAATAGACGATTTATATAAAAAATAAAGAATTAATAAATAAAAAAAAACTGTCTATTTAATGGATTTTGATATTGCACATGGGACTTAAGTACATTGGCTCCATAGATATGCACTAGTTATTATAGCACTTTATTGCTTCAGTCTCACAAAATTTTCAATGCACTCCATTAGTAATTACTCTATATAAATTAATAGACATATGTCACTTTAATGCACAATAAGTACATACATGGTCACTTTAGTACTTTATATATTGGTATGAATATTTATATTATAACAATATCAGTCTAGTGACCGAAACACCCTAGTCCATTCTTACATACCATACGGGTTGAGGACATGTCAACCATAAATTTTTAGTGCATTATATACACAGACGTTTTATATCAGTACCATATGTTTGTTCGATACATGGGATTTAAGTAACCATCCAAATTAGATATATAGGTCATTATAGCACTCATCACACTTTTAGTAAATATTTTTAATATATAAGTGAAAGACACATATGAATAAAATAAATATATGTTAAAGTGATATGTTCACCATGGTACTTTATATGAGTTCAATTATCATCATTGTTTTTATAGCACTTTTTCCAGTTAGGTGCCCAGAGTGCTTGGGTTTTCCTTGTGTACATATATACTGTATAGGACACTATTGATTTAACTAATTAAACTTGTTCAAGATATATTTACAACACGCAGGTTCACGACATGTATATCAAGAATTCTTAGAGCATATTTGCATACATAAGTCCACTTTAGCACTCTAGCACTTTAAGATTAACTATAGCACTTTTTATACAAGTGCAATTAATTACATTGCACTTTTCCAGTTAAGCCATTGAGGCGTTATATATATATAGGTCACTTTAGATTTGTAATTAAATTCGCACTTGTTTCGGACCATTTCCATAAGATATGGGTCTATGACACATATTATAGGATTTCAGTATACATCTATATACATTTGCCCACTATGGCATCTCACGTTTAAGATTAATTATAAATTTAGCGTTCACTAAATAATAAATACTTTTTTCAAACATACTGTAGGTCTATTTATTTATTCTAAATTCTAAAGAAATAGAACAAAATTTAATTAGGGTCCATAAAATATCATATAATATCCATATATATTAGTATAATGTTTTTCCAGTTACTGATCCAGATTATTAGGTCCTTTTTGATGGATATCCTCACATAATCCTGTAGCGCTCACTCCCGGGGGAGCCGCTGAAAATGAACCACGGGTCAGTCTCCCCGCAGTAGGGAATAAATATACTCCAGCACCGTTGAGGATTTTATAAATTATATAGTTTACTAGAGTAAAAGGCATATAATGAGACACGGTGTTCGTAGATATATTTACAGTATTTCGTATCGCGGTAAAACGCGCAGCGGAAAAGAAATACGAGGCTTCGTATTTCGGGAAAATGCGCAGCCGAACAGAAAAAAATACAATGCTTCGTAATTTCGAGAAACGCGTAGCAGAAAGAGAATACAATATTTCGTAATTCGAGAAACGCGCAGCGGAAAACAAAACAATATGCAAATCTTTACCCCTTTTTGGGATGTTAGGGAGTGAGTCCCGCACAGGTTAAGTCCCGGACTGTAAGTGTGTGTGTGTGTTATGGTACCCGGGTACTATTCAACTGGCCAGTGAATCTTTTAAGTGATGTCTTCGACTAGTCAAGTTGGGGCCCTGTGGGTTTTAGAAACAAACAGCAGTGTGCTTTCTTGACTTTATAAACCGGCCTTGGAGGCCTCTCACCCATCCGCTGGATCACCAAGGTTCCCCTGACCCAGGACGTCCCTCCGCTCGATGCCTTGCTGGGATACTGGCTACTGGATCCGTTGTCTGGCTTTCTTTGCTCCGACAGTGACTTGTCCAGCTACCGCCTGCTCTCCCATCCAATGGACCTGCGGTACTCCTAACTCGGGGGGTCCTCTGCTTCCTTGACAGCAGCTTGGGTAATGCCTGTGGATCACTGGGTCTCCTTCTTACAAGGCTGGATAACCCAATCTGGAATCCCGGTAGGCCACACCTGCGCTCCGGCCTAGTCACTGTTCCGCTCTGCAGTACTGTGTCCTGTCTCATGCACTCCCTAGCGCGCTCTGCCAGCTATCTCCACGAGGCTCAGGATGTACCTCGGCGTGTCCCACCCACTTCCTGTGTCCGTTCCCAGAGCATGCCGGGAAATGTAGTCCCAATGTTCAGTGTCTCTTATCGCGCTTGTCTCCCTCCGGTGGCCAAAAATAGGTACTGCCACAGTAAGGATTTAAACACAGCGCTACAATCCTATTTAGGTTATGGGGTATCCATAGCGATCTAAGTTATGACCAAAAGCAATATAAGTGGAGATATATTATCCGTTTTCACAGATGGCATGGGGGAGTGACCCTAAATGTTTTCATAAGCCTCTCTAACTATGAATTTTCTTGTTATATTTATGCCAATGTGTTGGAGATCACAAAATTTCTTGTCCAAATGTTGAAGATATATCCAAGCTCGATGGTGGAGCACGATTGAAAAAAGAAACTGCTTCTTGAATACGAAGTTCAGGACGGAGCATGCGCAAAATGGCCGCGCTTTCAAGAGACACTTTGGAACCAGCGTGGAAGCCGGAAAACGGTGTGGTGCATGCGCAAGATGGCGGCGCACACCGGCCAGAGACTTTGGAACTGATTAGGGACATGGTGGTCAATTTTATAATTAATAAAAGGGTATATATACCCTCACACAATGTGTATTTGCTCGACCAGCTGAGGAAGCTGCTTTACAGCAGCGAAACGCGTTCTGGGGCCATATTTTATGGTTTGTTTTTAACTTTATTTTATTAAATCCTTTTAAAGACCACATCCCGGTTCCTGATTGGTTTTTTATTTGGATTTTTTTCCACAAAAAATCCAAAGGCGTTCCGACTCGAGCTTTGGAAGCTCCATCTCATGTAAGTCTTGAATTGGCAGAAAAAGAGATTTTGCACCTTCTTACCAAAGAGATTTACACTAGGAAAGCATGTATTTTGTTCTTTATTTATCCCTCCATGTTTCTACCAATACACTGTGTTTGAAGAAAATTTCCACACTCAAGGTGGGGGTCATCTGTTAACAAGGAGGAAGAAAAATCACCCAGAGGCTATTTCCCACTCTGAGCCGGCGCTAGGGCTCCACATTTGTGAGTGGTATCATTATACAATACAATACCCAATATATTAGTTGCAGTTTTACACTCTGAATTTCTTTATTTGCTTCTCTTACATAATCATATAATGTGTTGCGGACCCGCATGAGACATCCGGACTCCAGAGCATTTTCTTGCGCTCACCAGATACGTTATATTTTGTCTACATTCCATGGTGTGGGGGAAACCACTATTTGCTGGTGTAGCATTGGAGTTGGGGTGGTCACGGCGTGTTGTGTGGCGCTTACCATCTTTTTCACGTTTAATCAATCTATCGTTAATAAATCCGTTTCATGTATGACTATATATATAAGCCAGCAGGTCTGTAAATTAGGATCCTTAAAATTAATGGAGTATTAGCACACGTTTCTTCTCCTCAAGTCTAGAAGTCTGTTATAGAGAAAACACGGGAATGGGCACTCAGGATGAGCCGGAAAGGGCTCATGCCTAAGCCGAAACGTTGTGATGGCATCCATAGAATATAACTCCCAAACTAGGTGCCCTGTACAGAAACAAATCCTGCCAGAGCCCGCGGTAAGGGAGCAAATTGTACAACAAATGATTATGCCAGCTTTTGAATATGGAGATGTAGTGTATGCAGCCGCCCTGCAAACACACCTTCATAAACTTACTACATTGTATAACTCATTCTGCCGCTTTGTGCTACAATGTAACTACATGACCCACCACTGTGACATGTTAAAAGAGCTAAACTGGCCATCGCTGGAATCTAGACACACTCTTCACCTTTCCAACCTGGTGTTTAAGAGCTTTTCTGGGAAGCTACCACCCTACTTGAATAGGCTGCTTCCCTCAGCAGTTCCTGGCATACTATACAAGGGGCCGAGGGTCATCATTCCTAAATCTTTAAGATCAGAGATGCTGCCACGTATTCATGCCAGTCACATTGGTGGAGAAGCATGCTATAGCAAGCACGAGATACCCTATACTGGCCCAACATGCAGAATGAGATTAAAGACTTTGTTAGCCATTGCTCGGCATGCAATGAATATGCTCAGGCACAACAGAAAGAACCCATGATGTTGCATGTGCAGCCCACCCGGCCTTGGCAAATTGTAAGCATAGACTTATTGAATTATGCTGGGCAAGATTTTCTACTAAATTATTGAACACTATTCTGACTTTAGGGAGATTGAGCTACTTCCTGACCTGTCTGCTGATACTACAATCAGGCGTTGTAAAGTACAGTTTGCACGTTATGGCCAGCCGGATAGAGTAATCTCAGATAACGGGCCTCAATTCGCATGTGAGCAATTCAGATGGTTCTCTGCAGATTGGGGATTTGTGCACGTTACCTCATCGCCTCGGCACCCGCAAGCGAATGGCAAAGCGGAATCGGCCGTCAAGATCGTGAAGAATATTTGTAAGAAGGCCAAGTATGATGGTACTGACCCGTGGAAAGCCATTCTACATTGGAGGAACACCCCATCTGAAGGCATAGACAGTAGTCCTGTGCAGCGCTTAATGTCAAGGAGACTGAAAACTTCAATGCCTGTGGCCAACAAATTACTTGAACCTTGTGTGGTTACAGGTGTCCCAGAGAAACTGCGGAGGAGGAAACAGATCGCCAAACTGTCTTATGATGTGTCTGCTAAGGACTTACCTGAACTAAGCATTGGAGAGCCAATCCGTATGAAGCCACTTCCTGGTGACAGGACTGGTCGCTGGAGACTGGGTCCCTGTGTTCAGTGTGTTGCCCCTCGCTCATATCTTGCGGATGTAGACGGCAGTCTCTACCGCCGCAATCGGGTGGCCCTGCGAAGAGTGGAGCGACTCCCGGTACAAGCCTATGTGCCTCCTGCACAGGCTCCTCCCGAGGTGCTCAATGCCCCTAGTCCTCCTGGACCACATCCGCAAAGCGGAGAGTATACTGCTGTCCTTTCAGAAGGATACATTGAGAATGACATAATACAGCCACATGTACAATCAAGTTCGTCTGTGCCAAACACGCCAGCCAGGAGGGAGGGCGTCTCTGTATCAATGCCTACTGGAGCTGCACGACCTTCCCCAGGCAAAATCTCTGTGGCCTTGCGTAGCAGTCGAGTTTTAAGACCGCCAGACTCAATCTGTAGTGTACCTACCAGTCACACAGCATACTATGTTTGAGACTGTTCTGGATCTGTTTTAGGTTAATTGTTTACTACGTTTGTATTGAATGTTAAAAAAGGGAGCTGTTGTGTTTTGATTATGCTTATACTTCCTGTTTCCTGTTCTGACCTCTGACCTGGAGGCAGTTCTATAATCCAACATGATTCCTCACACAAGCAGCTTGCAGTGTCTTCATTTCTATACATGAAACCGTTCCCTCATCCTATAACCTCAGATCCAGGACCTGCAACTTACTTGCAATACCACAATACAAAAAGAAAGTGTCTCGATCCTCATTTTTCTACAGAGCACCACAATTATGGATTAACCTTCCAGGTGCCATCAAATCTTCCCCCATTCTAAAGTCACTTAAAAGCTCCCTATTAACATACCTCAGTACAGAATGCACCTGTAAACATGTAATATAGTGAATATATTTATTTTCTGTTAATTTGTATATTTGTGCAATTTCTTTTTAATATTTTGCATTTTATTACTTTGTATTTCTGTAACACTCTAACCATTCAATGTTCTTGAACCCAGGACATACTTGAAAACTAGAGAAATTTCAATGTATCCTTTCTGGTAAAATCCTTTATAAATAAATACATAAATAAATAAATAAAATCCATCCTGATTGCCCGATTCTCATTTTCTTGATATGGGGCTTGCGCGTTTGAGCCACTCCAGTCTGTGTGGCAGCAGTGATTTGGACCCTTTGGTGGGCAAGTGCTGTTCCTTCTTTTTGCTTTAGACCTCTGTTATGGTCCTGAGAGTCTTTGGTATGGGGTCTTCCTGGTCATTCATGGAAGGTTAAAGGATGTCCTAAAAGGACTGCAGTATAGGTATTCTTGTAAGGGTTGAAGGGCAGGGGTGCTCAACCTTAGCCCTCCAAATGTTTTGGAACTCCATTTCCAACAAGACTCTATCGATTCATTGAACAACTGAATATAATGGTACATGTAGTTGCAAAACATCTGGAGGGACAAGGTTGAGCACCCCTAATTGCAGGGCATGAATGTTATGTTATGTTTACTGATTCTAACCTGATGGTCTTTAGATCACAGAGAAAAGCATTCCAACATGGAGAACGGAAGGACAGAGCACGACCAAACTTAAATTTATCTGTGTTTTTTAAAAATCCTTAAAGGATATCACAGTTACTTCTTGTTTGCTGTAATATACTGAAATTTGGAGGAATTATAACTATAATATTCTTGTTTAGATCAATTATCATTAATATAAAAGACGCCATATTGAAAGAGTTACATTGTTTGTTCTCTAACTTTATTTGGGGTGGTAGTATTCCCAGTTACCTCATATAGGGTTCTATTAAATTATTCGCGCAAACGCTAATGCGCGCGCAAAAACACATTAACGCGAGGGGAAAAACCCTTTGCACTGAATGTCGTATTACGACGTTCACGCACAAAATGCACGTTAACGTCTAACGCGAGTGACCCTACACGAACCCTTTTCGAGAGCAATTTAGTGCGCGTGTCCTATACTTAACATTGTGAGCGCAAATGCGCTGGTGCGCGCATGGTATTACAATCTTAGCGCAAAATTTAACGGACAACGTTTGCGCGCATAAATTTAACGTCTTTGAAAAGTTGGTGGTAACGGCAAATTGTAACAACCTGACCGTACCAAACTGCGGATTCACAACGGAGAACGTCGATGCGCACGTTATTTTTACTAGATCCGTCAAAAATGACGGCCACTACCTTGTCTTCCATCAGAACGTACGTCTGTTGTGCGCAGTCCGCACAAAAATGCGTTCGTCTGACAGACTCGTGTTAAAAATTACATTGCGCTCACTGATTTCTGCGTGCAACGGTACTTTCCGCGCATTTTTGCACGTCGGTTTTACGAGCACAATTTCCCGACGGATGAAAAAATGCGCGAGGAATGTAATTCCAGCAGTGTTTTTCATGCGTTAACGTTTAACGCTTCGCGCAAAAAATCTAGCGCTGCGTGTGCACTTTTGCGCGATGAATTTAATAGAGCCCATAAAGTATCACAGAGAGGAACCAAATTGGGTGCATTTGGTATTCCAATGTAACTAAGCTATACGACACTGCAATGCCCTCCCATATTACACTTTGGATAAACAACTATAATAAAGAACAAGAGGTTCCTTGATGTTGGCGAGCGAGCTTAGTCTTATAATGGCCATTGATAAGAAACCAAACCTCTAATTGTGTTTAGTTTCACACGGCATAATGGGAATAAGCGCAGATGACATTTTTTTCTTTATAATAAAGATCAACCCTTAATAGAACTTGAGAAAAATGGGATAAAACTGAAAAAAAATTAACAAATACTCTGGGAAACAGATCTGGCAAAATCCTCTATGAATTTGATTGTAATGGATTGAAATACTTGTTGGATAAAAATAACAAAGAAATATTGGCCAAATTATAACAATCTAATACATGTGCCTTTAGAAAACCAAAGAGAAAATATAGACCTAGGGTTCTATCAGCTGGTGTGAGCTAACACAACAACGCTATAGGAAAAATCTAGCGCGAGTCGCTAAAAGTTAGCGCCTGACACAACCCACTAACAGATCACATTGTCCGACTCCGCGGTAGTCCGTGTACAAGATTCATTAGCACACACTAGGGAAACGCTACGACCCGGACTGAGAACCCAGCGCTAATGCATTGTATGGTTAAACATAAAAAAACGTTCCAGTGCAAAAAAGCCTTTTTTATTAACCCCTTAGTGACCGCGGACGTACCATGTACGTCACGGCCGCGGGTCTCTTTTAGACCCGCTGACGTACATGGTACGTCCTGCGGTCTTTTGAGCGCTGGAAGCGATCGGATCGCTTCCAGCAGCTCAAACGCCATTGCAGGCTGCCTGGGAGTCCAGGCATCCGTGCAATGGTGGTTAGAAGTGCCGGGCCCATTGTTATCGCTCCCCCGGGAGCGATCAACATCCGGTTTCACCGGAAAGGTGCCCCGCACTTCTAGAGAGCGCTCGAAGCGATCGGATCGCTTCCAGCAGCTCCAGGGCCATTGCACACTGCCTGGGAGTCCAGGCATCCGTGCAATGGCGGACAGAAGTGCCGGGCCCCTTGTGATCGCTCCCCGGGAGCGATCAACATTCGGTTTGACCGGAAAGGTGCCCCGCACTTCTACAGAGCGCTGGAAGCGATCGGTATTGCTTCCAGCTGCTCTGAGTATATTGCAGGGATGCCTCAACATCGAGGCATCCTTGCAATATGGTTACCTGCCACCGGTCCATCCGTGATCGCTCCCCCCGAGCGATCACTTACGGTAGCGGCAGGAAGTACTGAGTGCCACGAGGTATCGTGGCACTCAGTACAAAAAAGATCACATAAGGGATCAGGTGCTCTGCTGGGTGCCTCGAGGGATCAAGGCACCCAGCAGACTAAAAAAAGTAAAAAAAAGTGTAAAAAAAGTAAAATAAAAAAGGTATAAAATAAAAGAAAACTGACAGCCAAGATGGCGCTGCCCTTCTAAGGGCAGGGTCATCTGGGGCTGTGTGGGATGTTCCTAGCCTGCCTCATCAGAGAGGCAGGCTAGCAACATCCAATCAGAAGTTATAAAAAATCTAAATAAAATTTCTAATTTGTCAGGTCAGGTCAATATTTTGTAAATATTGGCCGTGACCTCTGTGATTCTCCCTCCCTCTCCTCACTTGTGTTTTGGTGAGCGAGAGAGAGAGATCAGATTTGACAGGTTAGAGATTTTAGGTAGATTTAGTGAGATTAGAAAAATTGAGGCAGATTTAGAGAGATTTTAGGGAGATTTAGAAGAATTGAGGCAGGTTTAGAGGGATTTAGAGAGATTTAGGTGTTTATTTGTATTTTCTTGTGAAACCCAACGGTTCTTCTAAGAACCCACAATCCGTTTATACTGTATATATAATAATTATAAAATTTTATAATCTATTATATATAATGTCTGAGCGGGTGTACAGCGCCGAGGAGGCATATGCCATCCTGGCATCAGAATCTGAGGCATCTGCGTCAGACTCCGACCCAGATTTTGACCCCGCTAACTGCTCAGAGACATCGCTAGATACATCATCTACACTGGCTGATGTATCTCCTAGTGATGTTTCTGATGCAGATCCTGGGCCACCACCTGCCAGCAGGAGACGCACAGCTCCAGCTGAGGAGTGGGTAGTGCCTCATCGCCAGAGGCCAGATATCCCTCCTTTCACGGCAAATCCTGGCATCAATATTGATGTTGCAGGATTTACCGCCACACAGTTTTTGCAGCTGTTTATGGGGGATGATTTGTTGGGCCACATTGTTGCCCAATCAAATCTGTATGGCCATCAGCATTGTGCTGCGAAGCCAGACTCCTACTTGCAAGGCAGCAATGGACCCCGCTAGATGTGCCAGAATTTCTGAAATTCTGGGCACTTACTATGCTGATGGGCATCATAAAGAAGCCCTCAATTCGCTCCTACTGGAGCAGTAGCCCCATCTGCTCTACCCCCATTTACCCCCAATCAATGTCACGTAGAAGGTATGAAAACATTTTGCGTTTCATGCACTTCAGTGACAACAGCCTGTGCCCTCCTAGAGAGCATCCCCAGTTTGACCGGCTGTATAAAATCCGCCCCCTGATTACCCACTTCGCCGCCAGGTTTGCAGAGGCTTATACACCTGGAAGGAATATCTGCGTGGATGAATCCCTAATGAAATACAAGGGAAGGCTGGGATTCAAGCAGTATATTCCTTCCAAACGCTCCAGGTATGGAGTGAAGGTTTATAAGCTCTGTGACAGCGAGAGTGGGTATACTCAGGCCTTCCGGGTGTATGAGGGAAAGGATAGTAGCCTTGACCCTCCAGGTTGCCCAGAACACATGGGAACCAGTGGCAAGATTGTGTGGGACCTACTTTTTCCCCTGATGAACAAAGGGTACCACTTGTATGTTGATAATTTTTATACGAGTGTCCCTTTGTTCAAGCTGCTGTATTGTTTTGATACAGTAGCATGCGGTACTGTTCACAAGAACCGCGTAGGTTTCCCAGCACAGCTTGCCCGCACCCGGTTAAAAAGGGAGGAGACCTCAGCTCTGCGCCAAGAGGAGCTGTTGGCGGTCAAGTACAGAGACAAGAAGGATGTATACCTTCTATCCACCATCCACATTGAGAGGTCTGTGGAGGTCTCTGTACGTGGCAGAGCTGAGCGCATCAGGAAGCCAGTGTGCATCAAAGCCTATAACCAGCATATGGGTGGGGTTGATCTGGCAGATCAGCTGCTCCAGCCCTACCAGATTATGCGGAAGTCAAGGGCCTGGTACAAAAAGTTGCAATTTACCTGATGCAAATTGCAACCCACAATGCCTTTTTGCAGTTTCAGCTCCAGGTCATTTTGGGGTTTTTTGTACCAGGATGCACCTGCTCCCCGGGCGGTGATGGGGGACAGAGTTGGGGCTACACATTTTATTTATAAAATCCCCCCTACTGAGGGCAAACAGAAACTCCAAAAAAGATGCAGGGTGTGTTTCAAGAGGGGGCAGAGGAGAGACACAATCTTTTACTGCCCAGAATGCCCTGGACAACCCGGTCTGTTTCTTGGGGACTGTTTCAAGATGTATCACACTGTGCGTGATCTGTGATTTTTTTTTCTTAGTCTAGTTAGTTAGTTCAGTTTAGTTTTTTTTTTCTATTACTGCACCAGACTTTTACATTTTATTCCTACATTTTTATGTTCTACAATTGGTGCTGTATTTTGCCAAAATCTTTGCACACCTATGCATGGGGGGCATGGGTGTACTCAGGAGACCTTGCAGAAAACAACCTGGAGAGTTTTCATGCAGTAACCAACAACAGTGTCTCCTAAATCACAGTCCAAATCTAATGTGGCGTAAAAAAATAACAAATTGAAAAATTACCGCCACACACCTTCTCAAATGTTTTGGGCTAAAACCGTTGCATCCATGGCATTAAAGCACTCCATATGCAATACCTTGGGGTGTCAACATAACAAATATAAAGAATTTTCTGGCAATAATTCAAACTGGGGTATGCGGTAGACCCAAAACCAAAGATAGGCCTAGCTGAAGAAATAATCTCAATTTCAACTCCAATGACAAAGTCATAAAAATTGTATTTGAACCTTCCCAAAATCCTGGCAAACCTATGCATGGGGACATGGGTGTACTCAGGAGACCTTGCAGAAAACAAACTGGTGAGTTTTCATGCAGTAACCAACAACAGTGTCTCCTAAATCACAGTCCAATACTGATGTGGGTGTGAAAATGAAAAATGACCACCAAACAGTATCCAATTTGTTTGGAGCAAACGGTTGCATCCATGGCATAAAAACACTCCATTTACAATACTTTGGGGTGTTAGCTTACCAAATATATGCACGTTCAAAAATGGGGTATGTAAAAAGGCCCCTAAAAAGAAGATAAGCAAAGAAGATATGTCAAATTAGAAAAATGACAAGCACATGTCAAAAATTGGCGTTGCACCCCAAAAACAACAGAACAAATCTATATATGGGTGGTATCACTTTACTCAGAAGATGTTGCTGAACATATTTTGGGGTGTTTTTTGGCAGTAACCCATAACTGGATTTGACAATTCATGCCTAAAGTACAATGTGTGTGAAAAAATAACACAAAGAGTGACTACCTGAAAGTTTGAAAAAGAGCTAGTGCATGGAAAGTGTTAAAATACAACTCTTTGAAGTACCCTAGGGTGTGCCCTTTCTAAAAATATATGGTTTGATGGGGGTAAATTACTTTGGCCAGCTTCAAAAATGTCCCAAATAGGACATGGGTGCATGATGACGAAATGTGAAAATTCCAAGTTGGAAAACTGAAATGCGCACCCCCCAAATAAGGCCTATTAGCCCCCAAATAACCCGACATACCTATACATGGGTAGTATCAATTTACTCAGAAGATGTTGCTGAACATATTTTGGGGTGCTTTTTGGCAGTAAACCTTAAAGTTCACAGTACATGTATTCTTAAATTGCATTAAAAAAAAAATCACCAAAACTTTTTTTTTTCTCAAACTTTGGCATAGATTTGTGGTAAAATGGTTTGCATGGAAAGAGTCAAAATACCCCAAGTTTAATACCTTGATTTGTGTACTTTAAAAAAATATGTATATGTGGAGGGTTATTCAGGAATTAGTGACAGATATCAGTGTTACAATGTCACTATCACTACTTTTAAAAGTAAACCCTTTGTAAATGGCAAAGTGCTACTTTCACTTATTGTTGCATAAGATAAGGAGCAAAGCGAAGAATATGTAAACATTGGGTATTGCTAAACTCAGAACTAAATTTAGAAACTACTAAGGAATTACATTTTTTTGACAGTTGTTGATACATAAGAAATTTTGGGGGTCAAAGTTCGAAAAAGTGGTGTTTTTTCAATTTTTTTGTCATATTTCACAATGTTTTTTATAGTAAATTATATGAAATGATGAAAAAAATGGTATCTTTATAAAGTCCATTTAATGACGAGAAAACAGTGTAAAATATGTGTGGGTTGCATAAACGAGTAAGAGGAAAATTTGACGTAAACACAAACAGCACAGAAACGTAAAAACAGCAGCGGTCACTAAAGGACGGATTTGTGTAAAACCGCCCGGTCACTAAGGGGTTAAATGAATAAAAAGGATTTTTGCAGCGGATTAAAAAAATAATTGGTTGAATAAATAAAGAATAAAAATGATAATATTTTTTACATTGAATCCTATGGGCTTCGCACACGGCAGGTTTTCCTTTACAATGCATCTTCTCACGTTTCCCTGACGTGCGCCGGTTTAACCATACAATGCACCTTTTACACATAAACTACATCCAGCGAGCCAAGAGAACACCTGCGCTGCATTCCTTTCAATTGCCTGTTAATTGCCTGGTAATTTTGGGCAAGCACTTTTGATGTTTTTTTTCTTTTCCGTCAGTTTACACCAGGGTTGAACAATAGATACATTTTTGCGATTAACATCGGCGCTGACATTATCGCCGGGACCAAACGATCTGTTGGTTAGAATAGCGAAAGTGCTATGTAGCGCTGCCCATGTTAAGTATAGGACACGGTAAGTACAGTAAGCTTGCGCTGTGAATCGTTAATTACCGCGCGCTAAGTGGTTTTTGCCTTTTGTAGCAAGAGGCAAACTTACTGTCAATTTATCAACTGATAGAGGATAATAAGGTTATCCCATTTAAAGCTTTGAGCTCTAGAAAGATGCTAAATGATAAAGATCTATTTAGCTGCCTGAGGCCGGGGTCAAACCAGCGTTTTTCAGAGCGGAAGGAACGTCCGCGAGAGTGGACGTTCCTTCCACTCTGGCGTCCATCTGGCCACCTCGCTGAGCGTAGTTAGTGTGCTCAGCGCTGCAAGACTTTTCAGCCCCGAACGCGCGTCGTAGTGTTTCGGTGGAGAGGCTTTCAGCACGTCCACTGTAGCGCACAAAATTTGTGCGCGCGCTACAGCGTGTGGCTGGCCCCGTCGATGCGTGATAACGCTGTGACAGATGTCGGGAGGCACGTCATTACACGCGCACTTCGTCTGACCCTTGCCTGAGGGTTAAACATTTTATAGAGCATGAGGTCTCCCATCAATCGAATGGTGATATAGAAGCATTGTTTAAGGGGGACCGAACAGTTAGACTGATGAAAAAAATCTTAGCATACCTTAACTATAGATACATCAATAAAATAATGCAAACATATCAAAACGTGGGAAAGTGATCTTGGTAAGGTATGGGTAGACCTAGATTGGTACTATGCAATGACGGTAAGCAGGCAGTTCATTCTGTAGATATTCTGGAGTTATATGTCAAATTTCTCTATAGATAGTAAATGATTCCTACTATTAAGTTATTTTGAATAAGTAGCAACAACTCACAATTATTTTGGAGATGTGGCCACTGGCCAGCACCCAGGATCCAGGACATTTTTTTTTCGGAATATCGACCATTTTTCGTGTTTTCGGGTCACTTTGCTCGGTTTTTGTATAGACTTTTCGTGATTTCGGAAATTTTCGTTTTTTTCGGAACGTCTGTTCTCCTCGTTTCAAAGTGTCTAACTCTATTCGTTTTGACGTAAACTACTATGGTTTACTTTTTTTATACTTTATATATTTTTTATAATAAATTTTTGGTTTGTTTTTCGGATCTGATAATTCATTCTGTCGATACGATAATTCTGGCGATTCTATCGTGTTTTTTTTTTATTAAATAAAGATCCTTTTTTTCTTATGAATATACATTTCACAACTTTATTTAATCACATTAAAAAAATGGTATGAAAGCCAAGGAACAAAAATAAATGAACAAAACGATTTAAAAAACGCTAAACTAACCCGAATGGTCTGACTTTAAAAATAAAAACCAGAACAAAAATGTTTTAAAACGGAAAAATAGTTGATCAAAATTATCTGAAACGAAAAAAAACCCAACAAATAAAATGATTTAAAACAGACAAAAAAAAATTAACCCTTTCGCTGCTGAGGCATTTCACGGCTTCCCTTCACGCCTGTGTGCGGTCTGCTGCTGAGCTAATTTTTAACAGTTTCGCTCCTCTTCTTTAAATGCGTTTTGAAGCCTTATTTTATAATATGACCCAGACATGTTATATATCATTCTTTCCGGCAGATGATTCATAATATATCATTATCATATGTATGCGTCATGTCCTGTCTGTATATTATAACAAAAAATGCAATAAAATTTGAATTTTCAATGTTTGTTTTACAAAGTGTAAAGTGTTTTTTTCCACATTTTAACATGCGAGTGCTTGCGGTTATATTTTATGAGTTGCGTTTGTTAAAAAAAATTGAAATGGGGACTTGTTATATTTTTTTGGGTGAAAATTACACTATTTTTAACAAACGCACCCCATTCAAAAATCCTTAGTGCAGCATCATTGTTCACATTATAATTGAAATGGGAACAATATTGCTGCATTAACAAAACAAAACAAAAACCTGTTTATTTTTCTTATATTTAAATTTTTTATAATTTTTCACATTGTAATGATTGGTATTGTTGGAAAGGCCATGCTCTGGTCGATCCAAAGATACCAAACATTAACCGATAGCTGCCGCGGATCGGGAGATAGGGGGTTCATTGGAACCCCCTATCTCCACCATTGGTCGCAGTTAGGGGTTAACTCCAGAACTGACGTCATTATGACGAGGTCTTGGGACTGTCGGCAGCTGCCGTTCCCCCACGCTGTGGTCTTCCTGCAAAGACGTGACCATGTTGGCGGGCAGCATCTTAGCGGCAGCAGTGGGAGAGAGAGAGCTCATAGCTGGGAGGAGGTGTCGCGTGAAGCTGCAAACAGGGACAAATAAACTAGACCTGAGCCGCACGGAGAATCTTTGGGTTGTGTCGGAGAAGACTTCACGCAGTGCTGCCATCAATATTTTTTGATAAATTCTTGGTTATACAATGAATGTGACTGTGGACAAAAATCCGTGTTGTTGTGACATCGCCTAAGCTTAACAAAACCATGCCACGGTAATCAAATCTCAAGGCAGTACAACAAGGTTGTGTTAGTGTGTGAAATTTTTTGGCCAGGCAGACAGTGTAGAATGTGCACAGTCACATTCATGGCCACAAATATGTTGACAAATTTATGACAAAGGGTCCATAGAAATGTCAATACATTTATGTACATATAATGTTAACAGTGTGGAAAAGAAACCAAGCAATACATATTAACTTAATAAGTAAGGAAAAGCAACGCACACAAACAGGAAAATATAGAAAAAATATAAAATTTATTTACAACATGCCACATGGCATTGGCAAACTGCCCAACAGGAGCACAAACATAGGGGAGGAGGAGGCTGGTCTCTACTGCCGCTCCAGGATGTCAATGGCATTATTAATATGCTGCCTGAACTCTTGCAGCAACTCCTGGATGGCATCGAAGTTGGTGCCAGCCAGGCGTAGCTCGCCGATCGCCATCCTGACGCTGGACCTGTCAGTGTCCGGTCTGGCTTCTCCTTCTATATATCCAATAAATGAAAGAAGGAAAATACAGTAAGTAAAGCAGGTTTCTATTTTTGACTGAAAGTCTTGAAAAAATATAACAGTAGTATATACCAGTGCTGGTGGCCTCCTGAGGCTCTGACTCCTCCGACTCCTCCGACTCCTCCGACTTCCCCTCCTCCACCACCACCACCGTCAGCATCTCTTCCGGTGCTATATCTAAGAAATTAAAGAAATAAAAAATACAGTAAACAACAAAACTGATTTATTTTTGAACAAAAGTCGATGCAAAATACAACAGTAAAAAAAAAACCTGGACTCGCGGCCTCCTGCTGCGGCTCCGGCTCCCTCTCTCCATCGCCCTGCTCCTCCTCTTCCTCCTCCTGCTCCTCTTGTGGTATACATAAAAAAATTAAATGAGATTACAGTAAACAAAAAATGTTTCTGTTTTTGACCAAAAGTCGTTGCAAAATAAAACAGTATATACCAGCGCTGGTCAGTGGTGTATTTAGGTTTTGTGCTGCCCTAGGCCTGACTAAACTCGTGCACCCCCTAATTTAAATTTGACGCACCCCTTCCTGTCAAGGGCACACCTCTTCCTGGTTAATCCCCACCCTTCCTCTTTAAGCTCCACCTTTTCCTCTTAGAGCTCCGCCTTTTCCTCTCTTTATATTAAAAGTGGATACCAAGTGCCTATTTGTATACAGTTGTGTTCAAAATTATTCATCCCCCACTGAAATTGAGTGTTTTGGCCAGTTTGACATTGATTTTGATCATTCAGTCATCTTGCTTACAATTAAATCAAAGAGACACGTGTAGGTCAGACAAATATAACATAACATTTATAATGAAATAACCACAAATGTCTTTTCTGTGCTCACATCATTATCAGTTTTATTCAACCCCCAAGTGACATTCAATCTTAGTACTTAGTATAACATCCTTTTACAGTTATAACAGCTTTTAAACGTGAAGCATAGCTTGACACAAGTGTCTTGCAGCGATCTACGGGTATCTTCGCCCATTCGTCATGGGCAAAAGCCTCCAGTTCAGTCACATTCTTAGGCTTGCGCACTGCAACTGCTTTCTTTAAGTCCCACCAGAGGTTCTCAATCGGATTTAAGTCTGGTGACTGCGATGGCCACTCCAAAATGTTCCTGCCTTAAATCTGCAACCATGCTCTAGTGGACTTGGAGGTATGCTTGGGATCATTGTCCTGTTGAAAGGACCAACGTCTCCCAAGCCTCAGGTTTGTGACGGACTGCATCACATTGTCATCCAATATCTCCTGGTACTGAAGAGAATTCATGGTACCTTGCACACGCTAAAGCTTCCCTGTACCTGCAGAAGCAAAACAGGCCCAAAGCATGATTGACCCCTCGCCATGCTTCACAGTAGGCAAGGTGTTCTTTTCTTCATAGGCCTTGTTCTTCCTCCTCCAAACATAGCGTTGATCCATGGGCCCAAACAGTTCTAATTTTGTTTCATCAGTCCACAGAACACTATCCCAAAACTTCTGTGGTTTGTCCACATGACTTTTGGCATACTGCAGTCGACTCTTCTTATTCTTTGGAGACAGCAAGGGGGTGCGCCTGGGAGTTCTGGCATGGAGGCCTTCATTACGCAGTGTGCGCCGTATTGTCTGAGCTGAAACTTCAGTACCCACATCTGACAAATCTTTTCTCAGTTCCTC
Source organism: Leptobrachium leishanense (assembly GCA_009667805.1). Lineage (NCBI taxonomy): Eukaryota > Metazoa > Chordata > Amphibia > Anura > Megophryidae > Leptobrachium > Leptobrachium leishanense. The sequence continues at coordinate 52,799,164 of CM019067.1, read as the reverse complement.
AGCAGTCACACGGGGACTTTTCTCCACTCTACGCTTCAGGTAGCGCACAGCAGTCAAAGTTAGCATCTTCTTTCTGCCACGACCAGGTAGCGTTTCAACAGTGCCCTTTGCCTTGAATTTGCGAATGATGCTTCCTATGGTCTCTCTTGGTACGTTTAACATCTTTGCAATCTTCTTATAGCCATTGCCCTTCCTCTGAAGAGTAATCACCTCTTCTCTTGTCTTCCTGGACCATTCTCTTGACTTCACCATGTTTGTTGTTTGTAACCACACCAGTAAATGTCTAGAAGGAGCTGAGTATCACAGTCATTTTAAAGCTGCCTAATTGGTGCTTATTATGCTTTATTGCTGCTCCGTGACATCCACAGGTGTTTTCAATACCTGATTGAAAACACTTGAATGAACCTCTGTTCTTCAGAGTGGTAGTCTTTAAGGGGTTGAATAATTGTGTCAATGAAGAATTCACAAAAGAAACATTTACTACTGTATTACAAAACCAATTGATGTCATTTTAGTTGCATATGGTTCTTTAAAAAGTCCTTGTAGGATTTCATTCTGAATACAATTACAAATGTACACTAAATTCCCTAAAACCCTTTACAGCATTGGGGGTTGAATAATTTTGAACACAACTGTATTTTGTATACCATTTCAAATGTATCTATTGAGATAAAGAAAATTATGAAATGTTTAAATTCAAGTATTTTTACAAAGAACAGCCACGCATGTCAAGTAACCAGGATCACAGCCGCTCTAATTGGTGGAACAATAAAATCCACAGAAACGTGCACTGCATATGAGCGTATCACAGAGCTGCATAGCAATAAAACCCACAGAAATGGGCACTGTGTATGAGCATATCACAGAACTGCACAGCAATAAAACTCACAGTAATGTGCAGTGTGTATGAGCGAATCCCAGAGCTCCAGGGCAATAAAACTCAGTAATATGCAGTGTGTATCACAGAATCCACAGCAATAAAACTCCCAGCAATGCAATGTGTGGTGTGTGTCAACGTATCAGAATCCACTGCAATAAAACTCCCAGCAATGCAATGTGCGGTGTGTATGAGTGCATCAGAATCCACTGCAATAAAACTCCCAGCAAACCGAGTGTGTATGAGCACACAGCAATTATTTATTCTACATTTACCGGCCTCTGTCCGCGGTAGGGCTGTGTGCAGAGTCAGCAGGGACTGTGTACAGACTCAGCAGGAGGTCCCTCCATGCCACGTTAGGATCATGGCTGTGCCTGTGCGTGGAGCCATCTTGTCAGCAGTGGGGTGCCACTGCCAGAGGGTGCACCGTGGCTTTGATTCCCTTTCTGGTGGGTGTTCAGTCCAGAATAGAGTGACAGTCCATGTTAATGAAAGGGCGGGCAGCTGCGTGCATGCGTGTCACGTGGTTCAGCCAGTCAGGTGGTACTGAGACTCAGTACCACCTGACTGGCCGGACCGAGTGTAACCTGCATGCAAACAGCCTCACCAGGAGCCAGGCAGCTCAATGACAAATTTCTATCACTGCAGTGCTGGTTAAGGAAAGGTCCACTTTAAACAGCAGTAAGCAGACAGGGCTTCATATTCTGCTGAAACCCCCCCCCTTTACCTGCCGTTTACTGTCATCTTCTCTCTCTGGACACAAATCACATCCCCCTCCCCTCTCCTAGAGCTGCTGCGGGGCAGGGGAGGAGCTATGGAGGGAGGAGTGGGGGATTTTTATTCTATTCGATTTTATTCCGTATGCAAACGCCATGCTCCGCTGCTCGTTGTTTGAGAACACAGCTCAAAGCTGACACACAGTGACAGTGGCACCTCCTAGTACCCCCTAATGACACCCCAATAATCACTGGTACCTGGGGTGGCCCGCCCTCCGCCACTCCTCTAAGTACACCACTGCTCTGGTGATATGCTCACACACAAGTTTGGTGAACTGCCAGCAAGTACGGTGCTGTTTGAAGGCAGTGCAAATCCCCATAGAGAAGTAATGGTTAATCTATTCAGAGAACACCAAACAGCAGAGAAATGTCAGTGAAATGCCCTGATGTTCGGTGGTTTCAATCAGCAGGTTTATTCAGGCGAACCCCATAGGTTTCAATGTTAAAAATATTCCCGTTTTTTATGCAATATCTAATAAACCATTCATTATTTTAATCTGCAGTAAAAAGTCTTTATTTATTTATTGATTTTTTTTGTACCTTTTAGTGATTTTTCAGAATTTTTTGGGCTAAATTCCCCCCCTTTTTTTTAATAGCGGTTCTCCTTTTTCTGTAACAGAACTTTTTATTATCAATCATAGGATCTTATATGTAAATTCCAGACATTTTTGTTCCGTAGTTCTTTTGAAAACAGCAGGCCATAGGTTTGCGGTGGCAGCATACAGCGGCCGACTCCATGCACTTTGGGGACCCTGCGGTGAATGGTGAATTCACTGCAGGGTTGGGAAATTTTATTCCCCGAAGTGCAGGGAACTACAGAACACCAAAATGTTGGTGTCATTTCGGTGCTCTGTGAGTAACCCAATTAGTGGTGAGGTTTTTTGTTGCCCCCTGGAAAGTGAAAGCCTAGGCCTTGCCTACCCAGGACATACTTGAAAATTAGTGACATCTCAATGTTTCCTTGTCTCAATGTTTCCAAAAGAAATCCAGCATTGTAACTTCATCTACATACATCAAATATCACAATTTTCACGAATACGTAAAATCCCAAAAAAGAAGAGCTATGGCAATAATGCATGTATGACGAGTCGTGAAAACGCAAAGCTATACACAATCACATTGCATGAAAAAAGGACTAGATAAATCAACGTATTTCTGTGCACATTAGCACATGCAAGCACATTATTATTATTATACAGGATTTATATAGCGCCGCCAACAGTCTGCGCAGCGCTTTACAATATAATATGACACTTACGTTTGGCTGTGACGCGACGGATGTGCCTCAGCTGCTCCTGCTCGCGTGCCTTCAGATTGGACCAGCGTTTTTGGAGCTGGTCCTTCGTCCGGTCTTTCCCGAACAACTCCAGGATGGTGGTTCGGAGCTTGTCAAGGATACGGTCCTTGCGGGTGTTATTCTTCCTGCCGTAAGGGCCCTTACGGCAGTCATAATCTTTTTTATCAAAGATGCGGACCAGCTCCAACATCTCCTCAAATGCCATGTTGCTGGCCCGCTTCTTCCTGGGTGGTGTCTCTGGGGTGGAAGCAGATGAGGAGGTGTCCGAATGGGACTCTCTGTCTCGTCTTTCAGCCATATTAAATTATAAATAATTTCCATTTTTTTTGCCTGTCAAAAAAGTTGTCAAAACTGGCTCAATAAAGTTACGACATCCGCGCGCGCGCATGGCATGCGCGACCCGCGGACGAATCAGATCCGACCCGATTACGAAGGAATTATCGTATCGACAGAATTATCGGATCATTGGAAACAAGAACAAGAAACAAACAAGTGATACGCATTTACAAATACAAATTTTACAGAATCAGCGATATAACCGATAATAGTTAAATATACGATGTCCAGAATTACCGAAATGGAACCGAAATCACGAATGGAACCGAAATCATGAATAGAGCGAAAATAAATTTCGATTTGACACATTTCAAGTCCATTCGAAAACTCCGAAAAATTTTCGTTTCAGCTCGGAAACCTTTTCGGATCTGTCGGTTTTCGGGTCCGATCCGATTCGGAAAATCAGCCGAATCCGAAGACACGAATCGGGAAATTTCGTGGAAATTCCGAAATTCTGAAACCCGAAATGCACATCCCTACAAATTATGGGTACCCATATCGAGCTAACCCCCGGAAGCCTCTCTTTTACATCTTGACCTGACAACTTTAACCATTAGCCCAAAAAAATCTAGTTATACATATTTGCTTGGCAGTGAAATTGTTAATAGTTAGAAACTGGAGGTCAGTAGATCCTTTAAACTGGAATGATATTAAACGCCAGATTGATTTTCAATCTAGGATGGAAAACATTTTTGTGGGAATTTTTTAAATAACTATAAACAACTATTACGCAGTATGGCAACCATGGATTAAAGAAAAAGAAATGCCCTGGAATATGATACGAATAAATGTTGTGTGAAAGAAGAAAGTATGTATGACTCCGGAAATTATATAATTTATCTGTTTATCTTATTAAGATTTGACGAATTTTGAGTTGTTCAAGTTTATTATACAAAGATAGACCAAATATTACTGATTATCACGTCATTTGAAAAAGTTTTATCTTTGTATGTTAACCACTTGGCTGCAAAGGACGATCTCAGCGCGTCATCTTGATCGCGCTCAGCGTGTGGACGACGAACTGAGCGCTTCCTCACATTGCAGCCTGCGATCGGCCATTATTTATAATTATTATAATTATTATAAAGCATAGGAAGGGTTATTTTATGGTGAGAACAATAAAGCTGTGGAATTCTCTGCCTGTTGAGGTGGTTGGGTCAGAGACCGTACAGACTTTTAAAAAGCGACTGGATGACTTCCTGCAGACACAGAATATTAAGGGTTATAATATTTAATATGTGGGTAAAAGCTTCTTGATCCATGGAGAAATCTGACGCCATTCTGGGGCCAAGAAGGAATTTTTTCCCACTTTGTTGCATATTGGCGAGCGCTTCAGACTGGATTTTTTGCCTTCTTTTGGATCAACAGCAGTAGGTGATGTGTGAGAGGCTGAACCCGATGGACGCATGTCTTTTTTCAGCCTATGTAACCCCAGCGAGCATCGTAGCGTCATTGTGCCAGGCAGAATGGCGTCTATTTCAGGCAACCCCAGAGCAGGGAAAGTGCCTGGTATTGGCCACAGAACAAAGGCTGGCACCGCTTGGAAGGGCACAGTCTGTCCTTCTCGGCGGTGCCTGCCTTTGACCTCTTACGGTCTGGATTGCGATTCGGCGCCAGATTGCGGTCCTCTCCCGGAGGTGGCCTACAACTTGGATGTTGGCCAAGCCTCTGGGATTTCCCCTCGTCCACTGACGTCATCACGTGTGGATGCAATGACGTCAGTTTGGGAGTTAACCCCTAACTGCCACCTATGGTGGAGATGGAGAGGTACCATGGCCCCCGTTTCTCCCGATTCATGGCAGCTAGGAGTTAATGTTTGGTATCATTTGAAAGGCCAGAGCATGGCCTTTCCAATGATACGGCACATTACCATGTTAAAGTTAAGAAATAAAAATGAAACATAAAAAATATAATTAAAAAATAAATATATGTTTTTTATTAATGCAGCATTATTGTTCACATTTCAATTATAATGTGAACAATGATGCTGCACTAATGATTTTTTTTTTGTTGCTAAAATCACGTAATTTCTCAGAAAAATAAAAGGGGTTCCCAGTTGCCTAATGTTTTTCTATTAAGCGTACCCCACAGAATAAATAACTGCAAAGACTTGGATGATAAAATCTAAAAAAAAATATTTTACACGATGTAGATGATTGGAAATATACATTTTTTTTTACATTTCTTGTTATAGCATTCTGGCAGGGCATGATGTATACAAATAATAATAATAGATTATGAATCTGCCGGGTCTGCTGTAAAAAAATTCGTATAATAATACATGATTCAAATCGCGTTTAAACATAATGAGCAAAATCAGTAAAAATTAGCTCAGCACGGGGGGGTGAAATGGCTCAGCAGTGAAGGAGTTAATGAAAAAACAATAAGGTGGAAAAAATGGCGCAGATAATGTGTAGATGGTCGGTCTTGGGTAGCAGCAAGGGCACAAACGCACACTCCCAAGTGCGAATAGTCAATAGATAAAATAATGGGTAGAGTCCTCGCGCTTACGCCAAGTGTCCAGTGAGTAATACTTCAAGAAAATCTAGAAAACATAATAGGAGACATACATTGCGCAGTACATCCTTATGACACCTGGTTTCCAGAGAGAAAGTATTCAACTCACTTTTTTCTGAGCCCCATAAAGTCGGCTCTGGACTATATAGGCATATATCTGTGGATATGATCTCACCAGCCCGTCCTACCAGCAACCATCCGTGGTGATAACCTGGTCCATAGATGAAATATTGGATCCCCGGGATATGTCACAGACGAAAAGTCAGCAGGATAAAATGAAGTAAAATTTATTGCAGCACTAACGCGTTTCGACCTAATTGGTCTTTATCAAAGTGCAAAAAAATATACATAATACAATGCAGTGTACAACGTTCATTTATACAAAAAAGATAAGGGAAATAGGCGGTGTCAAGCCACAACCTCATTAACTTAATTGGTACTAACACACCCTACTGCCAATCATTTAGAGGCGCAGCACCAGCAAACATTCAATATACAAACGGGCGCATAATGATTACATCCATCTACCTCGACCCCGCCCCTCTGAGCCATCGATCGCCATTTTGGAAGAGGGAAAATGGTGTCCACAATATAGCTTGCCCTCGCAACATTGATGGGCATTTAAAACAAGCTTATATCCGGACGTTTTGGGGTCCCGAACCAGCGGGCTCCCACCGTCCATGAGGTGATATCTTTCCCAGGTGTTCGTGGGCATAGCAGCGGCAGACATCCGGCATGTAGACAGGCGCATGGTGATTACATCACCATGTTCCAACTTCCGCCAGTCTGAACCGTCGAGCGCCATTTTTGAAGAGGGAAAGTGTTGTTGAAAGTACATCCTACCCTCACAATATCGCAGCTTATTAATTTCGACGGACGTTTAGCAATCTTGCTTGCGGCCATTTTGAGTGCCAAGTCAGCAGGTCCCTACTGTCCGACAGACGCACGGGGACCATATCGACACGCATGCTCCCAGATGAACTTCACTCTTCCGGGCGATTCACTTCCGGGCCCGGAAGAGTGAAGTTCATCTGGGAGCATGCGTGTCGATATGGTCCCCGTGCGTCTGTCGGACAGTAGGGACCTGCTGACTTGGCACTCAAAATGGCCGCAAGCAAGATTGCTAAACGTCCGTCGAAATTAATAAGCTGCGATATTGTGAGGGTAGGATGTACTTTCAACAACATTTCCCTCTTCAAAAATGGCGCTCGACGGTTCAGACTGGCGGAAGTTGGAACATGGTGATGTAATCACCATGCGCCTGTCTACATGCGGATGTCTGCCGCTGCTATGCCCACGAACACCTGGGAAAGATATCACCTCATGGACGGTGGGAGCCGCTGGTTCGGGACCCCAAAACGTCCGGAAATAAGCTTGTTTTAAATGCCCATCAATGTTGCGAGGGCAAGCTATATTGTGGACACCATTTTCCCTCTTCCAAAATGGCGATCGATGGCTCAGAGGGGCGGGGTCGAGGTAGATGGATGTAATCATTATGCGCCCGTTTGTATATTGAATGTTTGCTGATGCTGCGCCTCTAAATGATTGGAAGTAGGGTGTGTTAGTACCAATTAAGTTAATGAGGTTGTGGCTTGACACCGCCTATTTCCCTTATCTTTTTGTATAAATGAACGTTGTACACTGCATTGTATTATGTATATTTTTTTGCACTTTGATAAAGACCAATTAGGTCGAAACGCGTTAGTGCTGCAATAAATTTTACTTCATTTTATCCTGCCGACTTTTCGTCTGTGACATATCCCGGGGATCCAATATTTCATCTATGGACCAGGTTATCACCACGGATGGTTGCTGGTAGGACGGGCTGGTGAGATCATATCCACAGATATATGCCTATATAGTCCAGAGCCGACTTTATGGGGCTCAGAAAAAAGTGAGTTGAATACTTTCTCTCTGGAAACCAGGTGTCATAAGGATGTACTGCGCAATGTATGTCTCCTATTATGTTTTCTAGATTTTCTTGAAGTATTACTCACTGGACACTTGGCGTAAGCGCGAGGACTCTACCCATTATTTTATCTAGTGAAGGAGTTAATACAGATAATAATAAATAAATAAGAACTATAAAACTAGATTTTTTTATCACTGTTGGATACTTAAAACATGCCATATTAAGTTGATAGATCCAACACCCCCATTCACCCCAGCATTCTACCTCCTTAAACATACTCCCCGTCATATCACAATGAATAAGAAATCTGTTGGTAACAGGCTGTTCAACACGAGGAAACTGGCAATACCTATGTACTGGCAAGAACCTGAGGCACCACCCTTTGCTCCTTGGCTCCGAGAGCGAGGTGAAGTATTTCCATGCCGCAGATGAACTGCCTGCCATGGCTTTGGGAAAGTCAGAGGACCGCCTCAATCGGTGTTTCCAATGGCTGACAGACGTCCTCGCTGGTATTAGAGTGGGTTCCAAGCTCCCGAACCCTCTGACGTGATTTCACACTCGCAACATTTGGACTAGTACACTCATGATGCATTACCCTTGTACCCTACCCTTTTTATGAAAGTGTTTTGTTTGCTTGTAATGTATTACAATACTATATTACTAATAAATGACTATAAATGACTATAAAAGATAGCAAAATAAGAAGAAAAGGCTTGTCTTGGTTATATATGTGCTACTATTAACTTGCACGTGTGATTGTTCATGTTCATATAAATAAATTATATAATTTGACCTCATAAAATCCCTCTCTTCCTTTAGTGGGTCATTCTAGCAGGTTGTAATAAACTACTAATAAACTAAAACCCTTTGCTGAGCTGTGGACGACGTGTGGGGGATGTCCTCACGTGTCACCACTGAGGAGGAAGCCCCCATGTTATTGTTTACCCTCAGCATCGGAGTGAGTTGCGGCCAATCTGGTCGATGTCCCGTGATGGTCTGACTTCCTGGAAGTCAGACCAAGTCGTATTGCCTCCTCCGACGTACTGACATCATTATGCGTTAACAATTCTTTGATTTGTGGATATGCTTTTTTTCAGGAATATTGGTGACTTCAAACCTGTTTCTCTTGTGTGTCCATGAACTGCAGCTACTGCAAACAGCAGAAGCGATTATGATGCTATCCTTTAGAGCAGGGATCTACAATTCTCAGAATTCTTTGAATGCAATAGATGGGCAGAGGATCATGGGAGGTTTAGGTCCTCAACAACTGGGGGGGGCAGAGTTTGAGATCCCGCTTCAGAGACGCCTGTAATACACTTTGCCTTGGTAGCTATTCTGTTTGCTGGATGATAAAGATGACCTTGATCAGTATACAGGACCGCGATTACCGTCCAGGCAGATAGATACGCGCGATTTATGTCCATATACAACTCCTTTGCAACAAAGTGAGATTTGAAAGTAAAAAGAGAGATTGACCGGGGGACCTGATTAACTGAGGCATTTTAAGTACGTGTTTCATTTTCGTTTATGACCTAGAGAACATTTTCTTTTCGTAACCTGACAGGATGAAGTAGTTAACCGGTTTTATTAATGAGTGCCTTTTAGCGAGGGACCAAACACTGTTGCTGCTCCTACAGGAAGTTTAATGTCCCCGGGTCTTGCTGTGATTATTGTCAATAGGAAGCCGAGGTTATTTTTCATTAACTCATTTGGTTTCTTCGAGTATTTAATTACGCCCATACCTGTGTGGCAATTACCAGGAAACTGACAGGTCAGGGAGATAAAACAATACAAAATATATATATAAATGTAATATACAGTATCCGTGTTTATTGGGATTTGTTGGCAGTAATTACAATATTGTTTTAAATGCACATTCAGATAATCACGCGTCATAAAATAATATTAAGGAAATATCATAAAGCAGGTTTTTTTAACTTGATGATGGATGTTAAGGGGAAAAAAAACACAGTCAAAAACTTTTCAACAACAAGGATAAACTAGAAACATGAACATTCTAGAGGGCTGTCAAACTCTGCCCCTCCCCAGATGTCAACGGCCTACAATTCCCAGAATGCTTTGAATATAATAAATGGCCAGGGGATCTTAGGAGTTGCAGTTCAGAAACAACTGTAGGGCTAGAGTTTGATGATCCTGTTATAGAGCAATGTCTGTCTGTGTGTGACTTATCTTATTGCCCATAATAAGTTATGTGTAGATTCCATTTAAACTGTATATGATGATCACTACCTGGCATCAGATTTTGTATTTATTTTATTTCAGTTCTGGTTCAATATGCTATAAACCACAATCCCATTTCACTAGCCCTTTATAGGCTGTATATAAGATCATTTTTCCAAGATATATAAAACAAATAATTATTATACCTTATTATTATATAGTGTCAACATATTCCGTGGAACAGTAGAATAAAATATGTGAACAAGGGGGTGATACATTAGAGCAACAGACATAGCTTAACAAGGATGATACAGTATGATTGGGGATCCATATCCCAAAAGAACTTACAATCTATACGGGAAATATAATGTGAGGTAGGCACATACATATCATTACTAGGTGTCTTCCCCACTTGCTGGTGAGGCAGTCTGTCCAGGGTCCAGATCAACTTTTCTTGGTAGTACAGCCAAGATATGGTAGTGAGGTTGGACGTGCTTCTTTATAGATGTAAGGCAGAGACCTGCTTCTCCGTGGTTGTGGAGGAGACACAATGTTCTGATTGGGATTTGTATCTTCTTCTCCACTGTTGTAGATGTACATTGCTGGCACCATGCACAGCTGACATTGGATGGTAGGCAAGTAGGCATAGTCAGGTGTCTTGTCCAAGGACACTTGCTGGTCTGATGTTATGAACGGGATTCGAACTTGTGATGTTAACCTGTGATTATGCTTAATATTTTTAATTTTGAGCATATTTGAAGTTTACTATTCTCGGAACATATTTAACATGCTTGATATGGTTGGAGAATAGGGTTTCGTACTTCATAATTTATGTCTTCATATGGTGGGTCAGTAATGCCACCTGCTGGTTAATTTCATGCAGCCTCAGAGTCTTGGATCAATTATGCATACAGTTATATTTTACAATCATATGGACTATGTCATACTATAGAAGTATTGGTCAAGAGCAGCTACTCGTGGGCACCCAGTTTCAGTCATTGGCAAGGGTGTCACATTTGACATTTCAAACATCTAAAGCTATGTGCCATTGATCTATGTCAAGTGGTGGAACAACCATGAAAAGGACAGGATGTACAACCACTCAACGTGTCATCCACCTCTTCCCTGTAGTGAGGAGGATACCAAGATCTTTATGTGAGTGGGATAGTCCATAGTCATGCCTTGACACTATGGAGGATCCTTGCAATTCAGGAGTTAGCTTTATGTACAGTATAAACTCTAAGAAACAAAGGTAAATTTAACATGTACTTATTAACCCCTGCCATTCCTTTATTACTGTGTTAAACAAAGGTAATTAATTGAATCCTAGGGAAAACATCCCGCCCTAGCACCCACATCCATATACTCAATGCTCAAGGACCCAACAGGAACTCAACCTTACAATAGTCAATCTATAAATAAACAAGGTCCAAGCACAAAAATATAATAAAATATACCTTTAATAAATAATCAAACTATATACACACATAAAAAGATACTTGATAATAATAAAACTAAGGTAGCCTTCTCCTCTTCAGGCTTCCATTGCAGGCATAAAGTTACAGAAAGTATCTGGATGCCCGATCATCCAATGACTTGCTCCTACGAGAGGAGCATTTAGGAGGACTGGGCACGCGTGGCCAATCAAATGCTGTTTGTGGAGAAATATACTTCTTATTGGGAACCATCATTAGTTCAAAAGTCTTTCAAACAAATAGATGAGAACGAAGCTGAGGTTTATGGTTACAGGACACAATGTTTCTAATATTACAAGCTCAAGCATATATACCATATTTTTCGCTCCATAAGACGCACCTGACCATAAGACGCACCTAGTTTTTAGAGGAGGAAAACAGGAAAATAAATATTCTGAAATCAAATAGTGTAATAATGGATATTGCCCCAGCTCCTCTCATGGATATACTGCCCCAGCTCATGGATACTGTCCCCCAGCTCATGGATACTGCCCCCAGCTCATGGATACTGTCCCCCAGCTTATGGATATGCCTCCAGTTTATGGATTTGCCCCAGCACATCGATTTGCCCCAGCACATCGATTTGCCCCTCAACTTATGGATATGCCCCAGCACATGGATTTGCCCCCCAACTTATGGATATTGCCCCAGCACATGGGTAATGCCCCAGCACATGGATTTGCCCCAGCTCGCTCATGGATGTGCCCCAGCTCGCTCATGGATGTGCCCCAGCTCGCTCATGGATGTGCCTCAGCTCCCCTGTCGCCGCCGCGTTAGGCTCCCTCTGAGCGTGCATCCGGCGGCAGGAAGCTTGGGCACTCGCCTGGGGGAGCCACGTGACCGCGATCTCGCGAGATCGTGGTCACGTGGCTCCCCCAGGCGAGTGCCCAAGCTTCCTGCCGCCGGACGCACGCTCAGAGGGAGCCTAACGCGGCGGCGACAGGTGAGCTGAGGCATATCATGGGCATTCGCTCCATAAGACGCACCCACTTTTCCCCCACTTTTTGGGGGAGAAAAGTGCGTCTTATGGAGCGAAAAATACGGTAAGTAATAGCTCAACCTCATCAGATGATTTATATTCAGCACAGTTATGTTTAATTATGTTTATGGCTTGATGGCTGCTTACCTTTCATTTTTATCCTCTGATACACACAAATATTCAATAAACATGTTTCCTTATTAAAAGAATCTCTTTACACCCTCATGTAATTACACAGCTCTATACCTCTATTACAAGCAGCATACTACCATGGACCCAAGCCAACATACATCATCCCCTTTCATGAAACAAGTACATACAATGTAAGAGCTTTACCAATGCCTATGTGTCACGACCCATGCCCCTGAGGCTCCCCGGCACCCGACAGCACCGTCCTCGCTGCTTGCTGGCTGGGCACTGATATGCCTTCCTGTGGTGGTCACATGGGTGGTCGAGAGGCAGGGCGCAGCATGATGGCGCAGAGCCGCCAGAATTAAAAGTCAGTCTGCTTCACTTACTCCTTGCCCTGACGTGGAGTGTACTTGCCCAGCGCTTTACTGTTTATTCATGGCTGGTACGAGCCTGGCTTTGTCTGAAAACCCTGAATTGTGTACCGACACCTCTTTGTCTGAGAACCCTGAATTGTTTACTGATCCGATTAGTCTGGGTTATCCTGCTTCTTACATCATTTTGGGCATTCGGGAGACCCGCATTCCTGGCATCAAAATCAATACTGTCTGGGCCTTCTTTGTGTTTCTATTCTGTGTCCCATTAACCCTTGCCGGGTGTAAAAGAATCGAGTCCCTGAAGCCAGACAGATTTACTGACCATTCAAGGATCAGAGGGGTAGATGGGGTTCTGTATACAGGGACCAATATCTTGTTATCAAGGGGGATCCGTGACACTTACAGGGTTATCCAAAGAGATCCGAATTGCTTGAGAAAGGTAACCGAATGCTGAAAATCAGCGTTCGGTTACCTTTCCTGACCATTCGGCTATTCAGAGAGCAGGCGATTCGCCAAATCCTGGCGAATTGCCTGCACATACGTTGCCTGTTCGGTGCCTGTTCGAGGGCAGTGAAAACCCCATGAAAAAGCACTGCTTCGTCTATTCAGAGAACACAAACCAGCAGTGAAAGGTTCCCCTAATGCCCTGCCATTCGGTGGTTTAATTCGACAAGTTTATTCAGGAGAATCCCATAGACTTCAATGTTAAAAATATTCCCGTTTTAATTCAATATCTAATAAACCGTTCATTATAAAATTCTGCAGTAAAGAGTCTCTTTATTTATAGATTTTTTAGGATACTTTAAGCAATTTCCTGAATTTTTTATTTTTTTTTTAAAAGTCCGATTTATTTATTTTTTTCAGTTTACTTATTTTTTTTTAACAGCCCTCTCTATTATCATTCCCTGGATCTCATATGTAAATTTCAGACATTTTCGCTCAGTAGTTTCTTTGCAAACAGCGTTTCATTTTCACACAATCATACAAACGTTTTTGCTAATTTATTCACCTCCCTCGTCTGCGGTCTCAGCTGCTTCGGCTGTGTGCGATCGGCTCCTGCTCGGGCTTTTCGACGGGTTTATCCAGATGTTTTTGTGGCTTTTCAGCGTGCATTCGCCGGGTTTTGCGGTTCGTTTTAGTCAGGTTTGCGGTAGCTTTTCCCTGCAATTCGGGGACCCTATGGTGCTTGCTGAATACACTGCAGGGTCACCGAAATGGGATCGGCAAAAGGAACCGAATTGAAGAGAAGGAAAAGTCACCGAACGTGCGGTGACTTTTCGAATCTCTTTGGATAACCCTGTATGTCTGGGATTCTTTAGTCAAGTCGATGAGTAATGTCCCTATTTTTAATCACTTATTCTCATTGAAAATCACAATTTTCAGAATTCTAAGCTAAAACGACTCAACTGTGAAAAATGCCTATATAGCATCAAGTTAAAGAAAATGTTTTACATGCACGCGCATTTCCCCGAGGCTTTATTAACTGAAATCACATGTGCGGTGTTTCTATCTATTGTTGCTAATTAAAGAGTGTGTATAGGAAATTACACTTTGAACTTCTATTGACCTAAATTAGGTGAAGCTGTATTCTTGCCGAGAAAACAATTCCTTACATGTTAAGCTGAATGTCTGGATTCAATTTGATCTCTGTAATCACAGCAAGTTCTTTAATCTAGTCTAAATGGTCGAAAACTACTTTGATTTATGCTTTTTAATATGTGCCAATTAAAACACACCATAATTGGCTGTGTTTAGCAATTTATAGAATGCCAGGCATCTAGAATGGGATAAGACTGTACCGATTAAGTGACGGCTCCAGATTTTAAATGTATGGAATTGTTTCAAAGTGCTTTTTGCCATTTTCCTCCAAGAATATTTATTTGGGAAAGGCACCTTTAACTTCAGTCTCTTTGTGAGTGCTATGCAACAGAGACATTCCTTTATCTTATATTTGCTTCTGTCCTCATCAAATGTAGATTTGGAACCATTCCAGAAGAATATCCGTGACTAAATTGAAGGCACATATGGTCCACGCAAACCTGTTTCCTCCAAAACAAACTGATGGTCTACTCTATGCTTTAACCGAGGCTTTAAAGCCTTCATGGTATCCACAGTGAGGTTCAATATGTCTTAAATTTCCTACAACCTCAATTGTGCAATTTAACATACTTTTGGCAATTGAATAATACATCCACAAGGTCTATAATCCAAACCATGCCTTTGTAACATTGGCACATATAGATAGTTGATCCCTTCATGCAGAGTTGATCAGAGAATGAGCAGGAGGGAAAAAATGGTTTGGAAGTATTACTGTAGATACTCGAGTATACCGCTAGATTTTGGTGACAAAATTTTACCTTAAAATTGGAGGGCTCACGTTATATTCGAGACATCTGCATCGCGTGTAAAAAAATTAATAAACTTGACTTGCTTAGAGATCCCAAGTCCACCGGAAGTTCCTGTAGTCTCCCTGAAGTGAATGCTGGATCCCTAACGCCCGCAAACACTTCAGGAACTCCCAGATTCAGGAGGTGGGATCTAACACAGCCAGAGGACATGCTTGGATTAAGCCAATCATTAAAGATTGGCTTAATATCGAGCAAGCACCCTCGCTCCACACAGCACGCCGGGAGGTGTCGTTCTCTGACTTCCAGCTCCAGTCGGCAGGCTCATCCACTGCGTCGTCCGCCAATAACCCCATTGTTGCCTCGTCCCCTGACATCATTGCAGATGCGCTGTGTGATTCTCCTTACATTCTGAATAGCCTGACTGTGTTAAGAGAACCTCAAAGGACTTTAATTGTTTACCGTTACAGTATACTTTTATAATTTTGCTCCTCGTGTTATATTCGAGTCTTGAGTACTCTCTCATTTCCATAATAAATCTCTATCCATCGTGTTATATTCGGGTCATGCTATACTCGAGTATCTGGGTTTATCACAGGAGAGGTGTCACAAGTAGCTCTAATCACCCAAAGACATGTCACTACTACAGTAGAGGCTCAAAAAATAATAATAAAAAATTTAAATGTATTAATAATTGTCTTATATGACTCCTTTATTTGAGACTTAAGACATATTTATGTTAAAGTTAAAGTTTGAAATGCGGATAATTACGGATAAACGGATATTTATGCGGATAAACAGACATTACCCTAGCGTTGTTGGATAAAATTCGATGTGAAATGAAACATCGGACCTTATCTGGGTAAACTGTCAAGTATCCAAATGCCTCTGGGTACTTTGGTTTAACACTCACATACGACACTAAATAACCATCATCTTACTCTGTATGGTAATTGTATCAACAGTCACATACGACACAAAGTTAGGGTTAGGGAATTTGAATTGCACAGGGAATGCAAATGTGCTCAATTATTTGAATCAACCTGAGTCGATCCGATTCTATTCTGCTCACTTATAATCGATTCAGAAATTTGATTTCGGAAGTGATTCGGATATTACCAAATCTCCAAAATTGGCAATATTCAGTAGAATTTACATTCTATTCACACCGAATTGCACAAGTCAACTCTGTATTGTGTATCAGACAAGAGAGAATACAGTGTTTGTGTTTGTTTCCACTATATCTTGTTATACAAGTTTCTATAAAATAATTAGCATATCAATACGATATTAAGATGTACTTATACTGGAAGTACCGAAATATGAAATGATTTCATAGGAATCGAGGTAGAAACTAAACAAATTGATTTGGATCAATTTGTATCAGTAACAAAACAATAAATCCTGCTCAATTACTGTTAGAGTAGAGTTAAAAATGAGGGTTACAAGGCAAGCTAGGGTTAAATTACTGTTTCCGTGCTGATCATTGACTTGTGCATAGAGGAATCATTCAATGTTTCTCTATGGGACAGTTTCGCTGCTGCTTAGTTGCCCCGAACTGCACTGTATGTCGCTGTCCAATGGCGTGTGGTGCTGAATCTATTGGATCTATTGCTTTATGGTTCCATTCGGCACCATTCGGTGGCAACAAAATCATTGAATGATTCTTCTATGCACAAATCGCTGAACAGCAACGAAACCATAATTTAACCATAGCTTGCCTTGTCAACCCCCTTTTTTTTTCTTTTTGGTAATTTATTTCTCTTAAGATGTACAAACAATGCTTGCTGCTGCACGTCTAGATGATGCCAATCTTGTTGGCAATGGCAACTAGGGATGAGCCGAACACCCCCGTGTTCGGTTTGCATTCGAACTCGAACAATTTCAAAAGATCGAACGTGAACACGAACCGAACTCAATGCAAGTCAATGGGACTCAAAAGTTCGATTTTTAGAGTGCCCTGCAAGAGGGCATATATGCAAGATATTTGCCATAAAAGGTGTTGTGGTAAATCGTACCACAGGTGTATGGGGGTCCGGGTAGTGCCCTGGGGGACAGGAAACAAGGACAAAAAGTAAAAAAAAAAAGTTTTTAAAGGAACAGTGAGTTTTCCATGAAATAAGGGTTAAAAATAAAAATGAAAAATTCCTTCAAATATCATACCTAGGAGGTCTCCATAACCTGCCCGTGAAGTGGCGGATTTGTAGGATGTATAGAAACATTTAAAAACAAAAAAAATGACGTTTCAAATGATGGTAAACGGTTTTCCTTTAATCTATTCGTAAACAACTACTTGGGGCGGCAGCCTGTATGAAAAGAGGAGACATTTTAGGACACGCAGAACAAGTTTAGTGATTTTTTGGCTAAATTATGGTGAAACTTATGCAGGCTTTGGATGAAAATAACAAAATTGGGCCTTTAGTGTCGGCAACAGTGCCGTCACACCGTAACCCCTCTGTGCTATTGTGGAAGAGTGCATGGTTGGACCCTGCGGTCCAAAAAATTTAAATGATATAAATCTGGTAATATAGGCGTCAGTGTCAGTGCAGCCAAATATTGTGCCTTTGGTGGCAGCAAGTGCCTTCACACCGTAACCCGTTTGTGGAAACCTCCTATAAGTCAGTGAGACCCCCTGATGGGTGGCAGTTAGAACACAAAGATTAGAACAATTCCCAGATATTTTGTAGAAATGAGAACCTCACAATTGCTGGTGGCAGTGAGAACACACAGATTACAAAAATTCCCAGATATTTTGTATAAATGACTGATCCCCAAAATAGTTGGTGGCAGTGAGAACACAAATATTAGAACAATTCCCAGATATTTTGTAGAAATTAGACCACCACAATTTCTGGTGGCAGTGAGAACACAAAGATTACAACAATTCCCAGATATTTTGTAGAAATGAGACCCCCCCCCCAATAGCTGCAGGCATACTGGCAGTGAGAACACACACTAATAATCTCCTCTCAAAAAACACGTGCTGGGGCTGCAAGGGACGCCTTATATAGTGTGCTGCGGGACTTAGCTCTGTGAGCCAATGATTGAACAAAATTTGCCCAATCAGGACTCTGAGCCGTGATTGGCATAGTCTTGCACCTGTCTTGCACCTAAACTGTGGTCAGGTGCAGGCTGTAGCCAATTACAAGCTTCAGGCCACTGGAAAAGTGCATTGTGGTCCATTGTGGTGCATTGTGGGCGAACATGCGGCGAACACGCGGAAATGTTCGTAGTTCGCGAACATGCGAACGGGGGATGTTCGAATCGAACTCCGAACACATCGAACCGAACAGCTCATCCCTAATGGCAACGTCCAATGCATCATAGTCGGGAGAAAGTCGTACATATGCCTTCTTTTCACCATCAGGTCTAATCAGAGTGTTGACTGTAGCAACATCAATGTCGTAAAGCTTCTTCATGGCCTGTTTAATCTGATGCTTGTTGGCTTTGACGTCAACAATAAAAACCAGAGTATTGTTCTCCTCAATCTTCTTCATTGCAGACTCAGTGAGAGGGAACTTAATGATGGCATAATGGTCGAGCGTGTTGCTTGTGGGAGCGCTCTTCCTGGGGTACTTGGGTTGCCTCCTCAGTCTCAGGGTTTTAGGCCTCCTGAAGGTACAGTTCTGTTCAAAATTATTCAACCCCCACTGAAATTGAGTGTTTTGGCCAGTTTGACATTGATTTTGATCATTCAGTCATCTTGCTTACAATTAAATCAAAGAGGCACGTGTAGGTCAGACAAATATAACAAAACATTTATAATGAAATAACCACAAATGTCTTTTCTGTGCTCACATCATTATCAGTTTTATTCAACCCCCAAGTGACATTCAATCTTAGTACTTAGATCAACATCCTTTTACAGTTATAACAGCTTTTAAACGTGAAGCATAGCTTGACACAAGTGTCTTGCAGCGATCTACGGGTATCTTCGCCCATTCGTCATGGGCAAAAGCCTCCAGTTCAGTCACATTCTTAGGCTTGCGCACTACAACTGCTTTCTTTAAGTCCCACCAGAGGTTCTCAATCGGATTTAAGTCTGGTGACTGCGATGGCCACTCCAAAATGTTCCAGCCTTTAATCTGCAACCATGCTCTAGTGGACTTGGAGGTATGCTTGGGATCATTGTCCTGTTGAAAGGTCCAACGTATCCCAAGCCTCAGGTTTGTGACGGACTGCATCACATTGTCATCCAATATCTCCTGGTACTGAAGAGAATTCATCCTTGTCCTTGCACACGCTGAAGCTTCCCTGTACCTGCAGAAGCAAAACAGCCCCAAAGCACGATTGACCCCCCGCCATGCTTCACAGTAGGCAAGGTGTTCTTTTCTTCATAGGCCTTGTTCTTCCTCCTCCAAACATAGCGTTGATCCATGGGCCCAAACAGTTCTAATTTTGTTTCATCAGTCCACAGAACACTATCCCAAAACTTCTGTGGTTTGTCCACATGACTTTTGGCATACTGCAGTCGACTCTTCTTATTCTTTGGAGACAGCAAGGGGGTGCGCCTGGGAGTTCTGGCATGGAGGCCTTCATTACGCAGTGTGCGCCGTATTGTCTGAGCTGAAACTTCAGTACCCACATCTGACAAATCTTTTCTCAGTTCCTCAGCATTCACACGGGGACTTTTCTCCACTCTACGCTTCAGGTAGCGCACAGCAGTCAAAGTCAGCATCTTCTTTCTGCCATGACCAGGTAGCGTTTCAACAGTGCCCTTTGCCTTGAATTTGCGAATGATGCTTCCTATGGTCTCTCTTGGTATGTTTAACATCTTTGCAATCTTCTTATAGCCAGTGCCCTTCCTGTGACGAGTAATCACCTCTTCTCTTGTCTTCCTGGACCATTCTCTTGACTTCACCATGTTTGTAACCACACCAGTAAATGTCTAGAAGGAGCTGAGTATCACAGTCATTTTAAAGCTGCCTAATTGGTGCTTATTATGCTTTATTGCTGCTCCGTGACATCCACAGGTGTTTTCAATACCTGATTGAAAACACTTGAATGAACCTCTGTTGTTCAGAGTGGTAGTCTTTAAGGGGTTGAATAATTGTGTCAATGAACAATTCACAAAAGAAACATTTACTACTGTATTACAAAACCAATTGATGTCATTTTAGTTGCATATGGTTCTTTAAAAAGTCCTTGTAGGATTTCATTCTGAATACAATTACAAATGTACACTAAATTCCCTAAAACCCTTTACAGCATTGGGGGCTGAATAATTTTGAACACAACTGTAGGTGTGGTACGAATCTTCTTTTTCTTGTGACTGTGGACTCCTTTAAGACGGCCTTTTTGGCCTTCAGAGCCTTAGTCTTCGCTTCAGTCTTGGGTGGGACAGTCTCCTTCTTCGCCTTCGAAGCCATCTTGGGGAAAAGCATAACCCTCATTTTTAACCCTAAACTAACAGTAACTGAGCAGGATTTATTGTTTGTTTTTTTTAGTGATACTAATCGATCTGAAATAATGAAACAAAATAACGAAAACGAATCGGAATTTAAACAAATTGGGCCACATTACATTCCTGACGTTAAAACGGGGGCGCTAGGGAGAAAAAAGCTGCCTGCATTGTTACCGCGTGCAAAGCCCCTGGATGTTCGCAGCAGCGCTGAGCGCCGTCGTGAGCATACACTCAATGGAGTCCATAGGACTACATTGAGCCAGATGTCGGAGGTCACATGACCTGCCGGATCTCGCCTCGTGAGATCCGGCAGGTCAGCGTAGTGATACGCAGGGGGAGACTGAGGAACTTTTTCGCCCAGTCTCTCCCTGCTCCCGCCGGACAGAGGAGGCAGATGGAGCCGCGGTCCTCGCCGTGGGACAGAAGGTGAGTATCTGATTTGTTTATTTTTTTAGCTGGTGTTAACGGATTCTGCAGAAGCGGAATCTGTTAACACCAAGTCCTGGCTTTATTTAACGTTCTGTTAACTGCGGCCAGACGTTAATCAGCGCTAGTAGATTGTAATCCTAACGCTGATTAACTCTTTGCGCTCCCCATGTTAAGTATAGGGAGCGCAAAGTACAGTAACCTCGCGCTGAAAAACGCAAGGTACCAAACGCTAACGGGTTACTTAACCAATTAGCGTTTGGATTGTAATATGCGGTAACCACCGCGGCTAACGTTAACGCTCAGGCAGGTGAGCGCTAATGTTAGCAACAAGATTGTAATGTGGCCCATTCAGTTTCGGCCGAATTTCTTTTTCCCGAAACGAATTTTTTTTCCAGTCGTGCACATGTCTACCTGAAGAAGAGAGGTACACTCTCGAAAACATGTCTTTTAAAAGTAAAGTTAGTCCAATAAAATAGATATCACTACTTACTGCTATACTCTGGTGATATTTATATATACTGTACATAAATATTATTACACATCAAAGCAAGCATATTAAGCACATATAGTTTTAGAGATAGAAATAGTTTTATAGATATATATGTATATATATATAACGTTCTTTCTTTCTGTTAGTTAAGTGTAAGTCCTGATAGTGTGGCAGATATTAAGAAGAGCTTTACCTGCTGGAGCTGGAAGGCTTAGCACTGATATGCTGCTATTATGGAATCGTTCTTACATCATCTGTACATTAGTTATGACCAGCTGGAATCAATTCTAACACAGCTTCATATCCACACTCACACCTGACAATGAGTTACTCTGGCTCATTTCATCTAAAGCTTTCAGTAAATGAGATAAATGTAGCAGTTGGGGGTGTCTGCCTTTTTTTCATCATTATATAAATTTTTTCCTCCTCTTTGCAGGATGGCTCCAATTACAGTCAGGAGTCCTTTGTCCAGGACCATTGCATGGAAACACCAACATTGCATTATATTCCCTGCTCCTTGAAGATTTTTTTTTTTTTTTCTTACTGTACATTTCTTTTGTCCTGTGGTTCATGGCAGAACAGTTCATCTCTTATTATACTGCAAAAATGTCAGCTTTCCAGTTAACGTTAAGATTATCTATTGGGACAAAAGTCATAATGGTGTATTGTTGGTTCTCCTCTTTGTAGTCTACTTACTTTTCTCTGCCTCCTTAGAATATTGATAGACTTGAATGCTGGCTCCTTATCGCTCGCACGGACCTGTCTGTTGGGCTAGTATCCACTGAAATGCAAGTCTTATAAAGTGTAAATATGTTATAAAATAATAAGGGCTCTATTATATTCTTCGCGCAAACGTTAACACTAGGGATGTGCGTTTCGGGTTTCGGAATTTCGGAATTTTCACGAAATTTCCCGATTCGTGTTTTCGGATGCGGCCGATTTTCCGAAAATTTTTAGATCCGAAAACGACAGATCCGAAAAGTTTTCCGAGCCGAAACGAAAATTTTTCGGAATTTTCGAATGGACTTGAAATGTGTCAAATCGAAATTTATTGCTTTGAAACGAGGAGAAAAGACGTTCCGAAAAAACAAAAATTTCAGAAATCACGAAAAGTCGATACAAAAAACGAGCTAAGTGACACGAAAATACGAAAAATGGTCGATATTCCGAAAAAAAAATGTACACGAAAAACGAGTGGAGCCGAACCGAATCGAAACAGAAAGCGGTCGAAACGAGCCGAATCGAAAAGTTTGAAAATCCGAAAAATCGAATCGAACCGAAAAAAAAATCGGTGCACAAGCCTAGTTAACACGTGCGCAAAAACGCCTTAATGAGAGGGGCAAAACCCTTTGGGCAGAACGTTGTATTACAACGTCCGCGCAAAAAATGCACGTTAACGTCTAACGCGGGTGGACCTGCGCGAACCCTTTGCGAGCGTACTGTACTGCGCACGTCCTATACTTAACATTGTGAGCACAAATTGTGCGCTGGTATGCGGATGGTATTACAATCTACGCGCAAATTTTAACGGACAGAGTTTGTGCGCATAATTTTAATGTCTTTTAAAAGCTGGTGTTAATGGCAAATCTGAACGTCCTGGCCGAACCCAAATACACCAGCCCAAAAAAAAAAATACAGCACAGTATAGTTACACATTCTACTCATACCCAAACAATAAAATGGAGAAGTTGTGCGCGTTTTTATTATTGCTGCAGCATATGTACTCAGATTGATTTTGACAGGCGCAAAAACGCCTTAACGGGAGACAATTGTTGTTCTTAATTCTGATTGGCTGAATCTGGTGAAAAAACAGAATGCACACCAATTTCTGCGCTCCGCGTTAATGCAGCGTCTTTGCGTGTCTTTTTTACGCGCATTATTTTTTGACAGATGAAAAAATGCGCTCGGATTGTAATACCAGTGTTAATTTACGCGCGTTAACGTTTAATGCTCCGCGAGCGTTTTTTCATTAAGAATGTAATAGAGCCCTAACAATGTACATATAAAACAAGGAGGGACAGTAAAACTGCATTGGGTTAATTAAAGAGGTTGAGGAGGGTTTGAGGTGGTTTAGACGTCTCAAGGGAGCAGAAAAAGTCTCAAACCCAACTCTATGTATGATGTTCTGGAGAGTAACTCTGCACATCATTACTTCTTTTCTTAATTTCAATGCCCAATGCAATTGCTTCCATTGCCCTGTATCTGATGAATGTATGTCATTTTGAGTTAACAAATGATAACCTTTGTTGTAACCCCTGCAAGCCACACCAGCAGGATGCTGTCAGCCGTCAATTCATAATATGACTTCCCACCAGATTGTGTCAGAACTCAGCCAGATCAAAGCCTCACTCCCATGTGGGACAATAGGGTTGACATCCTACTCTAAGGCTGTAAAAACCACAAGAAGCTCCAGCTTGATACCTTGTTGTGCTCTTTATTACTCTAGTGCTATCCTGTATTCATCTTGATATTTTGTCTATTGTCCCTTGGCTTTGTTTGACTTTGCTGTGCTCTCCTATTCAGACCTTGGCTTGTTTATACGATGCTGACAATTTTCTGGAACATATTTATTCGTATTATTATTCTTTATTTATATAGCGCCAACATATTCCACAGCACTGAGCAATGGGTACAGTTCAAATGGGTATTTGTATGTCTCCTTCTGGCTTCCCAACCCTGGCGATCTCTGACAACGATTTTCTTTTAGTTTTTGCCCGGCCATTATGAAGACCAGTTCAGGGCAGAGCTGGTGGGTTCTGCATGTCTGGGTCATACAGGATACTTGTATACCATTACGTGGTCAAACACGGTCTTTCCCAGACAAGTGCACTAAGGGGTTCTTTCAAAGGCGAAGGCAATGACATCGTCACTGAGAAATGGTTGGGGAAGCTAGTCCTGGAGATCTGAGGCACAGTTATACTTTTCCGTGCTCTTGCATTACTGCTGTCAACTGCCTCGGACATGAAACATGTCGGCACAGCCAGTCCACATCACTAGAGACCACCCTTTTTAAAATAAGGGTTAAACGGGCTGTATCACCTACTTCTTCAAGCCTTGAATTTACATCCCAGTGGCATTATGTCTGCTATATAGTGATATGGGGAACAATGTTTTCTCCACAGATTTCTTGTTCCCACTGAAAGAATTATGACCTGTAGATTGGGAAGAGAAAATCTTTCTTTATTCCAGTAGTTGTAAGCACCAGTGATGGTTTAAAAGAAAATACAACAGGAAGGTGTCACAATACATTATACTAAGAAAGATGATAAGAAGACCAGGCACTCCAATCCAATGTGGCATTATTGAAGAATCAAAACAGTGGCTTACAACATCAACCCAGGACATACTTGAAAATGAGAGAAATCTCAATGTATCCTTCCCAGTAAAATAATTTGTAAATAAATAAATCAATCAATGTTTCGGCTGCCTAGCAGCTTTTGTCAAGTAGAAAGCTTGACAGCCGGAACATTGTTGATGCAACCTGCTGTTGTGGATCTTCAGTAAAGCCACATTGAACATTGAATTGGAGTGCCTGGTCTTATCATCTTTCTTCGTAACAGTGAGCTGACCATTCTGGATCCCATGAATATCCTTCACTATCAGGATACTTACCTGCAGTATAGCGAGTGCATCACTAACATGGTTTGCCTTGCTCATTCATGCACGGTGTCTGGCAAGCACCAGTCACAAATGGATTTTGATTCAGGACTCTGTACAACCACACCAATCTATGGCAATGTTTCTCCATGTCATGATGGTGCCTCATATCTCCTGGACTGGCATCCCCTAACCACCCCCCAGTGGTTATGTCATTGCCTTCACCTTTGAATGAACCATTAGTCCATGTGTCCGGAAAAGACAGTGTTTGACCACATATTAGTGCATTGCGTATTTGTAATTTTTTGGGTTTTGACACATTTTATCCTACTTTCGGTATTTTTGTATATTGACCTCTATTTACTTCTGTTTTCCTACTATCCTGAGCATCATTTAACCATCGGCTAGTTCTGTGATTCGAAAGAGAAAAAGTAAAATGTGGGTTAGAACTGAAGAGCCTCTAATGGGGTCTTTTCCCTCACACAGAATACCAAAGAAAAAAGACTAATATCGTGGATGTAATTGCCCGAAGGTTGTGTCACCACAACAGGAGATGCTCAAAAAATTATAAGAAAACTAAAATTTCTCTATAGTTGTCTTATATCACTCCTTTATTCCAAGTGTTAAATATATATGAAATTTCTGAACCTGAACAATATAAATAAAGTAAAATAATATTAGATATCAGTGTTTAAAATGATATTGTATATCCTGATGTTACAGGTTATTTAATACAAAGAAGAAATAAATAATCCTTATATTAAGAGCAATTCTCGGCCAGTTACACCTGCTGCTGCTCTAGTGAAAAGCCATTTATAGACTGTAAGGATGCTATTGTGTTTCCCATCGGGGTGTGGAAGCATTGTCAGGATTCACAGAGAACTAGAATATTTGCTAGTAATGAGAGATCTGGCGTAAGGTGGATATAAGCAGGTAAAATACAAAAACTGGTAACATTTATCAATGGAATGTGTTGTTAATAAGATTTTGTATCTTTTCAAGAGGAACAATGATAGCAACATTGATTACTGTAACTAGTACTACTGAATGTAAACAAATGTAAATACAATTCAATAAATTCCATCTGTTAGAGTCATAATTATACATCTCTGCATAAAGGTTTTTGAGGGTTAGGGACCCATTACGGGGACTATCAGCTATAATAGTATGTCTATTAGCATGATACTCTATCAGGGTAATTCAAAGAGATCCGAATTGCTTGAGAAAGGTAGCCGAACGCTGAAAATCAGCGTTCGGTTACCTTTCTTGGCCATTCGGCTATCCAGGGAGCAGGCAATTCGCCAAATCCTGGCGAATTGCCTGAACATACGGTGCCTGTTCGGTGCCTGTTCGAGGGCAGTGAAAACCCCATGAAAAAGCACTGCTTCGGCTATTCAGAGAACACAAACCAGCAGTGAAAGGTTCCCGAAATGCCCTGCCATTCGGTCGTTTAATTCGGCAAGTTTATTCAGGAGAATCCCATAGGCTTCAATGTTAAAAATATTCTGGTTTTAACTCAATATCTAATAAACCGTTCATTATAAAATTCTGCAGTAAAGACTCTCTTTATTTATAGATTTTTTAGGATATTTTAAGCATTTTTCTGTTTTGTTCTTTTTAACTTCACTGATTTTTTCTGTAACAGCCCTTTTTATTATCATTCCCTGGACCTCATATGTAAATTTCAGACGTTTTCGCTCAGTAGTTTCTTTGCAAACGGCGTTTCACTTTTCAATCATTCATGCAAACTGTTTTCCTAATTTATTCACCTCCCTCGTCTGCGGTGTCGGGTTTTTCCGGCGGCTTCGCTCTAACGTTGGGGGCTTCCAGCCTCTCCAGTGTGCTTGAAGGCAGCATGTCTGATGCTGCTCGCTGACCAACACCCGGTTTAAATAGAGACAGGCAGGGAGGTGGCTGCATGAGGCGTGGCTTGAGAGGGGGGCGCGGTCTGGTGAAGGTCTTTAAAAACCCACAGTTCCTTCTCAGCAGTGCCAGATCGTGGTTATCCATACCTGAGCTCCCTGTACCTGTATTCTCTCGTGATTTAACCTGTTATTGACCTCTGCTTGTTTTCTGACCATTCTTCCTTCCGTTGCCCTAGACTATTTTCCTTGTACTACGCTACTGCACTGATATCGACCCGGCTATTCCATTTGACTATTCTATACTCTGTATTCCTGATTTCTGGCTCGTCTGACTACCCCCGTGTTGCTGACCTGGTTTTGTATTACGACATTGTCTTTGATTAACCCTTTCTGTCTAGCTAGTACATATTTACCTTGCCAATTTTTAAGGACCAGACAGTTAGGGATTTTTCTACGGCTACCCTGTTTGTAGCTTTTTGGCTCTGTGGAGTGTTGGGCTTTAAGGACTGCATGGTGGGATCAGGGAACCGTGACATTTGCTGCGTGTGATCGGCTCCTGCTCGGGGTTTTCCGGCGTCTTCGGGTTAATCCAGATGTTTTTGCGGGTTTTCGGCGTGCATTCGGTGGGTTTTGCGGTTAGTTTTCGGTGGGTTTGCAGTGACTTTTCCCTGCGATTCGGGGACCCTGTGGTGCTTGCTGAATACACCGCAGTGTCACCGAAATGGGATCGGCAAAAGGAACCGAATTGAAGAGAACGAAAAGTCACCGAACGTGCGGTGACTTTTTGAATCTCTTTGAATTACCCTGTATATTACAAAGGGTTACCACATGGCTCGATTTCCAAGCTTTTGACAATTTACTTGAAATGTGCTCATATTGACATTGTAACCCAAATGTGTCTTACCCCATCCCGTTTTTCTTTCTGTACTCTAACCTTGCTTAATTGAAAATTGAAAATACTTATTTTTGAAGGCAAGGGCCAGGTTTTAAGGATCTCCTTGGGGAAATGCAGACTGAATCCTGCAATCACTGAGCAGCAAATCATATCACCTGTGCTGTGCTTCAGATATCTGGAAATCCTGGCCTGTTGGGGGTACTTGAGGACTGCGGTTGGGAACCACTGTGGTTGCCGGTTCTGAAACCATGAATTAAGACATATGCAGGGGATTCACATAATACCAAATGTTCTATTCAAATTGCAATCTCACTTATTTGCAAGCCTCCTACGTGCCCTCCAAGCCTCCTGCCATGTCCTCTGCCTTCCAGAGCCTCCATCTATGTTCCTGCCAGTCACCCATGTTCCTGCTCTGTCTCTGTCACCAGCCCATGTGTTCCTGCTTGTATCCAGTTAGCCTTTTTCCTGTCCTGTCTGTCTTCTGTCTCTAACCTCTTGTAAACTCTTGTGTGTTGCCCTCTGTGTCCTTTCTACAGTTCACCCAGCCTTTGTCTCTCTTTTCTGCCTTGTTCAATGGTCAACCCTTTTCCTGACTTGTCTCTCACAATCTTCTCAGATACCTGCTGCCCTGGAATTCATATGTCATCATTTCCATAATCATTACAATAAATGCCCATTTGGACCGTACTCAAGCGCCAGCCTGTTGTGTCACTTCTCCCTTGGGCTCATACCCTCACTTCCCAATGCACCATACAAGACTTTACCAAACCTATTAATATGGTATTTCAACTAACTCATGAGCCCTATTCCTGTGGGACCATTAACATTAATGAATGATCCACCAACTTAAATTGCAACATTAAGAACAAATAGTTCTCTGGTGTCCAGCCATAAAGACCCATCCCACGATATTGCGTTCAAGAGATTACATCCAGGTCTCCTGAGACTCTCAATGGAGTCCAATGGACTAAATGGAGTCCAATGAATGATATTGGGCCAAGCTGCTAATGAAGTAATTAAGCTGGTATTAGGCAGCCACAAACATTCTAAGGCAAGAATCAGCAACCATGCCATCAAGATGTTTTGGAACTACTCTCCTAGGATGAGCAAAAAAGGGGTTTGTGAGGGTGCTGAGAACGAACAACGGCACTAGTGGCCTGTTCTACGGTGGGGCCCGCTCAGGTCTCACAAGGCTTTAGCTTGATTGTGCCATTACAGGGACAACTGCTCCATATGCAAATCAGACTGCAATCACCAAGTGTAACGGGTGCTGTAGCACTCACACAAGAGTAGCGAGGTTGAGATCTTTTGGACAGAAATATCTGCTTGATGGTTGCACAATACTCGGTAATTACAGACTTATTTTCCAAAACCAAGGAGTACCTAAGCAGAACTGATTTACATCTAAGCTCAAATGGCTTTGAGACCAAAAGCCAACTTAGTGCACCTTCAGAAACACAAAACAATACAGAAGTCTGTAATACTTGAGTAGGAGTATCGATACGGGTATCTGACAATAATGTTTGACTGTTTATGAATCGTGCAGGCTGCAGGGCAGTCAACAAATTGACAGACTTAGCGTTTTCTGTAGCGTTCAAACGGGTAAGAAGTACCTTGCAATTCTCAGGGGTGGCTGTCGACCCACATATGGGTATTCGGCTGGTACAGACCTGAGTATACTTGGCGGTTTGTGCGCAATGATCATATGCAGAAAATAAACAATATTTCTCTACCGCGGTTTGCACATATATACGTAGCAATGAATCATGAGCCTTGGGCCTTAACCAGTACCCCAATGAGGCCACGAATGATACCCCAGAGCGAGATGGGAATGATCCCAGGTAGCGAGTGAAACGCCCAGCGGCAAACATAGGGTTAATTCACCAACACACAATACTGGCAACCGCTAATGGTAGAAGCAAGAGAATCGTCAGATACAAGCCGGGTCACAATCAGGAGCAGGAATCGTAGACAGAAACAGGTCGGCAACTTAAACAGCAATAAGAATACACTAGCGATGCGGAAACTGAACTCCATGTCAGGGCGACGAGGCAACTCCTCGCGCCCTGCTTTAAACCTGGCGGCTCCTCCTGACCACACCAGGCCCCGCCCTGTCAGACGCCATTCGTCCATTACAAGGTGCTGGCACTCGACCAGCCAGTGGCACCGGACTATGCCCAGACCCCCGGGCAAGACAGCAGGGGCTGAGGATGTAACACCAAGAAAGGGTGGCCAGTACTGACTATCCTAGGATACACTGCCACTCATTAGGTTGGCTGAGCATCGAGGGACATGTAGTTCCAGAACATCTGGGGAGCCAAGGTTGCCGACCCCTGCTCCATTGCTTCTGCTGGTTTTTAGTCCTTGAAACTCCCTGTTATCGGCCGAGCTGGAATAGAGACTCCTGTAGTTTTACTGGAGTATAGTGAAATTGGTAGGGCCTCTAAAATAATAAAAAAAATCATATGCATAGATGCACTAGAAAAAAATAAGTTCGTGAAACAGTTTCTATTTTAATCCAATGACGTGTGAATATTTACTTGGCAGTCATGGCATCATAGTTAAATCTAGATCGTCTCATTTACATTTTGAAAAGGATGATAAAACAACCCAAGGTGACATTGGCATTCACAAAAAACTCACCTTTGAATAGACATAAAACAGAAAATGTATATTGTGAATCATGTTTTCCGTTGTTTCCTAATTTGAGGCAGAGGATTTGTTACATTCTTCAACATTTTCTTGAATTTTCCAATCTGTTCTTCAAAAACCCCTTTTCTTTTTTCTGATTAAAGGTAGTAATTTTGTGTTTATAGAACCTCGTGTCATTTTAGCAGGAAAGGAAAAAAACATGCAGACCCTAAAAAAAAAAAAATTAAAGTCAAGACGAATTAAAAAGTAATCTGTTTTAAATAAAAAAGCATTTCTGTGATCATTAAGTAATGCACCCACTCATTTAACCTTAGCTACCCTTTGGTCTTTTGTTGCGGTGAATTTAGCGAATGGAAATTGAACTAAACTTCCTTAATTTCCTGTATGAAACAAAGTCATATCTGCTAATTCTCTGCTCACATGACCTAATTATATGCAAGATAAATCAAATAAAAAAAGGATACAATACAAATGTAAGCTTGACAATTGCAAATGCAAAAAATTGGCTACTCAATCTTTGATAAATCAACGAAAAGCTTTTGGTAAGCTTTATAAAGAACAACTCTGTAAAATATATATGATAAGTGAGATTTTATTTTTCCCAGGTATCTGTGAGTGAAGCGTTGGAAATAGCCATTAGTAGAAAATGTTCTTGTTATATTTCTGAAAAATAAAAACACTAATAGATTAAAACTAGAAAGGATATACTGTTCACCTCAGCATAGGCGTAGGACCCAGATGCAAGGCCTACCCAGGCCTATATCATGCCACTAGTCGACTGGGCACACACCATCATATCAACATCTCCCTGTAGACATCCTCTAGCACAGGCGTCATTCAATACGAAGCGGCCAAGTCATACACTGTTTCCTTAGTTCATTGACAGTCATTCTGACAAAGATCGCGTGATACACGCTTCAAATTATGTGAAAGGAGAGCTTCATAATGCAAACTACGCTGTAGCCTCATCATCATCTCGTTGCACCTGCCCACACAGTTGAAGACTGGCCTCCCTATATAAATACACAACTTTATAGATGTTCTCTGCCCCGTTATGGTTTCCTCTGGACCCAATAGCGCATGTTACTCTGTATTTCCATTATTGCGTACCAACTCAGCTGTTGCCATCTGACCATGTCTGTTCTATTGGTCTGTGCACTGCCCTGGCTTTGTTATCTGACCCTGTCTTCTCTACTACCCCTGTGTATCGGCCTCGGCTCACGTGGTTGCAGGTGGTCCTGTTATAAGCCCAGCCATTCTAAGGACTGGTAATCAGGTCCTCTGTAGGTCGTCCTTATTAACACTATTTGCAAACCCAGCTATTACAAGGACTGGTACCACACCTGGGTTAAGGTTTTTTATTATTGCTCTGCTTGTAGGTGTCAACCATCCCCCCTTCACACTAATGGGGGTGGCAATGGGAGGGTGATTTCCTTCCCCAAGATTTCCATGAGGTGGGGAACCATGCAAAGGCCTCTCCATGTCCAATGATGTTTTTGGATTTAAGAGGCTGAAGCAACTAGAGCTTAACTGCAGTGAACATCCTTGAGGAATTGTGATGTCTGATAATCAAAACCTAAAGCTTTAACTCTGATGCCCGACTCCTGATATTATGATATCTGTCTTCTGATATTTTGATGCCCGACTCCTGATTTCTGACTCCCAAAGCCCTGATGCAGGACTCAGGATGAGGTTATTGAGGAGGGAGCATGGAGTTTCGGTGGATGACGGAAGGAGTTTAGTATGATGGAGGTGGAAGGATGGTGTTTTGGAGTAGAGAGGAGGAATGTCCTAAATGTACACCATACTTAACAATGAATTAAAGTGTGAATCCAGAGGCTCAGCTGCTCCCTGACCGGATGCGGACAGCCCAGTTGCTTATTTCAACCTCTCCACTTGTAGATATGCTCCTCAGAGATATTCCTGTACTACAGGTGTTGTGTGTGAATATAATGCTTGGATTTTGCGTTGTTTCTCATTCCTGCAGCTATTCACACACAGTACTGCCACCATACATCTCAACCAAAAGATTGTGGCTCGGAATTTGAATGGAGGTGTGGGAGGGACAGAGACATGAGGCGCGGGTCTGACGGACACTTCAAAATGACTAGAGATACAAGTTGGAGAAACTTGGTACTTGATGACGTGTTTTCTCATTCCTACTGCTATCCACACACAGTTCTGTCACCAAATGATGGTGCAAGATCAAAGGATGTTGTCTCAAAATTAGGAAAGAGGAGGGAGAGACAGAGACATGAGGTTCAGGGTGGGTGGGGACTTCAAAATGGCTGGAGATACAAAAGTCAAGAAGTTGGTACTTGAAGTCA
This sequence comes from Leptobrachium leishanense, assembly GCA_009667805.1. Taxonomy (NCBI): domain Eukaryota; kingdom Metazoa; phylum Chordata; class Amphibia; order Anura; family Megophryidae; genus Leptobrachium; species Leptobrachium leishanense. The sequence continues at coordinate 52,766,304 of CM019067.1, read as the reverse complement.
TGTATCTCTGTGTCCCTCTCAACTTGTTTATATGCTTCTCACTGAACATGAATCTTCCTAAATGTTTTCTTTTGTATGTGCATGACTGTGTGTATTACATGAGTATTTGTGCATAATCCTGTCTGTATGCGCATCTCTAGTGCATATTTGCAATCCTGTGAGCTTCTAACTTTTCCCACCCACATTTGTCTCTGTCTTTGTATGAGTGTGTCTGTATGTTAGTTAATAGGAGTGTTTATCTAAATCCATGTGTATAATAGAATATTTGTGTGAATCTATGGGTAGAAGTGTATCTGTATGCAAATCTATGTGTATAATAAAATTGGAAAACCTGTGCCTGCAGCTTTCCCCTTAGCGTCCCTGTGTTAGCTCCATATTATGAGGCAGGCGCTGATTCAACAGCTAACCCCATAACGTAGCTCTAAAACACTGGATACTTAATGCAGCGCTAACGCGCCGCAGGGAGTATCCCCTCCTGGAGTCCATAGAACTCCATGGAAGCTTGTGCTGCCAGGTCAGCTGACCTGCAGGATCTAGGGATGTGCAATTTGCTTCGTTCCAAATTGAATTTCGAACGAAATTGACCATTTTTGTTCTTTCGGAGCATTTCCGATACGAAATATCAGCCGTCCGAAATTACGAACTCAAGACTCAAACTTTCAACATAAACAAAATCATTTCGTTATGAGACCTAAACGGATTAAAACAGAAAGCAAATGATACGAAATGCTGAATAAAACGATCAAAAACAAAATCAACTTCGTAATGAAATGAACTGAAATGAAAAAAAAAGTAACCAAAATGATCTGACATGAATAAAACCTTGGACAGTACCTGAAAGGTGGAACATGTTAGCAATCTATTTCACAAGTGGAACTGTCCAAGGTCTGACACAATGTAATGTAATGTATCTTGCTGAAAGCAGACAGACTGTGAGAAAATATCTAGCTACATGCATTCAGCAAAGAAAAACAGACCTCATTAATATATTTAAAATAAGTTAGGAAACCTAAAGATTAACCCAAAAATTCCTGAAAAATGCAAAAATAATCCTAGCAAATAAATAAATGCCGGCACTTCTTGTTGCAAGTGAAAAAAATAAATGCTTTAAGATATATTTAATAATATATTACTCACAAAAACGGGAAAACAAAATAAACAAAATAACCCATTGAAACAGACTGACGAATTGACCCGAATTGGCGAAATGAAACGAAATGAAAACCTGGCGAAATGACCCGAAACGAAAAAAATACGCCGAACTGAAAAAAAATGGCGTGCACATCCCTAGCAGGATCTCGCCTCTCACACGCGATTCTGCAGGTCTGAGGTGTGATCACAGAGGGAGACTGGGGACTTTTCCCCCAGTCTCACTCTGCTCCCGGCAAATTGGGTCGCTGTTCTCTCTGCGGGATGTAAGATGAATATCTAATTTTTGGGGGGGATTTTCAGCTTGTGATAACTGATTCTGCAGAATTACTTAGCACCAGCTCCTAGCTGTGGCATCATTTAACTTGCCATCATTTAAAGTGTCTCTGATTAACCCGAAATAAAGTTCAGCTGTTCTAGTAGGTCTTTCCTGACATTTTCTTAGTCGCATCCTACAGCAAAAGCCATGGTCCGCAGAGAAGCTTCCAACACATCGGAGGAATCTCATTGTTAAAAAGTATCAGTGATGAGAAGGTACAAAAGAATTTCCAAGGCATTAGATAAACCATGAAACACAGTGAAGACAGTCATCATCAAGTGGAGAAAATATGGCGCAACAGTGACATTACCAAGAACTGGACGCCCCTCCAAATGTGATGAAAAGACCAGAAGAAAACTAGTCAGGGAGGCTGCCGGGAGGCCTACAGCAACATTAAAGGAGCTGCAGGAATATCTGGCAAGTACTAGCTGTGTGGTACATGGGACAACAATCTCCTGTATTCTTCATATGTCTTGGCTATGGGGTACAGTGACAAGACAGAAGCCTTTTCTTATGAAGAAAAACATCCAAGCCCGGCTAAATTTTGCAAAGACACATCTGAATTCTCCCAAACACATGAGGGAAAATGTGTTTTGGTCTGATGAAACTAAGGTTGAACTTTCTGGCCATAATTCCAAAAGATATGTTTGGTGCAAAAACACCACTGCACATCACCATAAGAACACAATACCCCCAGTGACGCATGGTGGTGGCAGCATCATGCCAAGGAGCTATTTTTCTTCAGCTGGAACTGGGACCTTAGTGAAGGTAGAGGGAATTATGAACAGTTCCACATACCAGTCAATATTGACACAAAACCTTCAGGCTTCTGATAGAAAGCTGAACATGAAGAGGAACTTCATCTATCAGCATGACAACGACCCAAAGCCTACATCCAAATCAACAAAGGAATGGCTTCACCAGAAGAAGATTAAAGTTTTGGAATGGCCCAGCCAGAGCCCAGACCTGTTTCCGTTGGAAAATCGGTGGGGTGATCTGAAGAGGGCTGAGATCACATGAGATGCCCTCACAATCTGACAGATTGTGAGTGTTTTTGAAAAGAAGAGTGGGCAAATATTGGCAAGTCAAGATGTGCCAGGCTGATAGATTCAAACCCAAAAAGCCTGAGTGCTGGAATAAAAACAAAAGGTGCTTCAACAAAGTATTAGTTTAAGCGTGAGCACACTTATACAACCAGATTATTATAGTTTATTGTTCCTCCCTCCACCTAAAAGATTTCAGTGTGTTTTTCATTGAGTCGTACAGTTTATGGGTCACATTAAAGGTGGAAGAAGTTCTGAAATGATTTATCTTTGTCTCATTTTTTTTTACATCACAGAAACCTGACATTTTAATAGGGGTGTGTCTTGCTATCCACTGTATATATATATATGTGTGTGTGTACTGTATATCCATTTGTTTAAATTAATAAAATCATGTGTACTGTATTTGTGTAGGTAATGCCATATAAGTCGATATATGTGAGCATGTGGATATACGTGCCTATAGTTGTAAGAGTATAATTATCAGGCTTATTCAGAATAATGTGAAACTCTGGAGAACTTTTGGAGAAGTGAAAACTCTAGGTCAAAATAGTTGATTTGGAAAGTGAGGTAAATGGGAGAATTTTTCCGGTTTGGCTATGTTGGCATATAATTTTCAATTCTCCAAAAGTTTTCCAGAGTTTCACCTTCCTCTGAATAACCCTGTATGTCTGTGTGTACGTATACACAGGAGCAAGTGTGCAAAAACTGATGAGGACTGGGATTATATGGACAGATTTCATATCGAGTTTTGTTATATCCTATAGGTTATATTGTATTAGTTGAAAGATAATGGTAACATAGAATAACACGTTGAGTCCAGTCAGCCTGTCGTCTCCTGCTCCATTCTCCAGAACGGCCGTGGCCCGCACTTCTAGCTGATAAAAGAAGTTATCCCCTCAGATTATTTTCTAGTTCCTACGTCCATGTTCCTCGGAGGTTTAATTGTGAAATAAAACAATTCTTGTCTTCTCTTGTAAAACACTGGGACAGATTTATTGTCGGAGAATTAACACTGATAAAATCTCACATGTGAATGTTAATTCTGCGGGAAGGTCACGGTGTTCCTTTGGTATCAGCACACGGGGAGTGTTTGCCTCTCAAGATTATTTTAATCATCCGTCTTTGCTTTTTATGTTATTTTACTACTCCCTCTAGTGTTCATGTGCAAAATAGATTCCTCTGACATGACGATTGTATGAACAAACGCTGAGTTTTGTGTTCATTTTTACATTATCAGGGTTATTCAAAGAGAATCGAAGTCAGCGCACCTTCGGTGACTTTTCGTTCTCTTCAATTGGGTGCGATTTGGCGATCACATTTCGGCGACCCTGTGGTGTATTCAGCAAGCACCACAGGGCCGTCGTAGTGCAGGGAAAAGCCGCCGCAAACCTGCCGAACACTCACCGCAAAACCCAATCGAATGCACACTGAAACCAGCAAAAACATCTGGATCGAACACGCCGGAGAAACCCGAGCAGGAGCCGATCACAGCGCAGAGCAGCCGCCGGAAGAAGCCGACACCGCAGATGAATGGAGTGGAAAAAAAAAAAGTACGCTTGAATGTTTGAAAAGTGAAACGCTGTTTGCAAACAAACTACTGAGCGAAAATGTCTGAAATTTACATATAAGATCCAATGAATGATAATAAAAAGGGCTGTTACAGAAAAAAGAAAAAATGTTTTCAAAAAAATAAAAAAAATCGGAAATTGTTTTTGCAAAAAAATCACGAAAAATGCTTAAAAGATCCTAAAAAATCTATCAATAAAGAGACTTTTTACTGCAGAATATTATCATATACAGTTTACTAGATATTGAATTAAAACAGGAATATTTTTAACATTGACGCCTATGGGATTCGCCTGATTAAACCTGCCGAATGAAACCACCGAATGGCAGGGCATTTCGGCAACTTTTCCCTGCTGATTTTTGTCCTCTGAATAGACGAAGCATTGCTTCTCTATGGGGGATTTCACTGCCCTCGAACAGGCACCGAACAGGCACCGTATGTGCAGGCAATTCGCCAACATTTGGCGAACTGCCTGCTCTCTGGATAGCCGAATGACCAGGAAAGGTAACCGTACGCTGAATTTCAGCACTCGGTTACGTTTTTCCAGCAATTCGGATCTCTTTGAATAACCCTGTATATATAAATGAATATTGAGTATATTGAGTCAAAAGCAATAATAAATATATTAACCTTTTTCCTGTTTTCTTTACTTAGTTTCTTTAACCTTTATGTCTTATATGTAAATTTCAGACATTTTCGCTCAGTAGTTTCTTTGCAAACAGCGTTTCACTTTTCAAACATTCAAGCGTACTTTTTTTTTTTTCCACTCCATTCATCTGCGGTGTCGGGTTTTCCGGCGGCTGCTCTGCGCTGTGATCGGCTCCTGCTCGGGTTTCTCCGGCGTGTTCGATCCAGATGTTTTTGCTGGTTTCGGTGTGCATTCGATTGGGTTTTGTGGTGAGTGTTCGGCAGGTTTGCGGCGGCTTTTCCCTGCACTACGACGGCCCTGTGGTGCTTGCTGAATACACCGCAGGGTCGCCGAAAATGGGATCGCCAAATCTTTTATGTCATAAACACCTTGACCCTATTCCACTTGCAGTGATAAACTGCAAGTACTCAAATATTTGTATTGGGACAAGTGCACTCCCATGGGACACGAATTGTAATTTTTGCCAATCAACGGGTGCTCATGGATCCCAGAGCTTGCCGTAGCTCCCAGCATACATATGTTTAAGGAGAGAGTCCAGGCGCTCTGAATAGGTGTAGAAATAGCAAGTTTTTATGCAAAGTTGCAAGATGTCAGCTGATAAACAGCCTATGGTCGAGCCCCGAATTACAATGTATAGAAGTGTATTAATATACATTAATTAACCAGGGAAAGTAAAAACAGAAATGAATAATTAATTATAATCAACATATGAGGGTAAGGACCAAAAGGTCAATCCTAGATCCAAGCCAATAATGAGAGAAAAATAGGGATGTGCGTTTCGGGTTTCGGAATTCTCACGAAATTTCCCGATTCGTGTTTTCGGATGCGGCCGATTTTCCGAAAATTTTTAGATCCGAAAATGGCAGATCCGAAAAGTTTTCCGAGCCGAAACGAAATATTTTCGGAATTTTCGAATGTAGTTGAAATGTGTCAAATCGAAATTTATTGCTTTGAAACGAGGAGAACAGACGTTCCGAAAAAACGAAAATTTCCGAAAATACGAAAAGTCGATACAAAAAGCGAGCTAAGTGACACGAAAATACGAAAAATGGTCGATATTCCGAAACCATTTACAATTCCGAAAAACGAAAATTTACGAAAATACGAAAAGTCGATACAAAAAACGAGCTAAGTGACACGAAAATACGAAAAATGGTCGAAATTCCGAAAAAAAATGTACACGAAAAACGAGTCGAGCCGAACCGAATCGAAACAGAAATCGGTCGAAACGAGCCGAATCGAAAAGTTTAAAAATCCGAAAAATCGAATCGAACCGAAAAAAAAAATCAGTGCACAAGCCTAGAGAAAAACAGAAATTAAGGAGAAAGAAATGTCCTTGCAGACTAGAAAGCTCATTGATACTCCTTTGCGTACAGAAACAAAAAGTGCACATGTCGAAATAGGAGATTTAAAGTGCACCTGACAAAGACAAAATGACTTTTGCCCATTTGACAGGGCACCTCGCCCTTTCTATAAATCCGTCTTCTCCCCTGACCTATATAATGGAGAAAGCAGAGATATTTCCATATTAAAGTTTCTCACTCTCCCCAGAGCCGGTGCCGTGTTGCCAGGAGAGGGGATGCTGCGAGCAGAGAGATGTCCTTCAGGAGGGCTCCCTTCACAGTCATTTTGCTGCACTGGCTGTCACTGATTGTGGCAGGCAGACAGTAAAGGACTGATCGCAAGCAGCGGGTGGTCCTGTAGGACGTTTCTCTCCTCACAGCCATCCTCCTCACCAGGGCCGCCATCAGGGCATTACGCCCAATACTGCCGTAAGGGGCCCGGGCCCGGTGGGGGCCCGGGCCGCTGGGGCCTGGGGGGAGGATCCCGGGCCCCCGACGGCAGCGGCGTCGCCCTTTAACAGCTCCGGTATCGGACTCGATGAGTCCGAATCCGGAGCTGTGTCCCTGCTGCTGCTGCAGGAGCCGGAGGAGACTGAGACACTGTGTCTCCTCCGGCTCCTGGCAGCTTCACTTCCTGGCTGGGCGGGGCCAAGCAGCGTGTGAGGGGCCTCCCAAGCACGTTGCTTTGGCCCCGCCCCTCCACTCAGTGAAGCTGCGCGCCGGAGCTGGAGGGACCAGGAAGAAGACAGAAGAAAAGAAGAGAAGAAAATTAAAGAAAAGGTGAAGAAAAGAAGAGCTGAAGACAGAAGAAAAGAAGATAGAAGACAGCGAGTGGTGAGCCAGGGCCAAGACCCAGGGCCCAGACCGAGGGCCCAGACCCCTAGGCCCAAACCCAGACCCCAAGGCCCAGACCCAGGGCCCAGACCCTATGGCCCAGACCCAGGGCAAAGGCCCAGGGCCCAGACCCAGGGCCCAGACCCCTAGGCCCAAACCCATGGCCCAGGACCCAGACCCTATGGCCCAGACCCAGGGCAAGGGCCCAGACCCAGGGCCCAGACCCCTAGGCCCAAACCCATGGCCCAGGACACAGACCCTAGGGCCCAGACCCCAAGGCCCAGACCTCAAGGCCCAGGCCCAGACCCCCTAGACCCACACCCAGGGCCCAGACCCCAAGACCCAGGGCCCAGACCCCAAGGCCCAGACCCCTAAGCCCAAACCCAGGGCCCAGACCCCAAGGCCCAGGACCCAGACCGAAGGCCCAGACCCAGACACTAGGGCCCAGGGCCCAGACCCCCTAGGCCCAAACCCAGGGCCCAGACCCAGGGCCCAGACCCCTAGGCCCAAACCCAGGACCCAAGGCCCAGACCCCAAGGCCCAAACCCAGGGCCCAGACCCCAAGGCCCAGGACCCAGACCCCAAGGCCCAGACCCAGGGCCCAGACCCTAGGGCCCAGGGTCCAGACCCCTAGGCCCAGGGCCCAGACCCAGGGCCCAGACCCAAGGCAAATGCCCAGGGCCCAGACCCCAAGACCCAAAACCAGGGCCCAGACCCTATGGCCCAGGGCAAAGGCCCAGGCCCCTAGGCCCAAACCCATGGCCCAGACCCCAAGGCCCAGGACCCAGGGCCCAGACACTAGGGCCCTGGGCCCAGGCCCCCTAGGCCCAAACCCAGGGCCCAGACCCAGGGCCCCTAGGCCCAAACCCAGGGCCCAGACCCAGGGCCCAGACCCCTATGCCCAAACCCAGGACCCAAGGCCCAGACCCAGGGCCCAGACCCAAGGCCCAGACCCAGGGCCCAGACCCTAAGGCCCAGACCCCCTAGGCCCAAACCCTAAGACCCAGGGCCCAGACCCTGGGCCCAGACCCCTGGCCCAGACCCCTGGCCCAGACCCAGGGCCCAGACCCCAAGGCCCAGACCCCAAAGCCCAAATACAGACCCAGGGCCCAGACCCTAGGGTCCAGACCCCATACCCAGGGCCCAGACCCCCTAGGCCCAGACCCCCTAGGCCCAGACCCTAAGGCCAGACCCAGGGCCCAGACCCTATGACCCAGACCCTAAGGCCCAGACCCCCTAGGCCCAAACCCAGGGCCCAGACCCTAGGGCCCAGACCCTAAGACCCAGGGCCCAGACCCCTAGGCCCAAACCCAGGGCCCAGACCCCTAGGCCAAACCCAGGGCCCAGACCCAGGGCCCAGACCCCAAGGCCCAGACCCCAAAGCCCAAATACAGACCCAGGGCCCAGACCCTAGGGTCCAGACCCCATACCCAGGGCCCAGACCCCCTAGGCCCAGACCCTAAGGCCCAGACCCCCTAGGCCCAGACCCTAAGGCCAGACCCAGGGCCCAGACCCTATGACCCAGACCCTAAGGCCCAGACCCCCTAGGCCCAAACCCAGGGCCCAGACCCTAGGGCCCAGACCCTAAGACCCAGGGCCCAGACCCCTAGGCCCAAACCCAGGGCCCAGACCCTGGGCCCAGACCCCTAGGCCAAACCCAGGGCCCAGACCCAGGGCCCAGACCCCAAGGCCCAGACCCCAAAGCCCAAATACAGACCCAGGGCCCAGACCCTAGGGTCCAGACCCCATACCCAGGGCCCAGACCCCAAGGCCCAGACCCAGGGCCCAGACCCCAAGGCCCAGACCCAGGGCCCAGACCCTAGGATCCAGACCCCAAGGCCCAGGGACCAGACCCAGAGACCAGGGCCCAGGCTAGACCCCAGGGACCAGACCTCAGGGCCCAGACCTCAGGGACCAGACCCCAAGGCCCAGTCCCAGTCCCAGGGACCAGACACAGGGCCCAGACCCAGACCCAAAGGCCATCATACACAGCCCGTTTCTGTGAGATTTATTGCTGTGGATTCTGTGATATGTTCAGACACACCGCTCATTACTGTGAGTTTTATTGCTGTGGATACTGTGATAAGCTAATACACACTGCACATTACTGGGAGTTTTATTGCTGTGGTGTTATGTTATGTCCTTTTTTTTTGAAGGGGGAGAAAAGCTGTTAGAGGTTGAGGGGGGGGGCCCTGGGGGGCCCCATCGTGAGGTTTAGTAAGGGGCCCCATCATTTCTAATGGCTGCCCTGCTCCTCACTGCGGCATGCCACAGTCATGTAGGGAGGGGCAGGGCGGGGGGGAAAACATTAAAACAGAAAATCTACATTTTTTACATTATATCGGTCCATATAAAGTTAGAGGTGCCCTTTCAAATGATAAAAAATAATTTTGCCCATGACAGGCGCACTTTAAGTGGCTTGGAATAAACGTTCTATGCCCCAACATTCTGCCGGACGAAAAAAATTAGACTAGAGAACAAGCTCTCTAGAAGCAGTCAACGATGCACCTGCACATGGATCAGTGGCGTCACTAGGGTTGGTGTCACCCGGTGCGGTAACTCATGGTGTCACCCCCCCCCCCCACTGAGTTTTACATTTTTATTTTTTTTTTAAACTGCTCTTACTCGTAAGTCAGTACTCCCATATAACACTGAATGCTCATAATACACGGCGCACATTACTGTGAGGTTTATTGCTGTGCAGCGCTCTCATATACTCACACACAAATTTTGGTGAACTGCCAGCAAGTACAGTGCCTGTCCGACGGCAGTGAAAGTCCCCATAGAGAAGTAATGGTAAATCTGTTCAGAGAACAGCAGAGAAATGCCTTGATGTTCAGTGGTTTCATTAGACAGGTTTATTCAGGCGAACACCATCCGGGCTATTCAGAGAGAGGTGAAAACCTTGAGAATTGCCAGGAGAATGAACAATCTAGACCAAATAGCCAATTTGGAAAGTGAGATAAATGGGAGAATTTTTCTGGTTTGACTATTTTGCCCTAGAATTTTCAATTCTACAGTCATTCTCAAGGTTTTCACCCTTCTCTGAATAATCATGCATAGGTTTCAATGTTAAAAATATTCCCGTTTTTACCCAATATCTAATAAAATGTTTATTCCATTAATCTGTAGTAAAAAGTCTCTTTTAGGGATATGCGTTTCGTTTCAGACCAATTCGTTTTTTTTAAAGAATCGGCCCGATTCGGTGTTTCAGATTCGGACGATTTTCAGAATCGGATTGGATCCGAAAACGTCTGAAACAAAACGATTTCCGATCCGAAACGAAAAATTGTTGGAATCGGAAATCATTTTCGTTCAATTCATAATTTCGGTTCCACTTCGGTAATTTTCTAAAAATAAAGAGATTCTTTACTACAGAATATAATAATAAATGGTTTATTAGATATTGAGTTAAAACGGGAATATTTTTAACATGGAAGTTTATGGGGCAAAACATTTCCCAAACCCTGTGGCTCAGATTTTTTTTTTTTAAAAAATGCTTAAAATATCCTAAAAAAATCTAGAAATAAAGAGACTCTTTACTACAGAATATAATAATAAATGGTTTATTAGATATTAAATTAAAACGGGATTATTTTTAACATTGAAGTCTATGGGGCAAAACATTTCCCACACCGAATACACGAAAATGTCTGAAATCACGAAAAAAAAGTCAATGCGAAAAATGAGCTGAAACGAACCGAACCGAAACGGAAATCAGCCGAAACAATCCGAAATGAAAATTGTCGAATTACGAACGAATTGGTGCACATCCCTAGTCTATTTGTGAATTTGTTTCTTCTTAGTATCTATTAGGCATTTTTTTTTTTAAAAAAAACCACTTTTTTTTTTCTTTCTAATAGGGTTTTTTTTTCTATAACAGCCCTTTTTATTATCATTCATAGGATCTTATATGTTAATTCCAGACATTTTCGTTTAGTATTTTTTTTTAAAACAGCGGGGGATGGGTTTGTGGTGGCATTCGGTGGCTGATTCCCTGCACTTCAGGGACCCTGCGGTGAATTCACCAGGGAAAATTGATTCCCTGAAGTGTAGAGAACAACAGAACACTGAAATGTCTGCGTCATTTCGGTGCTCTGTGAATATCCCCTTAAGGCTAGGATCAGACGAACGCATTTTTCACGTTGTCCGTGAAAAAGTGCGTTCGAACGAATGGATGTATTTTTTCACGGAATACGCGATAGCGGTCATACGATGCGCATTTTCGTCCGTGATTTTGTACGGATTATCAATAAAACCCTTTTTTGCGTCTGGACGTTATGTTGGCCGGACGTGTGCAGCGTCTGACATCTCCCAATCACGCACACACGCCGCTATGCGGCCGCAGCGCACTCTGTACGTCAGTAGTAGCGGTTTGACGTTCTCGAAAAAATGCGTTCGTTTGCCACTTGCATTGCGCGGACGAACTTTCATGCGGCCGTTCGTCGTATGTTCCCCGGCATTGGACGTCATTTGCTGCTAGCACGGCCGTGATTTCGTGCGGCTAAACACACGTTAAAACTGCTTTCGTCTGACCTTAGCCTTAGTGGTGTTTTTTTTTGCTGCCCCCTGGAAAGTGCCAGCCTAGGCCTTGCCTACCCAGGACATACTTGAAAATGAGAGAATTCTCAATGTATCCTTCCTGGTAAAATAGTTTTGTGTAAAAAAAAAAAGCAATACTACCATAACAATTGACAATCATTGATCAAGGTATACGCTTCGAAGACCATAGGACTCCATTGAGCGTTACCAAGGGAGTTGAGTAAGACTTCTTAAATGAGAACTCTATCAACACATCGTGCTCACAATTGCTGATGGGACCATTTGACCTTGGGGTCCTTCCAATTACACCATCAGAAAATGGCAGATCAATAAGGGATGGAGCCTAATAAAAGGTACACTATATGGGCAAAAGTAGTAGGACACACCTCTTAATGATTGAATTCAGGTTTTGATCAGACCCATTGCCACAGGTGTATACGATCGCAAACCTAGCAATGCAGTCTGCATTTACTAGCATCTGTGAGAAAAATGAGTCGTTCTGAAGAGCTCAGTCAATTCCTGCATGTTGCTGGGATAGGATGCCACCAATAAGTCAGTTGGTGAAATTTCACCCACGCTAGATGTTCCACAGTTTGCTATACTATTGGAAAGTGGAAGGGCTGTATTACATTCTGCGTGCAAAAACGCACACGCAGCGCTATTTTTTTTTGCGCGCAGCGTTAAACATTAACGCACGTAAATTAACGCTGGTATTACAATCCTCGCGCATTTTTTCATCCGTCAAAAAATAACACGCGGAAAAAAGACACGCAAAACCGCGCGCAAATTAACGCTGCGCAGAAATCGGTGGGCGGATTGTTTTTTTCACGCGAATCAGCCAATCTGAATTAAGAACCACAATTGTCTCCTGTTCAGTTTTTGTGCCTGTCAAAATCAATCTGAGTATATATGCTGCAGCAATAATAAAAACACGCACAACTTCTCCATTTTATTGTTTGGGTATGTGTAGAATGTGTAACTATCAGGGTAATTCAAAGAGATTTGAAAAGTCACCGCACGTTCGGGGACTTTTCATTCTCTTAAATTCGGTGCGAATTGAAAAGAAAATCCCGAAAAATGCTTAAAATATCCTAAAAAATCTATAAATAAAGAGACTCTTTACTGCAGAATTTTATAATGAACGGTTTATTAGATATTGAATTAAAACAGGAATATTTTTAACATTGAAGCCTATGGGATTCGCCTGAATAAACCTGTCGAATGAAACCACCGAATGGCAGGGCATTTCGGCAACCTTTCACTGCTGGTTTGTGTTCTCTGAGCCGAAGCATTGCTTTTTTATGGGGAATTCACTGCCCTTGAACAGGCACTGAATGTGCATGCAATTCGTCAGGATTTGGCGTATTGCCCGCTCTCTGGATAGCCAAATGGCCAAGAAAGGTCACCTTTCTCCAGCCATTCGGATCTCTTTGAATAACCCTGTATACTTTGCTGTATATTTTGTTTTGGGCTGGTGTATTTGGTTTCGGCCAGGACGTTCAGATTTGCAGTTACAACTAGCTTTTCAAAGACTTTAAAATTATGCGCGCAAACGTTGCCCGTTAAAATTTGCGCATAGATTGTTATACCATTTGTGTACCAGCGAACGAACGCATTTGCGCTCACAATGTTAAGTATAGGACGCGCAAAGTACATTACGCTCGCAAAGGGCTCGCACAGGTTCACCAGCGGTAGACGTTAACACATGCATTTTTTGCGCGAACATTGTAATACGACGTTCTGCGCAAAGGGTTTTCCCCCTCACGTTAATGCGTTTTTCTGCACGCATTAACGTTTGTGCGAACCGCAGCAACTCAACCACGAAGCGTCAGATCACGTAAAGTCATAGAGCGAGATCACCTTGTGCTGAGGCGCATGGTGCAGAGAAAGTCACCAACGCTGATTCCATAAGGCTGGGTTCACACCTAAGCGTTTTACAGCGCGTTCCTACGCGCTGTAAAACGCTCAAACAGTGAAATACCATTATTCCCTATGTGGCATATCACACCTGGCCGTTTCTCAGCGCGCATGAACGCGCTGATAAACGGCCGACGCACAAAGAAGTTCGGGAGCTTCTTTGGTGCAGATATCAGCGCGTTCGCGGCCATAGAGATTGACGTGAACGCGCGTTTGCGCGTTTTCCAATTCAAAAACGTCCGTTTTTGCATACTGCGCGTGCGCATTCTGCACATGAAGGTGTCCTGCCGTTGCAAGGTGGGGGACATCAAGTCCAGCAGCTCATCAAAACTATTGTAAAATAAAATAAAAAAACAAAGGGGGAATTAATAGCAAATCAATCATATGGGACACAACAACAATAAAAGCAGGGTACATGTACTAACCTCTTTACCGTGTGTATTGCATAAACTTCTCCTCGTGTGCACGCAGAGTTGCAAACAACGCCCAGACCTGACCTCGTTGTCAGTCTGCAATGGTCGGATGCACCCAGTAGCGTCGCCTGGCCATCTCCTGCATCCTTCTCCTCAAGCGCAGATATAAAGCTGCGATTGTTGCAATGGTGCGTCTTGGGCAGATCTCCATTTTGCATCTTTGGTTCGTACACAGGGAGGTCTTTTTCATTGGTCGCCTCCGTAATTAAGACAGTAAATTTCCTATTGGACACCTCCGTAGTCAATCACAAAACGCGCGTACAACGCGCGTTTCATTTTTGCAAAACGCTCGTGAAACGCAAGGAAAACGCCGGTGAAAAACGCACGTTAAAACGCGCGTATTAAAAACGCTTAGGTGTGAAATAAAGTAGAGCTGATGTTTGGGGGTTCTAATAACTGTATGATTTATGAGATTTAGTAAAATAGTATTTCCAGGGGGACAGGGATGTGGTAGCTCCGTGCACCGTGAACTAACTAAGGAGCATAGGTTTTTACAATGATTGGAGTGTACCTTTAAATTTTTTTTGTATTTTTGACCCAAACCTGAAGATGAGCTCATCTCTAATCACTCAGGATGAGAACACAAGCAGATAGCAGTAAATGTTAATTATCCGGTAATATTTCTTGGTGGAGTCCATCACAAGTAAGAAAAATCCTTGATATTTGCCCTTGCATACTGAGTGGATTTAAAGCATTTTAGAACTTTACTAATTGACATTTATAGACCATTAAGTAAAAGAGAATTGAATATAAAAATTAGTTAAAATTCCCTATAACACTGGAATAAATACTGTTTAGGAAGTTGGGTGTCGTCAATTCACTTTTTGCGTATACAAATCTTCTGAAGGATTGAACATTTAACAAGGATCTCATTTATAGTGTATATTTATTGATTCGGCAGATTGCTGTCTGCCTTTCGAATCTAAAAATTGGAGGAACAACCTTGCCATCCTATAAGTGGGGAAGGATTTGGTTGACTTACACTGACTCTTGAGAAAAGCTGTTGTTCGAGCTAAGACTTTGCTGTTTGTTTAAATAAAAGTGCCCATTTTTCTGCAAGAATCTGCCTGGTCCCAACGGTTTTGTTCTGTTAGCACTGTAGGCAGGACTGGATATATAATTAGGCAGAGGAGGCATGTGCCTACAGGCGCCTGCAAGCAGGGGACACCTTGCTCTGTAAAAAAAATAATTACAATTTACAATCATTTAGAGCCCTGTATCTCTGTGTAAGGACAGAGGCTTGAACCCCTGTGTGGTGTTGGGTGTATGGAACCCAATAGCAAGCCGAAAGAGGAGACCAGAAGGAATATAACTAATAGAGCTTTACTGAAGGAAACAAAATATAAGTCCAGAACAAACGTAATGCAAGGTTTCTTTGGCAGAAATAAAAGTCCAGAATAAACGTAATGCAAGGTTTCTTTGGCAGAAATAAAAGTCCAGAATAAACGTAATGCAAGGTTTCTTTGGCAGAAATAAAAGTCCAGAATAAACGTAATGCAAGGTTTCTTTGGCAGAAATAAAAGTCCAGAACGGAAAGTCGTAGGGATATGAGGGCAGGGTCCGGTACTGATGTCGTGAAGACAAGCCTGGGAATGGAACGGGCACTGTGATGGCAAGTTTGGAATGGAAGTAAAGCTGGTACCGTGGCAACCGGAACAGAAGCAGGACTTGCACTTTGGAGGCAGGAACGGAAGCAGGACTGGCACCTTGGAAGCAGGAACGGAAGCAGGACTGGCACTTTGGAAGCAGGAACGGAAGCAGGACTGGCACCTTGGAAGCAGGAACGGAAGCAGGACTGGCACTTTGGAAGCAGGAACGGAAGCAGGACTGGCACCTTGGAAGCAGGAACGGAAGCAGGACTGGCACTTTGGAAGCAGGAACGGAAGCAGGACTGGCACCATGGAAGCAGGAACGGAAGTAGGACTGGTACCTTGGAAGCAGGAACGGAAGTAGGACTGGCACCTTGGAAGCAGGGCGAAAGCAGGACAGACACCTTGGAAGCAGGAACGGAAGTCAGGATGTCCTTAGCGTAGCACGAAGGGAACCACTGGGTAACGTGGTGGAACCACAGTATAACCTGGTTAGTGAGCTGGAGAAAGTGGCAGGTTTAAATAGGGTTCAGGGAATCATACGAACACCGTTCACCTGGGACTCGCAGGTGGAATTGAGATACCTGAGTGCTTGGCAGATTAATTGGTGGTATGCGAGGATCTCCAGTGCAGGTGGAATGCAGTACCTTAACTTGACCAGCAGAGGGCGCCAGAGTACCTGAGTTTTCATGTTCCAGGATGGACGATCGCGCATGCGCGCCCGACCTCCGCTCAGATGGATCGCGGAGACGGCGTGGGACGCATCTTGGATCTCCTCCCTCAAGCTGCAGGCCGGAACCAGGGAGCGACGCGCCACGAGGGACCTCAGGTGAGTCTGCCAGGCGTCCCAACATGGCGGCCGCGGTCCGACCGTGGCGCGGGGCATCACAGGACCCCCCACCAAGGTGCGACCCCCGGGTGCGCTTGATCGACGGCTTGGACGGATAACGGAGATGAAAGGCACGAACCTTTGCAGGAGCATGGACGCTGGCACTGGGTTCCCAGGATCGTTCTTCAGGACCGTATCCCTTCCAGTGAACCAGGTATTCTAACCTGCCGTAACGGAGTCTCGAATCCAGAATGCGTGATATTTCAAATTCCTCTTCTCCAGATACGGGCACAGGAACAGGTGGTTTAGCATTCCGATCGGGAAACGGATTCTCATGCCAGGGTTTCAAGAGAGATACATGGAAGACAGGATGAATCCTGTAGGAAGGAGGAAGAGTTAAGCGGGCCGCCACAGAGTTAACCATTTTGAGAACCGGGAACGGGCCAATGTAGCGAGGACCCAGCTTCTTTGAAGGGCAATCCAAACGGAGATGAGCCGTGGATAGTAACACCTTATCTCCAGGTGCATACACAGGAGCTTCCTTGCGACCACGATCAGCATATTTCTTTTGGTTCTGCTGGGCTAGTCGTAGCTGATGGCGTAGCGTTCGTAGTTGACCGCGTAGGGTTCTCAAGCGGGTTGACACTTCTGGAACTGGAGTGTTGAGCGGCATTTCCGGAAGAGTGCTAGGATGATAACCGTAGTTGGCAAAGAAAGGTGAGAAGCGAGTTGATGAATGTACCTGATTATTGTACGCAAATTCAGCAGTTGGTATGACGTCCAGCCAGTCGTCTTGGAGATGCGTGGTGAAGCAACGAAGATATTGTTCTAGCGTCTGATTTGTCCGCTCCGTCTGGCCATTACTCTGTGGATGAAAGGCTGAAGAGAGACACCTGGCAATTTTTAAGCTACGACACATTTGGGACCAGAAACGGGAAGTAAACTGAGATCCTCTATCAGTAACAATGGAACGAGGAGTACCATGGAGTCGGAACACCTCCTTGATGAACAAGGTGGCTGTTTCAGCCGCTGTGGGTAGGCCTACTGCTGGTATGAAATGGGCCATCTTGGTGCAGCGGTCTACCACCACCAGGATGGTGGTGTAGCGATGTGAAGGGGGAAGATCTACTATAAAGTCCATTGAAATGTCTTTCCACGGATGCAGCGGTGGAGCCAGGGGTTGTAGAAGACCAGCAGGATGGGTGCGGGGTTGTTTGTTGCGTGCACAGACAGAACAAGAGGATACAAAGGCGACGATGTCTTTCTTCACGGATGGCCACCAGAAGTACCGATATACGGCATCTATGGTTTTCTTGATGCCACCATGTCCAGCGGCCGGGATGTCGTGGGAGTGTTGCAATACCTGTAGACGAATCTCAGGAGGGACGTATATTTGTTCGCCATGATAGAAGAGACCATCGTTGGATATGAGCCCCTGGATGTCAGTCGGTGGTTGAAGACTATATTTCTTTATATTGTCTATTAAGGACCCTTGAGAAGCGCAGAAGAAGTCGTTAGGTAGGATGGAGTCGGTTTGTGTGGTGGAAGGAAAGGCGTCTGAGTCGTACCGACGGGAAAGGGCATCTGCCTTACCATTTCTTACTTCAGGTCTGTAGGTGATATGTAACAGAAAGCGGGCGAAGAATAACGCCCATCTGGCTTGTCGAGGTCGCAATCTTTTGGCGGTGCAGAGATATTCCAAATTACGGTGGTCCGTGTAGACGACCACAGGATGTTTTGCCCCTTCGAGGAGGTGTCTCCATTCCTCGAGGGCACTCTTGATTGCCAGGAGTTCTTTCTCACCTATACTGTAATTCTTTTCGGCTGGGGTAAGACGTCTGGAATAAAAGGCCACAGGATGCAGAAGGTTCTTGGTTCCGGATTTCTGGGAGAGTATCGCTCCTAGGGCAATATCAGAGGCGTCGGTTTCCAGGGAATATGGCAGGTTGATGTCTGGCTGTTTCAGGATTGGGGCTTGGGTGAAGCTTTCTTTCAGTTTATTGAATGCCCGCTGAGCTTCTTCAGTCCAACAGAATCTCACATCTTTCTTGGTCAGGGAGGTGATGGGTGCGGTGAGATGAGAGAAGGACCGAATGAAGCGACGATAAAAATTGGCGAATCCCATAAATTGCTGAACCATCTTTTTGTCTCTGGGTGTCGGCCAGTCTAGGATTGCCTTGATTTTGGCTTTATCCATTTCGATATGTCCTGGTGATAAGACATATCCCAGGAATTCTATAGAGGACTTTTCGAAGGTGCTCTTTTCAATTTTACCGTATAACTTATGTTGACGGAGACGAGATAGCACAAGACGGACGTGTTGCGTATGTTCTTGGATGGTTCGAGAGTACACCAGGAGATCGTCGAGGTAGACCACAAGGAAGGTATCCAGAACGTCGCGGAAGATATCGTTGAGAAAATGCTGGAAGGCGGCTGGAGCATTACATAACCCAAACGGCATGACGAGATACTCGAAGTGACCGTATCGGGATCGGAAGGCGGTCTTCCACTCGTCTCCTTCTCTCATGCGGACCAAGTTGTACGCTCCGCGAAGATCAATCTTCGTAAAAATACACGCATCCTTCACCCTATCGAGTAGTTCAGGAATCAATGGGAGCGGGTATCGGTTCCGTACTGTGATTGCGTTTAGTGCCCGGTAGTCAACGCAAGGGCGGAGACCGCCGTCTCTTTTCCCAACGAAGAAGATACCTGCTCCAGCAGGAGAGGTGGAGTGCCGGATGAATCCTTTTGCGAGACTGTCTTCGATATAGTCTTTTACAGACTGTGATTCGGGGACAGACAGGTTAAAGATACGTCCGTGGGGTATGGGTGCTCCTGGAAGGAGGTCAATAGGACAGTCGTACTCTCTGTGTGGAGGAAGTGTATCGACCCCTTTTTTCTCAAATACGTCTTGAAAGTCTGAATATTTAGGTGGCAGTGTGGAAGATGGATAGGTGGAAAAGGCGACTTTCTCGGAGTTGGAGCCGTTCATGCAGTGGACTCGGCAGTGACAGGATGGAAAGGAAACGGTATTGGAAGACCAATCAATATACGGGTTGTGGGTGCGAAGCCAAGGAAGTCCCAGTACTATAGGAAATAGGGGGGAAGGAACGATATCCCACTGAAGACTTTCTTGGTGCTTGGTTCCAATTAGGAGCTTCAAGAGGATGGTTTCATGGGTAACTGGACCGGTGCGTAGGGTACTTCCATCTACCATATGCAGAGGTACGGGTTTCTTTTTTAGTTGGGTAGGAACAGCCAAGGAGGTGGCAAGGGATAGATCAAAGAAACTGTTACTGGCTCCGGAGTCGATGATGGCGTTCAAATCAACGCTTCTATCTCCCCATTGTAAGGTGACAGGAATAGTTAGGTGAGTAGAAGCGGAGCCGACCACACTTTGCAGAGAGGCAATAGTAAGATGGCTCTTACCTCTTTCAGAGGGACGTGGTGGTCGTGTAGGGCAGCCACGTAACAGGTGACCTGGTTGGCCGCAGTATAGGCAGAGATTCTGGGTGCGACGTCTATCACGCTCAGAGGACGACAGCGGACCTTTAATAGTGCCAATCTCCATGGGTTCGGGACTTGAAGAGGAGGAGGTCGGTCGTGGAGAAGTCACAGGGGAAGGTTCATGTCTTCGAGGAGGCGTGAAAGGAGTATTGGAGAGTCTTTCTTGACGTCGTTCTCTGAAGCGCTGGTCCAAGACCAGAGACTGGGTGATCAAGGCCTCCAAGGAAGTAGGTACTCCTATACGAGCCAATTCGTCTTTCAGTTGTTCGGAAAGACCATGACGAAAGTGATCTTTAAGGCCCACATCATTCAGGCCTGTATCGGCTGCCACTGCCCGGAACTCAGAGATGTAGTCCTCCACCGGTCGCCTTCCTTGTTTTAGATGTCGGATGGTGGTTAAAGCAGCAGAAGACCTTAGGGGGTCATCATAGATAGGATTCATAGCCCGGACGAAGGAACCCCAGGAAGTCAATAAGGGGCTTCCTTCACGTAATAACTGGAAGGCCCATTCCTGTGGAGGTCCAGACAGTAAGGAGATGGCTGACCTCACCTTCACAGAGTCTGATCCATAGGTACGTGGGCAAAGTGAAAACATGAGCTCACATGCGGTGATGAACGTACGATACCTTGTGCGATCACCGGCAAATCGTTCAGGCATGTTGACTCTGGGTTCGGGAGCGGGCAGATCCACCTGCTGTATCACAGAGCCAGATGGTGATGGAGGTAATGCAGTACTCTCAGCCCGGCTTCTTTCCTTATGCAATAAGGCTTCTTGGCCGGTTTGTAGTTTCTGTACCACCTTGGTTAGTGCTGATACCTGTTCTGTAAGTACAGCAAGGATTTGGTTACCGGAACAGAAGCAGGACTTGCACTTTGGAGGCAGGAACGGAAGCAGGACTGGCACCTTGGAAGCAGGAACGGAAGCAGGACTGGCACTTTGGAAGCAGGAACGGAAGCAGGACTGGCACCTTGGAAGCAGGAACGGAAGCAGGACTGGCACTTTGGAAGCAGGAACGGAAGCAGGACTGGCACCTTGGAAGCAGGAACGGAAGCAGGACTGGCACTTTGGAAGCAGGAACGGAAGCAGGACTGGCACCATGGAAGCAGGAACGGAAGTAGGACTGGTACCTTGGAAGCAGGAACGGAAGTAGGACTGGCACCTTGGAAGCAGGGCGAAAGCAGGACAGACACCTTGGAAGCAGGAACGGAAGTCAGGATGTCCTTAGCGTAGCACGAAGGGAACCACTGGGTAACGTGGTGGAACCACAGTATAACCTGGTTAGTGAGCTGGAGAAAGTGGCAGGTTTAAATAGGGTTCAGGGAATCATACGAACACCGTTCACCTGGGACTCGCAGGTGGAATTGAGATACCTGAGTGCTTGGCAGATTAATTGGTGGTATGCGAGGATCTCCAGTGCAGGTGGAATGCAGTACCTTAACTTGACCAGCAGAGGGCGCCAGAGTACCTGAGTTTTCATGTTCCAGGATGGACGATCGCGCATGCGCGCCCGACCTCCGCTCAGATGGATCGCGGAGACGGCGTGGGACGCATCTTGGATCTCCTCCCTCAAGCTGCAGGCCGGAACCAGGGAGCGACGCGCCACGAGGGACCTCAGGTGAGTCTGCCAGGCGTCCCAACATGGCGGCCGCGGTCCGACCGCGGCGCGGGGCATCACACTCTGGAATCCTATAGATTAGAGGAACATACAGTGGCAAGAAAAAGTATGTGAACCCTTTGGGATTACGTGGAGTTTTGCATGAATTGATCATAAAATGTGCTCTGATCTTCATCTAAGTCACAACAATTTTAAAAACACAGTCTGCTTAAAATAATACAACACAAACATTATATGTTTTCATGTTTTTATTGAACAGAACATGTAAACATTCACAGTGCAGGGTGGAAAAAGTATGTGAACCTTTGGACTGAATAACTGGTTGACCCTCCTTTGGCAGCAATAACTTCAACCAAACGTTTCCTGTAGTTGCAGATCAGACCTGCACAACGATCTGGAGTAATTTTGGACCACTCCTCTTCACAAAACTGTTTCAGTGTAGCAATATTCTTGGGATGTCTGGTGTGAATCGCTCTTTTAAGGTAATGCCACAGCATTTCAATCGGGTTGAGGTCAGGACTCTGACTGGGCCACTCCAGAAGGCGTATTTTGTTTTGTTGGAGCCATTCTTTTGTTGAATTACTTGTATGCTTTGGGTCATTGTCCTGTTGCATCACCCATCCTCTGCGGAGCTTCAGTTGGTGGACAGATGGTCTTACGTTTTCCTGCAAAATGTCTTGATAAACTCTGGAATTCATTTTTCCATCAATGACAACAATCCGTCCAGGCCCTGAGGCAGCAAAGCAGCCCCAAACCATGATGCTCCCTCCGCCATGTTTTACAGTGGGGATGAGGTTTTGATGTTGGTGTGCTGTGCCTTTTTTTCTCCACACATAGTGTTGTGTGTTTTTTCCAAACAACTCAATTTTGGTTTCATCTATCCACAGAATATTTAGCCAGTAGTGCTGTGGAACATCCAGGTGCGCTTTTGCAAACTTCAAACGTGCTGCAATATTCTTTTTGGACAGCAATGGCTTCCTCCGTGGTGTCCTCCCATGTACTCCATTCTTGTTTAATGTTTCCTTATTGTAGATGTCTCAACAAAAATGTTAGCATGTGCCAGAGATTTCTGTAAGTCTTTAGCTGACACTCTAGGATTCTTCTTTACCTCATTAAGCATTCTGCGCTGTGCTCTTGCAGTTATCTTTACAAGATGACCACGCCTAGGGAGAGTAGCAACAGTGCTGAACTTTCTCCATTTGTAGACAGTCTGTCTTACCGTGGACACATGAACATCAAGGCTTTTGGAGATACTTTTGTAACCCTTTCCAGCTTCATGCAAGTCAACAATTCTTGATCATAGGTCTTCTGAGAGATCTTTTCTGCGAGGCATGATTCACATCAGGCAGTGCTTCTTGAAACCAGTAAACCCAAAACTGGTGTGTGCTTTTAAAGGGCAGGACAGCTTTCAGCAACACATCCAATAATATCACACTGATTGTGTCATGCCTCAGCCCTGAGAGTCTGCTGTGGTCAGCCTGGATCACTAGCTCTCATTACTTGCTTCCCACCTAAGGGTTAACTCTGTGTCTGAACCTGAGGTTTTGCATAAAACCAGACTACACCCTCCCCCCTTTGCTCTTTAATTTTGTGTTATCCCTTCCTGATGTCAGAGGTCCTGAGAGCTCCCTCTTGTTATTGTTTGTTTCCTGTATATTCCGCTCTGCCGTGTACACCAGGTATTCCATCCTTGCTGTGTCTGCATTACATGGTTCCTGCTTGCTGGAAGATCCACTGCGTGGCCCACTATCCAGTGGGTCTAGAGACTCTCAAGTGGCTTCCAGCCCTCAAGCTCTCTCCTGGAGGAAGACCTTTGTATCAGGTACTGTTACCAAAGGCTCCTGCTTCCCCTCAAGAGGAACTAGAGAGAGACTACATGGCCCACCATCCACTTGCCTGTGTTACTATCTGTTCTATGCTGGACTGTTTGCTGTGAACCATCTCACAATACAAGCTTTGTTGTGCATTCACTGTCTCCAGTGTCTTTCTGCCTGCTCACCCCCAGCGCTTGGGAATATAACATCACACTGAGGCCATGCCATGGCTCCTTCCTGGCACGAACTTGACAGATTGGACTCAAGGTTGGCTCACTCCTGGCTCCAATTAGCTCTTGGAGAAGTAATTATGCTAGGGGTTCACATACTTTTTCCAAACTGCACTGTGAATGTTTACATGTTATGTTCAATAAACACATGAAAACATATAATGTTTGTGTTGTATTATTTTAAGCAGACTGTGTTTTTCAAATTGTTGTGACTTAGATGAAGATCAGAGCACATTTTATGACCAATTCATGCAAAACTCCACGTAATCCCAAAAGGGTTCACATACTTTTTCTTGCAACTGTATAAGGTATCATTCGAAAGGCCACCTTATGGCCTTACCAGTGATACCAAACATGACCAGGTTTATATAAAAGTAGATTAACAAAACAATTCTCTTTTTCTAATGCAGCACTGTTGATAGCTTTACAATTATAAAGTGGACAATGATGCTGCAGTGAGGAGAGACAGGGGGACTTTGGAACATTGCATCTCTGATCTTTATACCTCACAAGGTTATGTGCACAGAATTTTGGATGCTCTGGGCCAAAATGGGGTGCGATTTTCCATAGCTTGGGTTAGAAATTAGGGAAAGGCTTACAAATTAAGGTTAGGTTACTATTTGTGCTTGTTTAGGGTTAGGGTTTAGCCCTTCCCGCTTCATTGTGGCTTCATTTTAAATATCTCATAAAATGCTCAAATATCTCTGAGGGAAAAAAGTATAACAATTTTATATTTAACATTTCTCATATAGTAACAATTAAAGCAGAGGTTTGTAATCCAAACGCCAGGATCAGATATATATCTGAAGACTCCCAGCGAGGAGATATTATTATCACTGCTCCCAAAGTGGAGGAAGAAGCCTTGCTGAAACGAGAAGAATCAGCCCTCTTATACACCTTGCTCACCTTGTGTACAGGAAGAGATGAAAAAGTAATATGTACATCTCTACCAACAGGGAGAAATTCAGCAGTTATTCTCCATAAACTGTATTGGAGAGGGTGTGGAGATTCATTTATTATCATTTATATAGCACCAACAGTTTCTGCAGAGTTGTACAATAACCAAATCTGGAATGAGACAAAATTAAGACAAACATAGGAACAGAAACATGACGTGTAGCAGCTCCTGCTCGGAGGAGCTTACTTTCTAAAAGATATGGGGTACATAAAGACAAGTGTCAATATCACCTGGGGTGAGCTAACCCTAGCGTCAGCATGTGTTTATTATTATTATTATTAATCTTTATTTATAAAGTGCCAGCATATTCCGCAGCGCTGTACAATGGGCACAATACAGACAGGGTAACAATACACTGAACAGCATTTGACAAACCAGTGCAGGAGGAAATGAGGGCCCTATTCCTAATTTCTACAAAACATTTGTGAATTGAGGTGATCTGTGTCTTGTCACACAGCCAGCAAGTTTTTTTGGGGCTCACTAATTTCTACAAAACATTTGTGAATTGAGGTGATCTGTGTCTTGTCACACAGCCAGCAAGTTTTTTTGGGGCTCACTAATTTCTTTAAAACATTTGTGAATTGAGGTGATCTGTGTCTTGTCACACATCCAGTACCACGCAGTATTTTGGGGCTCACTAATTTCTACAAAACATTTGTGAATTGAGGTGATCTGTGTCTTGTCACACAACCAGTACCACGCAGTATTTTGGGGCTCACTAATTTCTTTAAAACATTTGTGAATTGAGGTGATCTTCTGTGTCTTGTCACACAGCCAGCAAGTTTTTTTGGGGCTCACTAATTTCTTTAAAACATGTGTGAATTGAGGTGATCTGTGTCTCGTCACACATCCAGTACCATGCAGTATTTTGGGGCTCACTAATTTCTACAAAACATTTGTGAATTGAGGTGAACTGTGTCTTGTCACACATCCAGTACCACGCAGTATTTTGGGGCTCACTAATTTCTTTAAAACATTTGTGAATTGAGGTGATCTGTGTCTTGTCACACATCCAGTACCACGCAGTATTTTGGGGCTCACTAATTTCTTTAAAACCTTTGTGAATTGAGGTGATCTGTGTCTCATCACACATCCAGTACCATGCAATATTTTGGGGCTCACTAATGTCTACAAAACATTTGTGAATTGAGGTGATCTGTGTCTTGTCACACAGTCAGCAAGTTTTTTTTGGGCCTCACTAATTTCTTTAAAACATTTGTGAATTGAGGTGATCTTCTGTGTCTTGTCACACAGCCAGCAAGTTTTTGTTGGGGCTCACTAATTTCTTTAAAACATTTGTGAATTGAGATGATCTGTGTATTGTCACACATCCAGTACCACACAGTATTTTGGGGCTCACTAATTTCTACAAAACATTTGTGAATTGAGGTGATCTTTGTCTCGTCACACATCCAGTACCACGCAGTATTTTGGGGCTCACTAATTTCTTTAAAACATTTGTGAATTGAGGTGATCTGTGTCTCGTCACACATCCAGTACCACGCAGTATTTTGGGGCTCACTAATTTCTTAAAAACATTTCTGAATTGAGGTGATCTGTGTCTCGTCACTGGCTGCCAGTTATCAGTGTGTCTCACTGAGTTATACCAGAGTTCTTTAAATCTTTATACCAGAGTTAAATCAGAGTTCTGTATATATTAATCTATATATCACTCACCATGTCTGAAAGAACAAAAAGGACAGGCAGACGCTCCCAGACACAGATAAGAGGGCAAGCAGCCCCTGTGTCGGGAGGCTGTGCCTCTGGTTGTGGTGGACGTGGTGCATCCTCTGCAGGGGCACGCTTGTCCTTTCTAACTGGTGCTGGCCGTCTTAAGCAGCAGCAACATACAGAGGACTTGGTGGATTGGCTAACCAGGCCATCCTCATCCTCCGAGTCCTCTGCCAGCCAGGCTTCTAGTGCTTTACAGTCTACCTCAGCTGCCAAAGCATCTAATGCAGCCTCCATGTCCACAGCTACTCCTGCCGTAGCCTCGCTATCACACACGTAGGAGTCAGCTGAATTGTTTGACTACAATGAGAGTGACATGCTGCTTGAGGATGCGCAGCAAGTACAGTGCTCTGATTCAATCTCTGAGGTTGAGCAAGGGAGTATAATCAACCTAGAGGAAGGGGGTGCCAGTGATGACACACAAATAACTGGCGCTCATGTTGCCCCAGCAGCTGAAGCATGCTGCCAAGTTGGCTCCAGTGACGAGGAGATAGGGGGTGATTATGATGACATGGATGATGAGGTTACTGACTCCACCTCGGCCACAGAGGAATTAAGTGAGGAAGAGGGGGAGGAGGAGGCACAGCTAACACGAGGCACAATATCCTCTGTGACCAACCGTAGCACTAGCCAGTCCAAGGCATCATATGTCAGAGCTGCGCCGGTGCAGAGCGCTGTTGTCTCAAAGCACACATGCAGGAACTCTGTTGTGTGGGAGTTCTTTAAGAAATGTGCAGTAGAGCGCAGCATTGCTATTTGTAATCTATGTCAGATGAGGCTTAAGCGTGGGAAAGATACCGGACACTTGGGTACCACATGCTTGAGGCGACATATGAACAAGTGCCACACATCCCGTTGGCGCAAAACTTTGCGTAGGTCCTCCTCCTCCTCATCTGTCTCTACCCCCACTGTATGTCCTGCCATGTCTACAACCTCCACCGACAGGGATGATGCTACAGTAACCTTCTCTCTTTCAACCTATCTGGACTTCCTAAACACCCTGCTCCCCCACCCCGCACACACACTCGCAGAAATCTACATGCTGTGGACCCCCATCAATTCTCCAACCTACTTCACCACCTCCCTCATACCTCATCCTTCACCTGCCCTGATGCTGCCACTAATCACTACAACACTACTCTTATCTCTGCTCTAGACACTCTTTCTCCTCTTCGACTCTGTAAGGCCCCACGCCGCCAGTTTCAGCCCTGGCACACCCTCCAGACACGCTACCTGCAAAGATGCCCCGCACTGCAGAGCGTGCCTGGAGGAAATCCCGCTCTGAAGCTGATTTTGTTCACTTCAAGTTTATTCTCCGGTCATACACCTCTGCCCTCCACTTGGCCAAACAATCCTTCTTCTCATCTCTTATATCTACGCTGTCCTCCAACCCTAAACGGCTCTGGTCCACCTTCAACACCCTCCTCTACCCACCTGCACCTCCCCCCACAGCTGCCTTCAGCGCTCAAGACCTGGCAGACTACTTCCTCAGTAAAACTCTAAATATCAGACGCAACATCCCAACACAAGATAGTTATCTGCCACCTCCACTCCCACAGGTCCCCTCTGCCACCCTCTGCCGCTTCCTCCCAGCCACTGAGGAGGAAGTCAATTCCTTATTGTCCTCCTCACATCTCACCACATGCCGCTCGACCCCATTCCCTCGCATCTAATTCCTCCCCTCTCCTCCTCCCTCACCCCTGCTCTCACACACATCTTCAACCTCTCTCTCTCCACTGGCTCCTTTCCATCCGCCTTCAAACACGCGCTAGTTACCCCTTTACTAAAGAAACCATCCCTAGATCCCAACTCTCCATCCAACTACCGCCCTGTATCCCTGCTTCCCTTCACATCAAAGCTCTTAGAAAAACTAGTCTTCAACCGCCTCTCCCTCTTCCTGTCCTCCAATTCCCTACTTGACCCCCTGCAATCTGGCTTCCGTCCCCTACACTCAACTGAAACTGCCCTCACCAAAGTCACCAACGACCTCCTAACTGCTAAAAAACACGGCCACTATTCTATTCTCATCCTGCTTGACCTCTCGGCTGCTTTTGACACTGTTGACCACCCCCTCCTTCTACAGACCCTCAACTCTCTGGGTCTCGGTGACACTGCACTCGCTTGGGTCGAATCCTATTTATCCAACAGGTCCTTCTGTGTGTCCTTTGCTGGTAACTCCTCCTCCTCATTGCCTCTATCTGTTGGTGTACCTCAAGGCTCTGTCCTTGGTCCTCTGCTCTTTTCCATCTACACCTCCTCCCTGGGCAAAATCATCAACAGCTTTGGCTTCAATTACCACCTCTACGCTGATGACACTCAGATCTACCTCTCTACCCCTGATCTCTCTCCCCCTGTCCTTTCAAAAGTCAGTGACTGTTTATCTGGCATCTCCTCCTGGATGGCCTCCCACCACCTAAAGATCAACATGTCGAAGACTGAACTCCTACTTATTCCTCCCTCCAATGCCTCCCCACCTCCTGACTTCTCTATCACGGTGGAGGGTATCACCATTTCCCCATCAAACCAAGTTCGCTGTCTTGGAGTTACACTTGACTCTGCTCTTTCCTTCATCCCCCACATCAAGTCTCTTTCCTCCTCCTGCCGATACCAACTGCGTAATATTTCCAGAATTCGGCCATTTCTTACCGCTGTCGCCACAAAACAACTCATACACGCCCTGGTAATCTCCCGACTCGACTATTGCAATAATCTCTTATCTGGCCTCCCTCTGTCCCGCCTCTCCCCCCTACAATCCATCCTGAACGCCTCCGCCAGGCTAATTCACCTCACCCGCCGCTGTCTCTGCCGCTCCCCTCTGCGAGTCCCTTCACTGGCTCCCCATCCACTGCAGAATTAAGTTCAAAATCCTTATCCTTACCTACAAAACCCTCACTAACTCAGCTCCCCACTACCTGTCCTCACTAATCACCAAATACACCCCAGCCCGCTCCCTAAGGTCAAACAGTGACCTGCGCCTAGCTTCTCCCCGCATCACCTTTCCCATGATAGACTGCAGGATTTCTCACGCGCAGCCCCCACTCTCTGGAACGCTCTCCCTCGTACTGTCAGACTTTCCCCTAACTTCTCTTCCTTCAAACGCTCCCTTAAAACGTTCCTATTTAGGGAAGCCTACCACCCAACTCACTGACGCAATCATCAATCACTCTCACCTTACAGTCCTCTCCTCCTGTTTCCAACCCCAACCCTCCCAGATTGTGAGTTCCTACGGGAATAGGGCCCTCATCTCCTCCTGTACTGTTTGTCAAATGTTGTTCAATGTATTGTAACCCTGTCTATACTGTGCTTATTGTACAGCGCTGCGGAATATGCTGGCGCTTTATAAATAAAGAATAATAATAATAATAATAATGGATGTACCAGGTCCTTCCTCACAATGTGACATCATCCCAGTAGCTGAAGATTTACGCAGTCAGATTACGTTGCCGCAGCTGCTGCAGCGAAATAAAAAATATAGTCCCAACCATCCCCAAGCACAGCGCCTAAATGCCAGCTTAGCAAAATTACTCGCATTGCAGCTGCTGCCTTTCCAGCTGGTGGACTCTGCTCCCTTCCGTGAATTTGCTGAATGTGCTGTACCACAGTGGCAGGTTCCAAAACGCCATTACTTTTCAAGCAAGGCCATTCCAGCACTATACCAGCACATGGAAGACAATGTTATCCAGTCATTGGGAAAGGCAGTCAGCAGCAAGGTGCATGTGGCTTTAGACACGTGGTCCAGCAAGCATGGACAGGGTCATTACATTTCCTTCACGGCACACTGGGTAACTCTGATTGCAGCTGGGAGGGATCCAAGACGGGGCTCTGTGCTTGAGCTTGTTCATCCACCATGCCTCCAGAAAGCTGCTTGTATGAGGTCTGTCTGCTCCACCACCACCACCACCTCTTCCTCCTCCTCCTCCTTCTCCTTCTCTGTCTCTGGCGAAGTGGCAGTTAAACCGACGCCTGACAGGGTCTACGCAATGGCTCAAGCAAAAAGATGCCATACTGTGCTTCAGCTGGTTTGTTTAGGGGACAGGAGCCACACCGGGCCAGAAATTGTGTCAGCTCTGCAGGGGCAGGTGCAGAGATGGTTAACACCATGCCAGCTTGAGCTGGGAATGATCGTCTGCGATAATGGCAGCAACCTTCTCTCCGCCCTTCGCAAGGGTAAATTGACGCATGTACCATGCCTAGCACACATCCTAAATCTGGTGGTACAGCGTTTCCTAACCAAGTACCTAGGGCTGCCATGCAGTCCAGGTTGATTATTAGGGTGACCGTGTGGACCATATTTAACCCCTTAGTGCCCTGGCGGTTTTACGCAAATCCGTCCTTAGTGCCCGCTGCTGTTTTTACGTTTATGCAATGTTTGTGTTTAGATCAAATTTTCCTCTTACTCATTTATGCAGCGCACACATATTATACACAGCTTTTCCCGCCATTAAATGGACTTTCTAAAAATACCATATTTCCATCATATCGTATAATTTACTATAAAAAAATATGAAATATGATGAAAAAAATGGTAAAAATGCACTTTTTCGTAATTTAATCCCCAAAATCTACAACCACCAAAAAAAAGACCCCGGCTAAATAGTTTCAAAATTTTGTCCAGAGAATAGAAATACCTAATTTTTACATGTTTTTGCTTTTTAACCCCTTCATTGCTGAGCCAGTTTACCTATGTATGCTGAGCTCATTTTGATCATTTTATGCTCACTATTTTTAGATGACAGCCTATTAGATGATGTCCTATTTAACTAAAAACCCCCAAGACAATTTATTGTTTTAAAAAAAAACAGGGCTCTATTACATTACGACGTTCGTGCAAACGATGCGCGTTAACGTCCAACGCGAGTGACCCTGCGCGAACCCAGCGCGAGCGCAGTTCGTGCGCGCATCCCATACTTAACATTGTGAGCACCAATGCATTAGTGCGCTGGTGCGCGGATGGTATTACAATCTTCGCGCAATGAAAGTTTGCGCGCATTTTCGTAACGTCTTTGAAAAGCAGGTGGTAACTGTAAATGTGATCATTCTGGGCTAAACGAAATACACCAGCACGAAGAAAAAAAATACAGCACAGTACAGTTACACATTCTACACATACCCAAACATTAAAATTTGTAAATTGTGTCATTGTAAATTTTTTCTTTTTTTGGCTGGTGGTTGTTTTTTTTTCATTTTTCAATTTTTCATTTTTCAATTTTTTCATTTTTTTAGTTTATAAATATTTTATTGGAAATGGGTGATTGATGTTGGCTGAATCTCGAGACAAATCCCATGACAAAACAGTCTGCCCACCGATTCCTGCACGCAACCTTCATTTGCGAATGGCTTTGCGCGTCGGATTTGCGCACGAAAAATCTTGAAGGAAGAAAAAATGGGCTGATCGTAATACCACGTCAATTTTCACGCGATAATGTTTTCTTCGTGCGCAAAAAAATTGCGCTGCGCAAGCTCAATTGCCCAGAGAATGTAATAGGGCCCCCAGTTTTTATTTTATTTATTTTTTATTATTTTTTGATTTAATTAATTTATTTATTTTAATCTTATTTTTACATCAAACCTGGTCATGTTATAGAAAGGCCATGATCAGGCCCCTAGCTGTCACAGATCCGGAGATAAAGGGATCCAAAGGATCCACATATCTCCACTTGGCAGCTAGGGGGTTAACTGGCCCACTGACGTCCTCACACATATGGTGAGGATGTCAGTGGGTGGAGGGTGGAGGCTTGACTGACATCCAAGATTTCAGCCACCTCCAGGTTTGAATTGTGATCCTGCAGCGATGGTTAATGCTATACACCGCTGAAGAGGGGAGACTCTCCCCTTTCCAGCGGTGTAAAAAGCATCTTCCTAGGTGCCATGGTTGGGGAGATAGAGAGCTCCAAACGAGTCCCCCTCCCCTTCTTGTATTTTAATGCAGTCGCTGATGGGCGCCTACCGAAGACGTCATCACGCAGCGTGATTATGTCATTGTGCCTGCCGGCCCCATGGAAACAGTGGGGCAGGCATCCAGCCTGCCACAGATGCCACAGGAGCTGGCAAGGGAGGTAAGTATCGCGGGAGGGAGGTTAGGAGAGACCCGTGGACAGGACGTACATAGTACATCAGAGGTCGGGAAGGGGTTAAAGGGACACATGGATAAGTCTTGCCCTGAAACAAGTATTTATATGTTGCAGCAGGGGAATTATTGTCACTCACCTGCACTTCCTTTTGGATCTATTAAATGCAGTGTAATGATTCTACATGCAGTTGGGTGGCATTTCTCATGCAATGCCCATCAGCCTTAATTCATATATGTGTGCATAGAAACATGGACGATACGGCCACCTTGGAGGATTTTAATAATGCAGGGGTGTGAGGGCTTTACGCTGGATGTGTTCATTTTCAAGCTTGTGAGGGCAGGGGATAGGTACGGCCCGGCACTCTGCACTGGAAAAAAACATTTCTATCCTGTACACAACTGCATTAGCACTGGGTCTCTGCCCGGGTCTTAGCGTTTCCCTAGCGCGCACTAATGAACCTTGTAAACTGACAACCGCAAACACAGCGTTCGGTTGATGGGTCGTCAGGTGCTACATTTTAGCTGCTTGTGCTAGATTTTTCATGAAGCATTGGCGTTTTAGCTCACACCAGGTGATAGAGCCCGAGGAGTTTTAGGCTAGGGTCAGACGAGTGCATTTTGTACGGACTGTGCGTCCGTGCAGTTCGGATGTACTTACTGACTGACAACAAGGTAGTGGCCACACAGTCCGGTTTTTTCACTGCCGTATTTTATGACGGATGTAGCAGGGAAAATAAATTACAATGAAAAAACATTCTGTCCGTCAAAAATGCTGGACGTATAAATGCAGTCCGTCTGACCTCGTTTCATCACTCACATACAAAGCTACACGGACGTTGCGGATGTGGCGCACTCCGCACGTCCGTTCTAGCAGTATTACGTTCTTGCCTAACCTGCGTCCGTTTGCTGCTTCCGTCATGCATCCGCACTTCTGTGCAGACGTACTTCGTGTGTGGGGCTCCATTGGTCAGAATGCTATGCTGCCACGGACGTACAAATGTGCGGCAACCCGGACGTGATAACTGCGCTCGTCTGACCCCAGCCTCAAAGGTCGTCGGAATCACTAGCACTAGTGTTACATAGTTACATAGTTACATAGGCTGAAAAAAGACATGCGTCCATCGGGTTCAGCCTCTCCCACATAACCTACTGCTGTTGATCCAAAAGAAGGCAAAAAACCCAGTCTGAACTGCTTGCCAATATGCAACATACTGGGAAAAAATTCCTTCTTGACCCCAGAATGGCAGTCAGATTTCTCCTTGGATCAAGAAGCTTTTACCCACATATTAAATATTATAACCCTTAATATTCTGTGTCTGCAGGAAGTCATCCAGTCGTTTTTTAAACGTCTGTACAGACTCTGACCCAACCACCTCAACAGGCAGAGAATTCCACAGCTTTATTGTTCTCACCGTAAAATAACCCTTCCTATGCTTTAAGCTAAATTTTCTTTCTTCCAGTCTAAATGGATGACCCCTTGTCCTGTGTATAGTCCTGTTAATGAATAGGTTATCAGACAATGGACAATGTGTTACAGAAATGGTGAGGACATGGAAGTGATATAAGGTGGGAGTAGGCGAGGAGAGAGATAGGTTGGCATCAGTGATGTGGTACGCTAATCTGCAGATATGGGTTTTCAGGGATTTCTTGAAGGCCCGGAGCTTAGGGCAGAGTCAAATCGGGCGAGGTAGGTCATTCGACAGGACTAGAGTTGCCCTTGAGAAGTTTAAGGCTAAAGGCTTTTTTTCTTTAGCTTATGATTCCTAATAAATCCCTGCCATGATGTAATTTTGGTATTCCGTGAGCCTTGCTGTATTTAATGTATTATGCTAAAAAAAAGTGTTAAAAGCGTGTTTCAGTCGATAATCTTGCAGGTATTTAACATTTTGCATCTTTGCTTTTCGCATGGAAAATAATCCAGAAGTAAAATAACACGATGCACTGAGAACACAAAATGAATGGTCACCGCTACAGAAACATATTAAGCTGCTGTAGTGGTGGTTCTATAGGGTTCAGATGGGTGCTGTCTACACCCCCAAATGATTACTTTAATTGTTGAGCCATTTGGAGAAGACAGGTAATGCTACCGAAAACAAAAGGCAAACCATGTGGAACAATGGGGAAGAGTGCTCCTGGCATGAATGGAAACAAAGCCAAATATTGAGGGCACCGGTCCCCTTCTAGGTAGCCAGTCTTAGAACAGCTCCAAAGGGGGGCGTGGCCGGCTGCGAGCGGACGAGGACGTGTCCTCTAGGATCTCCGCACGTCTTCCCTGCTAAAAGGACCCTCAGATGACATTTCCTACTCTGCTTTTACGCTCCAGGGTACCTGAGCGGTTGGCCACCGGTATCGAACCGTCCGGAGACCGTTCAGTCCCCCCTCTGGATCAGAGGCTTTGCTGACAGCTGCTGACTCGGGGCTGGAGCACGTCGTCAGCGGCCATTTTGCGGCCTACTCGCCACCTGCGGATCCCTGCCGGCCTTTACTTGTTTAGCTTCAAAACAAAAAGATGGAAGTCAGGCACACCAAAAATGAAAAGATATATAGGTAGTGCTGGCGCGACATCAATAAAGATACATCAGATAACTATTTGAATCCACCTGGACTACACAATGGTTTTTATGTTTGTCTCATTTTATCTTTCAAGAGGACTGGAGCAACATTTCTTCATTTCAATACTTAATTATTTATTATTATTAACCTTTATGTATAAAGCACCAACATATTCCGCAGCGCTGTACAATGGGGAGCACAAACATGAGACATACATGATACATAAGTAAAATACAACCTTGCCCGTAGGATAGCAAGTCTAGGAACTACAGCACTTTAAAAAAGTGCTCGGCCAGACATCCTGTGAGTTTACAATCTAAAGGACGGGGGTAAGTGAGACAAATGGGAGCAGAGGGAAAGTGAAGCTTGTTGCTAGATTGAATGTAGTGACGATTGCATGGGAAGGACCAGAAGCTTGGGCTGAGACAAGGTAATTAGAGAGAGAGGAGTGGAAACAGCTGTAAAGGACACCTGAAATTATGTACCAGGCCTGGGTGGGACAGCAGAGTGCAGGAAATGTGGTTGGTTTATGTATGCTGGAAGAAAGAATGGAGGTTTGGTGAGTGTATCCTTAACCCTTTCGCTGCTGAGGCTTTTCACACTTCTGTGCTGAGGTCATTTTTACCGGTTTTGCTCATCCTGTTTAAACGTGTTTTGAAGGCTTATTTTAGTATATGACCCAGACATATTATATATCGTTCTTTCCATCAGACTCTGCAGATTCATAATATGTCATTATTATATGTATACG
The DNA here is from genome assembly GCA_009667805.1 of Leptobrachium leishanense. NCBI lineage: Eukaryota > Metazoa > Chordata > Amphibia > Anura > Megophryidae > Leptobrachium > Leptobrachium leishanense. The sequence continues at coordinate 52,730,817 of CM019067.1, read as the reverse complement.
TCATGACCTGTCTGTATATTATAACAAAAAATGCAATAAAATATGATTTTTCAATAATTTACAATGTGTAAAGTGTTTTTTTTTCACATTTTAAGATGCGAGCAATTGCGGTTATATTTTGTATCGGGTGCGCTTGTAAAAAAAATTAGAGATGGGGTCTCTTACATTTTTTTTTGGGGAAAATTACGCGATTTTTAACAAACGCACCGCATGCAAAAATCGTTAGTGCAGCATCATTGTTCACATTATAATTGAAATGGGAACAATATTGCTGCATTAACAAACCAAAAAAAAGAAAAAAAACTTGTTTTTTTTAAAAAAATATTTTTTTTATTTTTAATTTTAATTTTTTTTAAAAAACTTTTTTCACAGTCGTGATGGTTATCGTTGGAACGGCCATGCTCTGGCCGATCCAACAGTACCAAACTGTAACCCCTAGCTGCCACGGATCGGGAGATAGGGGGTTCATTGGAACCCCCTATCTCCACCATTGGTGGCAGCTAGGGGTTAACTCCAGGACTGACGTCATCGTGCTATGCACGATGACGCCAGTCCTCAGGGGGAGTTCCCGGAGGCTTGGCCGACATCCAAGATGTCGGCCAGCTCCGGGAAAGGATCACGAACCGGAGCTTTTCAGCGCCGATTCGTGATCCGGCTCCCCAGGGGTTAATGCCAGGTACCATTTGGAAGGGCAGGCTGTGCCCTTCCAAACGGTGCCTGGCATTAAGCTCAGGACCTCCCCCCTCCCTTTCAGGCGCCTCCTCCGCACACGCGGGGGGGGCGCCTGAAATAGATGTCATTGCGCCACCGCGATGACATCTATTGTGCCCGCGGCGGTCCCGGATTGACGGGCTGACATCCAAGATGTCAGCCCGCACTGGGGGGCACAGCGATCGGCCGGAATCCGCAGCCAACCCTTCCTGCGGCAGGACGCGCTGAGCGCTCCCTCCGCTGCGAAGTGGTTAAGAATCTACAATGCAGATGGAGGAGGAGCAGGAGGAGGGGAAGAGGGGGAGGAGGGGAAGAGAGGGAGGAGGAGAAGCAGAAAAAAGTTAAATTGGAGGGAACTACTTAAATACAAGAACCACTAGACTTTGGTCCCCCACCCCCTTTTTTTATATTGGACTATATTTTTTATTCTGGACACATTTTACTCGCTCTCTTGTGTTTTAATTCACTGTTACTACTCATTATTGCATGCGACACTTTATACAAGAATTTGTGCTTAGGTTGCTGTCTTCCAGTTACGACAGGTTTAAGCACAAATGCACTATTTCACTTTAAATTACCGATATTTGTTGCGTGAAACTGGCCGAATATGCTATTTTGGACACTCTTGCATATTTATTTTTTTTGAGAAAGGTTTTTACCAGGAAGGATACATTGAGATTTCTCTTGTTTTCAAGTATGTCCTGGGTGGCGAGTATGTACCGGTAGGTGTCTTGCCCAAGGACACTTACTGGAGAGGTTGCTCGCTGGGATCGAACCCATGTCTCCACAGGATCTCTCCATGCAGAGCAGTGATGTTACCTCTACTCCACCCAGTCGGTATTTGAGTTCTTTCATCAATATTGCTTTATATTTGTTCATATCAATTGTGCCACATTGACACACTTGACAGTATTCACATTCTAATTTATTTTATTATTTGCGCTGTTACGTATACTTTATATAGAACTATTGTACACCAAAAATTAAAAAAAGGAGGAAGCTTAATTACGTTATTGCCAAAGCGACCTGACTTCTGTCTTTTTGTCTTATGGAACATCTGGCTCAATTGTAAATGAAAGCGGAAATACACTAGGCAGGCCAGTATTCATTCATAAGATAACTAGGCCTGGTTCTAGGGAAGCAGATTGGAGAAGGTGTGTTTGTGTGGGGGGGGGGCAGCATTTTGTTTTCCTAATTTTCTTTCTATTAGTGGTCTAGTATTTTTGAAGAGTGCATTACAGAGCTGCGGATCAATAAATCTCCCCGCGACTCTCTAACCAGGAATCTCAAACTCTAGCCTCTCCAGACGTTTTTGCCTGCATTTCTGTGAATTCTTAGAATGCAATATTTATTTATTTGCAAAGTATTTTACCAGGAAGGATACATTGAGATTTCTCTCGTTTTCAAGTATGTCCTGGGTTCAAAAACATAGAATTTTTACAGTCGTTACAGAAATACAAAGTAATAGAATGCAAGATAGTAAAAATTGCTCAGATATACAGATTAACACAGAAAATAAATATGTAGGAAATATAGTTACTATGTTACATGTTTACAGGTGCATTCTGTATTGAGGTATGTTAATAGAGATCTCTTAAGTGACTTTAGACTGGGGGAAGATTTGATGGCGTCTGGGAGGTTATTCCATAACTGCGGTGTTCTGTAGGAAAATGAGGATCGAGCCATTTTCTTTTTGTATTGTAAGTAAGGTGCCGGTTCTGGATCTGAGGTTATAGGATGAGGGAACTGCTGGAGGAAGCCGCCTATTCAGGTAGGGTGGTAGCTTCCCAGGAAAGCTCTAAGGCTAGGGTCAGACTAACGCATTTTTCGCGTTGTCCGTGAAAAAGTGCGTTCGAACGAATGGACGCATTTTTTCACGGAATACGCGATAGCGGTCATACGATGCGGATTTTACCATTCGTGATTTTGTACGGATCGTCAATAAAACACTTCTTGCGTCTGGACGTTATGTTGGCCGGACATTAGCAGCGTCTGACGTCTCCTAATCACGCAAACACGCCGCTATGCCGCAGCTGCGCACTCTGTACGTCCGTACTAGCGGTTCGGCGTTCTCGAAAAAATGCGTTCGTTTTCCACTTGCGTTGCACGGCCGGACTTTCGTGCGACCGTACTTCTTATATTGGCCGTCATTGCCCGTCATTTGCTGCTAGTGCGGCCGTAATTATGTGCGCTAGAACGCACGTTAAAAGTGCGCTGGTCTGACCCCAGCCTTAAACACCAGGTGTGAAAAGTTAAGGGTGTGTCTGGATTACAGTGACGGTCAGTTTAGCTCTTTTAACATGTCACAGTGGTGGGTCATGTAGTTACATTGTAGCACAAAGCGACAGAATGAGTTATACAATCTAGTAAGTTTATGAAAGTGTGTTTGCGGGGAAGCTGCATACACTAACAGGGTTATTCAAAAAGAGACGATCTGGCCCCGAAATGTAACCGGACCCTGAAATTTCAACATACGTTACATCTCCTGGCTGTTCGGCTATTCAGAGAGCAGGCAATTCGCCAAATGTTGGCGAATTGCCTGCACGTAGGGTGCCTATTCGAGAGCAGTGAAATCTCCCATAGAGAAGCAATGCTTTGTCTATGCAGAGAACACAAAACAGCATGGAAAAGTTGCCAAAATGCCCTGCTATTCGGTGGTCTCATTCGGCAGGTTTATTCAGGAGAATCCCATAGGCTTCAATGTTAAAAATATTCCCGTTTTAATTCAATATCTAATAAACGGTTTATTATTTTATTCTGCAGTAAAAAGTCTCTTTATTCATGAATTTTTTAGAATCTTTTAGGCATTTCAAACTTTCAAGCATACTGTTTTTGTTTATTTTTCACCTCGTTCGTCTGTGTGTCAGCTTTTGCCGGCGACTGCTTTGCTCTGTGGTTCTCCTGCATGTTCGACGTAGTTAATCCAGCTGTTTCTGCAGGTTTCGGTGAGTGTTCGGTGGGTTTGCGGTCAGTGTTCAGCAGGTTTTGCTGTGAGTGTTCGGCAGGTTTGTGGCGAGTTTTCCTTGCACTACGGGGCCCATGCGGTGCTTGCTGAATACACTGCAGGGTCGGCAAACTAGGATCGCCGAATCGCCCCGAACTGCTTGAATATGTCTTAATTTAAGCCCTTCCCGCCGTGGGATGTTCTATGACGCCCTCGCGGCGGGTGGGCCTGAAAGCCATGGGACAGCATAGCACGCCCCGCTGGCTTTCAATAGTTAAGTGAGCATATTTCCCACTTAACATCTGCAGGCCATTCCCCTGCAGCCAAATCACATGCGTCGGCTATGTAGACATGCCGGAGACCCCGGAAAGCCATGGGGTGTGTTGTTACACTACGCCAGCTTTCAGACCCAGCCCCCCAAGCACCACCCGCTTGGCTGTAAAGGACTAAAACATATTCTTTATTTACTTATTTGTACCATGTATGTTTGTGGATGGAGCTGCGGAATTTGGGGTGCTTAAGGAGCTATAAAGCCAAAATACGACCATGTTACCTACACAGTCCGACTCTATACTTCCAGCATATGCTGTAATGTACTCCACATAAGAGGAGGTATGATCCCTAAAACTTCCCTTCTCATTAACACCGAACAATGTGGCAATGTCTCACGCCTCTGTTGTGAAGAAGGGATTCTTACTGAATAGGATTAGAAATAGTAATTTTAATTGCTAGGATACCTGTTTTACCAGGCTGGATTTATTAACATTTACTTTGAAAACCAAACCACTAGTCATTAGGATGACCCCTTGACCAACTAATCATACCATGCCTTGTCAAACAGCCTCCAGGATTACCTCCTGACATTGGACTGAATGTATCAATTATGGGAGTAGTTTAATTCTTCATCCACAAAAGGCTGCAAGCGTGCAAGCTGTGCGTGGGATTGTGTGTGTCAAATCTAGTGGTTACACCCGGTTACGACAGAAAGGACACCATAAAACAATTTGTTTCCTGTGTCCTTTGATATTGTCAAGTCTGGTAATTATTTTAACCCTCTTGCATCCCATAAACATGTCTAGCCTGCCAAATAGTATTAAGAATAATCATATACAACATTTACATTAGTTTTAGATTTATATTGGTGTTTTTGACATTCTGAGGATACGAAAAGTAGTAATTCCTTATGTGGAATTCTGAAAAACTGAATTTTCAGAGCCTTACGGACAAGGCTGCCATCAAAAATCTTGGGGCCACTTATTGAACCAATGGTTGGGCCCCACCTTCCCTCAGTTTCAGTAAACTAATTAAAAATAATCATTTTGCCTCCTCGTCTGCTTACTTTCCACATGCAATGGCTAAAACTCCAGTGGTCTACAAAAAGGGTAAAAAGTAGTCCCTGGTGTCCTAGCACTTGCTATGCGCCTCTACATGGAGCAGGCCATATTAACTGCTCCCTCAAAAATGAGTCAGAGTGTTCTGACCAATCCCAGAAGCCACAGCCCACCGGGAAGTTTCCTGGCATAGCGTTGGGCATGTTCTGGGTGACATGGATGGGCCCTTACATCTGTGTCACATTAGAGATGTGCACCGCTAAAAATTTCATTTCGTTTTTCTTTCCATGTGTTTTTTTCTAGTTTCGGGTCGTTTCGGACCGTTTTCGATTCGAAATTTTCAGATCGATTTGAATTGATAGATTTTTTTTTTTAAATGCTCAAAAGATCCTAAAAAAATATCTAAAAATAAAAGAGATTCTTTACTGCAGAATATTATAAGCAACGGTTTATTAGATGTTTAAATAAAACGGGAATATTTTTAACATTGAAGCCTATGGGGTAAAACGTTTTCCCCACCATTTTTAACATTGAAGCCTATGGGGTAAAACAATTCCCACACTTTTAACATTGAAGCCTGTGGGGTAAAACATTTTCCACACCATTTTTAACATTGAAGCCTATGGGATGCAACATTTCCCACACCTTTATCAACATTTAAGCCTATGTGGTAAAACATTTCCCACACCTTTTTTAACATTTGAAATGAACTATCAAATGGATATCCATTTGATAGTCGATATCCAAATTGATGCACATTTCTTTATTTTTTTTTAAAAAAACATATTTTTTTTACTTTATTTTCATTGTTTCCTGTCCCCCAGGGCAGTACCCGGACCCCCATACACATTTTATGGCCAATATCTTGCATATATGCCCTCTTGGTGGGCACTTTAAAATTCGAACTTTTGAGCCCCATAGACTTGCATTGAGTTAGAATCGTGTTCTCGTTCGAATTCAAACTTTTTCAAAAGTTCGAATGTGTGCCGAACACGGGGGTGTTCCGCCCATCACTACTGTAGAGGTGCTGCCCGGCCGTGTGAGGATTCATATGCTACATTAATTATACTATAGAAGTGCTGCCTGGCAGTGTGCGGAATCATACACTGCATTATTATACTGTAGAGGTGCTGCCCGGCAGTGTGCGGAATCATATGCTGCATTATTATACTGTAGAGGTGCTGCCCGGCAGTGTGCGGAATCATATGCTGTATTAGTTATATTGTAGAGGTGCTGCCTGGCAGTGTGACGATTCATATGCTGCAACTATCGAACTTGAAATGGATCTATCAAAATGGACTATCAAGTGGATCAACTATTGAATTTGAAATTATCAAATGGATATCAAGTAACTATCGAATTTGATCGAAACTATACGAAATTACGGAATCAGCAATGGAACTGAAAAATACGACGTCCGAAATGACCAAAATGGAACTGAAATCATAAATGGAACGAAAATGACTTGCGATTTTACAAATTTCACGTTGATACGAAATAATTTTTTTTCGGATGCTGTGTATTTCGGTGCCGATTCGATTCGGAACATTGGACGAATCCAAAGCACCGAATCGAAACGCACAACCCTATTAAATATTAAGCTGTGTCACAGATTTAGTATTTGAGTCAAATTAAACAGTGAAATTAAATTAATTTGTTTCATAAAGTCCTTTGCTGACTATTACTTGTATTGTAAATTAAAATCAATTTGATAGTTGATATCAATTCGAAATTTGATTTCAAATTCGATAGTGTGGGAAATGTTGCATCCCATAGGCTTCAATGTTAAAAATATTCCAGTTTTAATTCAATGTCTAATAAACTGTTGCTTATAATAATCTGCAGTAAAAAGTCTCTTTATTTTTAGATTTTTTTAGGATCTTTTAAGCATTAAAAAAAAAAAAAAAAGAATTGACCCGAAATTTCAAATCGATCCGAAAATTTCGTGTGGTTGAAATTTCGGATTCGGAATGCCCTCGGAAGCACGAAAATGGTAAATTTTGTAGGAAAAATGAGTCTTTGTGAAACGAATTGCACATCCCTATGTCACATAGACAAGCTGCATGGGGTTTGGCAAGGACTGGGTCTCCCCTGAACATATCATGGGGCTGTCACCACCCCCCCCCCCGATGGCCACCCTGCTTATGAATTTTAGTAATTTCAGATTAGGGGCACTACAGATGGGTCCTGTTGCTCAGTCCGTGGCACATGTTTGGAGCCTCTAGGAAGTCCCAGCGTATGACATGTTGCTCACAGTCACGCTGACTGTGCACCAAGTTCGTGGGGAGAGTATGCACAGTGCTCCCAGCGTGTATACATGCTGGTGGCTGCAGCAGGAAGGGGATTGCAGCTCTCCTTCCGCTCAGACATTGGATTCTCCTGGATTCTGAAATCCTGAAAAATCCAAAATCTGGAATGCTCGTGTCCAAGCATTTGAGACTAGGGATGGGCTGCCGGTTCGAAGTTCGATTCAAACATCGGCTGTTCGAAAGTTTGCGAACTTCGAACTTTTCAGGACATTCGTGGAAAGTTCGAGGAAAAAAAACATTTAAAAAAATGCTTAAAAGATCCTAAAAAAAATCTAAAAATAAAGAGACTCTTTACTGCAGAATATAATAATAAATGGTTTATTAGATTGTAGCGCTCACTACCGGAGGAGCCGCTGAATTTAACCTCGGGTTAGTCTCACCGCACTAGGGGATAAATATACACCAGCACTGTCGTAGATTTTATAGATTATATACTTTACTGATCCCAATAAAGTGGCATATATAATAGGAACACGGTATATGAGCGACAGGATTTTCGTAATGCGGTAAAAACACGCGGCGGCAAAAGGAAAGTTTAACCCTTTCATTTCTGGAGTGTAAGTCCCGTAAAAGTAGTGTCCCAAAAAGGTGTGTGTGTGTTATCTCAGGTACCCGGGTACGATATTCAACTGGCCAGTGAATGGATTTAGCAAATCTTCGACTAGTCACGTTGGGGCCCTGTAGATTTAAACAATACTGCAGCGTGCTCTGTTAAACTTTGACTGTGGCCTGGAAGGCCTCTTACCCATCCGCTAGACAATCTGTTCCGCTGTCCGATCAAGGATCTCTCTCCGCTTGGTTATACTGGAACTCTGTGCCACCGGATCCGCTTCTTCTGCTTGTCCGATTTCGGTAACGAGAACTACGGCCTACCGCCTGCACTCCCAGTGGATCATCGCGGTCTCCTTACTCGGGGTCCAAACTCGAACGTTGTGTCTGTGCAAAACCTCTCAGCGATGTGTGGATAGATCTCCACCAGCACTGTCTCTGATTCTCAGCACCCGCAAGGCAGCTCCTGCTCTCCGGCCTGGTCTTAATCTCTGGCAGTCTCACGTGCGTCTTACACCTTTCGTCGCTCGGCTCACACTGGCGCTCCTCCGCACGAGGCTGTGGATGTCCTTCGCTCTCTGTCCCACTCACTTCCTGTATCCACCACAAAGCATGATGGAAAACGTAGTCCCGTTGTGTCCAGTGTACTTTACATTGCGCTTGTCTCCCTCTGGTGGCCAATATAAGTAAATGCAGCAGAACACAGTCTTTTTAAAGCAGCGCTACAAGATATTGAATTAAAACAGGAATATTTTTAATATTGAAGCCTATGGAATTCATTAACATTTCCCACTCATTGTTGGTCAAACATTTCCCACTCATTGTTGGTCAAACATTTCCCACTCCTTCAGAAAAAAGGTGTCATCTGCGCTCGTTTCTATGTATTTCCATGTACAACAAAACACTATGAGGTTTTAGTTTGTTTCATTGCAACGTTGGCCATTGCAACGTAAGCTCACTCGCCCCTTTCATGTTTTTGTTTTCAACCCCAAACGGGAAGTGCTTGGTGCGTGTATAAATAAACGTTGCAATGGCCATTGAAACAAACTAAAACCTCATAGTGTTTTGTTGTACATGGAAATACATAGAAACGAGCGCAGATGACAGCCGCTCGTGTGAGTATGGGCGCGACGCCATTTTTTCCTGTATGTATGTATATTATTTCCCACTCATTGAAAACGAGAGAAATCTCAATGTATCCTTCCTGGTAAAATCCTCTCATTGTTGGTCAAACATTTCCCATGGCTTTAAATCACATTTAAACATGAGCAAAAGCGGTAAAAATTAGCTCTGCGCACAGCGGTGAAATGACTCAGCAGTGAAAGAGTTAAAAACATTTTTTTTCCAATTTTCATTGTTTCCTGTCCCCCAAGGCAGTACCCGGACCCCCGTTCACCTTTTACGGACAATATCTTGCATATATGCCCTCTTAGAGGGGACCTTAATTTTCGAACATTCAAGCCCCATTGACTTGCATTGTGTTCGAATTGTGTTTGAGTTTGCGGTCAAACTTTTTCGTGTGTTCGAGTTCGAAAGCGAACCGAACACAGGGGTGTTCGGCCCATCACTATTTAAGATAACGATTCTTCAATCTGTATGTATTTAAGTGAGCACTTTCCATCTTTTATGAAAAACAATGAGGTGTTCGTCCACATGGTGTCAGCATTGCTATTCTGTAAATGTCAGTTTTCTCAGGAACGTTTGCTTATCTTAAATGTAGAAATCTGAACGGATTCTGTAATTGCAGATAACACAGGGCGCATGGATCACTCTTAAACTCTGACGTCGCAGACTGGTATAACTATGTTACTGGAGGTTGCGTATACTGGCGCTTCTGAGGGAAATTTTGCAACGTTACAATACATACAGGACCCGCATCCAAACTAGCTGGTAGAGGTTCCTGTAGCTAGTGAAGCTTAGATTGTGCATCATGGGTCGCAGCTGCTTACTGTAACCTTGACAGCTCCTATACTTATACAGGGTTATTTGAAGAGATCCGAATTGCTGGCGAAAAAGGTAACCGAACAGTGAAATTCAGCGTTCGGTTACCTTTCCTGTCCCATTCGACTATTCAGAGAGCAGGCAGTTCGCCAAATCTTGGCGAATTGCCTGCACATACGGTGCCTGTTCTTTGCCTGTTCGAGGGCAGTGAAATCCCCATAGAGAAGCAATGCTTCGTCTATTCAGAGAACACAAAACCCAGCAGTGAAAAGTTGCCGAATTGCCCTGCTGTTTGGTGGTTTCATTCAACGGGTTTATTCAGGCGAATCCCATAGGCTTCAATGTTAAAAATATTCCCGTTTTAATTCAATATCTAATAAACCGTTTATTATTTTATTCTGCAGTAAAAAGTCTCTTCATTTTTTGATTTTTTAGGATCTTTTAGGCATTTTCCGTGATTGTTTTGCAAAAAATTGTTTTCCGTTTTTTTTTATATAGTTTTTTCTTTTTTCTGTAACAGGTCCTTTTTATTATCATTCATTGGATCTTATATGTAAATTTCAGACGTTTTTGTTCTGTCGTTTTTTTGCAAACAGCGTTTCACTTTTCAAACATTCAAGCGAACTTTTTTCACTACGGGGTTAAAAAAAGATATTCCATTTATTACATTGAATCCTATGGGGTTCAGGCCCGTGTCAGACGAGCGCAGTGATCACGTCCATCTTGCCGCACATTTGTACGTCCATTATAGCATATAATTATGACCAATGGAGCCCCCCACACAAAGTACGTCCGCACGGAACTGCAGACGCATAACGGACGCGGCAAACGGATGGAGGTTAGGCAAGAATGTAAATCTGCTAGAATGGACGCACAGAGTGCGCTGCGTCCGCAACGTCCGCATAGCTTTGTGTGTGAGTGATGGAACGAAGTCAGACGGACTGCATATTTGACATCCAGCATTTTCAGCAGACAAAATGTTTTTCATATTAATTTATTTTCCCTTCTACATCAGTCAAAAAAAACATCAGTCACAAAAACGGACCGTGTGGCCACTACCATGTTGTCAGTCAAAAAGTATGTCCGTTGTGCACAGACACACAGTCCGCACAGAATGCGTTCGTCTGACCCTAGCCTCACCTGTCTAAACCTGTCGTAATAAAACACTGAAAATCATGACATTTTGCTGCAATTTGGCATTGTGTATAAGGAAGACACTATAGTCTGCAATGGAACAATTTCAGTGACGGTGAATTACACCGTATTTCACTGTCAATTCATCAGCATTTTGTGAACTGACAGCTTTGCGAATAGACGAATTGCCCCAAAATTGGACCAAATGGTGAAGTTCAGCGTTCGGTGCAATCTTGCGGCCAGTGCGGAGGTTAGTAAATAACCCCTAATGAGATCTTGCTGGACATGGAGAGCCCTCCTTGGTTACGATCACTTTCCGATAATGGTAACTGATTGCTTGATGCCTCCTCAATCACTGCTTTTGCATTGAGAGGCATCTGATTGGGTGTGTTCATGTTAGACCCTTTCAAGGCCCATGCCCAATGCCATGGGATAATCCGAGGGAGAACTGAGATAGGACTGATGCAGCCGTACCCTGATCCCTGGCAGCCTCCTTCCTGTCACATCAGCACATTCCAGAGTCAGACCAGGTCTTGGTCTAGCCTAGTACTCCCTGGATCTCTGTACTCCCGGCCCTGATTTTCCCTGCATACTTGCACTCTCTGGTATGAACAATAAAGCATTGTCTGCTTTCAATAAAAGGCTACGCCTCCCATCAGCCAGTGCTTCAGCATTGTAGCACTTTAGCTAACACATTCAAGTCCTGTGTGTTGCTGCTCCTGAAAATTGTGTTTCCCCCTGCATCTCTCAGCCTGCCTTTCAAACTTCATCGTCCCTTCCAAGACCCTTCTGTTTCCAAGTATCCTCGTGTCTACATGTCCCTTCAGAGTCCTACTATAGCCAAGTACCCATTTACTAAGTTTCCCTCTATCCTCAGTGTTCCTGGTGGTGTTCGGCCAGTCCTCTTCATGTCCTGCCCCTCGTCCTCAGCTTGTTTATTTGTCTAATCCTGCATTCCACCTCCACCCTTACCTCCAGTTGTGTGTGTCACTGCATACTGGGTTCATAACTAACAGACCAGTAGACTGGTTCCTTGTGCCCTGACAGTCCCGAAGAATAGGGATGAGCTGTTCGGTTTGATCTGTTCGGAGTTCGCATCGAACATCAGCCGTTTGACAGTTTGCGAACTTCAAACTTTTTGGGACGTTCGCCAAAAGTTCGAAAAAAATAATAATTTGAAGAGTATAAAAAATGCTTAAAAAAATATTAAATATTATAAGCAACGGTTTATTAGATATTGAATTAAAACGGGAATATTTTTAACATTGAAGCCTATGAGATAAAACATTCTTGTTACTAAAACATCAGGCAGACACGGCCCTCTAATCAGGCACTGTAGAGGGCAGCCTGCAGGGGCCTCCCAAGGATCTCCTTGAGGAGCATGCGGCCGCCGGATGACAGAGCTGTGACTGTGTGGGCTAGCCGCCCAGGCGTATGTGGCAGAGACAGGCAGTGCAGGTAGGGAGCCACTGCACCTGCGGTCATGGCAGACCCCCCCCCCACAACTAGGATCCAGGGAGCCCCCACTGACCACCAGGCTAAGGTAAGGCGACACATTTCTAAAAAAAATAAAATCCGAGGACATTTTTAAATGTCCCCGGGAACATAAAATAAAACCTTTTCTTTCTTTCTCTACCTGGCTGGATGTATTTAATTATATATATTAGATATATTCAGCCAGGTAGAGGGGGGTGGCATGTGGGCTGCGTGGGGTCTCAGGCAGTGGTTTGTTTTTTCTGTGTGTATATTTTTAGCAAATTTATAGGGGAAGGTAAGGGCAGGTATGATATACTGTACATATATATATAAGATATATATCTATATTCTTATAAATATATATCTAGACTTGTATTACACACACATTTTGGCAACTAATTGCCCCCCCCCCAATTTGGCTGATCCCTCCAGAAGAAATGTTGAACCAGATAGAGCACAGAATAATATATATATTCTCTGCTCTGTCGGGTTCAACATTTCTTCTGGAGGGATCAGCCAAATGGGGGGGCACATTTGGTTGAGATTGTCCACATGCCACCCCCCCCATGTGCGTATGTGTATATATGGTCTGAGGTCTGTGGGTGGGTGTATATACATATATATATATATTGTGTAATACGTAACTGGCGGCGCGATGGCAGTCGCTTATGGATCATATGATGTTCTCACAAAAGAAGAGCCCCAACGCTGGCTCTGAGCGGGTCAACGCATTCGGTCATTGGTTTCTGTATCGAAGGAAGCGACCCACAACCTTCAATGGTGTTGATCTTCTTATAGTGCCAATGCGTATTGAAACATGCAATGAAAGGAAAAACTTTCCTGTGTAGGGCTGTTGGAAATGCAATATAGATATATGCAGAAAGATTGCACTCACATGTGTTGGAGCTTATAGCCAAGCTCTGGGGTCAAACACCTGTGGACTTATTTGCGGTAAAGCCCATAGAAAACCTCTTGTGTTCAGCAACTCACCGGGAAATGGTGCAGATATAAAAATTTATTAAAACATAAAAACAGAATAAAATTAATTAACCTGGCTCAGCCAGTGTAGCCAAAACGCGTTTCGCTGCGTCACGCAGCTTCCTCAGTCGGTTTACAGTTAGTATAGCAAGTCACAATTTATACCTTTAAAGTCCTTAATCATAAATTGTCCCCAGATGTTGCTTGTTGAACCGGCGTGCGGTTCACGCCTCGAGATTACTTATGGATTGAGTGTTCTCCCGATATCCGCCATTTTGTGCCTGCGCATTACGAGCGCTCGCGTTCCAGGATCGATATCCGCCATTTTGCGCATGCGCATTGCCTGTTTTTCTTCTTCGATCGTTCGTATATGCCAGGATGCCTGTCTTTATCTCAAATGGCCGATAAGCTGAATTGACAGACCGCAGTGGTGGTGGAGCTGGGTGTTAACATTCCCAAAAGCTCTTTCTCATGCACCTTGCAAATAAACAGATAATATTGTGTATAAATTCCCATAAACAACTCCATTATCGTGCCTAGGATTATAATTGGTATTGTGAGACCTCTTATGTTCCGCATTCTTGGACCTCATAACATAAGTAAATAAAATAAAATAAAATAAAATATGCGAATGACCTTAGCGGTCATATGATTATTAAATGAAAATGAATTCATATGTATCTATATTATTATACTCATATTTTATGATGGTATGTGTCTGGTAAATAGCCATACAGTATAAACTGGATCGCTTAATGAAGTGAACTGTGTGGTATGCATATAATTTAACATATGTAACCTAATTATCATTAACTCATGTGGAGTGTAAATATAGTAAATATCAGTTTTTATTATCTAATATCCCTATCATAAGTGAAATTATACCTAATTTGTATAAATATTAGAGGATGAATTGTACAGGTGATATGACTAATTTATGGATCATTCCAATACAAAAGTAGTAGTGAAATTGTTATGTGATGAAATAGTTGATATCATTGGTATGGACAATCTAGTAGGCCATTGTGATTATTATTGATCGTTAAGTGCTATGACTCTTAATGGTGTAATGTGGTTAACTACATAAACTACATATTATGTAGTCTAAGATGCTATATGTAATATAAGGTGAATATGTGATAAATTTTAGTGAACTGAGTGATGTATATGATGTTGGTTATTGCACATATATATTGTATTATAGATCTGGTAGGTCCCAAATGCGGAATTAAAGGAGCCTTTGTTCTCCCTAAAGGAAATGAATCACTTCAAAATCATCGTTTAGTCCCTTAGGTACCATGGTGCCATGTTCGAAAATGTGTCTCTTTTCTGCCTTCCCCAATTTGTTAGGTAAATTTTCTTCTATCTCCACTTTTTTTATCTGTTCTAATGCCCAGAAATTAACACCTGCAGGTGAGCTGTTATGATGTATTTTGAAATGCAGGGAAACGGAATGCTTATCATAACCATTCCTAATATTCCTGGCATGTTCTGATATTCTAACATTTAGGGCTCTTTTAGTGCGTCCTATATAGCCTAGACCGCAAGGGCACTCCAACATGTAGATCACATTTTTTGAACAACAATTAAGAATCCCTTTTATTTTGACCAGTTTTTTCTGTTTACGATTGTAGTATGAACTGAAGAAATTTTTCTTATTGGAGGTAGATCTACAAGCCAAACACATCCCACATTGATAGAAACCCTCTGAGTCCAAAGTGGTTAATAGTGGTACCTCCCTTCTTCCTAGGTTTGCTACGAACCAGATTAGATTTTATGTTCTCAGCCCCCCTAAAAACTATTTTGGGGATGGTCCTATGACATCAGCAAGATCCGCATCGTTCTTTAATACTGGCCAATGTTTTTTAAAGATCTTTTTTATCTTGTCTGCTTTATGATTGTAATCGCAGATAAAAAGTGGCTCTTTAACTTCCTTGTTTTTAAGTTTGTACTCAAGATGTTTGTCCCTATCTGTTTGTGAAAGTTCTAAGATTATACTATCCAGCTCCATATCATCATACCCTTTGTCCAAAAAAATCTTGCTTAAGCGTTAGGGCCTGTTCCTTATAAGTGTCTCCATCTGAGCAATTTCTCCTCAGTCTTGTAAACTGCCCTTTAGGGACCCCCCTAAGCCAGGGGGGATGGTAACAACTGGTGCAGTCAATAAAGGTATTGTTATCGACTTCTTTGAAAAAGGTCTTAGATTTTATGCAATCATCATCAATATATATGTTTAAGTCTAGGAAATTGACTTCCTTGGGACTCCAACAGTTGTCTAGTTTGATGCCCCATTCTGGACTATCTAGACTTCGAAGAAAGGATCGTAGCTGGTCCTCTCCTCCCCTCCAAACAAAAAACACGTCATCTATATAACGTCTGTAGGCATGGATCCTTCCCTGCGCCCAGCTATGCGACCCATACACGAACCCGGTTTCCCAGGCTGCCATGTACAGGTTGGCATAGCTGGGCGCAAATTTGGTGCCCATTGCCATACCTCTGCATTGTACATAAAAATCTTCTTCGAACTTAAAATAATTATTCTCAAGTATAAATCTTACACTTTCGAGAATGAACTGCATATGGTCTAAACCGATCTTATTGGTTTTCAAGATCTCTTCCTCCAACTTTGTTAAACCAAGTTCGTGTGGTATGCTGCTATATAGTGCGTTAACATCGCATGTTACTAGGAGATCCCCTTTTTCCCAAATTACTTCCTTTAATGTCTGTAGCATACTGATGGTGTCTTTTAAATAAGATGGAATATCTCGGACTAACGGCTGGAGGAGTACGTCAACGTACTCAGACAGACGACTACTGATTGAGTCTATTCCCGCCACTATGGGTCTGCCTGGAGGTTTAAGTGAATTTTTATGAACCTTTGGAAGGATATAGAAATACGGTATTTTGGTAAATTCTATAGATAAATAATCAAATTCTGATTTATTTAAAATATTTTTATCAAGACCTTCTTGCAGAAAGGGTATTAATTTAAGTCTTATAGCGCTGACTGGATCCTTTTTCAATTTAGTGTAAGTGGAGTTATCATTCAAAATGCGGAGTGCTTCCTCCTTATATAATTCCTTTGCCCAAATTACTATCCCGCCGCCCTTGTCGGCGGGTTTTATAATAATATTGGGATCTTTCTGGAGGTTCTTTAGGGCCGTGCGCTCTTCTTTAGTAAGGTTATGTATGTCTATTTTGGTAGAGATCTTTTCTATGTCTTTCATGACTAAACTCTCGAACATCTTGATCTCGTCCGAGACCATATGCCTAGGATAGAATGTCGATCTATTCTTTAGAGTGGTATGTGTATGGGGAATAGCGCTTTGTACAGCCTCTCTCTCCACTGGTTGTTTCAAAAAGTATTTTTTTAAACTCAATTTACGTTTGAATCTTTGCAAGTCAATAAAGACCCCAAATTTGTCCAGCTGCTTAGAGGGGGCAAACTTGAGGCCCTTATTCAAAACGCTTACTTCTGATTTAGTGAGGATTTTGTCGCTCAAATTAAAGATTCCTTTTATGGGGATCGCTTTCTTTCTCTCTTTTCTTTTGCGTACGTACTTTCCGGCTCTCGACCCTCTTCTGATCTTTCCCAGGGTCTTTTTTGTCCTCCCCCCCCTTTCTAATTGTGTGTCGAGGTCTCTGTACAATCCCTGTCTGCTGTTCTTGTTCAGGGGGTCCTTCCAAAAAAACTCCTCTTTTTGATCCCCTAGCGGTTCAAATCTATTTCTCAATTGGACCGTATTTTCTATTTGTACTCTCTCTCTTTTACTGGAGGGTATGCTGGGAGTGGAATTATGGGTCTTACTACCTACATGGTTCCACTCCTTAACCTGTCGGTCTTTGTTGTGCCCATAGTTATACGGTCTATCCCACTGTCGTCTGTCGTATTGGCCCTGGTATCCATAATCTCTATATTGTTGTTTCTCAGAAGATGGATAGTAGGTACCCCTCTGATGTTGGGGTCTATAGTAGCCAGTATTATCTATATAGGTGTTCCTATAGTTACGTTCGCTACCCCAATTCTTACGGGGGTAATTTTGCCTTTCATTGTATCGTCCATACCTGGTCTCTCCATACCCATTCCTATTTATGGGTTCCATCTTATTATCTGGTTGCCAGTCATCTATTCTGGTCTCTTCATATTTTTTATGCACGTTGCCCTTCCTATAATCTTCTACATCACGCTCATATTTACGTTTTTTAATGATTAAGACCTCTTTCTCAATCTTTTCCAATTTCTCCCCTAAGTTCTTATATATTTCTGTAATGTCCTTACTGGAATATTCCTGTTCAATCTGTTCGGACAGGTTTTCCACCAAGTTATTAATATTGGGAAGTTTATCTTTTCTCTTTTGGATGACATAATCCATCATAGTGATGGCGAAACCCTCTAGCAGCATATTCCATCCCGAAATAAATTCAGGATCGTCCTTGTCGGAAGAGGGTGTCTTTTGGAACCTTAGGCCTCTAGGTGTAATTTTGTCTTTTTTGTACTTTTCTAGGGTGGCTATTTATAATTTTATTTTTATTTCCTTAATCAAATTTTTTTCCAAGTCTAGTAGCGGTCTCTTGTTGTCCTTGTTCTCAAACTCTTTGAGTTGAGAAGACACAAAAGTACCGCCTAACATAGATTCAACATTGCTTCCAATTCTGTTCCTATACTCTGAGAGAGACATGCTAGGGCTGCCAAATACCAGTGGGGGAATTTTCTATCCCAACAGTGTACAATACAAACAAAATGGTAGGCGCCCCTGCCTGTACCACCACCAAATATCCAAAGCCAGCCAGCAATCAGTGGTTTCCCCCAAACCAGTGAACAAAGATTGTGTAATATTTATACACAATATTATCTGTTTATTTGCAAGGTGCATGAGAAAGAGCTTTTGGGAATGTTAACACCCAGCTCCACCACCACTGCGGTCTGTCAATTCAGCTTATCGGCCATTTGAGATAAAGACAGGCATCCTGGCATATACGAACGATTGAAGAAGAAAAACGGGCAATGCGCATGCGCAAAATGGCAGATATCCATCCTGGAACGCGAGCGCTCGTAATGCGCAGGCACAAAACGGCGGATATTGGGAGAACACTCAATCCATAAGTAATCTCGAGGCGTGAACCGCACGCCGGTTCAACAAGCAACATCTGGGGACAATTTATGATTAAGGACTTTAAAGGTATAAATTGTGACTTGCTATACTAACTGTAAACTGACTGAGGAAGCTGCGTGACGCAGCGAAACGCGTTTTGGCTACACTGGCTGAGCCAGGTTAATTTATTTTATTCTGTTTTTATGTTTTAATAAATTTTTATATCTGCACCATTTCCCGGTGAGTTGCTGAACACAAGAGGTTTTCTATGGGCTTTACCGCAAATAAGTCCACAGGTGTTTGACCCCAGAGCTTGGCTATAAGCTCCAACACATGTGAGTGCAATCTTTCTGCATATATCTATATTGTATTTCCAACAGCCCTATACAGGAAAGTTTTTCCTTTCATTGCATGTTTCAATACGCATTGGCACTATAAGAAGATCAACACCATTGAAGGTTGTGGGTCGCTTCCTTCGATACAGAAACCAATGACCGAATGCGTTGACCCGCTCAGAGCCAGCGTTGGGGCTCTTCTTTTGTGAGTGGGAGCAGTATCACAATCTTATCACTCATAATTGTTACTGTTCTACACTATTGTACCCTTTATTGTCTTTTCATGTTATATATGGACGGCATTTCTAAAAAGAACCATCACATGATCCATACGCAAAAGAAAACATCATATGATCCATAAGCGACTGCCATCGCGCCGCCAGTTACGTATTACACAATCTTTGTTCACTGGTTTGGGGGAAACCACTGATTGCTGGCTGGCTTTGGATATTTGGTGGTGGTACAGGCAGGGGCGCCTACCATTTTGTTTGTATTATATATATATATATATATAGACATCCGAGGGAATCTGCACACGGAGGCTGGTACAATGAGCAAGAAGAGTTTAATCACAGAAGATCAACGTTTCAGTCCAAGGAGGACTTTCATCAGGATAAAGACAAAAGGGCAAGAAGCATCATTAAATACATGCACGGTAATGACAGATACAACACAGGTGTAAGGTGGGCAGGGCAACAAGCAAGGGGCCCGCCCACCGTAGGTGGGTAAATGCAGGTAAAATCATCACACTAGGTAAACAAGAGAAAGCATAAAAATACACCGAAAAAAGTGAAAAAAATACCAAAACAGAGCACTGGCCGAGGGATCAGAGAAATATGTCCACACACCATATGCTCAAGTGTGAAAATTAAAAAGGCAGGAGAACCATGGAAAGGGCAGCAAGCTAACGGGGGTTGAAATGGCAGTAGAGGCTATTATGTTCATTCAGGCCTCTAGGGGACACGGTGGAAAGAGTAAAAATCCAGAAGGATTCACGCTTCAATAGCTCAGACGCTCTGTCCACCGTCTGATTCACCTACGAAACCGTAACGTTTTACTTTTTGTCCTTGTTTCCTGTCCCCCAGGGCACTACCCAGACCCCCATACACCTTTTATGGCAAATACCTTGCATATATGCCCTCTTGGAGGGCACTCTAAAAATCGGACTTTGAGTCCCATTGACTTGCATTGAGTTCGATTCGAGTTCGAACTCGAACTTTGGAAATTGTTCGAGTTCGAATGCGAACCGAACACGGGGGTGTTCGGCTCATCACTACCGAAGAAGACCATGCGTGGAGATTGCTGAGTGTAAAGAAATTCTATCAGGGTTATTCAGACAGCTGAACTGGCACCGAAATTGCAGCGAACAAGATTTTTTTCGGCAATTTTTTTTTATCTGTAACAAACCTTTTTATTATTATTCATATAACCTTATATGTTAATTCGAAGACATTTTCGTACAGTAGTTTTTTTGCAAACCGCGTTTGAATTTTTTTAAATTTCAATTGTTTTTTTTTTGTTTACCACATTAGTCGGTTTGTCGGCTTTTTCCAGCATCTGGTCGGCGCTTTGTTCGGTGGAGCGTGTTCGACGGGTTTGCATTTGGCGGGTTTTCTGCGACGTTTTGGATTGAATAGATATTTCGGATCGTATCGGTGGGATTTTTGGCGGCTTTTCGGGATTTTTCAGATGTGATCGGCAGCCTTTTCCTGCACATTGGGGACCCTGCGATGAATGTTAAATTCACCGAAGGTCGGGGAATTTGATTCCCCAAAGTGCGGGGAATGAGAGAGCACCGAAATGTTGCACCTGAATAACCTCTTAAACTAATAGGGGAGGGCAAGCTGTGGTGGGAGTAAGGAGGGGTTAATAATTAACCCTTCTAGTCTCCTTCTCTTTTAGTATAGAGTAGTGGTTCCCAATCCTGGTCCTCAGATACCCCTGAAAGGCAAGAACAAGTCTGCATTTCCCCAAAGTAAACCTTAAAATCTGGCCTGTTAGGGCCACTTGACGACCTGGGTTGCGGACCACTGCCCTGCAGCATGAACCAGCAGCCTTGGCTATGTTTTAGAACTATATTTCCCATGACACTCCAACAACCTGATGAGTGGCTGAGCATCATGGGAGATGTAGTTCCAAAACACCTGGTGGGCCAAGGTTGCTGACCCCATGTCTAGACAATCTTTTTAACTACTGGCAATTTTTTGCGGAGTTTGCTGTTATGGAGTCGGAAAGCACATGTTTTCGCGCGGCGGGCTGCTAAAGGAACGATTATCAAACGCTGGACGCCTCATACAGCCTTTTAAGGATAGAGCTGTAGGGGGTTAAAGGATAGTTGGGGTCAACTGAAAACGAGCAAAAAATGTTAACACTCTGGGAGGATTACAGAGCTTAAGGATTTATGGATTTTAGATCAGCAGGATAGTGAGGAAAGACAGGATACAGTGTTTACTCCAACGGCCCACTAGGGAAAGCGAATCGCAAAGGCCAAGTTGAAGAGGACACGGATAAAAAAAAGTAGAGTTACACAAGAAATTCACACATCGCATAGCAGTATTACAATGCTTTATCGAGGATGGGTTATCACAACCATGTGTCTCTTTTACCCAATATGGAGAGGCTCTTCCCGGGGTGCAAAAAGCATACTCTGCCTGTAATTAAAATTAATTAGGACAACTATGTGGACAATATTGCTTCTATAATACCTTTTGGAAAGCAAAAAATAAGCTAAGTGATGTAGTCATGGTGCAGATCCATAGCAAACACAACAACATAACACTGCACCATGAATTGGAAAAAAAGGACTAAAACAGATGGTCTGTTGAGTTTCTGTAGTGACATTTGGAAAAACCAACCACGAATCTGTATATAGGAGTGTAAATTTATAGCAAGGATCAGATGCTGACATTTGTTTTTAAAAATATCATCTGACTTCCTGCAGACACAGAATATTAAGGGTTATAATATTTAATTTTTGGGTAAAAGCTTCTTGATCCAAGGAGAAATATGACTGCCATTCTGGGGTCAAGAAGGAATTATTTCCCAGTATGTTGCATATTGGCAAGCATTTCAGACTGGGTTTTTTGCCTTCTTTTGGATCAACAGCAGTAGGTTATGTGGGAGAGGCTGAACCCGATGGACGCATGTCTTTTTTCAGCCTATATAACTATGTAACTATGTAACTACTATGTAACTATCTGTATATACAGGGTGTCCATAAAGTCCTTTGACAATTTAAAAAATTTATTACAAAGGCAAATGAAAAGACAGATAAGTGAAAATTATTACAAAATGAGACGTATACAGTATATTTAACCCTTTCACTGCTGAAGACGTGTGGGACACGTCCTCATTGATGCACTTTGCATGCTGAGGACGTGTCCCACACGTCATCAGCTGTGCGGGACCCCCGGCGGAGATACTCACCTCTCTGTCCGGGGTCCCACGGCGTTCTGACTTCAGCGTCCTCAGACGCTGAAGTCAAGCGCCTCCCGGCGTAAATGACGTCATCGCGCCATGCGCGATGACGTCATTTCCAGGCGACCCCCCGGCAATGCCGGGAGATAGCCTGGAAGGGAGGGGGGGATCCGTTCGGATCCCTCTCCCTCCCGATCGGGAAGGAGCAGCGGTAAAAGCCAGGCACCGCTTAAAAGGGGAGAGTCTCCCCTTTTAAGCGATGCCTGGCTTTAACCCCTCAAGTGCTGGGTTGCACTTCAGCGCCTTGCGGCGCCGAAGTCCAGCCTATCTCCGGTGGGGGCCGCCATCTTGGATGGCGGCTCCGCCCCCGGGACTCCCCTCGCTTTCTGACGTCATCATGCATAGCGTGATGACGTCAGATAGCCGGGGAACCCCTAGCTGCCGGGGATTTCCCAAGGAAATCCCCTGGTGGAGATAGGGGGTTCTTGTGAACCCCGATATCTCCAGAACCGTGGCAGCTAGGGGGTCATGGAGGGTGTCATTTGAAAGGCCTGAGCCTGAACATGACTAGGTAAAAAGTAAAAACAAAATAATAAAAAAAAAAAATAATAATAATAAATAAATTTAAAAAAAATAAATAAAAAAAAACATGTTTTTTTTTTGTGTGTTGTTTTTATTAATGCAGCAATATTGTTCACATTTCAATTATAATGTGAACAATGATGCTGCACTAATGATTTTTTTCTATGGGGTGCGTTTGCTAAAAATCACGTAATTCCCCCCAAAAAAAGTAACAAGTCCCCATTTCAAATTTTTTGTACAAGCGCACCCCATAGAAAACATAACCGCAAACGCTCATGTGATAAAATGTGAAAAAAAACACTTTACACACTGCAGATGATTAAAAATTCAATTTTTATTGTATTTTTTGTTATAATATACAGGCAGGTCATGACGTATACATATAAAAATGATATATTATGAATCTGCGGAGTCTGCCGGAAAGAACGATATATAATATGTCTGGGTCATTTATTAAAATGTGGCTTCAAATCGCGTTTAAACATGATGAGCGAAAGCGGTAAAAATGAGCTCAGCACACAGGCGTGAAATGCCTCAGCAGTGAAGGGGTTAAGGTTTTTTTTGCCTCATTTAATACACCTCTATATGGGCACCATGAGTTGCATGAAGCACATCAAGACGGTATGATACACACTGTGCCTTCTCTTGAGAAGTAGCCATTTTGTACGGGGTTCGTTTAACAGTAGGGATGAGCCGAACACTCCCCGAGTTCGGTTCGAGCCCGAACCCGAACTTCCCATTTGTTCGGGTCCGAACCCGAACTCGAACCCAATGCAAGTCAATGGGGCTGAAAATTCGGTTTTTAGAGTGCCCTCCAAGAGGGCATATATGCTACATATTTGCCATAAAAGGTGTATGGGGGTCCGGGTAGTGCCCTGGGGGGACAGGAAACAAGAACAAAAAGTTTTAAAAAAAAGTTTTTAAAGGGACAGTGAGTTTTCCATGAAATAAGGGTTAAAAATAAAAATTAAAAATTCCTTCAAATATCGTGCCTAGGAGGTCCCCATAACCTGCCCGTGAAGTGGCGGATTTCTAGGATGTATAGAAACACTTAAAAACAAAAAAAAAACCATTCCATATAACGGTAAATGCTTTTCCTTTAATCTATCCATAAACAACTGCTTGGGGCGGCAGTCTGTATGAAAAGAGGAGACATTTTCGTACACGCAGAAAAAGTTTACTGATTTTTTGGCTAAATTATTGTGAAATATATGCAGGCTTTGGATGAAAGTAACAATAGGTGCTTTAAAATTGGTCCTTTAGCGTCCCCAACAGTGCCGTCACACCGTAACCCCTCTGAGGATATGAATCTGATACAGGCGTCAGTGGCAGTGCACCCAAATATTGTGCTTTTGGTGCCAGGCCTGCAAGTACTATCATACAGTAACCCCTCTGTGGTATTGTGGAAGAGTGCAGGGGTGGACCATGTGGTCCTATATTGAAAAGTTTTTTATCTGCTAATGGGCGTCAGTGCACCCAGATAGTGTGCCTTTGGTGCCAGGCCAGCAAGTATCATCATACAGTAACCCCTCTGTGGTATTGTTGAAGAATGCAGGGGTGGACCATGTGGTCCTATATTGAAAAGATATGATTCTGGTCAAGGCGTCAGAGCATCCAGATATTGTGCCTTTAATGCCAGGCCAGCAAGTATCATCATACAGTAACCCCTCTGTGGTATTGTGGAAGAGTGCAGGGTTGGACCCTGCGGTTCAAAAAATTAAAATGATATAAATCTGGCACAGGCGTCAGTGCAGCCAAATATTGTGCCTTTCATGGCAGCACAGTGCCTTCACACCGTAACCCTTTGGTGGTATTGTGGAAGAGTTCAGTGCTGGAGGTTTTGTGAATGCAGAAGAGGACATCCCCGATCTATTCCATTACTTCAGCATCAGGGGATTGATAGCTGCTGATTCATTTTTATAAATGTCAGCCAGTCTACAGAGTCGGTGGACAGACGCACTCTTTTGTCTGTGACAAAACCTCCAGCGTCACTGAACGTCCTTTCGGAAAGCACGCTAGATGAAGGGCAACCTAGTAGCTGCATAGCATATTGGCTAAGTTCTGGCCAGTGATCCAATCTCAACACCCAGTAAGCATGTGGATCATCTGCGTGAAAGGTATCCAGGTCTGCCCTTGCCCCTAGGTAGTCCTGCACCATATGGTGAAGACGCTGGCAATGGGTGCCTACATTTGACGTCCCTGGACGTCGAGGACTAAAAAAAATAAAAAAGCATCAGTCAAGCGGCCCTGGCCTTCACCACTATTCCTCTGATCACCCGCAGCCTCAGAAGCACGTGTGTCAGCACTTGGTAATCTACCAGTGCCTGGAAAGGTGTTACACAAGTGTCGCTTTAGAGCGTCCTCAAGTTTTTTCATCCTGTGCTCCCTCTGTGTGGGCAGGATGAGCTCTGCAACTTTCCCCTTGTATCGTGAAACAAGAAGGGTTGCCAACCAGTAAAGATCCCTCTCCTTGATAGCACAAATCCTGGGGTCCTTTAGCAGGCTTTGCATCATTAGGGAGCCCATGCAGCGTAGGTTGGAGGTGGCATTAGCTTCCGAGTCTTCCTGGTCAATGAGGATGACCGTATCGTGCACTTCATTCTCCCAGCCACGCACTAGCGCTTCTGTTTCTGGGCACACAAAACCCTCCCTTGAGGAATCCCCACCTTCAATGTCCCCACTACTTAAATATTCCTCCTCCTCCTCATCCTCCTCCTGTCTGATCTGAGTAGGACCCGCTGGAATGCTGTCTGCGGAAAGACTGGGGCCTTAAGAGCTAGGGAAGGCCTCCTCTTCCTCCCGCTGCTCTGCCTCTAGAGCCACATCTATAATTCCCCGCAGAGTGTGCTCCAGCAGGAACACTAAAGGAATTGTGTCACTGATGCATGCACTGTCCCTGCTCACCATCCTCGTT
Organism: Leptobrachium leishanense; assembly: GCA_009667805.1. NCBI lineage: Eukaryota > Metazoa > Chordata > Amphibia > Anura > Megophryidae > Leptobrachium > Leptobrachium leishanense. The sequence goes on along the minus strand of CM019067.1, from coordinate 52,705,103 downwards.
GCCTCCTCAAATGGTGACAGTACAGTGCATGCATCCTTGATCATCAGCCACTGCGGGGGGGAAAAAAATAAGTTGACCTGAACCTGTCCTTGTGCCATACTCACGCAGGTACTCGTTGATGGCCCTCTGCTGCTTGTGCAGACGCTGCAGCATTGCTAATGTCGAGTTCCACCTGGTGGGCATGTCACAGATCAGACGGTTTGTGGGAAGGTGGAATTCTCTTTGAATTTCTGCCAGGCGAATGCTTGCTGGGAATGACCATCTGAAGTGGCTGCAGACTTTTATGGCCTGGATGAGAAGTTCTGGCAGCCCTGGGTACTTGGTTAGGAAACGCAGTACCACCAGATTTAGGACGTGTGCTAGGCATGGTAGATGCATCAATTTACCCTTGCATAGGGCGGAGAGAAGGTTGCTGCCATTATCGCAGGCGATCATTCCCAGCTCAAGCTGGCATGGTGTTAACCATCTCTGCACCTGCCCCTGCAGAGCTGACAAAATTTCTGACCCAGTGTGGCTCCTGTCCCCTAAACAAACCAGCTCAAGCACAGTATGGCATCTTTTTGCTTGAGCCATTGCGTAGACCCTGTCAGGCGTCGGTTTAACTGCCACTTCGCCAGAGACAGAGAAGGAGGAGGAGGAAGAGGTGGTGGTGGTGGAGCAGACAGACCTCATACAAGCAGCTTTTTGGAGGCGTGGTGGATGAACAAGCTCCAGCACAGAGCCCCGTCTTGCATCACTCCCAGCTGCAATCAGAGTTACCCAGTGTGCCGTGATGGAAATGTAACGACCCTGTCCATGCTTGCTGGACCACGTGTCTAAAGTCACATGCACCTTGCTGCTGACTGCCTTTCCCAATGGCTGGATAACATTGTCTTCCATGTGCTGGTATAGTGCTGGAATGGCCTTGCGTGAAAAGTAATAGTGTTTTGGAACCTGCCACTGTGGTACAGCACATTCAGCAAATTCACGGTAGGGAGCAGAGTCCACCAGCTGGAAAGGCAGCAGCTGCAATGCGAGTAATTTTGCTAAACTGGCATCTAGACGCTGTGCTTGGGGATGGTTGGGACTATACTTTTTCTTTCGCTGCAGCAGCTGCGGCAACGTAATCTGACTGCGTAAATCTTCAGCTACTGGGATGATGTCACATTGTGAGGAAGGACCTGGTACATCCATTACTGTAGCATCATCCCTGTCGGTGGAGGTTGTAGGCAATGACATGGCAGGACATACAGTGTGGGTAGAGACAGATGAGGAGGAGGAGGACCTACGCAAAGTTTTGCGCCAACGGGATGTGTGGCACTTGTTCATATGTCGCCTCAAGCACGTGGTACCCAAGTGTCCGGTATCTTTCCCACGCTTAAGCCTCATCTGACATAGATTACAAATAGCAACGCTGCACTCTACTGCACATTTCTTAAAGAACACCCAGACAACAGACTTCCTGCATGTGTTCTTTGAGACAACAGCGCTCTGCACCAGAGCAGCTCTGACATGTGATGCCTTGGACTGGCTAGTGCTATGGTTGGTCACAGAGGATGTTGTGCCTTGTGTTTGCTATGCCTCCTCCTCCCCCTCCTCCTCACTTGATTCCTCTGTTCGATCTGGCACCCAGGTGGAGTCAGTGACCTCATCATCATTGTCATCTTCACCCCCTATCTCCTCGTCACTGGAGCCAACTTGGCAGTATGCTGCAGCTGCTGGGGCAACATGAGTGCCAGTTATTTGTGTGTCATCACTGGCACCCCCTTCCTCTAGGTTGATTATACTCCCTTCCTCAACCTCAGAGATTGAATCAGAGCACTGTACATGCTGCGCATCCTCAAGCAGCATGTCACTCTCATTGTAGTCAAACAATTCAGCTGACTCCTCCGTGTGTGATAGCGAGGCTACGGCAGGAGTAGCTGTGGACATGGAGGCTGCATTAGATGCTTTGGCAGCTGAGGTGGACTGTAAAGCACTAGAAGCCTGGCTGGCAGAGGACTCGGAGGATGAGGATGGCCTGGTTAGCCAATCCACCAAGTCCTCTGTATGTTGCTGCTGCTTAAAACGGCCAGCACCAGTTAGAAAGGACAAGCGTGCCCTGCAGAGGATGCACCACGTCCACCACGACCAGAGGCACAGCCTCCCGACACAGGGGCTGCTTGCCCTCTTATCTGTGTCTGGGAGCGTCTGCCTGTCCTTTTTGTTCTTTCAGACATGGTGAGTGATATATAGATTAATATATACAGAACTCTGATTCAACTCTGGTATAAAGATTTAAAGAACTCTGGTATAACTCAGTGAGACACACTGATAGCTGGCAGCCAGTGATGAGACACAGATCACCTCAATTCACAAATGTTTGGTAGAAATTAGTGTGCCCCAAAATAATGCGTGGTACTGGATGTGTGACGAGATACAGATCACCTCAATTCACAAATGTTTTGTAGAAATTAGTGAGCCCCAAAATAATGCGTGGTACTGGTTGTGTGACAAGAGACAGATGACTTCAATTCACAAATGTTTTGTAGAAATTAGTGAGCCCCAAAATACTGCGTGGTACTGGATGTGTGACAAGACACAGATCACCTCAATTCACAAATGTTTTAAAGAAATTAGTGAGCCCCAAAATACTGCGTGGTACTGGATGTGTGACAAGACACAGATCACCTCAATTCCCAAATGTTTTTTAGAAATTTGTGACCCCCAAAATACTTGCTGGCAGTGACAAGACACAGATCACCTCAATTCCCAAATGTTTTGTAGAAATTTGTGAGCCCCAAAATACTGCGTGGTACTGGATGTGTGACAAGACACAGATCACCTCAATTCCCAAATGTTTTTTAGAAATTTGTGACCCCCAAAATACTTGCTGGCAGTGACAAGACACAGATCACCTCAATTCCCAAATGTTTTGCATAAATTTGTGAGCCCCAAAATACTGCGTGGTACTGGCTGTGTGACAAGACACAGATCACCTCAATTCACAAATGTTTTGTAGAAATTAGTGAGCCCCAAAATAATGCGTGGTACTGGATGTGTGACGAGACACAGATCACCTCAATTCACAAATGTTTTGTAGAAATTAGTGAGCCCCGAAATACAGCGTGGTACTGGCTGTGTGACAAGACACAGATCACCTCAATTCACAAATGTTTTGTAGAAATTAGTGAGCCCCAAAATAATGCGTGGTACTGGATGTGTGACGAGACACAGATCACCTCAATTCACAAATGTTTTGTAGAAATTAGTGAGCCCCGAAATACAGCGTGGTACTGGATGTGTGACGAGACACAGATCACCTCAATTCACAAATGTTTTGTAGAAATTAGTGAGCCCCAAAATACTGCGTGGTACTGGATGTGTGACGAGACACAGATCACCTCAATTCACAAATGTTTTGTAGAAATTTGTGACCCCCAAAATACTTGCTGGCAGTGACAAGAGACAGATCACCTCAATTCACAAATGTTTTAAAGAAATTAGTGAGCCCCAAAATACAGCGTGGTACTGGATGTGTGATGAGACACAGATCACCTCAATTCCCAAATGTTTTGTAGAAATTACTGAGCCCCAAAATAATGCATGGTACTGGTTGTGTGACAAGAGACAGATCACCTCAATTCACAAATGTTTTGTAGAAATTAGTGAGCCCCAAAATAATGCGTGGTACTGGTTGTGTGACAAGAGACAGATGACTTCAAGTCACAAATGTTTTGTAGAAATTAGTGAGCCCCAAAATACTGCGTGGTACTGGATGTGTGACAAGACACAGATCACCTCAATTCACAAATGTTTTAAACAAATTAGTGAGCCCCAAAATACTGCGTGGTACTGGATGTATGACGAGACACAGATCACCTCAATTCCAAATGTTTTGTAGAAATTTGTGAGCCCCAAAATACTGCGTGGTACTGGCTGTGTGACAAGACACAGATCACCTCAATTCCCAAATGTTTTGTAGAAATTTGTGAGCCCCAAAATACTGCGTGGTACTGGCTGTGTGACAAGACACAGATCACCTCAATTCACAAATGTTTTAAAGAAATTAGTGAGCCCCAAAAAGATTTGCTGGCACAGTGACAAGACCCAGAAGATCACCTCAATTCACAAATGTTTTAAAGAAAGTTGTAAACCCCAAAAAAACTTGCTGGCACAGTGACAAGACACACATCACCTAAATTCACTGATATTTGGTAGAAATGAGACCCCCTCAGACCCCCCCAGTAGCGTGGCAGACCGGCAGTAACAAGACACAACTATCTCTTTTGAAATCTCGTCTGAAATGCGTGCAGAATCGGCGCGTGGAAACGTTATATAGTCTGCTGCGGGACTTAGCTCTGTGAGCCCATGATTGGGCAAAATTTGCCAATCAGGACTCTGAGCGGTGATTGGCATAGTGTTCAACCAGTCTTGCACCAGACCTGTGGTCAGGTGCAAGGCTGTAGCCAATTACAAGCTTCAGGCCAGTGGGAAAATGCATTGTGGTCCATTGTGGTCGAACATGCGGCGAACACCCGGAAATGTTCGGTGTTCATGATCTCATCGAACAGGCCAAATTCGGGTCGAACCCCGAACCGTCCGAACCCGAACCGCTCATCCCTATTTAACAGTACCTCATTCATCAACGGGGTACTTGAAATACACACATGCAATGTGATAAAAACCTTGATAACCACTGAGCACATAGAACAAATCTGAAGAAGATAGCTCATAAATTGCCTTTTGTAATAAATTTTTTAAATTGTAAAGAGACTTCATGGACACCCTGGGCCCTATTACAATCTTCACGCATACATTTGCGCCCGCACAAAAACGCATTAACACGAGGGGCAAAACCCTTTGCGCAGAACGTCGTATTACAATGCCAGCGCAACAAACGCGCGTATACGTCTACCGCGGGTGAACCTGCGCGAGCCTACTGTACTTTGCGCGTCCTATACTTAACATTGTCAGCTCAAATGCGTTTGTGCGCTGGTACGCGAATGGTATTACAATCTATGCTCAGTTTGTAACGCACAGACTTTGCGCGCATAATTTTAGCAACTCCTAAAAGCTGGTGTTAATGGCAAATTCTATCAACCTGGCCAAACCCAAATACACCAGCCCAAAAAAAAATACGCAGCAAAGTATAGTTACACATTCTACACATACCCAAACCAATAAATCTGAGCTGTTGTGCGTGTTTTTTTTATTGATGCAGCATGTATGCTCTGATTGACTTTGACAGGCGCAAAAACTTAACGTGAGACAATTGTGGATCTTAATTCGGATTGGCTGAATCGCGGGAAAAAAACAGTCCGCACACTGATTTCTGCGCGCAACATTGCGTACGTTTTACGCGCATTATTTTTTGACGGATGAAAAAATGCAGAGGATTGTAATACCAGTATTGTTTTACGCGCGTTAACGTTTAACGCTTCGCGCAAAAATTCACACGTTGCGCATGCGTTTTTGCGCGAAGAATGTAATAGGGCCCCCTGTGTATATATATATATATATATATATATATGTTTTAAAAAGTACTTCCTTGACGAAGCTGGCAAACCTTCAGAGGCTTTAAGGAAAGATTGTGGATTTTGCTCAGACAAGTACACGTATAACATTGAATCAGTCCATGAAATATAAATCCCAAAGATTAAATCCAAGTTCAAATATTAGGAATAAAGATATCCTGTGTTCCTCTAGAGAGCGTGCAACTGTAAAATTTATCAAGTATCTTGGAAATCGTGGACATAACACACTGAAGTAACCAGTAACCAAGTAACACATAATATGTACTTTTAGCGCTTATTATTTAACGAGTCAGGTAGTTGCTGTATGGTCAAGGCGAACGATTGAAGATTATGTGAATCTGTTAGAGACAAAGTAACATATATATATATGAATATAGAGGTCTGTGTTAATTTAATTTTTATTTATATCATTTCATATGCCAATTAGCGAGGTATAAATGGGGTTTACCTATTACTGCAGTAATTACTGCACATAAACAAAAGCAAAAAGAGTGAGGAAACCCTCATTTCAGAAACTACAGCTCATTACATGGGGAAAGCTAACATGACGGAGAAACCTATATCTTGAACAATAAAATATATCTCTTTATTGCTTCCGGACACAAGACAGTGGTCAATTCACAGACTAGGGGGTAGGTGTGTATTGAAGGTTGTAGCTGCACAGGTCTAAAAAAAAATGGCATGCTTCGTACAGATGTATTTTTGCTCTTTATTTGTCTCTCTCTTTTTAGCTGACACCGTGAAAAGTACAAAAATAAAAGCAAATACCGTAGATACTCGAGTATAACGCGATCTGAATATAACGCGATGGATAGAGATTTATTATGGAAATAAGAGAATATTCAAGACTTGAATATAACACAAGGAGCAAAATTATACTGTACCGATAAACATTTAAAATCCTTCCAGGTTCTCTTAACAATCAGGCTACCACTCAGGCCAGGGTGCTCTGCTCTAGAATGATTGCAATTGTTACTAAGTATGAAGCCGCCGGCCACCCGTCTTTTTTACTAGCGATTAGATGGAAGGCGGAGACGAGCGAGGTGAATGATTGCCTTAAACAGAACGTGCCCTCTGGCTGTGATGGATCTGACCTCTCCCGAATCTGGGAGTTCTTTGTTTGCAAGTATCAGGGAGCCCGCATCCACTTCAAAGAGACTACCGGAACTTCCGGGAGACTTGGGATCCAGAGCTAGGCATTTTTTTTTTTTACACAAGTGATGCAGATGTCCCAAATATAACACGACCCCTCCAATTTTATGGTAAATTTTTGTCACCAAAATCTAGCGGTATACTCGAGTATCTACAGTAATGTTCAAAATAATGCATAAACACAATCCTTACGAGTCTCTCATGCAAAACGAACATGACTTTCCAACAGAAGTATGATAAATCCAGTTACATCATTAACAGATCACATTGTACATGTAAAGGGATATAAAAACAAAATTATACACACTATAAAACAAATACTGCAGTAAATTACCATGTGAGCCTCTCAGACCAATCCAGATAAGTTATTATGAGAAGTTATGCAACACACTGTGGCTCTCTCTTTCCTCCAGCAGCTTTCTAACAGGAAGCTGGAGAACACTCCTGCCTACTATCTCTGATGTATACAGCTCTTGAAACCAGGAAGTGCTGGCTCCCACACCTCCAAACATGCAAGGGACAACACATCTCCAAAAAACCATACCCCTTGACAGTTACAAAGGTTTTTACACCTTCGCAACTCAGCTTTTTTGAAATACAAAACAACTTAAAACATGGCAAGAACATAACAAAAACAGTAATTTTGTATTCTGAACAGTAGTTTAGAAAGTTTATTTTTCAAATCATGACACCGGGTAAACATATTGTGACAAAAATACAAAAAGGTTCCTTTTGGATCTGACTATTATTAAAATTCAGTAATAGTATGATAATGTAACAGATAAGGAAATATAAAATAAATAATAAAATAATTACAAAACTTTGCATTTTCTGTTTTTAGGGTTCCCAGGTCGGCCATGTTTTCCTCGACACGCTTAATTTATTCATGCTGATGGGCAGTGCATGAAAAATGCCACCCCGCAGCATGTATAATCCATACACTGCAGGTAAGAAGAGAGGAATCCCAGTTGACCTGCCTTGATTTCCTTTCTGCAGCATATGAATTATACATGTTGCAGGGCAGCACTTTCCCCATGCTCCACTCCTGCATGAAATGGTAATATGTGTCCAGGAAAACATGGCAGATCTGGCAACCCTATCTGTTTTCCCTAAACCACTGTACACAAATTCATCATGTGACCGAGTTCCCTATAAATGCTTTTATCCTCTGTCATGTGTAAAACCACCCAGGAATTATCCATGACACCTAAGTGTGTCACACCTCTCCTCTTAAGGGGTTATTCAGAGAGCACCAACATGTCATCGACATTTCGGTGCTCTCTTGTTTCCCGCAGTTCCCTGCACTTCGGGGAATCAAAGTTCCGGAGTGCAGGGAAAACCTGCCGCAAACCCACCGCAATCCCGCCGAAAACCCACCGGAACTGCCGGAAAAACCACGCTGGAAAAAGCCGCCGAGCCGCCGATCACAGCATTGACCAGCTGCTGGAAATAGTCGACAAGCTGACGAAAGAGGTGAAAAGCCCCCAAAAAACAGTACGTTTGAAAGTTTCAAAATTGAAACGCTGTTTGCAAAAAAACTACTGAACGAAAATGCCTGGAATTAACACATGAGATCCAATGAATGATAATAAAAAGGGCTGTTACAGAAAAATGAAAAAACGATTTAGGCTGGAGGCACAGGAGTGCACTTATGCTTTCGTGCGCTCGCACTTCCCTGCGTCTTTGCCATTTTTGTGCCGTTTTGACAGGGAGGGCCAACTAGAAGACGTGAAAAGGCCCTCCCTGTCAAAAAGCTAGACGGACGCTGACGGGGATACAAAGCGCGATCCTCCATAGGAGGATCACGCTTTGTACGCTGAACGCACAGAGTGGAAGGAACGTCCACTCTCACGGACGTTCCTTCCTCTCTCTGAGAAACGCTTGTGTGCCGTCAGCCTTAAGGGGAAAAAAATTGGCCAAAGAAATCCCAAAAAATTAATAAAAGATCCTTAAATATCTAGAAATAGACTTTTTTTTACTGCAGATTAAAAAAATAAGCGGTTTATTAGATATTGAATAAAAAAGGGTAATAATTTTAACATTGAAACCTATGGGATTCGCCTGAATAAACCTGCCAAATGAAACCACCGACAGCAGGGCACTTTGGCAACTTTTCACTGCTGTTCGGTGTCTCTGAATAGATTAACAATTGCTTCTCTATGGGGGATTTCACTGCCTTTGAACAGGCACCAAACGTGCAGGCAATTCACCAAAATTTGGCGAACTGCCTGCTCTCTGAATAGCCGAATGGCCCCGAGATGTCACCATACGCTGAATTTCAGTGTCCGGTTACATTTCGGGGGCAGATCGGCTCTCTCTGAATAACCCCTATAGACTGTAAGCTCTTGAGCAGGGCCCTCTTCTCCCATTGCTCTCCGTGTGTCCAGCTTGTACTGTATGTATATTTGGTTGATTTGTCCCATTGTTCTGCACTATGGAATTTCTCAGCGTTTTATAAATACTTGTAACCGCATAGTCCTATAAAAATTCCAATTTGGCTTACTTTATAAATCCCATGGTCATCCTTTCTAATGTCTTTTTTTATTTACATTATAAAAAGAGTAGACTAAACATGTTTTTGTTGTAAGGTTCTTTTTCATGTGGTCACAGTAAAGCGCAGTGGTAAGGTGCTTTTCTCATCTATTAAATGTTTTGCTTTGTTACGCTGGCTGATGCTTACTAAGGCTAGGGTCAGACGAATGCATTTTTTGCATTGTCCGTGAAAAAGTGCGTTCGAACAAATGGACGTATTTTTTCACGGAATACGCGATAGCGGTCATACGATACACATTTTCATGATTTTGTACGGATCGTCAATAAAACACTTTTTGCATCTGGACGTTATGTTGGCCGGACATTAGCAGTGTCTGACGTCTCCTAATCACACACACACGCCGCTAGCGGACGCAGCGCACTCTGTACGTCAGTACTAGCGGTTTCACGTTCTCAAAAAAATGCGTTCGTTTGCCACTTGCGTTGCGCGGCCGCACTTTCGTGCGGCCGTTCTTCGTATGTTACCCGGCATTGGACGTCATTTGCTGCTAGTACGGCCGTGATTAAGTGCGGCTAAACGCACGTTAATACTGCGTTCGCCTGACCCCAGCCTAAAAGCAGGAATCTTAACCATACATGGGTTAAAGGTATCAGACCTCCGAAAGCTTCATGTGCATCCAGAACGAGCCTCATCTACTGTATATTCAGAACTAAGCCGTGGTTGAAATAACCCCAGTCAACTATGAAACCATTCACTCCTGGGAAATATTTGGTTAAACGTTTGCAAAGAGGTGAGGAATGCTTAAATAATTTATGAGGGTAGAAAAGATTCACAGCGGATCCTTTGGGCATTTATGTAGAAATGCTTCAAGTTATTTTGTCACATATATATATATAAATATATAAAACATTCAGCATAGAGTATACATTGCAGAAAGGGTTTCACAGATCCAGGAAAGCAGTAAAATAATAATACAATATAACGAGGCGCCTTCACAAAATGTTTTTGCAGTAAAAACTGGATCAGTATATTGGAAGTTTGCCTGCGAATGCTTGCGTGGTGGTACATCATTTGCATTTCACAAGAGTTAATTAACACCTCCCTGGTGAGGGTGGGGGATGATCCAATCCACAAAGTTGGCGATAAAACTCAAGTATTGAACTACAGGTCAATATTGATACTCTGGGTACTATCCAAAACTTTATAGAAATTATCCTATTCTCAATTGTGAAAGTTCTACCAATTTCCTCACTAAAGGGGTTATTCAGAGAGAGACGATCTGGCGCCCAAATTGCACCGAACAGAGAATTTCCTCGTACCGTGACATTTCGGGCCCATTCGGCTATTCAGAAAGCAGGCAGTTTGCCAACTTTTGGCAAATTGCCAGCAAAAACGGTGCCTGTTTGAAGGCAGTGAAATCCCCATAGAGAAGCAATGGTTAATCTATTCAGAGACACCGAACAGCAGTGAAAAGTCAGAGAAATGTTTTGATGTTCGGTGGTTTCATTCGGTGGTTTCATGTTTCGATGGTAAAAATATTCCCGTTTTTAATCAATATCTAATAAACCGTTTATTCTTATCTGCAGCAAAAACTCTCTTTATTTATTTATTTTTAAGGTTCTTTTAGGCATTTTAATACAAAAACAATTATGATTTTTTTCTAAATGGAAGGTGCTATGAATAATAATAAAAAGCTCTTATAGGCATAAGGCTATCCTAAACAAAAGATAAATCCAGGTAAAGTATCCATGTAATTGGGCAGACTAGATGGGCTGAAAGGTTCTTATCTGCCGACATTTTTCTATGTTTCTATGTTTCTATGTTAATTCCAGACATTTTCATCCTGCAGTTTTTTTGCGAACAGCGTTCCAATTTTGAAACTTTCCGTCGCTTTTTTGTGTTTTTTTTTTACCCTGTTCATCGGCTCATCAAATTTTTTCCGCTGGCTGGTTGGCGCTGCATCCGGCAAATAGTCGGCTTTTTTTGGACCTGTTCAGTGTGTTTTTTGCGGCAGATCGACGTGATCCGATACTTCAGATCGTATCGGCTGTGTTTTTTCAGCGCATTTTTGGCTTTTTTTTGGCGGTTTTGCAGTGTATTTTTTGATTCTTTCCTGCACTCCGGGGACCCTGTGTTGAATGCTGAATTCCCCGCAGGGTCGGGGAATTTGATTCCCCAAAGTGCGCGGAACGAGAGAGCACCGAAATATCGGTGACATATCGGTACTCTCTGAATAACGTTTTAATTTTCAGTCTGGCTTTCACTGCAAACCACTCAGCTGTAACATCCGTCTTCACTAGGGATGAGCCGAAAACTCCCCGAGTTCGGTTCGAGCCCGAACCCGAACTTCCCATTTGTTCGGGACCGAACCCGAACCCCCATGCAAGTCAATGGGGCTGAAAATTCGCCATACATATTTGCCATAAAAGGTGTATGGGGGTCCGGGTAGTGCCCTGGGGGACAGGAAACAAGGACAAAAAGTTAAAAAAAAAAACGTTTTTAAAGGGACAGTGAGTTTTCCATGAAATAAGGGTTAAAAATAAAAACCAAAAATTCCTTCAAATATCGTGCCTAGGAGGTCCCCATAACCTGCCCGTGAAGTGGCGGATTTCTAGGATGTATAGAAACAGTTAAAAAAAAAAATGACGTTTCATATGACGATAAATACTTTTCCTTTAATCTATCCATAAACAACTGCTTGGGGCGGCAGCCTGTATGAAAAGACATTTTAGGACGCGCAGAAAAAGTTTAGTGTTTTTTTTGGCTAAATTATTGTGAGACTTATGCAGGCTTTGGATGAAAGTAACAATAGGTGCTTTAAAATTGGGCTTTTAGCATCGGCAACAGTGCCGTCACACCGTAACCCCTCTGAGGATATGAATCTGATACAGGCGTCAATGGCAGTGCACCCAGATATTGTGCCTTTAGTGCCAGGCATGCAAGTACTATCATACAGTAACCCCTCTGTGGTATTGTGGAAGAATGCAGGGGTGAACCATGCGGTCCTATATTAAAAAGATATGAATCTGGGAATGGGCGTCAGTGCACCCAGATATTCTGCCTTTGATGCAAGACTGCCAGGCCAGCAAGTATCATCATACAGTAACCCCTCTGTGGTATGGTGGAAGAGTGCAGGGGTGGACCATGTGGTCCTATATTGAAAAGTTTTTGATCTGTTAATGGGCATCAGTGCACCCAGATATTGTGCCTTTAATGCCAGGCCATCAAGTATCATCATACAGTAACCCCTCTGTGGTATTGTGGAAGAGTGCAGGGGTGGACCATGTGGTCCTATATTGAAAAGTGTTTTTTTTATCTGTTAATGGGCGTCAGTGCACCCAGATATTGTGCCTTTGGTGCAAGACTACCAGGCCAGCAAGTATCATCATACAGTAAGGCTGGGGTCAGACGAATGCAGTGTTAACGTCCGTGTTGCCCGCACATAAGTATGTCCGTGATAGCATACAATTGTGTTAAATGGAGCCCCACACACGAAGTACGTCCGCACAGAAGTGCGGGGGCTGATGGACGCTGCAAACGGATGCAGGTTAGGCAAGAACGTAATACTGCTAGAACGGACGTGCAGAGTGCGCCACGTCCACAACGTCCGCATAGCTTTGTGTGTGAGTGATGCAACAAGGTCAGACGGACTGCATTAATACGTCCAGCATTTTTGATGGACAGAATGTTCTTTCATTGTAATTTATTTTCCCTGCTACATCAGTGAAAAAAACGGACTGTGTGGCACTGGCCACTACCTTGTCGTCACAGTCAGTAAGTACATCCGTACTGCACGGACGCACAGTCCATAGAAAATGCGCTCATCTGACCCTAGCCTAACCCCTCTGTGGTATTGTGTAAGAGTGCAGGGGTGGACCATGTGGTCCTATATTGAAAAGTGTTTTTTTTTTATCTGTTAATGTGCTTCAGTGCTCCCAGATATTGTGCCTTTTATGCCAGGTCAGCAAGTATCATCATACAGTAACCCCTCTGTGGTATTGTGGAAGAGTGCAGGGTTGGACCCTGAGGTTCAAAAAAATAAAATGATATAAATCTGGCACAGGCATCAGTGCAGCCAAATATTGTGCCTTTCATGGCAGCAAGTGCCTTCACACCATAACCCTTTTGTGGTATTGTGGAAGAGTTCAGTGCTGGAGGTTTTGTGAATGCAGAAGAGGACATCCCCAATCTATTCCATTACTTCAGCATCAGGGGATTGATAGCTGCTGATCCAGGACTGAATAATTTTTAGAAATGTCAGCCGGTCTACAGAGTCGGTGGACAGACGCACTCTTTTGTCTGTGACAAAAGCTCCAGCGGCACTGAACGTCCTTTCGGAAAGCACGCTAGATGAAGGTCAACCTAGTAGCTGCATAGCATATTGGCTAAGTTCTGGCCAGTGATCCAATCTCAACACCCAGTAAGCCAGTGGATCATCTGCTGGAAAGGTATCCAGGTCTGCCCTTGCCCCTAGGTAGTCCTGCACCATATGGTGAAGACGCTGGCAATGGGTGCCTACATTTGACGTCCTTGGGCGTCGGGAACTAAAAAAATTAAAAAAAACATCAGTCAAGCGGCCCTGGCCTTCACCGCTATTCCTCTGATCACCCGCAGCCTCAGAAGCACGTGTGTCAGCACTTGGTAATCTACCAGTGCCTGGAAAGGTGTTACACAAGTGTCGCTCTAGAGCATCCTCAAGTTTTTTCATCCTGTGCTCCCTCTGTGTGGGCAGGATGAGCTCTGCAACTTTCCCCTTGTATCATGGATCAAGAAGGGTTGCCAACCAGTAATGATCCCTCTCCTTGATAGCACGAATCCTGGGGTCCTTTAGCAGGCTTTGCATCATTAGGGAGCCCATGCAGCGTAGGTTGGAGGTGGCATTAGCTGCCGAGTCTTCCTGGTCAATGACCGTATCGTGCACTTCCTCCTCCCAGCCACGCACAAGCCCTTCTGTTTCTGGGCACACAAAACCCTCCCTTGAGGAATCCCCACCTTCAATGCCCCCACTACTTAAATAGTCCTCCTCCTCCTCATCCTCCTCCTGTCTGATCTGAGTAGGATCCGCTGGAATGCTGTCTGCGGAAAGACTGGGGCCTTGAGAGCTAGGGAAGGCCTCCTCTTCCTCCCGCTGCTCTGCTCTAGAGCCACATCTATAATTCCCCGCAGAGTGTGCTCCAGCAGGAACACTAAAGGAATTGTGTCACTGATGCATGCACTGTCCCTGCTCACCATCCTCGTTGCCTCCTCAAATGGTGACAGTACAGTGCATGCATCCTTGATCATCAGCCACTGTGGGGGGGGGGAACCAAGTTGACCTGAACCTGTCCTTGTGCCATACTCACACAGGTACTCGTTGATGGCCCTCTGCTGCTTGTGCAGACGCTGCAGCATTGCTAATGTCGAGTTCCACCTGTTGGGCATGTCACAGATCAGACGGTTTGTGGGAAGGTGGAATTCTCTTAGAATTTCTGCCAGGCGAACGCTTGCTGGGAATGACCGTCTGAAGTGGCTGCAGACTTTTCTGGCCTGGATGAGAAGCTCTGGCAGCCCTGGGTACTTGGTTAGGAAACGCTGTACCACCAGATTTAGGACGTGTGCTAGGCATGGTACATGCGTCAATTTACCCTTGCGTAGGGCGGAGAGAAGGTTGCTGCCTTTATCGCAGACGATCATTCCCAGCTCAAGCTGGCATGGTGTTAACCATCTCTGCACCTGCCCCTGCAGAGCTGACTGAATTTCTGGCCCGGTGTGGCTCCTGTCCCCTAAACAAACCAGCTGAAATACAGTATGGCATCTTTTTGCTTGAGCCATTGCGTAGACCCTGTCAGGCGTCGGTTTAACTGCCACTTCACCAGAGACAGAGAAGGAGGAGGAGGAGGAAGAGGTGGTGGTGGTGGTGGTGGAGCAGACAGACCTCATACAAGCAGCTTTCTGGAGGCGTGGTGGATGAACAAGCTCCAGCACAGAGCCCCGTCTTGGATCCCTCCCAGCTGCAATCAGAGTTACCCAGTGTGCCGTGAAGGAAATGTAACGACCCTGTCCATGCTTGCTGGACCACGTGTCTAAAGTCACATGCACCTTGCTGCTGACTGCCTTTCCCAATGACTGGATAACATTGTCTTCCACGTGCTGGTATAGTGCTGGAATGGCCTTGCATGAAAAGTAATGATGTTTTGGAACCTGCCACTGTGGTACACCACATTCAGCAAATTCACGGAAGGGAGCAGAGTCCACCAGCTGGAAAGGCAGCAGCTGCAATGCAAGTAATTTTGCTAAGCTGGCATTTAAACGCTGTGCTTGGGGATGGTTGGAACTATATTTTTTCTTTCGCTGCAGCAGCTGTGGCAACGTAATCTGACAGCGTAAATCTTCAGCTACTGGGATGATGTCACATTGTGAGGAAGGACCTGGTACATCAATTACTGTAGCATCATCCCTGTCGGTGGAGGTTGTAGGCAATGACATGGCAGGACATACAGTGTGGGTAGAGACAGATGAGGAGGAGGTGGACCTACGCAAAGTTTTGCGCCAACAGGATGTGTGGCACTTGTTCATATGTCGCCTCAAGCACGTGGTACCCAAGTGTCCGGTGTTTATCCCACGCTTCAGCCTCCTCTGACATAGATTACAAATAGCAACGGTGGGGTCTGCTGCACATTTCTTAAAGAACTCCCAGACAGCAGAGTTCCTGCATGTGTTCTTTGAGACAACAGCGCTCTGCACCGGAGCAGCTCTGACATCTGATGCCTTGGACTGGCTAGTGCTATGGTTGGTCACAGAGGATGTTGTGCCTCGTGTTTGCTGTGCCTCCTCCTCCTCCCCCTCCTCCTCACTTGATTCCTCAGTTCGATCTGGCACCCAGGTGGAGTCAGTGACCTCATCATCATCAATGTCATCTTCACCCCCTATCTCCTCGTCACTGGAGCCAACTTGGCAGTGTGCTGCAGCTGCTGGGGCAACATGAGTGCCAGTTATTTTTGTGTCATCACTAGCACCCCCTTCCTCTAGGTTGATTATACTCCCTTGCTCAACCTCAGAGATTGAATCAGAACACTGTACTTGCTGCGCATCCTCAAGCAGCATGTCACACTCATTGTAGTCAGACAATTCAGCTGACTCCTCCGTGTGTGATAGCAAGGCTACGGCAGGAGTAGCTGTGGACATGGAGGCTGCATTAGATGCTTTGGCAGCTGAGGTGGACTGTAAAGCACTAGAAGCCTGGCTGGCAGAGGACTCGGAGGATGAGGATGGCCTGGCTAGCCAATCCACCAATTCCTCTCTATGTTGCTGCAGGTTAAGAAGACGGCCAGCACCAGTTATAAAGGACAAGCGTGCCCCTGCAGAGGATGCACCACGTCCACCACGACCAGAGGCACAGCCTCCCGACACAGGGGCTGCTTGCCCTCTTATCTGTGTCTGGGAGCGTCTGCCTGTCCTTTTTGTTCTTTCAGACATTCTGAGTGATATATAGATTAATATATACAGAACTCTGATTCAACTCTGGTATAAAGATTTAAGAACTCTGGTATAACTCAGTGAGACACACTGATAGCTGGCAGCCAGTGACAAGAGACAGATCACCTTAATTCACAAGTGTTTTAACCCCTTCACTGCTGAGGCATTTCACGCCTGTGTGCTGAGCTCATTTTTACCGCTTTCGCTCATCATGTTTAAACGCGATTTGAAGCCACATTTTAATAAATGACCCAGACATATTATATATCGTTCTTTCCGGCAGACTACGCAGGTTCATAATATATCATTTTTATATGTATACGTCATGACCTGCCTGTATATTATAACAAAAAATACAATAAAAATTGAATTTTTAATCATCTGCAGTGTGTAAAGTGTTTTTTTTCACATTTTATCACATGAGCGTTTGCGGTTATGTTTTCTATGGGGTGCGCTTGTACAAAAAATTTGAAATGGGGACTTGTTACTTTTTTTGGGGGGAATTACGTGATTTTTAGCAAATGCACCCCATAGAAAAAAATCATTAGTGCAGCATCATTGTTCACATTATAATTGAAATGTGAACAATATTGCTGCATTAATAAAAACAACACACAAAAAAAAAACATGCTTTTTTTAATTTATTTATTATTATTATTTTTTTTTTTATTATTTTTCTTTTACTTTTTACCTAGGCATGTTGGGTATCATTCAAAAGGCCATGCTCAGGCCTTTCAAATGACACCCTCCATGACCCCCTAGCTGCCACGGTTCTGGAGATATCGGGGTTCACAAGAACCCCCTATCTCCACCAGGGGATTTCCTTGGAAATCCCCGGCAGCTAGGGGTTCCCCGGCTATCTGACGTCATCACGCTATGCGTGATGACGTCAGACAGCGAGGGGAGTCCCGGGGGCGGAGCCACCATCCAAGATGGCGGCCCCCACCGAGATAGGCTGCACTTCGGCGCCGCAAGGCGCTGAAGTGCAACCCAGCACTTGAGGGGTCAAAGCCAGGCATCGCTTAAAAGGGGAGACTCTCCCCTTTTAAGCGGTGCCTGGCTTTTACCGCTGCTCCTTCCCGATCGGGAGGGAGAGGGATCCGAACGGATCCCCCCCCTCCCTTCCAGGCTATCTCCCGGCATTGCCGGGGGGTCGCCTGGAAATGACGTCATCGCGCATGGCGCGATGACGTCATTTACGCCGGGAGGCGCTTGACTTCAGCGTCTGAGGACGCTGAATTCAGAACGCCGTGGGACCCCGGACAGAGAGGTGAGTATCTCCGCCGGGGGTCCCGCACAGCTGATGACGTGTGGGACACGTCCTCAGCATGCAACGTGCATCAATGAGGACGTGTCCCACACGTCTTCAGCAGTGAAAGGGTTAAAGAAATTAGTGAGCACCAAAAAAAACTTGCTGGCTGTGTGACGAGACACAGAAGATCACCTCAATTCACAAATGTTTTTAATAAATTAGTGAGCCCCAAAATACAGCGTGGTACTGTTTGTATGACGAGACACAGATCACCTTAATTCACAAGTGTTTTAAAGAAATTAGTGAGCCCCAATTTACAGCGTGGTACTGTTTGTGTGACGAGACACAGATCACCCTAATTCACAAGTGTTTTAAAGAAATTAGCTAGCCCAAAAAAAACTTGCTGGCTGTGTGACGAGACACAGAAGATGACCTTAATTCACAAGTGTTTTAAAGAAATTAGTGAGCCCCAAAAAAAATTGCTGGCTGTGTGACGAGACACAGAAGATCACCTCAATTCACAAATGTTTTAAATAAAGTTGTAAACCCCAAAAAAACTTGCTGGCACTGTGACAAAACACACATCACCTAAATTCCCTGATATTTGGTCGAAATGAGACCCCCCCAGACACCCCCAGTAGCGTGGCAGACCGGCAGTAACAACACACACAACTATCTTCTTTGAAATCTCCTCTGAAATGCGTGCAGAAGCGCTGCGTTGAAACCTTATATAGTATGCTGCGGGACTTAGCTCTGTGAGCCCATGATTGGGCAAAATTTGCCCAATCAGGACTCTGAGCGGTGATTGGCATAGTGTTCAACCAGTCTTGCACCAGACCTGTGGTCAGGTGCAAGGCTGTAGCCAATTACGAGCTTCAGGCCAGTGGGAAAATGCATTGTGGTCCATTGTGGTCGAACATGCGGCGAACACCCGGAAATGTTCGGTGTTCGCGATCCGCTCGAACACGCTAAGTTCGGGTCGAACCCCGAACCGTCCGAACCTGAACAGCTCATCCCTAGTCTTCACCCCTTCACTACCAAATTATTTATAAGAAAAACATTGTCAGGAACAAGTGTTTTTTTGAAAATCATTTTTATTTATACAGAAAGAAATATTTGGGAATATTCTCAATGTATTGCTTACTGTAATAACCTATTTGGCAGGTAGATATCGCCATCTGCTGGCTAAATTGAGTGACTACAGCGCTGGGCTCAGTGCATGTACATTTGGAAAATTATTATTATTCTTTATTTATAAAGCGCTAGCATATTCCGTAAAATGTAGATACAGATATCTCCCCAGCTGGTTTTACAAACTGGGTTATTCAAAGAGAGACGATCTGGCACTGAAAGGTAACCGAACACTGAAATTCAGCGTACGGTTACCTTTCCTGGCCATTCGGCTATTCTGAGAGCAGGCAGTTCGCCAAATGTTGGCGAATTGCCTGCACATACGGTGCCTGTTCGGTGCCTGTTCGAGGGCAGTGAAATCCCAATAGAGAAGCAATGGTTAATCTATTCAGAGAACACAAAACAGCTGAGAAAAGTTGCTGAAATGCCCTGCCATTCGGTGGTTTCATTTGACAGGTTTATTCAGGCGATTTCCATAGACTTCAATGTCCGAAATATTCCCGTTTTAATACAATATCTAATAAACCGTTCATTATAATACTCTGCAGTAAAGAGTCTATTTATAGATTTTTTTAGGATCTTTTAGGTATTTTTTGGCAAAATTTCTTTTCTGTTTTTTTTTAAAATCGTTTGTTCTGTAACAGCCCTTTTTATTATCATTCATATGTAAATTCCAAACATTTTCGTTCAGTATTTTTTTTTTTGCACACGACGTTTTCATTTTCAAACTTTCAAGAGAACTTTTTTTTTCAACTTGTTTGTCTTTGTGTCAGCTTTTTCCGGCGGCTGCTCTGCGATGTGATCGGCGGCTATTTGGGTTTCTCCGGCATGTTCAGCGTGGGTTAATCCAGCTGTTTCTGTGGGTTTCGGTGAGTGTTCAGCGGGTTTCAGTGAGTGTTCTGTGGTTTACGTGAGACAAAATTTTCAACAAATGTATTACATTTCCAATGATACAGCACAGCTTCAGATAGTGTTAACATGATCTCGGGCTCCTGTATCTGCTACTGCTGATCATGTATACACTATCATGGTAGTAACGGTGTTAAAAGTCAACAATGACTTATAAACCTGAATGGAACATGAGGAACTGATGGGCTTTTTTGTGGGGGGAGCCGGGTCATAAGTGTCCTGGTCAGCAGTGGCATTAAAACCCGGAGACCTCTGAGGACTACAGTTGGCAACACCAGCGGAGAAGGTTGGCACTGGTTCCACGGTAGTGGCGCAGATGGACATGATATCCATGGGCTCTGTGGTGATGAGTGGTCCTGTATCTCCAGGGTGGACGGGTTCTATTTCCATGGGATCAGAAAGTTCATAGCCAGACCCAGACACTTAGGGTTCAACATGAGAAGGTGCTGCTGCCGGTATTGGGGGAGGGGTAACGGTGCAGATTGCAGCATTGTAGCAGGTGGGATTAAGGACTGGGGTGCAGAAACAGGCTTGAGAAGGGGAGCAGACCTTGATTTGAGAGCAGTCTTTGTAGCGGGTATTTTTTGGGGTGCTGGCTTTTTCTGGGGTCTCACCGGGCAAACCGGAAGGAAATGTCCACCTTGTCCACAGTATATACAGAGGTTTGCGGCAAATCTTCGGTTACGCTCCTCTGTGGATAAAGGACCGTGCATTCTTTGTCCTCCTGGAAAGCACAGATTAGTGGAAGGGTTCCCAACTCTCATTAACATGCTGCTTAATAGGTCTGCCAGGTGCATGAGGACTTCGTGAATAGCTTTATGTATTAACTCTTTGATTGCTTGAGTAACCATGGGCTTGAGGTGTACTAGCTTCTGCATTCAGTCAGGACCCACTGTGGAGGGTAGGGGTCTGGAGCCCAGTATGCAGTTACACAACCGGAGGCAGGTCGATATGGTTTCAACAGAAAAGGTTTATTAAATGAGGAAACGGATATAAACCAGGAAGGGGACAATGGATAAATCATTAACAGGTATATGAACTAACGGTAATTATACTAAATACAGAGGACAGGGTACACTGAAAAACATAAGAAGGGTGGACAGGACAGATACTGGACTGGACACTGAATACAATAACACAAGGAGATACAGAGGAACTAGAGAACACACTTACTAGACAAAGAAGGTGGAGGCCTGGGAGACACAGAGGGTAATGCAGGAGAGTGGTCAAATAAAGCATGGGTCGGTGGCAGGCAGCTGGCAGAGGTTGGTCAAAGTCCAGATCAGAGGTCATACACGGTTTGTCAATTAGCAGATCTGAAGCAGTGTTGGGAGTTGCAGATAGAGTCAAGCAATGAGGGGTTTCCACAGGACGTAGCAATGAGGGGTTTCCACAGGACGTAGCAATGAGGGGTTTCCACAGGACGCAGCAATGAGGGGTTTCCACAAGACGCAGCAATGAGGGTTTTTCACAGGACGCAGCAATGAGGGGTTTCCACAGGACGCAGCAATGGGGGGTTTTCACAGGACGCAGCAATGAGGGGTTTCCACAGGACGCAGCAATGAGGGGTTTCACAGGACGCAGCAATGGGGGGTTTCCACAGGATGCAGCAATGGGGGGTTTCCACAGGATGCAGCAATGAGGGGTTCCACAGGATGCAGCAATGAGGGGTGGACACAGGATGCAGTGGGACTTCAAATGAAGATGCAGAAGCCCTGAGCTAAGCGTTGGACCTGGTTGTATAGCAGCCCAAGCTCAGCCCACACCTGAGGCTGGAAAGGTGAGGGAAGACTAGGTCTGGATTTCAAAGTCCTTGGACACTAGACCAGGCAGTGGTAAAACCTGGTGTAGCGCTCACTCCCGGAGGAGCCGCTGAATTTGAACCTCGGGTCAGTCTCCCCGCACTAGGGAATAAATATACTCCAGCACCGTCGTGGATTTTATAAATTATATAGTTTACTGAATAAACGGGCATATAATGAGTAACACGGTATATGTATATATTTTTACAGTACTTCGTAATACGAGAAACACGCAGCGGAAAAGGAAAAATACAGCACTTCGTAATGCGAGAAATGCGTAGTGGAAAAGGAAAAATGCAGCACTTTGTAATGCAAGAAACGCGTAGCAGAAAAGGAAAAAAAGTATTTTTAACCCCTTAGTGGTTGGAGTGTGAGTCTCGTACAGGTTATGTCCCAAGGAATGTATGTGTATGCGTGTGTTGGTACCCGGGTACAATATTCAACTGGCCAGTGAATTATTTAGGAGGTATCTTCGACTAGTCACGTTGGGGCCCTGTAGGTTTTGGAACAAACTGTAGTGTGCTTTAGTATTTCACCGTGGCCTGGGAGGCCTCTCACCCATCCGCCAGATACTCGGTGCTCCGCTCGACCCAGGACGTCTCTCCGCTCGATTTTGACTGGGGTTCTCTGTGTCACTGGATCCGCTGTCTTGCTCCTCTGTATCGGCCACAAGATGTCCGGCTCACCGCCTGCACTCCCTGTTAAATCGTCTGCGGTTCTCCTCACTCGGGGTCCTTCAGCTTACTCTGTCTCAGCATGGGTTACTGTGTCTTCGTTAAATAGGAAGGAAAAAACCCGATCTCTAGCTCCGCTAGGCCACACCTGCGCTCTGGCCTGGTCAAGATCACTTTCTGTTACACTGCGTCTTGCTCCTCTCACTCCTCGCCGCACTCTGCCAGCGCTTTCCACGAGGCTGCGGATATCAGTATCTCTCTCCCACCCACTTCCTGTTCCCACCCGCAAAGCATGCTGGAAAATGTAGTCCCAATGTTCAGTGGCTTACATCGTGCCAAAAACAAGTACTACAACGACAGGGAATTTAAAACCAGCGCTACACTGGTCTGGAACTTCCCTTGGCCTTTTTCTTGCGCCGTCGGCGAGAAGCCTGACAACAGGATACTGTATTGAAAAATAGAGTTCCACCTTTTTTGGCCCTTATATAATTGGGCAGAGGCCCAATTAAACTTATTTTTTTGGTTGATTTTACCTTTTGTCCCTCGGGTCACACAGCTCCTCTTCAGCTCAGAGATTCCCGAGCCTGGAAGTTCCTGAAGCTGTTCTGCACAATTTGTGTTCCTATACAACTTGTGTAGGGTACAAGCCACAAATTGCACACTGCTACAACCAATCTATCGGCTGCCTCTCTGAGACCGCTCTCTACAGTGGGTGGTCTCAGAGAGGGGTACATCGGCACGCTCTCTGTGTGCTGATGTCACTGGTGAATGATCTGGTGAATGGCAGCCAGTGACTATGGGTGGGGAGATTTCACCACATCAGGAGAGCTGGGGGGAGGAAGGGCACTCCTCATATCCTCGCCACTTTGAAAACATATACTGGTCAGGATACGTAGAGCGTCCCTTTAACCTCCCTGGCGGTCCGATTCTGACATATTTTATATGTCAGAATCGGTCCTATTTATTCTGGCCCCCTAGCGGTATTAGTGTGGCTCAAGGGTTAACTTTCGATACTGAAAGCGGTATCCCCGAGCCACACTAGGGCTGATACTTACATTTCCTGCACTCCCTCGCTGTCACCACAGTCACACTGCAGCCGATCGCGACGTCACACTTCCTGGTTCACTCCTCCCGAGAAGAGAACCAGGTAGTGTGACGTCGCGATCGGCTCGAGGAGACTGCGGGGATCAGCGAGGGAGCCTAGGACATGTACTGTAAGTATCCAGCCTGAGTGTGGCTCGGGGATACCGCTTTTGGTACAAAAAGTTAACCCCGAGCCACACTCGGGAAAACCATCAGGGGGGTTAAGCAACAAATGCCGTCCATTGATTATGGAGGTGATGAATGTGCATGCGAACCCCACACCCATCTCAGCAAGCTCACAACGCTCTACAACACATAATGCCAATATGTCCTGCACTGTGATCGCAATGAGGAATTCTGTAATATGTTCAAAGATCTGAATTTTCTCCCTCTTTAATCCAGATGTACTCTCCACCTCTTACCTGCTTTATAACCACTTATCTGGAAAGCTCCTGCACCAGCTCCGCAGAACGCTCAACCCTGCTCCTCTCACCTTTAATAACCTCAGGACCTTCTCCAGCACTTTATTCTCTATTCCCCGCTACAACAAGCTCACAGGTCGAGCAGCATTTTAATTCAGAACTCCACAGCTGTGCAATAACCTTCCAGAAAAAAAAAAATCATCCACAGCCTGAGATCTCTGAATAGAATAGTGTGCTTGTTCCTACAATCAAGGCAAACCTGCAACAGCTGCAAACTTTAATTCTCTGAATATTTATTGCAGCGAAATGTTTGTAAAACACTTACATTGGTAATCCCAGGACATACTTGAAAATGAGAGAAATCTCAATGTATTAATTCCTGGTAAAATGTTTTGAAAATTAATAATTTTTTTCATTTAATCTCCAATATAAATCATTATACCTTATCACCTGCCATTGATTAAAGCAAAGGACAAAACCGCACAGTGATTGCGATAGGTACTCAATCTATTTCCTTTCATAGAAACATAGAAACATAGAAAAATGTCGGTTGATAAGAACCTTTCGGCCCATCTAGTCTGCCCAATTACATGGATTTATCTTTTGTTTAGGATAGCCTTATGCCTATCCCATGCTTGCTTAAATTCAATTACTGTTTTGGCCTCTACCACTTCAACTGGAAGACTGTTCCATGTATCCACCACCCTCTCAGTAAAATAATGCTTCCTGATGTTACTTTTAAACCTTTGCCCCTCTAATCTAAGACTATGTCCTCTTGTTTTGCTACTTTGTTTCCGTTTAAATATACTCCCTTCCTCTACCTTGTGGATTCCCTTTACGTATTTAAATGTTTCTATCATATCTCCTCTGTCTCGTCTTTTTTCCAAGCTGTACATGTTAAGATCATTAAGCCTTTCCTGGTAACTTTTCTCCTTCAAGCCCTTCTCTGAACTCTCTCTAAGATGTCTATATCCTTCTGAAGATACGGTCTCCAGTACTGCACACAGTACGCCAAGTGAGGTCTCACCAGTGCTCTGTACAGTGGCATGAGCACTTCCCTTTTCCTACTGCTAATACCTCTCCCTACACAACCAAACATTCTGATAGCATTTCCTTTCATATTTGAACAAATCCATAAATGAGTGAACCCGTGGGATATCATCTTAAATACCATATTTTATATTTAACCCCTTTTCTGTGCGTTGTCCTCTGTATCTGGGATCTCAACCACAGTGGGGTGAAAGCTTGGATGTCATTGCTCGCTGGGGATAAACACAGAGGGAGCCGTCACGCATCAAAAAGCAAAATAAAAGTATAACAAAGAAGCATTGGTTCCTCTCTGTGGGACTGTCCTCTGCCCACTGACGTCATCACACAAGGGTCTTCTGAAGCCAGAAACGAGGCTTCGCCCACCAGAGTGGGAAAATCCCATTAGAAGAGAGGCAGAGGTCCTTTGGACCCGTCTTTCTCCACGTCCATACACCCCACATGGTTAAATCTCTGCATTGTGTAGCTCAGTCCAAGACCATTTCAGAGTTGTGTCTGAGGGGGAAAAAAGGTTTAGCGTCTAAGCAATATTATAAGGATACTTTAGAACATTTAAGACCTTCCATCTTTCTGTAAATAATCATACAACTTCATACACATGCATCATACAATTTTTCTCACCTCAGTCTCAGAGTGGGGAACAATGTGTAAGTTCAGTCAGAAATTGTGTATTTCCCCCAGGGCCAACCCGTTAGTAGAGCCGGGTGGTGCAGCCGCTCCAGGCGGTCCTTTTTCAGGAGCGGTATTTTGCTGACATCGTAAGAGCGCGCTTGCTCATTCAGCAAGGTTCCTCAAGCGCTGGTCGCGCCTGTTTTGAGTGTTCCCCTCATGTGTCTTTCCAGCAGGCTGGCGCCCACCCTTCCAGCAGGCCAACGCACGCCACTCCAGCATCCTCGAAGACCAGGCCGTGCAGTGGCCCCAAGGCAAACCTCAACCGGGCCTGGACCAGGACTGTGTGAGTAAAATTGTGTGTGACTGTCGGTGTGTGTTTGTATTGGTGTGTGTGACTGTATATGGGTGTGTGACTGTATGGGGATGTGTGTGTGACTGTATGTGGATGTGTGTGTGACACTGACTGTATGTGTATATGTGTGACTGGATGTGGATGTGTGTGTGATTGTATGTGGATCTGTGTGTGACTGTGGATGTGGATCTGTGTGTGACTGAGGATGTGTGTGTGACTGTGGATGTGGATCTGTGTGTGACTGTGGATGTGTGTGTGACTGTATGTGGATGTGTGTGACTGTACGTGTGTGACTGGATGTGGATCTGTGTGTGACTGTATATGTGGATGTGTGTGACTGTGTGTGGATGTGTGTGTGTGTGTCGGATGTCAGCGTGGTTCAGTGGGCTGATCGTCGGCGTTCGCCAGCTCTCGTTTGGCGCACTTCGGGGACCCTGCGGTGAATGCTGAATCACCACAGGGTCGGAAAATTGAAAGCGATGAAGCACACTGAAGTGCGCCGAATGAGAGAGCACCGAAATTCGGTGAAATTTGTGTCTTTTTTCTGGTTTTCTCTCACTATGCTGGAGGCTCTTGGCGCCGTAATGGTTAAACTTTTTTTTTCTAGCCTTATTTTGGGAGAATAGGCCTGGTGCAGCGACTAAAATAGCTTCTATGTATGTTAATGTCTTTATAGCCTAGTCATCTGTATAATTATCCTACTGTTTGCCAAAAGCTCGTTTATCTGCATTTTAATACTGTTAAATTTAAACATCTCATGTAATAATGTAATAACGAGATTGTATCTGCAGATAATTGTGTTTACTTTTTATCTGCGAGAGCTTTGGCCAAGGTTTTATTCATGCAATGATATAAATTATACGCACATGATAGATATATTTTTTCACAGGGGATATTATTTCAAATGTACCGTAAGTTACACTTCATTGTTCCCAACTTTACGTCTCTGCGGAGCTGCTAAAACACGAATATTTTGGGACTAAAAATAGTCTTTGTTTTTTTTTCTTTTTACATGACTCTAAATGGAATTAGAAGAAAGGAAAACTAATTAATGAGCAACAACATTAATGAATACGTTCTATTACTATTATTATCTTAACCTCATTTCAAAATAATGCTGGAAACACACACACATATAACATATACATACTTAGAGTATTTTTTGCAAGTGAGCTGTTGTTCTGCACTTGCAATGTCAGTAGAGAGACAATAGATTGCACATCCCTCTTATATAGAGAGATTATTATGATATTAACCCCATAGTGACCGGGTGGTTTTACGAAAATCTGTCCTTTAGTGCCCGCTGCTGTTTTTACGTTCCTGTGCTGTTTGTGTTTAGGCAACCCACACATATTATATACCGTTTTTCCCACCATTAAACGGACTTTCTGAAGATACCATTATTTCCATCATGTCGAATAATTTACAAAAAAAAATATGAAATATGATGAAAAAAATGGAAAAAAACACACTTTTTTGAAATTTTTATCCCCAAAATCTACAACAGCCAAAAAAGACCCCGGCTAAATTGTTTCAAAATTTTGTCCCGCGAATAGAAATACATAATTTTAAAAATGTTTTTTTCTTTTTAACCCCTTCACTGCTGAGCCATTTCACCTCTGTGCGCTGCCGCTGAGCTCATTCTGATCGTTTTATGCTAATAATTTTTTAATGCCAGCCTAGACAATTTAAAAAATAATTAAATAAATTTTATTTTATTTTTTTAATTCTTTTAACGAATGCAGGGAATGGAAGGTTTAAGTTATGAGGAAAGGCTAACAAGCTTAAACCTGTATAGTTTAGAGAAACGGCGCCTTAGAGGGGAACTGATAACTTTATATAAATATATACGGGGCCATTATAAACCATTGTCTGGAAACCTATTCATTAACAGGACTATACACAGGACACAAGGTCACCCATTTAGACTGGACGAAAGGAAATTCAGCCTAAAGCATAGGAAGGGTTATTTTACAGTGAGAACAATAAAGCTGTGGAATTCTCTGCCTGTTGAGGTGGTTGGGTCAGAGACTGTACAGACTTTTAAAAAACGACTGGATGACTTCCTGCAGACACAGAATATTAAGGGTCATAATATTTAATATGTGGGTAAAGCTGCTTGATCCAAGGAGAAATCTGATGCTATTCTGGGGTCATTGAAGGAATTTTTCCCAGTGTGTTGCATATTGGCGAGCGCTTCAGACTAGATTTTTTTTGCTTTCTTTTGGATCAACAGCAGTAGCTGATTGTGTGACAGGCTGAACTGGATGGACGCTCATCTGTTTTCAGCTTATGCTAACTATGCTTTTTTACTGGACTGGATTTAAGGCTTAAAAAAAAAAGTCACTAAAACGAACCTTAAAGAAATTGATGCTAGAGCTAAACACACAAACAGATAGCACTGTCGCGTTTTACCTCTCTTACCCGTGCACAAAGACAGTTCCATAAGTGAGCTTTAGAGAACAGTATGCATTGGTAACCCCCCTCCCCTTTGTCATCCGTATCTGTAAGGCACATGTCAGACGAGCGCAGTGTTCAAGTCCGTGTTACCGCACATAAGTACGTCCGTGATAGCATACAATTGTGCTAAATGGAGCCCCACACACGAAGTACGTCCGCACAGAAGTGCGGTTGCATGACGGATGCGATAAACGGACGTAGGTTAGGCAAGAATGTAATACTGCTAGAGTGCGGAGTGCGCCACGTACGCAACGTCTGCATAGCTTTATGTGTGAGTGATGGAACGTGGTCAGACGGACTGCATTTATACGTCCAGCAGTTTTGACGGACAAAATGTTTTTTCATTTTAATTTATTTTCCCTGCTACATCCGTCAAAAATAACGTCAGTCACAAAAACGAACTGTGTGGCCACTACTGCGTCTTCCGTCAAAAAGTGCGTCCGTACTGCACGGGCGCACAGTCCGTAGAAAATGCGCTCGTCTGACCCTAGCCTTAAAGCTTTGTTAATACATTGTACAACTATGTTAAAGCACAGATATTCTATGTATAAAATACCATGCTGTTTAGCAATTTATGTGTGTTTACTTATAATACTTTAAAACCATTTGTCTTTATTTTATGTTACATATAACAAAGCTAGCGTTCTTTTAGCGACAAAATGTTCACATGCAGAAACTACGTTTTATTATGTGTTATTTATCAAAGACAGGTGCAAAACAGACAAAAATCATCATCAAGACTTAACAAAATGGGAAATGATCTCTTGGGAAGAACCGTATCATGTTTCTTTGATTTTTGCTTTTTATGGTATAATGTCTGATATACTTTCACAAACGTCTCTGTTAAGCTTTTTCATTTTCTTTCATGTTTTTATATTTTTTCCAGTTACTATACAACTTGATAAAATGTAACTTTTTTTTTTTTTTTAACAATGTCAGAATTAATCATGAATTTCTATTATTATCTTTTTTTTGTATTTTAACTATTTAAAGGGTCCTGGGAAAAGCTAAGCTGTCTAGTGATGTCTAGAAGGCCATTGTTGACCACCTCGATGTGCGGAGTAAGGGGTAAACATAAAGAGAGAACATCAATCTATAACAAGGATGGGATTTTGCCAATACATTGAGGTTGGGATAATTGCATTATAGAATTTCAAGCTATTTTCGTTTACAAGCATTCCCATATGCCTATTATTTTTAGGAGTTTTTTTTTAATCTCTCTAGAGTTCCATCTGACACAGGCAATAATTATGCTTAAACTAGCGTTTTCCCACATGAAGTTTTATTTACGCTAGTACTTTGGAGTACCATTACCTTTCATATGTTTCACATTATATCAGACCAACAAAACTCTAAATCAAATGTTTTCACTCAACAAGTAGAGCTTTAGAGACGAGTACACAGGTATCACAATACTCCAAAACATGTTGCAGAGTTGGAATTTAATAATTAAAGATCTTCGACTTGTATGTGCGGACACGCAAATTCCACTGTGGACCTGCTAATTAACTGTGCCGTGCTTGCTGTGGAAAGCTGTGATATGGGAGACGCTGGGAGTCCTGAAGTGAAATACATTGGGTTCCATAAAAGATCACAAAACAGCTTTGTTCTGTAACTTCTTTGTAACAGCACACCAGAAAAACTTGGAGAATCAGAAAATAATATAGATATGTACATCCTTTTCACATTTAGGGCTCTATATAATTCTATCGGCCAGTCTTTCAGGGGGAAAAAAAAATATCAGCTGCTTGCGGCTGCTATTTCTTTTTTCAAAATATTGGCTGATTCATTTGAAAAGATTCGGCCAGAGCTGATATATTCGAAAAACGCCACAAAAGAAGTTAGTCGGAAAAACAACCAAAAAAAGCTTATCTTCATACAGCGAGATTTGTGCCTTTAACCACTTTTCTGCATATGACATCTGGGATGTCGGTCCTCACTGTGGGATCATGGGAGTCGCAATGATGTCATCGCCAGGGCGCAATGACGTCTAAATCACTGACCGTCTATGGAGCCCTTAGGAGGAGAGGGGACCATTTGGACCCCTCTCTCTCCTCATTGATAAGTGGCACAGTAAAAAGAGAAGCATCACTGGAAAAGTCACAGTCTGACCTTTCCAGCGATGCCCCTCTTAACCCCTTAAGTGCCAAAACCGCATTCCGACGTCAATTGGCACTGATCACAGCTTTCTTTTGATGGAAGCTGACATCTTGGATGTCAGCCCCACCTCCTGGGCCGTCTTCTGACGTCGTCGTGCATGGTTAACATCGTGTATTTTCACCGAAAAATACAGTAACGGGTTCCCATTTCTAATTTTTTTTTAAAACAAGAGTACCCCATAGAATATATAACCGCAACGGCTCGGATGATAAAATGTAAAAAATATAATTTTACCCACTGTGACATGACGTATACATATAATAATGATATATTATGAATCTGCCATGTCTGCAATAAAAAAGGATATATAATTTCTCTGGGTTGTATAATAAAACATGACTTCAAATTGTGTTTAAACATGATGATCACAAAACGGTCAACATGAGCTCAGCACACAGACGTGAAATGGCTCAGCAGTGAAGGGGTTAAACCTGACTATTAGATAAATTAGTTAAATCCGATGTTTAAAGATTTCAGTCTAGTCTTCCCTCTATTTTTCTTGAGGGCCCTCACAAGCCTTACGATGCTGCCCATTCTAAGAGCTCTCGCATCCTTTGCCCACTCACAGTGTACGGGGTAATCCAGAAGTTGGTACCTTGTTCTTGGTGCCCAGAGAGGTATCCACTATGCCCTCCTGATGAGGTTTAACAAGGCCGAAATAATCGATGGAGGCTGCAGTTCGTGCAGAGGAGGTTGCCTGGCAATTCAGCTCTGGACACCCTTTTTCTGTGCTAGTAGACAGATTTGCATATGGCCAATGCAACCATCGAACTAAAAGCTTGAGAACTGAACGGGGACTCACCATAATGGCAGGCGACTGCTGCTGTTGCCCGACCTCAGGACCCTCAGAAATCTTGTGATATTGCCTGTTCTCAGGGCCCTCACTTACTTTACTTTTTCAGCCAAGAGACAAATTGGTCGGTGTTTATTCCCCTTTGGGGCAAAAACAAAACGTGGTGGGAATAGCACAAAAAAAATATGACCTGGCCATACCATACTGAAAATAGTTACATACATAAAATTCGATTGGTCATTAACATTTTTTAAGCACACCTACTGTCAAGGTAACCTCTCATGGTGGGTCCCAACCTGACACTGATATTAGGAAAAATACTCTGATTCTTTTGAAAGTGTGTCACGGTTCACACCGCTGGTGCAAGAAGAAGGGCGAATCTGGCACTGCTCTGCTGTAATCTAGCAGTATCCTTCATGCCCTGCCCTTCATGGCTCAGGTCTCTCCTCTGCTTGTACTGACCAGGTGCTTCTCATTACTCCAGGAGCACTTTTCCATTTAAGCAAGGCACATCCATCTCTCCAATGGTTCTGCATTGTATTTGTCCTTTGCCCGTCCAGAAGCTAACGGCTTGCTTTGTCTCCTGTGTACCAGTTCTTCTGCTTTCCTTAGACCTGCTTGCTCTCCTCCAGCCCTTGACCCACGACTTGCCATTGGATACTCTTCTGGATACTCTGCCTTTCCACAGACTACATTGACTTACCATAGTCCCCTTCTGTGCCAAGTCTCCCACTGTGCCAAGTCTCCCACTGTGCTAAGTCTCCCGCTGTGTCAAGTCTCCCACTGTGCCAAGTCTCCCGCTGTGCCAAGTCTCCCGCTGTGCCAAGTCTCCCACTGTGCCAAGTCTCCTACTGTGCCAAGTCTCCCGGTGTGCCAAGTCTCCCGCTGTGTTAATTCTCCCACTGTGCCAAGTCTCCCGCTGTGCCAAGTCTCCCGCTGTGTTAATTCTCCCGCTGTGTTAATTCTCCCACTGTGCCAAGTCTCCCGGTGTGCCAAGTCTCCCGCTGTGTTAATTCTCCCGCTGTGTCAAGTCTCCCGCTCTGCCAAGTCTCCCGCTGTGCCAAGTCTCCCGCTGTGTCAAGTCTCCCTCTGTGTCAAGTCTCCCGCTGTGCCAAGTCTCCCACTGTGCCAAGTCTCCTGCTGTGCCAAGTCTCCTACTGTACCAAGTCTCCCGCTGTGTTAATTCTCCCACTGTGCCAAGTCTCCCGCTGTGCCAAGTCTCCCGCTGTGCCAAGTCTCCCGCTGTGCCATAGACTTACCTTCCTGTCCTACCTGTCTTGTGTAAGTGTTCCTCTTGTATCGGTGTCCAGTATTTCCCCTGTGTTCTGTCTCCAAAATCCAGCCCACAGTAACCAGTCAGCCCCATTCCTGCATCTCCCCTCGTTATTGCTGCTGTGTGTATATATATATATACAATAAACCCCCTGTTTATGCACCATATTTTGGTTTCCTCGTGTATATCACCGCATCCTGGGCTCGTACCCTCGCCTCACCGTGGCAAAGTGGAAAAAAATTAACAGTAACAAAACACTGAATAATATTAAAATTATTGTATTAATAAAAAAAACTGTTTTATCCAAGACAAGATTCCATGTCCTCATGGAAAGACACAGTAGAAAAAATTGTGTCCAGTGTAAATTCTTGCAATATCATCTCTTTGTGGTTTAGTAAATTATTCTGATCTTGTGTTCTCTGGGTATTTTGGAAAAAAAAATAAAAAAAATTCAGTATGTAACTAAACACAGAGCAATTTGCCTCCATCCCCGCGAGTACGGTAAACATGTCTTGTTTAATAATCTAGAAATTGAATTTTGGAAAACTGCGTAGAAGAAGCAGGTGGTTTATTTCTTGTGCTGCTCATGTAACAGGCTCTGTGTATCTTTGGTTACAATTAAGTATATTGGTAGGAGAATAAAAAAGGAATAAAATATCATGGAATCAATAGCGTAACTTTAAACGATTCCATCTTTTCATGTCGATCTGTTTTGTATCTGGTGCATGGAAAGTGTTCAGAGCACATATTAAAGTGTAGCATAGTGCATCCATTCATGCGCAGATATTATGTGACATGTTCACACAAAGCAGATAACCTGTCGTAGGATAAAGAAGTAGCAGAAGAATGATGGGCTACGCCAAGAGTATCCATGTTTTCATTGTGCTTCTCCAAGTTGCTAGTTTGCAAGTAATCCCTTAAAACCTGAAAATGCGTTGTCATTGTTATAGTTTATTTATACAGCGCATAGATTTTACAGCTCTGTAAACGATATGTGAACAAGGAAACGATACATTACAACAACAGATATAGCTGAACAAGGATGACACAATATATCAGGGGACCCGACGTATTACAATCTATAAGGCTGCGTTCACACTGAGCGACATGAAAATCGTGCGTTTTTGCACGCAATTTTCATATACGTGACATTGAGCGATATTATCGCTCAATATCGCCGTTATGAGCGATATCGCTCCACACCACTGTATGCCTCTCAATGCAAATCGCAGCGAATAGCGGAAAAAAGGGTCACGTACGAGTGACAGGCTACAGGCGACATTGAGCGACATTGAGCTGTGAGATGTGAACAGCTCCATTGAAATGCATTGGAGAAGCTACATAGAGCGATATCATGCGGAAATATGAGCGATATCGCAATAAAAAATTGTGTGATAAATCACTCAGTGTGAATGGGCCCTAAGTGTTAAATATCTTGTGAGTTAGGCGCGTATGTATCATTAGTTGTCTTTTCCAAGGCACTTACTAGTGAGGTGGTCTACCCAGCAGCATACTGAACAAGGTCAGCAAGGCGAACACCCTGAGCAGCATGTTAGGAGGAGCAGCATCGGGCACTTGATGCACCGCGCATGTACAGTGACATCACCACGCATGACACGGTGAGCATGTGCAGTGGTGTACAGTCATTGCCAGTGGCCATTTTAATAATGGTCACCAGCATATTATAGAGCTCGTGCTGGCCTTTTCACCCTGAGCAATGAAATGGCACAGTACTTTCCTGGTTCTGACCATGATCGCAATCTGCTTTCAATGGTTGTAGATCTGAGACATGGTGGTGAATTTGCACCTGCTTCTCCATGGTTGTAGAGCCGAGGTGTTCCCGATCTGCAGCTGATATTGTTTGGTAGACACGTAAGTACTGTTGGGTGTCTTGCCCAACGACACGTGCTGGAGGTGTTGTGTGCAACTTCAGTGAAACAAAGGTGCTTAGTGAATAATCCATATGTTTCACCCCAATAGTTGTATCTATGAGTAAGCAAAAAACAGACAAAACAACAAAAAGAAACTGAGTACCTCTAGTGACCATTTTATACGTGGGATGTAACCCTTCAATTCATATTATTGAAACAGCCCAAGGGCAGATGAATGTGAGGAGATCCCAGTCCCACACACCCAGGGCCGGATTTATAAATAGGCAGAATAGGAATGTGCCTACAGGCAGTTTAACAGAGCAGGGGATGCCTTGCTCTGTTTAAAAAAAAAACAACATTTTTTTTAACATTTACAATCATTTAGACCACTGTATCTCTGGAGCCCTAAGGGCTAGAGAGACACATTAGGTATCATTGGAAATGCCAGATATAAGCAGATTCAATTTACGTAAAATATAAAATAACAAATAAAATTTTGTTTTTCTCTTTATTTTTCTAACGCAGCACTATTATTCAGTTTACAATTATAAAGTGAACAGTGATGTTGCTCTAACTCACCTTCTCATTTCCCACACTGCCAGCAAGTGTGGAGCTGATGATGCAATGCATTGTTTCATCGACAACCTAGACCGTGGCACTGCAGTGAGGAGAGACAGGGGGACTTTGGATCCTGCATCTCTGAATTGTACACTGCACAAGCTTAAGGGAGGTGTCATTGGAAAGGCCAGAGACTGGTCTTTACAATGATATCAAACATGACCATGTAATGTGTAAAAATATTTTTTTTTTTTTAAAAAAAATTAAATGCAAAATGATTTTTTTTCTTTGTTCTACGGCAGAGGCAATATATGCTTTTGTATATAAAACAAACAATGCCACTGCACTAACTCAACTAAGGCAACAGATTCTGCCACTTCTTTTGATTTGAGCCCAGAGAGAAACAGTTTTTTCAGTTATTAAAATGTTTTGTTTTTTTTAACAAACAAAAATAATTGTTTGCCCCAAAACGAACATTTAAAAAGTCCTTTTTTTGCTGGGGGAGGCTCCACATTTCTTTGTCTACAGGCTTCTGAGATCCAAATCCGGCCCTGCGCACACCCACTTGAAAAAATAAAAATTTTGTAATGGTTATTGATGCACTTAGGCTGGATGTCCACTTGAACTATATTTGTGCGATTGTGCAATCATCCGTAGTCGTACGTAGTCATCAGACTAATCCAACAACATAGAGGAGAATCAACCCTCTACCACTGCCTCCAGCTTCCATCGGACGACTTCAAAATTTTGGTCGATTCGAAATTTCGGATTGATTCAGCGATTCGGGTCATTTTGGCGTTTGGATCATTTCGGTGATTCGGGTGATTCGGTTCAGTTTGGTTTTTCGTTTTTTAATGAGTTATTTGGTTTTTTATTCCTTATTTAAGAATGGGAAGTAGATTTACTACCAATAGAATGAAAGTTCCTTTCCTTATTTATTCTTTTAAGATTTTTTAAGCATTTTTTGGTGAAATTTTAGGTTTCTTAACTTTTTTAAAGAAACAAGGCTTTTTAAACACATAGGTTTCAATGTAGCATATGTTTCCGCACACTACCGGGCAACACCTCTACAGTATAATAATGCAGCATATGATTCCGCACACTGCCGGGCAGCACCTCTACAGTATAATAATGCAGCATATGATTCTGCACACTGCCGGGCAGCACCTCTACAGTATAATAATGCAGCATATGATTCCGCACACTGCCAGGCAGCACCTCTACAGTATAATTAATGCAGCATATGAATCCTCACACTGCCGGGCAGCACCTCTACAGTATAATTAATGCAGCATATGAATCCTCACACTGCCGGGCAGCACCTCTACAGTATAATTAATGCAGCATATGAATCTGCACCCTGCCGGGCAGCACCTCTACAGTATAATTACTGCAGCATATGATTCTGCACACGGCCGGGCAGCACCTCTATAGTATAATGACTGCAGCATATCATTCTGCACACTGCCGGGCAGCACCACTACAGTATAATAATGCAGCATATGATTATGCACACTGCCGGGCAGCACCTCTACAGTATAATTAATGCAGCATATGATTATGCACACTGCCGGGCAGCACCTCTACAGTATAATTAATGCAGCATATGAATCTGCACCCTGCCGGGCAGCACCTCTACAGTATAATTACTGCAGCATATGATTCTGCACACTGCCGGGCAGCACCTCTATAGTATAATGACTGCAGCATATCATTCTGCACACTGCCGGGCAGCACCACTACAGTATAATTAATGCAGCATATGAATCCTCACACTGCCGGGCAGCACCTCTACAGTATAATTAGTGCAGCATTGAATCCGCACACTGCCGGGCAGCACCTCTATAGTATAATAATGCAGCATATGAATCCGCACGCTGTCGGGCAGCACCTCTATAGTATAATAATGCAGCATATGATTCTGCACACTGCCGGGCAGCACCTCTACAGTATAATAATGCAGCATATGATTCTGCACACTGCCGGGCAGCACCTCTACAGTATAATAATGCAGCATATGATTCTGCACACTGCCGGGCAGCACTTCTACAGTATAATAATGCAGCATAAAATGAAAAACCAACTGAATCGAATGACCCAAAATGATCCGAATCACCGAAATGATCCAAACGCCGAAATGACCCGAATCACTGAATCGACCTGATTTATTGAATCGACCCGAAATTTCGAATCATCTGAAGTATCGAATCGAATGACTCGAAATTTCGAATCGATCCGAAATTTTGTGTGGTCGACATTTCGGATTCGGGATGCCCTCGGAAGCACGAAAATGGTAAATTTCGTCATTGGTACGAAACGAATTGCACATCTCTATTGTATAATTAAATTGTCAAACCAGAAATTGTCCCATAGAGAAGTGATTCCGTTCGACAGGTGAATCCCATAGGATTCAATGTAAAGTAATATTTTTGTTTTCATTTTTTTAAAAAATTAAATCGTTTATTCTTTTCATTTTCAGCAAAAAGTTATTTTATTTATTTTTCTCAACATCTTTTTGTATTTTTGGATTTTTTTGACAAATTTGTTGGTTCCCATTTTTTTCAAATACTATTTTTACTTTGCCGCAGAAGACAGACGGACTGAAGAAAAAAAGCCTACTTCCGAACGCTGGTCACATCACGGACAGCAGCCAGAGTTTTCGGCAGCGTTTGGCGGTGCTTTTTTTCTTGTCCCCAATCTGGTGGTGTTCGGCAGTCTGCCTGTTGTTCGGTCTGGGTCGTCCATATTTGCTACCAGTGGACAACCCAGATCGTTCAAAAAAGATGTCCGCAGTCAGACGGCCAAGTCGGTCCTCTGACTACGGACCCATTTGATGGCCAGTCTGCCACCTGAACAAACCCTTTCATCGAAACATGAATAAAATATTTTTCATAAAGCTCAGGTATGAATATGTGTGAATAGCACTTTATAGGATCCAGAGGGACCTAATACCCCACAAAGAGCCCTGCACCTACCACAGGAGTGGGCCAGAGACAATCTCGCACAAGTATACATAGAACACCAAATAAATAAATCTCGTGGTATATAAAGTATTTCACTATACCCATGTCTTGTGCTTTATTTAAGTACCCTGCCTGCACCACTCAAGAAGGGAGGTGCCACCCTATATATATATATATATCTCAGAAGTGCAGCAGAGTGTATATTAATACACACAACTAAGGCCAGGGTCAGACGAACGCATTTCTGACGTCCAGCGTCAAAACGTACGTTGGTGCGTGCGAACGCATTTTTTCACGGAATACGCGAAAGCGGTCAGATGATGCGCAATTCTGGACGTATTTCATGACGGAGCTGTAAAAAAAGAGAAAAAACCGATGAATCCAATTAATTGATGAATGAAAAAATAAGGGGTAGGGTTATAAAATGCCATTTTGGGTATGGTGGCGTTTTTCAAAGATGGATCCAGTACAAGTCTTTGTGTTTGCTGCAATGGGGTACCTGTACCTTAAGAGGAAGAGAAAGCGGCGAACCTGGGTTCATCAAATTAACGCTGCCAGACCCACGCATGGACACTTTGTGACGCTGTACAGGCCACTGCGAGAGAGGGACCCCGTGAAGTTTTTCAACTACATGCGGATTCCATCCCCTCCTTTGATGAACTGTTGTCGCAGGTACGCGAGCCACTGACCAAGAGGGACAGCAACATGAGGGCCGCCATACCACCGGAGGAGATGCTGGTCATCACTTTGCGGTACGTACTGTCAAACACCTGCATACATGACATCGCTGCCAGTCACCTGACATGAGTGCATCATGTCTGTAGTCACATGCCCACTGTCACATGCATACACACACACACACACAGGCATCATATCACACGTACATAATCATAAATGACTCCGACAACAATGTAGACCAAAATAATAATATAATATGAAACATGAAATAAAATAACAGTAATATATTCTCGACATATATTATAACTTGTTAACTGAAGGTCATGATATATTAAACATGAAACCAAATAACACATGACAAACAAAACTAAAACATATTCATGACATGTATCACAGATCATGATACCGCCGAGCATCTGGGTCATGAGGGCCAGTGGTGTGGCTAGAGCAGTACTCCGACTCTGTGTGTGGCCTGGCTCCAGGGGGCATGGCTGGGTGGGTGGACAGCACCTCACTGGGGAGGGAAGATCCACTGGCATTGGTGGATTGTGGCACAGCATTGTAACCGGCTGCGTGATGGGGACGCGAAAGGATGTCGTCAAATATTGCCAGAGATCTGCGCCGGTACTCCACCTTCTCAGCCTCGCTCATCTTGTTGAGGAGGATCATACAGGAATTGAAGAATGACATGTCCATAGGGTCCGCAAGCATGCAGCGTTGGTGTGGATGGTTGGTTTGAGCCTCCATGAAGGTAACCATGGCCTGCTCCAGGTCTGTAGCTGGTGCCCTTCTCCTCTGTGCAGGTCTGGTGCTGACCATTGTTGCGGTACCTGCAACCTGTCCTGTCTCCACATCCTCCTCCAGTTGCGACTCTGCACCACCCCGGTTCACCTCCTCCTGGCAGCTGGCAGAACCTCCTGGCACCATGTGTTGGACCTGTGAGCCGGAGGTCGATGGCTGGTCGATGCTGCTGACGCTACTGCGCGGCTCCTGGGTCTTTCGGAGGAACGACAGTTGCTCTGTATAGATGTATCCACGGACCTTTTTGGAACCAGCTCCAGAGCGCGCAGCCATGGCTTGCTTCTTCTGCACCCGCGTATAATTGTCGCGTACTGTGCGCCATTTGTTCATCGCCTCTTGTGCTGCAAAACATGATGAGTGTGACATTAGCTTGTGTTCATGGTATGTGATCATATTCAAACAGTTTTGTTTTGTCTTCTAGGTATCTCACTAGTGGATGCAGTTTGAAGGATCTGCATTATAACTTCCGCGTTGGCAGATCAACAGCTGGTGAGATCGTCCGCAAGGTGTGCCAAACCATATGGGAAACCATGAAGGACCAATGTTTGCCAAAACCGACACACAAGGCATGTCTAGAAATTGCAGCAGGATTCTGGGAGAGAGCCAACTTTCCAAACTGCCTGGGAGCCGTGGATGGCAAACATGTCCGCATAGTGAAGCCACCGCACAGTGGCTCACTGTATCAGAATTATAAACATTACTTTTTCATTGGCCTACTGGCGGTGGCAGATGCCAACTATAGTTTTGTGTATGTGGATGTCGGTTCATACGGCAAGGACTCTGACTCCACACTGTTCAGGAACTCCACACTGTGGAATGAAATTGAGAGTGGGACCCTGAACATCCCCAGAGCCGCACCATTGCCTGGCAGTGACGTGTCAGTCCCCTATGCCTTCGTGGGTGATGAAGCATTCGGACTATCCACACATCTCCTACGGCCATAGGCGACTCTACAGGGGGGCAAGGGGGGGCAATTGCCCCCCCTAGGTTGTTCCTTGCCCCCCCATGTGCCCCCCCACCAAAAATCATCATCCAGCTTCCCACACTTCTTCGGACCAACGTATCTCCGTAGCTATGCATCATATATGGATGAACTAGGTGTCATTTGAAAGGGCAGATTCTGGCCTTTTCAATGATACCCCACATGACCATATTCAGTGTGATGTAAAAGTCATAAAACATCAAATAAAAACATGCACTTAAACGTAAACATTTTCACAGGGTTGAAATGGCTCAGCAGTGAAATGGTTAATGTTCAGACTATACATTACATTGTGTATTACGTTAGTTTATGCCTTGGTTTAGTTGTATATTAAGGGTTAATGGGCAGGCTTCATCCCTCACAGTATACATTTGTTTTTTCCTTGATTAATGGCATTTTAGGGGTTAATGGGTTGGCTACATGCCTCAGTGTATTCATTTCATGTTTTCCCTTGATTAATGGCATTTTAGGGGTTAAGGGGTAGCTAAAGGCCACATTGTTTATTATTTTTATTGCATTTCTCTGGGTTTAAGGCATTTTAGGGGTTATTATGGAAGTTAGAATCTAAAGGGTCTAATGATCTGTAGATCCTCTGCTTTCGTCACATTTCGGGGAATTTATGTTGCAGAAAATAAGGTGAATTCTCTATTTAGCGAATGGTCACTGTAATTTGCTAAAAGTGGAGTCGCTGAAGCAGCAATCAGACATTCAGCGGAAACTGCCAAATTGCGTCAAATAAAATATTGAATTTAAGTATTAGGTTAGTACAACAAAAAGGAATCATTGCATCACATTACTCTGGGGTTTTGTAATCTTATTTATATATATACTTATTTAGGGCACTATTACCTGGTGTGAGCTAACCCTTGCGTCGGCGTGATTTTGCGTTAGCGCCAGGTTAGTTCAGTCTAGCGCCTGACCAACAGATCGTTTGCCTCCCGCTACAAATGGGAAAAATCATTTAGCGCGTCGCTATTAGCGATTTGTACCGCGAGCTTACTGTACTTTCCGCGTCCTATACTTAACACGGGGAGTGCTAGATATCTTTACAGATCACTTAGTGCCAGCACTAAATTTTTTGAGGTGCACTAATTGCAACATTTTACCTACTGCTCAGCCCTGGTGCTAACTCCAAAAAAACAGAAAAAACAGGTCCTCGTCCAAAACTAACAGGCAATTGAAAGGAATGCAACACAGGTGTTCTCTTGGCCCCATACACCATAGTAATGGATATGGTCAGCAATGTCGCTGCTGTTGCAGTCGGCTCTATTATAAATGTATCCTTTATCCACATATATCCTAATTCTAATATATTGCCTAATTTTAAACATTTTATGCTGGGGGCTATTCATAGTATGTAAGCAGTTGATTATTAGGGTGACTGTGTGGACCATGTTTAAAGGAACACATGGATAAGTCTCGCCCTGAAACATGTATTGTTTATATGCTGTAGCAGGGAAATTTTTGTCGCTCACCTGGCCTTCCTTTTGGATCTATTAAATGCAGTGTAATGATTCTACATGCTGTTGGGAGGCATTTATCATGCAATGCCCATCAGCCTTAATATATGTGTGCATCAAAACATGGATGATACGGCCACCGTGGAGGATTTTAATAATGCAGGGGTGAGAGGTTATTCACTGGATGTGTTCATATTCAAGCTTGTGAGGGTGGGGGATAGGTATGACCCGGCACTCTGCACTGGAAAAAAAACAGTTCTATCCTGTACACAACCGCATTAGCGCTGGGTCTCAACTTGGGTCTTAGAGTTTCTCTAGTGTGCGCCAAACGACCTTGTTCATGGACTACTGCAGTCAAGGTGATCTGTTAGTAGGTCGTCAGGCACTAACAGGGTTATTCAGAAAGCGGTGAAAAGCAGGAGAATGACTGGAGAATGGAAAATTCTAGGTCAAAATAGCCGATTCTTTGACCAAGAATTTTCCATTCTCCAGTCATTCTCCTGCTTTTCACCTCTCTCTGAATAACCCTGTAAGTTTTAGCGACTCGCACTAAATTTTTCCTTTAGTGATGGTGTTTTAGTTCACACCAGGTGATAGGGCCCTTACTTTTATTCAGTGGTATGATTTAGTGGTGAAAATTATTAGTGCCCCCCCAGTTTTGACTGCGGTATCTTCTGTGCCCCCCCTAAATATTGTTCCTAGAGTCGCCACTGCCTACGGCCCTACTCAGGGACACACCTGACTGTGAAGAAGCGGGTTTTTAATTATAGGCTGTCGCGGGCGAGACGGTATGTGGAGTGTAGCTTTGGCATACTGACCAACAAGTGGAGGATTTTACATAGACCGCTGGATGTACAG
This sequence comes from Leptobrachium leishanense, assembly GCA_009667805.1. Classification (NCBI taxonomy): domain Eukaryota; kingdom Metazoa; phylum Chordata; class Amphibia; order Anura; family Megophryidae; genus Leptobrachium; species Leptobrachium leishanense. The sequence goes on along the minus strand of CM019067.1, from coordinate 52,662,366 downwards.
GTTGATTTCTGTGTGGATATAGTCAAATGCTGTTGCATCCTACATAATTATGTGCTTGCCAGGGATGGTTTTAATTTTGATGATACCCTCACAGTTGTCGGTCTTGAAGATGATGTGAACGATGACATCATAGCTGTGAATAGATACAGCAACAGGTTTCGCGATGCTCTGTCTAATTATTTTACGAGTGATGCAGGTCAGGTGCCCTGGCAGCTGGGGAGCATTTGAGATTTCACCTCAATGATTACATATTTGTTTTTGTTATTATTATTGTGATTTACATGTATGGGATTATGAATCAAATAATCGAATACTCACTCTGGATATTCTGCTCTCTCTCTGACCACGTATCATAATCAGGGTACACGACACGGGACACCACGACCCATGCGTTGGCCTTCTTCCCCTTGTCTTTGTACCTGTCGCAGGCCGTGTCCCATATCTCAGGATGCTCCCCCACAGCGCTGATCAGCCTCTCCACGTCGATCTCTGGTCCAGCAGACATTTTCGACAGTCACAGGTACGCTCCAACAAAACCTGGAAACTTTGGCTGTTTGGACGTTTTGTAGGCCGCACAATAGCAGCGTCTGACGTCTCCTAATCACGCACACACGCTGCTATGCGGCCGCAGCGCACTCTGTACGTCTGTACTAGCGGTATCACGTTGTACGAAAAATGCGTTCATTTGCCGGTTGCGTGGCGTGGACGCACTTTTGTACGCCCGTACTGCGTATATTGGCCGTCATTGGCCGTCATGTGCTGCTACTACGGCCGTGATTTAGTGCGCCTGCACGCGCGTTCGCACTGCCCCAGTCTGACCCTAGCCTTACACAGGGGACATGAGGAAGTAGAGAGTGGCTGGCTTGTCAAACTAGCCCTCTCAGTGAATGATCTCTATTATAGACTCTCAGCTTAGAAATCAGCGTTTAAGTCTGGTACTATTGCAACACACCTTCAGCGCTGGTTTTACTGGCCTGGCACCTCACACCCTTCTTCAGGTACCCATTAATCTCATCGCCCCTCCTACCTGATGGGCGAATGCGCTATCCCCCCCCCCGCTGACCCTCCCCACCCTTCCTTATTATGGTTGCATTATTATATGCTTTGTTGAAATGAAAGTTGTAGGCTTCTCACAGCTGTCATATGTCGTTGTGGCGTTAGCTGCTACGGTGTATTAGTGAAACCACTTGAGTCATGTATATGCCTACCTGCGCTTCCCCGACCGGCCGGCCGGCAGCACAATTACTGTTGTTCATGTGTGATTTTGCTTGATTCATTTATCATTTTGACGTTATGACATGTAAACTGTAAGGCTAGGGTCAAACGAACGCATTATTCGCAGCGACCGTCAAAAAGTGTGTCCGAACGCATTGACTTATTTTTTCACGGAATGCGCGAAAACGGTCATACGACGCGCAGTTTCGTGCGTGATTTGTTATGGATCCAAACCAGGAAACTGACGTCTCCTAATCATGTACACACGCCGCTATGCGGACGCAGCGCACTCTGTACGTCAGTACTAGCGGTTTTGCGTTCTCGAAAAAATGGGTTAGTTTGCCGCTTGCGTTGCGCGGCTGCACTTCCGTGCGGCTATACTTCGTATATTGGCCGTCACTGCCCATCATTTGCTGTTACTGCGGCCGTGATTAAGTGCGCCTAAACGTACGTTAAAAATGCGTTAGTCCGAACCCAGCCTTAAACTCAATAAAACTTTATTACAATAAAAAAAAGGAAATGAGCGTTTCGCCACCTCACATGCGACTTTAGCAGGAACCCTTAACAAAGCTACATGTGAGGCAGTGAAACGCTCATCGGGGGCTTTTAACCTGTGTACATTTAAATGGTTACGAATACAGTTTCATTTTTTAATTGCAATTCTGCATTGGATAAAATCCCGCGTGTTCAGGAATTCTCCTGCACTTACCATGTTCCAATTAGTATAAAATACGCAGAACTGCAATGGCCAAGGTATAAGTTATGCTTGTGTCTCCTCGTGCTCATATCTCACACGTCTACCTGCTTTTGGTTTTGCAATTTTCTTGTTTTTCGTAAACCCAGATGTTGAAGTTGAGAAGAAGAAAGTCAGAAAGATCAATTGGTTTTGAAATACCTGCGGTGACACGGATTCCTTAAAGAAAGAAAACGTGTCTGATCTCACACTGGGTTTTGGTCCTGACAGCGTGGGGAGTCTGACCGTTTTAGATCAAAATGTTTAATGTTGAAGACAATAATAAAAGTCACAAACACATACAAAATCTAAAACGCAGTGCGTAGTGAAAATACACTGTTTTGTTAAATCCACCTCAAAAGAATGTTTGAAGAAATTAGTGCCAGAGAGTTAAAGTAACATTATTTTGAGGAAAGCTGACTGACACTCAGGAGAATGGCTGGAGAATGAAAAATTCTAGGTCAAAATACCAAAACCAGAAAAATTCTCCCTTTCATCTCACTTTCCAAATCGGCTATTTTGACCTAGAATTTTTCATTCTCCAGTCATTTTCCTGCTTTTCACCGCTCTCTGAATAACCCGGATTATAAGGGTTATTCAAAGAGATCCGAATTGCTTGAGAAAGATAACCGAACGCTGAAAATCAGCGTTTGGTTACCTTTCTTGGCCATTCGGCTATCCAGAGAGCAGGTAACTCGCCAAATCCTGGCGAATTGCCTGCACATACGGTGCCTGTTCGAGGGCAGTGAAATTCCCGGAAAAAAGCACTGCTTCGGCTATTCAGAGAACACAAACCAGCAGTGAAAGGTTCCCGAAATGCCCTGCCATTCGGTGGTTTCATTCGTCAAGTTAATTCAGGAGAATCCAATAGGCTTCAATGTTAAAAATATTCCCGTTTTAATTCAATATCTAAAAAAACGTTCATTATAAAATTCTGCAGTAAAGAGTCTCTTTATTTATAGATTTTTTAGGATATTTTAAGCATTTTTCTTAATTTTTTTTTTTAAAAGTCCGATTTTTTTTTATTTTTCTTTAACTTTACTTATTTTTTCAGTAACAGCCCTTTTTTTTATCATTCCCTGGACCTCATATGTAAATTTCAGACATTTTCGCTCAGTAGTTTCTTTGCAAACATCGTTTCACTTTCACACTTTCATACAAACTGTTTTCCTAATTTATTTATTGCCTCTTCTGCGGTGTCGAAGACTGTGATCGGCTCCTGTTCGGGTTTTTCCGTGGTTTTCGGCAGGTTAATCCAGATGTTTTTGAGGGTTTTTGGCGTGCATTCGCTGGGTTTTGTGGTTCGTTTTCGTCGGGTTTGCGGCAGCCTTTCCCTGCAATTCGGGGACCCTGTGGTGCTTGCTGAATACACCGCAGGGTCACCGAAATGGGATCGGCAAAACAAACCGAATTGAAGAGAACGAAAAGTCACCGAACGTGCGGTGACTTTTCAAATCTCTTTAAATAACCCTGTATGTGTTAGTTCACAAAATCCTGGGGCTGATTTTGGTGGGGGCCGCTAACATTAATGAGCGTGTTGTGAAAGGAGCGCTCTACTCATCCTTAATACTTTAGCGTTTTAGCTTCTCCCAAAGCTGCCCCCCCCCCATCTCCCCCGACCTGGATAAAATGCTGGGTGAAGTGGAGGAGTTTCCTCCATCCCAACCTGGCGCCCACAAACAGCCAGGATTTTGAATTTCCCGGCTGCCAGTCACTAGTGACATCAACATGTAGAGAGTGTGCTGACATCACCCTCTCTTAGACCAATCGCTAACACTAGTGACCTGTGAGAGTCAGCGATGAATTGGATCTGCTCGTGCGCACAGCTCCGATCCATTGTTCTGTGCCGGCGCTATGGATCTTGAGTACATAAAGTGCTCAATTTGCGCTTCCTACACTATTCAAGTTGCATATGAGTTAATGGCTCCCGTGCCATTTCCCCACGTGAACCTTTGTGAATATTATGCTTCCTATATTTTGTGTAATGTAGTAGGAGACAGTAGTAGGTTGCATGTTAGTCAAGCATGCAGCCATTAACCACTTGGCTGCTAAGGACGCGCTCAGCGCTTCCTGCCAAGTGCACCTCCTGTGCTATGGACGCACTGAGCGCACCCTAGCACAGGAGGCAGCAATCGGCCGGGATTCCGGCTGATTGCTGGCCCCCCTGGTGCGAGCTGATATCTTGGATGTCAGCCCGGCACTCCGGGACCCCGGGGGGGGACGATAGATGTCATTGCGAACATATACGAACATATTCCCTGTCCGGTGACATTTGGGGCCAGATCGGCTCTCTCTGAATAACTCCTTCAGGCTCCCTTTTACCACAACTACTGCGGGGTTGCCCCTTTAATTAGCGCCTGACTTGGAAGTAAGCAGAGGAGCAGCCTGATACTTGTAACAGTACAATTATCAGCTAGTGAAGTCCAGCTGCGTGAAGCTGGCCCCCCTACAATCGGCACAAATAAAAAAAACACTGTGTTTGGTTAGTGCTACGTTTGTGCTGGTTTGTGCTGCAAAAATTTATATTTGTGCTGCTTTCATTTTTGAGATATTAGTAATTGTTTTTTTCAGACCATGAGACTGAATAAAGGTCACCAAAGGTCACTCAGGCCCCCTACAACACCCAAAAGTCACGAAAACTGGCTTGTTGGTTAGTGCTAGGTTTGTGCCGTTGAAATCTCCGTTCTATCTTTTTCCGTTTTTGAGTTATTAACATTTTAATAAAGGTCACCAAAGGTCCCTCAGCCCCCCTACAACACCCAAAAGTCACGAAACTGGCTAAGAAGTCCATAGGATTCCATTGAGACCAGTGTGTCCCAGCCTCGACCTCGCACTTGTGGGATCACGCAGGAGCCGCAGATGAATTGTGGAGTGACACTTTGAACTATCTGCTCCCCCGTCTCACTCTGCTCTGAGTGAGAGGAAGTAGGGGATCACACCGCCATGTCTGTTGTGGCAGTATGCGATTTGGGGGCTTGGGGGTTTATTTAAGTATGTTAATTGATTTTGCAGAAGTAGAATCACGTATCACAAGTTTTAGGAGTTGGTAATTCTTCCAAGGAACTAACACTTCCTATACAAAGTATATGAGACATGAATGTACTGTAGATACACGCTTTGCCCAAAGCACAAGCACAGCTTGCAGCAAGGGTGAAATAGCGATTCCTGACGTTAAGATTCATACCTTACCATACCAGTATATATGATATCTCCTGCATTTATGATGTCATCAGGACCCTAGATTTAAGGCCTACATTAAAAATTAAATAAATAAAAAATAACCACGAGTGTGGCCCTCAATCCTTGTCCCAAACGGAGCGTTTACTATATTTTTAATATGTTGGATATGTACTGCTACTTTTGTTGCCAATTATCTGTTAAAGCACTGACAGATATGGAACAGAAGGAATAGAAGGAACGCTCCGTTAGATCATATCTGTTGCGTCTTTGGACGGCTGATCGCCACGTAATGGCTACATGTGTAGCAGTTTTCACCTTTAACAAATGGGGCCATGAGAAATATTAACTATTTTAAATTGTAAGAAAAATAAAAAGATCCCCCGTCCTGTAAAAGCATTTGGATTGATTCGATCTTTCACCTTTTTACATCATAAACGCTATTATTGTTTCTCCTAATAAAACCTTGAACATAAATGGTTCCGCTGCGTTACATTAGCCAGATAGCCACATACTGTTATTACATCAGAGCAATTATAACAGGCCACACACGGCATTATTGATCAGTATCTATGTCAACGATGCCGGAGCGAAGCTGTTTTAAGTGAAATCTCTAAATTTGAGTTTATTTTGCGCTGTAACGTCGGCAATGTAAGTGGTTTAACAGACGGCAGTGGGGGTCTCTGCGGACAGATTAGCATCTTTAGTGTGTGAGATTAGGAATGATTCACTGCACCTTTTAATCTGGGTGGTCAAACAAACGCAACAGATGTTTACAAGCTACAACTCGATACCTTTAAATAAAGATATAAAGATAAAACCCTTTGGGAATGCTTTGAAAATGACTAACTAGCAAAAAAAGAATTGACTTATTTTGCAATGAACCCTTACTTGAAAGAATGATTAACCCCTTCGATACCGAGATCGAGATATCTCAGGCTTAAAATGCGCCATCCGGTGCCCCGATATCGAGATATCTCGATCTGCAGCTCTGCAGCCCGAAAGCAAATGAAATTCGTTTGCTGCTAACAAATTCCATTTGCTTTTGGGCTGCATAAGGTGCCCCCAAAGTTTTAGCTATGTGGGCATAATGCCCAAATTGCTAAGGCTAGGGTCAGACGAACGCATTTTTCACGTGCGTTTAGACGCACGAAATCACGGCCGTGCTAGCAGCAAATGACGTCCAATGCCGGGGAACACACGAAGTACGGCCGCACGAAAGTTCGTCCGTGCAACGCAAGTGGCAAACGAACGCATTTTTTCTAGAACGTCAAACCTCTAGTACGGACGTACAGAGTGCGCTGCGTCGGCTAGAGGCGTGTGTGCGTGATTAGGAGCTGTCAGACGCTGCTAATGTCCGGCCAACATAACGTCCAGACACAAAAAGTGTTTTATTGATGATCCGTACAAAATCACAGACGAAAAGGTCATCGTATGACTGCTATCGCGTATTCCGTGAAAAAATGCGTCCATTCGTTCGAACGCACTTTTTCACAGACAACGCGAAAAATGCGTTAGTCTGACCCTAGCCTCAAATAGTGTAAAATCAGCTAACTGAATGACATTCAGTAGCTGATGCAGGGAGAACAAGCTGCAACTCTAAGGGTTGTATCTCGTTTTAGCAGTAGATGGCGCCATCTACTGGGTAAATAGGTTAGTACAATAAGAAATTCATCAGGAATATCCCCAAATATTTCTTACTGTACAATTATTATTATTTTTTTTTTTTTTAAATCACTGTTTCCTAACAATGGGCTAAATTACAATCTTCACGCAAGCGCAAAAAAACATTAGCGCGAGGGGTTAAACCATTTGCGCCTAACCCCATATTACATAATCAGCGCAACAACCGCTCGCAATCGTCTACCGAGGGTGAACCTGCGCGAACCCAGCGCGAGCTTACTGTACTTCGCGTGTCCTATACTTAACATTGTGAGCGCAAATGCGAGTGTGCGCTGGTATGAGGATGATATTACAATCTATTCACAGTAATTACCGCATAGCCTTTGCGCGCATAATTTTAGCAACTGCAAAAAGCTGGCGTTAACGGCATATCTGAACGACCTGGTCGAACAAAAAAAAAAACAGGCCATAAAAAGTAATGCAGCAACAATATAATGGATGATGACAGGTGTGTGTGTGTATTATTACTGTAGCATATGTACTCATTTTGCATCATAGACGCAGAACCCGTCTCCGATGCCTCTGGCAGACGCAATTCAGCTGCGTTTGATACGTGTGTTTCTTCATTTTCATTGGCTGAATGGGTGCAAAAAACTGCGCGCGCAAAGATTTTTGCGCGAGATAGCAGTGCGCCAGCAATTGCGCGCGTACTGTTTGCGCGCACAATTGATCGGCGGAAGAAAAAAGCCGCGAGGATTGTAATTCCAGGGGTGATTTGCACGCGCAAATGTTTAACGCTTGGTGGAAAAATTTTGCTTTGTAATATATGCAATATAGCCCAAAGTGTTTTTGGAAAATCACTTGGTAGTGAAGGGGTTAAACTATTTGTTAACTCCCTCAATACCAAGTGATTTTCCATAAAACCACTGGCAGGACACAGTGGTTGTATGGAAAATGACTTTCTATTACCAAAACAGTCTCCCTCTGTATATGATCACTGGATGTAAAACCTTGATTGACAGGCTGGGTGCTGGACAGAAAGTGTTACTACCTTTATTGCTTGAGCTGCAGGAAAGCTTTTCAAACAGTTGCAACACATTGGCTGTTGGATGTGTTTAAATTTTAGGGGCACATCCTGGAGCTCATTTGCAATAAACAAAATTCCTTTGCATTGCTCCAAAGTATACCCACATCAAAAATATTCAACATTGGGACACCAACGGAGGCTTTGGAAGACTTTGGGGTAAATTACATTCCTAGCGGTAAAACGGGGGCACTAGGGAGGAAAAACTGCGCCCGCAGTTTCCCCCTAGCATGCCCGTTTTACCGTTAGATTAAAATGCAGGCGCTAAAAAGCTGCCTGTATTGTTACCATGCGCAAAGCCCCCGTGATGCGCGCAGCAGCGCTGAGCGCCGCCGCGCACTTCCTCTCAATGGAATCCATAGGACTCCATTAAGGCTAGGGTCAGACGAGCGTGATTTCTACGGACTGTACGTCCGTGCACACGGACGTACGTCAGTACGGAAGACGCAGTAGTGGCCACACAGTCCGTTTATTCACTGACGTATATTTTGACGGATGTAGGAGGGAAAATAAATTAAAAAGCAAAACCATTTTGTCCGTGAAAAATGCTGGACGTATAAATGCAGTCCGTCTGACCACGTTCCATCACTCACACACAAAGCTATGCAGACGTTGCGGACGCAGCGCACTTTGTGCGGCCGTTCTAGGAGTTGTACGTTCTTGCCTGCCTTGCGTCCGTGGGCCGCGGCCGTTGTGCGTCCGCAGTTCAGTGCGGACGTACTTCATGTGTCAGGCTCCAATGGGCTTCCTGTCATGCTATCACGGACGTACTTTTAGGCGCAATCACGGACGTGAACACTACGCTCGTCTGACCCCAGCCTTAGCCAGACGCTGGCGGTCACATGACCAGCTGGATCTCACCTCGTGAGATCCAGCCGGTCAGCATAGTGATACACAGGGGGAGACTGGGGGGACTTTTTCCCATAGTCTTTCCCTGCTCCTGCCGGACTGGGAAGGCGGACAGAGCTGCGGGACAGAAGATGAGTATACGATTCATTTTATTTTTTATTGGCTGGTGTTAACAGATTCTGCAGAAGCGGAATCCGTTAACACCAAGTCCTGGCTCTGGCCGGACGTTAATCAGCGCTGGGACTTTGTAATCCTAACGCTGATTAACACTTTGCGTTCCCCATGTTAAGTATAGGGAGCGCAAAGTACAGTAACCTCGCGCAGAGAAGCGCAAGATACCAAACGCAAACGGGTTACTTAACCCGTTAGCGTTTGGATTGCAATATGCAGAAAATACTTGGGCTAACGTTAACACTCACACAGGAGAACGCTAACTTTAGCACCAAGTATGTAATTTGGCCCTGAGTACATACGATCTTAGTAGTGAAGGGGTTAATAGAAAAGTTTAATGCAACAATAAGTCATTTGATACAAGAAATGGAATATTAATTTACAGGTAGCATGCTGATACTGCCTGCAGACCCCGTTTGACATTGTGCAAGGTAAATGGCACTGTCTAGAACCTTTCATCCCAGCACTATTTCTGTAAATGATAACAAAAAATACATGAAAATTTAAAATGATCAAATTTACTAGACATGTGCACAGCACAAAACTTCATTTTTAACTAATGGATTAGTCCTAAATGCAATTTATTTAGTTGCTAAAGAAATTCGTTTTCAGTTCTTTAGTATGAAAACTAACTTCATTCATCTGAAAACCAGTGGATACAATTACTATTGTAGTGGTCCCTCTCTGTATAGAACATCCTCCTCAATTTATCCCTTTCTCTATAATGTATAGAACATCCTCCTGCATTGATTAATGCCCCTCTCTGTATAGAACATCCTACTGCATTGGCATGTAGAGGGTGCAGTACTTCGGAATGCAATGCTTATCCAGCACAGGAGAGGGAACTTTTACTTAAGAGGGAAAATATTAATGTAAATCGGTCTGAAAGCTCAGAAGAGATGACTGTGCAAATTTATTTTTATAATAAAATAAAGCACTTAAAATCCAGGGAAAACATTTAAATAAATCACACTGAAAGCTCATAATGACAGAGTAACTGTGAGAGCTGGATACTAAATGTATCAGACATAAAAAAAACTTTTATAACAAGCAGCACTGGGAGAGGAGAGGGACTTTATATAAAACATATTATAGATGAGGAAAGGGGGATAGTGCTCCTGGATAATATAAAATGTATCAGACCTAAGCCCCTATTATGCAGAGCGGGAGGGGATATAACACATGTTTTATAAAGTCCCTCTCTTCTCCCATCGCTGCTTGTTATAAAGGGGTTTTTACTATCCAACCCTCCTCTGTCATTAGCTTTCAGTGTGATTTATTTGAATGTTTTCCTTCTCCAGCTGCTTTTATCATCTTGTCTGACTCCAAGACATGCAAGGGTTAAGTAAAGGTTTCCTCTCCTGTGCTGGCTGTCTGTGCTGCGAGTGAGTATTCTGGAGTTCGATCACTGTCAGATTTTCGGGTAGGGGGTCGGGAAGGATTACACATACAAACCTTTTCTGTAGCTTTGTGAAGTTGCGCTCTTCATTGCTGGTCTCCTTCACGCATCAATGTAATGTTACAAAAAGGACTGAAACTAAAATGTAGTGAATTTTATTTTAGTTTCTTTCGTTTTTGTACTGAGCAGTTTCGTATCTCTTGAGTCATACGAAAACTAAATTATCCCAAAATTCGGACTAAATTGTTTTAGTACTAAAACGAATGCACATGTCTAATATTTACGTTATTCTACTTTTTAAACCGGCTGGGTGAAGTAGAGGTAACATCACTTCTCTATAACCGTGGAGACACCTGTTCAAATCCCAGCGAGAGCACCTCTGCAGTAAGTGTCCTTGGGCAAGACACCTAACGGTACATACTCGCCACCCAGGACATACTTGAAAACGAGAGAACTCTCAATGTATCCTTCCTGGTAAAATACTTTCTCAAAAAAAAAAACTATCTCAGAAAAACATTTTCCGTGCATTATTTCTATTTTTACTCTCTGTTAACTTTGCATCCTGTGTTTAAAATAAGTGTTAAGATAAAAACATTAAAAAGGGCTTGGTAGTGAAGGAGTTAAATAGAAAGTACCTATAAAAAATTGCCAGTCATTTATTTTACTTATAATGTTTGAATGTCAGTATTTTAACTGTGAACGAAAGAAAAAATACAATTTTGCATTATAATTCTTTGGTATCAGCAGGAGATACCAAAGCAGCAAACATAAGCTCGTGCTGCTTATCAGAATAATATACACATATGATTTCTCAGAGACATTTACCTTGGCTACTGAAAACTCGTTTTACATAAATCTTCTGGGTCCTTGCAGCAGTTTTATGGAAAACAAGTGGGTTTTAGTGATTTTTGTTGAATTTGTTTATCATAACATTTATTTGAAACACGGGTTGCAAAGTTTGCAATTAAATATATAGAGTAAAATAGAAATTTTGATATAGATTGTTCTGAGATAGTTAAGAAAATAAAACAATGTAAGTAGTCAATGTAATAGAGCAGCAGGAAATGCTGGCAGAATGCTTGGTTGTGTAGGGAGAGGTATTAGCAGTAGAAAAAGGGAAGTGCTCATGCCACTGTACAGAGCACTGGTGAGACCTCACTTGGAGTACTGTGTGCAGTACTGGAGACCGTATCTCCAGAAGGATATAGACATCTTAGAGAGAGTTCAGAGAAGGGCTACTAAAATGGTGTACGGCTTGAAGGAGAAAAGTTACCAGGAAAGGCTTAATGATCTTAACATGTACAGCTTGGAAAAAAGACGAGACAGAGGAGATATGATAGAAACCTTTAAATACGTAAAGGGAATCCACAAGGTAGAGGAAGGGAGTATATTTAAAAGGAAACAAAATAGCAAAACAAGAGGGCATAGTCTTAGATTAGAGGGGCAAAGTTTTAAAAGTAACATCAGGAAGCATTATTTTACTGAGAGGGTGGTGGATACATGGAACAGTCTTCCAGTTGAAGTGGTAGAGGTCAAAACAGTAATTGAATTTAAGCAAGCATGGGATAGGCATAAGGCTATCCTAAACAAAAGATAAATCCAGGTAAAGTATCCATGTAATTGGGCAGACTCGATGGGCCGAAAGGTTCTTATCTGCCGACATTTTTCTATGCTTCTAATGTAAATCTGCTCATTTTAAATTTTTCATGTCTTCGTTTATCTATTACAGAAATATTGTTGTAATGAAAGATTCTGAACTCCAGATGGCATCTCTTATCTGGCGCAATGTCGCACAGGGTCTGCATTATCAGCATACAGACAGAAATTGCCTTTTTGGCAGATCCAGTACATGTGATAAACATATATAATAAAAATGTTCAGATCTCCTGCTTATGGGGGTTTGTAGGGATCATAATGAGATTATTAGTAATGCAGCTTCCAAAAAATACCAATAGAATATAAAAATAATATCTGTATGTGACATAATGCCTGTATATGGAAATTACAGTAACACCTTGTATCTGCACTGTACATGTATTTTCAGTCATTATAACCCCCTGAATCTTATCCCTGCACAGCAGTAATTGACCCAACAGCTCTCCCTGTAGTCCATCCTCTTCCTGGCTGTTGCAATGTGTTTGAACATTTTGTTGCAGTGAGGTTTGGTGCTGCTATATGCAATTTGTTTTATCTCTCAGCAGGGTGTCTGGATAGAGATAAGACAGTGGGATTTGTTTCACCACAAGGAGCGCACAAACCTGGCTTTAAAAAAGTGTGAAAATTGGGGTTTTAGTGCTTTTCAATGTACTACAATGCAAAATCGAGAAAACTCAACTTTGGGTGTGAAGGGGTTAAATTCAGGGCGAACAACGCCATTCTAATTAAACTTTGAATATACTTCCAGATATTTCTGGCTGGCCAGATGTTGATATCTCTGCCAAAATCAATGAGTTTCTGTCACAAGGTCACCCATACCATATTTCATACAACTTGTCTAGATATTATCATGATTTAATATTCGGCACTGATATTACATTGTGTTCGCCAAGTTAATCAAGGGTTTTCCTTTTTGTTTTTTATTCATTTCACTCCTTATTTTAGTACAACCTGTAAATGTTTGTGGAGATGCATTATTAATGATTATAAAAGTACTTAATCACACGCAGACGTGAAGAAAAGTTCCAAATCAGTCCACAGGTTAAAGGAGTTTTTTTGTTCTTAATTTTATATGTATAACAATGTGCTATATGTAATTTATTTCACTTTCAAACCAATCTTCCACGACTTTCCCATAACTCATACTCTATAACAAACTTCATAGCTGTCAGATCAACATTTGAATTTTGTCGTTACCTTCTGACATTTTTATGATTCCCATTTTTTTTGCTTGCTTGTCCTGATCTTGTACTTTTATTTCTTCTTTTCCGCTCGTCACTGCCATGTTGCGCTTTTATTTTTAAAGGTTTTAAAGATTTACATTTTTAAAGATTCTGCTGACAGCCTCTGCTTAATTCTTTTCATTTATTTTTAGTTTAGGTGATGTTACTCAATTTTCTCCCTCGTCGCGCTCCGCTATTTCTATAAAAAGTGAAAATTAATATGTGATTTTTATTACAATTAGCATAGTGATTTCTTAAAACCCAGCCTTCCTTTATATTAAAAAATAAAAAAAAAAGAGAAAAAGTCGGTGTTCGGCGTGTCCGCGTACGCGGTAGGGGGAAATATCTAATACTAAAACGAAATGAACATACAATAATTGTGAGAGGAGATAACATACAATATAGATAGCTGGGTTAGATGACTCGAAGTTCGTCAAAATGTTCCTAAAAAGGAAAAAAGAGTATAATAGTGAAGTCCAGTCATTAAAAAATGAGAAAAAAAAACTCTTTTTTCCTTTTTAGGAACATTTTGACGAACTTCGAGTCATCTAACCCAGCTATCTATATTGTATGTTATCTCCTCTCACAATTATTGTATGTTCATTTCGTTTTAGTATTAGATATTTCCCCCTACCGCGTACGCGGACACGCCGAACACCGACTTTTTCTCTTTTTTTGTTTATTTGGTGCGGATTGGGACCGCACTTGTGGTGCTTTGGGCGACGGGGTTATATTTCGTATTTTTCATTTTTGCTCTAAGTGTTCGTTCTCCACATTTCTTTGTTATATTAAAAAATAACCTCTTCACTGCCAAGTGAGTTTCCGAAAAACCATCGTAAAGAACCAGTGGTTTTTTGAAATAATATCTTTAATTAATTAAACATTAACAAATATTTGGGGATATTCCCAGTGTACTTCTTACTGTAATAACCTATTTGGCAACAGGTGGACAAATGGAGTTATACTAGTTTCAGCTGCAGCTCGTGGTTCCCTGCATCGGCTGCTGAAAGCCCGATATGTCAGGGCATTCATCAGCTGATTTTAAACAGGTTTAGCACTTTGGGCATTATGCCCACAAGACTAAAACTTTGGGAGCACCGTCTGCAGCCCAAAAGCAAACAAAATTAGTTTGCAGCAAGTGAATTTCATTTGCTTTTGTCCTTCAGAGCTGCAGATCGAGATAACTCGATATCGATAATTGATAGTGCCTTTGAAGTTCCGAGTTATCTCGATCTCAGCAGTTAAGGGTTAATATCAAATGTGAACGTGTGGTACATGATTGAGTGCGTCATGCCAACAGTTAATTGGTGAGCAGAAATCTTGGTGAGTTCTCACACTTATTTTAGTAGGACTACACCCACGGTCCATGCTCACTATGGAAAAAAAGTTGATTGAACTGTATCACTGCATTACAACCACCAGGGACAGACCAGAATGAAAGGTAGATAAGAAAGATAGATAAGATTCTTGTTTTAAGTGATGGAAATCCCTGTGAAATATATAATGCCATGTAAAGATATTATACCCTCAATAAGATATTATTTTTATGCTTAAAAACACAAAATATTTCACTCCTGTAATAGCGGCATTTACAGAATAGCATTTTTCTGTCTGTATGCCAATAATATAGACCAGAGTCGCTAAGTCTTGGCCTCCTCTAGATGTTTTGGAATTACATTTCCTACAAGGCTCTAACGTCCTAAGGAGTGGCTGCGCATCGTGAGAGATGTAGTTCTGAAACATCTGGAGGACCTAGGTTGAGCAGTCATAATGCAGAACATATAAATAAGAATATAAGGAGTCTCACTATAAGACAAATGAAAAAAACATAGGGCAGAACTGCATATATAAATGATACAGAAACCCCTGCTTATATAACATGAGCTTGGGTTTCTTTATCATTTATATATGCAGTTCTGCCCTATGTTTCTTTCATTTGTCTTATAGTGAGACTCCTTATATTCTTATTTATATATTATTGACAGATGAAGAGGAGCCATCCCTTAGGAGTCTTCACTAGCAAGCTACGTATTTACGTTTATTTGCTGCTCTTTCCATTAACCCTCACTGCTGTTTTTATAATGATGTAGAACATGCAAGATAAGGAACACCATCTAGAGTTTGGAACCTTTCATCCCAGCATATTTCTGAACAAGACAAACAGAGAGAAAACTAAAGTAATGTAAATTTGCATTAATTTTTTTTATCTATTTTATAACAGCAATCAGTGCACAAAATGTTTTTCCATCCTGTCTATAATGTTAACTGTAAATTAATATTTTTCAAATACATGTAGAGATATTTTCCTTTTACTGAAAAAGTGTTTGAAGGGGTTAAGATACTTATTTTGAGATTTAAGCCATGTAATTTTATGACTCAAAGTGAAAAAAAAAAATCACAGTGGTTTTAGGATTCTGGATTTTTAAAACTCATATTTCTGGCATTCTAGGACAATAATTGTAAAGAAATAAATGCTAAGGTTTTTATCAGTACTTAACAGCTCTGATATCAAACACAAACCACTCTATTATAGCATCGAACAGTAGGTTCTAATTATGGCTCTTTAAGTACTATAATGAGTAACAGTAGGAATGAGACGTGGCATTTAGGTAACTTAAGATATTTGAAAATGGTCACCTATAAATAGAGAAATATTCAAAGCCAAAAATTATATTGTAAGCCCATTCTTAGAAATACATGTTTTTGACCAGTAATACTAACATCCAACATATTGTGGGAATGTCACAGTATTTAATGACATGCCTGAGATGTCATCTTCTTGCAAGCTGCTGTTTAACCATCATTGGTTTATCAAATATAATTTTCAATATTTCTTTATCATTTACATTTTCTTTTGACAATAAACCGGAGAAAAAGAGTAGTTATGTCCAAACGGATCTCTGGCTCTCCAGTAACCGATGCTTTGATGTGAGTTTTATATGTTGCACATACAGGGTTATTCAGAGAGAGGTGAAAACCAAGAGAATGACTGGAGAACTGAAAATTCGGCCAGGGTTATTTAGAGAGCGGTGAAAAGCAGGAGAATGACTGGAGAATGGAAAATTCTAGGTCAAAATAAACAAACCAGAAAAATTCTCCCATTCATCTCACTTTCCAAATCGGCTATTTTGACCTAGAATTTTCCATTCTCCAGTCATTCTCCTGCTTTTAATGGGGGGTTGTCTGTGGAGACGCTAATTTATGTATATAGGATTTGGGGTTGCAGCCTACAAGGTGTTGCACATAATCTCAACAAAATGTGCAAATACGATAAAGGAAACAATAAAGGGTCCTAGTGGCACAGTGGTATTTCTATTAATCACATTAACCTTTGCCTGAAAAAGGCCCTTTAGGTGCTCGTATAGGAGCCTAGGATCTATATGTGTCGCCAAGAACCATCAGGTCCCAAGAGACGTGCAATTGGCAGTAGAAGTGCAAATAGCAATCAATGCGTAAATTCACTGTACGTAGTTCAGTTAATATTAACAAAACCTAAAAACATGCAAGAATTGTGCATAACAATAAAGTGCATGTGCTTACAAAAACCGTTCCTCAGTAAAGTGCATACATAGATTGTGCGCTAGGGTGCAAAGTGCTAATAGTTCTCTAAAGGGTTGAACAGTCAGCAAGTCCTAGACCACAGTAAAGTGCACGTGCAAATGTGCAAAATATGAAAAAAAACGGGAACTCTGTGGCCGCTAGTGGTTGCACAGCGTATGAGCCGTGTTGCAGAGATGAATAGTCCACTGTCACAGCTCCTCTCCTCGTGGGTGGTTTATATAAGGGGAGAAAGAAGGAAGAAAGATAATGGTGCAGACTGCTTCATGTGTTTATGGTGAGAATAGAACAAGAATCTCACTCACAGATTACAGAGCCTAGTGTGTCCCTGGCTCTGGGTTGAATCGCCTCGCACCAGATATAGGGTGGTGTATCCCTTCTTTGTCCTGCAGTTGGCCTCAAATGAAACACAAGCAAAGAGACAGCGCTCCCATAGCGTAACACATTAGGTAAAAGTGGTAGTCAATTGATGGCTACTCAGTCTCACTCACCAATGTTGGAGCCTCGGTTGTCTCAGGCTCAGCTTGTAAGCAGATGGTACCATTTAGTTCGGTGTGTACCTCAGCTCTCTCGCCTGGAACGCTTGCCACTTTCTTTCTTATTTTTCAGAGTCTCAAGATCAGACACTAGATGTAACAGCAACCGGCAGCTTTAGGAATGCCGGATTCTCCAGCGCCTTCTTTCCGCTCCTCAGCAGCAATCCATTATTGTAGCAGTAAAAGTGAAAATTAGCATGCAGGGGGTGTAAGATTAATTAATTTATTAAGGTAAAAGAAATAATTTCAATATAAAAAGTGCATCTCAACGCATTTCGTGGTATAAAGCCACTTCCTCAGTAGATGCCCATCAGTCCTGGAGTTAACCCCTAGCTGCCAGCAATGGTGGAGATAGGGGTTAATGTTTGATATTGTTGGATCGGCCAGAGCATGGCCTTTCCAATGATACCAAACTTGACCATGTAAAACGTTTTTTAAAAAAAAAAAAAAAAAAAAAAAAAAAAATATTTTAAAAATAAATATAAAAATAAAAATTAACAAGTTTTTTTTTTTGTTTTGTTAATGCAGTAATATTGGTCCCATTTCAATTATAATGTGAATAATGATGCTGCATTAACGATTTTTGTATGCGGTGCGTTTGTTAAAAATAGCAAACTTTTCCCCAAAAAAATGTAACGAGACCCCATTTCTAATTTTTTTAACAAGTGCACCGCATAGAAAATATAACCGCAAACGATCGCATGTTAAAATGTGAAAAAAAAACCACTTTACACATTGTAAATTATTGAAAATTCAAATTTTATTGCATTTTTTGTTATAATATACAGACAGGACATGACGTATACATATAATAATGACATATTATGAATCTGCCCGAAAGAACGATATATAATATGTCTGGGTCATATATTAAAATAAGGCTTCAAAACGCTGTTAAACATGATGAGCGAAACCGGTAAAAATGACCTCAGCACAGAGGCGTGAAATGGCTCAGTCAGCAGCGAAAGGGTTAAACAAGCTGAAGGACACTGAGAACAAATAGTTCTAAGCCTTCCTTCCACTGAAACCACACAATCCAATTTATGCAATCTTGCATATGGCTCATGCAATTCATCTTGGAGTCCTGTGGACTCCAGGAGAGGACAGCAGCAGTGGTTCACTCTTAACAGAGCCAGTAATAGGAAGCTGCAAATGGTTACTGACTTTGCAATTAGCAGCAGCTCCCTTTCAATCGTTCAGTATAATGCAAAAACTGCTTACTTTCAATGGCTTTAAAAAGATAGATATTTTGTTAATATTAGGTTTCTTACTCTATAACACATGTTCATTCATTTTCCTGATGGCACATGATTTTCTGGATCCTATTACAGCATAAAAGCTCCGTTAGGACATGAATAAATCTGCTCAAAATGAACCTTGTTGTAAGTTCATGCAGAGAATGTGATGGTAAATCCAAGTCAATCATAAAAGAACACTGAGAATTCCCAGAAATAAAAAACCCTGAGTAAACTACCCACAATTCATTTATTTCAATGACAGCTGAAAAGATGTTTGTTGTCAGAATTAGTATTGGATTTTTTTTTCAATTCATTGTCCTGTTCACTCTCAGAATTTCTCTACAGGGATAAATGAAAACATAAAAAAATATGGAAATGTACACAATATTTTATAAGTATTGTTTATCCTTTAAAGAAAAAAAAATGGATGGACGGTAGACATGTGCACAAAAAAATAATAATTTGGTTTAGTTCCTGATCGATTTTTTCCATTTTTCAATTCGTTTCGGTGCATTTGCTATGTTACAGTGATTCGTATTTCGTATTGATTAGTTATTTCTTTTTTATTGGCAATTCGTTTTTGGATCAATTCGTATTTTGTTTTTATTAGTTATTACGTTTTTAGAAGTTATTTCGTAATGTGAAACAGATGAATTAAATACTTAGGTATTAAATAGGTTTCACCACCAAGTAAAGCTGCTGTTCTTGGTACTGTATAGGTTTCAGCACCATTGACAGCCCCTGCCGAACGCAGCCAGACTGAAGGAAAAAAAAAACACTGCGTTTTGCAAAGAAAAAAGCCTCGTTGTTTTAAAATAAATTAGGGAGAAATTTCACCAACAAAAATCCAGAAAAATTATTAAAATATCCTAAAATAATAAATATATAAAGAGACTTTTGGCTGCAAGTGAAAAGAATAAACGGTTTAATAAATATTTAAGATAAACGGGGAATATTTTTTACATTGAAACATATGGGATTCGCCTGCTTAAAGCTGTCGAACGAACCAATGAAAATCTGAGAATTTTGGTTCTGTTCAGCATTCTCTGACTAGATTAACCATTACTTTTCTATGGGGAATTTTCACTGCCGCCAAATCACACAGAACGGCACCATGGAACTGTCCATGGACTAGTGGACAGTGATGCAGTTCCGAATTTAAGTGAAATGTTATAACGAATTGAAGCACTTCTGAAAAACGAATCGGGAAAATTTCGTCTGAATTTTGATTCAGAACGAAAACGAAATGTACATCTCTAATGGATGGTATTAAACACTTTACATTTTACATTATAATATTCCAAACATGCGTGATATAGCCACTGGACAGACAATTCGCGTTCAAGGCTTCACTTTATTTTGCAGTCAAAGTACAGGCAGTATATTAAAATAAACATGCAAATAAAACGAACATAAATCAAATGCCTACTCCTTATTTGGAGACTAGCTGAAGATTTGTTCACCCCTCACTAACAGGGTTATTCAAAGAGCTCCGAATTGCTTGAGAAAGGTAACCGAACGCTGAAAATCAGCATGCAGTTACCTTTCCTGGCCATTCGGCTATTCAGAGAGCAGGCAATTCGCCAAATCCTAGCGAATTGCCTGAACATACGGTGCCTGTTCGGTGCCTGTTCGAGGGCAGTGAAATCCCCATGAAAAAGCACTGCTTCGGCTATTCAGAGAACACAAACCAGCAGTGAAAGGTTCCCCTAATGCCCTGCCATTCGGTGGTTTAATTCGGCAAGTTTATTCAGGAGAATCCCATAGGCTTCAATGTTAAAAATATTCCCGTTTTAATTAAATATCTAATAAACCGTTCATTATAAAATTATAAAGTAAAGAGTCTCTTTATTTATAGATTTTTTTAGGATATTTGAAGCATTTTTCAGTTTTTTTTTTTCTTTTAAAAGTCCGATTTGTTTTGATTTTTTTAAGTTTACTTATTTTTTCTGTAACAGCCCTCTTTATTATCATTCCCTGGCCCTCATATGCAAATTTCAGACATTTTCGGTCAGTAGTTTCTTTGCAAACAGTGTTTCACTTTTCAATCATTCATGCAAACTGTTTTCCTAATTTATTCACTGCCTCTTCTGCTGTGTCGAAGGCTGCGATCGGCTCCTGTTCGGGTTTTTCTGTGGTTTTCGGCAGGTTAATCCAGATGTTTTTGAGGGTTTTCGGCGTGCATTCGCTGGGTTTTGTGGTTAGTTTTTGAGGGTTTGCGGTAGCTTTTCCCTGCAATTCGGGGACGCTGTGCTGTTTGCTGAATACACCGCAGGGTCACCGAAATGGGATCGGCAAAAGGAACCGAATTGAAGAGAACGAAAAGTCACCGAACGTGCAGTGATTTTTCGAATCTCTTTGAATAACCCTGAAAGTCTCATACCAGTATAATAAAACAAACAAAAAAAAGTTTGTACTTCCCTTTGCGACTTCAGGGATTGTCTTCTCCTCTGCTGCTCCCAGCAAAAAGACTGCTGT
Organism: Leptobrachium leishanense; assembly: GCA_009667805.1. NCBI lineage: Eukaryota > Metazoa > Chordata > Amphibia > Anura > Megophryidae > Leptobrachium > Leptobrachium leishanense. The sequence continues at coordinate 52,641,426 of CM019067.1, read as the reverse complement.
CCTAGAGGGAACCACAGTACCTATAAAGATAGTGCAGTTTTTAAATCAGCAGACAGCTGAGAGTTATCCGTGTAGGGAAAAAGAGCTTTGTCCATCCAAAGCTGACAAGATGTTGGTCTAGCACCCTGCCGCTAATCACTGTGTCACACATGATACAAAATATTATGCTGTAGGAGAAATACCATACACAGGGTAGTTGTAACAAAGCTAGATTTATAATAATGAAAATATAAATAAATATCTCCAATTCCCTGTTACGGTTTTTGAAAATTCAGTAATAACAACATATGGGGTCCAAATCCAAGTGAGCTGTTAAGCTAATGGTTCGAGCCAGTGAGAAGGAGAGTTTGTGCAGCGGCATTGTTCGCTTTACCATTGAAAGGTGGGCAATGCTGCTGTTTGAGAGCCAAATAAAATGTTTTAAATATTCATTTTTGATTTTATTTTTTAGATTTTCAATTTACAAGATCACATATGTTCCCATTGGAAAGGCCAGACTCTGGCCTTTCTAAATATACCACACATGGCCTGGTGAGATGTACAGAAGTGGAGTAACAAAGCTCCGAATGAACCCTAATAAATCCTCTCAGGCTCTGCTGGAGTTAAGGGGGATGTAACGGATATTGTGACGCCTTGATGTGGCACTCCATAAAATGGAGCAGGCGCAGGTTTTCCCCATTAGCATCCCCATTTTAGCGACAGGTATGGAGTAGTGCCCTTTATCTTTTAAAGAAAATAGAATTAACAACACCCTAATTGAATCGAAGTGGAACATGTATACACTGCAGACAAGAAACAAGACAGCCCTAGCTGCCCCTGACAGTATTGTCTTATACATTAGTACCATAAATTCAGCTTCAAGTAGGTCATGCTATTAACTTAACTCAATCGCATAAAATGCTATAGATCAGTGGTTCCCAACCGTGTTCCTCAGGTCCCCCTAACAGGTCAGGTTTGCAGATATCTGAAGCACAGCACAGGTGATATGATTTGCGGCTCAGTGATTGCAGGATTCAATCTGCATTTTCTCAAGGGAATCATTAAACTCTGGCCTGTTAGCGGGCCCTGAGGATCAGGAATGGAAAACAGTGCTATAGAGTAACCAAAACACACATGGCCATATTACAATGTTGGTGCTAACTTAACCAGAGCTGTTGTAAACTGAAAACCTCCATAGACTATAATGGCTCTTTAAGTTTACAACAGCTCTGGTTAAGTTAGCACCAACTTTGTATTATAGCCCACAATGCACAATGTCGCAAAGTTGCAGCTATATGAATGATTGGCCAGTAGCATATGTAGCAAAGTAAAGGGCCGACCTCTGCTCCCAACATTCCCTTAACTCTATGTTAAATTGGATAAACACAAATGATCACCATGGACAATGAAGTCCTAAAAAGTGAAGAAATGAAAATTGTGCCAAAACGCATGTTATGTTATGTGCAGCAAACACTTAATGAACCGGACTCCGGTTATATTCAAAGATCAAAATATTCTACGAACTGTAACTGTAATGTCTGATATTAGAGTTATATTGCCCCATATGAAAAGGATAGAATAGGAGATCCACATCTTCCTATATTTGTGGTTGTTTATGGTAAATGGTCAATATTTATTTTATTTATTTGCAAAGTATTTTACCAGGAAGGATCCATTGAGATTTCTCTCTCTTTCAAGTATGTCTTGGGTTCAAGAACATTGACATTTTTACAGTTGATACAGAAATACAAAGTAATAAAATGCAAGATATAAAAAACATAACACAAATATACAGATTAACACATAAATAAATATGTGGGAAATAAAGTCATTATGTTATATGTTTACAGGTGCATTCTGTATTGAGGTATGTTAGTAAGGAGCTCTTGAGTGACTTAAGACTGGGGGAAGATTTAATGGCGTCTGGGAGGTTATTCCATAACTGTGGTGCTCTGTAGGAAAATGAGGATCGAGACACTTTCTTTTTGTATTGTGGTATTGCATGTAAGGTGCTGATCCTGGATCAGAGGTTATAGGATGAGGGAACTGCTAGGGGAAGCAGCCTATTCAGGTAGAGTGGTAGCTGCCCAGAAAACCTCTTAAACACCAAGTTGGAAAGGTGAAGGGTGCGTCTAGATTCCAGCGATGGCCAGTTTATCTCTTTCAACATGTCACAAATTCAATGGTGGGTCATGTATTTACATTTTAGCACAAAGCGGAAGAATGAGTTATACAATGTAGTAATATACAGAGTATCCTATAAGCAGGTCGCCACCTCATGGCAGCTGATTGTAATGCCAAGGCAAAAATGTTATAAAATATATAATGTGAATTTAGAGGACTAGAAAAAATTTTTTAGGCGACATAGCACCAAACTTGGGTCATCATGAAAGTAGAATGCAAAAACTACTCTTGATTAGTTTAACAGTGAGAACTAGTTTTTGGGTTAGTATTTGTGCTTTTTAGTGTTACTTTTACAGAAAACTGATCAAAGTATGATGGTATAGTATTTTTTGGCCAACGGATGACTTATTTTTTAACAAGTAGCTTAAATGCACACAACTTTTATAAAACTGTAACTTTTACTAGTCAGCATTATTAATGGGAGCCACGAGGTGGTGACCTACTGATAGTAGAGGTCCTGTATCATGGTTCACTATCACTAATGATGGTCCCAACAAAATGTGGGTGAGGTACTATTGCATTTGGTTAAGAATATGTAAACAGAGCCAAATTTATTAAATGTCTGGCCAAAAAAGGTCACAGCCTGGCCAAAAAAAGTCACACACTCTAATATATCTTTAGAGATCCTTTTGTTGGGATTCCGGGATGCATTCGCCATGGCATCTTTTCGATAAGCTCATGCAATGTCACAGCATTTGTTTCTGCCCAGAATTGCATTAATTTGTGGCCAAGATCTTGTATTGATGATGGGAGAGTCGCAGCACTGCGTAAAGTGTTCTCCAGCACATTATCACGAAGATTCTCAATGGGGTTAAGTTCTGGACTGTGTGGTGGCCAATCCATGTGGTAAAAATGTCTCATGCTCCCTGAACCACTTTTGCACAATTTAAGCCCGATGACTCCTGGCATTGCCATCTTGGAATATGTCTGCTGTGCCATCAGGAAAGAAAAAACTATTGATGGAAAAACCTGCTTATTCAGGGAGTCACACAGGGGCATAAGTACCAGGGGTGCAGCGGGTGCCACTGCACCCAGGTCCCTGAGTCCGGGGGCCCACAACCAGATGGGTGGGGGGCCCGGACTAGCCCTGCTTGCCCCACAGTCCAGGCAGGGGCCAGGCACCTGGTCTCCTGTTTGATCGGCTGTGTGTGGGATCAAACTCCCACACTCTGCGCCAGAAGTAAAGTCCCTGCCGGGGGAAGGGGGGAGGAAGAAGAGAACAGCTGCTCACATTGGGACATGCTGGCCCTGCCCCTTCCCCCTCCACAGCCACGCAAAGCAGAGCCTCCCTGCTGTGCTGGAAGTGTCCAGCACGTGCAGGGAGGGGAAGTGGAGAGAGTGGAGACCATACTTACCTATGGTAAGTACAGTCAGGTCCAGAAATATTGGGACATCGACACAATTCTAACATCTTTGGCTCTATACACCATCACCATGGAGATGGAATGAAACAAACACAATTTGCTTTAACTGCAGACTGTCAGCTTTAATTTGTGGGAATGTACATCCAACTCAGGTGAATGGTGTAGGACTTACAGCAGTTTACAGATGTGCCTCCCACTTGTTAAGGGACCAAAGGTAATGGGACAATTGGCTTCTCAGCTGTTCCATGGCCAGGTGTGTGATATTCCCTCATTACGCCAATTACAATTTGCAGATAAAAGGCCCAGAGTTAATTTCAAGTGTGCTATTTGCATTTGGAATCTGGTGCTGTCAACTCTCAAGAGGAGATCCAAAGAGCTGTCACTATCAGTGAAGCAAGCCATCATTAGGCTGAAGAAACAAAACAAACCCATCAGAGAGATAGCAATAACATTAGGTGTGGCCAAAACAACTGTTTGGAACATTCTCAAAAAGAAGGAACGCACCGGTGAGCTCAGCAACACCAAAAGACCCAGGAGACCACGGAAAACAACTGTGGTGGATGACTGAAAATTCTTTCCCTGGTGAAGAAAACACCCTTCACAACAGTTGGCCAGATCAAGAACACTCTCCAGGAGGTAGGTGTATGTGTGTCAAAGTCAACAATCAAGAGAAGACTTCACCAGAGTGAATACAGATGGTTCACCACAAGATGTAAACCATTGGTGAGCCTCAAAAACAGGAAGGCCAGATTAGAGTTTGCCAAACAACATCTAACAAAGCCTTCACAGTTCTGGAACAAGATCCTATGGACAGATGAGACCAAGATCAACTTGTACCAGAGTGATGGGAAGAGAAGAGTATGGAGAAGGAAAGGAACTGCTCATGATCCTAAGCATACCACCTCATCGTTGAAGCATGGTGGTGGTAGTGTCATGGCGTGGGCATGTATGGCTGCCAATGGAACTGGTTCTCTTGTATTTATTGATGATGTGACTGCTGACAAAAGCAGCAGGATGAATTCTGAAGTGTTTCGGGCAATATTATCTGCTCGCATTCAGCCAAATGCTGCAGAACTCATTGGACGGCGCTTCACAGTGCACATGGACAATGACCCAAAGCATACTGCAAAAGCAACCAAAGAGTTTTTGAAGGGACAGAAGTGGAATGTTATGCAATGGCCAAGTCAATCACCTGACCTGAATCCCATTGAGCATGCATTTCACTTGCTGAAGACAAAACTGAAGGGAAAATGCCCTAAGAACAAACAGGAACTGAAGACAGTTGCAGTAGAGGCCTGGCAGAGCATCACCAGGGATGAAACCCAGCGTCTGGTGATGTCTATGCGTTCCAGACTTCAGGCTGTGATTGACTGCAAAGGATTTGCAACCAAGTATTAAGAAGGGAAAGTTTGATTTATGATTATTATTCTGTCCCATTACTTTTGGTCCCTTAACAAGTGGGAGGCACATCTGCAAACTGCTGTAAGTCCTACACCGTTCACCTGAGTTGGATGTACATACCCTCAAATTAAAGCTGACAGTCTGCAGTTAAAGTACATTGTGTTTGTTTCATTCCAACTCCATTGTGGTGGTGTATAGAGCCAAAGATGTTAGAATTGTGACGATGTCCCAATATTTCTGGACCTGACTGTATGTAACAAGCTTGGGTGGGTTGTTTGTGTGTAAATGAGTGAGCAGAGGCTGGATAATTACTGGGCTCGGATAATGGCTAATTACCGAGGTTCTGATACTGGCTAATTACTGGGGGTCTGATACTGGGGGTCTGATACTGGCTGGTTAATTACTGGGGTCTGGTACTGGCTGTCTAATTACTGGGGTCTGATACTGGGGGTCTGATATCTGGGGCCCATGCGGAGGGTGGGTCTTGAAGGCACGGGGCGTAATGACTTCAATGGCCCGCCTTGGCCCCTCCCCACAGCCGACGAGGGGGGGCCTTCATGGATTCTTGCACCGGGGCCCTGAGGTTTCTAGTTACGCCTCTGGAGTCACATGACCTCATTATTTGCAGCTGAAACATATAATCAATGCAGTAAATATCCAATGGAAGGCTCAGTTAAACCAAGTGGTGACTTTTCTTTTTGCCAGGCAGTGTATATTATGAGAATATGTAAAGAGATAAGTTTCCAGTTGTGGTCTTGTCCACTGCTGCTAGTTGGACAAATAGAAAAATAAATATTAAACATTTTTTATTTTAGCTGAATATTGTTAAGTTTTGTACTGATGCCATTAGTAACGTTCTTTTCGGTTACACTTATATTTTTATCTATGAATACTCATTGTTTGGTCTAGGAACCTTTTTTGAGTACAAGACGTCTCTATTACATCTTTAGGCTAAAAAGTGTTATATACATAACGAAGTGAAATAAAGTAACGCATTTATTAGCATATTGGGATTTTACAGTTAAGACGCCTGATGCATTATGCATAGGGAACGGAAACATTTGTTTCCTTTTAGCCCATGGTTACAGACAATTTATGAGTGATCAGAAAAGTCTCCAGAGATTTCTTTTTGAACATTTCATTAACATAAAAAAGCTTATAGATTTCTTTCAAACATGTTTCAACTTTCTATGACTAATTAATTGATTAGCCCAGCTTCCACATTCTAAAGAAATTAATGACAGATGCTCTGGGTGTTCGGCTGGGAATGCTTTAAATGTCCTTCCAATGATGATTGTCCACATACAGAAAATGTAAATTTTCTGATAGGAACAAATCCATGTGAAATATGGATATTGGAACAAATATAATCAATGCTTGATTGTTTTTTTATTATTATTATTGTCATCATTTATATAGCGCCAACAGTTTCTGCAGAACTGTACAATAACCAAAGGGAGTGAGATACAGATAAGCAGACATAAGGGGCTATTCAAAGAGATCCGAATTGTGGCCGAAAGGTAACTGAACAGTGAAATTCAGCGTACGGTTACCTTTCTTGGCCAATCGGCTATTCAGAGAGCAGGCAGTTCGCCAAATGTTGGCGAATTACCTGCACATACGGTGCCTGTTCGAGGGCAGTGAAATCCCCCATAGAGAAGCAATGCTTCGTCTATTCAGAGAACACAAACCAGCAGTGAAAAGTTGCCGAATTGCCCTGCTGTTCGGTGGTTTCATTCGACAGGTTTATTCAGGCGAATCCCATAGGCTTCAATGTTAAAAATATTCCCGTTTTAATTCAATATCTAAGAAATCGTTCATTATAATATTCTGAAGTAAAGAGTCTCTTTATTTATAGATTTTTTTTAGGATCTTTAAGGGATTTTTCTTGCGAATTTTTTTTTCCGTTAGTTTTTTTAAATAGTTTTTTTTCTGTAACAGCCCTTTTTATTATCATTCATTGGATGTTATATGTAAATATCAGACATTTTCGTTCTGTAGTTTCTTTGCAAACAGCGTTTCACTTTTCAAACATTCAAGCAAACTGTTTTTGTTTTTTTTCACCTCCTTCGTCTGCGTGTCAGGTTTTTACGGCGACTGTTCTGCGCTGTGATCGGCGGCTAGTCGGCTTTCTCCGGCGTCTTCGGCAGGGCTAATCCAGATGTGTTTGCGGGTTTCGGTGTGCGTTTGATGGGTTTTGCGGTGAGTGTTCGGCAGGTTTGCGGCGGCTTTTCCCTGCACTACGACGGCCCTGTGGTGTTTGCTGAATACACCATAGGGTCACCGAAATGAGATCGCCAAATCGCACAGAATTGAAGAGAACGAAAAGTCCCCGAACGTGCGGTGACTTCGATTCTCTTTGAATAACCCTGATAGTTTGGAAACAAGAGGCGTAGAGTTTACAGTCTAGAGGGATTGGGGGTTGAGGAAGACAAGGAGAGTTTTACTGGACGGAAGCATCATTAGTGCCAGTGGCTCGGGAATTGTGGGGCAATAAAAGCCGCTTCAATCATGTGTGAGTAGGTGAGCAGAGGGATTTATTTATTTATTATTTATTTATAAAGTATTTTTACCAGGAAGGATACATTGAGATTTCTCTCATTTTCAAGTATGTCCTGGGTTCAAGAACATTGAAATGTTACAGTCAATGTTACGGGATGAGTTGCATCAGTGATGTGGTGCCTAATCTGAAGAGATGGGTATTGAGGGATATATAATTCCTTGAAATTTTCTTAATTAAGGTTGCTTAACCCCTTCACTACCAAGCAATTTTACAAAAACAATTGTCAGAAACCAATGTTTTTTTGTAAAGTCATTTTTAATTAATTTTCCAAAAGCTTATACCCATTGTATTTCTTACTGTAAATAAGCTATTTTGGTCAGTAGATGGCGCCATCTACTGTCAAATTGAAAGTCAAACTCAGCGTGGCTAACACAGGGGACTCCCCAAATGCCGGGTCAGCGCCGGGGTGCTCCACTGTCTGGGATCTGCAGTCCACCAATAGTATATACCAAAAATCAGCAGGCCGCACCAGGAGCTTGACCATATAAAAACATTGACTAAGGCACTTTGCGGAAACATCGCTTGTAACTATTACCGCTGTGGCCGCTCCACAATAAATATTTTTATATGGTCAACCTCCTGGTGTGGTCTGCTGAATTTTGGTATATACTGTCAAATTGAGTTATAGAGGTTTGAGCAGCTGGTCTGTTTTCTTCTATTTCTCCCTGCATCGGCTGCTGAAAGCCCGATATTTCAGAGCTTTCACCAGCTGATTTTACAGTTTTAGCTCTTTGGAAATTATGCCCACAGGGCTAAAAACTTTGGGGGCACCTTCTGCAGCACAAAAGCAAATGAAATTAGTTTGCAGCAATATGATATCTTGATATCGGGGCACCAGATGGAGCTTTTGAAGCCAGAGATATCTCGATATCGGTAGTGAAAGGGTTAATGGAAGTAAGAAACCTTAGTTTAAATTAGGGGCTTTCACACACAATACATGGATGGAATCCCCCCGCCCCAATCAAAACAGCTTGGTATCTGTGATCCTACACGTGAATATGGAATGATATGACATGTTGATATTGGGATAAGAATGTAGTTAACGGAAATATGGAGCAGTAGGATGAAATACAGAATGGTACTAAGTGATCAATCAAGGTAACATTTCTCATGGGTTTATCCATCTCAAGTGGTCAAACCTAGGTTGCTTGACCATTTGGTAATTTCCTAAAGTTTTATTCATAGTGGTTTCTTCTATATGGTGGTATTGCAAAACTACCAGTTTTCTACATTAATTTGGCTTGGTTTCGTCATCTTTTTGTCATGGTGCATGACCAATTGTGGTTATATAGATGGTTTACGCAAACCTCAATATCACAGTTCAGTATGGTCCTAGTTCTAACTATAAATCTGCCCTAAAAATACCCTAGGATGTGAAGTTCAATATGATAATTGGCATTGGCATTACAGACTTTGAAATTTTCCCAAATTTTTCGACTCTTATTCATCCTGAAAGTGAAGGAAATGTTAATAAATTGCACTTTCCTGCATCCATAAATATATATAAATAAAAATATAAAGGGTTATTCAATAAGAGCCGAACTTGCCACCGGATTGGGCTGAACTATGAATTTCCCCATACGGTGCAATTTCATGGCAGGTCAGCTATTCAAAAAGCTGTCAATTTTCCAATGATTTGCAATTCGGCGATCTTCGGCGGCATTTAAATTCTCCCATAGAGAAGTAATGGTTAATCTATTCAGAGAATGCCAATATGTTGGTGAAATGCCTAGATTTTCGGGGGTTTCAGTTTGACAGGTTTAAACAGGCAAATCCCATGGGATTCAATATAAAAAATATTACCGGTTTTATTTTATTTTTATTCAACTTTTTATTCTTTTCAGTTTCAGCAAACAGTATTTTTATTTATCTATTGTTTTGAATTTTTACAGCATTATTCTGGATTTTTTTAGGCAAAAATTTTGATTCCTATTTTTTTTAATTTAGTCTTTTTAAAATTTTCTAACGGACCGGTTTATTATTTTCTATAGCAAATTTTTTATTATTTTCATGCATTTTTATTGTTATAAACACCTTTTTTAAAATAGCAGAGTTCCGATTTTACCAGTTGCTACTTCGGCAATATTCGGCAGCCGATCGGCTTTTTTCTGCTGTTTGGTGGATCATTGGCTGTCTTCTGCTGCGTTTGGTGGTAGAGTTCGCTAGCAGCGTCTGGCAGACTTATCGGCAGCGTTTGGTGGTTTTCGGCGGAGCCCATTCGACGCACTTCGAGGACCCTGCGGTGAATACTGAATTCACTGCAGAGTCAGCGAGCTGAAATCGCCGCAGCACCCTGAAGTTTCACTGAAATTTCGGTGCTCTCTGAATAACCCCTGAATGCTGAATCAGAACCATGAACAGCAGCCCTACAGGGCTCTTGAGTTCTCCATGGTTCTGAAACTTTGTATTCATTGCTGAACGCAGACGGACTGAAAGAAAATAATACAATGTTTAGCAAAGAAAAAAAAGCCTTGGGGAATATTTTTTACATTGAAACCTATGGGGAAAAAAGCTTTGTGTCACTAGCCTGGCCTAGCATATGTGCAGAAGTGTGGGTGTGAGCCCAAGATGCAGTAGTTATAGCAGAAGGCAGGATACAGGGTAACAGGGTTTATTTGTGAATACAAATAAACAGACAACAGACTAGGAATATAAACAATGGATACAGATAACATATAATCAGGCGCAGGTACAAAATAGGAATAGGCAATAGAGTAGTCAAGATTTAGCAGAGATCTGGTACACGGGTATATCAATCATGGAATAGCAGAGGGTACAGGGGGCAATGGAGGATACCGGTAAAGAATGTCCAGAAATAGCAGAGGGTGTGCAGGAAGGTCTATGGATCAAGAGCAGGAGGGGTTCCAGGCAAGGATCTATGGAAGGCAGGTCTGCACTAGCTAAGCTAGGAACTTCAATGAGGAAGCGTGGGATCAGGGGTGTAGCTTCCTCATAAGCAGGTTTAAATAGGGAGAATGAAGGGCAGGTGTGGTTCCATGTCCCTTATGCAAAGTACAGTCCAGGAAAGCATAAGGAGGAAAAAGTCCTGGAACCTGCATATCAATGCAAAACAGGGCAAAAGGAGAACAAAAGAGGGCGCCAGAGGGTCTGGTGGTTCAGACCGTGACACTTTGTTGCTTTAACATAAATTAGGAAACATTAAAATGAACCCAAAAAATCCAAAAATAAACGGTTGAATAAATATTTAATAAAAACAGTGAATATTTTTTACATTGAAACCTACGGGATTCACCTGTTTAAGCCTGTCAAACTGAACCACCAAAAATCAGGGCATTTCACTTACATTTTGGTGGTGTTCACTCAGCGTTCTCTGAATAGATTATTCATTACTTCTCTATGGGGAATTTCACTGCCGCTGAACTGCACCAAATGGCACCATGAACCACTGAAAATCAGGGTATTTCACTGACAGAAAATTTCTCCAAAAAAATCCAAAGAGTCCTAAAAAAATTAATTGTCTTTTTGCTGCAAAATAAACGGTTCAATAAATATTAAATAAAAAATGAATAATTTTTACATTGAAAACTATTGGATAAAAATCCTTGCTGCTTTAAAATAAATTAGGAAACCTTAAAATGAACCCAAAAAATTCAAAAAAATAAATAAAATAAGAGACTTTCTGCTACGAGTGAAAAAAAATAAACAGTTGAATAAACATTTAATACAAACGGGGAATATTTTTTACATTGAATATTATGGGATTCGCATGTTTAAACCTGTTGACCTGAACCACCAAAAATCAGGGCATTTCATTGAAAAAAATAAACAGTTGAATAAAATTTTTATAAAAATGGGGAATATTTTATTTATTTATTTGCAAAGTATTTATTTATAAAGTATTTTACCAGGAAGGATACATTGAGATTTCTCTCATTTTCAAGTATGTCCTGGGTTCAAGAACATTGAAATTTTACAGTCGTTACAGAAATACAAAGTAATAAATGCGAGATATTAAAAACAAAACTCAAATATACAGATTAACAGAAAATAAATATGTAAGTAATATAGTTAATATGTTACATGTTTACAGGTGCATTCTGTATCGAGGTATGTTAATAGAGATCTCTTGAGTGACTTAAGACTGGGGGAAGATTTGATGGAGTCTGGGAGGTTATTACATAACTGCGGTGCTCTGTAGGAAAATGAGGATTGAGACACTTTCTTTTTGTATTGTGGTATTGTAAGTAAGGTGCTGGTCCTGGATCGGAGGTTATAGGATGAGGGAACTGCTGGGGGAAACAGCCTATTCAGGTAGGGAGGCAGCTTCCCAGAAAAGCTCTTAAACACCGGGTTGGAAAGGTGAAGGGAGCGTCTAGATTCCAGCGACGGCTAGTTTAGATCTTTTAACATGTCACAATGGTGGGTCATGTAGTTACATTGTAGCACAAAGCGGCAGAATGAGTTATACAATGTAGTAAGTTTATGAAGGTGCATTTGCGGGGCAGCTGCATATACTACATCTCCGTATTTAATAGCCGGCATAAGCATTTGTTGCACAATCTGCTTTCTTACCGCGGGGCTCAGGCAGGATTTGTTTCTGTACAGAGCACCTAGTTTGGGGTAAAGTTTAGATGAGAGTTTTTCGATGTGGGGGCCAAAGGATAGATTAGGGTCTAACCACATACCTAGATATGCATTGAAACCTATGGACAGTGGCGAAGCGTGGGGGGGGGCTGGGGGGCCGTGGCCCCGGACGCAGTTTTGTTAGGGGCGCATTTGCGTTGAGGGTTGAGGGAACCCAGATGCCGGGCAGCGCGGGAGTGCCTGCCCGGTCCTGAAGAGTCCGTCCTGTTAAAGGGAAGTGGCTGCGTGCAGGCGCAGCCGGTCACGTGGTCCGGCTAATCAGGTGGTACTGAGTCTCTGTACCACCTGACTGGCCAGACCGCGTGACCTGCGCACGCACGCCACGCAGCCGCATCACCTTCAACAGGACGGACTCTTCAGGACCGGGCAGGCACTCCCGCGCTGCCCGGCATCTGGGTCCCCTCAACCCCTGCCGGAGCTGGAGCAATATCCAGGTGAGAGCTGGGCAAATCCATGTGTAAGCTGGGGGCAAATCCATGAGCTGGGGGGCAAATCCATGAGCTGGGGGCAAATCCATGAGCTGGGCAAATCCATGACCTGGGGGCAAATCCATGAGCTGGGGGCAAATCCATGAGCTGGGCAAATCCATGAGCTGGGGCAATATCCATGTGTGAGCTGGGGCAAATCCATGAGCTGGGGGCAAATCCATGAGCTGGGCAAATCCATGACCTGGGGGCAAATCCATGAGCTGGGGGCAAATCCATGAGCTGGAGCAATATCCATGTGTGAGCTGGGGGCAAATCCATGAGCTGGGGGCAAATCCATGAGCTGGGCAAATCCATGAGCTGGGGGCAAATCCATGAGCTGGGCAAATCCATGACCTGGGGGCAAATCCATGACCTGGGGGCAAATCCATGAGCTGGGGGCAAATCCATGTGTGAGCTGGGGGCAAATCCATGAGCTGGGGGCAAATCCATGAGCTGGGCAAATCCATGAGCTGGGGGCAAATCCATGAGCTGGGGGCAAATCCATGAGCTGGGCAAATCCATGTGTGAGCTGGGGCAAATCCATGTGTGAGCTGGGGGCAAATCCATGAGCTGGGGGCAAATCCATGAGCTGGGCAAATCCATGAGCTGGGGGCAAATCCATGAGCTGGAACACCTGTGAAGGTGTTCCTGTGAAGTGAACACCCTGCCAGCGTGGCCGGAAGTGGCATTACTCTGATGCACTATAAAAGAGGACACCTTTACCTTGCATTCCATACTGATTTTTTTATGGACATTGATTTTATGGACATTACCAACTTTTATACCGACTGAGGAAGGCTTTTTTAAGCCGAAACGCGTCTCGGTAGACCTTGTCCTGGATTTTATTTATTTATTTATTACCAATAAATATATTGTTTACCATTCAACATTCGCTGCCTTTCTCCGACCTTTTTTCTCCCTGGAGATTTGGATCAACCACCGCTGAGACAAAGAGGTTTGGGTTCCCACCCTTAAGAGGACCCAGGGCTATATACATTGAGCCTGACATTACGAGGCTCCAGAATCGGTGAGTGTGTTTTACTTTTCCTTCTTTACATCTCCATACACACGCAGTATTACGCTATGGGAGTGCCGTCTCCCGATTCTCTTCGTTTTATCTAGTCTCCACTACGGACAGAAAGAAGGGAAGTGCCACCCTATATTTGGCTGCAGGCTGTTTCTCCTTGAGCCGGGACCTTGCAGGCTCCCACAAATGTGAGTGGTTTAGACCTTGATTACAACAATTTGAGTAATCCTACCCTGACTGTCTGCACTATCATTTTTTTCCTGTGATATGCTTTCTTTGAGGAACACTGACGGATAAAAGGATTCAACACCAGCACTTAAAAGAAGATCAGCACACCATTCTTCATCATCATTTTTTGAGTATTATACTACTATATATTTGAGCACTTTTTTTGCACATTTGACTTTAGACCTCGACTTTACTCTATGCACTTTCATTGACGTTTTAATAACATTTTTACGCCTTCTGTTTTAACGTTTTATGAATTCTACACTGCCTTTTATGGATTTTATACATCCATTGATTTATTAACCTATTAATTGCACTAGATGCGCCGTATGGTTTTCCGCTTTTTATCCAAAACACAAAATAACCTATACAAGCAAAAAACGAAGTGATCCGGAAAACAAAATACCGGCATTCCGAAAATACAAAATGCCCGAAAATACAAAAAACCTCATAAAAAGGAAATACGAATCAATCCCAATAACAAAATAGCCCATAAAAATGAAAAACGAAGTGATCCGAAATATAAAAAACAGCCGCCCAAAATTTCGGATTGGCCCGAAAATATGAATCGCGGCAACATACCAAACGAAATGAAATGGAAAAAAAAATGGAATGAAATGATCCGAAATGATCCGAAACAAGAAAAAAAAAAACGAACAAAAAAAACCGAAAAGAAACTAAACGAAAAGACGGCGTGCACATGTCTAGATTGATGGCAGCTCTGTTGGTCACTCTTCAAGGTATTCTAAAAACTCTGAAGGAACAATCAGATGTAGGTGACTCTCTCGTATGAATCGCCGATTGTGCCTTTTTACTAAATATACAAAAAGACAGAAATTACCGCTGACTGTCAGGATGCATTTTACTGCCCCCCCGCACATATTTGTTCTAAAGCAGGTTTCCTATCAGCGATCCAAATCAGAAATGAATTTGGATACCTTTTTACAAATCATATCTACGAAATGACAATTTAATTAGTTTGGGGGGAAGATTTCAAAGAGCTGTAATTAAAAGAACATGCTAATTATCATATCCAGCTTCACATCGCAGGGAAATGTCAGGACCGATTTATGGTCAGATTAAAAGGGAGCTTGCTTATGAAGTGTTTTGCCTGGTGGTCTGACCAAGGTTACCGTGTGGTGGAGTTCTGCGTAGCATTTTTTGAATGTTTACTGTCAAAATATGTTTTACGTATTACGGCAAAAAAAAAAAACTTGATGTAGAACTCTGGGAAAAAAATGTGTCCAGAGGAAGAAAATGAAGGTTCTGATAAATAACGAATGTAGATAATGCGCCTTGTATCTGAAAGATAGGCGGAACCCAAAACATCAGATGTCAAGAACTCTAATATATTTAATTAATGCGCAATGGGTTGTGACAGCTCTGGACAGACTTTTCATATCCAGTGACACCCTCAAGGTTTGGCAGGCGGATCCCTCGCTCGCTCCTATGCTGATCCCTTTACATTTTATTTGATAACACACAACTGATTGCGGGCCTCTTTTAGACTATTGCCAGCATCCTCTTTTCTTTCTTATTTTGTGATCATGCTGTTTTATTGCGTCTTTATTTATTTATTTTTTAACATTTCACAAGTCTCATTAGTCCTAGAACCGTCCACATAAATTAGAAATATGCCTCTTCTACGTTATGGTTCTCATCAAGCTCTTTCATGAAACGTGACCTTCTCATTCCTTGATCCTGGTGAGAAAACAAGAAACATAGTTTTCATTTTAAAAAAAAAAGGATTTTATTTTTCTTTTTTTAAATTTTTCAGTGTTTTGTCAACTTATCGGACTTCATAACTTAGGAAGATAGATTGTAGCGGCAGAATATGAGGATGTATCCCTCAAGTATGTAGCAAGAGTGGTTGCAGTCATGCGGTCAGCCTCCCATGAGGAGATAACACGCTTTGTGACCCCCAATGTCTGGAAACATTTTAACTGATTGCAGTCATTTAACCTTTGCTAACTGTGAGTGTTTAATGAATATTTATCTAGCAGGTCCTGATATAAACTGGTAGTGGATAAAAATGAAAAAGTGCATTCCTGTCTCTAGAAACCGAGATATACGGCTTGGAAGACACCATAGAAAGCTTACAGTAACGTTCTCTGAGTATTCTTTAAGTGGTTTTAAGCTGCGTCCAGCATGACATATTTCAAAAGAATCGTTTACAACAAACATGCTTGTGATTTGGAAACTCTTTTATGTTTTCAGACTTTGTTATATGAATTCTTATTGCAAAGTATAAAAAGAAAATGAAATATGCTGAAGCGGGGTTTCGTTTTTGTCCCTAAAAGAGTGTACAGGAAATAATAATAATGCCACAATCTGTCACAAAGGGGGCATCTTGCACTCGCCAAGGTGAGGCCCTGGTTCATAGGAAAGCCCCAATATGCAGACAATACTGAGTAGACAATCTAGGCCAGAGACCCTGCATGGTAAACAGCAGCCCTACTCTGAAAGACCGATCTTTAGAATAGACGGATCGGCTCTAAAGAAAAATAATACAGCAGCGCCGTGCAGAGTCTAAGGACCTACAGATGAGACAGGGATATGCATAAGTACATATATCAATGGTACAGACAAGGAGAGAGTCAGCCAGGCAAAAGGGTCAGAACCAGGTAATCAGTCAGACATATAACATAACCAGACAAAGGAGAAACACTAGAACTATAAACACAGGAATGACTGGACATGAACTATAACCTGGACTAACTAAAGAAACAGCAGACAGATAAGGAGACAAGACCAAAGAAATAAGGTAAACAAGAAAACACAAACTTGAACAGAATAAACCGTAGGGAGCTCTCAGGAACAAACACTCTGCAGGAAATCAGGATGCAATAGCAATGGGATAAGGGCCTATTGCAATATATAGGGAGGTGATCAGCCCACATCACCAACAGGAGAGATAATGAAGAAGCCACTTAAGCCCTGAGCTGCAACCCAGGGAAAGCAACACACAAAACCATAAGGGAAACACAGGCATAAAGAATACAGAGGGCAGGGGGACAGGGCCGGAATGGGGAAACGTGTCAAATAATGAAAAAAAAGGAATAATCTTATCCCACAATTTTAAAATCTGTTATATTTTACAGTGCTTAAAAATAGTCAAAAATGCAATGATAATTAAAATAAGGCTGGCTGACCACTAGGTCTGTATTCGCGTGACAAGTCATCTGTAGTCGTCCAACTAATCCCACAACACAAATGAGATTCAACCCTCTGCCACTGCCTTTGACTTCCATCGGACGACTTCAGGTGACTTAGACTTACAGCAGACTAGCGATCTTTCCCATTTGAATGGGATTTGTCAGACAAAGTTGAACGACTTGGTACATCAAACGTGAAAAAAATTCTCTGATTTTCAGTGATTCAGTTTGACAGGTAAAACAGGCGAATCCTTAGGATTCAATGTAAAATAATATTTTCGTTTTCATAGTAAACCGTTTATTCTTTTCATTTTCAGCAAAGAGTATTTTTAGTTATTTTTCTGAACATCTTTTTGTATTTTTGGTATTTTCTTGATGAAATTTTTGACTCCCAATTTTTTTAACCCTTTCGCTGCTGAGCCATTTCACCCCTGTGTGCTGAGCTAATTTTTACCGTTTTTGCTCATCATGTTTAAACGCGATTTGAAGCCACATTTTATTATATGACCCAGACAAATTACATATCGTTCTTTCCGGCAGACTCGGCAGATTCATAATATATCATTATTATATGTATACGTCATGTCCTGCTGAATATTATAAAAAAAAATGGAATAAAATTTGAATTTTCAATCATCTACAGCATGTAAAGTGGTTTTTGTTTCACATTTTATCATGTGAGCCTTAGCGGTTATATTTTCTATGCGCTTGTTAAAAAAATTAGAAATGTGGATTCGCTACATTTTTGGGGGAAATTACATGATTTTTAGCAAACACCCCCATAGAAAAAATTGTTAGCGCAGCATCATTGTTCAGATGATAATTGAAATTTATGGGAAATGGGAACAATATTGCTGCATTAATGAAACAAACCAAAAATCCCAATCCAGCCCCCAAGGGGTTAAAAGCTGCTACCGCTTGGAAGGGCAGACTGGTGGTCTTCAGCTGCATTCGGCAGTCTGTCTTCGGTCATCCTGGGTCATTCAAAGTCGATTCCAGTGGACGGCCCAGATCGTACAAAAAAGTTGTCAGATGACCACATCGGTCGTCTGACTACGGACCCAGTAGACATTTTTCCAGAAAATCAAGTATTTCTCACAGAAATAAGCTTCTTACATCTCTCACCCTCTCAAGTACATTTTGGCAAACTGTAGTGTTGCTTTTTATGTCTCTGTGTCAGCAGTGGGGTCCTCCTGAGTCTCCTGCCATAGCGTTTCATTTCATTTAAATATCAATGAATAGTTTGCGCTGACACTGATGCTCCCTGAGCCTGCAGGACAGCTTGAATTTCTTTGGAACTTGTTTGGGGCTGCTTATCCGCCATCTGGACTATCCTGCATTGCAACCTTTCTTCAATTTTTCTCTTCCGTCCACCCACAGAGAGATTAGCTACAGTGCCATGGGTTGCAAACGCCTTGATAATGTTGCGCGCTGTGGACAAAGGCAAATCTAGATCTCTGGAGATGGACTTGTAACCTTGAGATTGTTGATATTTTTCCACAATTGTGGTTCTCACGTCCTCAGACAGTTCTCTTCTCCTCTTTCTGTTGTACATGCTTAGTGTGGCACACACAGACACACAATGCAAAGACTAAGTGAACTTCTCTCCTTTTTATCTGCTTTCAGGTGTGATTTTTATATTGTCCACACCTGTTACTTGCCCCAGGTGAGTTAACAGGAGCATCACATGCGTGAAACAATCTTATTTATCCACAATTTTGGAAGGGTGCCAAGAATTTTGTCCAGCCCATTTTTGGAGTTTTGTGTGACATTATGTCCAATTTGCTTTTTTCCTCCCTTTTTTTGTTTTGTTCCAATACACACAAAGGGAATAAACATGTGTATAGCAAAACATGTGTTACTGCAATACTTTTCTGTGAGAAATACTTGATTTTCTGGAAAAATGCCTGGGGTGCCAACAATTTCTGCCATGACTGTAACTCCAGAGTACTGCCATCTTGGTGATAGTATTGGCACTACATTGGCACAATAATGTGAAGTCCAATCAAAGCTACTGTTGGTTACTCGTCAGGAGAGATCAGAAGAACTGGTCTGTAGGTGTAGGACAGTGGTGGTGCCCAGCAGATGAGTTTGATGGGTACACTTTAAAAAACTCTTATTTGAGTGGTCAAGTAAAAACATGGCTGCTAACAATGTTTTTATAATCTAGACTGAAGACTGAATGGCATTCACTGCTATAGAATGGTAGACTTATTTATTTATAAAGTATTTTACCAGGAAGGATACATTGAGATTTCTCTCATTTTCAAGTATGTCCTGGGTTCAAGAACAATGAATTGTTACAGTTGTTACAGAAATACAAAGTATTAAACTGCAAGATAGTAAAAACAAAACACAAATATACAGATTAACACAGAAAATAAATATGTAAGTAATATAGTCAATATGTTACATGTTTACAGGTGCATTCTGTATCGAGGTATGTTAATAGGGAGCTCTTGAGTGACTTTAGACAGGGGGGAAGATTTGATGGCGTCTGGGAGGTTATTACATAACTGCGGTGCTCTGTAGGAAAATGAGGATCGAGACACTTTCTTTTTGTATTGTGGTATTGCAAGTAAGTTGCAGGTCCTGGATCTGAGGTTATAGGATGAGGGAACTGCTGGGGGGAAGCAGCCTATTCAGGTAGGGTGGTAGCTTCCCAGAAAAGCTCTTAAACACCAGGTTGGAAAGGTGAAGGGTGCGTCTAGATTCGACAGTTTAGCTCTTTTAACATGTCACAATGGTTTGTCATATAGTTACATTGTAGCACAAGATGGCAGAATCAATTAGAAAATGTAGTAAGCTTTGAAGTCCCTTTCTGACATCATCAGGCCCATGCATGATGACTTCAGTGGGTGGGAGGAGGTCCCAGAGAGAGGGCTGACATCCATTAGTGTCAGCCCTAACTGGGAGGACACTATGGTCGGCACCAGATCGGCGCAGAGCTGCGACGATGCTCTGAATACTTCCTCCCCAACAAGCGGTTAAACAATTAACCCCTTAATGACCCCTGACGTACCCTGTACGTCCTGTCCTCGGGTCTCCCTTAGACCCGCGGACGTACAGGGTACGTCAGCGGCGCCAAATCCCCCTCCCGCCCGATACTCACCTCCCTCGTCGGATCCCATGGCGATCTGGCAGGGAGGAAGCCTGCCCATGTGATTTACATGGGCAGGCGAGGCTGATGACGTCGCCACGCTGCGTGGTGACGTCATCAGAAGGTGCCCCCATGTAATTCAATGGAGGGGAGGGGGGGGGCTCCTTCAGAGCCCTCTATCTCCCCAACCATTGAAGCTAGCAAAATGCTTTTTGCACCGTTGAAAAGGGGAGAGTCTCCTCTTTTCAGCGGTGTATAGCATTAACCGTTTTGCCACCGGATCGCGTTTTAGCGCGAATTGGCGCCAAAACGCGATTCGAACCTGGAGGGGGGCTGACATCTTGGATATTTAAAAGTGCCTAGCCTCCAGGTCCCCCCCCCACCCACTGACAACCTCACCATATGTGTGAGGATGTCAGTGGGCCAGTTAACCATCTAGCTGCCATGTAGAGATAAGGGGATCCTAAGGATCCCTTTATCTCCCGATCCATTGCAGCTAGATGGTCATATTTGACATCATTTGAAAGGCCTGATCATGGCCTTTCAAATGATACCAAACATGACCAGGTTTGGTTTAAAAATAAATTTAAAAAAAAATAATAATAAAAAAAAAAAAAATTAAATTAAATAAAAATATGTGTTTTTTTAAAAAAAAAAAAATTGTCTGGGGGGGTTTAATTAAATAGGACCTAGGCTGACATCTCAAAATAATTAGCACAAAATGGTCAGAATGAGCGCAGCGCACATAGGTGAACTGGCTCAGCAGTGAAAGGGTTAAAAGGTAAAAACATGTAAAAATTGGGTATTTCTATTCTCGGGATAAAATTTGGAAACTATTTAGCCGGGGTCTTTATTGGTGGTTATAGCTTTAGGGGATTAAATTACGAAAAAGTGTATTTTTACCATTTTTTTCATCATATTTCATAGTTTTTTTATATTAAATTATTGGATATGATGGAAATAATGGTATTTCTAGAAAGTCCATTTAATGGCGGGAAAAAGGGTGTATAATATGTGTGGGTTGAATAAACGAGTAAGAGGAAAATTTGACCTAAACCCTAACAGCGCAGAAACGTAAAAACAGCAGCGGTCACTAAGGCTAGGGTCAGACTAACGCATTTTTCACGTTGTCCGTGAAAAAGTGCGTTCGAACGAATGGACGTATTTTTTCACGGAATACGCAATAGCGGTCATACGATGCGCAGTTTCATCCGTGATTTTGTACGGATCATCAATAAAACACTTTTTGGGTCTGGACGTTATGTTGGCCGGACATTAGCAGCGTCTGACGTCTCCTAATCACGCACACACGCCGCTAGCGGACGCAGCGCACTCTGTACGTCAGTACTAGTGGTTTCACGTTCTCGAAAAAATGCGTTTGTTTGCCGCTTGCGTTGCGCGGCCGCACTTTTGTGCGACCGTACTTCGTATATTGGCCGTCATTGCCCGGCATCTGCTGCTAGCACGGCCGTGATTATGTGCGGCTGCACGCGCGTTCGCACTGCCTCAGTCTGACCCTAGCCTAAAGGATGGATTTGTGTAAAACCGCCCGGTCACTAAGGGGTTAAAAGGGTTTTTGCAAAAAATAAACGGTCTTTCAAAAATAAAGATATTCCATTCATTACATTGAAACTATGGGATTCATCTGTTTAAACTTGTCGAATTGAAACAGTAAATCAGGTCATTTTGCAGAAATTTTGGTGCAATTCAGCGTTCTGTGAATAGACGAATCAATAGTTTACAATGGGACAATTTTGGTGCCGTCGAATTGCGGTGAATTGCACCGTATTTCGTTGTCAATTCACCTGTATTTGGAGAATTGACAGCTTAGTGAATAGACGAACTGCCCTGAAATCGCAGATACGATGGAATCCACCATTCGGTGCAATACGTTGGCATTTCAGAGGTTAGTGAATAACCTCGAGTGTAAGTTTGCATTGTGCAATTCATGAAAAGCTCTGCCCTTTCTATATTTTAACACTGTGCATAAGTTTACAATTTGCATTGCATGAAAAGGGCTGCTCTACTGCCTGCGTGAAGTTTTTTTCATGTTTTGTCCCATCGGCTTGCTATGATAAGGGCTGTCCTGCAATCTGATACAATTATATTTTTTTAACTTCAAATGAGTTAGAATTTATCAAATGCATCCGAATGTATCAAAAATATTCAGACAGACCAGAATTTATTCGGTAATATGTTACTCAAATGCATTTCGGCTTGACGAGTCATCATTCAGATTCTCATATGGTTCTGATATTCCGAAACGGTGATATTTGGTCGCGTATCATAACAGTCCGAGTCAAATTGCTCAAGTCTATGCTATACACTTGCTCTGAATGCTCAAAGAGAACAAACGTGACAGTTGACTGCATCTCTACTGCAGAGTTCTAAGTGGATTGCTGCAGTCATGAGTAGTTGTTAGCAGGAGGTAGGGATGTGCGTTTCGGGTTTCGGAATTTCGGAATTTTCACGAAATTTCCCGATTCGTGTTTTCGGATGCGGCCAAATTTCCGAAAAATTTTAGATTCGAAAATTTCAGATCCGAAATGTTTTCCGAGCCGAAACGAAATATTTTCGGATTTTTCGAATGGACTTGAAATGTGTCAAACGAGGAGAACTGATGTTCCAAAAAACGAAAATTTTCCGAAAAACGAAAATTTTCCGAAAAACGAAAATTTTGTAAAAACGAAAATTTTCTGAAAAACGAAAATTTTTCGAAAAAACTAAAAGTCGATACAAAAAACGGGCAAAATGACACGAAAAATACGAAAAATTGTCGATATTCTGAAAAATGTGCAATTCCGAAAAACGAAAATTTCCGAAATTACGAAAAGTCGATACAAAAACCGAGCACAGTGACATGAAAATACGAAAAATGGTCGATATTCCGAAAAAAAAAATGTACCCGAAAAACGGGCCGAACCGAATCGAATCGAAACCGAAATTGGTCGAAACGAGCCGAATCGAAAAGTTTAAAAATCCGAAAATTCGAACCGAATCGAACCGAAAAAAAAATCGGTGCACAAGCCTAGCAGGAGGACCACTAGTGTGCATACGTTTTCCGCCATTTTTAAGGTGTTTTTTTTAATCAGAATTTATTTTAATATTTTTTACAAGATAATGGGAAATGTCATCATTTGGTCATGGCGAAGATGTAAAATTGATGCTTATAAAGTCAGATTTAGCAGTTTGTCACTTCATTTATCCGTGTAATGTCCCTAAAGGTTAAATGTAGGGTTTTCCTGTTTTATTTGGCAAGGGTTAAGAAACAAAATGTTCCTGGCACATTTCCAACGTTAGAATACAAGATGCTAATACTACTTGTAACGTAAATCCCAATATCTGAATATTAGTCTACCTCTGTGATGTAACCCACGCTTGGCCTGCTAGCGCAATATGTAAAGCTCACTTGGCTCGCCATATATAAGGCCGGCTTTAGGAAGGGATTTGTAGTAATCATTTTTCTATAATACCCTTAATGAAGTCTCATAATCCCGGGGATGCTTACACAACGCATATTTATAATGTAACAAAAAATGATTTGTGAATTCTTCTTTCCCACATCCTTATCTTCCTCAAGGATGAAAAAAAAAAAATCAAATCATTATTTTTAACCCAATCGCGTGTCTAAAAAAACGATGACAGAGGAAAGCCTTTTATCTTTCGCAGTTTTTGTTGGCAATCATGAGAATGTTATCAGAATGTTGTTGGTTACTTGAAAGTCCCCTTGGGAAGACAGGATAATAATACTCAGAGCTTTTGTAAACAATAGCTGAGTCGCATTTCTGAATCGAGAGCTGCGTGATAAAGTGCCTGTTATCCTTTGCATAAGTGTGTTTAACCCCTTCAGTATTGAACTCATTTTGACCATTTTTTTTGCTCTTCACATAATTTGACATCATGTCTAATCGTTTGCTGCAGAAACAATCGGAAGAAATGACAGAGGATTGTAGGGCAGAGGTGGTTTCATAATTAGGTGAAATAGGCAGTCGCCTAAGGCGTCACTCCCACTGGGGCCTCACAAGATAAAATTTGGACTCAGTATACACAGCAAATTCACAAATATACTGAAATTCCAAAAAAATCATGTGTCCCGTCTACTAAAGAAGCCGTATATGTCTTAATTATAATTTACTGGGTACACTTTGACATTTTTGTAGAAGAGAGCCCTCATGTTTGAGCTGTGCCTAAGGTCTTGCTAACAGTAGAGCCAACCCCGCATGGTGGGTGCGTCGTCTGCACTCCATAAGTAAAATAGAAAACATTTCCAGCACGTCCTCCAAACTGGAGTGGTTAAGCTCTTAAATCTGGAGAAATCCTACCCTAAAGGCCTCATTTCATCTCTGTATACTTCACTCACTCACTACAGTCTTGGACTGGCCTGAGCTACTGTATGTTTGTGCCTGGGAGGCTGAATTAGGCACCCAACTGGAAGCACAAATTTAGCTAGATATTTGAGAGGCCACTCGAAGAGTCACAATTTGCACCACCTTACAGGAACAATGTAACAAGACCCTCATAGTACTTAACATCGTTTCCACTGGCTAGGATTGATGCGTTTCCCCAGACACCTATCGTCTACAGAGGCAAAAAACTACATATGTAGTGGTCCTGTTCCTGCCTACAACAATTTTGGACATAATCTCTTGACCTGTGCATTGCAGTGCTTGGAAAATCAAGGCTGATGGACCTGTGGGTTTGCCTTCTATCTTTACCTGTGGACACACGTGCAGTAAATGAGGATAAGCTTTGGTCAAAATACTGCTGGTAACCAGATGGGTCCTTGTCAAATGTTTGCGGTTCTTCAGACATCCCCGGTTTTCGTTGGTACTCATGCAGATACAGACAATAAAACCATGGATCTAATATCTGCAACTGTAAAAAAACGCTTATGCCTACTTCTCAAAACATGGTACTTGCGGTAGAGATAGGATGCACATGCATGCATATGTGGTGTGATGATTTGGGACAGACAGATCCCTTTGAGGGCTTTTATTCTAGGGTCAGACGAGCGTGATTTCTACGGACTGTACGTCCGTGCACACGGACGTACGTTAGTACGGAAGACACAGTAGTGGCCACACAGTCCGTTTATTCACTGACGTATATATTGACGGATGTAGGAGGGAAAATAAATTAGAAAGCAAAACCATTTTGTCCGTGAAAAATGCTGGACGTATAAATGCAGTCCGTCTGACCACATTCCATCACTCACACACAAAGCTATGCAGACGTTGCGGACGCAGCGCACGTTGTGCGGCCGTTCTAGCGGTTGTACGTTCTTGCCTGCCTTGCGTCCGTGGGCCGCGGCCGTTGTGCATCCGCAGTTCAGTGCGGACGTACTTCGTGTAACGGGCTCCGATGGGCTTCCTGTCATGCTATCATGGACGTACTTTTAGGCGCAATCACGGACGTGAACACTACGCTCGTCTGACAGCAGCCTTAAGGTGGTGAACTGAAATTACCCCCTCCCCCCTTTTATCCCTTTCTCTCCCAATCTCTTCCACTGAACCTCAAAATTTCTGCGCCTTTTTTTAACCCCCCAATTACTCTTCATAAGCTATAATGGAGTTCCTACTTGATGGTAAATAAGTTGCAAAATGTCACTTTGTTTGATACCTATGCAATTTGGATCACATATTTAAAAAATATATATATACTACAGGGTGAGATTTACATAGTTTTAATGCATTTTGGGCATTATTGTTGAGAAAATTAGTTATATGAATAAAATATAGTTTCTCAGTCGGAGAGCTTTATAATTAACCTAGTGCAAGACATTTTCAAGATCTACAAATTTAAGTATTAGACTAGATTAATATGTGTATGGGCAAAAAACGTTTGGTTTGTAATTTCGGGTTTTCCAAAAGCACAAGACCCTCAGTTGATCCATATTTCATTGGACCATTAATTTGGATCATCCGAAAATTCAGATGAAAGGTTTTGTTTCAATAAAATCAATAAGCAGCCGGTAGATGTTTGGCAATTAATTCATTATTTAATTTAACCCTTAACCAGGAGGAAGCTGGTGAGGAGTTACTAGAATCATTACCCCATTCAGAACCAAGTGATTTTCCAGAAACTCTGGCAAGAACTTTTTTTTTTTCATTTTAAATTAATTATACAGTAAGTAATATTTGGGAATATTCCCAATGCATTCCTTACTGTTATTTGGCAGGGAGATGTTGCCCTCTACTGGCAAAATCGAGTTACTGCAGTTCTGATCTCTGTGCAGGATCAGCTGGGGAGATATCAATAGGACACATTACCAGCTGATGACATGAATTTAGTTTGCAATGATACAGCAAATCCCCAGATTATGTTAACATGGTCTGGGCTGCTGTGTCAAGGGGAGTAACTACCAGGGGTGCAGAGGGTGCCAACGCACCTGGGCCCTTGAGTCTGGGGGGCACACTCTCGCCTGCCTGGGGGCTGGCTATATTTTATATTATTTTTTTTACATTTATTTTATACTTAATTGTGAGTTTTATTCTTTTGGAGCTCTGTGATACACTCCACACATATTACTGTGGGTTTTGTCGCTGTAAAACTCTGTGATTTACACTGATACACACTGCACATTACTGTAAGTTTTATTGCTGTGGAGCTCTGTGATATGCCATACACACTGCACATTGCTGTGAGTTTTATTTCTGTGGAGCTCTGTGATACATTCATACACAGTGCACATTACTGTGAGGTTTATTGCTGTGGAGCTCTGTGAGATACATACAGGGTTATTCAGAGAGATGTGAAAACGAGGAGAATTACTGGAGAATTGAAAATTCTAGGTCAAACTAGCCAAACCAGAAAAATTCTCCCATTTATCTCACTTTCCAAATCGGCTATTTGGTCTAGATTGTTCTTTTCTCCTGGTTTTCACCTTTTTCTGAATAACCCTGATAGTGCACATTACACTAAAAATGGGATGGACTTAAGAGGTCATAGTGGACCTGGAAAAAATGGGACACTGATTTCTAGAGTCATCATTGTGGACCTTGAGGGGACCAATGCATGCTGATGGGAGGGGGGACAAAATATATTTTTACCTAGGGTGGGTGGCCCCATCATGGTTCCTGCGCCTGGGCTTTGAGGTTTCTAGTTACGCCTCTGGCTGTGTCTGCTACCGCTGATCATTTATTCATGATAAAGGTAGTGAAGAAGATAGAGGATCAGTGAATAAATGGAAAGAATTACTAAAAAAGGGAAACTTGCTGTGAAAGAAAATAAATACATACATAAAATGTAGATAAGCAATTGATCACGGCTGTTCTCACTTTTTTTCTTTCTATTTTAATTATGAAAATAAGGGGGGGATTATATTTTTAGTCTCCCATCAGCCTCTCCTCTTCATCCTTTTTGTTTATTTACAAACATACAGGAAGTAGCTGGATGCCCACTGTTCACTTTTACTTTCCATTGCCTGATCCAGATGGTACAATTGTGGTTACTGCTCGTGCTATAATTGTATTTCTAGTCAATTATGTGCCATTTTTTGGAAAGCCTGGGCTCTTTCTTTTCCAACTGACCTACTAACATTCTAACCTGTAGCATACTAACACCTGCGTTCGATATTTATGTAGGTGGACAGGATTTTTATTATTTAGACTCCCATCCTACTTGCTATACATCATATTTTTTTTACATGTAGACTTATAATTTATAATGCAATTTAAAGACCGATAAGAAAGGTTCTCAAAGGTTCAAGGAATAAATTAATATAGAAACAAAAATCATCGTGTTGGGAATATAGAAATTATTTTTAAAATTCCCAATACAAAACACACATGTTGGTCTTGAACTATAGAATTCATTTAAAAAGAAGTTAAAAAAATATATAAAATTTACTGTGAGATTGTCACTGGATTTGTTGATATATGTGCAAAATAAACTGTATATCATATGATGGCTTATAATGTTTGAATAAAAATATATATAAAAAAATTTAAATACAATCATGACCTTGAATCTTGGTTCATTGTAAGTCCAGCTGCTTCATTAATTCAGTTTGATTTAATATATATTTCTGATGAGGTATTTATGTATATATTACTGGCCGAGTTGGCCTACGCAGTACTAGATTCCAAACCTGGAGTTAGGTTACCAGAGTCATCAAGGTCTGTAGAGTTTCTGAGTTTGTCAGGGCTCTGGTTACGTTAACACGACGTTTGCTACCTCTCCCCACATATCTGGGCCATGGTTTCTATAATGACTGCCTGCCTGACGCTATATCATTTATTCTTTTGTCTGATTTGTCTGTAACAGGTTCTTTTCTTCATGTGTTAAATCATATTCTTCTGAATATCTTTATTTCTACTTAACCCCTTCACTACCAAGAGATTTAAAAACAAACTGTGACTTTTGGAAAAATCATTTAATTAATTATAACGTAAGAAATATTTGTTAACCCAACAGTGACCGGGCGATTTTACCACTGTCTGTCCGAAAGTACCCACTTTTTATATGTTTTTGCTTTTTAACCCCTTCACTGTTGAGCCATTTCACCTCTGTGTGCTACTCTCATTTTGACCATTTTATGAACACCTTGTTAAAACGTGATTTGAAGTCCTATTTTATGACACCCCAGACAATTTTTTCCAAGATGTCAGCCGTCTCCGGGAGCAAATGGTGATACGGCACCTAAAGGGTTAAAGACTCTGCCCTCTCCAGCAGTGCCTCTTTTTTTTTTCTAAGTGCAGCCATTGGGGAGGGAGAGGGAGAAGGGTCCAAAGGATCTCCCCTCTCACCTTTCAGGTTCCCCCTGCAGGCGACGGGGGCGCCTGAAAATTACATCATTGCGATGGCTGGGGCCCATTAAAACATCGGGCCAGCTTCAAGGAAGCCAGGCCGACGTGGGACACCGGCCAGAGAGATGAGTATAGGGAGGGAGGGGGTTAAAAGGACCATAACGTACATAGTACGTCTTTGGTTCTTAGGGGAATTTTCCCCAGGACATACTATGTATGTCAGTGGTCCTTAAGGGGTTTATATTCCTGATGAATTCTTTACTGTAATGACCTATTTGGTAGGCAGGTGTCACCATCTGATGGCCAAAAGGAGTTACAGCAGGTCTGAGCTCTGTGCAGGATCAGCTGGGGAAAAGTCCATTAGAGACATTCCCCAACTAGTTTTAAACAGTGTTATCACCTCATCGTATTATGCCCATGGTGCTCAATATTTGGGGCCACCTTCTGGAGCCCAAATTCAGATTAAATTTGTATTTTGCATCAAACTAATTTCATTTGCACTGATTCAGCATAGCTCCAGACCCTGCTAGCATGATCTCAGGTTGTTGTGTCTGCTGCTGCTGATCGTATATAAATGATCATGATAGTGAATGGGGTTAAAGGGTGTTTTGGTTTGTATTATGGTAATCTCACCTTGCGATAAATATTTATATTTCTTGCTCTATTAAAATATTTGTTTTCAGGTCTAGACTAGATTTCTTATGGTGGGTCTATATGTCTTTATTAAGAGCTGGATCTCCATATTTGTCAGTGATTACCCATTTAATATCTAAAGTACAACATTGTTTCCCTGTACTAAGAATACATTTCCCAGAAATTAAACATGGGGCTTTGCAAAAACATTGGTATTGTTGGGAATTCTGGATGAGGCTCTCCCAGTTGTTTAAATGGATGGGGCAAGGGGTGCCATCATCTGGAGTTCTGGTATCTCTATGTTGCCCATCCATCTTCACCAGGTGCCTGCAGCCCAACCAACTTTGACAAGTCAATGGTGCACTTGACTGTGCCAAACTCATAGACCACACTCATATCTTCCAAAATGCTGATGTCACCAATATTGCCGATATTTGGCTGAATTTGAATTCTTTCCGAATCTGACAATTTTGAAACAATTTTGAAACTGTTTGTATGATGGCGATCTTACATTGAGAGAGGGACATCTAGCCTCATAACATTTATATTCCTTGCTCTTCACATTAAAAGAGTTGTTGTTCAGATCTGGGCCTACTTTCATGTATTGTGTCTATATGTCTTTATTAAGTGGGGGATCTCCTTATCTGTTGATCATTACCCATGGAATACCTTAAAGTACACCATTGTTTGCCTGTACAAAGAATAAATTCCCCAGAAATTAAAAATGGGGCATAGCAAAAAATAGGTTTTTGGTGGGATGTGGAAGGTGGGGAGTTGTCTTACCTTGTTTTTCCATTAGAAGCTTCAGTAACTGTCTTACAGCTGCAGCTCTATAGAGTCCTTCCCAACGGATCCCAAAATTGTCATCTTTACCTTTAATATTTCATTTGTAATTTTAACCCCTTTACTAATGAGATCGAGCTAACTCTGGACTTCAAAGGCACCATCAGGTACCGATGCCAAGTTATCTCGGTCTGCAACTATGGAGGAAAAGATCAAAAGAAATTTGTTTGAAAAAGTTTTAACCCTGTGGGAATAATGCCCGAGGTGCCAAAACTGTTTAAAATCGTCTGATGAATGTCCTGACATATTGGGCTTTCAGCAGCCGACGCAGCGAACCATGAGCTGCAGCTCACACTGCTGTAACTCCATTTGGCCAGAAGATGGCGCCATCTGCCTGACAAATTCGGAATATTCCCAAATATTTCTTACTGTATAATTAATTTAAAGAGATTAAAAAAAGAAAAACACTGGTTCCTGAGAATGTTTTTTGGAAAATCACTTGGTAGTGAAGGGTTTAACTACGGTATCTCATACAATTATGATCAGCTGAAAGACTTTTGCTCTACAGCTACTTGAAAAATGTAAGTGATAATCAACTTTCAAGCTACAGGTCAAAATAAAAGGATTAGGAAAGTACTTTAGATTTTTCTTTTAATTCACAAGTCAGAAAATTTTTGGGGCATACGTTTTGCGTGTCACCTTACAACTGACTATTACGTTTTTAGAGCCGATCCTTTACTACCACTTTCGTTATTTATTTTGTATATTAAACAGATTTTTCAGACTTAAAAAAATCAAGTCTCGCGTTTTGCTTTTTTTTTTTAAATATTAAAAATATTAAAATATTTTATATTAATATTAAAATTTAAAATTCAAAAATTTACAGAGTCTAGAAGCGCAAACTTGAAACCCCTGCAGAATGGCTTATGTCTGGCATCAGGTGCACTTGTTGCTACCTACATCTTTTTTCTCTCCCACCAAGTCAAGGATAGATTTACTAGCATGGTGCAAACCTTGTGTCAAAGACAGCTGTGGGTTCCTGGGAGAAGAAAAGAATTCCTTTGTGCTATATTCCATCTGCTGAGAGCTTTCTTGGCACATAACTCTCATTGCAAAAAGGTGATGGAGGAGGGGGATTAACAGAAAGCTGGGAAGCTGCACTGAGACTTCCCAGACATCATATTATGCGTATTTAGAAAGGTTTCCACTTTTGAGAATTATGCCATTTTCAACACGTTTTACAGTTTCTTACAATTTAAAGCAGGTATCTTTTTAATGCATTAATATTCGTTTGGTTTTTGCATTGAGTATAGATTTAAAAGCTGATTAAAATGTGTCTATGTGTAAACAAAATGTTAAGCTTCACCGAGATTTAACCCCTTCGCTGCGGTGGACGCGCTCAGCGCGTCCAACCGCATGTCACATTCCATGCGGTGGACGCTTTGAGAGCGTCCTCACTTTGGGGCCAGCGTTCGGCCGGGTTCTGGCCGATCGCTGGCCCCCCCGGTGCGGGCTGACATCCTCGATGTCAGCCCAGCACCCGGAACCGCCACCGGAGTAATTAGGTGTCATCGCGGCGGCGCGATGACACCTAATTCAGGTGCCCCCCCCCTTCGGACCTCTCTCCCTCCCGATCGGCGGCGTTGCGGGGGTTAACCCAGGCACTGTTTGGAAGGGCACAGCCTTCCCTTCCAAATGGTACCTGGCATTAACCCCTGGGGAGCCGGATCACGAATCAGTGCTGAAAAGCGCCGGTTCGTGATCCTTTCCCGGAGCTGGCCGACATCTTGGATGTCGGCCAAGCCTCTGGGAACTCCCCCTGAGAACTGGCGTCATCGTGCATAGCACGATGACGCCAGTCCTGGAGTTAACCCCTAGCTGCCACCAATGGTGGAGATAGGGGGTTCCAATGAACCCTCTATCTCCCGATCCGTGGAAGCTAGGGGTTAAAGTTTGGTACTGTTGGATCGGCCAGAGCATGGCCGTTCCAACGATACCAAACACGACTATGAAAAAAGTTTTTTAAAAAAAATAAAAATTAAAAATAAAAATAAAAAAATATTTAAAATAAAAATTATAAAAAAAAATAAACAAGTTTTTTTTCTTTTTTTTGGTTTGTTAATGCAGCAATATTGTTCCCATTTCAATTATAATGTGAACAATGATTTTTGTATGCGGTGCGTTGTTAAAAATCGTGTAATTTTCCCCAAAAAAAAATGTAACAAGCGCACCCCTTACAAAATTTAACCGCAATTGCTCGCATGTTAAAATGTGAAAAAAAAACACTTTACACATTGTTAATTATTGAAAATTCATATTTTATTGCATTTTTTGTTATAATATACAGACAGGTCATGACGTATACATATAATAATGACATATTATAAATCTGCCGAGTCTGACGGAAAGAACGATATATAATATTTCTGGGTCATATACTAAAATAAGCCTTCAAAACACGTTTAAACATGATGAGCAAAACCGGTAAAAATGACCTCAGCACAGGGGCGGGAAAAGCCTCAGCAGCGAAAGGGTTAATGGAAATAACCACATGTATCAGTCCATGAATACCACTCGAATTTAATGTATTCAGATTCTTCAGCAATAGCTTAGGTAGCACGTTTATAAACTACAGTATACGTCCAAGCAATCTCCATAGTCAAACACTGATGGTATAATGACCCTTATTTAGAGATTTCTTCCACTTTTACAATGAGGTCCTTTGAAAGATTCCTTTCATGCAAAACAACCCAAGATACATTATCAGGGTTATTCAGAGAGCGTGAAAAGCAGGAGAATGACTGGAGAATGAAAAATTCTAGGTCAAAATAGCCAAACCAGAAAAATTCTCCCTTTCATCTCACTTTCCAAATCGGTTATTTTGACCTACAATTTTTCATTCTCCAGTCATTCTCCTGCTTTTCACGCTCTCTGAATAACCCTGTATGTTTCAAAGGCAAACACTGTAATGTGTAGCCATATGTGTGTGGCAAAAATCTGCCAAATGCTGATTATAAGTATTGTGTGTCCCTCTGTCTAGCAGTGAAAACAAACTGGGCCCTATTACATTGTTCACGCAAAAACGCACGCGCAACGCGTGAATTTTTGCACAAATCGTTAAATGTTAACGCACGTAAATTAACGCTGGTATTACAATCTGAGCGCATTTTTTCATCCGTCAAAAAATACCGCACATAAAAAACGCGAGCACATTAACGCTGCGCGCAGAAATCGGTGGGCGGACTGTTTTTTCACGCGATTCAGCCAATCAGAATTAAGAACCACTATTGTCTCACGTTAAGTTTTTGCACCTGTCAAAGTCAATCTGCGCATATATGCTGCATCAATAAAACAAACACGCACAACTTCTCAAATTTATTGGTTTGGTATGTGTAGAATGTATAACTATACTTTGCTGCACATTTTTTTTTGGGCTGGTGTATTTGGTTTCGGTTGATAGAATTTGCCGTTAACACCAGCTTTCAGGAGTTGTTAAAATTATACGCGCAAAGGCTGTGCGTTAAATCCTGCGCATAGATTGTAATACCATCCGCGTACCAGCGCACAAACGCATTTGCGCTCACAATGTTAAGTATAGGATGCGCGAAGTACAGTAAGTTCACGCAGCGTTCGCGCAGGTTCACTCGCGGTAGACGTATACGCACGTTTGTTGCGCTGACATTGTAATACGACGTTCTGCGCAAAGGGTTTTGCCCCTCGCGTTAATTCGTTTTTGCAAACACGCTGACATTTGCGCGAAGATTGTAATAGGGCCCACTATCGGCCACACACTCTCTATCCACCAGAAGCGCCATCGCGTAACATTGGAACCAACTTGTCCTACCTACTCTTTCCTCTATCCGTCATAAAATAGAAAAGGCAGGAGAGATGGACCGACTGTCGGAGCTAGTTCACGACTCACAGGACCAGTTCCAGAAAAAGTGGAACCTATGGCTCGGTGTCTTTTGGGACCAATCTTCATCCTCCTTTTTCCACATTCTCTGACCTCCCTTCTCTTTTATTTTTTTCTCTCTCTCTTTTTCTCATTTCCTTTCATCCACCATCATTACCAGCATAAAAATAAACCCCATAGGTTACAATGTAAAAAATATTCCCCGTTTTTATTAAATATTTATTCAACCGTTTATTCTTATTCACTTGCAGCAAAAAGTCTATTTATTCATTTTTTAGGATTTTTCTGTATTTTTTGTGACATTTTTGGATTCCTAATTTATTTTAAAACAAAGAGTGAGGCTTTTTTTCTATGCCAAACGCAGCGTTTTTTTTCCTTCACTCTGGCTGCATTCGGCGGGGGCTGTATATGGTGCTGAAAGCTATTCGGTACCAAGGACAGCAGCTATTCTTGGTGCTGAAACCTACTCAGTACTAAGGACAGCGGCCCCGCTGGGCTATGGAGCCCCATGGAGCTGCTATCCATAGTGCTGAATAGGTTTCAGCAACAAAAGACAGGGGTTTAGGCATCCTTTTTTACACATTAATCCAAGTAAAATTCATCCATGTCACATTCCAAAATAACGAAATACAAAATAAAAATGAAATACGAAATAACTAATAAAAACAAAATACGAAAAAAAAAAAATAACGAACCAATCCGTGCAATTTTGGGCACCTGTCTTAAGAAAGGATATTAAGTGCAGAGATGGAAATTAATAAGGGTAATGGAAGATTTAAGTTATGAGGAAAGGCTAACAAGCTTAAACCTGTTTAGTTTAGAGAAACGGCGCCTTAGAGGGGATCTGATAACCTTATATAAATATATACGGGGACATTATCAACCATTGTCTGGAAACCTATTCATTAACAGGACTATACACAGGACACGAGGTCACCCATTTACACTGGAAGAAAGGAAATTCAGCCTAAAGCATAGGAAGGGCTGAACAATAAAGCTGTGGAAATCTCTGCCTGTTGAGGTGGTTGGGTCAGAGACTGTACATACTTTAAACAACGACTGGATGACTTCCTGCAAAAACATAATATTAAGGGTTATAATATTTAATATTTGGGTAAAGCTGCTTGATCCAAGGAGAAATCTGACGCCATTCTGGGGGCAAGAAGGAATTTTTTTCCCAGTGTGTTGCATATTTCAGACTGGGTTTTTTGCCTTCTTTTGGATCAACAGCAGTAGGTGATGTGCGAAAGGATGAACCCGATGGACGCATGTCTTTCGTCAGCCTATGTAACCCGGAATACAAATTACCGATCGTCCGTACCTACGAATCAATCTGAAACACTGAATCACGGTAACATAACGAATGAAACGGAAAAAAAATGGAACGAAATGATCCGAAACGTAACAATTGTTTTTGCCGTGCACATGTCTAGTACTTGTAAAGCGCTGTCCCCGTTATTTTTCTTTATTAAAAAAAATAGCAAAACAAATAAGTCTACTGAAACCGGTCGCTCGATATTCATTCAGATACCAATGTGTTGTCTTTTGCTGAAAACCGTCCAGAGCTTTACAAACACAAAATAAGACATTTAATCACATCTGATGAGCTTCATAAAAAAACAATATGCACATTCACTTTTTTTAGGTGCATTAATCTATATCCATGCTTGCGCGTAATGATGCGTATCTATATTATGGACTTTCGCGTGGTAATCTGAGATGCCAAAGTAGTGTTTAGCAGTCAGTCGAGTAATTTATAACTTCTTGCATTTATATATTACTTTTTAGGGAGAACATTAATGCTTAATGTTAGAGAAGTGTTTTGGCAGCTTTTCAGACACCTGTGGAGAGGAATCCTCCTTTAAGTAGGTAGTTTCTGTTGAAATCCCCTGTGAGCAAGTATGCAATGAGCGTAACAAACCACAGAGATGTTGACTATAACTATATATAGAAGTTATACATATATGACCGAGCACATAAAAATTATTAAACAATGATTTTATTTGCAACTTTAGTAAATTCTTGGAAATTCCTAGGGGATGGCAGCATAAACTGTGGCCCCTATTACATTCCTCGCGCGTTTTCGTTTGCGAGCGCAAATGCGCATTTGCGTGAGTGTCAAAACCCTTGGCGCAGAACGTCATATTACAACGTTCGCGCAAACGATGCGCGTTATCGTTTAACGCGGATGGACCTGCGCGAGGGTGATGATCTGTGCGCGTCCTATACTTAACATTGCGAGCGCAAATTCCTACGTGCGCTGGTACGCGGATGGTATTACAATCGATGCGCATCTTTTTACGAACGACATTTGCGCGCATAATTTTAACGTCTTTGAAAAGCTGGTGGTAACTGCAAATCGGAATGTTCTGGCCGAAACAAAAAACATCAGCACGAAAATAAAATACAGCAAAGTATAGTTACACATTCTACACATACCCAAACAATAAAATTGAGAAGTTGTGCGTGTTTTTTTTATTGCTGCAGCATATATACTCAGATTTACTTTGACAGGCGCAAAAACTTAAGTGAGTCAATTAAGGTAAATTGATGTCAATTAAGGTTCTTAATTCTGATTGGCTGAATCCGGCAAAAAAAACAGTCCGCACACTGATTTACGTGTGCTACGTTACTGCGCGCGTATTACTCTTCGTTTTGCTCGTTTCTACGAACGTTATTTACAGATGGATGAGAAAATGTGTTCGGATTGGAATACTCCGTTAAGTTTCGTGCGATAACGCCGGACAATGCGCTCAAAAAATTTTGCGCTGCGCCAACGAAATTGCGCCAAGAATGTAATAGGGGCCCGTATATTTTATTATATACTTGTTACATGTAAAATATTTTACAGGGACACTCTGCTCATACTGACCACTTTATAGTATAGTAGATGTGACCAGTGGCCCCCCCCCCTCCACTGATCTGGTGAAACTGCTGGGTGAAGTAGAGGAGTTTCCTTCACCCCACCCAGTGTCACAAGAATTTGGAATTATTGAATATCCCATCTGCCGGTCACAACAAGATCGGTCACTAGTGATGTCAGCGTGCAGACAGCGTGCCGTCATCACCCTCTCTGAGACCAGTTGTGGTAGCGAGCGATCGCAGAGAGGCAGCCGATGGATCGGATCTGTCAATGCGTGCAGCTGTGAACCATTGTTCTGCATAGGCACTACGGAACTTGTGTACGTAAAGTACTTCTACTGAGGAAGCGAGTGAACTCGCGAAACGCGTTTGGGTGTTTTGTTTGTATTTTTTATTTAATAAATTTGCCCTGAAATTATCTCCTGGCGTCCAGCTTCCATTGGAGCGATAAGGCTGCGGGCTTTGTGGGAAATCCGGCGTTCCCTCTAATATCGCCGGCTGTCAGGATCATCTGGTGTCTGATTGAGACACATGGAAATGTGAGTGCAATCTTTCTTCTGCTGATATAATTATTTTTTTTGTTGTTTACAAATTACTACACTATGGCAGCATTCTGTTTATTTAAAGGTACCCAATAATATACACAGAAAGAAAGGAGACACTGTGGCCAAAAGAAGCGCTGACTCAATCAATTTCTTCTCTTTTTTAGCATGACATTTGACATTGGTCCGTCGGGCTGTTTGATGCATAACTAGTAATTTACATGTACTTTTCAAAATTCCCATAAATATTAATCAGTTACAAGCAGTTCAACATGTCGGTATAACATGAAAGCATATGCTGTAATGTACCAATAACCAATTGCTCTCCCCTGACAGGAGCAGACTGCCCTGACTGTATCGTATAAAAGGAACAAATTGTTAGGTTTTGGTGACTATGTGTATAACATCACGTTCATTTCTTCTTTTATCTGGTCGGTGACAAATAGAAAGTCTCAAATTAGAAAACCTTTTCATTCAATTAATGCTTGAAGAGACGAGATCTGGTTTTGCTTTGTTTCACTAATGACTAGAATAAACAGACATTCCTCGGCCAAATTCACAGAACGTTCAAGCGTTGGTGGCCCGTTCAACGGAAAAACTGGGTATGTTTATATAGATTAAACAACATGTTCTAAACCATAACTGTAACAGTGAATACATTATTTGTATCACATATATATATAGATTTCAATTGTTTTAACCAGCTTTTGCATTATATATTGAGAAGAACGAAGTTGAGGATATAGATACGATCGGAACGTAGGATTGTAAAATCAATTCTAGAAACTCATTAGGGATGATCTTCTGGAAGACCTGATGGATTTTGCTAATGCGCTGCATGATGCTAACAAGCAGAATGGGGAAAAGATCAAAACCTTGATTCAACTGGCCCTCATACAGACCAAAAATATAGTAAACCTGGCCGGGTTCCAGGGAGGGAACAATGAGGCTTTAGTTCGTCATGTTGCGATGACCTGGAAGTAGATCCAAGCCGTATCCAAGATTTTCAGTTGCAAGTTCTACGAAATCTGGACAAACAACTACTTGCAAACAGCAAAGAATGAACGTATTGATGTGAAAGTGTTTGAAAAGAAAGCATTAACTATAATTGGGAATTGACGGTTTCGCTCGAATGCAAATTCGGCAAGCATGGCGCGTGAAACGGCAATTAAAAGGAACTTGTTTTTTTTTTATTCTTTAACTTTTTAATGTTGCTACTTATTCTTTTTCCAGGGTGTCCAACTGCAACCCTCAGTGTAGTTAGATAATAGCTCGAAAAAGTAAAATTTCATTAAGCTTTTGAAGACAAATTGACAGAGGTCAAAGTAATTAAGACTCATCATGGATCACAGCTCTAACCAGAGCCCGACTGACCACTAGAGCAATAGGGCAGTGCCTGAGGGCCCTGGCCTAGTAGGGTCCCCATGAGGGCTCTCTTAAGGCTCGCTCAGGCCTGCACTTTCAGAGGGACCACCACAGATAAAAATCATTTGGAAATATTAGCAGTAAGCTTTAACTGTATACAGACTATATCTGCCCCGCTGTATCTATACCAGACCTACTATACCAGTGAGTGAGTGAGTGAGTGAGTGAGTGATGGCTGCTACAGTGTAACAGCAGCTAGATTTTCATTTTCCAACACTAATCAGTCTGCAAGGAACATCTCTGCAAACACAAGCCAGAAACACACAGCAAAAGTTTCATTCAAACACAGATCAGTCTGCAAGGAACATCTCTGCAATCACAAGCCAGAAACACACGGCAAAAGTTTCATTTCAACACTGATCAGTCTGCAAGGAACATCTCTGCAAGCACAAGCCAGGTATCCAGATCTCAACACGATGGCCACCATCACATTCTGCAATATTCTATCATCGCAATTGTATTTTGTGTCTGCGTGTATTAATTTCTGGCTGATTATCCTCTAAATTGCCGCATTGTTAGATAGAATATGTAGCTAGTCTTTCACTAGTGCCCCTCTCCCCATTACAAAGGCCTCTGACACCTAGATACTTACCTGAATTAATTTCCTTTTCACACAGAAACACACAGCAAAAGTTTCATTCCAATACTGATCAGTCTGCAAGGAACATCTCTGCAATCACAAGCCAGAAACACACAGCAAAAGTTTCATTTCAACACTGATCAGTCTGCAAGGAACATCTCTGCAAGCACAAGCCAGATCTCAACACGATGGCCACCATCACATTCTGCAATATTCTATCATCGCAATTGTATTTTGTGTCTGCGTGTATTAATTTCTGGCTGATTATCCTCTAAATTGCCGCATTTTTAGCCCTTTCACTGCTGAGGATGTGTGGGGAATGTCCTCATTGACTCCTTAGGAAAGATAGGGGTGGAGATAGGGGTTCCTTTAAACCCCAATATCTCCCGACTGTTTTCAGCTAGCAGGGTCATGTTTGATATCATTAGAAATGCCAGAGCATGGTCTTTCCAATGATACCAAAAATTATCATGTTTAAAGTAAAGAAAAAAAATAATAACAATAATAATAAAAAAAGAAAAGTGTGTTTTTTTTAACCCTTTCGCTGCTGAGGCGTTTCCCGCCCCTGTGCTGAGGTCATTTTTACCGGTTTTGCTCATCATGTTTAAACGTGTTTTGAAGGCTTATTTTAGTATATGACCCAGACATATTATATATCGTTCTTTCCGTCAGACTCGGCAGATTCATAATATGTCGTTATTATATGTATACATCATGACCTGTTTGTATATTAGAACAAAAAATGCAATAAAATATGAATTTTTAATAATTTACAATGTGTAAAGTGGTTTTTTTTCACATTTTAACATGCGAGCAATTTCGGTTATATTTTATATGGGGTGCGCTTGTTAAAAAAATTAGAGATGGGGTCTCGTTACATTTTTTTTTGGTGGAAATTACGCGATTTTTAACAAACGCACCGCATACAAAAATCGTTAGTGCAGCATCATTGTTCACATTATAATTGAAATGGGAACAATATTGCTGCATTAACAAACCAAAAAAAAAAAAAACTTGTTTATTTTTTTTTTATATATTTTTTTAAAATATTTTTTTATTTTTATTTTTAATTTTAATTTTTTTTAAAAAACGTTCTTCACAGTCGTGTTTGGTATCGTTGGAACGGCCATGCTCTGGCCGATCCAATAGTACCAAACTTTAACCCCTAGCTGCCACGGATCGGGAGATAGGGGGTTCATTGGAACCCCCTATCTCCACCGTTGGTGGCAGCTAGGGGTTAACTCCAGGACTGGCGTCATCGTGCTATGCACGATGACGCCAGTCCTCAGGGGGAGTTCCCGGAGCCTTGGCCGACATCCAAGATGTCGGCCAGCTCCAGGAAAGGATCACGAACCGGCGCTTTTCAGCGCCGATTCGTGATCCGGCTCCCCAGGGGTTAATGACAGCCACCGTTTGGAAGGGCAGGCTTTGCCCTTCCAAGCGGTGCCTGTCTTAACCCCCTGCTCCCCGGCGATCGGGAGGGAGAGAGGTCCGAAGGACCTCCCCCCTCCCTTTCAGGCACCTCCTCCGCACATGCGGGGGGGCGTCTGAATTAGATGTCATCGCGTCGCCGCAATGACATCTAATGTCTCCGCCGGGCTCCCGAGTGCTGGGCTGACATCCAAGATGTCAGCCCGCACCGGGGGGGCGCAGCAATCCGCTGGAATCCGACGGATTGCTGCCTCCTGTGCTCGGACGCGCTGAGCGCGTCCGTAGCACAGAACCACTTGGCTGGACGCGCTGAGCGCGTCCATAGCAGCCAAGTGGTTAAGACGTGAAATGGCTCAGCAGTGATGGGGTTAAATAGAATATGTAGCTAGTCTTTCACTAGTGCCCCTCCCCATTACAAAGGCCTCTGACACCTAGATACTTACCTGAATTAATTTCCTTTTCACACAGAAACACACAGCAAAAGTTTCATTCCAACACTTTTTGTCCGTGTTTCCTGTCCCCCAGGGCACTACCCGGACCCCCATACACCTTTTATGGCAAATATCTAGCATATATGCCCTCTTGGAGGGCACTCTAAAAATCGAATTTTGAGTCCCATTGACTTATATTGAGTTCGAGTTCGAATTCGAACCGAACTCGGGGGTGTTCGGCTCATCCCTACTCTGTACCACCAACCCCTCCACTATTTTCATCTCTCCCTCTCGTATAAGACATTCCCATATGGGGAAGTCTGCCACCCAACTCACTAATGCACATCACTGCCCCAACCAGTCCATCACTCTCACATTGCAGTCCTCTCCTCTTGTTTCCACCCCAACCCTTCTAGATTGTGAGTTCCCACGGGAATAGGGCCTCGTTTCCTCATGTATCAGTTTACCAAATGTTGTTCAATGTATTGTAACCCTGTCTGTATCATACCCATTGTTCAGTGCTGCGGAATATGATGGCGCTTTATAAATAAAGTATAATAATAGTAATATAATAGTGTGAAGAAATTAATTCTGTGATAACAATGTACATATGTGCAGTGCGTGCATGTACATGTGTCTTGCATGTGGGCAGGCACAATGGGGGGCTCCATGATCTCCTATTGCACAGGGTCCCCAAGAGTTGTCTGTTCGCCCCGGCTCCAAAATCCCTGATAATTCATAGGTTTTGCAAGAATAGGTTACAATAACTGAGCATTTTTTTTTCAGAATATCGAAAAGGTTAGTAGGTTCATCTATGGAAATTACGAAGGATCCTTGCGTAATCTGACTCATCCAGCGGTCAATGGATGCGACTTGACTTCAAAGCTGGTGGTTTCTTTCTTGTTTTCATCCATTTGCGTCCTCCCTGTCGTTTATGGGCTTCAGTCAGTTTCTGCATATTCCAAATAACATCCTGAAAAATTATTTAAACAGAGGATTTACTTTTTCTTTTACAAACATTGCATTTCACTATTCTCTTAGTGATTTATACCCGTGGAACAGGTAATTAATTCAACTGTGGTATTGTATGTTAAACAATATGTCTTCTGCAACTACCAGGCTTATATTTCTCTCAAACCTCCTCAGATACCACCCCCCTCTACCGGTCCATTGGCTTCCTGTACCATTTAGAATATAATTTAAAATACTGACGTGCACATTGAATGCCTTCAATGAATCCCCTCCATACATGTCTTCATTACACTACAAGCTCATCCCTTCTAGATAACTCTGGCCAGCAGGCAACCTTCCCCTGTCCTCTGGTACCAAATGCCAGCTGTCACCTCCAAGAATTCTCAAGGGCAGATTCGGTCCTGTGGAATGACCTACCTTGCCCCATCAAACTCTCTCCTAATCTTCAGGCCTTCAAAAAAATCCCTTAAAACCCATTGTTTCAGATGAGTGTATCACATTACTGATACTGACCTATCCATCTCTCCCCCTTTACCCCTCCTCATGATATCACTTCCATATCTTCTCCATTTCTGAAACACTAGTGCTAGCTAGACAGGTGCATTTTGTTTAGTTCCGAATACAAATTCGGAAGAAAATTACCCGATTCGTATTTTGAAAGCATTTCCGAAATACAAAAAAAAATCCACCGTCTGAATAATGGGATCGGTCAGAAAATATGAACCGAACACCCCGAAACAAATGAAACAAAAACGGAACGAAATGATCCAAAACGTAAAAATAAAAAAAACGAACGAAACGATCCAAAACATAAAAAAAGAAACGAAAGGAAACGATCCAAAACATAAAAAAAGTAATGAAATGATCCAAAACGTAAAAAAAGAAATGAAAGGAAACGATCCAAAACGTAAAAAAAAGGAACGAAATGATGCAAAATATAAAAATAAACACGGAATGAAATGTTCTAGAACGTAAAAAAAAAAGGAACAAATTGATCCAAAACTTAAAAAAAAAGGGAACGAAAAGATTCAAAACGTAAAAAAACCTGGAATGAAATGATACAAAACTTTTTTTAAAAAAGGGAACGAAATGATCCAAAACTTAAAAAAAAAGGGAACGAAATGATCCAAAACGTAAAAAAAAAAAAACCAACAAAAAAATCCGTACTGAAATTAAACAAAAAATAAATAACTGTGCGCAAGTTTAGGGCTAGCTATCATGACGCCCAATAAAATGCCTCCTGTCTTTCTATACCCCAAGTCCTCTAGATTGTAGGAGCCACTCAGCAGTAGGGATGTGCGTTTCGGGTTCGGAATTTCGGAATTTTCACGAAATTTCCCGATTCGTGTTTTCGGATGCGGCCGATTTTCCGAAAAATTTTTAGATCCGAAAATGGCAGATCCGAAAGGTTTTCCGAGCCGAAACGAAAATTTTTCGGAATTTTCGAATGGACTTGAAATGTGTCAAATCGAAATTTATTTTCGCTCTATTCATGATTTCGGTTCCATTCGTGATTTCGGTTCCATTTCGGTAATTCTGGACATCGTATATTTAACTATTATCGGTTATATCGCTGATTCTGTAAA
Organism: Leptobrachium leishanense; assembly: GCA_009667805.1. NCBI lineage: Eukaryota > Metazoa > Chordata > Amphibia > Anura > Megophryidae > Leptobrachium > Leptobrachium leishanense. The sequence goes on along the minus strand of CM019067.1, from coordinate 52,597,448 downwards.
TTTTGTATTTGTAAATGCGTATCACTTGTTTCTTGTGGCATTCGGGTCAGTTTAGCGTTTTTTAAATCGTTTTGTTCATTTTTTTTGTTCCTTGGCTTTCATACCATTTTAATATGATTAAATAAAGTTGTGAAATGTATATTCAATTATTCATAAGAAAAAAAGGATCTTTATTTAATAAAAAAAAACACGATAGAATCGCCAGAATTATCGTAGACACTTTGAAACGAGGAGAACAGACGTTCCGAAAAAACGAAAATTTCTGAAATTTCCGAAAAGTCGATACAAAAAACGAGCAAAGTAACACGAAAATACGAAAAATGGTCGATATTCCAGAAAAAATGTACACGAAAAACGATCCGAACCGAATCGAAACAGAAATCGTCGAAACGAGCCGAATCGAAAAGTTTAAACATCCGAACAAATCGAACCGAATCGAACCGAAAAAAAAATCGGTGCACAAGCCTACTGAGCAGGGCACTCTACACCTATTGTTTCTGTTCCTATGTTTGTTTTACTTTACTCTCATTCCCATTGGTTATTGTAAAGCTCTGTGGAAACTGCTGGCGCTATATAAATGATGCCAATAATAATAGATTAATAGAAATTGCATGATCAGCATTTATTATTATTATTATGAGAACTGTATTATTAGAAAATTATCACTTGCTGCTTCTGAAAAAAACAAAAAGTTGTCAAAAGTGGAACGGAAATTTTAGCCCCTGATTATTCCAACATGATGATTGTCACGGAATGACCCAAGAGGCTCGGCGCAGCGAGCCCAGGACGCAAACCCAAGACATTTTTAAAAGGACCTATGTCATGGAGGTGAGGCAACGCTCCATGCTTCAAACCTCAAAAGACTTTATGGTCGGTTTTATCGTGTGATTTTAAATATTCTACCTCGTTTGGTTTTAGTTTAATTTAGTTTAGTGAAATGACATAGCTTTGGTTTTAAAATATACTTATATTCCTGTAGATAAATGTGTGTTTCTGTAGCTAGTAAATAAGTTTTGTTGCTGTGTAATTTATGCGTCAGGGATTTTCCCCATTATCTAGGTACATGTTTAATTTAAGGGATCTCTGATAGTGTGTGTTTAATTCTGATGTGCTGGAACAATGGATATACAAATGTTGTGTGCGCTGAAGGCTAAGAGAATGTGAAGAATGTTGATTGTAAATAACTGACATAATCTAATTAGATGGGTGTGTAGTAATTAGTATGGGTATGCAAATTATGACTGTTGTACTTCAGCATAAATAGTGGCGTGTGATTAAAAGAGTTCAGTTCATCTGAGTGTTTGAAACATACAGCTCTGCCTGGTGTTGTCATTTTACGTCGGCTACATATCACCACCACCCAGGAACGGGTCACTCTAACTCTGCAGCAGAACATCGATTCGCCGCGCCGTTGCGCCACCTTGAGTTGGTATCTTGGGATACCGCAACCACCCCGAATCGGGACCTCGGCTGAGCGCCGTGCCTGCATCTGCAAGGAGACTCTACCGAACCGCGGTTCGCCACGCAGACCGTCTCCAGCCCTTCAATGGTCAGTAGATCTGCTGCTCGAGACGCCGAGTTCCGTGCCTCTCGGTAGTCGGGCGGATTTCCACCGTGGGTGCCCCATCTACTCTACAGATCTCCACCGCCACGTAGTCTTCTACCCAAGCCGCTCGAGATGCCGGGTGCCGTGCCACTCGGTAGTCGGGCTTGGCAACACCAACGAGGGGGTCAGATAGAGCAGGACCGCAGGCGGATACTCCATTCCGCCACACTGGTGGCAGCGGTGGGATAGCTCTCTGCAACCCCCAAGAAGACCCATACCATGGCCGGGTACAGCGTTTACCAGCGGGACGTCCTGCGGGCATGTTGGAGAATCGGGGAGGGACCCCCGGCAAAAAAAAGAAGAAAACCCTAGTGAAGGAGCTGACCCGGATGGACCAGCAAAGAGTGAGGGCCCCAACCCTGGCCCAGGACCCTAACGAGCGCCTCCGGCAGAGCACTCGGTCATTGATCATGGGATGCGGCCTCACCCCCTCCGAGGACATGGTGAGCCGGGTAATGGTGGACCTCCAAGCGCACGAGTTGCGGATGGCGGCGCTCTGTATGAGGAGTGGTGAACTTTCTAACCCCGTCCCTAAACCCGTAGAACCCTGGGTCGAGGTTTACAGCTCGACTGGAGCTTCACCCCGGGAATCTGCACCCCCCAGTGATACCCCTTTCGGGACTTACAGCTCGCCTGGAGTCTGTATTGGGGAAATCGCACATCCAGCGACCCTTGGGTGGAGGCTTACAGCTCGCCTGGAGCTGCATCCGAGGACGCCACACCCCCAGCGAGTGGCAGTGCCACTGTCTCAGCACCCTCGCGGACTCGAGGGCAGAATTTCCGAGAAGGCTGCAGGAGGGCCTGGTCCGGTACCACGGGTCCACAGTGGAGCCCACTGGGTATGAGTGGCGGGACGAGATCCGCCAAGAACTTTGGTACGAGGCCCTGTACCATGAAAGGGACTACCATGACTCCATGTTCCCTCTGACGCTGTCATCCACCAGGTGCAGTATAACGCTCGAGCAGCGTTCCTGCAAGATCGGCCCCCGGAGGAGTGGGAAGCAGAGCTCCAATACCTGGTGCAACAGGAGATTGCACTGGACGCTGCGTACCGCGCGCTCCGGTGGCTGACCGGCCCCCTGCTACCCCGCACCATTGACGGCGCCTCCACCGCAGGCTCCCACTACGGCGGCACAGGGCTGCTCTACGAGAGCATGTGCAAGGACCCTGGGTTCGGTGAAGAGACAGAAGAGCGGTCGGAGGAGATTCTGGAGTGGCGGGAAAAAGAGCTCCCGTACGAGAGCAGGGACTCTGAGCTGGAGGAACTGGTGTTCCTAGCAGAGCGGGAATGGGAGCTCGAGAAGGCCTACAAGAGACTGTTGGACAGCGTTCCGCAGTCGGGTCTAAGCCCCATGTACTGGGACTGTCCGGCCGAAGGCACCGACAGTCCAAGGGACCTTGAAGCATGGGAGGCCGAGATGTTCCCAGGGGTCTCCGTTGGGGCCCCAGCAGAAGAAGATACCTCCTTAAACCCGCAGGAAGACAAGGTGTCCGTGCCCGCGGGCTCAGCGGAAGAGTTGGCAACGGGGCAGAGCGCCGCTGGCCTCTGCCCACCCTCAGCAGCAGAGGAAGTTATTCCCTTACACCCGCAGGAAGACACGGTGGCCGTGCCTGCAGGCCCAGCGGAAGAGCTGGCAACGGGGCAGAGCGCAGCTGGCCTCTGCCCCCTTCTCACAGTCTGCCAGGTGGAGCAGACCGATGGTTTCCCCGGGCTGGGTTGTCCGCAGCCATTGACCGCCCTGGGGATGGAAGAAATGACCCTCCCGCAAGGAGACCCCCACCCAGCGGAAGGGCTGGCAACGGGGCAGAGCGCCACTGGCCTCTGCCCATCTCCCACCCTCTGCCCGAGGAGCAGAAAGGGGATACCCTCGCGCTGCTGATCTCGCAGCCATTGACCCCATCTAACCCCCTGGACTTTGTTCCGGTACCCACCTCCCCAGCAGAAGAGCTGGCAACGGGGCAGAGTGCATCTGGCCTCTGTCCACCCTCTGACGCCTGTCCCGAAGGGCAGAAGGAGGATTTCCCCGGGCTGATTGTTGTGCAGCCCTTGACCCCATCTTCCCCGCTGGACGTTGCTCCCGCACCTGCCTGCCCAGCAGAAGCGCTGGCAACGGGGCAGAGTGCCGCCGGCCTCTGCCCACTCCCCGTCGTCTGCCCTGAGGAACAGCAGAATTTACCCGAGCTGCTTAGCCCGCAGCCGTTGACCCCATCTGACCCCCTGGACGTTGTTTCTGTGCCCACTCCCCCAGCAGAAGAGCTGGCAACGGGGCAGAGGGCCGCTGGCCTCTGCCCATCCTCCACCATCTGCCCCGAGGAGCAGAAGGGGGGTACCCTCGGGCTACTTATCCCACAGCCACGGACCCCACCGGAGCTGGAGGACGCCATTCTCCTGCCCGGGGACCCTTTCTCGGCATTGAACCACCCAGCCGACGCGCTGGCAATGGGGCAGAGCCTGGTCCCCCTCTGCCCATCTCCACAACCCTTTGGCCCGGAGGCCCCATGCAGCCACTGTTTTCCCCAACGGCTGACCAGGACACTCGGGGCGCGTGCACTTGGCACCCGTTTTTCCCGGGTGCACGGTACCTCCGGAGATGGTACAGGCGGTAACCCTCCCCGACCACAGGAACCCTATCCCGGAGGGGGTAACCCCAAAGACTCATACCCCCTACACGTCAGGCACTGCCTCCAGGACAAATGGAGAAGCCTGGTGACTCGCCTCCTTCCCACAGACTATGGGCCGCAAGGACTGCACCGACTTCCCCGGTGCGACCCGTTGGGGTCCAACCGGGTCCGTCGGACTTTGGAAAGGGGGAGGAGTGTCACGGAATGACCCAAGAGGCTCGGCGCAGCGAGCCCAGGACGCAAACCCAAGACATTTTTAAAAGGACCTATGTCATGGAGGTGAGGCAACGCTCCATGCTTCAAACCTCAAAAGACTTTATGGTCGGTTTTATCGTGTGATTTTAAATATTCTACCTCGTTTGGTTTTAGTTTAATTTAGTTTAGTGAAATGACATAGCTTTGGTTTTAAAATATACTTATATTCCTGTAGATAAATGTGTGTTTCTGTAGCTAGTAAATAAGTTTTGTTGCTGTGTAATTTATGCGTCAGGGATTTTCCCCATTATCTAGGTACATGTTTAATTTAAGGGATCTCTGATAGTGTGTGTTTAATCTGATGTGCTGGAACAATGGATATACAAATGTTGTGTGCGCTGAAGGCTAAGAGAATGTGAAGAATGTTGATTGTAAATAACTGACATAATCTAATTAGATGGGTGTGCTAGTAATTAGTATGGGTATGCAAATTATGACTGTTGTACTTCAGCATAAATAGTGGCGTGTGATTAAAAGAGTTCAGTTCATCTGAGTGTTTGAAACATACAGCTCTGCCTGGTGTTGTCATTTTACGTCGGCTACATATCACCACCACCCAGGAACGGGTCACTCTAACTCCGCAGCAGAACATCGATTCGCCGCGCCGTTGCGCCACCTTGAGTTGGTATCTTGGGATACCGCAACCACCCCGAATCGGGACCTCGGCTGAGCGCCGTGCCTGCATCTGCAAGGAGACTCTACCGAACCGCGGTTCGCCACGCAGACCGTCTCCAGCCCTTCAATGGTCAGTAGATCCGCTGCTCGAGACGCCGAGTTCCGTGCCTCTCGGTAGTCGGGCGGATTTCCACCGTGGGTGCCCCATCTACTCTACAGATCTCCACCGCCACGTAGTCTTCTACCCAAGCCGCTCGAGACGCCGGGTGCCGTGCCACTCGGTAGTCGGGCTTGGCAACACCAACGAGGGGGTCAGATAGAGCAGGACCGCAGGCGGATACTCCATTCCGCCACAATGATTGTTTTGGTGATACTTTCCAATAATGACTTCAGCTACTCGTCATTAATACGGAACCCAAGTTATCCAGTTATTGTTAATATGTAAGCCCTTAATGACTTAATGAATTTACCCAATCAGTGGAACACTTGAGAAGTCAATAGAATGTTAATGGAAAAACTAGCTGATGATGGAAACAACAATAACAACCTGCTACAAATCAAATTATTAGGCCCAGGGATACAACAAAGAGGAAATGAAACCAGACAGGAGAGATAGAACTCCATAACTAAACAGGTTCACGTCTCAACTGACCTTAATAATGCATTGTATATGATGTCTGTCACATATCATGTAGACTGTTGGTTTTGCCAGTTTGTGATAGTCTAGGATTGGGCTCAGTGGTTACAGATTTGGAGATTCCTACCTATAATAGTTCCTGCGACTCCTTAATGTGTAAGCCTGGAATGAGTTACTCAATGAGAACACATCAGCAATGGAGCTCTGGTGAATTAAATTTATTGTTAAAGAGAAGCTATGAAATGGTGATATTTGAACTTTTAACTTATCTGAGTTACTGAGCCAAGTCCCTTTACATTTGATCGCACGACAGGAATTTTACTGGTATGGAATAGTGTAATTTTGTGAGCATGAACCTTCTGGATTGAGTTTGCATTTAAGGTGTTTGAGCTGGGAACATGATCTCTAATAAGTCAGATGTTCAAACAAAACATGCTTGAATGAAAACTCTAAAATATTTACTAGGGATGCGTAAGGCTGAAAAATTTGTTTCGTTTAGTTTAGTTTTGTTACGTTTTAAATCATTTTGTTTTTGGAATTTCGTAACTAATTTTGTTTCGTATTTCGTTTCGTTTCGATTAGAAATTTTGAATCGATTCGAATTTCATATATCAGTTCGGTAGTTGATATCAATTAGAATTTTGTATCACTAAATAAAACCCCAAATAATCAAATTTTGCTGTTAAAAAAAAATACGGTTAAATTTTAAGCTGTGTCACAGATTTAGTATTTGAGTCAAATTAAACAGTGAAACAAAATTAATTTGTTTCATAAAGTCCTTTGCTGATTATTACTTGTATTTTAAGTTAAGATCAATTCGATAGTTGATATCAATTTGATAGTTCATTTCAAATTCGATAGTTGATATCAGTTATTCAAATTTTTCTTTTATGATGATGACACAGTGTAAAACGAAATAAATTCGTTATATATCATTTCGTTTCAAATTCGTATCGCATCGATTCGTTATTCGGAAGTACTTCCGAATAAGAATTATCAAATTTAGTTCCAAAGTCCGAATTTTTCCAAAACGAATGCACATCTATAATATTAACCATTGATTTATCAAGAACTCGAACCTTGATCAGTCCCAACACTTGTAAATGAAAAAATTCTTGACTTTCTATGTAACTATCACAATTAAAATCAAATTTATTTTAAAATTTCAGTTTTTTGCTTAAGTCATATTTGAAGTCGAGGAGTAATAATTGAAGTGCATGTTAAATGCTGGCATGTCTGCCACCAGTGATTCCCAACCCTGGTCCTCAGGTCCCCCTAACAGGCCAAGTTTTCCAGATATCTGAAGCACAGCACAGGTGATATGATTTGCTTTTGCTGCTCATTAATTCCAGGATTCAGTCTGTATTTAAGAGAATCCTTAAAACCTGACCTGTTAGTGAGTACGTGAAGACCACGTTTGGGACCCACCATCTGTACACATTCTTTGCCACTTGAATTTCCAAGATAAAAGGTATTGGGGGTTACTACTCTTGGTTTGTGATGGGATACTCAGCTTTTACACATTATTTACTTTGATCACAATTGAACACATAGGAAAGTTGTTGATGACGACTCCAAAATCATAGTTTGCTGGAAGATGGTCACTGATGTCACTGTCCATGTCATAAATTCTAATCAATGCAAGTTTGAAAATCTTTGTATTATAAATTAGTCTGCACAAGAGGTTACAGGAAAATATGACCTGGCTCTGATTTTCTGTTATTCCCCTGTGCATACCCATGCATACAGATCACTAAAGGCAGCCGAATTTACCACCGAATCACACTGAACGGTGAATTTCCCCATACGGTGCAATTTGGCTATTCAGAAAGCTGACAAGTCTCCAAATATTGGCAAAATACGGTGCAATTCGGCAGCAGTGAAATTCCCCATAGAGGAGTAATGGATAATCTATTCAGAGAATGCCGAACAGCCAAAAAGTTGTTGAAATGCCCAGATTCAGTGCTTTTGTTCGACAGGTTTAAACAGGTGATTCCCTTCAGGGGTCTGTTTGGTGTGTCGGCAGCTGCATTCGGCGATCTGTTTGGCGGGTCAGCGAATGCGTTCGGCGGTTTATCAGTGGATCTATTCAGCCTCTTCGGGGGACCCTACGCCGCGGTGAATGCTGAATTCACCACAAGGTCGGCAAATTGAACGTGCCGAATCGTACCGAAGTGCGCCAAATGAAAGAGCACCGAAATGTCTGTGAAATTTCTGTGATCTTTGAATAACCTCTTATGAACAACAAGGGGATACACATGCAGATGCAATCTGACTAGCAGCTTCACCAACTAAGTTAACAGTTATGCAGAACTTAACAGCAGAGCTGGAAAACAGCCCCAGTGTTTAGGTGTGAGAGAGATAAATCCAAAGAGGCAAAATATTAACCCCTGTTGACCCCCACTCCAGTACTTTCCTTACATTTTTAGTTTACAAGTGTTTAAAAGCTTACTTTTTGTCCAGCACAGGTCTCACTGCATTATTATGGGCTGCCAATGTCGGCTGCAGAAATCATTATACAGTAGTTGTTGCTGTGACAAGTGCTTGGCCAATCATTCTGCCAATCTGATGTCTCTCTGAACTGATCGGTACCCTGGAAGGCTCTCCAGCAGGAATTGATTGACAGCATTCTGGGAATAGGGAAAACTTCTGATTTGGAATTCTGTCACAGCCCACAGGGACAGCAGTGGTTTGGGGGAGAAGGGGCACAGAGCTAAAGAGGTACCAATTAATTTAGATAATTTGGCCATGGTGTCTAGAGAGTCTATTTAACTTATATTGTGAATCCTTCACCCAATGATCATTTTCAGCAGGACGTTATCACATTCACCTGGTGGGGGATATGTGGATAATAAAATCAAATAACTTTACCTCAACAATTAAAATGTGCTTGTGTAATTAGTATCATATAAAGTGCTAATATCAGGTAAAATTGCCCCCGACATGTATTTTGCTGCATTATGAAGTTTTTTCTAACAGGAACATGTGAAAAACCTGCACGATATGGTAGAACATGCATCAAACACAGTTTTAATAGTGTCATGTCCTCCACTGACTGAGGTTGCTTCTGTTTTGCATCTGTCTGATAGAACATCACTACCAATGCACATTTCTGACAGTGCTTTATCAGTGGTCTGTCCTTCCTCTAATCCTGATTCCTGATAGGGTAAAACCGAGATGCTCCACTCTTTGGTTTTCTTGGCCAGGGCTTCTACGTTCCACCCTCCCTCTGGTCTGGCCAATCGGACGGTATCTCAAGGTTTATAAATTGTTCCACTTTGTTTGCTCCCTGCTCTGTTATGGGTTATTACAGCCCATCACCTTGTTCCTTTGCTCTGGTTTTTCTTGGTTTTGACTCTGTTTTGTGACTTTGGTATTCTGTTCCTTCCGTGCAATGAAACAGGTGCTGGTGACGCATTTTTTCCTCCCGAAAACAGGGTGTCAGCCTTGGGCTGTTGGGAGGAGTGAGGGGAAAACCATATGTTACATGAGGGCATCTTGTAACTTGGTAGGTCTGATCTGTATCACGGTAGTATTTCATGTGGCGTCTCTCTTGGTATAATGTTGCAGTTCAAGCAATGCTTCAGTTTTGGTTTTGATAAAAATGTTTTTGTCTGTGCTAAGAATTGGACTGTCTGCTAGTGTTGCATATCTCCTCCCGAGAGTGATGGGAATTGAAACATCCAGTGTTCGTTGTGGAAATGAAGTGGCAATAATAAAAGATTTGTTGTGGATCGTCTGGTGTGTACGGAATTTTCGGGCAGGTTTTTCGATGCGGACAGCGGTTTTTCCCTGCACGTCAGGGAATGAAAGTGCACCAAAATAACTCTGAAAGTTAAAAAAACAATGTGACGGAAGCCCCTCCGCCATTTAAAAGACTATTGGGGAATTGATGGACCTTTCAAAACTATTTCGCTTTTCACTGTTTTAAACATCCGCCAGAAACAAATGAGTACTGATGTCTGTGTGTTATTCCCTTGTGCATTTATTGTATAGTCTCTTGTTGTGTATTTTGCATACATTCCCTCAATTATCTAACCCTTCCCTGTATAGTGTAGATCTCTGTATTAGTACCCGCCCTCTCTATTGTGTAAGTTCTCTCTGTAATAAATTCTTTTTGTTTACCCTGCTTTCTTCTTCCCCCATTCTCCATTGTTTGAAGGTCCTGTGTAGTTATCTGATCTGTGCAGCTATCTGCTTGATTGTATGTAAATGAGGTTGGGGGTTGACTGTATCTGTGTCTCTGTGAATAAACTGGCATTCTGCTGTTTGACTTCGAATGGTGAGCCTCATTCTTTCGGCTGCGGTCAAAGCTTTGAGGGAGCTGTTAGGGAAGATTGCTCCGGCGACTGTTACATGGAAGAGAGCCCACGGATGGAGGTACTCAGGGTACAGTCGCTCCGTCACAACCAATATATGTATTAAAAGTTTTTCAGAGGTGTAATTAAAACAATTGAAACAATAATTTTAATATCTGCCTCTTAATCCTCAAAGTCACGTTTTTTGATGAAGCCTTGTAATAGTGACGTCTGTAGAGAGTGTGCCGCGTGACAGAGCCCTAGTTTACACTACTTGCTTCATTATGGCCGGCACAGGTCCTCATTTACCAGATTGTGAGCTGCCTGTTACCTATATAATGTGCGACATCATTAGGATACTTTATATTTTATAATACATTGTGCATTTCAGGAGAGCCACCCTTATAATTTGCAGGGCCTGGGCAGAATATAATGGTGGGACCCCCAATTCAACAACACATACACAAACTGCCATAAATATGTACAGATACTTCCACTAATATGTACATGCATACACACACACAAATAAGTAGTACAAAATATTAGACAAGTTCATTAATTTGTATACACACACACAATTATTACATATATATTTAGGAATATGTAAAAAAATATTACTGATATAAAGATTATATATATATATATACACACGCTTTATTAAGGTTATATGCGCACACAACCACAAAGAAATATGTATGGACCTGTGTATACTGTGACGGGAGGAGAGGAATGGTGTTTGAGGGACGGTATGTGTCCCCTCGAGTTTTGTCATATTGTTGGGACTAGCACTCCAGGCCGGAGTTTGGGTTCAGCTCGGGGCACACAAATCTCCGGGTTTTGCAGTTTTCCCTGGGGAGGCTTAATTGATTGATGGGTGCTGCTAGAGGGAAATAAAAGCAGGAAGTGAGGTTCATTCAGGTCTCCACCCTGGGACTCAGACCAGCTACTGAGGGAGCAAAGCTGAACCAGAGATCAGGCTGCAAAAAGGAAAGGTTGGAATACACTTTGTTGTCTGAAACGGTAGTGAGGGAAAACCTTAACTGTTTAGTTAGTGCCGGACAGGCAAGGGTATTGTTTTGTTTTGTTTTGTTTCTTGACCTGTATGCAGCTCTTGAATAAAAGTACAGAGGGCTGTACATTGTAAAGAAATCCTGCGATTGGGACTACCTTTATCCTGGGAAGGGTACCCCCCATTTGAGCTGTACCCCACATATGGTGGAGAATGCGGGCAACGCCCGGAGTACATGATAAGTGACGATATGGACGACGTAGTGAAAGCCCTGGTACAGGCCACAGCGGCCCAACAGGAGACCAACCGACAGATGCAGGCTGACCGGGATCTCCTCCGCCAGATGCTGGAGGTTCAGCAAGCCGCCCAACAAACGGACAGAGCGAACCAGCGGGAAGACCGGGGAGGTACTCCAGGAGTTGGCCAAGGGCCTCATAGAACTAAGACAAAACCGTGCGGTCTCCGAGCCGGTGGTGCCCAAAGTAAAGAGTGCCAACCAGTTCCTTCAGAAGATGACTACGACGGATGACGTGGAGGCCTACCTCACTACATTCGAAAGAACCGCCGAACGAGAAGGCTGGCCGAAGGAGGAGTGGGCTGGTTTACTGGCACCGTTTCTAACGGGGGAACCTCAGAAGGCCTAGTTCGATCTGGAGCCAGAAGCGGCCCGGAAATACGACACCCTGAAAGCGGAGATCCTAGCAAGACTGGGAGTAACGACGGCTGTTCACGCCCAGCGCATGCACCAATGGCGCTATGTAGCGGAAAAAGTCCCGAGGTCACAGATGTATGACCTCGTACACCTTACCAGAAAGTGGCTACAGCCAGAGACCTTGACCCCACCGGAGATCGTAGAACGAGTAGTGATGGACCAGTATTTGCGGGCGCTTCCGGGCCCCCTGAGGAAATGGGTCGGCTACGGGAACCCAAAAACTGCCACCCAGCTTGTAGACATGGTGGAGCGGTACACCACGGCCACAAACTTACAAAGTAACTCAGCACTGGAACATTCCACGGCACCACAAGGCGGTAGGCCTAAAAAACTTGGCAAGTTCGTCGGCGGCCCTAAGGACATGGAGAGTCTAAGAAGACCTTTAGTCGGGAGGAAGAAACCCCAGGCTTGGGTCTGAAGATCGGGCCGAATCGGTCAGGAAAGTTCTTGAGGACACCCTCGGGACTCGACACCGTAAAGTGTTTTCGCTGTCGTGAAATGGGACACGTTGCGGCTCACTGTCCGGTTATGGACGAACCAATGCAATGTGATAATGCCGGGAGGCCGAAATGCCTATCCTTCTTCGCTCAATTCACATGCACTGCTGCACACAAGGAGCATATTGAGAGACAGATGTGTAAGATGTCCGTAGATGGGAAGGCGGTTACCGCCCTGTTAGATTCGGGGAGCGTAGTGACCTTAGTCCGACCCGAGTTTGTTGACCCCATCAAGTATCACCCGAGTACCATAGGTGTGGTCTGTGTCCATGGGGATACCCGCGACTACCAGACAGCCATGGTAGACATTGGTACGTCCTGGGGGATTGTGACACAGTCTGTGGGGGTGGTACCTTCCCTCCCATATGAGGTGTTAGTCGGGAGGAACTTTCCATGGTTTTGGAGTTTATGGGAAGAGAAAAACCTCCGAATAGATAGTGTGGACCCTGTCACGAATCTTAACCCTGAACCGTTTGAACCGGATACGGAAGAGGGCATTGTGGGGGTCCCAAAGGGGGATAGTGTACCTTTTCCTTTCTCTGTCATGGCTGGGGAGCAGGAAGAAGAACCGGGCCCTGGGGGGGTGAACAGATCGCTTGACGTGCCTGATTTAGAAGTCAGAAGGGACGATTTTCTTAGCGAACAGGTGAAGGACCCCACCTTGGCCAGAGCCCAGGAGAATATAAAGGTTATAGATGTTAAACCCTATAGGATCCCAGAAGCCAGGCGGGAGGCCGTCTCGGCAGAAATTAGGAAAATGTTAGCCTTGGGTATAATTGAAGAGTCCCATAGCGACTGGTCGAGCCCCATAGTGCTGGTGCCAAAACCAGATGGGAGTATCCGTTTCTGCAATGACTTTAGGAAACTGAACGCTGTATCAAGATTTGATGCGTACCCTATGCCCCGGGTGGATGAGCTTATCGACCAACTGGGTACGGCCCGATACATAACTACCCTGGATTTGACGAAGGGGTACTGGCAGATACCCCTGACAAACCGGGCCAGAGAAAAGACCGCCTTTTCCACCCCGGATGGGTCGTTCCAATATACGCGAATGCCCTTTGGCTTACACGGGGCCCCTGCTTCATTCCAAAGGTTAATGGATAGGCTATTGAAGGCACACCGACGGTATGCCGCCTCGTATCTAGACGATGTGGTGATCCATAGTCCTGACTGGCAGACGCACTTGGTACGAGTACAGGCCGTAGTCGATTCGCTGAAGGAGGCAGGTCTCACGGCAAACCCTAAGAAATGTGCCATAGGCTCAGAAGAGGCCAAATACTTGGGATACGTCATTGGACGAGGCCTAGTTAAGCCACAAATCGACAAGGTGGAGGCTATTCAAAAATGGCCCCAGCCCCAGAATAAGAAGCAAGTCCGGGCCTTTCTAGGGATCACCGGCTACTACCGCCGCTTTGTTCCAAATTTTGCCACCATGGCCTCCCCATTGACCGACCTGACAAAGGGTACGAAGTCGGGGTTGGTACAATGGAGCCCTGAGGCTGATAGTGCCTTCAAAGACTTGAAGCGGGCGTTATGCACACAACCCGTGCTGGTGGCCCCTGATTTTTCAGGGGACTTTGTAGTCCAGACTGATGCTTCGAACGTGGGTCTGGGGGCGGTTTTATCCCAGGTACGGGAGGGGGAGGAACACCCGGTGGTCTACCTAAGCAGGAAACTCAACAGGCACGAGCAGAACTACGCGATCGTTGAGAAGGAATGCTTAGCAATTAAATGGGCCCTGGACGCTCTTAGGTATTACTTGTTGGGCCGACAGTTCCGGCTCATCACCGATCACAGCCCGTTGCAGTGGATGTGCAATAGTAAGGAAAGAAACTCCCGCGTTACGAGATGGTTCTTGGCCTTACAACCCTTTCGGTTCGCGGTGGAACACAGGGCTGGGAGGTTGCAGGCTAACGCGGATGCGCTGTCACGGGCCCCCAACCCTATTGTTGCGTTTGCTCAGCCGCGGGGGCTGGAGCAGAGGGGGGGGATATGTGACGGGAGGAGAGGAATGGTGTTTGAGGGACGGTATGTGTCCCCTCGAGTTTTGTCATATTGTTGGGACTAGCCCTCCAGGCCGGAGTTTGGGTTCAGCTAGGGGCACACAAATCTCCGGGTTTTGCAGTTTTCCCTGGGGAGGCTTAATTGATTGATGGGTGCTGCTAGAGGGAAATAAAAGCAGGAAGTGAGGTTCATTCAGGTCTCCACCCTGGGACTCAGACCAGCTACTGAGGGAGCAAAGCTGAACCAGAGATCAGGCTGCAAAAAGGAAAGGTTGGAATACACTTTGTTGTCTGAAACGGTAGTGAGGGAAAACCTTAACTGTTTAGTTAGTGCCGGACAGGCAAGGGTATTGTTTTGTTTTGTTTTGTTTCTTGACCTGTATGCAGCTCTTGAATAAAAGTACAGAGGGCTGTACATTGTAAAGAAATCCTGCGATTGGGACTACCTTTATCCTGGGAAGGGTACCCCCCATTTGAGCTGTACCCCACAATACACAGACATCTGCAACCAACATTTGACCTTATTTACTCGTTTGATGTTGATGCTGAGAGTAGTTTTTCATTACGCTATGTGCCATTTGTATGTATATGTGCTGAAAGTATTTAATCAGAAAGCCATGTTTTCTGAGAGAAATGGCTGAGCGATCAAGCATACATACAGGGTTATTCAAAGAGATTCAATTCGGTTTGTTTTGCCGATCCCATTTCGGTGACCCTGCGGTGTATTCAGCAAACACCACAGGGTCCCCGAATTGCAGGGAAAAGCTGCCGCAACCCTGATGAAAACTAACCTCAAAACCCACCGAATGCACACAGAAAACCCTTGAAAACATCTGTATTAACCTGCCGAAAACCACAGAAAAACCCGAACAGGAACCGATCGCAGCCTTCGACACCGCAGAAGAGGCAGTGAATAAATTAGGAAAACAGTTTGTATGAATGATTGAAAAGTGAAACGCTGTTTGCAAAGAAACTACTGAGCGAAAATGTCTGAAATTTGCATATGAGGTCCAGGGAATGATAATAAAGAGGGCTGTTACAGACAAAATAAGTAAATTTTAAAAAAGAAATAGGACTTTTAAAAAAAATAAGAAAAGAAAAATGCTTAAAATATCCTAAAAAAATCTATAAATAAAGAGACTCTTTACTGCAGAATTTTATAATGAATGGTTTATTAGATATTGAATTAAAATGGGAATATTTTTAACATTGAAGCCTATGGAATTCTCCTGAATTAACTTGCCGAATTAAACCACCGAATGGCCGGGCATTAGGGGAACCTTTCACTGCTGGTTTGTGTTCTCTGAATAGCCGAAGCAGTGCTTTTTCATGGGGATCTCACTGCCCTCGAACAGGCACCGAACAGGCACCGTATGTTCAGGCAATTCGCCAGGATTTGGAGAATTGCCTGCTCTCTGGATAGCCGAATGGTCAGGAAAGGTAACCGAACGCTGATTTTCAGCGTTCGGTTACCTTTCTCAAGCAATTCGGATCTCTTTGGATAACCCTGATAGTCTTCGAATCTGAATTTGTGCTCTATTGTATCAGAGCGAATGAAGAATATCTTATCTTTAGGGTAAATATTTTAAGGACAATGCGGCCGCCTCCAGAAATCTCGTTATAGAGAGCAGCAGCTTTGCCTGTGCGCAGCAGAGGGCACAATATTCCAGGAATGTGAGCGTCGAGCAACACTTTTACAATCTGTGCTACTGTCTAATAAAATCCAAACTTACCTTAACATTTGCATAATGCATATTTGTAAGGCTTGGCTCTGGCTGAGCACAGGGGGATAGAAGAAGAACCCAATGTGCAGGGACAAAAATAAACAAAAACTAAAGGTTGAGGTGGAATTGCAAAATATATTAGGCAACTGAACACAGGAGGTTGTATATGAAGAAACAGAAACCAGTCTTTGAATAAGCAGTAGGGATTATGGGATACGTAGTGACTTAACTGTAAAACATAAGGGGCCCTATTACAATCTTCGCGTTAAAACGCTTGCGCAACGCGTGAATTTGTGTGCCAAGTGTGGAACGTTAACGCGCGTAAATCAACGCTGGAATTACAATTCTCGTTTCCTTTTTTTCATCCGTCGAGCAATAACGCGCGTAAAACGGACGTGCACAATTGCGCGCGCAGCAACGTTGCATGCAGAAATCAGTGTGCGGACTGTTTTTTTCACGCGATTCAGCCAATCATAATTAAGAACCACAATTGTCTCACGTTAAGTTTTTGCGCCTGTCAAAGTCAATCTGAGTATATATGCTGCAGCAATAATAAAAACACACACAACCTCTCAAATGTATTGGTTTGGGTATGAGTAGAAAGTGTAACTATAGTTTGCTGCGAATTTTTTTTTTGGGCTGGTGTATTTGGGTTCGGCCAGGTTGTTCAGATTTGCCATTAACACCAGCTTTTAGGAGTTGGTAAAATTATGCGCACAAAGGCTGTGCGTTAAATCCTGCGCATAGATTGTAATACCATCCGCATACCAGCGCACAAACGCATTTGCGCTCACAATGTTAAGTATAGGACGCGCACAGTACAGTAAGTTCGCGCAGAGTTCGCGCAGGTTCTAGAGTCAGCTATGTGCGTAGATTAGGTTTTACCACTGAATGAAATCAGGCATACATAGTAGGGGCATAGAACACAAAGTATACAACTTCAAAGGTAAATACGAACAGTGTCTGTGCAAAAACTCATGTGGTTATATTATAGAGCCCAGCAGTACTCCAAAGTACACAATTTTTACTGAATCCGAACCTACATTACAGAATTACTTAGATTTGGGCCACTGTCCTGCAGAGTTCCCCAACCCTGGTCCTCAGGTCCCCCTAACAGGACAGGTTTTAAGGATCACCTTTAGGAAAAGCAGACTGAATCCTGCAATCACCGAGCAGCAAATCATATCACCTGTGCTGTGCTTCACATATCCTGCAAACCTGACCTGTTAGGGGGAACCTGAAGACAGGTTTGGGAAACACTGCACTAGTGTGACTGCAGCCCCCAGCATTGGGCCAACACAGAGGTGGTGAACACTTCCAAATGGTTTCTATGTTCATGCTGCCCAAACGAGCTATTAGAATTTCAAGGGAAATGGTATTCGTTACAGGTCAGCATTGACGTCCTGTGTTCCACCACACACATACATTTGCCGTTAATAAACATTTAAGTTTTCATCAACCTAGTATAACTTCATGATTCTCTCGTTCTGCAAAAAGGACCGTCTCCTTAGCCCTTGTGCTGCCGAAACAGTTCTGAGGCATCAAAGCAGGGATCTGCACAAGACCTCTGATATGTGGTATCTGGCACCAAGTGTAGGGGTCAGGAGAGGTTAATGTTTAACTCTGTTTTGAGTCCCTCAGGCTTTAACCCTGTTTCCTACCCCTTCCTGGTTTAACCCTGTAGTATCTTTTTATGGTGAAATTATCCTGCTGCTGAGGTATTATGTGTGAATATTTAATGGTATAGACTTCATACTACGCTCAGCCACCAGGCAGGATTAACCGTCAGTTCTGCCTGGCTGAGCATAATATGACATCATTTTCATAGGGATACTGGCTCATAAGCAGTGACAGAAGACACAGAGCAGGAGTAAATCCTGCTGATAAAGCATTGTTACTGCCAGGGAGCATGTATAATCATAACAGCTCATTTAAAAACGTTGTGCAAAGTGGGGACAGCGCTTCCAAAACACCAATAGATGGTGTCTATAAGATATGTGATCAGGCAACAAAGATCTTGTTGGACCAGTAATCCTCAAAAGAAAATTGAAAAGTACATGGCATAATATCGTTTGTACATAAATATATACAGGTTTAATATGATGGTCAATTACCGTAGATACGCGAGTATAGCGCGACCCGAATATAACGCGATGGATAGAGATTTACAGGGTTATTCAAAGAGAATCGAAAAGTGACTTTTCGTTCTCTTCAATTCGGTGCAAATCGGCTTTCCCATTTCGGCGACCCTGCGGTATATTCAGCAAGCACCACAGGGCTGTCGAAGTACAGGGAAAAGCTGCCGAAAATCTGCCGAAAACAAGGCGTAAACCTGGCGAAAACCCGGCGAATGCACGCCGAAAACCCGTAAAAACATCTGGATTAACCCGTCGAAGACACCGGAAAAACCCGAGCAGGAGCCGATCACACGCAGCGAAGCCGCCGGAAAAAGCCTAGACCGCAGAAGCAGGCAGTGAATAAATTAGCAAAACAGTTTGTATGAATGATTGAAAAGTGAAACGCTGTTTGCAAAGAAACTACTGAGCGAAAATATCTGAAATTTACATATGTGGTCCAGGGAATGATAATAAAAAGGGCTGTTACAGAAAAAATAAGCAAAGTTTAAAAAAAAATCAAAAAAAAATCGGACATTTAAAAAAAAACAACAAAACAGAAAAATGCTTAAAATATCCAAAAAAAATCTATAAATAAAGAGACTCTTTACAGCAGAATTTTATAATGAACGGTCTATTATATATTGAATTAAAACGGAAATATTTTTAACATTGAAGCCTATGGGATTCTCCTGAATAAACTTGCCGAATTAAACCACCGAATGGCAGGACATTTCGGGAACCTTTCACTGCTGGTTTGTGTTCTCTGAATAGCCGAAGCAGTGCTTTTTTATGGGGATTTCAATGCCACCGAACAGGCACCGAATGTGCAGGCAATTCGCCAGGATTTTTCATATTGCCTGCTTTCTGAATAGCCGAATGGCCAAGAAAGGTAACCGAACGCTGATTTTCAGCGTTCGGTTACCTTTCTCCAGCCATTCGGATCTCTTTGAATAACCCTGTTAGTATAGAAATGAGAGAATACTCAAGACTCGAATATAACGTGATGGATAGAGATTTATTATGGAAATGAGAGAATACTCAAGACTCGAAATATAATGCGAGGAACAAAATTGTACTGTACCGGTAAACAATTAAACTCCTTCCAGATGCTCTTAACACAGTCAGGCTTCCCCTCAGGCCAGGGTGCTCTGCTCTAGAATGATTGCAGTTGTTACTAAGTATGAAGCCACCGGCCACCCGTCTTCTTTACTAGCGATTAGATGGCCGGTGGAGGCGAGCGTTGTGAATGATTGTCTTAAACCGAGGGTTGCCTCTGACTGTGATGGATCCCACCTCTCCCGAATCTGGCAGCTCCTGAAGTGTTTGCAAGCATCAGGGATCCCGCATGCACTTCAGCGAGACCACCGAAACTTCCGGGAGACTTGGGATCCAAAGCAAGGCAATTTTTTGTAAAAAAAAATTTTTTACATGCGATGCAGATGTCTCGAATATAACGTGACCCCTCCAATTTTATGGTAAATTTTTTGTCACCAAAATCTAGCGGTATACTCGAGTATCTACAGGTACACTCACAATATGTAAAAGCTACCAATTCTCATATGCTCGCCTCACGGGCTATTCCAGGCCACCTCTCTGCCCCAAACGATCCTCTCACATAAACAAATTCTAAAAAGGAAACAGAAGATTACTGGTCCAGTCAGAAAATCTTTCAGTCTTGATTCTTACCAGATCCATTCCTACGTAAGATCTTTTGGTGTCTGATCACATATCTTATAGACAACATCTATTGGTGTTTTGGAAGCGCTGTCCCCACTTTGCATGTTGTTTTTTATGTCCTTTAAGGTGTTGGTAAGGTGACCTAACTGGGGTATTAGCTAATCCACATTTGTATGCGCCACGGAGTCCTGAGGAAAGCATGCGGGTAACAGGCTGAAACGTTGACGCTTTTACAATTGTATCCAGGAATTCTTTGATAAAAGTCCTTGGAGTGCCGCCTTTATGTGAATTCTATAGATAGGTCATAATCCAAAACAAAATCCGCACAACCAACAAAGGGTTAATGAAGAAAAGGTTATTTATTAATAGACCAACGTTTCAGTTCTCACAGGAACTTTTTTCAAGGTCATACGTCTTCTAGATGACGTCGATCCGGGAATATGTCTTGAAGAAAGCTCCTGGTTGTAGTTGAAACATCAACCAAGAGACTTTTAAAATGTTGAAATATAAATTAAGGTTTATTCACGATCCTGGAGTGACGTCACGTCTATATGTTTCTATATATATATATGTCTGTAAATCGACTAGTGAAAAGCACCAGGTGGCTACAAAGGATTTAGCCAGAGTGCAGGATAATGCAAAGGAATAATATACAAACTCACCAACTCAGCTTCCCACTACCTGTCCTCACTAATCACTAAATACACCCCAGCCCGCTCCCTAAGATCAAACAGTGACCTGCGCCTAGCTTCTCACCGCATCACCTCTTCCCATGATAGACTGCAGGATTTCTCACACGCAGCCCCCATCCTCTGGAACGCTCTCCCTCGTACGGTCAGACTTTCCCCTAAGACATTCCTATTTAGTGGAAGCCTACCACCCAACTCACGGACGCAACCAGTCCATCACTCCCACCTTGGAGTCCATCACTCCCACCTTGCAGTCCATCACTCCCACCTTGCAGTCCATCACTCTCACCTTGCAGTCCATCACTCCCACCTTGGAGTCCATCACTCCCACCTTGCAGTCCATTACTCCCACCTTGGAGTCCATCACTCCCACCTTGTAGTCCATCACTCTCACCTTGCAGTCCATCACTCTCACCTTGCAGTCCATCACTCTCACCTTACAGTCCTCTCCTCCTGTTTCCACCCCAACCCTTCTAGATTGTGAGTTCCCACGGGAATAGGGCCCTCGTTTCCTATTGTACCGGTTTGTCAATTGTTGTTCAATGTATTGTAACCCTATCTATACTGTGCCCATTGTACAGCGATGAGGAATATGCTGGCGCTATATAAATAAAGAGTAATAATAATATACTGTATATATACAGTATATAACAAAAAACAGATGAGCACGCACTCATTTCCAATCAAGTAAAGGCCACAGTGGCAGCTATAAATCTATCTCTGTCCTGGTGCAATCTCCCAAAAGGTAATAATATGAAAGTGTTGCACAGGTGACGTCTATTAATCAATGTAAATAAACACACCAAAGTTTCGGCCCCTTTCCTTGACAAAGGCCTTGAGGGGCCGAAACGTTGGTGATATATTTTTTCTAGATTGATTAATAAACTTTCCTTTTTTTAATGCTTTTTAATTTTTTACCAAGACCCTGTGTGCCTCGCCGACGCAACACTTATATATACATATATATGCAAAACACCAGGAAAGAGCACTCCATATGGAGTGCTCTTTCCTGGTGTTTTGTATTTAATGTCTTAGATGCACCCGCTTATGTTGCGAGTTTAGGTTGAGTGCAAACCCCCCTGTGGTTTGTATTATATATATACACAGTATTTAAAATGTCTAGCTGCGGACTTTTGCAATATGTGGAAACCTAGCACCCCTCCAAATTACAAGCATCACCAGCCGTCAGTGAGCGAATCATTTTTCTTTCGGTTACACATCATGAAACAGAGCTTCCATTCTTAAAAAAATAATAATGAAGTTATTTTAAACGTGCGCCTTGTTCAACTAAATTGTTAACATTATGATTGCTCGAAAGAGTCCTTTCAATACCTTGTCATGGCTTCATGTCGTCTGTCACGTCACACTCATTCGATACAGTTGACAAATAGCACTTCTGCTGCCTTTGCTCCACTAATATCTCTGGCCACTGTGTCAAAGCTATTTTGGGATTCTGATTTGTTGCATGCTCACTATTTGTGACTGTGATAACAGTCAAATCTGGACGTCTGATGGATTGCACCTGGAGAGCCGCCTTCCAGCCTGTACACTTGCATGTTTGAAACTATACACCCATGCTACACATGCCAGAAATGATATTTAATAAATTGTACAAGTCATTACCATTCCAAATTGGTCTAACAAGCGCCAACATGGCCCACGTGCTTCTTTACTCTTTAAGATAAAATTATAAATAAAGATAAAATGTATATTCCCAGCTAAGCGTCTTATCGGACTTGTTTCTGTGCTCCCAATTTAATGATTTAAATATTTTGAGTTTCTTTATCCATCGTGTTTAAACAGCTCTCAGAGTCGTTCATCATTGAATGTCTCCAGTAAGGTCTTTGTGACCTTGGAAAGACTTTGATCCTGTTTTTTTGGACAACTTATGTTCCGTTTTTCAAACGAGTTCCCTATATGTTTTGAGGTAATTTCTTAACAGTTTTTTGTATGACGTGATGATTAATTTATACCATTATATTAATTGTTGCAACACGGAACAGCACACTCAATTAAAGAGAACTAATAAACAAATATTAAACCATTACGTGCTTATTTGTGCTGTAAACCTCATGAACGTAGCAACAAACATTAGCAGGACTGTCCCTGTTAGATGATGTAGACTTGTGCATGGCCGACGCATTTGGGACAGAGTCCTATGGACTCCATCGAGTGGATGCTCGCGGCTGCGCCATAGCGCGTGGTAACAATGCAGGCAGCTTTTTAAGCGCCTGCATTGTAATTCCACGCTAAAACGGGGGCGGTAGGGGGAAAACTGCTGGTGCAGTTTTTTCTCCCTACCGCCCCTGTTTTAGCATGGAGATTGTAACTTAGCCATGTATTTCTTTTATCCACAGTCACAGTTCACACCATTTTCCCCTCTGCTGTCGCATCCGCCCTCCCACCCAGCCCCTATCCTAATTATATAGCCTCCTTTTCTCAGCTGCTTCACTCCTCGCTCGGTTTAACCTCATCATGCCCAAGCTCTTGGTCTATCATTATGCAGTGTCTGCTATATTCTCTCGGGTAATTATTTCCACACTCCCCCTCCTCCCTTTTGTTTCACTTACCTTAGTCCTTTAGATCGTAAGCTCACGGGATGTCTGGCTGAACACTCGTATAAAGTGCGGCATTTGCAGAACAATTATCCTAAGGGCAGAGCCGTCTGTTCCTTATGTTTTTTATTTATTATGTCACCTGTCTGTGTTTCCCCACTGTAAAGCGCTACGGAATCTGTTGGCGCTGCATACGTACTTGTAACTGTATTTCTGCCCAGAGTCACATTAATTTGTGGCCAAGATCTTGTGTTGATGATGGGAGAGTCACGGCGCTGCGTAAAGTCTTCTCCAGCACATTATCCCAAAGATTCTCAATGGGATAAAGGTCTGGACTTTGCGGTGGCCAATCCATGTGTGAAAATTATGTCTCATGCTCCCTGAACCACTCTTGCACAATTTGATCCCGATGAATCCTGGCATTGCCATCTTGGAAAAGGCCCGCTGTGCCATCAGAGAAGAAAAAACCCATTGATGGAAAAACCTGCTCATTAGTATATTCAGGGAGTCACATGACCTCATTTTTTGGGCACATAGCGTTCCTGAACCTAGACCTGACCAACTGAAGTGACCCCGGATCATAATAGGTTTGTACATGAGGTGGTGACTTTTTTTTTTTTGGCCAGGAAGTATATATATATTTATTTTACAATATGTTTAATGCTTTCAATCCATCACACATTACAGGGCAGGCACAACTTAAAAACAGATCATAAATGTATATTTTTCAGTTCAAAAATGTTTTAATTTATGTTTTATTGTTTCTACAACCCACTGGGCTTAGCCTCTTACTGCGATATCGTTTCCATATGTCGGATATGAAGTATTGTTTAATGAAAAGATTTCTGATCATTAAAGACAGACATTTCCCTAACACTTAAGTTAGTATTGGCATACGCGAGCGTCCAGTTGTGCGCTAACACATGTATAAGAGCCTTGTGATGGGTACATTTTGGGAAACACTTCTAGATCAAACAGTGATGTCAATCTAAATAACAATGGAGATATCATTACCATGTAAAACAGATTTAGGCGCAGTTTAATTCCGCTTGGCCCGCGCACACGGCACATTTTTCCATCTCGATTCTTAGCTTGAGTTATTTGACTCTGATTTTAAGATATACATTCTACTAACTAAATATTATTTAATACCATGACTGTGTTCCAGTGCGATGAAGACCACTTTTGCGTGAAGACTTTTCTGCATCTAGCAGCGATTTAAAGCATTATAGCACATTCTAACATTACAGGTCAGTGTATCTGCCAGGTGCGCGAACCTTTGTAGCCTTCATTTATTCTTTGAAATACGAGTATCCTCCTGCATTGGTTTTAATGTAAATGCAGCCATGTATAGTATTTTATACCATACGCCAGCAGTACGCCGTCTGTCCTACAAACAGCACATATTAATATCGCCAGCGCTTCCTGAATAATATTAACGCTCGCTGAAAAAGCTGTACGATACTAACAACTCTAAGGTGTTTGTGTCTTGTCGCTGTATAGGTTAGTGGTCAATAGTGAAGAGCCGAACATCCCTGTGATCGGTTCGCATTCGAACTCGAACACCCGAAAAAGTTCGACCGCAAACTCGAACATAATGCGAGCACCATGCTCAAGTCAATGGGACTCGAACGCTTGAAAACTAAGGTCCCCTCCAAGAGGGCATATATGCAACTTATTGGCCATAAAAGGTGTATGGGGATAAAAGGCCATAAAAGGTTTTAACCCTTTCAGTGTTGAGCCATTTCACTGCTGTGCGCTGAGCTAATTTTTACTGTTTTTGCTCATGTTTAAACGTGATTTGAAGCCATGGGAAATGTTTTATCACCAACGAGTGGGAAATGTTTTATCACCAACGAGTGGGAAATGTTTGACCAACAATGAGTGGGAAATGTTTGACCAACAATGAGTGGGAAATATTCCCGTTTTAATCCAATATCTAATAAACAGTTTATTATTATATTCTGCAGTAAAGAGTCTCTTTATTTTTAGATTTTTTCAGGATCTTTTAAGCATTTTTTGAAAACTTTTTTTTTTTTTCCGAACTTTCCGCGCACGTGCCGAAAAGTTCAAAGATCGCGAATTTTCGAACGGCCGATGTTCGAATCGAACTTTGAACCGATTCGAACCGGCAGCCCATCCCTAGTGGCCAATATGGGCCGATGGTAATACACTGATTCAGTTTTTTATATAATCCTATTGAAAGGCTTCTTCTAGGAGAGAAAAAATTCTATTTCATCTCAATGTTCCTGAAGGAACGTAACTGAATATAATATATCGAGTTCATTCTAAGGCACATGGCTAAGTATATATACACATCACGTGATAAAGGGTTAAATTTACTAAGTGGTTGTTCCTGAAATAAATGTAGAGGGATCCTGTGCCGCTGAGAGAAAAATGAAATAAAACTTAACTTTTATTTATACATAAAGCAAAAGACAAGCAGGACGACAAAATTATAAGTCTCAGTAACCTTTAGATTAGGCACCACAGTGAACACAAGGGGCTGACTCAATGTGTCCGGCATGAAAAGGAATATGGCCTACTAAAGGTCCATATATGCTGGCTCATTTTCATTTCTCTGTACACAGCTTGTCTGTCACTCTCTGTATACTCCTGATTACGCTAATCTTCATGGCGAAACGCGTAGGGTAATGGAGTGAAGCTTTTTGCAATTTTAATCTTTTTTTATTTTGCGGTTCTCTGGTAGCCTTTCTGTCATCCCAATTACTGCAGCTCTGCATATGCTGGTTTGGAGCGCTCCCAGCGCTGGCTAACTGCAGATCTACTTTCTCTACCCTACTACACCAAGATACTTGTTATGTTGCCATTATACTCCGGTTTGGAGTCTTTCTGTCTCTTTCCTATTACTGCGGACCCACGAAGGCCAGATTCTCTGCTCTATTAACTTAAGTAGGTTAGAAGTGTGTGGGTACCCCGGAGCCTTCTGCAGTGTCACCTGCTTGCGTATATGGACCTTAGTAGGCCATACTCCTTTTCATGCCGGACACATTGAATCAATCCTTTGTGTTCACTGAGGTACCTAATCTGTTGCCAAAGGTTACTGAGACTTTTAATATTGTCGTCCTGGTTGTCTTTTGCTATATGCATGAATAAAAAAGTTACATTTATATTTCATTTTTTTCTCCACAGCAAAGTATCCCTCTACATTTATTCATGTTCCAGGGTTACCCCCTTATTTTCCACACTTGATACTGTCTGCAATGCTACTGACGAGGGGTTATCACCCGTGCTCTCTCTGACTTACTTAATTAGCACATACCATACATTTTCTACTTGTTTATGAAATAGCCCACAGCCTCCACGGGCCACCTTGTGTAATTAATTAATGAAACTGGCGGGATGAGGTAATAATAAAATGGAGGGGAATTATTAAAATTGGGGATGAGGAAATAATAAAATTGTGTGAATTGTGTTTCGCCACATTTCGGTGCTCGTCAGTGATTCCATTTAGGCGAAAATTCAGTGGATTCACTATTTAGTCAATATTCACCATGTTTTGCTGAAAATGGAGTCACCAAAACAGTTATTGGATGTTGGCGAAAACCACAGAATTGTGCCAATAAC
This sequence comes from Leptobrachium leishanense, assembly GCA_009667805.1. Lineage (NCBI taxonomy): Eukaryota > Metazoa > Chordata > Amphibia > Anura > Megophryidae > Leptobrachium > Leptobrachium leishanense. The sequence continues at coordinate 52,570,841 of CM019067.1, read as the reverse complement.
CACGGAAACGCGACACATTGGCATCGGAAAATTCCTCTAAACTGAAAAAAGTCTTTCCTATTCTCCTAATAGGAGCTTAAATCAATAAAAAAAATGTGTCTACATAATAAAAAAGGATAAAGATCTGTTACAAAATTAAAAAGTCTTTTAAAAATAAAATGTGTTTTTGCAAAATTTAAAAAGTATGGTGTTAAAATTACAAAAAGGCACCCTCAGGCTTGGCCGGTGGCTAGGCCCAGGTGATCCCCAAACTCTGCCAGCGGCCAGGCCCAGACCATCCCCAGGCTCTTCCGGCGGCCAGGCCCAGGCGATCCCCAGGCTCTGCCGGCAAACAGGCCCAGGCGGTCCCCAGGCTCTGTTGGTGGCCAGGCCCAGGTGATCCCCAGGCTTAACCGACAGCCAGGCCCAGGCTTAGCTGGCAGCCCGGCCCAGTGAGCCATTGGCCTACAGGGAAAATCCCGGGAGTCCTGATGGCCAGTACATGCCTGGCTCCATGTTAAATGCTGGAGCTGCAGAGTCTCTGGTGAGCTCCTCATGGTGCTGCAGCACATGGAGGAGAGCTGGACTGCAGGAGGACCTGGGGAGTCAGGGAGGTGAATAAAAATACAGTCCGGAAAACTGTGCCCAGTGTGTGTGTGTGTTTTGTCTTTAAGGTAAAAAGAGTCTAATGGAGTAGGAGAGAGTTGGGTAATTTATCTATATCTTAATCCCTTACCATTGGGGTCTGAAGAGAGACAGGCGGGCGTGAACGCCTCGAGGCAGCATTGCATGCCCCATGGCTCTCTGGCAACTCCTACAGCCCGCCTCCCTTCACTGATCGCTATCATTGGCTGCAGCATGACAGCTTGAACTCAGGCAGCACCCCTGCAACCAATGACATTGATTGACTGCAGGGGAGGGAGGTGAGCAATCGGAGTTACTAGAGCGCTGCGGTACTTGGTATGCCTCCCCTCAGCGCACAGGCCCACCCACTGCCAGGATGGCATAACACGCCCCGTGGGGTTAATTAAAACTGATAAACTGAATAATAAATAAAACGAGAGATATAAGTACATATAGATATCCCACTGCAAACGAAAGGTCAAGTGGTGCAGCCAGTCTGCATCTACAAGTATCTCCTATATCTAAAGTACAATTTTTACATTCCTTTAATATTATAAAGGTCAAAATGACCTCATAATCTGGATGTTTCTTTTACATTTAATGCTGCACTTCCTTTTTTAATTTTTTTTCTATACAATTCAAGTTCAACTGATACAAGTTATAAAATTTTATGGAATATTCCAATATGAATATAATGTGTGATACATTCAGTTTAATGTACTCGTCCCTGTTATGTTACACCATCACATAATTAATTTCATAGCTTTATAAAGCACATAATAAAATATTACGTAGAGTTTAGTGTCACTATTTAAAATCTTTTTTATTGCTTATATTATATAAATACCTGTAATAGTGCTAATCCGATAGATTGAATTTCATAGTTTCATTGCCGGTCATTAAGTCTATCAGGGTTACTCAGAGAGCGGTGAAAAGCAGGAGAATGACTGGAGAATGGAAAATTCTAGGTCAAAATAGCCAATTTGGAAAGTGAGATAATTGGGAGAATTTTTCTGGTTTGGCCATTTTGACCTAGAATTTTCCATTCTCCAGCCATTCTCCTGCTTTTCACCGCTCTCTCTCTGAATATCCCTGTATGTTTAACACTTAACTTTTTTAAAGAACTTTTAATGCCGTCTCTTACCTCACTGTAGCTCAGAGGGGCACGTACATCCTGTGCTCCCTTAAATTCCTAAACTACATATATATAACATCGATTTATAACCCCAAATGGCACAATTTAATAATTAGCACAATATCATATTCAGACACCATTCTGTTAAAACGATTAGAGCGCGTAATACGAAAAAGCTCTTAGTATTCAGTAAAAATGGTCCCAGAAGATCCTGGTAAGCCTTAAGGCTGGGGTCAGACGAGCATTTTGCAGCGCGGAAGGAATGTCCATGAGAGTTTTACATCGTAGTTTTACATGTATCACGCTGGAATTGAGGTTTTATTAATTTTTTACATTTCTTTAACTACGGAAAAAATCAAAGGCATTACTAATGTATGATATTTTCTCAATATACCCTTAAAAATGCAAGCATGTCCCCTTCTCGACTAGGTGTGGCAAAGTCTATTTATAAAATAAATTTCTAATGCAAATAAGATAATAATATCTTGTAATATATAATAATTATAATAATAATCATAATAATAAATAGCTGTTGTTTCTTTCTGCGTTTTTTAAAAAAAATGCTTTTAATCTAATTCTATGAGAAAATGATTGTTTTGGTAAATATGACTACAGAAGATAGTGATTTACAAACTAAAAGTTGAAATAATTATTCAGCCCCCAATAAAAGTCATAAAAATTAAGCTATATTCATATGTTTAAAGCAGTTTGATTTTTTTTAATATACTTTTTTGTGAATTGGCTGCAAAATATCGCATTTGTCACGTCTGTTACCACAGCCAAGTTCAGTGTGAAATACACTCTTTAATCTTCTTTATAGATTTTAGGAGTGTTCGTCTACAGAGAAAATAAGAATAACAAAATAAGATACACAGATGTTACGACTAGAGAGAAACAGAAGAAAGAAACAAAGCACAGATGTTACTTTTCTGTAGTGCTATTAGTGTTACTTGTAACATTTAACTCCATGTTTCTTTCATTTCTTTTGGGAAATGTCATTTAAATTAAAATATCAGGCAATTCATTTGTCAACATGCATTATTAAAAATATGATACCATGAGGTCAGACATTGGTTTTCCAGTGAGAGATAAAAAACATTCGAGATTATGAAAAGGAATGTGCCAATATAAGGAGTTAAAAATGCTATACAGTATACACAGCAATTGTAGGAGAAAATAATAATTAGAAACGTGCACAGCGCAAAGTTTCGTTTCATTTTGGCAAATTTCAGAAGCCAGAATTTTTCAAATTTGCTGTTTCGAATTAATCAAATATTTCGGACACATCTGAAATTTTTTCGAAATGTCCAAAATTTTACAAACACATTTTTTGCCCCTTTACCCTGTCTATACTTCCCTCCAACTCTCCCCTTTTTTTTGCCCAAAATACCCCCTCTAGACAGGTTAGTTATGGATAATGTTAGGGATAGAGCTTGGGTTAGTCCTGGTCTTTAGACATGTGCACAGCACAAAATTTCGTTTTGAACTAATGGATTAGTCCTAAAATGCAATTTATTTATTTGCTAAAGAAATTCGTTTTCAGTTATTTAGTATGAAAACTAATTTCATTCATCCGAAAACCAGTGGATACCATTACTATTGTAGTGGCTCCTCAGAGTGCTGAGATCGCTGCTTGTTACAGTATCTCTCACTCTCAGCACAATGTGGGCCATATTACATAGTTGGTGCTAACTTAACCAGAGCTGTTGTAAACTTCCCAGAGGTATTGTAGCCTATGGAGGTTTTCAGTTTACAACAGCTCTGGTTAAGTTAGCACCAACATTGTAATACTGCCCCGTGTCAGGCAAAGCTGTTACAGTAACTGACTGCTGCTCATCACAGCGCTCAGAGTTTCTGTAAAACTAGTAAATAATATTTTTATATATATAAGAGGTTAGAACAATATTATTTCCTTGTTTTACTGAATCTCTGAGCGCTGTTAGTCAGTTACTGTAACAGCTGAGCCTGATACATTGTACTGAGAGATAAGGTAACAAGCAGCTGATCTCCGCGCTCACAGCCACTGGATTTAAAGGGCTGAGAAAAAAAGGATCCTCTCTGTATAATGTTTAGAACATCCTCCTGCATTAATTAATACCCCTCTCTGTATAATGTATACAACATCCACCTGCATTAATTAATACCCCTCTCAGTATATTATATAGAACATCCTCCTGAATTAATTAATGTCCCTCTCTGTATAGAACATCCTCCTCAATTTATACCTTTCTCTGTAAAATGTATATAACATCCTCCTGCATGAATACCCCTCTCTGTATAATGTATAGAACATCTTCCTGCATTAATTAATGCCCCTCTCTGTATAGAAAATCCTACTGCATTGGCATGTGGAGGGTGCAGAACTTCGGATGTTGCGCTCTTCATTGCTGGTCTCCTTCACTTATCAATGTAATATCACAAAAAGGACTGACACTAAAATGTAGTGCATTTTATTTTAGTTTCTTTAGTTTTTTGTACTGAGCAGTTTCGTTTCTCTTGAGTCATACGAAAACGAAATTATCCCAAAATTCGGACTAAATCGTTTTAGTACTAAAACGAATGCACATGTCTACTGGTCTTAGGTTTAGGGTTACTTCTAGGTTTGAGTTATTCTTAGGGTTAGGGTCACTGTTAGCCTTTTGGCTTCTGCTTGGATTAGGGTTACTGTCAGGGCTTAGATTGTTTTCGTTTGAATTGGGGTCAGAGTGCATTTCTTTCAGTTAGAGAATTGATTTCAAACTGATCCGAAAATGGGCAATTTAATAAAAAAATTGTTTTTGGCAGATTTGTGGTTTCTGTGAATCGGTAAAACCAATTTTGGATGCTCCCAAAATTATTTTTTTGAGAAAGTATTTTACCAGGAAGGATACATTGAGATTTCTCTCGTTTTCAAGTATGTCCTGGGTGGTGAGTATGTACCGTTAGGTGTCTTGCCCAAGGACACTTACTGGAGAGGTGCTCTTGCAGGGATTCAAACCTGTGTCTCCATGGTTATAGAGCAGTGATGTTACCTCTACTCCACCCAGCCGGGTAATTGTCAAGGTACCAATATTTTTCGGACACAACGAATACAAATGTCTAGTAACACTTTGGCTCAATGTTGATCATAAATCATAATGACACTTATCAATGTAAAGAAGGGTAGAGCCGTGTACCTGCCCAACATAAAACCATGTGAAAAAAAATTATGGGGTCTGAATACTTTCTGAATATACTATTGTCATGCCTCAGCCCTGAGAGCCTGCTGTGGTCAGCCTGGGTCACTAGCTCTCTATACCTGCTCCCCACCTAAGGGTTAACTCCTGTGTCTGAACCTGAGGATTCTGCATATAACCAGACCACACCCTCCTCCCCTTTGCTCTTTCATTTTGTGTTTTTCCCTTCCCAGTGTCCAGAGGTCTTGAGAGCTCCCTCTTGTCATTGTATGTTCCTGATTTATTTTGCTCTGCCGTGCATCCTTGCTGTGTCTGCATTACCTGGTTCCTGCGTGCTGGACAATCCACTGCGTGGCCCACTATCCAGTGGGTCCAGAGACACTCAAGTGGCTTCCAGCCCTCCAGCTCTCTCCAAGGAGACCAACCTACTATCAAGGTACATTTGCCAATAGGCTCCTGCTTCTCCTCAAGCGGATCTGGAGAGAGACTACATGGTCCACCATCCACTTGCCTATTTTCTGTGCTACCGTCTGTTCTGTGCTGGACTGTTTGCTGTGAACCATCCCACCATACAAGCTTTGTTGTGCATTTACTGTCTCCTGTGTCTTTCTGCCTGCTCACCCCCAGCGCTTGGGAATATAACACCACACTGAGGCCGTGCCATGGCTCCTTCCTGGCACGAACCTGACATAATGAAAGAGCCAAAAACCAGGCCCGTGGGGGTTCAAGCTGCACTGAAGGAGATTGTATATCAGTTGCTCGTTGTAGTGGATGATGTGTATACACTAATGGACTCATTTCCCACCACACCTGACCCAGTCAGGCCTATACCAGTGAGCAGAGTATCACAGCAATCTGTTGAGTTTAATCATTCTCCACCTATATGCAGAGCACAGGCACCTTATGTGGAGACTCAGAAGGAAAGGCGTAGAAGGCTGAACCAATGCTTCTACTGTGGGTCAGATCTGCACCGAATAGATCTCTGTCCCATCAGACCTGCTAAGCCTCCAGCCGCTGGTCCTGTGTCACGCCAAGCTGCTGCTCCTGTGCCACGCAAGACTCCAGTCGCTGCTCCTGTGCCACGCAAGACTCCAGTCGCTGCTCCTGTGCCACGCAAGACTCCAGTCGCTGCTCCTGTGCCACGCAAGACTCCAGTCGCTGCTCCTGTGCCACGCAAGACTCCAGTCGCTGCTCCTGTGCCACGCAAGACTCCAGTCGCTGCTCCTGTGCCACGCAAGACTCCAGTCGCTGCTCCTGTGCCACGCAAGACTCCAGTCGCTGCTCCTGTGCACGCAAGACTCCAGCCGCTGCCCCTGTGTCACGCAAGACCCCAGCCGCTGCTCCTGTTTTACGCAAGACTCGCCAGGCCACTGCCAAATCACGCCAGACTCCGGTCGCTGCCAAGTCTCGCCCAGTTAAGTCACGTCAGGCAGCTGCTAAGCCTCGCCAGGCTACCAACATGGGCAAGCCTCGTCGATCCTCTGTACCAAGGAGGTCTGTTTCCTGTGATGTCTCTTCGGAGGAGGAGGGTACAGAGGATGAATCCGATGCTGAGGACATGGAGGTCTTGACCCCAGACCCTTCTGGGTCCATAGAGATCCTGCCTACTGAGCTCGTTGATGCAGAACCCATGGTTATGGAACCTGAACCCCAGGTACCTATGGAGGTGGGTGTGACCCACGTATCTCCTATCCAGACTGCCAAGCACCCTAGAGGTGGTCCAGGAGAGCAAGTCTCAGACCCCAACATTATACATGGCTGTGACGCTCTGCCTGATAGAACCGTTTCTTGCTCTCATAAGGATGTCAGGACTTTTTCTATAGCCTCTGATGGCTTCATTATTCCTGATTCAGATCTTGCTGCCTATGAGCAACGGTTGGCAGCCAAGGAGACAGGCCCATCGCCCATCATTGCGGGGGTCGTCACCTGTACGCCTCTCACGCCCTTTCCACCTGTGGACAACCCTACTCCTGATGGTTGTGTTTGGGCATCTAATGGAACGTTGGTCCGTAAAGAGGACCTTGAAATCTTTGAGCAGGCCCTGCTTGCCCAAGGAGACATTTATGATGACACTGACTCGGACTCTGATGGGTGGTGATGACCTCCTAGCTGCTCCTGGTTCTAGCCTATGCCCTAGGTGCCCGGAGTGCACCTTGTAAGGAGGGAGGTACTGTCATGCCTCAGCCCTGAGAGCCTGCTGTGGTCAGCCTGGGTCACTAGCTCTCTATACCTGCTCCCCACCTAAGGGTTAACTCCTGTGTCTGAACCTGAGGATTCTGCATATAACCAGACCACACCCTCCTCCCCTTTGCTCTTTCATTTTGTGTTTTTCCCTTCCCAGTGTCCAGAGGTCTTGAGAGCTCCCTCTTGTCATTGTATGTTCCTGATTTATTTTGCTCTGCCGTGCATCCTTGCTGTGTCTGCATTACCTGGTTCCTGCGTGCTGGACAATCCACTGCGTGGCCCACTATCCAGTGGGTCCAGAGACACTCAAGTGGCTTCCAGCCCTCCAGCTCTCTCCAAGGAGACCAACCTACTATCAAGGTACATTTGCCAATAGGCTCCTGCTTCTCCTCAAGCGGATCTGGAGAGAGACTACGTGGTCCACCATCCACTTGCCTATTTTCTGTGCTACCGTCTGTTCTGTGCTGGACTGTTTGCTGTGAACCATCCCACCATACAAGCTTTGTTGTGCATTTACTGTCTCCTGTGTCTTTCTGCCTGCTCACCCCCAGCGCTTGGGAATATAACACCACACTGAGGCCGTGCCATGGCTCCTTCCTGGCACGAACCTGACAACTATAGTCCAGTGGACGCTGGAGCTGTTGTGGCAATCCATGGTTCAGGCAGCCAAGTACAGGGCAAAGCATATTTATCATTATTCTTGGCTTGACCTCTTCTCTTAGTCTGGGCATTTGTCCTTGGCTTCAGCCCCCCCTACTTTATAAAAAAAAAACATACCTTTTGTCTGTTTACTGGCAATATAATGTTTGTTACTGTCAGATTATACATCTTTCATTGATACATTTTATTGCTTAACTAACAAGCTTTAGTTTCACTACCAAGAACTTTTTGATGATAAAAAAAATGATAAAAACATTTATTTGAAGCCTGGCATGCAAAATTAACAGTTAACCCTTTCGCTGCTGAGGCTTTTCCCGCCTCTGTGCTGAGGTCATGTTTACCGGTTTTGCTCATCATGTTTAAATGCGTTTTGAAGGCTTATTTTAGTATATGACCCAGACATATTATATATCGTTCTTTCCGTCAGACTCGGCAGATTCATAATATGTCATTATTATATGTATACGTCATGACCTGTCTGTATATTATAACAAAAAATGCAATAAAATATGAATTTTCAATAATTTACAATGTGTAAAGTGTATTTTTTTCACATTTTAACATGTGAGCAATTGCGGTTATATTTTGTATGGGGTGCGCTTGTTAAAAAAATTAGAAATGGGGTCTCGTTACATTTTTTTTTGGGGAAAATTACGCGATTTTTAACAAACGCACCGCATACAAAAATCGTTAGTGCAGCATCATTGTTCACATTATAATTGAAATGGGAACAATATTGCTGCATTGACAAACCAAAAAAAAAAAAAACTTATTTTTTTTATATATATATTTTTAAATATTTTCTTATATTTTTTTAATTTTTTTTTTAAAAAAACTTTTTTCACATTCGTGTTTGGTATCGTTGGAACGGCCATGCTCTGGCCGATCCAACAGTACCAAACTTTAACCCCTAGCTGCCACAGATCGGGAGATAGGGGGTTCATTGGAACCCCCTATCTCCACTGTTGGTGGCAGCTAGGGGTTAACTCCAGGACTGGCGTCATCGTGCTATGCACGATGAAGCCAATCCTCAGGGTAGTTCCCGGAGGCTTGGCCGACATCCAAGATGTTGGCCAGCTGCGGGAAAGGATCACGAACTGGCGCTTTTCAGCGCCGATTCGTGATCCGGCTCCCCAGGGGTTAATGACAGCCACCGTTTGGAAGGGCAGGCTGTGCCCTTCCAAGCGGTGCCTGTATTAACCCCCTGCTCCCCGGCGATCGGGAGGGAGAGAGGTCCGAAGGACCTCCCCCCCTCCCTTTCAGGCGCCTCCTCCGCACATGCGGGGAGCGCCTGAATTAGATGTCATCGCGTCACCGCGATGACATCTAATGTCCCCGCCGGGCTCCCGAGTGCTGGGCTGACATCCGAGATGACAGCCCGCACCGGGGGGGCGCAGCAATCCGCCGGAATCTGGCGGATTGCTGCCTCCTGTGCTCGGACGCTCTGAGCGCGTCCGTAGCACAGGAGAACCACTTGGCTGGACGCGCTGAGCGCGTCCATAGCAGCCAAGTGGTTAAACGTGGGAATAGCAATGTGAATTTGCACATATTATTTCATGGAATCTCTTATCATGGCCATATCAAATGAGCTGCTTCATTAGAATATAAGCAGAAAGAGCCTTTGGTTGTATCATAAAAAATGGTCAGTGTGTGGGGATTTGTAGTGATCATAATGAGATTATTAGCACTGCAGAATGTGTAGGCTCTTAATAAATAATAAATAATATTAGCAATGTAGCTGCCACAAAAAATACCAATAAAATATAAAAATAATATCTGTATGTGCTGCATAATGCCTGTGTATGGAAAGGACAGTAACTCCTTGTATCTGTACTGTACAGGGATTTTCAGCCATTATATAACCTCCTGAATCTTCGCCCTGCACAGCAGTGAGTGACCCCAGAGCTCTACCTCATTGGTATCCTGTCCTTGACAGTTTGTTGTACATTTGCGCTATAGTGTAACCACATGACCCACTACTTTGACATGTTAAAAGCGCTAAACTGGTCGTCGCTGGAATCTAGACATGCCCTTCACCTTTCCAACCCGGTGTTTAAGAGCTTTTCTGGGAAGCTGCCACCCTACCTGAATAGACTGCTTCCCCCAGCAGTTCCCTCATCCTATAACCTCCGATCCAGGACCTGCACCTTACTTACAATACCACAATACAAAAAGAAAGTGGCTCGATCCTCATTTCCCTAAAGAGCACCGCAGTTATGTAATATCCAACCCAGACACCATCAAATCTTCCCCCAGTGTAAAGTCACTTAAGAGCTCCCTATTAATATACCTCAATACAGAATGCACCTGTAAACATGTAACATAGTGACTATATTACCTACATATTTATTTTTTGAGAGAATCTTTATATTTGTGTTATGTTTTTAATATCTTGCATTTTATTACTTTGTATTTCTGTAACAACTGTCAAAATTCAATGTTCTTGATCCGAAGACATACTTGAAAACGAGAGCAATGTCAATGTATCCTTCCTGGTAAAATTACTATATAAATAAATGCATTTCATTTGAGATCCTCCTTACAATTCCTTTGCTTTCATACAGGGTAAAGGGCAGGAGATGTAAGAGAGAATTTATTTTTTCCACAAGGAAAATATCAGACTTGCTTTAAGCCCTTTACTACCAAGATCTACTATACTCCATCTATATGGTGCTATCCTGCAGTGATGCAAAGGAGGTTTATCACACGTGAGATTCATTTGCAGTTAGTCTCCAGAATGTGCCCCTAAAGATTTAGTACCTCATGCATGACACCCGACGATCTATCACTTTTTTAACAGTTGAGAATACTGTATGTGTCTCAAACATATATCCCCTGCTGGTTAAGCACTGAGCCCTGTGCTGCAGTAACTCCTTTTGGCCAGCGGATGGCAACATCTGCCTGCCAAATAAGCTATTACTGTAAGAAATACATTGGAAATATTCACAAATATTTCTTACTGTATAATTAATTAAAAATGATTTTCAAAAAAAAAAAAACACCGGGCACGGACACTTATGGGGTTAAAAAGGTATGATGGTGAGGTTTCGTGGGCTACATTTTGGGCACTATCATATGCTGTAAGCTAAAACGGGGACGCTAAGGGAAAAAATTTGCGCATGCAAATTTCCCTTTAGTGTCCCTGTTTTACAAACAGATTATGGGGCAGACACAGAATCCAGCAGTCTGCCCCGTAATGGCCACTAACCTTCCAGGATACTCGGGGCAGTGCTAACATGCCATTGTGAGCATCCCCTCTTGGAATCCAAAGGAGGGTTGTCCTGCCGGGTCAGCGAGATCCTGCAGGTCCACGGAGTGATTCGCAGAGGGAGACTGGAGACTTTTTCCCCCCAGTCTCACCCTGCTCCCGGCAGCAAGAAGAGGCAGATCGTGCCACCGTTCAGAGTGCCGGATGAGAGGTATTTGATTTTTGGGGGGGGGCTTCTCAGCTGCTGCTGATTCTGCAGAAGTGGAATGAGTTAGCACCAGCTTAAAGCTGTAGCTAATCTTTCAGTTAACTGCAGCAGTGAGTAACTAGCATTAGGACTTTGTGATCCTAACACTAATTACTGATTGCTTGCTTTTTGCTCTCCCCATGTTAAGCATAGAGAGAGCAAAGTACAGTAAACTCGCGCTAAAAAGAACTAATACCGATTCGTTAATGGATTTTTTAACCCGTTAGCGATTGGGAGGTAATATGGGCGATCACTTCAATTAACCTAACGCTCGCTTATGTCAATGAGGAGATAGGGCACTTTATTTCTTAATGTTTTTCAATGCAAAGCCATGTAGTTTGCGATGAAGAGTAACAGATACATTCTTCTTGGTATAAATGATTACAGTCAGGGCTCCTTGAAGGTGGGAATCGTGCTTAGATACAAGCAATCAAGCATAACATGAAGCTACACAAAATAGAACTTCTACATTTACGATTAACACTCATATTTGATAAAATATTAATGCTGGAAAAATACATCTGCATCAGGATACTTGGAAGGCGGATTTACTGATAAATTGCCAATAACCAGTAAATAATTCCACTTTAAAGCTCTATATTAAATTATCAACACGGCCAGAAAAGGATTAGGCTTTCCTGAAGAAGTTTACATGAAGTCAACCATTTTTTTTTTTATTCATTCTTTTTTCTTAAAGCATGGACCGGCTCTATCACTTGCCAGGACTGATGGAAATAATATCTTCTTATGAACCTGGATACGAAGGTCATTAGGAATCAGTCAGGCATATGCAAATACATTTTAGTACCCGTTTACAATCGTTTTCATTATGTCCCGAAAAGCACAAAATCATAACACCCCATTCATGAAAACTGTATCACGTCACAGGTTTTGTGCTTGTCACGTGAATTTATTTATTTACTTATTTTATTTATTTATAAAGTAATTTTACCAGAAAGGATACATTGAGATTTCTCTCCTTTTCAAGTATGTCCTGAGTTCAAGAACATTGAAATGTTACACTAGGTACAGAAATACAAAGTGATACAATGCAAGATATTAAAACAACAACCAAGAACTTGTGAATGCCAGCTCCACAATAAATTCCGTAACCTAATGCAAGGTTTGTAGTAAGAACTTGGTTAACCCCTTCATTACTGTGATCGTTGTGATAAAGGCACTGGATGCAGGGATCAGTACTTCCGCTTTCTTTTATTGTGCAGTCATAAAAGTAACAGGGTACAGCAAAACATCAAATAAACAAAATATAAAGCAACCACCTACTCCTTCATGCGGAGTCTAACTAAACTTACAGGATGCCCTCACTGAATATTGGGCAGCTAGGCCGCTTGTCAATAAGTACAAAATGAAAAGGTACTTCCCTTTCTTCTTCAGAAGTTTCTTTCGCGTCCTTCCCTGCTGTAGCCAGCACACAGACTGCACACTCAGAGGGGGACTACCTCTCCTATATGGGCAGGGCAGACTTAATTAGCCCTCAGCTGTTCAGTTAACCCCTCAGGGAAAAGGGAGCCCACCATCCACTGGCTGATATATTTCTGATCTACTACTCTGCCCCTAGTCACACTGTCACATCATGTATACATGATCAGCAGTAGCAAACACAGTAGCCCGAGATAGTGTTAACACTATTTGGGGCTGTGCTGTATGATTGCAAATTAAATAAAAAAAATTGCAAACAAATTTCATTTGCTTTTGGGCTCCAGTAGGTGCCACCAAAGTTTTAGCCCTGTGGGTATAGTGCCTAAGGTTCTAAAACTGGTCAAAAATCAGTTAAGGAATGTCCTTATCGGGTGTTCACCAGCTGACAAGACACGGAGCTACGAGCTGCAGTTCTACCTGCAGTAACTCCCTTTGGCCAGTAGATGGTGACATCTGCCTGCCAAATACACTATTACAGTAAGGAATATATTGAGAATATTCCCAAATACCTCTTACCGTATAATTGAGTAAAAATGATTTTCAAAAAAACACTGGTTTCTGACTGAATTTTTTTTGGAAAATCACTTGATACTGACGGGGTTAACGCTTGGCTTGCCAAGATTAGCGTGAACAGTTGCGCAAGGCTTCCTGGTGACCGCTTGCATCGAACAACCAGTACTGTTTGACTTTTTAATATATCCAGAGATTTGTGATGACTTAAACCACATTGTTCAAATAAGAAAAAAATACTTAGAAATCTGGTCTAAAAAATAAAAAATTCCCATGGTTTTCTGTAATATTTTCTAAGTAAATTTTTCAGGTCGTCACATTTCTTGCTCAATTAAGAGATCATACTCAGTCAAAAGACGTACATATTCCAGGTTTTATAACCTAATTATGCTCAAATAAATAAGAAGCAAAGTGAGGGAAAAATAGCAATAACACCTTGAAATCTCACGCTCTTATACTTATCTAAGTTATCTGTCCATTTTAAAATAATTAAATATTATTTTATCTAATTTTCCAAGTTTTATAACAAAGATTTTTTGGCTTTGTCATAGAGCTGTCAAACTACTATAGCACTACATTTTACGCGAAAGAATTAAAAAGACACATGCGGTATTCCAATAGCGTTCTAAACTAAACATGATATCAGCCTTGACACAGAAATACTGCATTTTCAGTGTTTGATATTGAAATCTCGACGAAATGCTTAGAATCCTAAAATAAGTAAAAAGATATTATTACAAAAAAGATAATTAGTCATAATTTACTATAGCAATTTTATCCTACAACTTTTTTTCAGTTAATACAGTAAAGAAAATATTTGTGCTCATGATTGATGTCGATAATTACAAAAAGAAAAAAGAAGAAGAAAACAATTAGCTTGGAATTTTGGTCTCTGATGACTTCTTAATGTATGCAGAGAAAATCCAGATCGTTAAAAAATCCGCTAATATATTTTAGTATTTTCTAATATTTTGAACAGTAACTTGAGCAATATTTTAACTGGATCAGCAAAATAAACAAATCAATTACATTTGGAGGAAAAAATAATTTTTTCAGCAGTAAAACATAATGATTTTGATAGTTTTTCATGATAAATAAACAACACATACCAGTGGATGTCGAGCGAGATAAAATTATTCTGATGACTTTATTTAAAACTAGGGAGGGGGTAGGCATATCGGCTTATAAAAGCGGCTGCCATTATTTTAAGTGTTGCGAGTATAATGCTATAAAAGTTTCAGCCAACAGAAACAGGATTTTGGATGTTTTTTGCTTTACTGTAATTTTTCCAATAAATAAAGTACGAGAATTAAATAAAATGTGAAGTGTCTTTATGTAATAAAATAATAATGTTGTTATAGATAGTGGAGGACGCACTCAAGGGATAAATAAAAATGTTTTAATAAATTGGTCATTTTTAAAATTTAATAAAAATTAAAAAAATGTCGGTTTGTTGTTTTTAATAGTGCTTTAATTTTTTTTTTTATATTTGTGGAGTGCATCCACCAGTCTTCTGCTATGTAAATGTAGGACTGTGCATCGATAAATACATTTTCCTGAAGACTTTAACTAAGAAAAGCGCAAGTTCTTTAACAGGGTTATTCAGACAGAGAGCCCAATTACCGTAGATACTCGAGTATAGCGCGATCCGAATATAACACGATGGATAGAGATTTATTATGGATATGAGAGAATACTCAAGACTCGAATATAACGCAAAGAGCAAAATGTTACTGTACCGGTAAACAATTAAAATCCTTCCAGGTTCTCTTAACACAGTCAGGCTACCCCTCAGGCCAGGGTGCTCGGCTCTGGAATGATTGCAGCTGTTACTAAGTATGAAGCCGCCGGCCACCCGTCTTCTTTACTAGCGATTAGATGGCCGGCAGAGGCAAGCGAGGTGAATGATTGGCTTAAACCGAGCGTGCCCTCTGGCCGTGATAGGTACCACCTCTCCCGAATCCTGGAGTTCCTGAAGTGTTTGCAAGCACCAGGGAGCCCGCATTCACTTCAGCGAGACTACCGGCACATCCGGCAGACTTGGGATCCAGAGCAAGGAAAGTTGTTGTTTTTTTATACACGCAATGCAGATGTCTCGAATATAACGCAACCCCTCTAATTCTAAGGTAAATTTTTGTCACCAAAATCTAGCGTTATACTCTAGTATCTACAGTGTAGCTCCGAAATTGCACAGAACAGTGAATTTCCCTGTACAGTGCAATTTGGGCTATTCAAAAAGCAGACGGTTAAACGAATATTGGTGAATTGTCAGCAAAATACGGTGTTGTTCGACAGCAGTGAAATTCCCCATAGAGAAGCAATGGTTAATCTATTCAGACACCGAACAGCAGAGAAATGTCAGTGAAATGCCCTGATTTTCGGTGGTTTCATTCGGCAGGTTTAACCCTTTCACAGCTGAAGACGTGTGGGGCACGTCCTCATTGATGCACGTTACATGCTGAGGACGTGCCCCACACGTCATTAGCTGTGCGGGACCCCTGGCGGAGATACTCACCTCTCTGTCCGGGGTCCCGCGGCGTTCTGACTTCAGCGTCCTCAGACGCTGAAGTCAAGCTCCTCCCGGCATAAATGACGTCATCGCGCTTGGCGCGATGACGTCATTTCCAGGCGACTCCCCCGGCAATGCCGGGAGATAGCCTGTAAGGGAGGGGGGATCTGTTCGGATCCCTCTCCCTCCCGATCGGAAAGGAGCAGCGCCAAAAGCCAGGCACCGCTTAAAAGGGGAGAGTCTCCCCTTTTAAGCGGTGCCTGGCTTTAACCCCTCAAGCGCCGGGTTGCACTTCAGCACCTTGCGGCGCTGAAGTGCAGCCTAGCTCCGGTGGGGGCCGCCATCTTGGATGGCGGCTCCACCCCCGGGTCTCCCCTCGCTGCCTGATGTCATCATGCATAGCGTGATGATGTCAGATAGCCAGGGAACCCCTAGCTGCCAGGGGATTTCCCAAGGAAATCCCCTGGTGGAGATAGGGGGTTCTTGTGAACCCCGATATCTCCAGAACCGTGGCAGAGAGGGGGTCATGGAGGGTGTCATTTGAAAGGCCTGCGCATGGCCTTTCGAATGATACCCAACATTACTAGGTACAAAGTAAAAGAAATAATAAAAAAATTATAATAAAAATAATAAATAAATTTAAAAAAAAATAAAAAAAAAAAAAAAACATGTTTTTTATTAATGCAGCAATATTGTTCACATTTCAACTATAATGTGAACAATGATGCTGCACTAATGATTTTTTTCTATGTGGTGCGTTTGCTAAAAATCACGTAATTCCCCCACAAAATGTAACAAGTCCCCATTTCAAATTTTTGTACAAGCGCACCCCATAGAAAACATAACCGCAAACGCTCATATGATAAAATGTGAAAAAAAAACACTTTACACACTGCAGATGATTAAAAATTCAATTTTTATTGTATTTTTTGTTATAATATACAGACAGGACATGATGTATACATATAAAAATTATATATTATGAATCTGCCGAGTCTGCCGGAAAGAACGATATATAATATGTCTGGGTCGTATAATAAAATGTGGCTTTAAATCGCGTTTAAACATGATGAGCGAAAGCGGTAAAAATGAGCTCAGCACACAGCGGTGAAATGTCTCAGCAGTGAAGGGGTTAATCAGGAGAAACTCATAGGTGTCTCATAGGTTTCAATGTAAAAAATATTACTGTTTTTGTTAAACCGTAATTCTTTTAATCTGCAGCAAAAAGTCTATTTATTTTTTAGGCATTTTTTGGGATTTTTTCAGCAAAACAATTCTTTGCAATTATTTTAAATAGCGTTTTTTTTGTCTGTAGCAGACTTTTTTATTATTACTCAGACATTTTCGTGCAGTAGTTTTTTGCAAACAGCTTTTAAAAGTTGCAGTGTTCTTTTTTTAATTTTGGTTCTTTTTTTTACCCTGTTTGTTGACTGGTCTGCACTTTGGCGGATAGTTGGGGGTTTCCAGCTGCATCTAGCGGATTCTGTAGAAGCTCTAAGGCTAGGGTCAGACGAACGCATTTATCACGTGCGTTTAGCCGCACAAAATCACGGTCGTGCTAGCAGCAAATGACGTCCAATGCCGGGGAACATACGACGAACGGCCGCACGAAAGTTCGTCCGTGCAACGCAAGTGGCCAACGAACGCATTTTTTCGAGAACGTCAAACCGCTACTACTGACGTACAGAGTGCGCTGCGTCCGCATAGCGGCGTGTTTGCGTGATTGGGAGACGTCAGACGCTGCACACGTCCGGCCAACATAACGTCCAGACGCAAAAGTGTTTTATTGATGATCCGTACAAAATCACAGACGAAAATGCGCATCGTATGACCGCTGTCGCGTATTCCGTGAAAAAATACGTCCATTCGTTCGAACGCACTTTTTCACGGACAACGTGAAAAATGCGTTCGTCTGACCCTAGCCTTAGCTGTAGCAAAGTTTTTTAGTTAGTGAAAGCTGTGAGTAATTAGCGTAGGACTTTGTGATCCTAACACGAATTACTCTCTGCTTACACTTTGTGCTTCTCATGATAAGTATAGGGAGCGTTGTAAGGACAGAGGCTTTGACCCCTGTATGGTGTTGGGTGTATGGAACCCAATGGCAAGCCGAAGGAGGAGACAAGAAGGAATATGATTGATTAAGCTTTACTGAAGACAACAAAATATAAGTCCAGAATAAAGTAATGTAATGTTTCTTTTGACAGAAATAAAAGTCCAGAACGGAGAGTTGTAAGGATAATTAAATACGGTTGCAATCTTGGAAATAGTCCAGGGGTAGGGGTATGTCGGGAGGTGGAACTGGCACTGCGATGGCAATCTTGAATATGGAAGCGGAATGGAGCTGTACCGTGATGGCAGGAACCGAAGCGGAGCTGTATCGTGGCAACAGAAGCAGAGCTGTATCGTGGCCGCAGGAACAGAAGCGGAACTGTATCGTGGCAACAGGAACCGGAGCGGAGCTGTACCGTGGCAACAGGAACAGGAGCGGAGCGGTATCGTGGCAACAGAAGCGGAGCTGTACTGTGGCAACAGGAACCGGAGTGGAGCTGTACCGTGGCAACAGGAACCGGAGCGGAGCTGTACCGTGGCAGCGGGAACCGGAGCGGAGCTGTACCGTGGCAACAGGAACTGGAGCGGAGCTGTACCGTGGCAGCGGGAACCGGAGCGGAGCTGTACCGTGGCAACAGGAACCGGAGCGGAGCTGTACTGTGGCAACAGGAACAGGAGTGGAGCTGGTACTGTGATGGCCGGAACAGAGGTGGAGCTGGTACTGTGGCAACAGGAACCGGAGTGAAGCTGGTACCGTGATGGCCGGAACAGAAGTGGAGCTGGTACCGTGGCAACAGGAATCGAGGCGAAGCTGTATCGGCAGCAGGAACAGAAGTCAGAATCCTTTTAGAGGAACACGAAGGGGAACCACTGGGTAACGTGGTGTAACCACAGTATAACCTGGTTAGTGAACTGGAGAAGGCGGCAGGTTTAAATAGGGTTCAGGGAATCATACGAACACTGTTCACCTGGGACTCGCAGGTGTAATAGGGATACCTGAGTGCTAGGTAGATTAATTGGTGGTATACGAGGATCTCCAGTGCAGGTGGGGTGCAGTACCTTAACTTGACCAGCAGAGGGCGCCAGAGTACCTAGGTCTTCATGCTCTGGGATGGACGATCGTGCATGCGCGCTTGCCTCCTGTTCAGTTGGATCCCGGAGACGGCGTGGGACACATCCTGGCTCTCCTCCCTCGAGCTGAAGATCGGAATCAGGGAGCGACGCGCCACGAGGGACCTCAGGTGAGTCTGCCAGGCGTCCCAATATGGCGGCCGCGGTCCGACCGCGGCGTGGGGCATTACGAGCGTAAAGTACAGTAAGCTCGCTATAATACCGATTCACTAGCAGATTTTTTAACCCATTAGCGATCGGAAGGTGATCTATGCGGCACGCTATCACCTCAATTTACCTAGCGCTAATGCTCATTAAGTGAGCACTAGCGCAAGCGTTCAGGAGGTGATAGTGCCCTGAATGAGCAGGTTTTTACATGAATGGTTTTCCCCTGATGGCACAGCGGGCACATTCCAAGACGGCAATGCCAGGATTCAAGATGGGGCTCAAATTGTGCAAAAGTGGTTCAGGGAGCATGAGACATCATTTTCACACATGGTTTGGCCACCACACAGTCCAGACCTTAACCCCATTGAGAATCTTTGGACTTATGTGCTGGAGAAGACTTTACACAGCGCTGTGACTCTCCCATCATCAATACAAGATCTTGACCACAAATTTGTGGGACTCTGGGCAGAAATAAATGCTGTGACATTACATGAGCTTATTAAAAAGACTTCCACAACGAATGCTTGCCAGAATCACAGAAAAAGGCGCTCCAACAACATATTACAGTGCGTGACCTTTTTCTTTTTTTTCTTTTCCGCCAGGAGATATATATATATATATATATATACACACACACAAATCCATTGTAGCAAGAACGCACTCCTGAGTCTTCAATAAAACATAATGTAAGGTTCGGCTGTGGTGACTAATAAAAAATACACAAGACAAAATTGGAGGTGGTGGAATTGCAAGAAAAATATATTCAATATCTGCATACAGAGGGGCAGGATATGTATAAATAATAATCAGTTGGGGATAATGGGATATGCAGTCAGTTGAAGAAATAAAACATATGAATACTTAAAGACACAAAACTGAAAAGGGAACCTTTGCAGAGCAGCCTTGGGAACTTGAAGGGTCTTGAGATGAAGGAGAGTCTGTAAATACAGGAGGGTCTTTGGATGAAGAAGAGTCTCTAAATACAGGAGGGTCTTTGGATGAAGGAGAGTCTGTAAATGCAGGAGGGTCTTTGGATGAAGGAGAGTCTGTAAATACAGGAGGGTCTTTGGATGAAGGAGAGTCTGTAAATGCAGGAGGGTCTTTGGATGAAGGAGAGTCTGTAAATACAGGAGGGTCTTTGGATGAAGGAGAGTCTGTAAATACAGGAGGGTCTTTGGATGAAGGAGAGTCTCTAAATACAGGAGGGTCTTTGGATGAAGGAGAGTCTGTAAATACAGGAGGGTCTTTGGATGAAGGAGAGTCTGTAAATGCAGGAGGGTCTTTGGATGAAGGAGAGTCTGTAAATGCAGGAGGGTCTTTGGATGAAGGAGAGTCTGTAAATACAGGAGGGTCTTTGGATGAAGGAGAGTCTCTAAATACAGGAGGGTCTTTGGATGAAGGAGAGTCTCTAAATACAGGAGGGTCTTTGGATGAAGGAGAGTCTGTAAATACAGGAGGGTCTTTGGATGAAGGAGAGTCTGTAAATGCAGGAGGGTCTTTGGATGAAGGAGAGTCTGTAAATGCAGGAGGGTCTTTGGATGAAGGAGAGTCTGTAAATACAGGAGGGTCTTTGGATGAAGGAGAGTCTCTAAATACAGGAGGGTCTTTGGATGAAGGAGAGTCTCTAAATACAGGAGGGTCTTTGGATGAAGGAGAGTCTGTAAATACAGGAGGGTCTTTGGATGAAGGAGAGTCTCTAAATACAGGAGGGTCTTTGGATGAAGGAGAGTCTGTAAATACAGGAGTGTCTTTGGATGAAGGAGAGTCTCTAAATACAGGAGGGTCTTTGGATGAAGGAGAGTCTCTAAATACAGGAGGGTCTTTGGATGAAGGAGAGTCTGTAAATACAGGAGGGTCTTTGGATGAAGGAGAGTCTATAAATACAGGAGGGTCTTTGGATGAAGGAGAGTCTGTAAATACAGGAGGGTCTTTGGATGAAGGAGAGTCTCTAAATACAGGAGGGTCTTTGGATGAAGGAGAGTCTGTAAATACAGGAGGGTCTTTGGATGAAGGAGAGTCTCTAAATACAGGAGGGTCTTTGGATGAAGGAGAGTCTGTAAATACAGGAGGGTCTTTGGATGAAGGAGAGTCTCTAAATACAGGAGGGTCTTTGGATGAAGGAGAGTCTCTAAATACAGGAGGGTCTTTGGATGAAGACTTTTTTTGAGATTCAGCCATTCAGAATTAAGAACCACACCTGTCTCACGTTAACAAATTGCGTCTGCCACTGTCAATCCGAGTATATATGCTGCAGCAACAATACATGCACACACAACATACATCCATTGTATTGGTTTGGTATGATTTGAATGGGCCACTGTGCTTTGGTGCATTCCTTTTTATGGGCTTGGATATTTGGGGTTAACCAGGTTGTTCAAATTGCCGTTAGCACCAGCTTTTAGGAGTTGCTAAAATTATGCGCGCAAAGGCCATGCGGTAATTACAGCATATAGAGTGTAATACCATCCGCATACCAGCGCACATTCGCATTTACGCTCACAATGTTAAGTATAGTACAGTAAGCTCACGCAGGGTTCATGCAGGTTCACCCGCGGTAGACGATTGCGCACGGTTGTTGCACTGACTATGTAATACGGAATTCGGCGCAAATGGTTTTACCCCTCGCGTTAAGGTTTTTTGCGTCGGCGCAAACGTTTGCGTGAAGATTGTAATTTAGCCCATAATGTATAAGTCTGGTTAACGGTTCTAGTTATTTTTGTTTGTACATATTCAATAATGGTCCATTATGGGTTTTTATAATTTTAGAGCCCTGGTTCACAGGGATTTTACCCAAAAAGCAGCACCCCAGGAGAGAAACAAAATGATTCAAAATAGCTGTATAAATTCTTTATTTTTTATTGATAAGCTATTTCCATATGAGGAGAGAGTTATACCTGCAAAAGACAGGAGGCGCATCATAATAAGAATATTTAGAAGAATATCAGTAGGAATAATAAAAAAACACTTTATCTATGGTGCTACACAGAGGGGGGCCGCAGGTACAACTGAGATTTAAGAGGTTAATCACTAACTTCCAAATTGGCCCCGAATTACACCATACAGTGCGATTTTAGGCCAATTTGTCTATTCACTATCCTGTCAATTTGTCAAATACTGGCCAATTGACAGCAAAATACGGTGCAATTCGGCGGCACAGAGATTACCCCATTATAGACTACTGTGTCTCCTATACACAGAATGCTGAACTGCATCGAAACTCCAGTGAAATTCCCTGAATTTAAGAGGTCCAGTTCAACAGAATTAAACATGTGATCCCCTTAGGATTCAATGTAAAATGTAAAGTCCTTTTTAAAAAAAATTAAAGATCATTTTTTCTTTTAATTTAAAGCAAAGACCCTTTTTATTTTATGAAATGCCTTTTTGTATTTCTTACACCTGGATTTGCAGATGGTCACAGGAAATATCAGATTTCCATCTTCCATAACCACATATATTTATTTACATATATTTTTACATATAGTTCATAATATAAAAAAAAATCTATTTTGAATGAATTTATGGATTATAAAGATTAAAGTTATAGATCATTTATCTGTGTATAGAGCAGGTGATAAACACTTTATTTATGTCCCTGGTCATAGCTATCTGCCCATATAAGGGAGACACAGCTGAGCTCTGGGACAGGTGTCAGTTATGATGTCATAGTGGTGATTGTGATGTGATGCTATATGTGAGCAAGAGGAGCTCAGTGAAGCTCATATCAAAATGGCAAGCGACAGAAGAGGTTTAATCTTTGCACTTGTGCTCATCACTGCGATTGTTTCAGCTGAAACAGGTAAAGGGAGAATTAATGAAATGTTACAATGTGTAGAAAGGGGGGGATTATAATAAATTATATAAGGCAGTATTACAATGTTGGTGCTAATTTAACCAGAGCTGTTGTAAACTGAAAACCTCCATAGGCTATAATGGTTCTGGGAAGTTTACAACAGCTCTGGTTAAGGCTAGGGTCAGACTAACGCATTTTTCACGTTGTCCGTGAAAAAGTGCGTTCGAACGAATGGACGTATTTTTTCACGGAATACGCGATAGCGGTCATACGATGCGCAGTTTCATCCGTGATTTTGTACGGATCATCAATAAAACCCTTTTTGCGTCTGGACGTTATGTTGGCCGGACATTAGCAGCGTCTGACGTCTCCTAATCACGCACAGACGCTGCTAGCGGACGCAGCGCACTCTGTACGTCAGTACTAGTGGTTTCACGTTCTCGAAAAAATGCGTTTGTTTGCCGCTTGCGTTGCGCGGCCGCACTTTTGTGCGACCGTACTTCGTATATTGGCCGTCATTGCCCGGCATCTGCTGCTAGCACGGCCGTGATTATGTGCGGCTGCACGCGCGTTCGCACTGCCTCAGTCTGACCCTAGCCTTAGTTAGCACCAACTATGTAATTTAGCCCATAAAGTATAATCCTGGTTAACGGTTCTAGTTATTTTTGTTTGTACATATTCAATAATGGTCCATTATGGGTTTTTATAATTTTAGAGCCCTGGTTCACAGGGATTTTACCCAAAAAGCAGCACCCCAGGAGAGAAACAAAATGATTCAAAATAGCTGTATAAATTCTTTATTTTTTATTGATAAGCTATTTCCATATGAGGAGAGAGTTATACCTGCAAAAGACAGGAGGCGCATCACAATAAGAATAATATTTAGAAGAATATCAGTAGGAATAATAAAAAAACACTTTATCTATGGTGCTACACAGAGGGGGGGCCGCAGGTACAACTGAGACTTAAGAGGTTAATCAATAACTTCCAAATTGGCCCCGAATTACACCATACAGTGCGATTTAGGGCCAATTTGTCTATTCACTATCCTGTCAATTTGTCGAATACTGGCCAATTGACAGCAAAATACGGTGCAATTCGGCAGCACAGAGATTACCCCATTATAGACTACTGTGTCTCCTATACACAGAATGCTGAACTGCATCGAAATTCCAGTGAAATGCCCTGAATTTAAGAGGTTCAGTTCAACAGAATTAAACATGTGAACCCCTTAGGATTCAATGTAAAATGTAAAGTCCTTTTTAAATTTTTTAGACCTGGATTTGCAGATGGTGACAGGAAATATCAGATTTCCATCTTCCATAACCATATATATTTATTACACATATTTATTACATATATTTTTTTACATATAGTTCATAATATAAAAAGAATCAATTTTGATGTCATTTATGGAAACGGTGATCAGAGATCAGAGGTAGAAGATTGATGGATTATGGATGTGCCCATAGGATAGATTATAAAGATTAAAGTTATAGATCATGTATCTGTGTATAGAGCAGGTGATAAACACTTTATTTATGTCCCTGGTCATAGCTATCTGCCCATATAAGGGAGACACAGCTGAGCTCTGGGACAGGTGTCAGTTATGATGTCATAGTGGTGATTGTGATGTGATGTTATATGTGAGCAAGAGGTTCTCAGTGAAGCTCATATCAAAATGGCAAGCGACAGAAGAGGTTTAATCTTTGCACTCGTGCTCATCACTGCGATTGTTTCAGCTGAAACAGGTAGAGAATTAATGAAATGTTACAATGTGTAGAAAGGGGGGGATTATAAGAAAAGATGAATAGAAGTGAAATGTCCAGACTATGTCCTTTTACTGGACACTGGATGGAGACAGAGCTACAGTCTGGGTATGGAGGCGGGGGGGGGGGGGGGTAAAAGATGGTTAGGTGCCCAATATCAAATATTGTTGTAATGGGAAAGAAAGGTACAGGGTGTGTTGGGTGAGCAGAGTATATGCTACGGATGGGAGAGTCTGATGTCCAGGTAATCCTCACTCAACATTAGATAGAGAAAACAGTTTAACCCTCTCGTCTCTTCTCTCTTCCTCAGCTTTCTATTCCAGAACTGTCAGAAAGCGGACTCTTAATACCATCTTAAAGAGTCCAGCCCTAACAGTTCCTGGACCAATGGGATTCTCGAGGACCATCAGGAAACGAGAAATTACAACACTGGCTACAAATCCAAATACAAGTGAGTCTCCAACATCCCGAGGGCGTCTGTCATAGATGTATAGTTTTCGATATAGATCCAGACAGCGTCTGAACAGAACAGGTTTATCTGAAAGAAATCTTCACATTTCATTTATCAATACAGAGGGGGAAAAAGTGATTTATCTCTCCACGTTATGAGTGCGGCAGTTTTGTTTGAATATACAGAGTGCTGAGTGCTCACTCATAGCTTTTACACAGCGCTTATGTTCAATCAAAATCAGAGCATCTACAGCATCCACCAAACCCGTTGAACACTCAGTGTTCCAGTAGGTCAGCGATACAAAAGTCATTGGTGCTTTAGATATACTTGTAACTGTGAGATATACCATAGGAGTTCGTCTGATAATTCTCTCACCTTGACCTATCCCTTGAGTTGATATAGAGAGACAGCTTCTGTGGAGATACACAACCACTCTGTCGACATCATAATAATTAAGAATAATTCTCTTTTCTCTCTAGTGAACAACCCCTTGGGGACAAAACAGCCTGTGACGAAGCAGCGCGTAACAATAAACACCAACGGCATGTTCTTCGATTACCCTGATTCGGACAAAGAAAAGAGGCTGGAGATATTCAAGTTCATTAGTGAGGAACCGCCGTACGATGACAATGGTATCATTAAATATATCACAGGACTTATTAACGTCAGGCAGGAAGAAAAGTAATGTCAAAAAATGTATGATAGAAATACAGTGTCTAATCTAGAGGAGGAGAGGGATCAGCAGAAAGTGTATGGCACAGGGACATTGTGATTAGCGGTGGTTGATTATGACAGGTACAGGGAATCAGATTGTGTGTATGTGTCATGTTGCGATATGGGGAATTTGCTATATGTGGCTGCGTGTGGATATGAGTGACATGTAGGAGAAGAGATAGACAGTGAGAGGAATGTTGGAGTCATTGTGGGTC
Source organism: Leptobrachium leishanense (assembly GCA_009667805.1). NCBI lineage: Eukaryota > Metazoa > Chordata > Amphibia > Anura > Megophryidae > Leptobrachium > Leptobrachium leishanense. The sequence continues at coordinate 52,544,924 of CM019067.1, read as the reverse complement.
AAATGGAGCATCACCTGATGTAATAACTAAAACTTTTCTACTTCCAAGGTATGACTGCACGGATAGTGAGGTTGGCAGTAATAGCGGCTGTTGTCCTTCTGCTGTTCTGCATATGTTACCACATAATTTGCAGAGTGTGAGTATGCCTTATACTTTAATCCCATAATATATCATCAATCCCACTGTCATCCAGCACTCTTATCTTTCCTCCCTGATCATCTTCTCTCCAATACCCCCCTCCATTGCACTCCCACTCCTTTAGCTCTCCTCGCTCTATATTAAAGGCTCGCTCCACCTATCGGGCTTGCAATCTGCCTTATTCCTTAGAAGTTGCTTAACCATAATTTCCGTTTAACTTATTTGCCTTTGATTTATTGTCACCCAGCTTCTGTATGTGTGGAGTGCTGTGGTTTTAACTGCTGTCCCAGCCTCCGAAACCGCGGACCTGAAAAGCTGCTTGATCCAAGGAGAAATCTGACGCCATTCTGGGGTCAAGAAGGAATTTTTTCCCAGTATGTTGCATATTGGCGAGCGCTTCAGACTGGGTTTTTTGCCTTCTTTTGGATCAAAAGCTGTATAGTGAAGACCACTGCTCCAGCCTCCAAAACCATGGACCTGAAATATCAGAAAGAAACTCAAACCCAAGAACTGGGAACTATATGGAAGTAAAGAAACAAAGGGCTGGAACTCAAGATCCCAAAAAGAACATTATCCATGGGGAGGCAAACTCGCAGGGACATTGCCACAGGTAAGCCCTCAAGTCAACAATCATTGTCCTTTTAGAACCTTCTTTCTTTCTTGGCTTATGTAGACCTCTCCCTTACCCCTGTGATACCAGCAATTGTTTTATCTCCGGTCCCTAACCACAATGTATTGCTCATTCTGTGTTTGTTTCTTCTCACAGGTGCAACTGTTGCAGGATCTGGGCTTCCATTCGGTTCTCATCACAGATGGATCTTGCCCTCTGCACGTAGACTGTTGATTGTAGTTCGCCCTAATAAAGTTCTAATCTTCCAATTGAGGCACAATTTCATGATGTTATTTTTCGGTTCTATTAAATTATTTAATTCAACAAATGGGAATAAAAGGAAACTTTCTGTGGTTAGCCATTAACTACAGAATCATTGTGACAGTGTGATTAGGGGCAGGGTAGTAGACCATAAATATATTAGTAGGCGTATTGGAGAATGCTATTTTCCCACTATAGGGTTAATCCTAAACCAATGCCTAATTAAGTCTGCCTTGCCCATATAGGTGTGTGGTTCTGGCAATGAGCACTCATGTGTGCAGTCTGTGTGCTGGCTGCAGCAGAGAAGGAAGGAAAGAAACACTTGAAGACTAAAGGGAAGTACGTTGTCATTTTTGTTTCATTTATTGGCAAGCGGCTGAGCTGCCCAATATCTAGAGATGTTTTGCTGTTCAGCCACGGTAGACGATTGCGAACGGTTGTTGCGCTGACTATGTAATACGAAATTCGGCGCAAATGGTTTTTACCCCACGCGTTAATGTTTTTTTGCGCCGGCGCAAACGTTTGTGTGAAGATTGTAATTTAGCCCCAATACAATGGAAAATTGTGTGTGCATGTATTATTGCTGCAGCATATATGCTCGGATTGACAGCGGCAGACGCAATTTGTTAACGTGAGACAGGTGTGGATCTTATTTCTGATTGGTTGAATCTCAAAAAAAGACTGCTCACGCAAAGATTTTTGCGCGAGACGGTACTGCGCGTGCATTTGTGCGCGTCCTGTTTTTGCGCGCAATTGATCGCGGATGAAAAAAGTCGCGAGGATTGGAATTCCAGCGGTGATTTGCGAGCGCAAAGTTTAACGCTTGGTGCAAAGAATTTCTCTTTGTGCGAGGCTTTTTGCGTGAAGAATGTAATATAGCCCGTAGTGTTTGCTCCTCTCTGATCTCAGACCTATTAGTGCAGGATGGCTTCTGCAAGTGCAGGTCTGTCTGCTGAGAAGAAGGAGGCTCTGGCTTCATGCTGGCCAAACTGGCTCCAGGGGCGAGTGTGGTGGGAGCGGAGGTCATGTTCATGTTTTTTACTGTCTGTCCAGATGCAAAATCCCACTTCAGTCACTTTGACCAGAGCCAAGGCTCCCCTGACCTCCTCTCCCACGGTGGGAAAATCGTGAACGCCATTGGTGGTGAGATCAAAGACCTAGACGACCTGTCCACGGTGATGGCCGCGCTCACTGAGCTGCACACCAACAAGCTGAAAGTCACTCCAGAGCACATGGAGGACCTGTCCTGCACCATCCTGGTCACCCTGGCCAGAAATTACCAAGAAGACTTCACTTCTGAGTGTCATAACTTATAGAAGAAATACCTGTGTATGCTGCATGATGTCCTGCTGAGCAAGAGCAGCTAATGCCGGGGCAGAGACGCCGTAAACATGGGATCAATGTGTCACTACAAGAGGTTACTCTTACCATGTGGAGCGTTCACTGGTATGTACAGGGGAATAAAATGACTCGACAAAAAAAAAGGAAGATTTTCAGCAAATATATTTACTGGGAAAGTATAAAAAAAAAAAAAACACTTCCCATTGATCACAATTGAACAAATTGATAACTAATGCTGCACATGTCAATTTTAAGACAGACATTCGTTTTCCTTAATTCTGACAATCAAATAAGATTCCATTGAGTGATGTCTTCCTAGGAAGTAAAAAGCCTTTGGGATGAGAGTGGAAGACTTCTCAAAAACATCCAGTATGTCCTCATGTCTTGGAATGTTCTTCCCTAAATGAAAATATTAAAGAACTAAGTTGTTGACAATTACAATCCATTGGAGCTGTCTCTTTGCAGAATGACAGACAGCGATTCAAGATGTAAGGTCAGCGAGCAGAGATCCAGCTGTTCAGAAAAAGAGATGGCTAAACACCATCAGATGTTTCGTTGGGAATATTCATTGCAGGACATAGAAAACAAGTATTAATAACAGAGACTGGACCTACATCAAAAAGCGTCGTACGTATCATATGATCTGCTTTCTTCTGTTCCACATAACAGTCTGTCAACTTTATGACACTTGCGTAATTTGACCATCATAAAATTAGCCGAATTTAAGTGGTGACAGCCTATACAATAACCAAAGCCGCTTACAAAGTGTTGGGTGCCGTGTTCTACAAACTGACAGGTGAGCAAAAGACGAGTTTATTCAAGGCAAGCCAGCAAGAGATTTAGTTTTATAGACTAAACAGAAACGGATCATCTGCCGACCTGTGACCTTCATAGAAATTGGTAATCTCCGTGTATTGCAAAAGATGAGCACGGTGACTCTAGGAGATTGAGCATTTATCTTGAATTTCAGCATAACCTTCACTGAAATATTGCTGACATCATCGAGCGAGATCGTAATTCCCTCGTGGGAAAACTCCATTCCATAGTGAATTAACTGAAACACGATTCATGCGCATCATCATCACCAGCCATGTTCCTACAGGTACATAAATAAGAGTGAGCAGAAAGATTTATTATTATTTTTCAGACAATACTAGCTTATTGACTAAATCCATTAGTAGATCTAATATAAATACTACTCTTAAAACTAAACAAATCATAAAGTCGTCAATAAGTCGGGTAGGGGAAGGTAGTCATGGTCGGAAATTTCAGCCTGGGAATACAATGTAACTAGGTAGCCTAAAATTCTGTCAACAGCCTCCACATGAATGGGAATTTATAGTAATCAAATAAATAGACTTGAATATTAACCCTTTCCCTACCAAAATATAATCTGCATTGTAATGCGCTGAAAAGCAATCATTAGCATATCAAACCCCACTTACATACATTTATAAAGCAGGGTTGTGTGCCCCCTGTGGAGAAATGAAAATGTATTATCTCTCTCCAATTGCCCTGTAGTACTGTAAACAAGCTGCAAATAACAGCCTGAAACCCCACTCTCACAAAGAGTTCAAAAACTTTACTGCTGTATTAGGGAGAGGGCAGAATACAGGGAGAGCTCTGGGGTCAGTCATTGCTTTGCAGGGATAAGATTCAGGGGGTTATAATGAGCAAAAAAAAAACAAAAAAAACCCTGGACAGTACAGATACAAGGTGTTCCTGTAATTTCCATAGACAGGCATTATGTCACATACATATATTATGTTTATATTCTATTGGTATTTTTTGGAAGTTGCTTTGCTAATAATCTCATTATGATCACTACAAATCCCCATAAGCAGGAGATCTGAACTATTATCTGTCTGTATCATATTTGCTGGATTTAACCAAAAGGCTATTTCTGCATGTACACTATTAATGCAGACCCCATGTAACATTGTGCAAGATAAGGGACACCATCTAGAATTTAGAACCTTCTATCCCAGCAACATTTCTATAAAGAATAACCTCAAAAATGAAAAAGTAACAATGAGCAAATATGCATTATTTAATTTTTTACCTATCCCAAAACAACAATTTCTGTGCTAAATTTCATTTAATTGTTAACTTCACATCCAAATGTTTTAAATAAATGTTATGATAAAAAAATTTCATCATAAAGTGTTTGTTAAAGTTGTCCGTATTCTGAAGTGGTAACCATGATCTTTCCAGCCCCCTGGAGATATTTCTTTTAAAGTTCGAAAACCATGGGGAAAAATGAATTAAATGATGAAAAATTATTAAGTTTAGGATTTTCCCCTTTAGTCTTAAAGTGCATAATGTCCAGGATTTATTAGTTTATATGATAGATATCGATGCCTAATTTTCGCTTAATCCCAATATGATTTCAATAATTTTTCACTTTAACTGTAGGAAAACCTGACAGACATGGTGTCTATAAATAAAATATCATGTTCAACATCTTTTAAAAGGAAAAATGAGCAATGCTGGTTTGAAATTACATTCCCCCCCCACCTATTCCTGCAGGAAACACATTATTATTATTATTATTGCCATTTATATAAGGCCAACAGTTGTCTAACTGCTTCAATTGAGTCAGATTCTTCAGTTATTTGTTTTCTCATTAGAAAATCATTAAAGTGTTTCATTATTGGAGACAATTTGTAAATTTTAATTTGTATACAAGTGTGTTTTTAGTCACGTTCGGTGACTTTTCGTTCTCTTCAATTCGGCGTGATTTTGCAATCCCATATCGGCGACCCTGCGGTGTATTCAGCAAGTAACACAGGGCCGCCGTAATGCAGAGAAAAGTCGCCAAAAACCTGCCAAAAACTCACCGCAAAACCCGGGGAAAGGCACACCGAAACCCGCAAAAAAACATCTGGATTAACCCTGCCGAACACGCCGGAGAAACCCGAGCAGGAGCCGATCACAGCGCAGAGCAGCCGCCGGAAAAAGCCGACACCGCGGACGGAGTTAATGGAGTTAAAAAAACAAAAAACGGTTTGCTTGAACATTTGAAAAGTGAAACGCTGTTTGCAAAGAAACTACTGAACGAAAATGTCTGAAATTTACATATAAAATCCAATGAATGATAATACAAAGTGCTGTTACAGAAAAAAGGAAAAACTATTTAAAAAAAACAATAGGAAAAAAAGTTTGCAAAAAATACCCAAAAATGCCTAAAAGATCCTAAAAAAAATAAAAAAAAATAAAGAGACTTTTTACTGCAGAATAAAAAATTGAACGGTTTATTAGATATTGAATTAAACCGGGAATATTTTTAACATTGAAGCCTATGGGATTCTCCTGAATAAACCTGTTGAATGAAACCACCGAACATCAGGGCATTTCGGCAACTTTTCACTGCTGGTTTGTGTTCTCTGAATAGCCGAAGCATTGCTTCTCTATGGGGATTTCACTGCCCACGAACAGGCACCGAACAGGCACCGTATGTGCAGGTAATTCGCCAACATTTGGCGAACTGCCTGCTCTCTGAATAGCCGAATGGCCAGGAAAGGTAACCGAACGCTGAATTTCAGCGTTCGGTTACCTTTCAGCCCCAATTCGGATCTCTTTGAATAACCCTGTAAGTTTAAAAATCCAGTGCCATCTTGCATGGTAAATGCCTATTGCCAACAACTGTATAACGTGGTGTCAAGTCCAAAAATGTTACCAACTGGCAAAACGTTTTCTGCTACACATAATATGATCTTTAAAGAAATTTGAAAATTTGAATTTCTGTAGCAAGAGCTCGGGGAAAACATAGGTTCAACCCTGCTCTCATTTTTGTGTTTTTTTTTAAGATCACTGACAGATACTTCAAAATAAGGCAAACTAACTCTAAAAGTTAAACTCTGTTCTATTTAAAAATTGTGTTCCTTTGCAGGTAAAATAAAACTTTATAACAGGATTGTTTGGACAAACCATTTGTAAAGTTTTTTCACCATAAAAGAACCAATTATTTTGTCATTCCGTTAAAGATTTCAACCATATTGTAGAAATACTCGAAAAACAACAATAATCATAAATTAAATCCTCTATTTTGTGTTTTAGATATATTTTAGGATATTCCCTAATCAGAGAGTTAGGAAGAATTATTGCCGAAAATGTCTAAATTTCTTTAATAATTTTTATCAGTACTAGATTTTATTATTCTTTATTTATATAGTGCATATTCCGCAGCACTGAACAATGGGCACAATATAGACAGGGTTACAATACATTGCTACTGAACAACATTTGACAAACCAGTACAGGAGGAAACGAGGGCCCTATTACCATGGGAGCTCACAATCTAGAAGTGTTGGGGGTGGAAACAGGAGGAGAGGACTGCAAGGTGAGAACGATAGACTGCAAGGTGAGAGCGACGGACTGCAAGGTGAGAGTGACGGACTGCAAGGTGAGCGCGACGGACTGCAAGGTGAGCGCGACGGACTGCAAGGTGAGAGCGATGGACTGCAAGGTGAGAGGGACAGACTGCAAGGTGAGAGGGACGGACTGCAAGGTGAGAGGGACGGACTGCAAGGTGAGCGCGACGGACTGCAAGGTGAGAGCGATGGACTGCAAGGTGAGCGTGACAGGCTGCAAGGTGAGAGGGACGGACTGCAAGGTGAGAGTGACGGACTGCAAGGTGAGAGCGATGGACGGCAAGGTGAGAGGGATGGACTGCAAGATGAGAGGGATGGACTGCAAGGTGAGTAACGGACTGCAAGGTGAGCGTGACGTACTGCAAGATGAGCGTGACGGGCTGCAAGGTGAGAGTGACGGACTGCAAGGTGAGAGCAATGGACTGCAAGGTGAGCGTGACGGACTGCAAGGTGAGCGTGACGGACTGCAAGGTGAGAGCGACGGACTGCAAGGTGAGAGGGATGGACTGCAAGGGGAGAGTGATGGACTGCAAGGTGGGAGCGACGGACTGCAAGGTGAGAGTGATGGACTGCAAGGTGAGAGTGATGGACTGGTTGGGGCAGTGGGGTGTATTAGTAAGTCGGGTGGTAGGCTTGCACAATGAGGAGGGCCTGAGGATGATGAGAGGTGGAGTCCCATACCAGCTTTAGTATATATTCCAGACAGAATACATTGAGCATTATGTGTATAATACTGAGTTCTTTTATTGTTTATTTCACAAAAGAAAAGTTGCCAAAAAGTCAGACATAGTTTAAACAAAAGGGTAAAAAATTGAAATCATAACAGATTGGGGGGAAAATCACAGATTCATCCCTGCCCTCATCTGTATTAATTTTTATAATAACACTGATAGACGCTTCAAAACAAGGCAAAGCAATTCTAAAAGTTAAAAAAACTGTTCTATGAAATAACGTGGGTATTAGCAGGTAATTTAAAGTACTATATGAAGATTGCTGCATTGGACAAACAGTTTGTCACGTTTATTCACCATAAAAGAGTCCGTTATCTTGTCGATCCTTCCTATTTCTACATTTTGGTTGAAATCTCTAATGTATTGTTCTCCCGTTACATGCTGTAACAACACTCTCAAAACCATACTAATCATCAATTAAATCCTCTATCCTGTGTTTCCAATTTGAGAATTATTGCCTGAAACTTTAAATTTCTTTATTAATTTGTTTAAAGATTTTGCCATATTTTAGTAAATTTCCACGCAGTAGAATATATTCAGCTTTTTGTATAGAATATGAATCTAAGTTGTTTCTATAAGAAAGATAAAGCAAAAACAGAACGTGAGACCTGATATTGCCTATTTGACAAGCCGGTGGTAAGAAAGAGTTGCCAAAAAGTCAGATATTGTTTAATCAAAATGTAAAAAAAAAATATAATGGAAAATATGACATTGGAAAATGTAAAAAAAAATAGAAAGATAATTAAGTAAAATAAGAAAGCATCTGCAATTCATTTCATTGTATTTTGACCTGAAAAATTCAGATTTTTTTTTCTGATAGTCAACGAAGAACTACTGGGTGACGGTGATTGGTGAATTGGAAAATGTTCAATTGATCGATTCCCTTTAAACTGACGGCCCATATTCTCGTCTCATTCCTCTTTGCTCTTTTACATCATGAACTATAATATTTTTCAGGCTGACATTTATTTCATATTATATCATTTTGATAAAGGAGAACAATGTGACGTCTTGCCATTTAACCAAAATATCTGAAGGAACTATCAAAAGCATATCTGCTAACTGATTCCATACCGTTTAATGTTTAATCTGATGTACTATCTGGAACCATATCAAACTCCTGATGGAATGTATTTGGGTCGAATCCAATCGATTTGCAAATTTCATTTTTGGATTTAAAAGAAATTAACTGTTTACTGTACTGATCCCAACACTGAAGGTAATAGATTGAAGTCCAACAGGCTGAAAATGGTGGCAGCTTCTGCCTCACAAATGCAACAAAGTAATTGTAGCTAAAATTTGTTCATTGGGGCAGTCAGATCCGGGAACCACACAGAGCTTAATATGGAGAAACTTGATTTTTGGTAAAAGCAATGGTCTTAAAGACATATCTATGTATTTGTAAAAATTATTGAGCTGGCCAAGCAGGAGGCGGATCTGGAGGTTTACACTTTTATTCTTTAGCGGGTAAATCGGCAGAAATACACAAAATTTGGTGCTATTGGCTCCCTTTGACCTCTATCCATCACTAATGACCAGTATTATCTCTCTTTATTGTGTATACATCTACTATATGTTTAATCCCTTAGTGACAACTGATACATAAGATACTTCACTGTCACAGAGTTCTTAAATGATGCCTGACATACTTTCTATGTCATTGTGTCTTGTGATAAGAAGGAAATGGTATCCTAAAGCGCTGTGCGGTGTTGAGATTATGGTGTTTTAATGGTGCGGGTGTGCTGACGATTTAGGGGTGGTTGCAGAGCCTTGTTGCTGCTACAGGTTGATTGGGAGGAAAGTGTGGGGTACCCCTTAGTCAGGCGCTACTCGCTAGTCGTGTCTGTTAAAGTAGCAGTGTAATCGCTCTTAAGGAATTTCAACAATATAATGAGGTATAGCAATGCTAATTTAACAGCTTTGTGTACCATAAAAAATTAAAACCGAGTATAGAAAAAAGTGTTAATATTCATATTAAGAACATACACCCTCTGGCTTCGGGGGTGATGAATCACAGTCTCTAAAAATCACAATAAATCAGTCTTTTATATTGATACAAACATATGCCCCCTGGCTTCGGGGGTGATGAATCTCAGTCTCTAAAAAGCACAATAAATCAGTCTTTGTGTTGCATAAAAAGAGAAAAGAAAAATAATTAAAAAATAATTAAAAAAAAATAATAATTTTCCTCTTAGGCTAGGGTCAGAGTGGGGCAGTCGGAACGCGTGTGCAGGCGCACTGAATCACGGCGGCAGTAGCAGCACATAACGGCCAATGACGGCCAATATACGCAGGACGTGCATACAAAAGTGCGCCGACACCACGCAACCGGCAAATGAACGCATTTTTCTCAGAACGTGAAACCGCTGCTACAGACGTACAGAGTGCGCTGCGGCCGCATGGCAGCGTGTGTGCGTGATTAGGAGACGTCAGACGCTGCTAGTGTGCGGCCTACATAACGTTCAAACAGCCGGATTTCCCTAGAATTGCGTTGGTGAGTACCTGCGACTGTGCGACTGTGGTCGTCTGACCACTTAAGCGTATTCCGTGAAAAAATGCGTGCGCACGCATCGACGTACATTTTGACGGTGGCCGCAGAAAATGCGCTCATCTGTCCCTAGCCTAAATGCACGTTAAAACTGCGTTCGTCTGACCCTAGCCTTAATGATTGAGTGTGTCCTTTTGGTCTTGACTGCTTCCGCTCCTCTCGTCCCTTCAAAATTCGCTAGTGCGGTGATGGATGGTGCTCTGTCTGTTGCGCTCTGCCCAGAAATCCTCTTTGTATCTGCTCCTTCGTGCCTTGTCTTTTGAATTTTCTCGTCCAGGATACTGCAGAAGGCTTCCCTTTATACGGTGCCTACTGGTTGCTGGCGATGTTAAAAGATGGCAACTGGATGCAGCAGGAGGTTGGCTTGTGCAAAAATTTATTAAGACAGCTCACATCAAATAATAATGCAATCAAAGATAAAAGAAAAATAAAAATATTTTTAAAAAGTTAGAAAGTAAAAAAAACCATAAGTCCATAGGAGGTAAAAAAAGTCTTTAAAAGTGGGCATAGGGGTCTCCAAGACGCGTTTCGCCGGCTCCCTGGCCAGCTTCATCAATTGGATGCTTCCTAAGCTTCAGTGCAGCGTTTTTAAACAGTTTTTTTCGGCGGCAAATCACTTTTATTCTTTAGCGGGTAAATCGGCAGAAATACACAAAATTTGGTGCTATTGGCTCCCTTTGACCTCTATCCATCACTAATGACCAGTATTATCTCTCTTTATTGTGTATACATCTACTATATGTTTAATCCCTTAGTGACAACTGACACATAAGATACTTCACTGTCACAGAGTTCTTAAATGACGCCTGACATACTTTCTATGTCATTGTGTTTTGTGATAAGGTGAGGGGAATGATTTACGATGGCAGGTATATTCCCCCTATGTTTGTAGGAGAGGATTGGGTTGTTTGAGCCTATGGGGGTAATATGCATTTTTAAATTGTTCTTTGCTGCAGAGTTTCCCCCACCTGCTAATTGTCAAGACCTTAAATGTTTCCTGGGTGGAATGAAATAGAGAGAAGGAAGTGAGAGAGACACACACATAATGGTGACGCTCTGAGGCTGGCAGTGTAAAGATAAGGTTGGCAAAGCTTTTCAATTTAGTTAGTTCTGCCAAACTTAGTGAGGGAAGCGTAATGGTTAGTAAGTGCTCAGTCAGGTTAGGTTTTGTTTTCTGTTATATTTTGTTTGATTGCTGAACACTGCAGAAATAAACTTTACTCTATGTGGAGAGACTGTGTGTGCCATAATTGCCCTAGAGGACCGTGCTACGGTGCCCTCTGACTGTGCGGGATCACAGTTTATAGATTCTGTTTGCTAGGATTTTAGATAGTTGCTTATATCAAAATGTAAAATAATTATTTGGCCAGTAGAAGTCTATATATTTGCAGGGGCTTTATCTGGTTTCATGCGTACAAGGGACATCTCCCCTAATTATTAATGCACATTCCATTGAACATTAGGGGCCCTATTCTCATATTGCCATTTACCTCCCTGGCGTTCCGATTATAACATATTTTATATGTCGGAATCGGTACCATTTATTCAGCCCCCTGGCAGTTTTCCCGAGTGTGGCACGGGGTTAGATTTCATTGCTGAAAGCGGTAACCCCAAGCCACACTCAGGCTGGATACATACCTGTCCCTGCGCTCCCTCGTTGTCCCCCGCAGTCACCTCCGGCCGATCGTGGAGTCCTGCTTCCTTGTTCTCTGCTCGCGAGAAGGGAACCAGGAAGCAGGACATAACTATCAGACGGAGGAGAATGCGATTGTGGGAGGTCAGCGAGAGAGCGCAGGTACAGGTATGTATCCAACCCGAGTGTGGCTCGGGGTTACCGTTTTCAGCATAGAAATTTAACCCTGAGCCACACTCGGGAAAACCGCCAGGGAGGTTAAGCAAAGCGCTCGAGCCATACCGCATAAGTTTGAGCACTCTGCTTAATTTCTCATGGCTTATTCCATTCGAGACACAAGCTCTCAGTGGTCAACTGCATATGGAGAGATGAAGGCTAGGGTCAGACTAACGCATTTTTCACGTTGTCCGTGAAAATGTGCGTTCGAAGAATGGACGTATTTTTTCACGGAATACGCAATAGCGGTCATACTATGCGCAGTTTCATCCGTGATTTTGTACGGATCATCAATAAAACACTTCTTGCATCTGGACGTTATGTTGGCCGGACATTAGCAGCGTCTGATGTCTCCAATTCACGCACACACGCCGCTAGCGGACGCAGCGCACTCTGTACGTCAGTACTAGTGGTTTAACGTTCTCGAAAAAATGCGTTCATTTTCCACTTGCGTTGCGCAGCCGGACTTTTGTGCGACCGTACTTCGTATATTGGCCGTCATTGCCCGGCATCTGCTGCTAGCACGGCCGTGATTAAGTGCGCCAGAACGCGCGTTCGCACTGCCTCAGTCTGACCCTAGCCGAAGTGGTGTGATCTATAGACCCCCTGGACAAGCAGAAGAACTAGATAATCTGCTGGTTGAGGAAATAGCCAAAATGGCAATGAAGGGGGAAGTTATTATCATGGGGGACTTTAATCTTCCTGATGTGAACTGGAAAACCAAAACAGCTGGGTGCACCAGGAGTACAAATATTCTAAACTCCCTACTGGGATTATCTCTAACACAAGTAGTTGAGGAGCCGACCCGTAAAGAGGCCATATTGGATTTAATACTCACAAATGGAGGTTTGGTATCGGACGTTGTTGTAGGTGAAAATTTGGGATCTAGTGATCACCAGTCAGTATGGTTTAATATAACAACAGGGATGGAGCCGCACCACACAAGAACGAAAGTTTTAGACTTTAAAAAAACAGATTTTTCTAAAATGAGATTTTGTGTGAAGGAGTCATTATCAGACTGGAGGAGTTTAAAGGGAGTCCAGGAGAAATGGGATTATTTAAAGGAAGCATTATTGAAGGCCACAGGAAATTGCATTCGGCTTGTTAGCAAAAACAAAAAAGGGAAGAAACCACTGTGGTACTCTGCAGAAGTGGCCAAAATAGTGAAGAACAAAAAGACAGCATTCAATAATTATAAAACAACTCAGAGTGAAGAAGATAGGCAAACCTATAAGATTAGGCAGAAAGAGGCAAAGCAATTTATAAGAGCTTCCAAAGCACATGCAGAAGAGAAAATAGCTCAGTCAGTAAAAAAGGGGGACAAAACATTTTTTAGATACATAAACGAGAAAAGAAAAGTAAAACAAGGATTAGTTAGATTAAAAACAAAGGAAGGAAGGTATGTAGAAGAGGATAAAAGTCTCGCTGACTGCCTCAATGAATATTTTTGTTCAGTCTTTGCAGAAGAAAAGGAAGGAAAGGGACCTCAGTTAGGAGAGAACACTAAAGAGACATTTACATATCAGTTTACAGAGGAGGAGGTTCTACAGCAGCTGTCTAAAGTAAAGACAAATAAGTCAATGGGGCCTGATGGGATCCACCCTAAATTATTAAAAGAGCTCAGTGATGTAATAGCAAAACCGTTAACAGATTTATTTAACCAATCCTTGCTAACGGGAGTCGTCCCAGAAGACTGGAAATTAGCAAATGTTGTGCCCATTTACAAGAAGGGTAGTAGGGAGGAATCGGGGAACTATAGGCCAGTTAGTCTTACGTCAGTAGTGGGGAAATTAATGGAAACCATGTTAAAGGAAAGGATTGTTGAACATCTAAAAACACATAGATTACAGGATCAGAAACAACATGGGTTTACCTCAGGGAGATCATGCCAAACTAATCTTATTGATTTTTTTGATTGGGTAACAAAAATAATAGACACAGGTGGTGCAGTAGACATTGCTTATTTAGATTTCAGTAAGGCTTTTGATACTGTTCCGCATAGAAGGCTTATCAATAAATTGCAATCTTTGAGTTTAGATTCCAATATTGTTGACTGGATTAGGCAGTGGCTGAGTGACAGACAACAGAGGGTTGTGGTAAATGGAGTTTATTCGGCACAAGGTCTTGTTACCAGTGGGGTACCTCAGGGGTCAGTACTTGGACCCATTCTCTTTAATATTTTTATTAGTGATATTGCAGAAGGTATTAATGGAAAAGTATGTCTTTTTGCTGATGACACAAAGATTTGCAACAGGGTTGACGTTCCTGGAGGGATCAGCCAAATGACAAATGATTTAGGTAAACTAAAAAAATGGTCGGAGTTGTGGCAATTGAGTTTTAATGTGGATAAGTGCAAGATAATGCACCTGGGACGTAAAAACCCAAGGGCTGAATATAGAATATTTGATACAGTCCTAACCTCAACATCTGAGGAAAGGGATTTAGGGGTCATTATTTCAGAGGATCTAAGGGTAAGTAGTCAATGTAATAGAGCAGCAGGAAATGCTAGCAGAATGCTTGGTTGTGTAGGGAGAGGTATTAGCAGTAGGAAAAGGGAAGTGCTCATGCCACTGTACAGAGCACTGGTGAGACCTCACTTGGAGTACTGTGTGCAGTACTGGAGACCGTATCTCCAGAAGGATATAGACCTCTTAGAGAGAGTTCAGAGAAGGGCTACTAAAATGGTGTACGGCTTGAAGGAGAAATGTTACCAGGAAAGGCTTAATGATCTTAACATGTACAGCTTGGAAAAAAGACGAGACAGAGGAGATATGATAGAAACATTTAAATACGTAAAGGGAATCCACAAGGTAGAGGAAGGGAGTATATTTAAAAGGAAACAAAATAGCAAAACAAGAGGACATAGTCTTAGATTAGAGGGGCAAAGGTTTAAAAGTAACATCAGGAAGCATTATTTTACTGAGAGGGTGGTGGATACATGGAACAGTCTTCCAGTAGAAGTGGTAGAGGCCAAAACAGTAATTGAATTTAAGCAGGCATGGGATAGGCATAAGGCTATCCTAAACAAAAGATAAATCCAGGTAAAGTATCCATGTAATTGGGCAGACTAGATGGGCCGAAAGGTTCTTATCTGCCGACATTTTTCTATGTTTCTATGTTTCTATGGTGGATCAGGCTGCTCTCTTCCGCATGGGATCTGAAGTATTAGATTTTTTTAGTGGGTTAAACGAATGTATTTTGTGATTTTGTGAAAGCACAGTCCCCTAACACAAGGATTAAGGCTAGGGTCAGACTAACGCATTTTTCGCGTTGTCCGTGAAAAAGTGCGTTCGAACGAATGGACGCATTTTTTCACGGAATACGTGATAGCGGTCATATTATGCGCATTTTCGGCCGTGATTTTGTACGGTTATCAATAAAACACTTTTTGCCTCTGGATGTGATGTTGGCCGGACATTAGCAGCGTCTGACGTCTCCTAATCACGCAAACACGCCGCTAGCGGACGCAGCGCACTCTGTACGTCAGTACTAGCGGTATCACGTTCTCGAAAAAATGCGTTCGTTTGCCACTTGCGTTGCTCAGCCGCACTTTCGTGCGGCCGTTCTTCGTATGCTGCCCAGCATTGGACGTCATTTGCTGCTAGCACGGTCGTGATTTAGTGCGGCTAAACGCACGTTAATACAGCGTTAGTCTGACCTTAGCCTTAGATGTCAAGATAGTAACGGCTCGTTTTTCTTCTGCTACAAGCATAATAATGGCTCCTATATGAAATAAAGGAGACGTTCATGTGCTGTAAGAAGCCACAATGTCAGAGCTTGTGTCTTGGTAAGGATAGGACAAAATTAAATTAAGTAAAATTCTTGCGCCATAACGTTGTACAGTGCGAGCGCTTTGCTTAATGACAACCTTGGAAAAAGGTCCAGTAATTGCTCCATGCTTAAATCCTCCTTTTATAATCATACACATTTAAGGCTCTCGTGGCGGGAGTTAAACTAAGACCATAATATACAGAATTCTTAATGACAACCAACCATTGGCGTGTCTTCCTAGGGAATTCTAAACCATTTTATAGGAGCAATCTAATTGAATCTAATTGAATCTGTAAAGTCTTGGCAGTGAATGAAAAGTGGAGCATTTTTCCTTAATAACCTGGAAGGGATGATACTACAAGCACAAAATGGGAAGTATGGTCTTAATATAATGTCAGCAGGTTGCACCGTAGATTGGAATCCGCTAATGAAACTGATTGGCATTACACGTGTGACAATTACTTCTGTCTCCAAGTCCTTAAAAGTAATATCCTGTCCACGGATTCTAGGATAATAACATAAGCCGTCACGATGCATGCTGAGCTGAGAGAAAGCTCCACGATATAAATTTTCAGAAACGAACGCGAGACATTTCTCGGCACATTTTCCCATAAAATTCGATTTAATAATACTTGTATTAATCCTCAAGATATCATTTTATAATATGCCATTGCTAATATCTGGAGATCTCCATCTCTGCATAGACTGCTGGTAGTAAAAGAAGATAAATCAAAGATCATATTTTTCCATCTGTTTTTCATGTACAAAAGTTGTTTCTACAACAATTGGAATCAAACTGTAATGCGTTATTGATAGCTATAAGGAATGAAAGATCATCCTCAAGCGCCTTTTCATTTATTTAAGGTGAACATTCACAAACACATACACGCATAGAAAAACATACACTTTCACGCGCATATATACACTGATTGGAAAAAAAAAGTCACCACCTGGATTTAAGTAAGTCAATAGGTGTGGGTCTTCCATTGGATAATTACTGCAGTGATTAATATGTTTCAGCTGCAAATAATGAGGTCATGTGACTCCCTGAATATACTGAATGAGCAGGTTTTCCCATCAATGGGTTTTTTCTTCCCTGATGGCACAGCGGGCATATTCCAAGATGGCAATGCCAGGATTTATCTGGCTCAAATTGTGCAAGAGTGGTTCAGGGAGCATGAGGCATCATTTTCACACATGGATTGGCCACCGCACAGTCCAGAGCTTAAACCCATTGAGAATCTATGGGATAATGTGCTGGAGAAGACTTTACGCAGCGCTGCGACTCTCCCATCATCAATACAAGATCTTGGTGATGAATGAGAGCACTGCCTGGCTGTTTCTAGGTACCAGATTCAGGGATTACAAGGTTTAGGGACAGTCAATGTCATTGAGCCCAGAAGGTCTATGTCAGTGTAGCTAATGCTTTTGGGATGCTCACTACCTAAGCAAGATGTTGGTACACTGGCAGTGACCTAGGTGGATGCACTATATGGACAGTCAGGGTTATCCAAAGAGATTCGAAAAGTCACCGCACTTTCGGTGACTTTTCGTTCTCTTCAATTCGGTTCCTTTTGCCGATCCCATTTCGGTGACCCTGCGGTGTATTCAGCAAGCACCACAGGGTCCCCGAATTGCAGGGAAAAGCTGCCGCAACCTGACGAAAACTAACCGAATGCACGCTGAAAACAAGCAAAAACATCTGGATTAACCTTTGAAGAAGCCGAACAGGAGCCGAACATGAGCCGAATCACACAGAGCCGAAGCAGCTGTGACGTAGAGGAGGCAGTGAATAAATTAGAAAAACCATTTGTATGAATCTGGGAAAAAGAAACGCTGTTTGCAAAGAAACTACTGAGCGAAAATGTCTGAAATTTTCACAGGAGGTCCAGGGAATGATAATAAAGAGGGCTGTTACAAAAAAAATAAGCAAACTGAAAAAAAATCAAAAAAAAAAATAGGACTTTTAAAAAAAAAAAAAAACAATCTGAAAAATGCTTAAAGTATCCTAAAAAATCTATAAATAAAGAGACTCTTTGCTGCAGAATTTTATAATGAACGGTTTATTAGATATTGAATTAAAACGGGAATATTTTTAACATTGAAGCCTATGGGATTCTCCTGAATAAATTTGCCGAATTAAACCAACGAATGGCAGGGCATTAGGGGAACCTTTCACTGCTGGTTTGTGTTCTCTGAATAGCCGAAGCAGTGCTTCTCTATGGGGATTTCACTGCCCTCGAACAGGCACCGAACAGGCACCGTATGTTCAGGCAATTCGCCAGGATTTGGCGAATTGCCTGCTCTCTGGATAGCCGAATGGCCAGGAAAGGTAACCGAACGCTGATTTTCAGCATTCGGTTACCTTTCTCAAGCAATTCGGATCTCTTTGGATAACCCTGTATATCTCTTAACTTGTTTCAACTCAGGTCGGAACATTGCAAGCTTGTATCAGCAACAATAGCCACTGAGCGAAATGATACAGCAAAATTGGACTGCACTGAAGCTCTTGGCTGCACTGAAGCTCTTGGCTGCACTGAAGCTCTTGGCTGCACTGAAGCTCTGTGGCTCTTTAGGTGCAGACAAAACAAAGTTAAACTCTTGACCAAGTGTCTGGTCAAACCAATGGCTCTCAATACCAGAGCGCATTGAAAGCCATTGGTGGAAGCAAGTGTCCAAAAAACCTGGAACCTGAGCTCAGAGCTCAGGGTCTTGGCAGTACCCTGCACTTGGAGAACTGAATCAGCCCTCTTAGACACCCCTAGAGGGGAAACAGGGATAATGGAACTTAGTGCATCGTGACACATGCTTTGTTGCAGCTATTTCCGAGTCAATACATCGAACAGAAATGTTATGGCTGTAAAAACTTTAGAATACTATTAATTCTTTATAATTTATATACGTGTACACACATACATGGACACATGCACGTACACACCTACGCGCATTGTTTATTTCATGGTCTGCAAAGTCTGTTCTAGAAATATTTTCTCATCATTTAATGGAATACTGTTTAATCTGCACTAATCACCAACACATAAAGAAACCACATGTTGTACAATATATCACATTTATGTCACTGCAGGAAGATAAGGAAGCAGATAATAGGTGCAGACAAGTAACAAGAGCAAATAACACCAATTGTAATAAGTATCCAAGCTAATTTAGTGATTTTGTTGTAATACAGTGATATACGGAGCAATCCCATGAAAATCTAAAACACATTTTGATATGTTTTGATAAGCCGGGATATTACCATTACACATGGTACAGGTCACATCTGCATTCTGACCCTATGTTGGCTCTGCTAAAATCTTATTTAGATCAGCAAGTACGCCACATCTCTCCCTGCTTTCCAATGTAACACCCAGACATAAAGTTACACAGTGTGATGAACACTGTCGATGATACAACAAGAGTATTATAATTCCTATCATTGTATTATTATGACTTACGTAGCATCATTTACCAAACATTGCTGCTTATGGTTGAATCTCCCAACATTCCATTGTAAACCAATGTGAAGAGAGAAACTTTTAGGGTTGTTCAGAGAAAGGTGAAAACCAGGAGAACTGGCAGGACAAGAGAACAATCGAGACCATAAGGGTTATTCAAAGAGATCCGAATTGCTGGAGAAAGGTAACCGAATGCTGAAATTCAGCATACGGTTACCTTTTCTGGCCATTCGGCTATTCAGAGAGCGGGCAATTCGCCAGATCTTGGCGAATTGCCTGCACATACGGTGTCTGTTCGTTGCCTCTTCTACAGCAGTGAATCCCCATAGAGAAGCACTGCTTCGGCTATTCAGAGAACAAAAACCAGCAGTGAAAGGTTCCCGAAATGCCCTGTCATTCGGTGGTTTAATTCGGCAGGTTTATTCAGGAGAATCCCATAGGCTTCAATGTTAAAAATATTCCCGTTTTAATTCAATATCTAATAAACGGTTGATTATAATATTCTGCAGTAAAAAGTCTCTTTATTTGTAGATTTTTTAGGACCTTTTAAGCATTTTTCGTGATTTTGGCAAACATTTCTTTTCCATTTTGTTTAAATCGTTTTTTCTTTTTTCTGTAACAGCCCTTTTTATTATCATTCATTGGATCTTATATATAAATTTCAGACATTTTCGCTCAGTAGTTTCTTTGCAAACAGCGTTTCACTTTTCAAACATTCAAGAGTACTGTTTTTTTTTTCTTCACTCCATTCGTCTACGGTTTCGGCTTTTTCCGGCGGCTGCTCTGCGCTGTGATCGACTCCTGCTCGGGTTTTCCAGCGTTTTCGGCTGGTTAATCCAGATGTTTTTGCGAGTTTCGGTGTGCGTTCGCCCTAGTTTTGCGGTGAGTTTTCGGTGGGTTTCCGTCGACTTTTCCCTGCATTTCGGCGGCCCTGTGGCGCTTGCTGAATACACCGCAGGGCTGCCGAAATGGGATCGCCAAATCGTACCGAATTGAAGAGAATGAAAAGTCACCGAACGTGCGGTGGCTTTTCGATTCTCTTTGAATAACCCTGCTTATAGCCAATTTGGAAAGTGAGATAAATGGGAGAATTTTTCTGGTTTGGCTCTTTTGATCTAGAATTGTCAGTTCTCCAGTCATTCTTCTGAGTTTCACCTTTCTTTGAATAGACCTGGTAGGATTTATAAGGCCCTCCTTCCTGACATAAATTATATTACAAGGGCAGGGGATGGGAACCTCGACCCCCCAGGTGTTTTGGAACCACTATTCCCATAAGGCTCAGCCAATCTATGGACTACCTGAGATTCATGGGAGATCGAGGGCCAAGGTTGCTTCATTAGAGTTAGGCACGTGATTAGGTTTGGGCAGGAATCACAAACTCTACCACAGATGTTTCTGAACTTCAGCTCCCATGATTATTTCCAAGGCCATTTTTTGCATTCAAATTATTCTCGGGATTGTAGGTCATCAGCATCTGGGTGTACCAGAGTTTGAGACCCCTGATAAAAGGTCCTGTTCTCCTCCCAAAGCTTTCAGAGCACCGAGGTATATTGATCCATTCACAACATTGTTAAGAATTGCACACGTTAATAAATGTGTAACTGTTACCCACCTTTTTTTTTGAGAAAGGATTTTAGCAGGAAGGATACATTGAAATTTCTCTCGTTTTCAAGTATGTCCTGGGTGGCGAGTATGTACCGTTAGGTGTCTTGCCCAGGGACACTTACTGGAGAGGTTGCTCGCTGGGATGGAACTCATGTCTCCACAGGTTCTCTCCACGCAAAGCAGTAATGTTACTTCTACTCCACCCAGCCGGGTACCCACCTGTAAGAAGATCATGTATACTGTGTGGCCACAGGGTACATGCCGGCTACCACCCTCACTAGAACACTCAACAAACTTTGCTGCTTCATTACAGCAGCAAGGGAGTGGGCAGAATACAAGGAGAGCTCTTGGGTCACTCAATGCTGTACAGGGATAAGATTCAGGGGTTATAATGACTGAAAATCCCTGTACAGTACAGATACAAGGTGTTACTGTAATTTCCATACACAGGCATTATGCAGGCACGTATAGTTTTTTATAGATTTTATTGGTATTTTTCGGAAGCTGCATTACTAATAATCTCATTATGTTCATTACAAATCCCCATAAACAGGAGATCGCCATTTTTATTATTTATCTTTATCACACTTACTATATCTGACACAAAGTCTATTTCTGCCTGTATGCTGATAATGCAGACCAATTGTGAGAGATAAAAACACCATCTAGAGTCTAGAACTTTTTATCCCAGCAATATTTCTGTAGAGAATTAACCAATGAACGTGATATTATAAATTAGCAATTTGACATTATTTTTGTATTTTTATTTTCAAAACTCTGTTTATTAACAAATGTTCATTGTTCACAATAAAAAGGAGACAATGGCAGTGGATTGACACCAGAAATACAATTACAGCGTAAAAGGCAATAAGAAGGTCACACATTACCAATGCATGAGATCGGGAAGCAATATGAAAGCAAATCAAAAATAAAATAACACATTTCAAACTTAAAACGATTTTTTTAGTATTTAAACGATCTTAAAATAACAATCCTCGTGCAAAAATTGCATTTTTTCTCTACACTGATGTGTTAACCACACATTCCATGTTTCAAATAAAAGTTATAATATTATTTTTTTCCAATACCAATCGTGTGGTGGTGAAAGTGTTAAGCTGTGCCTTAACTTTCCTTAAAATGCAGCTTATCAGAGATTTTATCCAAGGAACTCCACTAAAATAGCAAAGATATCTGCTGCATTCTCCTGTTAATGAGTATCAGTTTGAAGTGCGCCTGGGATCTGGTTCTGACTCTGAGACGTGACAGATGTCTGCCAGCGCTGGAGTCACTTGTCACGGTATGTCTTGCGAACAACGCTGTTAAACATGTGATGTGACACTTATTCCGAAGTTAAGCTGATATGCTCTTAGTGCCACGGAATAGAACACCCAATTCTACTGGAAGTTTAAGGCTAGGGTCAAACGAAAGCATTTTTACACGCGAACGTAAAAAAGTGCGTCCGAACGAATTGACGTATTTTTTCACGGAGTGCGCGAAAACGGTCATACGATGCGCATTTTTCGTGCGTGATTTTTTCAGATCGTCAATAAAACTCTTTTTGCGTCTGGACGTTATGTAGGCTGGACATTAGCAGGGTCTGACATCTCCAAATCACACACACACACCGCTATGCCGCAGCTGCGCACTCTGTACGTCAGTACTAGCGGTTCGGCGTTCTCGAAAAAATGCGTTCGTTTTCCACTTGCGTTGCGCGGCCGGACTTTCGTGCGACCGTACATCGTATATTGTCCGTCATTGCCCGTCATCTGCTGCTAGTGCGGCCGTAATTATGTGCGCCAGAACGCACGTTAAAAGTGCGCTGGTCTGACCCCAGCCTTAAAGGGACATTCTGGTGTTTTTTACAACATTGCCCACACCAGTTTAGCCTTATAAAAAGAGCGTATTCCTAATTTACATCCATTATTTATTTCCCACATGTAGTGAATAATTCCTATTTTAAAAAAGTGGTGTCCATGGGGCAGTAATTCCTCTAAAGTGATAAAATAAAGCACTAAGGTTCGTCTACAATGAGGGTATTTATTCAGAGGTAATCACACAGAGGTAAACTCTATGGCCCCCATTACATTCCTCGCGCATTTGGTTTTGCGTGCGCAAATGCGCATTTGCGCGAGGGGCAAAACTCTTTGCGCTGAACGTCGTGTTACAACGTTCGCGCAAACGATGCGCGTTATCGGTTAACGTGGACGGACCTGCGCGAGCGTGATGAACTGTGCGCGTCCTATACTTAACATTGTGAGCGCAAATGCGTTTGTGCGCTGGTACGCGGATGGTATTCCAATCGATACGCATCTCTTTACGAACGACGTTTGCGCGCATAATTTTAACGTCTTTGAAAAGCTGGTGGTAACTGCAAATCGGAACGTTCTGGCCGAAACGAAAAACACCAGCACGAAAAAAAAAAAATACAGCACAGTATAGTTACACATTCTACACATACCCAAACAATAAAATTGTGAATTTGTGCGTGTTTTTTTATTGCTGCGGCATATAAACACAGATTTACTTTGACAGACGCAAAAACTTAAGTGAGTCAATTAAGGTAAATTGATGTCAATTAAGGTTCTTAATTCTGATTGGCTGAATCCCGTGAAAAAAAACAGTCCGCACACTGATTTACGTGCGAAACGCTACTGCGCGCGTATTACTTTTCATTTTGCGCATCATTTTTACAAATGTTATTTTTTGACGGATGAGAAAATGCGTTCGGATCATCATGCCACTGTTAATTTTCGCGCGATAACGCTGGACGATGCGCCCAAAAAAATTAGCGCTGCGTAAACAAAATTGCACGAAGAATGTAATAGGGGCCTATATATATCACACAGATCCAGAATTATCTAAACAAAAAAACACTCTAAATAACAATATATAAAACCATGAATGTAAATAAAAAATACCAGCCCCAAAATAATGAACAGTGATTCCCTTTCTAACTAAATCCAATATCCTAAACTAAACTCAACCCTATATTCCAGATCTCACCAACACGTCTGTCCTCTAGGCCCAAATCCACAGGTCTCTCTCAATGGCCCCTGGAGCTGCAGTCTGTTCGCCACCAAGACAAGATGAGAAAGAAGATCCTGTATATTTCTACCTTCTATAGGATTATTGACCACTCCTATCCTGCCCCACTTCCCGTTTCCTTCCAGGTAGCCCTGTGGTCATAATGAGATGTGGAGGGAGGGATGTAAGCCCCCACACATGGACTTCTCCCTTCTCACATTTTCAATGAGGTGTTTCACTGATAATTTCTTGTCATCTGAGGCACAAGGATTTAGCTGGTAAGTAAAAAGTATACGTTAACCCTTTCGCTGCTGAGTGAATTTCATGCATGTGCGGAGCTCATTTTGCCCATTTTCTGCTCATCATACACTATATTGCCAAACGTATTCGCTCACCCATCCAAATAATCAGAATCAGGTTTTCCAATCACTTCCATGGCCACAGGTATATAAAATCAAGCACCTAGGCATGCAGACTGTTTTTACAAACATTTGTGAAAGAATGGGTCGCTCTCAGGAGCTCAGTGAATTCCAGCGTGGAACTGTGACAGGATGCCAACTGTGTAACAAATCCAGTCGTGAAATTTCCTCGCTCCTAAATATTCCACAGTCAACTGTCAGCTGTATTATAAGAACATGGAAGTGTTTGGGAACGACAGCAACTCAGCCACGAAGTGGTAGGCCATGTAAACTAACGGAGCAGGGTCAGCGGATGCTGAGGCGAATAGTGCGAAAAGGTCGCCAACTTTCTGCAGAGTCAATCGCTACAGACCTCCAAACTTCATGTGGTCTTCAGATTAGCTCAAGAACAGTGCGCAGAGAGCTTCATGGAATGGGTTTCCATGGCCGAGCAGCTGCATCCAAGCCATACATCACCAAGTGCAATGCAAAGCGTCGGATGTAGTGGTGTAAAGTACGCCACCAATGGACTCTAGAGCAGTGGAGACACGTTCTCTGGAGTGACGAATCATGCTTCTCCATCTGGCAATCTGATGGACGAGTCTGGGTTTGGCGGTTGCCAGGAGAACGGTACTTGTCTGACTGCATTGTGCCAAGTGTAAAGTTTGGTGGATGGGGGATTATGGTGTGGGATTGTATTTCAGGAGCTGGGCTTGGCTCCTTAGTTCCAGTGAAAGGAACTCTGAATGCATCAGCATACCAAGACATTTTGGACAATTCCATGCTCCCAACTTTGTGGGAACAGTTTCCAACATGACTGTGCACCAGTGCACAAAGCAAGGTCCATAAAGACATGGATGACAGAGTCTGGTGTGGATGAACTTGACTGGCCCTCTACAGAGTCCTGACCTCAACCCGATAGAACACCTTTGGGATGAATTAGAGCGGAGACCGAGAGCCAGGCCTTCTCGTTCAACATCAGTGTGTGACCTCACAAATGCGCTTCTGTAAGAATGGTCAAAAATTCCCATAAACACACTCCTAAACCTTGTGGACAGCCTTCCCAGAAGAGTTGAAGCTGTTATAGCTGCAAAGGGTGGACCAACGTCATATTGAATCCTATGGATTCGGAATGGGATGTCACTTAAGTTCATATGTGAGTCAAGGCAGGTGAATACTGCCTGAATACTGCGAATACTTTTGGCAATATAGTGTATTTAAACGCTATTATGAAGTTATGTTTTATTGCAGGACCAGACAAATTATATATCCTTTTTTCAGAAGATTCAAAATGTATCATTGTTGTATGCATATGTCATGTCACGTCAAAATACTATAACAAAAAATATCAAAATAATATAAATTTACATTCAGAGTTTCAATCTTTTGCATCCTGTAAAATTATCTCTACACCTTTTATCCTCCAAACCTTTGTGGATATATATTCTATGCATTACTCTTGTTAAAAAATAAGAAAATATGCAATTTTACCCAAAACTGGAAAAAAAAACAGAAATGGAGAACTGATCCCTGCATTTTCTAAAAAAAATATGCAATTTTACCCAAAAACTGAAGAGAAAAAAAATCAGTTGTATTTTGGCGCAATGCATTTCATAAATAAAATGACTATGTATAAAACATTGAACTTCCTCCCGGCATGTTAAATGAGAAGGTGAGTAACAGCAGCAGCATTGTCTGCTTTATATGTAAAAAGCAGACATTGTCACTGCCTTAACCACTTCACTACCGAGATGGAGATATCTCAGGCTTCAAAAGGACCATCTGGTGTCGAGATATCTTGATCTGCAGTTCTGCAGCCCAAAAGCAAATGAAACTAGTTTGCTTTTGGGCTGCAGAAGGTGCCCCCAAAGTTTTAGCCGCGTGGGCATAATGCCCAATGCACAATGACATCAGACATTGAGCAGCCAATGCAGGAAACTTGAGCTGCAACTGTAATGGCACCATCTACTGGCCAAACATGTTATTACAGTAAGAAATACATTGGAAATATGCCCAAATATTTCTTACTGTATAATTAATTAAAAATGATTTTACAAAAAAACACTGGTTCCTGACAAAGGTTTTTTGGAAAATCAGTTGGTAGTGAAGGAGTTAAACCAGAAAAAAAGGAAACTTCGAAGTTAATTAATTTTTTTCCCCACATTTTACATATTAAATGGTTAGCTTTGCTTATTCATTATATTTTATATAAAATATATTTTATATTATATCATTGGAAAGGCCAGACTCTGATCTGTCCAATGACACCTCACTTTATGTTGTGGTGTGTATAGAATGGAGATACAGTGGCACAAAGTGCTCCCGCCTCTCCCTGCCTTTGTGTAAATTAGAAAAATGTTGTAACATGCGGAATTGGTTTTATGTAGATGAAGTTCAAAAATCACTAGCATGTCCCATTAAGCATTTCTTACCTTGTAATTTTATATTATTTTTAGTATAACATCATAACTGTCTAGACTTAATTACTTTTATTATACATTAAAATGAAATTGTTCTCATGTTGAGACTTCTGTTTATTCTGTCAGTGACTTTAAGAAATTCTTGCAGATATAATGGACTGTGACATCGGGATCAGGATACACTGTTTTAAGTATAACGTAATAGGTAAACACAACCATTCATTACTCTAATAGGTGATATGGCATTACAAAGCGTGTATTAAAAGGGATAAGTAAACAGATTTAGCAGGAACCTTACTTACCGATGAACTAATCCACTGCAAAAAGACTCCGTAATTACTCCTGATGAAAGAATGTATTAACAAGCGGATCATTTAGTTTTGCTGCAGTTTTGTTTCCACGTCTTATTAATCCAGAAGCTTTGTGCAAAAAATTTCAATACGACGGCAAATCACTTTGTATAAACGCACACAGCGGCTCTAGCTCTGTGACTAAAACAATACAAACCCCTGTTGATCTCCTGCAAGTTATGCACATGGCAAATTCAACCACCTTGAAAAGCTTGACCGTAAGTAAAATGTGCCAAATACATCAATATGTGACTGATATCAACATGTGATATGTACTGATCTCCCTTCAGCAAGCTTCTTAAGAACACTCCAGGGTAACACACAGAGCAGGATCCATTCACACACTGATCTCCCTGCAGCAAGCATCTTAAGAACACTCCAGGTATCCAGTTTTCAACATGATGGCCACCAGCGCATTCCACAATATGCTATCCTCGCAATTGTATTTTGTATCTGCATTTCTTAATTTTTGGCTGATTTTATTTTCTAAAAATCCTGCTTTTTTCGATAGAATTTTAACCTGTGCCCCCCCTTTCCCCCTCCCCCATTTCAAAGGCCTCTGATGCCTAACACTTACCTGAACTAATTTCCTCTTCACACAGGGAAACACACAGAGCGGGATCCATTCACACACTCAGCAGTCCCACCCTCCCTCTCCATTCACCCCCCCACCCAAGACCGTCCTCTATTTTCAGGCATCCTTTCCAGCTGTCTACACTTCTTTCTCTAATTACTCTTACTAATCCCACACTGCTAACTCCCAGGCAACCATCAATTACTCTCACCTTGCAGTCCTCTCCTCCTGTTTCCAACCCCAACCCTTCTAGATTGTGAGTTCCTACGGGAATAGGGCCCTCATCTCCTCCTGTACTGTTTGTCAAATGTTGCTCAATGTATTGTAACCCTGTCTATACTGTGCCTATTGTACAGCGCTGAGGAATATGCCGGCGCTTAAATAAAGAATAATAATAATAATATGTAGAGCGCAATCCACAGCTTAATTGTGACTCTAGATGGAGAACAAATATTCAGGTTGTCCCATGTGTCCCACAGTTACTTACACAGCTCTTACATGTCTAGAGGGCACCCAGATTGGTCATAGTTGGCATTAAGGGTGGCGCCACACAGACGTACTAAGTGCATCCATTGTGACCCCCCTCCCAGTGTCCGTCAATCCATTGTGATGAATCAGCTGGGAGGACCACACAATGTAATGTGTACTTTAACGCAGGTTACAATGGATGTGGATTTTGCCTCACCGTTGAAGTGCTACAATGTACGCCAGACGGGTCTACACAGTGCGAGGCTCCATAGAAGGCTCTGGGTTTGTAGAGCTGTGAACACAGCGAGGTGGTCTTACGGGCGTCAGCATGGTGAGCACGTCCATTCTCATGGTTCATTCCTAATTCCTGCAGGCCTGAGTGGCCCAAACATTAACCATGCGCACAAATATTATTTGGTTTAGAAAAAAATACTGTTTGTGAATGGGTTTCATATATATATATTTATATACACATATATACTGTATATATGATTCCTATAGACAAAAACCGAAACATTTTGTTATAGATCTTAAAAGGAATTAATTCCTATTAGTAAGAGTTTCGGCAAATGTACCTCCTATTACGCTGAACACATCCCATCACAATAAGCGCTGGTGGAAACAACTAGTATCTTCTGTTAGGCACAAGTCGATGCAGCGCTGCATGTTGTGCTAAAGCTTCTAAATT
This sequence comes from Leptobrachium leishanense, assembly GCA_009667805.1. Lineage (NCBI taxonomy): Eukaryota > Metazoa > Chordata > Amphibia > Anura > Megophryidae > Leptobrachium > Leptobrachium leishanense. The sequence goes on along the minus strand of CM019067.1, from coordinate 52,516,320 downwards.
TTGCAAGGTTTTGGATCTCATTCCTAATTTCATCTGCTAAGGCTTCAAACGTGTGGGACTTGTCACGGTACACTAGTGCCGCCAGATAGCCCCACAAACAGAAGTACAGCTGGTAAGAATGGGAGACTTTGATGGCCACAGATTCTTGGAAATGACACAGTAGTCAAAAAAAATTCTGTATCGGTGCCACTGCTTGACGTGTTGTGTGGCATGTCATGCCATCCCACTGGAAGTAAACCGGTGTCTGTTCCAAAGTGTAAACTGTTTTGTTCCATGGGAATGCTGTTCTCATGTTTTTTTTTTTTTAAAGCTATCTGTCAGCAGTTTGGCTAACACAATGTGCAGGCAGATTTTGGAGAATTTTTTTATAACTCAAGGTTTATTGATGAATACAATAAGAGAAACAAAAATTAAAAACAGATACAGAAGCAAATGAAGTACATCATACAGCAATATTCCACAACAGTAAGTAGCACAGTGTGTATTCAGAAAGTACGGCCAGAAAAGCAGTATGAAGGTGTCCACAGGTCCCCAGAGGCCAAGCTTTAATCAAAAGAAAAACAGGGAGTTTAAGATTGAGCAGATACGTTTGGGAGAACTTTTAAACAACGAAAGGTTGATACGAGCATGACTGGTACACTGAAAGTTAACGTGAGGAGCTGCTAAGTATAACAGCCCTACTCATTAACGGCTTGGTTGGAATATGACCCTATGGGCCCTATTACATTCTTTGCGCAAAAACGCATGCAGAACGCGTGAATTTTTGTGCGCAGCGTTAAACGTTAACGTGCGTAAAACAACGCTGGTATTACAATCCTCGCACATTTTTTCATTCGTCAAAAAATAACGCGCGTAAGACGGAAGTGCAAAAATGCACGCGCAGCAACGTTGCGTGCAGAAATTAGTGTGCGGACTGTTTTTTCTCACGATTCAGCCAATCCGAATTAAGAACCACAATTGTCTCACGTTAAGTTTTTGCGCCTGTCAAAGTCAATCTGCACATATATGCTGCATCAATAAAAAAAAAACATGCACAACTTCTCAATTTTATTGTTTGGGTATGTGTAGAATGTGTAACTGTACTTTGCTGTATTTTTTTTTCCGGGCTGGTGTATTTGGTTTCGGCCAGGACGTTCAGATTTGCCATTGACACCAGCTTTTCAAAGACATTAAAATTATGCGCGCAAACGCTGTGCGTTAAATTTTGCGCACAGATTGTAATACCATCCGCGTACCAACGCATTTGCGCTCACAATGTTAAGTATAGGACACTCGCAGTACAGTACGGTCACCCGCGGTAGACGTTAACGTGCATTTTTTGCGCTGACATCGTAATACAACGTTCAGCGCAAAGGGTTTTGCCCCTCGCATTAATGCGTTTTTGCGCACACGTTAACGTTTGCGTGAAGAATGTAATAGAGCCCTACCAGTAAGTGTCCTTGGGCAAGACACCTAACGGTACATACTCGCCACCCAGGACATACTTGAAAATGAGAGAAATCTCAATGTACCCTTCCTGGTAAAATCCTTTCTCAAAAAAAAAAAAAGAGTGTATTATTCAGTGGGGGCATGAGCCTTATTAGAAGGCCAACTACAGGTGGAGCACCTATTATCTGGAATGCTTGAGACCCTGAGCATTCCACATTTCGTAATCTTCTGAATTTCAAAATCCAGGAGAATCCCATGTTACAGAGGAAGGTGAACTTGGCGGGACAGACATGATCACCTTCCCGTTGCAGCTCCCAGCATATACACATGCTCTGTAGCATTTGTAGGTGGCATGCTGCCTGTAGTCAATGAGACTTTGTGCAGCATGTCACACGTTGGGGCAGTCCTGAGGCTCCCAGCATGTGCCGCAGTCTGATGCAGTGCTCGGGAGCCTTATTTTCAAGTAGCGCTCCTGGTCCAGAATTGGTAAAATATGGATGCCTCTGAATATTCTGTTTTTTGCAATCCTCGGGATTTTGGAATTCCTGATAAGGGGTGCTGTACCTGTTTTGTCATACTGAACCAGTGACCTAATGCTTCCAGTTTTTAAGAGGCCAAAGGTTATGCTTATCACTAGGGACAGTGAGAGTTTCTCCAGGTTGGTTACTCTTCACGCGCTATGAGGCAGCCTTTGTGTCGGCCATTGCCAACCAGATCTGCACTAGGGCCGGGGTCAGACGTGTGCACTATGTGCGCCCGTACGGACGTGCCTCCCAGCATCTGTTGCAGCATTGTGACACTTCGACGGGGCCAGCCACACGTGAATTGCATGCGTTACAGCAGGCAAGCTGCAAACGTTCTGAAAGCCTCCCTGTCGAAATGCTACGTTTGAGGCTGCAAAGCGTAATCCTCCATCGGAAGATCGAGCCTTGAAGCGCTGAGCGCACTATGTTTGCTCAGCGCGGTGGCCAGACGGTCATCAGAGTAGAAGGTATGTCCACTCTCATGGATGTTCCTTCTGCTCTGCAAAAACGCTCGCCTGACTCCAGCCATTAGGGAAAACCTTATGACTTGACTTTTTGTCAGTTGATTCCTGTTGACAAATTTGATATTTGGGAGGAGCGCGCTCATCATGACTGAATGTGTGTGGCTTCAATTTGTGCCTGAAGCCATGTCTTCACCGCTGTAAAATACAAGTCCCACATTCATAGGAAAGATCCCTAACTAAGCCTTTCTTTACATCATAGATTTGCTTCTTAAAAAAAATTAAAATTAAGATTTAAGGAGAGACAAAACCACAGAACGTTAAAGCAGATTTCAACGGTTACAAAATGTATACAGCGTCCAGCTGGAAACAGTCAATTCTGTGTTTATATATCATCTATAAAAATGTGAACTACAGAAAACAGCTTAGAAGAATTGCCAATGTAATGTTCAATGTCTTCCAATTGTGTATACATTTATAATCTCAGATACATATATTAGAACAGCGCTGGTAAACATCAGTCCTGTGCAGATTGTACCTTATTACCATATTCTATAGTTAAAGGAGCACTCTAAGCAAAAATATGGGGGGATACGTCGAGGTGATATTATAACAGGCAGATCAGATCACCCCTTTCTAGCTTTTTGCTGTTACTGTACTTCCTAAAGAATTTTACTCTTTTTGTTTTGTTTCACCTACTTCTTCCAAGCAGAGGGTGGATGTGTTAATAAAACTTCAGGGTGGCTCTTCACTTACCACCGTAGTTTACAAGATCAAATGGCACGCTGACTACAGTCACTTCTCTCAAGTAACTAGGTATGTGGTTAGACCCAAATCTATCCTTTGGCCCCCACATCAAAAAACTCTCATCTAAACTCTACCCCAAACTAGGTGCCCTGTACAGAAAACAAATCCTGCCTGAGCCCCGCGGTAAGAAAGCAGATTGTACAACAAATGCTTATGCCGGCTATTGAATGCGGAGATGTAGTGTATGCAGCTGCCCCTCAAACACACCTCCAGAAACTTACTACATTGTATAACTCATTCTGCCGCTTTGTGCTACAATGTAACTACATGACCCACCATTGTGACATGTTAAAAGAACTAAACTGGCCATTGCTGGAATCTAGACGCACCCTTCACCTTTCCAACCTGGTGTTTAAGAGCTCTTCTGGGAAGCTACCACCCTACCTGAATAGGCTGATTGCACCAGCAGTTCCCTCATCCTATAACCTCAGATCCAGGACCAGCACCTTATACCGCAATACAAAAAGAAAGTGTCTCGATCCTCATTTTCCTACAGAGCACCGCAATTATGGAATAACCTCCCAGACGCCATCAAATCTTCCCCCAGTCTAAAGTCCCTTAAGACTTCCCTATTAACATACCTCGATACGGAATGCACCTGTAAACATGTAACATATTGTCTTTTTTTCCTACATATTTATTTTTCTGTTAATCTGTATATTTGTTTTGTGTTAATATCTTGCATTTTACTATTTTGTATTTCTGTAACCACTCAATGTTCTTGAACCCATGACATACTTGAAAACGAGAGAAATCTCAATGTATCCTTCCTGGTAAAATCCTTTATAAATAAATAAATAAAATAAATAAATTATTGGAAATAAAAAAAATGTCAAATCTCACGATCGTTGCAAATAACCCCTTCAATACCGAGATCGAGATATCTAGGGCTTTAAAGGCACCATCTGGTGCCCCGATATCGAAATAACGCGTTCTGCAGATCTGCAGCCCAAAAGCAAATGAAATTTGTTTGCTGCAATCTAATTTTGTTTGCTTTTGGGCTGCAGAAATTACCCCCAAAGTTTTAGCCCAAAGAGCTAAAACTGTCAAATTGGCTAATGAATGCCCTGACATTGGGCATTCAGCAACCGATGCAGGGGAAATAAAAGAAGAAAAAAATAATCAAGCTGCCGCTGCCATGGCTGTAACTCCATTGGGCCAGTAGATGGCGCCATCTGCCTGCCAAATAGGTTATTACAGTAAGAAATACACTGGTAATATGGCCAAATATTTCTTACTGAATAATTCATTAAAAATTATTTACAAAAAAAACACTGGTTTCTCACAATTTTTTTTGTAAAATCACAATGGTAGTGAAGGGGTTAAGAAAAAATTTCAGCAGTCTGAAAAGGGAAAAAAAATCAGAGGTGGGAGATGATTCCTTGATGAAGCTTCTACTGCCACTGTTTTAATTTCCCTTTTGAAAAACGCCGAACATTAGGGTCATTGCAACAAATGGTGATTTCGCCATAGGCAATGGTTAGTGCATAACCTCCCTAAAATAATTAGAATAATTATTTTATTTATATGATGTCTGAGTATAGTACATTGGCATACCTTCTGGTCACCCGCAGCAGTGCTGTTCAGAAACCTAGAAGGCTGTCCAGCAAGAGCTGGTTGACATCCTTCTAGGCAGAAAGTACAACTCCACTTTGGAAGGCTGTCACAGCCCATAGGGACTGCAAAGAGTGGGATAATCTGGAACGCCAATACCAATCCATAGAATTAATTTGGAGGTTAATGCTGACCCCTGCCATACCACTAAAATTGCAGAACGTGGTGGCCCCTCCAAAAAAGTGCGGTGAGAAAAAACAAAATCATCATTTGTTGGACAAAACCAAAATCAATTCTGTTGTGCAGGGGAACTAAATCTGGAGAGTAGGGATGTCAATTTTGAATGTGTAGCCCATATTAAAGTCACAAGTCTTGGATGGTTGTTTTCTGAGGTTAACTCCTTCACTGCCAAGGAATTTTCCAAAAAATCCACTGTCAGGAACCTGAGTGTGGTGTTTTTTTTGTTTTGAAAAATCATCAGTAAGAAATATTTGGGAATATTCCCAAAGCAGTTCTTCCTGTAATAACATATTTGGAAGGCGGATGTCACCATCTGCTGACCAAATGGGAGTTACTGCAGGTAAACCTGCAGCTCCTGTTTCCGTGTCGCCTGGGGAATGTCTGGTATGTTGGGGCATTCCTTTTCCGATTGTTAACCAGTTTTAGCACCTTGGCATTATGCCCACTAAGATAAACCTTTAGGGGCACCTTCTGGAGTCCAAAAGAAAAACTTGTTTTTTTTATTTTGCAACAAACCAATTTAATTTGCAATCATACAGCACAGCCCCAGATTGTGTTAACACGATCTCGAGCTGCTGTGTCTGCTACCGCTGATCGTGTATGCTCACAGTAGTGAATGGGTTAAAAGCAGAAAAATGAGTGAAGACGTGACAAATAACACCCCTTAGGAAATGAGTATTCGGAAGATCTAAAACCCAGGGAAATCTCCCTCATAGGATTGTGCTTTACAATCTACCTTTAGCAGTGTTCCCCATTTACCAGCATTTTTATGAATGTGTAGGTCTTACATAATTTTTTGAATACTGTTGAAATATTTAAAAAAATATTAATATATGGTTCCATATATTTAATACATCCAACATGATAATATCACAGTTTTTTACATATCCTGGACACAGTTTATCCTTTTAAGTGTAATTAGATATCGCTTTTGTTTGTTGTTTATTTGCTATAATGCTCCATGGAAAATCATGATCCTATGTAAATAAATCATAATAACCCCAGATGTGGAGGTCTGCTTAAATTTTTATTTTATTTGTATTTCCTCCCACAGTAACATTGTGAAGCAAATTGGAAATTAAAGTAATTTGATTAGTGATATCACAAAAATAATCCAAAGCATCTGGGTATTTCGATAAATGATATTTCTTTTGCTCAGTTACAGTTTTAAAGTGGTCAGTACGTGATGAGTGACCCCTCTCCCCCTCTGCTCCCAATTCCCCCGATCTAGTTTTATCGATGGGTGAAGTGGAGGAGTTTCATCTACCCAACCCAGGGCACTATTACATCTTCGCGCATAATTATGCTCGTGCGCAAAACCACATTGACGCAAGGGAAAAAACCCTTCACGCTGAACGTCATATTACGACGTTCGCTGACAAAGCGCGCATTAACGTCTAACGCGAGTGACCCTGCACGAACATTCGTGCGCGCATTCCATACATAACATTGTGAGCGCAAATGCGTTTGTGCGCTGGTACGCGGATGGTATTACAATCGATGCACAAATTTTAACGAACGACGTTTGCGCGCATAATTTTAACGTCTTTGAAAAGCCGGTGGTAACTGCAAATCTGAACGTTCTGGCTGAAACCAAATACACCAGCCCAAAAAAAAAATACCGCACAGTATAGTTACACATTCTACACATACCCAAACAATAAAATGGAGAGGATGTGCGTGTTTTTATTATTGCTGCAGCATATATACTCAGATTGATTTTGACAGGCGCAAAAACTGAACGGGAGACAATTGTGATTCTTAATTCTGATTGCCCAGCGATTTCTGAGCGCAACGTTAATGCGCACGCGTTTTCACGCATATTTTTTACGAGCGATATTTTCAGACGGATGAAAAAATGCGCGTGGATTGTAATACCAGCGTTAATTTACGTGCGTTACCGTTTAATGCTGCGCGCAAAAAAATTGCGCTGCGCGACCTTTTTTGCGCAAGGAATATAATAGAGCCTCCAGTGTGGCCAGCAGCTGGTTTTTTGCTTTTTCTTTTTCCCAATTTCGCAGTTGCCGGTCACTAGATCAGTCACCTTTGATGTCAGGATGCAGAGAGCGAGCCAATGTCACTCTCTCTGAGACCAATTGCTGTAGCAAGAGTGCTCAGAGAGGCAGCGGGTGGATCATATCTGTGCATAACTGTTTCTTCCCCACAGCCACAATCACCACAATCTTCCCTCTGAAACAAGCCACAATCACTACCTTATTACCTCTGAAATAAGCCACAATCACCACCATCTTCTCTCTGAAACAAGCCACAATCGCCATCATCTTCTCTCTGAGACAAGCCACGATCGCCATCATCTTCTCTCTGAAACAAGCCAACAAGCCACAATCACCACCATCTTCCCTCTGAAACAAGCCAACAAGCCACAATCACCACCATCTTCCCTCTGAAACAAGCCAACAAGCCACAATCACCACCATCTTCCCTCTGAAACAAGCCAACAAGCCACAATCACCACCATCTTCCCTCTGAAACAAGCCAACAAGCCACAATCACCACCATCTTCCCTCTGAAACAAGCCAACAAGCCAAAATCACCACCATCTTCCCTCTGAAACAAGCCAACAAGCCACAATCACCACCATCTTCCCTCTGCTGTCCTGTCCTCCCGTCCCAGCCACCCTCCCACCCAGTCCCTATTCTAATTATATAAGCTCCTTCTTCCAGCTGCTTCTCTCCTCTCTGTTTTACCTCATCATGCCCAAGCTCTTAGTCTATCCTCATGCAGTGTCTACTATACTCTTTCTGGTAATCATCTCCACTCTCCCCCTGCTCCCTTTTGTTTCACATACCCTAGTCCCTTAGATTTATAAGCTCACGGGTTGTCTGTCTGAGCACGTGTATATGTACTGTATTAGCAGGACAATTAGCCTATGGGCAGGGCCATTGGTTCCTTATGTTTTATTATTACCTCTCGTGTTCCTGCTTCCCAATTGTAAAGTGCTGCTGAATATGTTGGCGCTATCTAAATATTGCTACAGTTACTGTGTATGCACGCAGTTCTGATCCATCAATCTGTGCAGGCGCTACAGAATTTATGTAGCAAAGTGTGCAAGCTCTGTAGCGCAGCGCAATTTGTGTTTCTTTAACGTTACGTGAGTTGCTTAGGAGTGGAAATTGTGCAGAAAAGCTTCAGGGACATCCGAGTTCAGATGCCCCTGAGCTGAAGAAGAGGAGCAGCGAGGGAAAAAAGCTGAGTAAAATCACCTATAAAATAAAAAAAATAAAAGATAATTTGGCAGACAGTCAACAGCCTCTGCCCAATTATTTAAGGGAAGAAAAATAAAAATCAATAGCGTATCCCTTATAGAGTAATCCCATGAGGACCACTGGCATACATAGTACGTCCTGGGAAAAAGTCCCGTTTAAACATAACTGTCAAAATGAGCTCAGGGCACTGAGTGAAATGGCTCAGCAGAGAAGGGGTTAAAAAGCAAAAACATGTAAAAATTGGGTATTTCTAAATTCAGGACAAAATTTCGAAACTATTTAGCCGGGGTCTTGTTCGGCAGATGTAGACTTTGGGGGTGAAAGTTCAAAAAAGTGTGTTTATTTAAATTTTTTCATCATATTTCGTAATTGTTTTTTAAGTAAATTAAAGGATATGAGGAAAATAATGGTATCTTTAGAAAGTCCCTTTAATGGCGAGAAAAACGGTATGTAATATATGGGAGTTCCATAAATGAGTAAGGGGAAAATTAGAGCTAAGCACAAACAGTGCAGAAATGTAAAGCCAGCAGTGGGTACTTTTGGAATGACAATGGTAAAACCGCCTGGTCACTATGGGGTTAAAGAGGATCCCAGAGGGATTTGGTAGTAGTTAAAATATATTTTACAGTATAACTGAACACAATAAGTCTATCACATTAAGAAATTAGAAGAAGCTAATTGCATCAACAGAATCTACTTTTTTTAAGGACACATTTCAGGTGACCATGACCACTTTACTTAATTACTGACACATTTCTTTGATGGGTTTTTGATGCAATTAGGCAAATTGAGAAGATTTTACTGTGTTACCAGGAACAACATTCAGCATGTCTCAAAGTTTATTGCTTATCTGTTCTATGTGAATAAATAAAAGATCTTCCCACTTTTTATTTTTGAACATCATCCATCACAGTGATGATAGCTGCATTTTGGACCCAAATCAATAATATTCAACTAGCTAAATATAAGAATAATTATACACTGTTGTTTAGAAATGATAAAAATAACACATATTTCTTAGATATCAAGAAATAAAAATGTTCTTTTTCAAAACTAGAAATGGAATATCGATGACACGTTTAAATAAATATACTTGAGTCATAGGTCACTAAAATAAAGCAGAACTGTGATTATGGAGAGAGCCAAATAAAACGAAAGACTGCATAGCGGTCGGCAAAATAAAAAAAACTGGGAAGATTGGGCATGGGAGAAATTTAAGGGAACATGAAAGAACAAAAAAGTCAATAGGATTGTCTCCTGTCACGGTTCCCGGATCCCACCACAAAGTCCTTAAAGCCCAACACTCCACAGAGCCAAAAACTACCAACAGGGTTGCCGTAAAGGAATCCCTAACTGTCTGGTCCTTAAAAATTGGCCAGGTATATGTATACTAGCTAGACAGAAAGAGTTAATCAAAGACAATGTCGTAATACAAAACCAGGTCAGCAACACGGGGGTAGTCAGACGAGCCAGAACCAGGAATACAGAGTATAGAATAGTCAAATGGAATAGCCGGGTCGATATCCGTGCAGAAGCATAGTACAAGGAAATAGTCTAGGGCAACGGAAGGCAGAATAGTCAGAAAACAAGCAGAGGTCAATAACAGGTTAAATCACAAGAGAATTCAGGTACAAGGAGCTCAGGTATGGATAACCACGATCTGGCACTGCTTAGAAGGAACTGTTGGTTTTTAAAAGACCTTCGCCAGACTGCGCCCCCCTCTCAAGCCGCACCTCATGCAGCCATCTCCCTGCCTGTTTCAATTTAAACCGGGCATTGGTGAGCGAGCAGCATCAGACATGCTGCCGTCAAGCACACTGGAAAGGCTGGAAGCCCCCAACGTTACAGTACCCCCCCTCTCCATGGGAGGCCACCGGACGACCAACAGGACAAGTGGCAGGACGACCACCGGTGCGAGTGGCAGGACGACCACCAGGGCGATCGGGGTGCGAGGCATGGAACGCCCTGACCAACCTAGAGGCAGACATGTTGGAAGCCGGAATCCAGGACCGGTCCTTCGGACCATAACCCACCCAATCGACCAGATACTGCAGAGCACCCCATAACAGCCTAGAATCCAGAACTTTCCTAATCTCATACTCTGTCTCTCCATCAACCTGAACAGGTGGAGGAGGAGGAACGACCCACGTGTACCTGTTACACAACAAAGGCTTCAGAAGGGAGGTGTGGAAGATGTTGTGGAAGCGAAGATGTCTAGGAACGACAAGAGCATAAGCCACAGGGTTAACGCGGCGAATGATCTTGTATGAACCGATAAACCGAGGTGCCATTTTCATAGAAGGCACCCGCAAATTCACATTCCTAGTGGACAACCAAACTCTATCTCCCACGTTGTAGGAAGGAGCTTGTAACCTATGTCTGTCAGCCTTGCGTTTCTGGACAGCAACATTGCGCTCCATGTTTTCGCGAATCTGTCTCCAAATATCCTGTAGTTGTGTGAGATGTTCATCGAGAGCCGGGATGGCCTGTTCAGCAAACTGAAGTGGTAGAGCCGGAGGGAAAAAACCATAGATAGCAGAAAAAGGAGAGCGGCCAGTGGTCTCGTGAACGGCGTTATTACGTGCATACTCAGCCCAGGGCAACAACTCCGACCAATTGTCTTGTTGTTGTGTGGTAAAGCCACGTATGTACTGCTCGAGACCCAGTTGTGTTCAAAATTATTCAACCCCCACTGAAATTGAGTGTTTTGGCCAGTTTGACATTGATTTTGATCATTCAGTCATCTTGCTTACAATTAAATCAAAGAGGCACGTGTAGGTCAGACAAATATAACATAACATTTATAATGAAATAACCACAAATGTCTTTTCTGTGCTCACATCATTATCAGTTTTATTCATCCCCCAAGTGACATTCAATCTTAGTACTTAGTACAACATCCTTTTACAGTTATAACAGCTTTTAAATGTGAAGCATAGCTTGACACAAGTGTCTTGCAGCGATCTACGGGTATCTTCGCCCATTCGTCATGGGCAAAAGCCTCCAGTTCAGTCACATTCTTAGGCTTGCGCACTACAACTGCTTTCTTTAAGTCCCACCAGAGGTTCTCAATCGGATTTAAGTCAGGTGGCTGCGATGGCCACTCCAAAATGTTCCAGCCTTTAATCTGCAACCATGCTCTAGTGGACTTGGAGGTATGCTTGGGATCATTGTCCTGTTGAAAGTTCCGTCTCCCAAGCCTCAGGTTTGTGACGGACTGCATCACATTGTCATCCAATATCTCCTGGTACTGAAGAGAATTCATGGTACCTTGCACACGCTGAAGCTTCCCTGTACCTGCAGAAGCAAAACAGCCCCAAAGCATGATTGACCCCCCCCCCCGCCATGCTTCACAGTAGGCAAGGTGTTCTTTTCTTCATAGGCCTTGTTCTTCCTCCTCCAAACATAGCATTGATCCATGGGCCCAAACAGTTCTAATTTTGTTTCATCAGTCCACAGAACACTATCCCAAAACTTCTGTGGTTTGTCCACATGACTTTTGGCATACTGCAGTCGACTCTTCTTATTCTTTGGAGACAGCAAGGGGGTGCGCCTGGGAGTTCTGGCATGGAGGCCTTCATTACGCAGTGTGCGCCGTATTGTCTGAGCTGAAACTTCAGTACCCACATCGGACAAATCATTTCTCAGTTCCTCAGCAGTCACACGGGGACTTTTCTCCACTCTACGCTTCAGGTAGCGCACAGCAGTCAAAGTCAGCATCTTCTTTCTGCCACGACCAGATAGCGTTTCAACAGTGCCCTTTGCCTTGAATTTGCGAATGATGCTTCCTATGGTCTCTCTTGGTATGTTTAACATCTTTGCAATCCTCTTATAGCCATTGCCCTTCCTGTGAAGAGTAATCACCTCTTCTCTTGTCTTCCTGGACCATTCTCTTGACTTCACCATGTTTGTAACCACACCAGTAAATGTCTAGAAGGAGCTGAGTATCACAGTCATTTTAAAGCTGCCTAATTGGTGCTTATTATGCTTTATTGCTGCTCCGTGACATCCACAGGTGTTTTCAATACCTGATTGAAAACACTTGAATGAACCTCTGTTCTTCAGAGTGGTAGTCTTTAAGGGGTTGAATAATTGTGTCAATGAAGAATTCACAAAAGAAACATTTACTACTGTATTACAAAACGAATTGATGTCATTTTAGTTGCATATGGTTCTTTAAAAAGTCCTTGTAGGATTTCATTCTGAATACAATTACAAATGTACACTAAATTCCCTAAAACCCTTTACAGCATTGGGGGTTGAATAATTTTGAACACAACTGTATGTACTGCTCGAGACCCTGATTTGCCCTCTCTGCTGCCCCATTGGTTTGTGGATGATATGCTGAAGAGAAGGCCAATCGCACCCCCATCTCCGCACAAAAATCCCTCCAAAAACGAGAGACGAACTGAGCTCCTCTGTCAGAGACTATTTCAGACGGAACCCCATGTATTCGTACAATCTCTCTAGCAAAGACGACCGCCAGTTCTTTGGCTGTAGGAAGCTTAGGTAAAGGAATAAAATGAGCCATTTTGGAGAAGCGGTCTACAACTGTCAGAACCACAGTATGACCCTTGGACTTCGGCAAGTCCACAATAAAATCCATGGATAGATGAGACCAAGGCCTATTAGGAAAGGGTAAAGGCTGCAATAGACCGACAGGCAAGGTTTTACTGGTTTTGCTTCTGGCACAGACTTGACAAGCCAAAACAAACAGACGTACGTCCTGTCGCATGGTGGGCCACCAGAACTGTCTGGAGATACTGGTAACAGTCTTAGTAATACCAGGATGACCTGCTGGTTTAGAATCATGAAACATTAGGAGTAATTCTTGTCTTTCCTTTTCAGGTACAAACAACATATCTGGAGGCTTGTCAGGTGGAGCCCCTACTTGAACTGCCTGGAGGCGTTCCAGGAAAGTTGAGGAGACAGACAAGACTGTGGAAGCCACAATACGTTCAGGAGGAACTATAGGATTGTGGTCTTGTGTATTTGATTCATACGAGTCATATTGACGAGTTAAGGCATCAGCCTTTACATTGCGGTCACCTGGTCTGTACGTCAACACAAAATTAAACCGAGACAGTAGTAATGACCACCTGGCCTGTCTCGAGTTCAGACGTTTAGCATCCCCGATGTATGTAAGGTTCTTATGATCAGTGATTAGCAACAAAGGGTCAAGAGTACCCTCCAACAAATGTCTCCACTCTGACAGGGCAGACACAATAGCAAGCAATTCTCTGTTACCGATATCATAATTGCGTTCTGCTGGTGATAATTTTCTTGAAAAGAACCCGCAAGAATGTAGAGGCTTCCCTGGAGACTCTCTTTGAGATAGGACAGCCCCAATGCCTATCTCGGAAGCATCAACCTCAAGAACAAATGGAATTCTGGGATCAGGATACCGTAACACGGGAGCGGAAGTGAAAGCCTGTTTGAGAGCTTCGAATGCCTGTTTGGATTGTGAAGACCAGACCTGGTTCTTCAGACCTTTATGTGTCATATTAATGATAGGAGAAGCTACAGCAGAATAATTCTTGATAAATCTCCTATAATAGTTGGAAAACCCCAGAAACCTCTGTATGGCTTTGAGGCCTTGAGGGAGAGGCCATTCTGAGATGGCCGTGAGTTTGGAAGGATCCATCTCAAAACCTTCTGGAGTGATAATGTACCCAAGAAATTTTACAGTAGTAATGTCGAATAAACACTTCTCCAGTTTGCAATAAAGACCATTGTCTAGTAATTTTGCTAATACCTGTCTGACATGTTCATGGTGGGTTTTCAGATCGGGAGAGTAAACCAGTATATCGTCTAAGTATACGATAACAAAGAATTGCAAAAAATATCTGAGCACATCATTAATGAAATCTTGGAATACAGCTGGAGCATTACAGAGACCGAACGGCATGACCAGATATTCATAATGCCCACTCCTGGTGTTAAATGTTGTTTTCCACTCATGCCCATCTTTTATACGTATCAGGTTGTAAGCGCCTCTCAAATCGAGTTTTGTGTATACTGCTGATCCCCTTAACCTGTCGAACAGTTCTGATATAAGAGGGATAGGGTACACATTCTTGATAGTGATCTTGTTAAGCCCCCTATAATTGATACATGGGCATAAATCTCCTTTTTTAGAAACAAAAAAGAACCCAGCCCCTGCTGGAGAAGAGGAATGTCTGATAAAACCTCTCTCCAAATTCTCCTTTATGTACTCCTCCATGATTTGGTTCTCTGTTATGGATAAAGGATATACTTTGCCTCGAGGAGGCATGGTACCTGGATGAATATCTATGGCGCAATCATACGGTCTATGTGGAGGTAGTTTCTCTGCCTCTCTTTTATCGAATACAGCCCTGAGGTCCTGCATACCAGTCTGGAACCTCTGTAGACAATGGAGGAGCTGTAGGTGTGTTCAGGGCACCAATATGCTGAATGGGTATTAAACAAGTCCCAAAACAAGCATGACTCCCAGACAGTATCTCTCCCTTAGCCCAATCAATAACAGGATTATGTTCCACCAACCAAGGGAAACCAAGCACAACAGGATTGGAAGGTGAACGGATAACCTGAAATATGATCTCTTCTTTGTGTAAGAGACCAGTGGTAAGAACCACTGTAACAGTATCATGAGTAATTCTGGGGCAGGATAATGGCCTACCGTCTATGGCTTCGACGGCCAAGGGTGTCTTTCTTACAACAAGAGGGAGAGAAATGGAGGAAGCGTATTCAACATCAATGAAATTACCAGCAGCCCCAGAGTCAACAAAAGCGGTAGTATGCGTGGTCTTGGTCTCCCAAGCCACGGATACTGGTAACAAGAGTCTAGTGTCTTTGACAGGAGACATGAACGTCACACCCAAGTCCTTTCTCTTCAGCTGCCTTAGGTGCAGTAGTTTCCGACTTATCATGCATTCTATGGCGAGTGGGACATTGAAGTCGTAAATGTCCTTTTAACCACTTCGATGCTCAGTGCGTCCTCAGCATTCCCGCTGGTATGCGGAGGACGCGCTGAGCGCGTCCTCCCATTGGGGTCAGCGTTCGGCCGGGTTCCGGCCGATCGCTGGCCCCCCCAGTGCGGGCTGACATCCTCGATGTCAGCCGCGCATCCGGGACCGCAGCCGCCAGAATTAGGTGTCATCGCGGCAACGCGATGACACCTAATTCAGGCGCCCCCCCGCATGTGCGGAGGAGGCGCCTGAAAGGGAGGGGGGGAGGTCCTTCGGACCTCTCTCCCTCCCGATCGGCGGCTCTGCGGGGGTTAACCCAGGCATCATTTGGAAGGGCACAGCCTGCCCTTCCAAATGGTGCCTGGCATTAACCCCTGGGGAGCTGGATCGCGAATCGGCGCTGAAAAGCGCCGGTTCGCGATCCTTTCCCGGAGCTGGCCGACATCTTGGATGTCGGCCAAGCCTCCGGGAACTCCCCCTGAGGACTGGCGTCATCGTGCGTAGCACGATGACGCCAGTCCTGGACTTAACCCCTAACTGCCACCAACTGTGGAGATAGGGAGTTCCAATGAACTCCCTATCTCCCGATCCGTGGCAGTTAGGGGTTAATGTTTGGTATGGTTGGATCGGCCAGAGCATGGCCGTTCCAACGATACCAAACACGAATGTGAAAAATGTTGTAAAAAAATAAATAAAAATGAAAAATAAAAATAAAATTTTTTTTAAAAAAAAATTATAAAAAAAAATAAACACTTTTTTTTTCTTTTTTTTGTTTTGTTAATGCAGCAATATTGTTCCCATTTCAATTATAATGTGAACAATGATGCTGCACTAACGATTTTTGTATGCGGTGCGTTTGTTAAAAATAGTGTAATTTTCCCCAAAAAAAAATGTAACGAGACCCCATCTCTAATTTTTTTAACAAGCGCACCCCATACAAAATATAACCGCAATTGCTCGCATGTTAAAATGTGAAAAAAAACACTTTACACATTGTAAATTATTGAAAATACATATTTTATTGCATTTTTTGTTATAATATACAGACATGACATAACGTATACATATAATAATGACATATTATGAATCTACCGAGTCTGACGGAAAGAACGATATATAATATGTCTGGGTCATATACTAAAATAAGCCTTCAAAACACGTTTAAACATGATGAGCAAAACCGGTAAAAATGACCTCAGCACAGGGGCGGGAAAAGCCTCGGCAGCGAAAGGGTTAAACCACAATACAGGCACGATCCCTCATGAAGACGCCTTGTTCTCTCTTCCTCTGTAAGCCTAGTACGGCCTAGTTGCATAGGCTCAGAGGGAGGGGATAACTCTCTTGGTGGTGCCTGGAAGACAGGGGCCAACCTTGGTAACGGTCTCTGAGGCTAGGGACAGATGAGCGCATTTTCTGCGGCCACCGTCAAAATGTACGTCGATGCGTGTGCACACATTTTTTCACGGAATATGCTTAAGTGGTCAGACGACCACACTCGCACAGTCGCAGGTACTCACCAACGCAATTCTAGGGAAATCCGGCTGTTTGAACGTTATGTAGGCCGCACACTAGCAGCGTCTGACGTCTCCTAATCACGCACACACGCTGCTATGCGGCCGCAGCGCACTCTGTACGTCTGTAGCAGCGGTTTCACGTTCTGAGAAAAATGCGTTCATTTGCCGGTTGCGTGGTGTCGGCGCACTTTTGTACGCACGTACTGCGTATATTGGCCGTCATTGGCCGTTATGTGCTGCTACTGCCGCCGTGATTTAGTGCGCCTGCACGCGCGTTCCGACTGCCCCACTCTGACCCTAGCCTTAGGTTTCTCTCTTGGAGTTCTTCTGTCCCTTATCTGATCATCCAGATCTATACAATAATCTATAAATTCACGAGGGGCCAAATCATGCATCAATGACTCCGATAACCCCTCCATAAAAGCCAGAACCAGAGCCTCATTAGTCCAGTTCACGTCAGAAACCAACGTTTTAAATTCTATAGCATAATCAGACACAGTCCTGCTCCCTTGACGTACGCGGAACAAGGTTTGCTAGCTACCTTGGCCTTTCTGGTAGGATTAAACGTACATTTTAACTCGGCTATGAATTCTTTATAGTTCCGTACGATAGGCTTATCTGCCTCCCATAAAGGATTCGCCTTAAATTAAAGGATTAATTTAAAATGAATATCCACCTGGACCAAAAATCCCCGGCACTCCGAGGGAGTACCGTCAAACCTCATAGGAGCGGTCATGTGTACCTGGGATGTCTGAACAACAGGGGACACAGGTATAGCAGGCGGAGCTGCAACCCCAGCTGGTTCCAGGTGAGCCGTACGAGTCAGGATAGTTTGTAAGACGAGAGCAAACTGATCCATCCTATGGTCCTGCTCGTCCTGTCTGGATACAAAGTTACTCAAATACTGTGTTAAGTCTGCGTGATCCATATGGCCAGATCGTAATGTCACGGTTCCCGGATCCCACCACGCAGTCCTTAAATCCCAACACTCCACAGAGCCAAAAACTACCAACAGGGCAGCCGTAAAGGAATCCCTAACTGTTTGGTCCTTAAAAATTGGCCAGGTATATGTATACTAGCTAGACAGAAAGAGTTAATCAAAGACAATGTCGTAATACAAAACCAGGTCAGCAACACGGGGGTAGTCAGATGAGCCAGTATCAGTAATACAGAGTATAGAATAGTCAAATGGAATAGCCGGGTCGATATCAGTGCAGAAGCATAGTACAAGGAAATAGTCTAGGGCAACGGAAGGCATAATAGTCAGAAAACAAGCAGAGGTCAATAACAGGTTAAATCACAAGAGAATTCAGGTACAAGGAGCTCAGGTATGGATAACCACGATCTGGCACTGCTTAGAAGGATCTGTTGGTTTTTAAAAGACCTTCACCAGACCGCGCCCCCCCTTTCTCAAGCCGCACCTCATACAGCCACCTCCCTGCCTGTTTCAATTTAAACCGGGTGTTGGTGAGCGAGCAGCATCAGACATGCTGCCGTCAAGCACACTGGAAAGGCTGGAAGCCCCCAACGTTACATCTCCAAGCCTAAGACCAGCAACCATAATCCAAATTTATGACTAGGGATGAGCGAACATCGCCTGTTCGCGAACTACGAACATTTCCTCGTGTTCGCCCACAATGGACCACAATGCACTTTTCCACTGGCCTGAAGCTCGTAATTGGCTACTGCCTGCACCTGACCACAGTTTAGGTGCAAGACTATGCCAATCACGGCTCAGAGTCCTGATTGGGCAAAGTTTGCCCAATCATGGGCTCACAGAGCTAAGTCCCGCAGCACACTATATAAGGCGTCCCTTGCAGCCCCAGCACGTGTTTTTTGAGAGGAGATTGTTAGTGTGTGTTCTCACTGCCAGCAGCTATTGGGGGGGGGGTCTCATTTCTACAAAATATCTGGGAATTGTTGTAATCTTTGTGTTCTCACTGCCAGCAACTATTTTGGGGGTCTCATTTCTACAAAATATCTGCAAATTGTTCTAATCTTTGTGTTCTCACTGCCACCAGCAATTTTGGGGGTCAGTCATTTATACAAAATATCTGGGAATTGTTCTAATCTTTGTGTTCTCACTGCCACCAGCAATTGTGGGGGTCAGTCATTTATACAAAATATCTGGGAATTGTTCTAAGCTTTGTGTTCTCAATGCCACCAGAAATTTTGGGGGTCTGTCATTTATACAAAATATCTGGGAATTGTTCTAATCTTTGTGTTCTCACTATCTGCCACCAGCAATTTTGGGGGTCAGTCATTTATACAAAATATCTGGAAAATGTTCTAATCTTTGTGTTCTCACTGCCACCAGCAATTGTGGGGGTCTCATTTCTACAAACTATCTGCGAATTGTTCTAATCTTTGTGTTCTCACTGCTACCAGCAATTTTGGGGGTCAGTCATTTATACAAAATATCTGGGAATTGTTCTAATCTTTGTGTTCTCACTGCCACCAACTATTTTGGGGGTCAGTCATTTCTACAAAATATCTGGGAATTGTTCTAATCTGTGTGTTCTCACTGTCACCCATCAGGGGGTCTCACTGATTTATAGGATGTTTGTGGGAATTGTAATCTGTGTCTTCTCACTGCCAGCTATCAGGGGTCTCACTGACTTGTAGGTGGTTTCTGGGAATTGTAATTTGTGTCTTGTCACTGCCACCCATCAGGGGGTCTCATTGATTTATAGGAGGTTTCTGGGAATTGTAATCTGTGTCTTGTCACTGGCTGCCAGCTATCAGGGTGTCTCACTTAGTTATACAAGAGTTCTGGAAATCTTTAATCTTTATACCAGAGTTGAATCAGAGTTCTGCAGCATATCTCCAATTTTTATAACAGAGTTGAATTAGCGTTCTGTATATCTTTAATCTATATATCACTCACCATGTCAGAAAGACCAAAAAGGACAGGCAGACGCACCCAGGCACAGATAAGCGGGCAAGCAGCCTCTGTGTCAGGAGGCTGTGCCTCTGGTCGTCATGGACGTGGTGCATCCTCTGCAGGGGCACGCTTGTCCTTTCTAACTGGTGCTGGCCATCTTAAGCAGCAGCAACATACAGAGGATTTGGTGGATTGGCTTACCAGGCCATCCTCATCCTCCGAGTCCTCTGCCAGCCAGGCTTATAGTGGTTTACAGTCCACCTCAGCTGCTAAAGCATCTAATGCAGCCTCCATGTCCACAGCTACTACTGCTGTAGCCTCACTATCACACACGGAGGAGTCAGCTGAATTGTTTGACTACAATGACAGTGACATGCTGCTTGAGGATGCGCAGAAACTACGGTGCTCTGATTCAATCTCTGAGGTTGAGGAAGGGAGTATAATCAACCTAGAGGAAGGGGGTGCCAGTGACCCACAACTGGCACTCATGTTGCCCCAGAAGCTGCAGCATACTGCCAAGTTGGCTCCAGTGATGAGGAGATAGGGGGTGATGACAATGATGATGAGGTCACTGACTCCACCTGGGTGCCTGATCGAACAGAGGAGTCAAGTGAGGAGGAGGCACAACAAACACGAGGCACAACGTCCTCTATGACCAACCACAGCACTAGCCAGTCCAAGGCATCAGATGTCAGAGCTGCTCAGGTGCAGAGCACTGTTGTCTCAAAGCACACATCCAGGAACTCTGCTGTCTGGGAGTTCTTTAAGAAATGTGCAGCAGACCGCACCGTTGCTATTTGTAATCTATGTCAGATGAGGCTCAAGCATGGGAAAGACACTGGACGCTTGGGTACCACGTGCTTGAGGCGACATATGACCACCTGCCACGCATCCCGTTGGTGCAAAACTTTGTGTAGGTCCTCCTCACCTGTCTCTACCCACACTATATGTCCTGCCATGTCATTGACTCCAACCTCCACTGACAGGGATGATGCTACAGTAATGGATGTACCAGGTCCTTCCTCACAATGTGACAGCATCCCATCAGTTGAAGATTTACGCAGTCAGATTACATTGCCCCAGCTGCTGCAGCGTAAGAAAAAATATAGTCCCAACCATTCCCAAGCACAGCGTCTAAATGCCAGCTTAGCAAAATTACTTGCATTGCAGCTGCTGCCTTTCCAGCTGGTGGACTCTGCTTCCTTCCATGAATTTGTTGAATGTGCTGTACCACAGTGACAGGTTCCAAAATGCCATTACGTTTCACGGAAGGCCATTCCAGCACTATACCGGCATGTGTAAGACAATGTTATGGAGTCATTGGGAAAGGCAGTCAGCAGCAAGGTGCATGTGACTTTAGACACGTGGTCCAGCAAGCATGGACAGGACCGTTACATTTCCTTCATGGCACACTGGGTAACTCTGATTGCAGCTGGGAGGGATCCAAGACAGGGCTCTGTGCTGGAGCTTTTTCATCCACCACGCCTCCAGAAAGCTGCTTGTATGAGGTCTGTCTGCTCCACCACCACCTCTTCCTCCTCCACCTCCTCCTCCTTCTCGGTCTCTGGCGAAGTGGCAGTTAAAACGACGCGTGACAGGGGCTACGCAATGGCTCAAGCAAAAAGATGCCATACTGTGCTTGAGCTGGTTTGTTTAGGGGACAGGAGCCACACTGGGCCAGAAATTCTGTCAGCTCTGCAGGGGCAGGTGCAGAGATGGTTAACACCACGCCAGCTTCAGCTGGGAATGGTCGTCTGTGATAATGGCAGCAACCTTCTCTCCGCCCTACGCCAGATTAAGTTGACGCATGTACCATGCCTAGCACACGTCCTAAATCTGGTGGTACAGCGTTTCCTAACCAGGTACCCAGGGCTGGCAGAGCTTCTCAGCCAGGCCAGAAAAGTCTGCAACCACTTTAGACAGTCATTCTCAGCAAGTGTTCGCCTGGCAGAAATTCAAAGAGAATTCCACCTTCCCACAAACCGTCTGATCTGTGACATGCCCACCAGGTGGAACTCGACATTAGCAATGCTGCAGCGTCTGCACAAGCAGCAGAGGGTCATCAACTAGTACCTGTGTGAGTATGGCACAAGGACAGGTTCAGGTCAACTTGGTTTCTTTTTCCCCCCGCAGTGGCTGATGATCAAGGATGCATGCACTGTACTGTCACCATTTGAGGAGGCAATGAGGATGGTGAGCAGGGACAGTGCATGCATCAGTGACACAATTCCTTTAGTGTTCCTGCTGGAGCACACTCTGCAGGGAATTATAGATGTGGCTCTAGAGGCAGAGCAGCGGGAGGAAGAGGAGGCCTTCCCTAGCTCTGAAGGCCCCAGTCTTTCTGCAGACAGCATTCCAGTGGGTCCTCCTCAGATCAGACAGGAGGAGGAATATTTAAGTAGTGGGGGCATTGAAGGTGGGGATTCCTCAAGGGAGGGTTTTGTGTGCTCAGAAACCCAAGGACTAGTACGTGGCTGGGAGGAGGAAGTGCACAATGGGGTCATCCTCATTGACCAGGAAGACTCGGAAGCTAATGCCACCTCCAACCTACGCTGCATGGGCTCCCTTATCCTGCAAAGCCTGGTAAAGGACCCCAGGATTCGTGCTATCAAGGAGAGGGGTCATTACTGGTTGGCAAGCCTTCTTGATCCACGATACAAGGGTAAAGTTGCAGAGCTCATCCTGCCCGCACAGAGGGAGCACAGGATAAAACAACTTGAGTACGCTCTAAAGCGACACTTGTGTAACACATTTCCAGGCACTGGTAGGTTACCAAGTGATGACACAGGTGTTTCTGAGGCTGCGAATGATCAGAGGAAGAGCGGTGAAGGCAGGGCCGCTTAACTGATGCCTTTTAAATTTTTTTAGTCCACGACGCCCAGGCACGTCAAATGTAGGCACCCATTGCCAGTGTCTTCACCATATGGTGCAGGACTACCTAGGGGCAAGGGCAGACCTGGATACCTTTACAGCTAATGATCCACTGGTTTACTGGGTGTTGAGATTGGATCACTGGCCAGAACTTAGACAATATGCTATGCAGCTACTAGGTTGCCCTTCATCCAGCGTGCTTTCTGAAAGCACGTTCAGTGCCGCTGGAGGATTTGTCACAGACAAAAGAGTGCATCTGTCCACCGACTCTGTAGACCGGCTGACATTTATAAAAATGAATCAGTCCTGGATCAGAAGCTATCAATCCCCTGATGCTGACGTAACGGAATAGATCGGGGATCTCTTCTGCATTCACAAAACCTCCACCACTGCACTCTTCTACAATACCACAAAAGGGTTACGGTGTGAAGGCACTTGCTGCCACCAAAGGCACAATATTTGGCTGCACTGACACTGACGCCTATATTACCAGATTTATATAATTTAATTTTTTGGACCTCAGGGTCCAACCCTGCACTCTTCCACAATACCACAGAGGGGTTAAGGTGTGAAGGCACTTGATGTTGCTGCCACCAAAGGCCCAATTTTAAAGCACCTATTGTTACTTTCATCCAAAGCCTGCATAAGTTTCACCATAATTTAGCCAAAAAAACACTAAACTTGTTCTGCGTATTCTAAAATGTCTCCTCTTTTAATACAGGCTGCCGCCCCAAGCAGTCGTTTATGAATAGATTAAAGGAAAACCGTTTACCGTCATTTGAAACGTCATTTTTTTGTTTCTAAATGTGTCTATACATCCTACAAATCCGTCACTTCACGGGCAGGTTATGGGGACCTCCTAGGCACGATATTTGAAGGAATTTTTCATTTTTATTTCATGGAAAACACTGTTCCTTTAAAACCTTTTTTTTTAAACTTTTTTCTTTGTTTCCTGTCCCCCAGGGCACTACCCAGACTGCCATACACCTTTTATGGCAAATATCTTGCATATATGCCCTCTTGCAGGGCACTTTAAAAATCGAACTTTTGAGTCCCATTGACTTGCATTGAGTTTGGTTCGTGTTCGAACTCAAACTTTTGAAATTGTTTGAGTTCGAACCGAACATGGGGGTGTTCGGCTCATCCCTATTTATGACTATCAATCATTCAATATCCATATTAATTATGTAGAAACAGAGTTGTGTTTCTCCAAAAAGGTGCATTAGTGCTAGTGGATTTGTTTTGTTTTTGAAGCCTTACAATGTCCTGTTTCACTTGCATGGACAGCTCCTTTGAACGCATGATGTAGGTTCACAGCAATAGATTCCAAATGCAAATACCACACTTAGAATCAACTCCAGACCTTTCACCTGCTTAATTGATGAAGAAAACACGAAGGAGTAGCCCTCACCTGACCATGAAACAGCTTTTGATTCAATTGTCTAATTACTTTTGGTCCCTTGAAAAAGGGAGAATGGCTACTCTTTAGAGCTGTAATTCCTAAACCCTTCCTCCAATTTGGACGTACACTCCCTCAAATTAAACCTGAGAGTTTGCACTTTCATCCCATATCCATTATATAACTATAGCTTGAATAGGTTTGGTAAATACTGGAAAAAACTGAAATTGTGCCTGTGTCCAAATATATATGGATCTAACATAATATATATATATATATATATATATATATGTAAATAACACATGGGGGGGGGTTGCACTCAGCCTAAACTAAGCATTCAGTGCGGGTGCGTCTCAAAAATAGAATACAAACAAAACCAGGAGGAGAGCACTCCAGCCAAACACATTCAAAAACCTGCAACAACAGCTCCATGCATGTCTGCATAATACCAGCCTTTACCACATGGTGAAAATTTCTAAACTCTGAGCTTTTTTGAATACAATAGTGGAAATTTGGTTTGCAATGAACGGCCGTGAATTGCTTAAGCCTGCCAACAGCGTCAATGTAATCCACCCTCTGGCAGCTCCTACCCTGCAAACCTAATGACTGCCCATCATGGGATAAACTCACTTACTGAGGGAAAGGTCCCTTCATGGAGCTCCCGTAGATCAAGGTTAAATAGAACCTGGGGGAGGAGTACCTTTGGCAGGGAGGGGTGAATACCCAGGAAATTCATATGAAAAACACATGGGGGGGTAGCACTCAGCCTAAACTAAGCATTCAGTGCGGATGCGTCTCAAAAATAAAATACAAACAAAACCAGGAGGAGAGCACTCCAGTCTAACACATTCAAAAACCTGCAACAGCAGCTCCATGCATGGGTACATTATACCAGCTTTTACCACATGGTGAAAATTTCTAAACTCTGAGCTTTGTTGAATAAAATGGTGGAAATTTGTTTTTGCCAGTTTGGCTTCCTCAGCTGATTGCCAGCTGAGGAAGCCAAACCAACGAAATGCGTCCTGGTAGCTATGTCTGACTTATTGTTATGAATAAATGTTTTTAAATGATTGCTGAATGCCTGAATTCTGTCCAAGAAGGTTTGGAGATTCCTTATAAATCCCCTATGCGCATTTTACGGAGCCATTTGGGGCTCAGGGACATGTGAGTTTTAAAATCGACTAACTGTTTTAACAAGTACGGTTTGTCTACAGTATTACACTAGGGATATCCCTGGGATATCTGTTCTCACTGCAAGGGAACCTTATTGGAGTCTACAGGATACCTAACAGGGGTTAATGGGCACCTGAATAAATAGAAGACCCATAAAAGCGATTAACCCTAGAACCAGGTGTGGGCTCATGTAAATGTGAGTTGGATACTTGTGTGCTATAATTTCAAAATTGAAACTATATACTACGCAATCCTGGTCTCTTCTCCTTTTCCCCACAGTTCTTCAGAATATTTCTCAAAGGAGTCGAACCCTTGAAAAAGAATATTGTATTTAAGGACATGTAGGACCATATTACACATTTGGTGCTAACTTAACCAGAGCTGTTGTAAACTTAAAACCTCCATAGGCTATAATGGCTCTGGGAAGTTTACAACAGCTCTGGTTAAGTTAGCACCAACTATGTAATATGGCCCATAGTGTACACGATTTGCTAATCGCTGGCGCTACGTTGTTTTCTTAAGGCTAGGGTCAGACGAACGCATTTTTCGCGTCGTCCGTGAAAAAGTGCATTCGAACGAATGGACGTGTTTTTTCACGGAATACGCGATAGCGGTCATACGATGTGCATTTTCGTCCGTGATTTTGTACGGATCATCAATAAAACACTTTTTGTGTCTGGACGTTATGTTAGCCGGACATTAGCAGCGTCTGACGTCTCCCAATCACGCAAACACGCCGCTATGCGGATGCAGCGCACTCTGTACGTCAGTAGTAGCGGTTTGACATTCTAGAAAAAATGCGTTCGTTTGCCACTTGCGTTGCGCGGACGCACTTTCGTGCGCCCGTTCTTCGTATGTTACCCGGCATTGGACGTCATTTGCTGCTAGCACGGCCGTGATTTCGTGCGGTTAAACGCACGTTAAAAATGCTTTTGTCTGACCTTAGCCTTATGTTTATTGTTTAAGGTAGATTAGAGGAATCCACACGCAATGTTTAGCGAGTGGATTGTGTGCACAAATTCTGGTGGGCGCTTCACTCTCCTACACTACACACTGCAAATAGCTTCAAAGACACTGTAAAATAAATATATAGGAATATATTACTCACATTTTTTGGTGTCCTTTAAAGAAACGAGGCACCAAATAAATTGAAGCCGGTATTTTTGAGGAGTGCCAAATCCTATCTCTCTCAGCCAGGTTAGTACAAATGGACTTCAACTAGTAAAAGTACTAAAATACTTTTTAATCATCCAAAAAAACATTAAAAACATACTCAAAACGCGTTTCGCCTAACAGCTTCATCACCAATTTATTTTGTGTCTCGTTTGTTTAAAGGACACCAGAAAGTGTGAACTCTATATCCGAGCCAAGCGCTGAGACCGTGTATGACTAATTTATTCTGGACTGTGGGAGTGGAGTATTTTTATACGGGATAAACCACTTCTTTGCATGGGACCTGGCTGCTGGGATCTGACTCATTCCCCCTGTTTATTTTATCTTTTCTTTTTTTTCCACTTATATTTCTGGATATTATTTATTATCCCATTTGTTTGATTACTCTTCAGTTGGCGCCATCTATTACACTGTCAATTCAATTGTAAAAATAATATCAGAAAAATAAAACCCCAGGACTGAGAATCAATATTAACGTTTTGGGAAGCAATAAGGGGTTTACGTCATGGGGCTCTCTTGAAGACATGTCTTCTAATATATTGTTTTTTGTTAATGATCTCGCAAACAGCATGAAAATACAATCCTATGCCTCCGAGACCAAAAATAAACATTCATTCCGGTACAGTAAATGGGAATGAAG
This sequence comes from Leptobrachium leishanense, assembly GCA_009667805.1. NCBI lineage: Eukaryota > Metazoa > Chordata > Amphibia > Anura > Megophryidae > Leptobrachium > Leptobrachium leishanense. Next base: position 52,489,475 of record CM019067.1, on the reverse strand, counting down.
CTTTTCATTAAAAGAGAAAGGCTTGGGAGTAATTACACACAATAGACAGACAAGTTGTACCGGTGTCCGTCAGTCAGCAGCTGCTAAAGTCAGTAATAAACAATCAGATATAAAAATTCTCTTAACTCACTCAATTAAATTTTTTTTTATCTGTTTAAATCAGTAAGAGCCGACTCTGATCATGACGGGGCGTCATGGATACCAGTTTCCAAGAATAAATGGGGTACGTTCCAAGAAAGACATTATGACGCTGGAAAATGTGCAAAAAGTAGCTTCAAAATCAATAGGTTGATCGATGACTTAATTATCAGTAAAACAACTGATAATATATTTGGATAGATTTTCTTTTTTGTCCTTAATAGATTTTCTTCCTATTTTATAAATGGTACATTAAAGAGAACACATTGAGGGTGATCTCATGCTGGTTTTATTTGTAGCAGTATCATCTGGTGAAAGATGTTTAGTATCATTAAACAATACTGTGTTTCATCACTAACTCAGCTGTATCAGTGCGCTAGGATAAAAAAAAACATCAACCTTGTCTTTAAATTTTACCTAATCTTTAACTGGGATCTCCAGACCTTACATAGACGTATGTTCTAAACGAAAAATAACAACTTTATAAAAGAAATATTATTTCATGTGGATTTTAATGGCAAGAAACGAAAATTATAGAACAGAAAATGAAGTTTTAATACAGACTATATGCCATCCATACAACAGGCTAGATGAGAAAATGACAGTGCACGCACATACATATATACTGTATGGAACAAAAAAAAAATCACTATAAACAAGTTTCAATTTGCAAAGCCATTTTATGTGTTTGGCATGCACTTATACTAGCTTATAAAAGGTTTTTTTTGGTGCATATAGTGCACAGATTTTGCAATTAAATTTAGTGGCACTATTAGTTTTTTATAATACATATATATATATATATATATATGCCATGTTAGTCCAGATGCCAAAATCACGAGTATGGCAGTACGTAGTGATACCTTGTCTTTTAAATGTAACGTTATTCCAATAAAAAAAGGTATCACTACGTACTGCTATACTCGTGATTATATATATATATTATATATATATATATGATAGATCTATCACGACATATCACAGCAAAAAATGCTGTTTAGGTTGAGTACAACCTTCGTTTTGGTTCTAATATTATATAAATATATATATATATATCCAAAAAGTAAAGGGAGCACGCGAGGACGTAGGCAAAAAAAATGGTTAAAAAAGATTGTAGTTTATTATATATGCATCTTAAAAGTCATGTAAATAGTAACTGACGTTTCGGCTCCCTAAGAGCCTTTCTCAGTGGTTGATATATATATATATATATATATATATTTATACACACCCCTATATATACTTAGAAGCACTCCCAGAGTTTCTTTTTTTTATAGGCTTTTATTATTTTTTTGCTTTAAGCTATATTTACATGATATTTAAATAGTTGATGATTTGTATCAGCCAGGCAGTGTTAATTTTAGTCACCTGGATTTTTTCCGTTTCAGTTAACTAAATATCAGAATATTTTAGTTGACTAAAACCACAGTAAATTTAGGTTAGCAAAATAAAACTAGACTAAAAATAAAGCAATTCGGATGAATAGAATGAAATGTCATTTTAGTCAAAAGACTATCAGGGTTATCCAAAGAGATCCGAATTGCTGGAGAAAGAATTTCTTGGCCATTCGGCTATTCAGAGAGCAGGCAATTCGCCAAATCCTGACAAATTGCCTGCACATACGGTGCCTGTTCGAGGGCAGTGAAATCCCCATAAAAAAGCAATGCAAGAGATATGATAGAAACATTTAAATACGTAAAGGGAATCCACAAGGTAGAGGAAGGGAGTATATTTAAAAGGAAACAAAATAGCAAAACATGAGGACATAGTCTTAGATTAGAGGGGCAAAGGTTTAAAAGTAACATCAGGACGCATTATTTTACTGAGAGGGTGGTGGATACATGGAACAGTCTTCCAGTAGAAGTGGTAGAGGATACACAGTGATTGAATTTAAGCAGGCATGGGATAGGCATAAGGCTATCCTAAACAAAAGATAAATCCAGGTAAAGTATCCATGTAATTGGGCAGACTAGATGGGCCAAAAGGTTCTTATCTGCCGACATTTTTCTATGTTTCTATGTTTCTATGTTTCTAATGCTTCGGCTATTCAGAGAGCACCGTAAATAAATATAATATAATATAATAAAATTCTGCAGTAAAGAGTCTCTTTATTTATAGATTTTTTTGGATCTTTTATGCATTTTTCTGGATTTTAATTTTTTTAACCATTTGGCTGCTAAGGACCGGCCACCCGGTGCGGGCTGACATCTTGCATGTCAGCACGGGACCCCGGGGGAAAGCTAGATGTCATCGCTGGCGGCGCGATGACATCTATTTCAGGTGCCTTCGGACCTCTCTCCCTCCCGATCGCCAGGGTCCAGCGGCTAAAGGCAGGCACGGTTTGGAAGGTCACAGCCTGCCCTTCCAAACCGTGCCTAGCTTTAACCTCTTGGGTGCCGGATCACGATTTGGCGCCGAAAAGCGCCGAATCATGATCCTCTCCCGCAGCTGGCCGACATCTTGGATGTCGGCCAAGCTTCCGAGAATGTCCCCTAACGACTGGCGTCATTGTGCATAACACGATGACGTCAGTCTTGGAGTTAACCCCTAGTTGCCACCAATGGTGGAGATAGGGGTTCCAATGAACCCCCTATCTCCCGATCCGTGGCATATAGGGGTTAATGTTTGGTATTGTTGGATCGGCCAGAGCATGGCCTTTCCAATGATACCAAACATGACCATGTAAAAGTTAAAGAAAAAAAATAAAATATTAAAAAGATATATATTAAAAAATAAAATAAACAAGTTTTTTTTTGTTTGATTTGTTAATGCAGCAATATTGTTCCCATTTAAATTCTAATGTGAACAATGATGCTGCACTAACGATTTTTGTATGCGGTGCGTTTGTTAAAAATAGCGAAATTTTCCCCCAAAAAAAATGTAACGAGTCCCCATTTCTAAATTTTTTAACAAGCTCACCCCATAGAATATATAACCGCAAACGCTCGCATGTTAAAATGTGAAAAAAACCACTTTACACGTTGTAAATTATTGAAAATTCTAATTTTATTGCATTTTTTGTTATAATATAGAGAGGACATGACGTATACATATAATAATGATATATTATGAATCTGCCGAGTCTGCCGGAAAGAACGATATATAATATGTCTGGGTCATATAATAAAATAAGGCTTCAAAACGCGATTAAACATGATGAGCGAAACCGGTAAAAATGACCTCAGCACAGAGGTGTAAAATGCCTCAGCAGCGAAAGGGTTAACAAGAATTCCGATTTTTTTTTTTTTTAAAGTTTACTTGAAACATTCAAGTAAACTGTTTTTCTAATTTATTCACTGCCTTCGTCTGCGGTGTCGGCCTTTTCCGTCGGCTTTGCTGCGCGTGATCGGCAGGTTAATCCAGATGTTTTTGTGGGTTTTCGGCGTGCATTCGCCGGGTTTCGCGGTTAGTTTTTGTCGGGTTTGCGGCACCCTTTCCCTGCAATTCTGGGACCCTGTGGCGCTTGCTGAATACACTGCAGGGTCGCCGAAATGGGATCGGTAAAACAAACCGAATTGAAGAGAACGAGAAGTCGCCGAATGTGCGGTGGCTTTTCGATTCTCTTTGAATTACCCTGTATGACTAAAATTAAAGCAAAATTTGCTGTCAAAATTAACACTGGATCACACTTTAACGGAACCCATTCGATTTTAATAGACTGCATTTACTGTAGTTCTAGATCGACTAAAATCTTATGACAATCCGTCAACTAAAACTAGACTAAAACGGAAAAAAAAAAAATCTGATGACTATAATGCGACTAGAATGAACACTGCAGCCAAGCCTTTATTAAGATCTTGAAAAAGAACAACAATATTTAAATAGATCATGTTAAAAACAAATTGTTTCTTGGCTTTAAGTTTTATTAGCAAAGCCCTGAGAGCGCCACCCTGAGTTTGGATATGGGCACCTTGCTACAAAAAGAGGTATCGGTGTTGAGCACTAGAATAGATGTTACTTTATATGAATAAGACGTAAACATACAGGGTTATTCAGAGAGCGGTGAAAAAGCAGGAGAATGACTGGAGAATGGAAAATTCTAGGTCACAATAGCCGATTTGGAAAGTGAGATGAATGGGAGAATTTTTTCTGGTTTGGCTATTTTGACTTAGAATTTTCCATTCTCCAGTCATTATCCTGTTTTTCACCGCTCTCTGAATAACCCTGTATATTTCAATGAACTAAAACCATCTCTGATAAAGAAACGATAAAAATATAAAAATAAGTAGTGATACATTAAGTATTCCCCGCATTATTTGTTCTACGTCTTTTCAACATATTGGCACCCTGGCAAAGAAGAAGTCATGGCGGGTGTGACCAGGGTTGAGTGTCGATGGGCAGTACACATGTACTGTATATATGTGTGAGATTATAGCAATAGTTTGATGACAGATTTCCTTTGAAATAGATCTTTAAAGCGGTTGGAATTTCCTCTTCCATTCCTGACGACAGTACCTCGAACACCGATATTTTAAGGCGAGTGTCGATGCCGATGTGTCTCATGTAGCAGGACATTACTATTTACACATGGGTCAACTGTTCTCAGTTCCCAGTTTAGCTCGGGTGACATTGCTTCCTTTGAATTGAAGGCTAATTATTTAAGTAATGTGTTTGCTGGGGTTTTTGAGAATAGTGATGAATGACCAGAGGAGCTTGAAGTCCCACGGCCAAAAAAAAAAATTTGTTTCCCGGAAAAGAAACATGCACGTCCTGTGTCAATTTAAATAAAAGAGGGGGGGGGCAAAACCTTGTTGTATTTAACTGTTTTCCTGTGAAACACCACAAGGGGGTCCCATATAATAGCCTTCCTGACAATTGCTCAGTGCGCTGCAGCCTCATCATTTATCATCTGTTGGTAAATTGATTTCTTAAGGCTCGAAACAAAATCAGCATTGTGAGCTTTGAAGAAACCGAATCGCATATTTACTGCAAAACAAACAGACCGGAGAGAAGAATTCACATTCGTTTCCAAATCGTCCCTCGTTTCATCCCTTACTTAATTTGAAATTAAAGCTGTTCGCCTGCCGCCGCACAAAAACTGTTTTTCAAGACAAGATGGACTGTATTTACAAATAAATATCACCAGTGTCACCACTACATATTGGGGAGTTTTTATTCTGCATGAGCTAAATAGGATTTGATGATGCCGACACGATGCCGCTGATTTATCAGGATGGCCGTTAATTTGGATGTAATTCGTCAGATAGAGAGCTGCATGGCACAACCCTCCAGAAACTGCAAATCCCATTATTCTCATCTGCTAAAAACAGAAGAAAAAAAAACACACACAGGTCTATTCAAAGACAATCGAAAAGTCACTGCACGTTCGGTGACTTTTTGTTCTCTTCAATTCGGTGCGATTTGGCAATCCCATTTCGGCGACCCTGTGGTGTATTCAGCAAGCACCACAGGGCCGCCCTAGTGCAGGGAAAAGCCGCCGAAAAGTCACCGCAAAACTCAGGCGAATGCACACCGAAACCCGCAAAAAACATCTGGATTAACCCCGCCAAACACCCTGGAGAAACCCGAGCAGCCGCCGATCACAGCGCAGAGCAGCTGCCAGAAAAAGCTGACACCGCAGACGAATGGAGTGAAAAAAACCAAAACAGTACACTTGAAGATTTGAAAAGTGAAACGCTGTTTGCAAAGAAACTACGGAGCGAAAATGTCTGACATTTACATATAAGATCCAATGAATGATAATAAAAAGGGCTGTTACAGAAAAAAGAAAAAACAATTAAAAAAAAAAAGGGAAAAAAAATTATACAAAACAAATCCCGAAAAATGCCTAAAAGATCCTAAAAAAATCTATAAAGAGACTTTTTACTGCAGAATATTATAATAAATGGTTTATTAGATATTGAATTAAAACGGGAATATTTTTAACATTGAAGCCTATGGGATTCACCTGAATAAACCTGTTGAATGAAGCAACCGAATGGCAGGGCATTTTGGGAACTTTTCACTGCGGTCCACAATCCGGTTCCAGACTGGTTTTTCTTCTGGATTTTTCTTCCACAAAAAATCCATGGGCACTTCAACCTGAGCTTTGGAAGCTCCAACTCATGTAAGGCTGGGGTCAGACGAGCGTAGTGTTCCCGTCCGTGATTGCGCCTAAAAGTACGTCCGTGATAGCATGAAAGAAAGTCCATTGGAGCCTGACACACGAAGTACGTCCGCACTGAACTGCGGACGCATGACGGACGCTGCAAACGGACGCAGGTTAGGCAAGAACGTAACACTGCTAGAACGGACGTGCAGAGTGCGCCACGTCCACAACGTCTGCATAGCTTTGTGTGTGAGTGATGGAGCGTGGTCAGACGGACTGCATTTATACGTCCAGCATTTTTGACGGACAGAATGTTTTTTCATTGTAATTTATTTTTCCCTCCTACATCTGTCAAAAATAACTTCAGTGAAAAAACGGACTGTGTGACCACTACTGCGTCATCCGTACTGACGATGTCCGTACTGCACGGACGTACAGCCCGTAGAAATCACGCTCGTCTGACCCTAGCCTAAGTTTCCAATTAGCAGAAAAGAGATTTGCATCCATTTACCTGAAAGATTCACACTAGGAAAGCATGTATTTCTCTACCCTTCCCTCCATGTTTTCACCCATAACGAGGTTTTGAAGATTACTACATACGCAAGGTGGGGGTCACCTGCAAACAAGGAGGAAGAAAAACCACCCAAAGGCGAGGTTCCACTCTGAGCCAGTGATAGGCCTCTACCTTTGTGAGTGGAATTAAAATACAGTATATCGCCTATCACATATATTGCAATATTGCACCATAATCTTTGTATTTGCTTCCTTTTTAAATCACATGATGTGCCATGGACCTGTATGAGACATCCAAACTCCATAGCAAACTGATTTGTACGTTATAGTTTGCTTATATTCCATGGTGTGGGGGAAACCACTACTTACTGGTGTAGCATTGGAGTTGGGGTGGTTACGGCGTGTTGTGTGGCGCTTACCATTTGTTTCACGTCGGATCTTAACTTTGTCTGGTCCATTTTTCTTCTACATCCAGTACAGGACTTCCCTGCAGCTTACATTGTCTCCGACCACCTGACCAACTGAGCACTGATCCACTCCCTATATAAGGACCATTCTCCATCTAGCTAGTGCTCTGTCCTGCGTTCCAGTTTGGATTCAGTACTGGTTCTCCAAATTCTATCTTGAAGTCTGGCCTCCAGTATTTCCAGTGATCTAGCCTGTAGTGTTCCTGTGCTTTAGCACACAGTGTTCCTGTCCAGCAACTTCAGCCTTCAGCCTTGTACCCTCCAAACCTGTCTGCCTACATCCAGCTCTGCAACCTGCCTTCAGTAATTCAGCCTTGTACAACCTTCTTAAATCCCACCTTGTAAAGTCTTGTTCAATCGCTGTGTCCAGCCGTCTTTTTGTGCTACCCAGCTAAACTTTCACTTTGCCAAGCCTGTCTTGATGTATCCTTCCTTGCCTGAAGGGTCTGCCGTGAGCCCATGACACGGCCTGCGTGCATGTGCGCCTGCTGGGTGCTGCCCTGACAGCACGTGAGTGTATTTGGAACATTTAACTGCTTTAGTACTTCTTGCTTGATTTGTGAATGCAATTCTATAAGGACACTCCATTGTGTTCATAGAATCTGGGTCTAGCGTATCGAACTGTCCCATACTGAATAAAAGAGCATAAAATGCCCCCGTATTCTTCCCGTAACACTACAAAACCTTTTGCCCAATTTCCACTTGTCTTGGTAATCTATCATATGATCGTCTATCACTTAACAATTCGGTAGGCTTGTGCACCGATTTTTTTTTCGGTTCGATTCGGTTAGATTTTTCAGATTTTTAAACTTTTCGATTCGGCTCGTTTCGACCGATTTCTGTTTCGATTCGGTTCGGCTCGATTCGTTTTTCGTGTAAATTTTTTTTCGGAATATCGACCATTTTTCGTATTTTTGTGTCACTTAGCTCGTTTTTTTATCGACTTTTCGTGATTTCGGAAATTTTTGTTTTTCGGAATTGTACATGTTTTCGGAATATCGAGCATTTTTTGTATTTTCGTGTCACTTTGCTCGTTTTTGTATCGACTTTTCGTAATTTTGGAAATTTTCGTTTTTTCGGAACGTCTGTTCTCCTCGTTTCAAAGCAATAAATTTTGATTTGACACATTTCAAGTCCATTCGAAAATTCCGAAAATATTTCGTTTCGGCTCGGAAAACTTTTCGATCTGTCATTTTCGGATCTAAAAATTTTCGGAAATTCGGCCGCATCTGAAAACACGAATCTGGAAATTTCATGAAAATTCCGAAGTTCCGAAACCCGAAACGCACATCCCTACAATTCGGTAGAGTGTCTGTGGGTGCCCGGTGGCCCATAAAAATCCAAATAGCTTCACTATGAACTTGCAGATATACACGGGGCCTTAAGGCTGGGGTCAGACCAGCGCACTTTTAACGTGCGTTCTGGCGCACATAATTACAGCCGCACTAGCAGCAGATGACGGGCAATGACGGCCAATATACGAAATACGGTCGCACGAAAGTCCGGCCGCGCAACGCAAGTGGAAAACGAACGCATTTTTTCGAGAATGCCGAACCGCTAGTACTGACGTACAGAGTGCGCAGCTGCGGCATAGCGGCATATTTGCGTGATTAGGAGACGTCAGACGCTGCTAATGTCCAGCCTACATAACGTCCAGATGCAAAAAGAGTTTTATTGACGATCCGAAAAAATCACGCACGAAAAATGCACATCGTATGACCGTTTTCGCGCACTCCGTGAAAAAATACGTCAATTCGTTCGGACGCACTTTTTTACGTTCGCGTGTAAAAATGCTTTCATTTGACCCTAGCCTAAAAGCTTAGAGCACTATTACATTCTTCGCGCAAACGTTAACGCGTGCGCAAAAACGCATTAACACGAGGGACAAAACCCTTCGCGCAGAACGTCGTATTACAATGTCCGCGCAAAAAATTTCGGAAATTTTTGTTTTTCGGAATTGTACATGTTTTCAGAATATCGACCAACGTTAACGCGTGCGCAAAAACGCATTAACACGAGGGACAAAACCCTTCGCGCAGAACGTCGTATTACAATGTCCGCGCAAAAAATGCATGTTAACGTCTAACGCGGGTGGACCTGCGCGAACCCTTTGTGAGCGTAATGTACTTTACACGTCCTATACTTAACATTGTGAGCGTAAATGCGTTTGTGCGCTGGTGCGCGCAAGGTATTACAATCTTAGCGCAAGATTTAACGGACAACGTTTGCGCGCATAATTTTAACGTCTTTGAAAAGCTGGTGGTAACGGCAAATCTGAACGTTCTGGCCAAAACCAAATACACCAGCACGAAAAAAAAAAAAAAAAATACAGCACAGTATAGTTACACATTCTACACATACCCAAACAATAAAATTGAGAGGTTGTGCGTGTTTTTATTACTGCTGCAGCATATATACTCAGATTGATTTTGACAGGCGCAAAAACTGAACGGGAGACAACTGTGGTTCGTATTTCAGATCGGCTGAATCGCGTGAAAAAAACAGTCCGCCCACAGATTTCTGCACAGCATTATTGCGCGCGCGTTTTTGCGCCACTTTTTTACACAAAATATTTTTTGACGGATTAGAAAATGCACTCGGATTGTAATACCAGCGTTAATTTACCCGCGTTAACATTTAACGCAGCGCGCCAAAAAAATAGCGCTGCGTAAGCGTTTTTGCGCAAAGAATGTAATAGAGCCCTTAGCGTAGCCTTGAATGTAATCCAGCCTGTAATTATTCCCTGGGAAACCTGCTGTCATTAAGCTTTCGTCAGATTGTAATGGGATGCTACATGGAGAGAGGGGTGAAGGACTTTCAGACTTCACCCGCTTTAAATATACCATACACATTTCTAGATCCTCAGCCTGACCTCAGGAAGCTTCACCTCGTTTCATAGAGAAGAATGGACTGACCCCATACCCTATGCATTAATCTGTGAATTGACTATCCTCCATGAATCCAACCCAATTATACCTTGGTTACGCTTCATTGCCAGCTGTTCAGCTCTCATTAGGTTTATGGACTTAACTTTATTAATTCCAGATCAGAATACAGAGAGTGCAAAAGTCATGTAAAAGTGTGGCCAATGGCCATCTTCCACTCTTTTCACAACATAAAGACACACACAAAGCAATAGGTTTATATTGGTATTAGGCAGCGCTTTCCAAACCTAACAGGACAGGTTTTAAGGATCACCTTGGGGAAATACAGACTGAATCCTGCAATCACTGAGCAGCAAATCATATCACCTGTGCGGTGCTTCACATATCTGGCAAACCTGGCCTGTTTTGGGGGGACCTGAGGAGTCAGACAAGGGATGGGCACCACTGGTATATATAGATGACATTAAAAAGCACGAGTTTTTGGCCATATTTCACGGAGACATCTCAAGTCAAGATAAAGATTCAGATTGCATATCGGCTCTCGCGGCTGTACTTTTCAATGTAAATACTGGCTATAACGATTCGATGTTTATAAAGAATGACGATTTCCAAAAAAAAGGTATAATGCTAAAAGGTATTATTTAATTAATCTGTTTCCAGGCAGAGAAATCGAGAGAATTTGACTGAAAACTTTTTAAAACATCGATTATTTTTAATTGTCATGCTTAAAGGCAAACATCTGTAGGATGCTGGCTGAAAATTTACTTTTTTGGCCAGTTTTTGTTTTTTCAGACCAGTGACATTTTTTGAATATAAATACATACAGAAAAAATGGCGTCGCGCCCGTACTCACCGGAACGGCTGCAACAGCCAGGAGTAACAGCCCAGTTAATGTATAAAACATAACAAGGGAAAAAAAGTGTCATCTGCGCTCGTTTCTATGTATTTCCATGTACAACAAAACATTTTTTGAATATAGGCTCTGAGTAAAAAAAAAAATTCTCAATGGAATCAGCCAACATTTAGAAAGAAATATTGTCCGCATACCAATTTAAAGAAAAATAAAATAATAAAAATCAGCCAACAGATTTAAATCTAGCGTGGTCTTTCACGTTTTGCTCACGTTTTACCCTGTTTGTTGACTTTTTCCAGGGGCTGGTCGGTGCCGTGTTCGGCAGATCATCACCTTTTTCCTAGACAGCTATGACTAGCACTATGGGCACCATCGGCTGCCACTTGCTAAAACTGGAATGCTAAGGGGAAAAATTAGTGATTTCTAATTTCCCCTTTGCGTCCCGGGTTTACCTTTAGATTACGGAGCAGGCGCTGAGTCCAGCAGTCACAAAGCGGCTGCTAGGCTCCCAGATGCTGGGGGCAGCAGTAACGTGCCGTCCCAAGCATCCGCTCCATGCAGTCCATAAGACTCCATGGGGGCGTCACCTGCCGGGTCACATGACTGACAGGATCTAGCCTCTCGTGAGATCCTGCTGATCGGGGGAGTGATGGCAGAGGGAGAGTGGGGACTATTTTGCCCCAGCCTCTCTTTGCTCCTGGTGGTTCAGGCCGCCGTTCTCACTACAGGATGAGAGGTGAGTATTAGGCTTTTTTTGGGGTGTTTCAGCTGCTGCTAAATGATTCTACACCAGCTCTGAGCTGATGGTAACTAGCGTTAGGACCTTGTGATCCCAAAGCTAGTTACTCTGTGCTTGCAATTGGCGCTCCCCATGCTAAGTATAGGGAGCACAAAGTGCAGTAAACTCGCGCAATGAATCGCTAATTACGACGCGCCAATAGCAAATCAGAGGCCATCGGTGCAGCGCGCTAACATGAGCGCTAGCATTAACTTGAAGGAGGGGATAGAGCCCTACATTGGAAACTATGGTGAAATATGCATTAAATGACTTCAGCAGAAGCTAAAGTCGAAACCCCCCCCCCTGAAAACTATGCTGAAGAACTTGGTCAGACACCATGGTGTAGGCTTGTGCACCGAATTTTTTTTCGGTTCGATTCGATTTTTCGGATTTTCAAACTTTTCGATTCGGCTCGTTTCGACCGATTTCTGTTTCGATCCGGTTCGGCTCGACTCGTTTTTCGTGTACATTTTTTTTTCGGAATATCGTCCATTTTTCGTATTTTCGTGTCACTTAGCTCGTTTTTTGTATCGACTTTTCGTGATTTCGGAAATTTTCGTTTTTTCGGAACATCTGTTTCCACTCGTTTCAAAGCAATAAATTTCGATTTGACACATTTCAAGTCCATTCGAAAATTCCAAAAATATTTCGTTTCGGCTCGGAAAACTTTTCGGATCTGCCATTTTCGGATCTAAAAATTTTCGGAAAATCGGCCGCATCCGAAAACACGAATCGGGAAATTTCGTGAAAATTCCGAAATTCCGAAACCCGAAACGCACATCCCTTCCATGGTGGAGAGAATGGTGGAAAGCACAGAGAACTATGGTCGAAGCTCCCTGTATTGAGAATGCACTGTAGTTTCACCGTAGCCGATCTGAAGTTCTGCGGACGAAAAACATTGTTTTTTCAAAGAACTGTAAGGATTTATTCACAGCGCTACGGAACTTGTTAGCGCTTTATAAAAACATGTAACTGTATCTAATGTAAGAGATGGTTTTAGAAAGTCTGTGAATCTTGCATTGGTTAGAATGATGTTATTGGGCTTCAGTATGACTAGAAGCACTTAAAGTATTGTTTATTTTCACTGTTTTCACCTACAAGGCATATGTGGAATTGTAACACAGTGATCTCAGAAATTACAATTTGATTTCTTTGTATACGGTATAGCAATCAGACTATCTCCTGAAGCACTAACATTCCGCATGGAATAGCGCTCGTGTTTGCTCATTTGTTTGTGCCTGGGGCGATTAAAGTTAAATTGTTGGTCTGAAGTCTTGAAGCCCTGACAGGAAAATGGAACAAGTCTTCCTGTTTCGTCTACTGACAAATATTCTTCCTGCTCAACATGTTATATACAACTTTTCTTTTATTTGTATATTGTTTCACTGTGTACTGAAAAAACTCACCCAGAATGAAAAGCAGTAGATGAAGTGTGTGTGTATATATATATATATATTACAAACGGTAGGAAGGTGGCACTCAACCTAAACTAGCAACAACAGCGGGTGCATCGAAGACATTTAATACAAAATACCAGAAAAGAGCACTACTCCATATCAATGACCACCTTCTTCCATTTTATTCTGTAGCAAAAAAGCACGATTTTAAAAAAATATTCAAAAAACTTGACTGAGGGAATAAATGAGGGGGATTCAGTTCACAAAGTTTGATCATAGTTTGCTTAAGCCTGTCACAGTCGCCAATGTACCCCATCTTTGACAGGTCCTCTCCAACTTGACCGATTCTGCATTTAGAGGATCAACTCACCCTGGAGCTCCCCGGCAGGCTCAGGCCTTTATAGGCTGTCATGGTGGGACACACCTGTGAACAGGGAGGGGTGCATACCAAATGAGAGTTGTCAGCCCTCTATGGGCCCTATTACATTCCCAATGCAAAAACGCTCGCGCAGTGCAGGATTTTTTGCGCACAGCATTAACGGTGGTATTACAATCCTCGTGCATTTTTTCATCCGTCAAAAGATAACGTTCGTAAAACCGACGTGCAAAAATGCACGCAAAGTAGCGTTTTTGACGCGCATCCGTCATTTTTTGACGCGTGTCCGTAATTTTTTTTTAGGCGAGTCCATCTTTTTTTGACGCGCATCTGTCATTTTTTGACGCGAGTCCGTCATTTTTGTGCGCACTGCGCACAACAGTTGTACGAAGACAAGGTAGTGGCTGCCATTTTTGACAGATCTAGAAAAAAAAGACGCGCATCAACGTTCTCCGTTGTGAATCCGCAGTTTGGTACGGTCCGGATGCTACAATTTGCCGTTACCACCAGCTTTTCAAAGACGTTAAAATCATGCGTGCAAATGTTGTGCGTAAAATTTTGCGCGAAGATTGTAATACCATGCGCGTACCAGCGCACAAACGCATTTGCGCTCACAATGTTAAGTATAGGACGTGCAGAGTTCATCACACTCGCGCAGGTCCATCCGCGTTAAATGTTAAGGTGCATTTTTTGCACGAACGTTGTACGACGTTCAGCGCAAAGGTTTTGCCCCTCGCATTAATGCATTTTTTGAGCACGCGCAAAATTGTGCGCGAAGAATGTAATAGGTTCCTATATGTATAATAAAATTAGATAGGACCTGTCAACGATGGGGGTACATTGGCGTCTGTGACAGAATAAGATGGAAGAAGGTGGTCATTGATATGGTATCTTGGTTATATATATATACACACACACACTGTATATACACAGTATCTATATATATACACACAATACAAAACCTGGATGGATGTACTTAGGTTTAGGATAAAAAGCTGTGCTTTATTCTAAAAAATATTTTAAAAGTCCTGTAAACATCAACCAACGTTTTGACTCTCTTGGAGCTCTCCAAGAACACACATTCTGTCGCTGCTACAAGTTAACAACTGTAACTATTGAGTACACAGTGGCACCAACTGAAGAAGCTGTACTAGCGAAACACATTTTGCTGAACTGTTTTACTATTCTATTAATAAATATTTTTGCTGATTTTACACGTATCCTGGGTCCTGGACACTTTCATTCACCGAGGAGGTGGCTGAGGCTGATAGGTGATCCAGTGCACCTTATGAAGTCACTGGCTGCCTGAACATCTGGTGTCTGATTGATTAGACACCTGCAAATGTGAGGAATATATTTTCTCCCTTTATATACTCCCTGCATATATGATATTACTCTGTGTGAGTTTCGTAAGGAACCACGTAGCGAACCCAAGAGTGCACCACGAGGGAGGCCTCAATGGGACAAGAAGCGCCAAGTCCACCACGTTCTCTTTGGAACTATTGAGTACATGCATGGTGTTCTACTGATATGTTCACATAACGTCATTTAGAACCATAATTTAAATTACGTAGGATGAAGAAAAAGTTCTGGTGATTGACATTATGGTCACCGCTCAAAATTACACACAATTACCCATAAAACACAATTACCCAGAATAAAAGCAAGAAACTGGGTTAAGGGACTACTCGGGCAACAGATTTTTAAAAATGTTCTAATTGCTTAGAAGATGGGACTTTAGTTCCATGTGGTTTTATCAATATTGTCATCGGAGAATGTCAGAGACGGGAGACAAGGCTGCGGCCAAAGCCTTTTTGCGTACCTAGTGTTTTGTGGCTCAGAATGTAAACACAGTAATGCTTTATAATTCTAAGTCAGGGTTTGTCCGGAGTCTAGTCTGTAAAAACCTGAAGCTTATTTTTACACCCAAGGTCTGCTGAGTAGACCTCAAAGGTTGACGTTATGCCAGCAGTACACACAAATAACCAATCTGGCAGCCAAGCAAAATTTCACATCAAAAACTCAGTTTAACCTCTTTAGAGTCTTGTGCGGGAAATAAGGATTCTAAAGGAATATACTGAAGTTAAAGTAGAGTATTGATGCAATTGTACAGATATAGCAATGTCTGGACCCACTAGTAATGAGGGTTTACTCTTAAAAACATGTAAAGTATGTGGTATGCATGTCCCATGTGTTTTTTCCTCGGGAGAGCACAGGCAGCCGGAGCTGTAAACGATTATAGCAGCGATAAATAAGTAAATAAACTGAATTAGAAAAGTAACTCATGCACTCACTCACCACATGGAGAACAGTGATCATCACGGTCATTTCTCGATAATGCTTTAGGCAAGGGCTCAAAATTTCAAGTCCCAAGCTACTAACAAGGCCATAAGAGTTCCTCGCCACCAGTTGCTCCACCTAACCCCTACCCAGCCCTTAACTCTGCCCCTAAACACACACCCTTTAATTATCTTATGAAATTACACTGTTAAAGGTTTTATTTAGAATAAAGTTACAATAATAACATTAATACCCAGACATCAGACCCCAGATACATGTATACTTGGTCATCAGAGCCCAGTGTGAGCAGAGTGAGGAGGCAGGGAAGCTCCTCTCCACCCTCTGCCAGTGACAGATGAGCTGGGTCAGGTTAGGCAGCTGATCCCTGCCACCGTGCAGCCTGGGGAAAGGGAAGCTGCACAGTGGCACCGCTGGAATATGCGGCACAAAATAATTTATCGTGCTGTTTGTGCGTGCATTTCCACTCGCCCTCACTTAATTTCCAGTCGCCAAATGCGAGTAGGCGAGTGGAAATTTTGAGCCCTGCTTTAGGCGAGCTGTCTGGTTTCTGCTGTTATTTTTCCATGTGTGCTCAGCTTGAGGAGGCGATCGAATGAGCAAAACTGAAAATTCATGCACCTTGGACATAGGTAGATGCGATCCATCAGCTGCCTCTCTGAGAACATGTGATGTCTCAGAGGGTGATGCTCTCTGCATGCTGACATCAGCAGTGACCAGGCTGGTGACCAACAACCGGGTAATTCAAAATCCCGACTGCCGGATGGGGGGTGGAGGAAACTCACCTGTTCCAACCAGATATCTGCCAGATCAGGGAAGGGGAGAGCTCTACACATCCTGACCATTTTTGAAAGATAAGGTGGTCCGGATGAGTAGAGTGTCCCTCTAAGTTATTATAATAGTAGACAGTAACCTTATATATATATATATAATTTTGGGGTTTAGATTGCTGCGCAGCTCTGTGATACACACCGCACATTACTGTGAGTCTTATTGCTGTGGAGCTCTGATACACACTACCAGGGGTCAAGTCCTGCAGGAACGCATGGGAATGCAATTCCCGCACTATTTTAGCAGGAGGAACTTGGTTCCCTTTTGGGTGATATACTGCAATACCTTTCTATATAGACACAATTTTAAAAAAACATCTATATTTAAGGGTTTTTCCTGGATTTCAGTTCATTGGGAAGGCATGGAAATGACAGTTTCTTAGGATTTGCCAGAGCAACAGCATTCTCATGCATTAAAGAAGTGCTGCAGCGGCTCCCGGTAATCTTTGAGACTAGAATTTACAGAAATGTTGGTGAGTTCCCACACTTATTTTTTAGGACTTGACAGTTGCATACTACACAGTAGACATGTGCATTCGTTTTAGTACTAAAACGATTTAGTCCGAATTTTGGGATAATTTAGTTTTCGTATGACTCAAGAGAAACGAAACTGCTCAGTACAAAAAACGAAACAAACTAAAATAAAATGCACTACATTTTAGTTTCAGTCCGTTTTGTGATAATACATTGATGAGTGAAGGAGACCAGCAATAAAGAGCGCAACATCCGAAGTTCTGCACCCTCCACATGCCAATGCAGTAGGATGTTCTATACAGAGAGGGGCATCAATTAATGCAGGAGGATGTTCTATACATTATACAGAGAGGGGTATTAATGCAGGAGGATGTTATATACATTATACAGAGAGGAGCCTTTTTTTTTAGCCCTTTAAATCCAGTGGCAGTGAGCGCTGAGATCGGCTGCTTGTTATATTATCTCTCAGTACAATGTATCAGTCTCAGCTGTTACAGTAACTGACTGCTGCTCATCACAGCGCTCAGAGTTTCAGTAAAACAAGGAAATAATATTGTTATAACCTCTTATATATAAAAATATTATTTACTAGTTTTACTGAAACTCTGAGCACTGTGATGAACAGCAGTCAGTTACTGTAACAGCTTTGCCTGACACGGGGCAGTATTACAATGTTGGTGCTAACTTAACCAGAGCTGTTGTAAACTTAAAACCTCCATAGGCTATAATGGCTCTGGTAAGTTTACAACAGCTCTGGTTAAGTTAGCACCAACTATGTAATATGGCCCACATTGTGCTGAGAGTGAGAGATACTGTAACGAGCAGCGATCTCAGCCCTCTGAGGAGCCACTACAATAGTAATTGTATCCGCTGGTTTTCAGATGAATGAAATTAGTTTTCATACTAAAGAACTGAAAACGAATTTCTTTAGCAACTAAATAAATTGCATTTTAGGACTAATACATTAGTTCAAAACGAAATTTTGTGCTGTGCACATGTCTACTACACAGTATTGTGAGTCTTATTGCTGTGAAGCTCTGTGATATGCTCATACACACTGCACATTACTGTGAAGCTCTACATATCACTCCTACACACCACACATTACTGTGAGTTTTAATCCTGTGGCGTTCTGTAATTACTAATATATGGTATACGCTGAGGTGAGCAGATTCCGCTCCACATATTTCAGATGACTGCCAGGGATTCCTCTTTGCATCTGCTCCTTAGTGCCTTGTCTTTTAAATTTCCTCGTCCAGGATGCTGCAGAAAGCTTCCCTTTGTACGGTGCTTCTGGATTGCTGGCGATGTTTAAAAGATGGCAATCGGATGCAGGGGGAGGTTGGCTTGTGCAAATATTTATTGAGATAGCTCACATCAAAATTAGCGCAGTAAAAAATATAAAATAGATAAAAGTATCAAAAAATAAAAAAACATAAATCCATTGGAGGTTAAAAGTCTTAATATATGGGCATTTGCTATGATAGTGGTTCTTACCCTGGTCCTCTATCATACCACTATCATAGCAAATGCCCATATTTTAAGACTTTTAGGCTGGGGTCAGGCGAGCGCAGTGTTAACGTCCGTGTTGCCGCACATAAGTACGTCCGTAGGACGTGCAGAGTGCGCCACGTCCACAACGTCCGTATAGCTTTGTGTGTGAGTGATGGAGCATGGTCAGACGGACTGCATTTATACGTCCAGCATTTTTGACGGACAGAATGTTTTTTCATTGTAATTTATTTTCCCTGCTACATCAGTCAAAAAATACGTCAGTGAAAAAAACGGACTGTGTGGCCACTACCTTGCTGTCAGTCAGAAAGTACGTCCGTACTGCACGGACGCACAGTCCGTACAAAATGCGCTCATCTGACCCTAGCCTTAACCTCCAATGGATTTATGTTTTTTTATTTTTTGATACTTTTATTTATTTTATATTTTTACTGCGCTAATTTTGATGTGAGCTGTCTCAATAAATATTTGCACAAGCCAACCTCCCGCTGCATCCGATTGCCATCTTTTAAACCTCGCCAGCAATCCAGAAGCACCGTACAAAGGGAAGCTTTCTGCAGCATCCTGGACGAGGAAATTTAACCCCTTAAGGACGGGAGTAATTTTACGACTTTGGCGCTCTTTTGGAAGTGAAGTTTGCTGATGTTTTTGCTCATCATGTTTAAACGCGGTTTTAAGTAACGTATTATTATACCACCCAGACAAATTATATATCGTTCTTTCCGGCAGACTCGGCAGATTAATAATATATCATAATTATATATATACGTCATGTCCTGCCAGAATGCTATAACAAAAAATGTAAAAAAATGTGAATTTTCAATAAAATTTCAATCATCCACAGTGTGTAAAGTGTTTTTTTTTTTCACATTTTATTATCCGATCCTTTGCGGTTATATTCTATGGGGTAGACTTGGGAACCCTTTTTTTTTTTTTTGGGGGGGGGGATTACGTGATTTTAGCTAACCCCCCCCCAAAAAAAATCATTGGTGAAGCATCATTGTTCACATTATAATTGATATGTGAACAATAATGCTGCATCAAAAAAAAAAAAAAAAGCACGTTTTTATTTTTTTATTAATTAATTAATTGTTTTTTAATTTTTATTTTTTAAACTTTTATTTTACTTTTTTCATTGTCATGTTTGATATCGTTGGAAAGGCCATGCTCAGACCTTTCCATCGATATCAGGCATGACCCCCTAGCTGCCACCGATCAGGAGATAAAGGGGTTCAAAGAACCCCCCTATCTCCTGCAAGGGATTTCCATAGGAAATCCCTTTGCAGCTAGGGGCTTCCCCAGTTAACTGACATCATCGCGCATGGCGCGATGAGTCAGTTGACGCGGGGGGGGACCCAGAGGTGGGGGCTGCCATCCAAGATGGCGGCCCCACCGGAAATAGGCCGCGATCGGGCACAAAATAGTGCCCGGTCGCGACCTGGCAACTCATGGGTTAACCCCCATACATCGCTGGAAAGGTCAGGCTGTGACCCTTCCAGCGATGCTGGCCACAGCCTTGTAGCACCCGGCGATGGGGAGATAGAGGGATCCGAAGGATCCCTCTCCTCCCCTCCAGGCGCTTCCCCATGCTCCGGCGGGGGGGGGGGCGCCTGAAACTGACGTCATCGCGCCAGCGCGATGACGTCAGTGCGCCGGGAGGCTTGGAAATACGCAGATCAGGCTTCATCGAAGCCAGATCAGCGTGGGAGCCGCCGGGGAGGTAAGTATTACCGCCGGCTGGGCTCCTAATGCCGAGGACGTTCCATGCCGTCCTGCGGCATTAAAGCCCGCCAAATGCAGGACGGCATGGAACGCCCTGCGGCGTTAAGGGGTTAAAAGACAAGGCACTAAGGAGCAGATGCAAAGAGGAATCCCTGGCAGAGCGCAACAGACAGAGCAGCATCCGTCACCGCACTAGCGTAAGTGTATGATTTTCAGCGTTCGGTTACCTTTCTCAAGCAATTCGGAGCTCTTTGAATAACCCTGTGTAATTTTGTATCATTCCCATCTCAATGTATCCTTCCTGGAAAACCAGAGAAATCTCAATGTATTCTTCCCGTGGAAACCAGAGAAATCTCTATGTATCCTTCTTGTAAAACATGAGAAATCTCAATGAATCCTTCTTGTAAAACCAGAGAAATCTCAATGTATCCTTCCCGGAAAACCAGAGAAATGTCAATGTATCCTTCCCGGGAAACCAGAGAAATGTCAATGTATCCTTCCCGGGAAACCAGAGAAATCTCAATCTATCCTTCCCGGGAAACCAGAGAAATCTCAATGTATCCTTGTAAAACATGAGAAGTCTCAATGGCAGAATTATCGAATCGACAGAATTATTTTATCGACAGAAATATCGGATCCGAAAAAACATTAGTTTATGTCAAAAGGAATAGACACTTTGAAAGGAGGAGAACAGACATTCCGAAAAACCCTAAAATTTCCGAAATCACGAAAAAAAGTCGATACGAAAAACGAACCGAACCGGAAATCAGCCGAAACGAGCCAAAAATTTACAAAATCCGAACGAACCGAAAAAAAAAAAAAAAATCGGTGCACAAGTCTAGTCGTCAAGGGGAAGCTTGGCCGACATCTAAGATGTCGGCCAGCTCCGGGAGAGGATCGTGATCTGCCGCCGATTTGCGATACGGCCCCCAAGGGGTTAAATCCAGCCACTGTTTGGAAGGACAGGCTGTGCCCTTCCAAACGGTGCCTGACTTTCACCGCTGCCCCTTACGGAATGGGAGGGAGAGAGGTCCAAAAGACCACCCCCCCTCCCTTTCAGGCACCTTCCCCGCACTCGCAGGGGGGGGCCTGTAATAGATGTCATCGCGCTAGCACAATGACATCTATTGTCCCCGCCTGCCTATATGTCAGCCTTTACCGGGGGGGGGGCAGCAATCGGTCGGAATCCCGGCCGATTGCTGCCTCCTGTGCTAGGACACGCACAGCACGTCCATAGCACAGGAGAACCACTTGGCTGGACGCTCTCAGCGTGTCCTTAGCAGCCAAGTGGTTAATAAGGAAAGATATGATTGGAACTTAGTAAAAGTTTTCCATGTTTTGGTCAAAAAAGAACTCTGTTCCTTTTGTGAAAATAGTAGGGGAACTGAGCTCCCATGAGTGCTTGATCATGGATCTACTTGATCCCTGTCTGCATGACAACTACAGCCAACCACCATTCTGCTTAGAAGTAAGGGAGTTCTTCAGAGAGCACCAAAATGTCACCTGCACTTCGGGGAATGAAATTTCCCCACCCTGCGGTGAATTCAGCATTCACCGCAGGGTGCCCTAAGTGCAGGAAATTGGCAGCCAAATGCCGCCGCCAATCCGCCTCAGACCCGCCGCCACCAACCCACCAAACATCCGCCGCAAACACGCTGGAGGGCCACCGAACACAGCCAACAACCCACCAAGCACAGCACCGACCAGCCGCAGGAGAAAGCCGACAAGCCGCCGGACGGGTAAAAAAAATAATAATACGATTGTAAGTGTCAAAATTTAAACGCTGTTTGCAAAAAACTACAGAACAAAAATGCCTGGAATTTACATATGAGATCCTATGAATGATAATAAAAAGGGCTGTTACAGAAAAAAAACATGGAAACAAAAATTTTGCAGAATAATCCCGAAAAATGCCTAAAAAAATCCTAAAAATAAATAAATCAATAGATAAAGAGACTTTTTGCTGCAGATTAAAATAATAAATTTATCAGATATTGAATTAAAAAGGGAATATTTTTAACATTGGTGCTTTCATTCGGCAGGTTTAGGCTAGGGTCAGACGAACGCATTTTTCACGTTGTCCGTGAAAAAGTGCGTTCGAACGAATGGACGTATTTTTTCACGGAATACGCGATAGCGGTCATACGATGCGCATTTTCGTCCGTGATTTTGTACGGATCATCAATAAAACCCTTTTTGCGTCTGGACGTTATGTTGGCCGGACATTAGCAGCGTCTGACGTCTCCCAATCACACACACACGCCGCTATGCGGACGCAGCGCACTCTGTACGTCCGTACTAGCGGTTTGACGTTCTCGAAAAAATGCGTTCGTTTGCCACTTGCGTTGCACGGACGAACTTTCGTGGGGCCGTTCGTCGTATGCTGCCCGGCATTGGACGTCATTTGCTGCTAGCACGGCCGTGATTTCGTGCGGCTAAACGCACGTTAAGGCTAGGGACAGATGAGCGCATTTTCTGCGGCCACCGTCAAAATGTACGTCGATGCGTGCGCACGCATTTTTTCACGGAATACGCTTAAGTGGTCAGACGATGCGCAATTCTGGACGTATTTCATGACGATGGGGTGAAAAGAAGTCTAGGGAAATCCGGCTGTTTGAACGTTATGTTGGCCGCACACTAGCAGCGTCTGACATCTCCTAATCACGCACACACGCTGCTATGCGGCCGCAGCGCACTCTGTACGTCAGTACCAGCGGTTTAACGTTCTCGAAAAAATGCGTTCATTTTCCACTTGCGTTGCGCGGCCGGACTTTTGTGCGACCGTACTTCGTATATTGGCTGTCATTGCCCGTCATCTGCTGCTAGTGCGGCCGTGATTATGTGCGCCAGAACGCGCGTTCGCACTGCCTCAGTCTGACCCTAGCCTAAAACTGCGTTCGTCTGACCCCAGCCTTAGTCATGCGAACCCCATCGGCTTCAAACAGCAGGGCACTTCAGCAACTTTTCCCTGCTGTTCGGTGTCTCTGAATTGATTAACCATTGCTTCTCTATGGGGAATTTCACTGCCGCCAAACAGGCCCTGTATTTCACTGGCAGTTCGCCAAAATTTGGCAAACTGCCTGCTCTCTGAATAGCCGAATGGCCCCGAAATGGCAGCGTATGGGGAAATTCCCTGTTCGGTGACATTTCGGGGCCAGATCGTCTCTCTCTGAATAACCCCTATGGTTTTTGCATCTGAATGACATACACTTTTTCCTTAGTTTTTTTTTCTTTTGGGTGGAGTTTGGAGATTACACTAACCAGTGCCTCACCGGTCATTGACCTCACAACATGTCATTGGTAAATCTAAAGGAGCTGGGTTTTAGGGAATCGTTTGGATGATACATATACTGTATATGCATTAGTGTTTGAGTAAGAGGTGTGTGAATGACGACTCTTAACCCCTTCTCTACCAAACACTTTTTGTTGAAATTTTTTATCACAACATTTATTTGAACATGGGACGTGAAATTAACTATAACTTAATTATATTGTAAAAATAGAAAATTTTGCACAGAAATTGCTTTTCTAAGATAGTTAAAAATTCTAAATTTTCTCATTTTTAATTTTTCTTGTATTCATTAATCATTTACAGAATGAATGATAGACAAAATATATTAATTTTACATTGAAACCTATAGGATTCTCCTGTTAAGGCTGCTGTCAGACGAGCGTAGTGTTCACGTCCGTGATTGCGCCTAAAAGTACGTCCGTGATAGCATGAAAGAAAGTCCATTGGAGCCTGACACATGAAGTACGTCCGCACTGAACTGCGGACGCATGACGGATGCTGCAAACGGACGCAGGTTAGGCAAGAACGTAATACTGCTAGAACGGACGTGCGGAGTGCGCTGCGTCCACAACGTCTGCATAGCTTTGTGTGTGAGTGATGGAGCGAGGTCAGATGGACTGCATTTATACGTCCAGCATTTTTGACGGACAGAATGTTTTTTCATTGTAATTTATTTTTCCCTCCTACATCTGTCAAAAATAACTTCAGTGAAAAAACGGACTGTGTGACCACTACTGCGTCATCCGTACTGACGATGTCCATACTGCACGGACGTACAGTCCGTAGAAATCACGCTCGTCTGACCCCAGCCTTAGGCTGGGGTCAGACGAGCGTAGTGTTCACGTCCGTGATTGCGCCTAAAAGTACGTCCGTGATAGCATGAAAGAAAGTCCATCGGAGCCTGACACACGAAGTACGTCCGCACTGAACTGCGGACGCACAACGGCCGCGGCCCACGGACGCAAGGCAGGCAAGAACGTACAACCACTAGAACGGCCGCACAAAGTGCGCTGCGTCCGCAACGTCTGCATAGCTTTGTGTGTGAGTGATGGAACGTGGTCAGACGGACGGCATTTATACGTCCAGCATTTTTCACGGACAAAATGGTTTTGCTTTTTAATTTATTTTCCTCCTACATCCGTCAAAATAAACGTCAGTGAAAAAAACAGACTGTGTGACCACTACTGCGTCATCCGTACTGACGTACGTCCGTGTGCAAGGACGTACAGTCCGTAGAAATCACGCTCGTCTGACCCTAGCCTCAAACCGGTCAAATTGAAACTCCAAAAATCAGGGCATTTCATCAGCGTTTAGGTGCAATTCGGCATTCTGTGAACAGAAGACATGATAGTCCTCTATGGGACAGTTTCGGTGCCGCCAAATCGCACCGTATTTCGCTGTCAGTTCACCAATATTTGGTAAATTATCAGGGATATTCAGAGAAAGGTGAAACTCTGGAGAACTTTTTGAGAAGTGAAAATTCTAGGTCAAAATAGCCAAACCAGAAAAATTCTCACATTTATCTCACTTTCCAAATCAGCTATTTTGACCTAAAGGATTCAGAGAGAGGTGAAAACCAGGAGAATGACTGGAGAAGTGAAAACTCTAGCAGGGTTATTCAGAGAAGGGTGATAATCAGGAGAATTGGCAGGAGAAGTGAACAATCTAGACCAAAAAGCCGATTTGGAAAGGGAGATAAATGGGAGAATTTTTCTGGTTATACTATTTTGACCTAGAATTTTCACTTCTCCAGTCATTCTCCTGAGTTTCACTTTTCTTTGAATAGACCTGATAATCAAAATAGCTGATTTGGAAAGTGAGATAAATGGGAGAATTTTTCTGGTTTTGCTATTTTGACCTAGAGGGTTATTCAAAGAGAATCGAAAAGCCACCGCACGTTCGGTGACTTTTCGTTCTCTTCAATTCGGTGCGATTTGCCGATCCCATTTCGGCGACCCTGCGGTGTATTCAGCAAGCACCACAGGGTCCCCGAATTGCAGGGAAAGGTCGCCTCAAACCCACCGAAAACTAACAGCAAAACCTGGCGAATGCACGCCGAAAAACCACAAAAACATCTGGATTAACCCGCCGAAAACACCGGAAAAACCCGAGCAGGAGCCGATCACACGCAGCGAAGCCGCCGGAAAAACCAGACACTGCCGACGAATGAAGTGAATAAATTAAAAAAACAATTCGCTTGAATGTTTGAAAAGTGAAACGCTGTTTGCAAAAGAAACTACTGAGCGAAAATGTCTGAAATTTACATGAGGTCCAGGGAATGATAATAAAGAGGGCTGTTACAGAAAAAATAAGTAAAGTTAAAAAAAAACTGATTTTTTTTTAAAAAAAAAAGAAAATTGCTTAACCACTTGGCTGCTAAGGACGCGCTCAGCGCGTCCAGCCAAGTGGTTCTCCTGTGCTACGGACGCGCTCAGCGCGTCCGAGCACAGGAGGCAGCAATCCGCTGGATTCCGGCAGATTGCTGCGCCCCCCCGGTGCGGGCTGACATCTTGGATGTCAGCCCAGCACTCGGGAGCCCGGCGGGGACATTAGATGTCATCGCGGCGACGCGATGACATCTAATTCAGGCGCCCCCCCGCATGTGCGGAGGAGGCGCCTGAAAGGGAGGGGGGGGAGGTCCTTCGGACCTCTCTCCCTCCCGATCGGCGGCGTTGCGGGGGTTAACCCAGGCACCATTTGGAAGGGCACAGCCTGCCCTTCCAAATGGTACCTGGCATTAACCCCTGGGGTGCCGGATCACGAATCGGCGCTGAAAAGCGCCGGTTCGTGATCCTTTCCCGGAGCTGGCCGACATCTTGGATGTCGGCCAAGCCTCCGGGAACTCCCCCTGAGGACTGGCGTCATTATGCATAGCACGATGACGCCAGTCCTGGAGTTAACCCCTAGCTGCCACCAACGGTGGAGATAGGGGGTTCCAATGAACTCCCTATCTCCCGATCCGTGGCAGCTAGGGGTTAAAGTTTGGTACTGTTGGATCGGCCAGAGCATGGCCGTTCCAACGATACCAAACACGACTGTGAAAATTTTTGTAAAAAAAAAAAAAAAATTACAAATAAAAATAATTTTTTTTTAAAAAAAATTATAAAAAAAAAATATAAATTTTTTTTTCTTTTTTTTGGTTTGTTAGTGTAGCAATATTGTTCCCATTTCAATTATAATGTGAACAATGATGCTGCACTAACGATTTTTGTATGCGGTGCGTTTGTTAAAAATCGTGTAATTTTCCCCAAAAAAAAATGTAACGAGACCCCATCTCTAATTTTTTTAACAAGCGCACTCCATACAAAATACAGGTCATGACGTATACATATAATAATGACATATTATGAATCTACCGAGTCTGACGGAAAGAACGATATATAATATGTCTAGGTCATATACTAAAATAAGCCTTCAAAACACGTTTAAACATGATGCGCAAAACAGGTAAAAATGACCTCAGCACAGAGGTGTGAAAAGCCTCAGCAGCAAAAGGGTTAAAATATCCTAAAAAAATCTATAAATAAAGAGACTTTTTACTGCAGAATTTTATAATGAACGATTTATTAGATATTGAATTAAAACAGGAATATTTTTAACATTGAAGCCTATGGGATTCACCTGAATAAACTTGCCCAATTAAAACACCGAATGACAGGGCATTAGGGGAACCTTTCACTGCTGGTTTGTGTTCTCTGAATAGACTAAGCAGTGCTTTTTATGGGGATTTCACTGCCCTCGAACAGGCACCGAACAGGCACCGTATGTTCAGGCAATTCGCCAGGATTTGGCGGATTGCCTGCTCTCTGAATAGCCGAATGGCCAAGAAAGGTAACCGTACGCTGAATTTCAGCGTTCGGTTCCCTTTCGGCAGCCATTCGGATCTTTTTGAGTAACCCTACTAGAATTTTCACTTCTCCAGTCATTCTCCTAGTTTTCACCTCTCTCTGAATAACACTGCTAGAATTTTCACTTCTCCAAAAGTTCTCCAGAGTTCACCTTTCTCTGAATAATACGGTATGTGAATAGGCGAATTACCCCAAAATTGCGTAAGCTCCAACGGGAACAGGGCATTGTGTCCTCCTGTATCTGCTGGCAGGAATTCTGACCTGCCTCCTCTATGTATTGTAGAATTGTCCTGTCTTTACCCATTGCACCTTTTAGGCTAGGGACAGATGAGCGCATTTTCTGCGGCCACCGTCAAAATGTACGTCGATGCGTGCGCACGCATTTTTTCACGGAATACGCTTAAGTGGTCAGACGATGCGCAATTCTGGACGTATTTCATGACGATGGGTGAAAAGAAGTCTAGGGAATCCGGCTGTTTGAACGTTATGTTGGCCGCACACTAGCAGCGTCTGACGTCTCCTAATCACGCACACACGCTGCCATGCGGCCGCAGCGCACTCTGTACGTCAGTACCAGCGGTTTAACGTTCTCAGAAAAAATGCGTTCATTTTCCACTTGCGTTGCGCGCCGGACTTTTGTGCGACCGTACTTCGTATATTGGCTGTCATTGCCCGGCATCTGCTGCTAGTGCGGCCGTGATTATGTGCGCCAGAACGCGCGTTCGCACTGCTCAGTCTGACCCTAGCCTTATACAGCGCTGCGGAATGTGTAGGCGCTTAATAAATAATAATAAAATTCACTGCTCGGTTCAAATTCAGGGCCCATTCGGAGGTTAGTGAATAACCCCTTTAGATTGTCAGCTCTTCTACAGGGTCCTCTTCCGCATGCCAAATTAGTTTGGTTATATTTTATTTATTTATTTGCAAAGTATTTTACCAGGAAGGATACATTGAGATTTCTCTCGTTTTCAATCACAACACTGCAGAATGTGTTGGCGCTTAATAAATAAATAAAATAAATATTTTTTTTTATAAATAATAATAAAAATCACCGCTCGGTTCAAATTCGGGGCCTATTCGGAGTTTAGTGAATAGCCCCTTTAGATTGTAAGATCTTCTGCATGGTCCTCTTCCGCATGCCAAATTAGTCTGTTTATATCTCTCAGCCATTGTACAGCGCTGCAGAATGTGTTGGCGCTTAATAAATAATAATAAAATTCACCGCTCGGTTCAAATTCAGGGCCAATTCGGAGGTTAGTGAATAACCCCTTTAGATTGTCAGCTCTTCTGCAGGGTGCTCTTCCGCATGCCAAATTAGTCTGTTTATATCTCTCACCCATTGTACAGCGCTGCGGAATGTGTTGGCGCTTAATAAATAATAATAAAATTCACCGCTCGGTTCAAATTCAGGGCCCATTCGGAGGTTAGTGAATAGCCCCTTTAGATTGTAAGCTCTTCTGCAGGGTGCTCTTCCGCATGCCAAATTAGTCTGTTTATATCTCTCACCCATTGTACAGCGCTGCGGAATGTGTTGGCGCTTAATAAATAATAATAAAATTCACTGCTCGGTTCAAATTCAGGGCCCATTCGGAGGTTAGTGAATAACCCCTTTAGATTGTCAGCTCTTCTACAGGGTCCTCTTCCGCATGCCTAATTAGTTTGGTTATATTTTATTTATTTATTTACAAAGTATTTTACCAGGAAGGATACATTGAGATTTCTCTCGTTTTCAATCGCAACACTGCAGAATGTGTTGGCGCTTAATAAATAAATAAAATAAATAATTTTTTTTTATAAATAATAAAAATCACCGCTCGGTTCAAATTCGGGGCCCATTCGGAGGTTAGTGAATAACCCCTTTAGATTGTCAGCTCTTCAGCAGGGTCCTCTTCCGCATGCCAAATTAGTTTGTTTATATGTTATATCTCACTCATTGTACAGCGCTGCGGAATGTGTTAGCGTCTTATAAATAATTGTAATTTTGCATATACATTTCTATTCGTAGAGAAAATGCGTACGCATGCCTTCGCTGCTGGTTGAGGTCGCAGCGCTGGGGCTGTGTTACTGTATCTCTGTGAGGGTGGGCTGATGTATCTTTAAGAATGTCTCAGCCAGTTCCTTGTTATGCAGAATAGCCATGCTTGATTGAGGTCATGCATGCAGCCACTTTGTAAAATGATCTCTCCCTCCTAAGTCACCAGCAGCCATCCTTAGCATAGGGGCGCACTCATACACACATTCCTGTCAAGTCAGCTTGCTTCTTGGCTTCAATGTGCAATCTTAATAAAAAGCACTGGGGTCTGAGTGGAAATAACATTTCTGCAGGAGAGCAGGGACCAGGCTATGTGTGTGCAGCAGACTGACTAATCTTTGGACTGCAAATGAGAGGAAACAATAGATCCCTGGCTTCCATGCACTAAATATATCTATTGGAGCCTGAAAAATAAGATGTCACAGGGGTGGAATAAAATTCTGCAGCTTAAACTTCCTTTTTTTACAGAGTTTTAGACTTCTTTCTCAGACTTTTTATTATTTTTTCCAAGTAAATCACTTAAAAAGGAGAAGACACTCATCAAGCTGTGTTTTTTTTATTTTTAATTTTTTTTTGTGTGCAATTTATCAATCTACAAAAAAAAAAAAAAAAAGGCAAACATGACCAGCTTGTTTTTGGTTGCAGTTTGGACTGGATTGATGGTTAACATAGGATGCAACATGCAGAGGAAAGGCACAGACAGCAATGGGAGAAGGTTCAACAGGATCCAGCATGGCCAGTGTACTTACACTTTCATCCTGCCTGAGCAAGATGGGAACTGCAGGGAGAGTCCTGCTGCTGCTTCTGACCCACTGGACATCAACACCTTACACATTGATCAGCCACAAATGGATCAAGAATTCTCTACCCAGAAAATCCAAAGGCTGGAGCATGTGATGGAAAATTACACTCAGTGGCTGCAGAAAGTAAGTAGTGCTCTCAGACATGCTGTGTGTGGGTAGTGTTGGGTTTCTTCAGATTTACTTTTTATGTTTTTAACCTGTTGTTTCTCAGAGAGTGACCCCTGTGTAAGTCAGCCCAGGTTTTATATGTGCACTTCCACAATCAAAGCAGATACAGCAATAAAACACAATTTATTTACTGTATTTTGCTGAAAATCTTCTTTTTCTGTTTGTAACTTGGAAGAGATTTCTATGAAAGCTGCATTGCATGAAAAAGTTACTGTAGATGTTGAATTTTGATGACATTCATGGCAAAAGCAGCTAAAAAAAGCGATTAGAAGGTTAAAATCGATTTCATTGTTTTTGTTCCTTTTGTTTGTTTAGAGTGCCAATATTTTATGTTTAAACAATCATGAGAGGATGATACATTGTATTTAAAAACAATGTATTAAATCCATACATTCCCACCTTTTTTTACCGGTGTCCTGTTTGGCAACAATGTTGCGTTTAGAGAGGGCAAATATTTTGTTGTGAAGGCTTGTTAACCCTTTCTTCCTTTGACTTCCCTCTCCTCTGTGCCAGGTTGTTTTTAGAAAGTGTGCATGGTAACAAACCGACCCCCCCCCCCTCCTCTGCATAGAACACACAGCTTATTAATAATGTGCCTTATAATAAATTGCAGTGTCTATTTATAGAAAAGATTTCTGGTGTGAAGGTCGCCAAACATACCTGGCTAGAATACACCGTGATGTAACCTTCCCTGAAACATGTTCTTTGAATAATATCTGCAGGCAGCAGTTTTAAATCAAAATAGCAAGTTAAAAATATAATGCTGGGCTAGATCCCCACTGTTTAACCAATTAGGAGCTGATGCAATGAAAGACAACGGTGTTTGCCTCAGTCCTGATCCTTAACAGGGGAAATTTTTGGAAAAATAGTGCAACTGAGCTTACTGTTTTTTTTTTTTTTTGGGGGGGGGTTGCTTTTTTTAAAATAAATTACAAAATGTGTACAATTATTACTGTATATATTTCTTTTTAATGTATTTCATTTATCTCTCTATTTGGATGCAACCTCCCTGTATGTGCATGTGTGTTTTATTCACACTGTGTAAAAAAAACAAGTTTATTAAAGTATATTTTGGAATATTTATTTTTAGTAACATCTTTCTAACATCTGTTGTTGCTGACTTGTCCTTCATTATTTGGAAATGGTATTCCTGCCTGGCTTGCAGCTTGTATATTTCACATAGCTATGGTCAGAGATGGCCACTAGGGACTGTCCTGGGATCACTGTTTTATTTCTGTTGAAACCCACAATAATGTCCCTAGAAGCACACAGGATAACAATGCATGGTTTGAAACCTGTGGAGCTGGATCTGGGAAGAAGCTCTGATCTACAGATGTTCTGGGGACTTTGTGCTAAATGGCAGTAAATCTCCTGAGCTGATACACAAGCTTGTGGTATGAAATGTATGTGTTTTTTATAATGCTTGTAAGTGTCCAAAGAAGCATGATTTTAAAATGCTGCTGACAGCGGGTGATGTTGCTGATCCTGTGCACTGGAAGATGGGTAACCTTAAATTTAGAAGCCTGGCAACCCTAGCTCTAAGCCAGCCTAAGACTATCCGGTCCATTCAATAAAGGTGAAAATTTGGAGAATTGGCAGAAGTGAAAATTCTCGGCCCAAAAAAGCCAAACCAGAAAAATTCTCCCATTTATCTCGCTTTCCAAATCGGCTATTTGGTCTAGATTGTTCTCTTCTCCTGCCAATTCTCGAGTTTCACCTTTTAGTGAATAGACCTAGAAGGGTTATTAACGAAGCATAAGTATTTCAGTGCTCTTCAGTGCACTTTGGTGATTCCATTTCCCAAAACCAAAGTGAATTCACTTTTTTCACAGTAGGATCACTGTACTGCGCCGTAGATGGAGCTGCCAAAACCTCGAGAAAAATTTGACATCACCGAAAAGCACTGAAGTGAAATTGGTCGAAATCCATTAAATTGAAAATAAACGGGAACTCGAATAGGTGTTTTAAACCAATAAAAATGTATTCATATGTGGCTAAATTTAATATAAACAAAAAAAAAAGCCTTTTTTAAATTTGAATTCTTTTTCTCAATCTAAAAAAAATAAACGGTTAACTTAAGGCTAGGGTCAAACGAACGCAGTGTGAACGCACGTGCAGCCGCACTTTATCACGGCCGTAGTAGCAGCAAATAACGGCCAATGATGGGCAATATACGAAGTGCGGCCGCGCAACGCAAGTGGCAAACAAACGCATTTCTTCGAACGTGATACCGCTAGTACTGACGTACAGAGTGCGCTGCGTCCGCTAGCGTCATGTGTGCGTGATTAGGAGACGTCAGATGCTGCTAATGTCCGACCAACATAACGTCCAGACGCAAAAAGTGTTTTATTGATGATCCGTACAAAATCACGGCCGAAAATGCGCATCGTATGACCACTATCGCGTATTCCGTGAAAAAATGCGTCCATTCGTTCGAACGCACTTTTTCACGGACGACGTGAAACATGCGTTCGTCTGACCCTAGCCTTAACCTTCTTTTTTTTTTAAAATATTTTCTTTGACACCTAATGGGTTTCGCCTGTATAGGCCAGCGTCAGACGAGCATGCTATGTGCGGCCGTGCTTACCAGCGTCCATCACAGCGGTTTGACGCTGCAACTGGGCCAGTCACACGCTTGTGCGCGCACACGCAACAAGCGTCCGTTATCCAAGCCTCTCCGGCAAAGCGCTAGGACGGACATTGACGGAACTGCAAAGCTGTGATTCTCCATAGGAGAATCGAGCCTTGCAGCGCTGTGCGAACTGAGTGCGCTCAGCGATGTGGCCACACAGGTGTTGAGTGGAAGGAACGTCTACTCTCACGGACGTTCCTTCTGCTCTCCAAAGATGCTCGTCTGACCTTAGCCTTAAACCTTTCGAACTGAAACACAGATAAATCATGGCATTTCACGGACACTTCGGTGCAGTACAGTGTTTTCTGAATAGATTAACCACTACTTCTCTATGGGCCAATTTTGCTGACGCTGAACTGCGGCGAACTGCACCGTATTTTGCTGTGAATTCGCCTGTATCTGGAGAATTGGCAACTTAAGGGGTTATTCAGAGAGCACCGAAACGAGTTACATTTGCCCACCCTACAGTGAATTCAGCATTCCCCGCAGGGTCCCTGAAGTGCGGCGAATTGACCCACCGACTCGATTCGAAAACCCCCTGAAAAATGCCGCTGACCAGCAGCCGAACAAGGGTTAAAAAAAAAACCACAACTTCTAAAATACATTTTTAAAAAGCACTAGTGCATGAAAATGCCTGGAAATAATATATAAGGTCCTATGAATAACAATAATTAAGGTTGTTACAAAAAAAAGGAAATGCCATGTACAAAAATAAAATGCATCAAAATTTTGCTGCAAGTGAAAAGAACAAGGCCAGCTTCAGACGAACGCAGTGATCACGTCTGTGTTGCCGCACCGTTTAACGTCCGTCGTAGC
This sequence comes from Leptobrachium leishanense, assembly GCA_009667805.1. Lineage (NCBI taxonomy): Eukaryota > Metazoa > Chordata > Amphibia > Anura > Megophryidae > Leptobrachium > Leptobrachium leishanense. The sequence goes on along the minus strand of CM019067.1, from coordinate 52,455,592 downwards.
ATAGAATCATGAGCAATAGAGACCCACACACGAAGTACGTGTGCACCGAACAGCGCACGCACAACGTGTGTGGAAAACTGCCGCAAGTTAGGCAAGAACGTAAAACCGCTACCACGAATGCGCAGAGTGCGCCACGTCCACGTAGCATTCTGTGAGAGTGATGTCAGATGCAGCGCATTTGCGACGTCCAGCACCTTGACGCACAAAATGGCTTTTCATATCCTTTTCAAATTTTTATCATTTTTCATATTATTTTTATTTCCCATAGTTCCTTTTTTTTTGCCTACGACCGTCAAGAAAAACGGACCGTGTGGTGTCTACAGTATCTTCCGTCAGTACGTCTGTCCGTTATGCACGCACGCAGAGCGCGCTCAGACTGCGTTCACCTGACCTTAGCCTCAACGGTTGAATAAATATTTAAGAAATCTGGGGAACTTTTTTAATATCGCAACCTATGGGATTCACCTAATTAAACCTGTTGAATGAAACCATCGAAAATCAAGGCATTTCAACTTCATCTTTTTTTCTGCTGTTCGGTGTTCTCTGAATAGATTAACCATTACTTCACTATGGGGGATTTCACTGTCGCCGCAGATCACCCGTATTTCACTGGCAATTTTCCAATATTTGGCGAATGACCACGAAATTGCACCATATGGGGAAATTCACTGTTTGGCGGCAAGTTTGGTTCTTAATGAATAACCCCTCAAGTGTTCCATAATCTTCAATGATCGGTGCATCGCTGTATCTCCCATCACTGTAACATTTTAAGTGGGTATATAATTACTGTATTGACATTTTCAAATCCACTCGTTCGGATTTACACCTGGCAAGATGTGAGACCGGGTTTGCTGGTCTACATTAGGTTCACAAGAAACAATCAGGGTTATTCAAAATGAATCGGTCAGTGCACGTTCGGTGACTTTTCGTTCTCTTCAATTCGGGGCAATTTGGCGAAGCCATTTCTGTGACCCTGTGGTGTATTCAGCAAGCACCACAGGTCCGCCGTAATGCAGGGAAAAGCCACTGCAAACCCACCGAACACTCACCGCAAAACCCGGCGAATGCACACTGAAACCTGCAAAAAACATCTGGATTAACCACGAACACGCCGGAAAAAGCCGACACCGCAGTCGACATGTAGTGAAAAAAAAACGTACGCTTGAATGCTTGAAAAGTGAAACGCTGTTTGCAAATAAACTACAGAACGAAAATGTCTGAAATTTACATATAAGATCCAATGAATGATAATAAAAAGGGCTGTTACAGAAAAGCTTTTTTTTTTCGCACAAAATCCCCAAAAATGCCTAAAAAATCTATGAATAAAGAGACTTTTTACTGCAGAATATTATAATGAACGGTTTATTAGACATTGAATTAAAACGGGAATATTTTTAACATTGAAGCCTATGGGATTCGCCTGAATAAATCTGCCGCATGAACCCACCGAACAGCAGGGCAATTCGGCAACTTTTCACTGCTGGTTTTTGTTCTCTGAATAGACGAAGCATTGCTTCTCTATGGGGATTTCACTGCCCTCGAACAGGCACCGTATGTGCAGGCAATTCGCCAACATTTGGCGAACTGTCTGCTCTCTGAATGGCCAGGAAAGGTAACCGAACGCTGAATTTCAGTGTTCAGTTACCTTTTGGCCACAATTCGGATCTCTTTGAATAACCCTCTATGCCTCCCGGTTTTATAGTGTCAACAAGAAATCTTAAGTCTACTCCTACTCACACATCTTCATCACCGCTGATTGTATTTCTCCTTCCAAGCAACACAGCGTTACATTTATAAAATTATCAAGAAAAATGTAAATTTTTAGAAAGCATGGAAGATGGCTACAAAAGGGGGGGGGGCAAAATGAAGAAGGGTAGCATGAGAACCCCAGATTTCTGATGATTTATCTTTTTTTGCTTGCTCCAGTTTCAAAACGTTACCTCACTTTTCATTAAGTGACACTTTGACAGCCACCCTGGGGCTTTACTCATTAATCCTGTTAAGAATTTTTTTTTTTTTTATATAGTTTTGTAGGGGGGGGGGGTAGAAATGTAGATAACAACATTTACTCTTTGTATTTAATTTATTAATGATTACAATGCAAAAAAATGCTAACTTTAACAATAAATCGTAAGTAATCAGTGAAGGAATTCATATTTGTCACACTGAACGTGGACTAAACAAATGAGCGGAAGAAGTGACTCCTCTGTAGGAGTTCTTTTATCATCACTTCTAATTGGGAATATATACATTAGTCATGGTTTCCTTCCCAGCTCAATGTTTGAGGTCCGAACTATGACTGTAAATCTTTTTTGAGGTTTAATGACCAAAATTTCGAAACCATAATGCTGCTTTTAAATCATGTGCTTAAATAAACCAGGGCATTTCAATGGTGACTCAAAATTAAAATTACAGGAGTGTGACCATCGAGTAGATCCACCACCAAACATGACTTGAAGAGCTGGAATCCATGAGAATGCCTAATCCTCATTGTGTGAATTGTAAGGATTCTGAGATAGGGTGTCGCGTATAAAATGTATCGCAGTGGCCTGGTTCCGGAGATAAAATACAGTAGTAGTTTACAAATGTAGACTACACCAGACCTGCTGCCAACTGGCACAGATTGACTGTGGGACACACCGTTTTCACTCAGTTCTCCTGATCACACAACAGTCCTAGGATGTCACCAGTTTTTCAGGAGGACTGAGGGGGAAAATGCACCACGATTGCCTGTTTTAATGGTGTTTAAATGGCTAAATCAGAGCTTTATACACCCATACATATATCTTAATGTAGCGCTAGTGTATGAGCAGCCCTGGTTGGCTGACCAGCCAGGCAGCAGGTCATCATGGCCACTTTTTGGCAGGTTGACATGGTCACATGTGTAAACCATCTAATATTTTTAACATGAGTTCAGAATATTGCAACATGGAGGTTTTATTCTCCCCTTCCTTCACTTTGCATGAGTAGTTTATTGATGGCTGTTATGTTGGATTCCTCAATCTAGTATTCTTTGAGAAAGGATTTTTACCAGGAAGGATACATTGAGATTTCTCTCGTTTTCAAGTATGTACCGTTAGATGTCTTGCCCAAGGACACTTACTGGAAAGGTGTTCTTGCCGGGATTCTAACCTGTGACTCCACAGGCTCTCTCCACGCAGAGCAGTGATATTACCTCTACTCCACCCAGCTGGCACCTCACACATTGCCTCCCTTGTTGTACTTTCCAGGCTGTAGTGACACCGTGTAGGCTGGATTTTGTGATAATTTAACCTTCTGTCATGTATGTCCAGCACATCATATCTCAGTTGATGATTCTTTTTTTTTTTCTTTCACTTATTAATTTCACTTGCAACAGGCTAAAGTGTGGCATCTTTTGAAAGACGAGACTGGTCTTTCCAACAAAGCCTCATATGACCCTGTAGCTCTTACAGTTCCATATATACAGGGGTCTTAATGGCCCCTGTATCTCCAGTAAAGCGATTTCCTATCTGTGAGGGGGATCTCTCTTTTTACTTTTGTGCGACGATGTCAATGCCCTTGGAAGCCCCAAAGCGAGGGCAGTCATCAAAGATGTCAGCCCACAATTGGCGTTGAGCCACAGGGCTTCGATTACGTGTTAACGGGTTAATAAATATGGGAATTTTCTACTGGTCAGCATGTGTGTAATAAATACAGTATATAGGTAATACTGTCTCTTTCACATGACACACGCACACTTTTTTTCTCCAAGACACCTCCAGTTATAATGCCAGTGTAGTGAAAACCTGGTACAATTTTGAGAAATCTCTTAATCAATTTTTAGTTTTGCTTAATAATAAAATTCTGCACATTTTGTCCTGATTTTAATACACTTGATTTTAGCAGAAACGTGCAGTTGGTGCAAACTGTCTAATTCGTTTGGTTTTTCACTTTGAAGCGTACATCTTGCTACTGTAAACAAAATCTCATAGAATTTCATTAAGCGTAAGATGTGTATCTGTATAAACCTGCAATGTGCAGGACGGTCATGTCTAATGAAAGCCTTCTACGGTTTCTCCCAGCTGGAAATGTTTCTTGGTGGAATAACAAATACGTAGAACACTTGGTCCTCTGTGATCATCTCTCCCTTATTTTTTTAATTCCCTTATTTGTTGAATCAAACCTTTTTTTTATTCCATCCTGTAATTATTTTTACAAATCAGAACACGATTTAAGATAAACATTTTAGTCCTAGTCATCCTCCCAGGATGTTATAACTTAAAGAGGTGAAGTCACTGTCTTATCTCCCCAAGAGATGATTAAATAGAAGTGATATTTGTCCTAGTTCCAACTGGAACCTGGATCAAACTCGGAAAACTATTTTCTGAATTGAAAAACCGCCTCTAGACGGCAACGGACCAAAAGTATAATTACGGGAAACCAAGATGTCCGATGTTTTAACTTGCAAGGCTTTTAATATGATTTTTGAAGATTCATGCACCAGATCTAGTTTGGTATATGGCTACTCTTTGAATGGAACAGTATGGGGTCACATGAGAAAAAGTAGAATCTGCTCTATTCACCAAAGATCAGCAACTCCTCTACATTCTCTTTATGGTTCTTTTTAAATGCAAAAGGAAAACCAACCATCATACATATTCATAGGGCTTGGTGGAGGTGTTCGCTCTATGAACAAATGTTCTGGACCTGAAGAAGGGCATTTTTGCTCCAGATTGATCTTTTAAAGAACAGAAAGAGCCTTTTATTTACTTTTTTTTCCATCTTAAATCCTTTATTTTAAATAAATCAAGCCTAGCCATATCTACCAGACACAGTTGAGTAAACCTTGGGAAGAAAAAAAAAAGACATTAAGTGTCCCCAAGGCTTGAAATCGATTGAACACGAGTATCATTTCATGCCACATCGCGGTCCCACCAACATCTCTCCAGTAAGTGCTTGAGCCCACATTTTGAGTTCAGTTTCAGCACATGTTGGTTGGTGTCCAGTTACAACATGAAGCCTGTGTTTACATTTTTTTTGTATTTGAAACACAAGTGCAAAAATGTCTAAACTAGACCTAAAAATAAAGACCTGACTCCCGCTACCTTTCAGAATCAAATTTAAAATATCATCACATATAAAGCCACCTCTGAATCTGCAGCTGCTGACATCTCTCAGCTCATCTCTTAATATTCCCGCAGTCGCCCTCTGACCTTCGGCTTTCTGTCCCTCTCATTCACGACTCTGATGTTTCCTGACTTTACCCTTCCTATGGAACGCTTTGCCCCGGTCTATAATCCTTTCCAAAAAATAAAAAAGATTCCACGTGCTCCATTTGCAGTGGAATTACAAGCCACTTTATTAGTTTAACATGGGGGGGGCAATATTTCGGTCAGAAGAGACATTAACCACTTCCATGCGGAGGACGCGCTCAGCGCGTCCTCCACATGGCTCCTGCTGTGCGGAGGACGCGCTGAGCGCGTCCTCCCTTTGAGGTCAGCGTTCGGCCGGGTTCCGGCCGATCGCTGGCCCCCCCCGGTGCGGGCTGACATCCTCGATGTCAGCCCAGCATCCGGAACCGCCGCCAATGAAATTAGGTGTCATCGCGGCAGCGCGATGACACCTAATTCAGGCACCCCCCCCGCATGTGCGGAGGAGGCGCCTGAAAGGGAGGGGGGAGGTCCTTCGGACCTCTCTCCCTCCCGATCGGCGGCGTTGCGGGGGTTAACCCAGGCACCATTTGGAAGGGCACAGCCTGCCCTTCCAAATTGTACCTGGCATTAACCCCTGGGGAGCTGGATCGCGAATCGGCGCTGAAAAGCGCCGGTTCGTGATCCTTTCCCGGAGCTTGCCCGACATCTTGGATGTCGGCCAAGCCTCCGGGAACTCCCCCTGAGGACTGGCGTCATCGTGCATAGCACGATGACGCCAGTCCTAGAGTTAACCCCTAACTGCCACCAACGGTGGAGATAGGGAGTTCATTGGAACTCCCTATCTCCCGATCCGTGGCAGCTAGGGGTTAAAGTTTGGTATGGTTGGATCGGCCAGAGCATGGCAGTTCCAACAATAGCAAACACTACTGTGAAATTTTTTTAAAAAAATAAATAAATTAAAAATAAAAAAATATATATATTTAAAAACAAAATTATAAAAAAAAAAAAAAAACTTTTTTTTGGTTCGTTAATGCAGCAATATTGTTCCCATTTCAATTATAATGTGAACAATGATGCTGCACTAACGATTTTTGTATGCGGTGCGTTTGTTAAAAATCGTGTAAATTTTCCCCAAAAAAAAATGTAACGAGACCCCATCTCTAATTTATTTAACAAGCGCACCCCATACAAAATATAACCGCAATTGCTTGCATGTTAAAATGTGAAAAAAAAACACTTTACACGTTGTAAATTATTGAAAATACATATTTTATTGCATTTTTTTGTGATAATATACAGACAGTTCATGACGTATACATATAATAATGACATATTATGAATCTGCCGAGTCTGACGGAAAGAACGATATATAATATGTCTGGGTCATATACTAAAATAAGCTTCAAAACACGTTTAAACATGATGAGCAAAACCGGTAAAAATGACCTCAGCACAGAGGCGGGAAAAGCCTCAGCAGCGAAAGGGTTAATCAAGTTTGTCAAAGGCATTGCTGGCCAAAATGTTGCCACCCTTGTTCAAACAATAAAACTGCATGTTTCCCACTGTAAATGGATTTCCTGGATTGCTCTTTCTTTTTTGAAAAATTTGTCTGGAATTGATCCCCTGGGATTCATTAGGAGCACACACATCTAAGCAGTAATTTGATTATAGTCTTTGAGGGAGTTCTGCAGTGCCATGGTGTTTCTTCTTACTTCCAAAGAGTTAAATCCTCCCTTGAATCATATCCGTCTGATGCTTAACAACTGTCTCCACAATAAGCCAACTGTTCTACCCATTCTTTAATCCATGACTTGAGATTGGCGCTACTAGACAACCTTCTACAAGGAACTTCCAATTTGTCTCCACTCAATTCCCTTTTAGAATGTAAGTTACTGAGTGTCACGGTACCCACGACTTTGCAACCTATTTCCTTGCAGTATCTCAGCCAATCCCTGCTGGACATTTGGTGAATAAGACTACTGGTTCTCAAGCAGATTCCTTATATTCGGGCCCTCAGTGTCACATTGGGGGCTTCATGCCCCTCCGTTGCTTCCCAGTTGGTGGTGAATCTGACACCGCGCTTGCCGGCATTTGGCTTTTATTGGCAGATGAGGTGGTGTGCCCATCGTGAGTGCGGTGTCCTGATGCGGTCCCGTAGACACCTCCTACAGTTTAAATGCTGGTATCTCCATATACCCAGTGCCCTGTCGTGGTGTTTTGCCAGAGTATGTTCTATTGGCTTCCCGTATGACTATTCCTTATTTCTTGTGTCCCTTGGCTCTGGTTTATATCCTGAACTTTCTTGTTACCGACTCTGGCTATTTCATTTTGGACTATTCTGTCATTCCTTGACTCTGGCTTGTATGAGAACCTGTAAAGTTGCTGACCTTGGCGTGGATTATTACTTTCTGTTTTTGCCTGTCTTTTTTAGTATTTACTCCGGCCATTCTAAGGACCGGCCGCATAGGATGTGATATTAGTTCTGCATGTTAGGATCAGCGAATTGTGACACTCAGGCTCATTTGAACCCAGAACTGACACGAAGTCTGATGCAGAACTCTGTCCCATGCATTTGTATTTATTGCATGTACATTCTGGCGCACCAAAATGACACCAGGTAATGGTAACTGTGGCCTCTTGATAAGCCCCTCATTGGCATCCTTACATTGCCCTGTTGTGGTTTTTGTCTAGATCCAAATAGCTCATTCATACTTTTGATGTGGTTTTGACACGGCTTGATTTATTACCATGTTCACCTCTATACCCCCTGACCTGGATTTGATTAGTCATGTGATGCGATTTCTGGAGCTCTCGACCTTGGCTACATTACAGGCTAATCGTTTCTGTTTTGGCTCTATTTGTTTGACCATTTTGAAGGACCAGATTTCTTCCTTTAACCACCCTCTGTTAAGCGCATCACTTGTGATCCTTTCACCTGGCCACAACCAAGCACCGACTCTAGCTTTTTCTCTTTGGTGTCTCATTGCATACTGGGATCACGTCCACCTTGACATTTGGAGCAGGGCCCCCTCTAACTCATGTCTGCTTAACTAATTTATTGTAACCCCTGTTACCGTGCTGCGTAATATATTGATCCAATACAAATGAATAATAATTTAGAATGCATATTTTTATTCCCACTTTACAAACGTGGTTCTCCTCTAACAATAGAAGGTTGGTGTCAGAAGCACGGATAGAATGTAAGGAATTTGAAGGGCGCTATTCATACAATCCCAGAAGATGATCTATCCACTGATTCCAATGTAAAAATGTAACCTTTGTCACAGAGAAGATGCTTTCCATTGCCAGATCTGGCTGTCATCATAGTGCAAAAAAAATACATGAATACACTCAGCGAGACATCGTGTGACCTCGCCACAAACCATAATAGGAGTTTTTTTATACATACAGTACAGAGTACAACAATCCATTTCCAAGTAAATTGCATTCCTTGTGTTTTATTTAGGCAACCAAAGGAGACAGCAAAATATTTCTCCATGCATAGCTATAATACAGATGTTGGTTTATTATAGTGATTGTGAATTGACAGGAGAGGTGGGGGGCACATGATAAATGACGCTACTGAGACCACACTGCATTCTATTCTTCACCAGAACGATCTGGTCAGATTTTAAGGACAGGCACAGATGGAGTCTCCTTGAAAAATGCAAAGGAAATGGAGACATGTATTGTATGTGTGTGTGTAGTCTGAATATATTGGTTCCACGGATTTGTATCAAGCAAATATTTGAGGCTGCCAAGATCCTGGCATTTGTAATATTGTGCACATTTGGGCTTGGCTTGGCCAGCTTCTCAATCCCTTGTTCGGGTCTGACCTGAGTGGCTGAACAGGCCCAGGCAGGATGGTTGCAGTTAACTTGCCCACAAGCATGGCTGGTGTGTCTGCGTCTACTGATACCTGGATCTTTTGATCCACCGGCTAGCCCAACTTGTGGCTTTTTCATCATTTGCCCAGTGGCCAAACTCCTCTTGAGCATCTTCTCTCTACCGTGGTTTCCCACTACATTTATCCAGGGATTATTTTAAATGCTGCCATTTTAGAATAATTCCAACTTTGTTGATGCAAGCTTTTGTTCCCATTGTTGATTCTGTAGAGAACACGCAACTTCCATGAATGTATAACAGACTTTTATCTACATATTGTGCTTCCATCCATCCAGACCTTTGTTTTAATGTTTTCCAGTCACCTAGACTTGCCATTTCTGGTTTTGTCCCTTGCTTTGGGCTGGGTCAAATTGTTATAGTTTTGACGTTACACAATAGTTTCTGGGAACCTCTTCCCACTTTATTTGTTCTTTTATTACTCTTGTTTCCTTGACTGAATTACTTATCTATTGCTGGATCTATGTGATCTAATGTATAGATGAAAGAAAAGAACCTGGACATCAGTCAAGATAGGCTACTTTTCACACTACGTGGAGATAACACATTTCATGTATGTTTAATGATTTGTGCAATCGCAATGATATTGCCTTCCTGCACCATTTAGACCAGTGTTTCCCAAACCTGTTCTCAGGACCCTCTGCCTCGCCAAGTTTTCCAATCTCATTTGCCGCTCCGTGATTGCAGGATTCAGTCTGCATTTCCCCAAGATGATCCTCAAACCCTGGCCTGGTTGAGGGTCCCGAGGACAGGTTTGGGAAACACTGATTTAGACGCATCCTGTATCAAAATTGCCATCAGCCTACATCAGAACGCTGACCGATCCAAGCTTCACGTCCATATGGACCCATAGTGATGACATCATCCACAAACGTTATAAACACACAATTTTGCATGCTCCATGTCCTGATGTTGTCTCATTTATCCTCAGTGTGTGGCTGGTGTTTCTTATTGCTTTGTTTTTTTCTTGAACATTCTTGGTCTAGTCCTGCTTAACCCATCCATTCTAAGGCTAGGGTCAGACGAGCGTGATTTCTACGGACTGTGCGTCCATGCAGTACGGACGTACGTTAGTACGGAAGACGCTGTAGTGGCCACACAGTCCGTTTTTTCACTGACGTTATTTTTGACGGATGTAGGAGGGAAAATAAATTAAAATGCAAAACCATTTTGTCTGTCAAAAATGCTGGACGTATAAATGCAGTCCGTCTGACCACGTTCCATCACTCACACACAAAGCTATGCGGACATTGCGGACGCAGCGCACTTTGTGCGGCCGTTCTAGGAGTTCTACGTTCTTGCCTAACTTGCGTCCGTTTGCCGCGGCCATTGTGCGTCCGCAGTTCAGTGCGGACGTACTTCGTGTGTGGGACTCCATCGGCCTTTATGTCATGCTATCACGGACGTACTTTTGTGCGCCATCACGGACATGAATGCTGCGCTCGTCTGACCGGAGCCTAAGGGCCTGTTAGCTTAGGTATTTTCGGCTTTTTGCACAGTGCACATGTTGAGCCATCCTTAGTGCTCCTCCGGACTAGACTTGTGCTTTTTTTTTTTTTTTCGGTTCGATTCGTTCGGATGTTTTAAAATTTCGGCTCGTTTCGGCCGATTTCTGTTTCGGTTCGGCTCGTTTTTCGTATACATTTTTTTTCGTAATATCGACCATTTTTCGTGTTTTCGGGTCACTCTGCTCGTTTTTTGTATCGACTTTTCGTGATTTCGGAAATTTTCGTTTTTTTCGGAAAGTCTGTTCTCCTCGTTTCAAAGTGTCTAACTCTTCGTTTTGACGTAAACTACTATGGTTTACTTTTTTTAATCATATTAAAATGGTATGAAAGCCAAGGAACAAAAAAAAATGAACAAAAACGATTTAAAAAACGCTAAACTGGCCAGAATGCCACAAGAACAAGTGATACGCATTTACAAATACAAAATTTACAGAATCAGCGATATAACCGATAATAGTTAAATATATGATGTCCAGAATTACCGAAATCATGAATAGAGCAAAAATAAATTTCGATTTGACACATTTCAAGTCCATTCGAAAAATCCGAAAATTTTTCGTTTCGGATTTGTTGGTTTTCGGGTCCGATCCGATTCGGAAATTCGACCGAATCGGGAAATTTCGTGGAAATTCCGAAACGCACATCCCTACTCCGGACTAACGGCCCGCTTCTTACTAAACGCAAAACTACCCCGGGTTCAATGATCACTTGAGCCTTCAGCCAAGCCAATACTTCTCAGTACGTTGAGAGGCATTGAATGGTCAACAATGGACAGAGCTGTACATCACTAAGACTGTAAGTACAAGCTGGTTGACTGCCTATTCGGCAGAGGAAAGCCATCTGCTTTGGGGGCTAGTATGTCCCTTGATGTCTGGTGATGTGCTCTGCACTTTGAGACTCCTTTTGTAGAAAGAACCATTTTATACATTTCTGAAAATTCCAGAAGTATCGGTTAAATGATCCATGTGATTATATATGTGTAATAAGAACATGTTGTGATTTTTACTGAACAGACACAATTCTAACCCATATAAACTGGGCTTGTAAACAAGAAGATAATTATGGTGTGATTTTGGTTGGTCATGGTTTGTGAGACAATACTTGGGAGAGACCCTTTTCCTGCCTCGTTAAACACTTGTACTAATTCTTTTCGTTTGCCACATCCTTCTTAAACACGTGTAAATATTGAAAATGTGATTTTTCTGTTTTTGCTGATGTTTCATTTGGAGTGAACGAGAGGCAGCTGCATTACATGACATTAACGAAGCAGCCATTTATTATACAAGGGGGGGTCTAATCATTCGGAAACCACACATTAATGTTTAACGCATGCTTTTATATCACATTTATGGATATGTGCCGCGATCTTGCCATTATGTGTCTGTGTGTGCTCAGCTGTTTTGATGTGAAATGATTCTCGGCACATGGTGAATTAATTTGCAAAAGCATCTGATTATCACTTGTGGGAAAGCACACAAATATTTCCTTATTGTTGTAAACCTTCTCCCAGACAAAAGTGCCAGTTTTGTATTTGAAATATTCCTCCAGACAGAATCTTTATCCCTGGCACATGTAATACTGTTACTTTTTGATGATGCTTTGGCTCTGTGCTAATGCTGTCTGGTTCACAAACCTCTAGCATTCTTCCTGGAATATAACTTGTGTGCTCTGACGGCCTTTCTCATATATAGCAAAGTGTGTGTGTTCTATATTCTCTATCCTGTCGCCATCGGGATACATTGACGCTGTGACAGGCTTAAGCAAGATTTGTCCATATATTGTTGTGAACTAAATTCCCATACAGGGTTATTCAAAGAGATCAGAATGGCTGGAGAAAAGTAAACCTTGGCCATTCGGTTACCTTTCTTGGCCATTCGGCTATCCAGAGAGCAGGCAATTCGCCAAATCCTGGCGAATTGCCTGCACATTCGGTGCCTGTTCGAGGGCAGTGAATTCCCCATGAAAAAAAGCAATGCTTCGGCTATTCAGAGAACACAAACCAGCAGTGAAAGGTTCCCCTAATGCTCTGCCATTCGATGGTTTAATTCGGCAAGTTTATTCAGGAGAATCCCATAGGCTTCAATGTTAAAAATATTCCCGTTTTAATTCAATATCTAATAAACCTTTTCATTATAAAATTCTGCAGTAAAGAGATTATATATTATGATATTTTAAGCTTTTTTTTTTTTTAACTTATTTTTTCTGTAACGGCCCTTTTTATTATCATTCCCTGGACCTCATATGTAAATTTCAGACATTTTCGCTCAGTAGTTTCTTTGCAAACAGCGTTTAGCTTTTCAATCATTCATGCAACTATTTTGCTAATTTATTCACTGCCTTCTTCTGCGGTGTCGGGTTTTTCCGGAGGCTTCGCTGCGTGTGATCGGCTCCTGCTCGGGTTTTTCCAGCGTCTTCGGGTTAATCCAGATGTTTTTGCGGGTTTTCAGCGTGCATTCGCCAGGTTTTCGGCAGCTTTTCCCTGCACTACGACAGCCCTGTGGTGCTTGCTCAATACACCGCAGGGTCGCCGAAATGGGAAAGCCGATTTGCACCGAATTGAAGAGCACGAAAAGTCACCGAATGTGCGGTGACTTTTTGAATCTCTTTGAATTACCCTGATAGTTTATTATCAGAGTTAGGTTATAGAAAACTTGTAAAAACCATTTTTAAAATCCTTTTTTCTTTTTAAAGTCTTTAAGTTGTGTGAGATGGACAACAGACAGGACGGGAAAAGGGCTGACAAAAGGTAACACTGAATTTAGGATGAAGACGGAACAATACAGGAATAATACGGAGTACATGAAGGGGTAAACTAAACACGATTATGGAATAAGAATAGAACTGAAATGTTTGTATGCAGGATATGGTAAATTCAGGGGGTGCTGAAGGAAGAGTCATGGTAAATGCAGGAGGCCTAGGGTCACAAATGGTTCTTGCCAATAACAATATGTTTCCTTAAAGCGTAGATAGGATCCTTCATAACGAGTAGGTTTTGGAGAAACAAAAGTAAAGTTCCCAGGCGCGGTATCCGAGGGGAATATCCGTAAGTAAATCCAGGTACAGTTCCAGAGGTCGTGGGCTGGTAGCAGCAAGCAAAGGCCTGGAGGACAGGTTTCAGGATGACGGGCTTCGTTGCGCTCAGGCTGCACACTGAAGCATTGAGGCCTAGGCATGGCTTCCTTTTGAGGAGAAGGCATTTGTTGTTTAGCCTACACCTGTGGACTGGACAAGCAGAGATTGCTGGGAAGGCTATTACCAGTCCCATTACTGTGAGGCAGCGTAAGTTTTAGCCTTCTGACGGCGCAAGCGGCTAGGACCATGACAGATGGTGTGATTTGTGTGATGGGGTGCTCACCCCTTGTATTGTTCTATATAGTGGTATGTAATAACTTGGATATTTGTACACTGCTAATATTTCTCCTTGAGCTGTTAACATTGCTCCTTTTTATTTACAGATGATAAATCGGTGATGTTAAAGTCTGATTCCTCCTAATTTCTCAAAGTGCTCTCTTGCTGATAAACTGTCGCTACTTTTACTATATGCTACCTCTCTCTGCCATTCTCTAGTTTGAATTTCTGCCTGTGTGGCTCTATTATAGGCTGAATTGATCCTCCATGTGCTTTATTTAGGACTTGTGAGAATCGTTTTGGTCGAATAATCGGCAACTCTGAAGCGTCTGAATTGCATCCTAATCTAGAATTCCGAATTTATCTGTACCAATCCAATTGGAATTGGCCATAGTGGAATATAATCGTATCATACTGGATGACTGAAAGCAATTGCACGATGCAAATTCTATAATCCCATTTATACAACCTGCAGAAATGGTAACCCAAACCCCAAACACTGCCTATGTACAATTGTGCATGACGTATAGTGCTGCCTGTGTTGTTTACTAGGGATGAGCTGTTCGGGTTCGGGGTTCGACCCGAACTTAGCCTGTTCGAGCAGATCGCGAATCCCGAACATTTCCGGGTATTCGCCGCATGTTCGACCACAATGCATTTTCCCACTGCCTGAAGCTCATAATTGGCTACAGCCTTGCACCTGACCACAGGTCTGGTGAAAAACTGGTTGAACACTATGCCAATCACCGCTCAATCATGGGCTCACAGCGCTAAGTCCCGCAGCACACTAAGGTTTCAACGCAGCGCTTTCTGCACGCATTTCAGAGGAGATTTCAAAGAAGATAGTTGTGTGTGTTGTTACTGCCGGTCTGCCACGCTACTGGGGGGGGTCTCATTTCGACCAAATATCAGGGAATTTAGGTGATGTGTGTCTTGTCACTGTGCCAGCAAGTTGTTTTGGGGTTTACAACTTTATTTAAAACCTTTGTGTATTGAGGTGATTTTCTGGGTCTTGTCACTGTGCCAGCAAGTCTTTTTGGGGCTCACTAATTTCTTTAAAACATTTGTGAATTAAGGTGATCTGTCTCTTGTCACTGGCTGCCAGCTATCAGTGTGTCTCACTGAGTTATACCAGAGTTCTTTAAATCTTTATACCAGAGTTGAATCAGAGTTCTGTATATATTAATCTATATACCACTCACCATGTCTGAAAGGACAGGCAGACTCTCCCAGCCACAGATAAGAGGGCAAGCAGCCCCTGTGTTGGGAGGCTGTGCCTCTGGACGTGGTGCATCCTCTACAGGGGCACGCTTGTCCTTTCTAACTGGTGCTGGCCGTCTTAGGCTAGGGTCAGACTGAGGCAGTGCGAACGCGTGTGCAGCCGCACTTAATCACGGCCGCACTAGCAGCAGATGCCGGGCAATGACGGCCAATATACGAAGTACGGTCGCACAAAAGTCCGGCTGCGCAACGCAAGTGGAAAATGAACGCATTTTTTGAGAACGTGAAACCGCAGGTACTGACGTACAGAGTGCGCTGCGTCTGCTAGCGGCGTGTGTGTGTGATTAGGAGACGTCAGACGCTGCTAATGTCCGGCCAACATAACGTCCAGACGCAAAAAGAGTTTTATTGATGATCCGTACAAAATCACGGACGAAAATGCGCATAGTATGACCGCTATCACGTATTCTGTGAAAAAATGCGTCCATTCGTTCGAACGCACTTTTTCACAGACAACATAAAAATGCGTTCGTCTGACCCTAGCCTTAAGCAGCAGCAACATACAGAGGACTTGGTGGATTGGCTAACCAGGCCATCCTCATCCTCAGTCCTCTGCCAGCCAGGCTTCTAGTGCTTTACAGTCCACCTCAGCTGCCAAAGCATCTAATGCAGCCTCCATGTCCACAGCTACTCCTGCCGTAGCCTCGCTATCACACACGGAGGAGTCAGCTGAATTGTTTGACTACAATGAGAGTGACCTGCTGCTTGAGGATGCGCAGCAAGTACAGTGCTCTGATTCAATCTCTAGGTTGATTATACTCCCTTGCTCAACCTCAGAGGAAGGGGGTGCCAGTGACACACAAATAACTGGCACTCATGTTGCCCCAGCAGCTGCAGCATACTGCCAAGTTGGCTCCAGTGACGAGGAGATAGGGGTGAAGATGACATTGATGATGAGGTCACTGACTCCACCTGGGTGCCAGATCGAAGTGAGGAGGCACAGCAAACACGAGGCACAACATCCTCTGTGACCAACCGTAGCACTAGCCAGTCCAAGGCATCACCTGTCAGAGCTGCTCTGGTGCAGAGCGCTGTTGTCTCAAAGAACACATGCAGGAACTCTGCTGTCTGGGAGTTCTTTAAGAACTGTGCAGCAGACCCCACCATTGCTATTTGTAATCTATGTCAGAGGGGGCTGAAGCGTGGGATAAACACCGGACACTTGGGTACCACGTGCTTGAGGCGACATATGAACAAGTGCCACACATCCCGTTGGGGCAAAACTTTGCGTAGGTCCTCCTACTCCTCATCTGTCTCTACCCACACTGTATGTCCTGCCATGCAATTGCCTACAACCTCCACCGACAGGGATGATGCTACAGCAGGTCCTTCCTCACAATGTGACACCATCCCAGTAGCTGAAGATTTACACAGTCAGCTTACGTTGCCGCAGCTGCTGCAGCGAAAGAAAAATATAGTCCCAACCATCCCCAAGCACAGCGTCTAAATGCCAGCTTAGCAAAATTACTCGCATTGCAGCTGCTGCCTTTCCAGCTGGTGGACTCTACTCCCTTCCGTGAATTTGCTGAATGTGCAGTACCACAGTGGCAGGTTCCAAAATGCCATTACTTTTCACGCAAGGCCATTCCAGCACGTGGAAGACAATGTTATCCAGTCATTGGGAAAGGCAGTCAGCAGCAAGGTGCATGTCACTTTAAACACGTGGTCCAGCAAGCATGGACAGGGTCGTTACATTTCCTTCACGGCACACTGGGTAACTCTGATTGCAGCTGGGAGGGATCCAAGACGGGGCTCTGTGCTGGAGCTTGTTCATCCACCACACCTCCAGAAAGCTGCTTGTATGAGGTCTGTCTGCTCCACCACCACCACCTTTCTCCTTCTTCTCCTTCTCCTTCTCCTGCGAAGTGGCAGTTAAACCGACGCCTGACAGGGTCTACGCAATGGCTCAAGCAAAAAGATGCCATACTGTGCTTGAGCTGGTTTGTTTAGGGGACAGGAGCCACACCGGGTCAGAAATTTTGTCAGCTCTGCAGGGGCAGGTGCAGAGATGGTTAACACCACACCAGCTTGAGCTGGGAATGATCGTCAGCGATAATGGCAGCAACCTTCTCTCCGCCCTACGCAAGGGTAAATTGACGCATGTACCATGCCTAGCACACGTCCTAAATCTGGTGGTACAGCGTTTCCTAACCAAGTACCCAGGGCTGCCAGAGCTTCTCATCCAGGCCAGAAAAGTCTGCAGCCACTTCAGACGGTCATTCCCAGTAAGCGTTCGCCTGGCAGAAATTCAAAGAGAATTCCACCTACCACAAACCGTCTGATCTGTAACATGCCCACCAGGTGGAATTCGACATTAGCAATGCTGCAGCGTTTGCACAAGCAGCAGAGGGCCATCAACGAGTACCTGTGTGAGTATGGCACAAGGACAGGTTCAGGTCAACTTGGTTCCCCCCCCGCAGTGGCTGTTGATCAAGGATGCATGCACTGTACTGTCACCATTTGAGGAGGCAACGAGGATGGTGAGCAGGGACAGTGCATGCATCAGTGACACAATTCCTTTAGTGTTCCTGCTGGAGCACACTCTGCGGGGAATTATAGATGTGGCTCTAGAGGCAGAGCAGCGGGAGGAAGAGGAGGCCTTCCCTAGCTCTGAAGGCCCCAGTCTTTCTGCAGACAGCATTCCAGCGGGTCCTCCTCAGATCAGACATGAGGAGGAGGAGGAATATTTAAGTAGTGGGGGCATTGAAGGTGGGGATTCCTCAAGGGAGGGTTTTGTGTGCTCAGAAACCCAAGGACTAGTACATGGCTGGGAGGAGAAAGTGCACAATGGGGTCATCCTCATTGACCAGGAAGACTCGGAAGCTAATGCCACCTCCAACCTACGCTGCATGGGCTCCCTAATGATGCAAAGCCTGCTAAAGGACCCCAGGATTCGTGCTATCAAGGAGAGGGATCATTACTGGTTGGCAACCCTTCTTGATCCACGATACAACGGGAAAGTTGCAGAGCTCATCCTGCCTGCACAGAGGGAGCACAGGATGACAAAACTTGAGGACGCTCTAGAGCGACACTTGTGTAACACCTTTCCAGGCACTGTTAGATTACCAAGTGCTGACACACGTGCTTCTGAGGCTGCAGGTGATCAGAGGAATAGCGGTGAAGGCCAGGGCCGCTTGACTGATGCATTTTTAAACAGGGACGTCAAATGTAGGCACCCATTGCCAGCGTCTTCACCATATGGTGCAGGACTACCTAGGGGCAAGGGCAGACCTGGATACCTTTCCAGCAGATGATCTACTGGGTGTTGAGATTGAATCACTGGCCAGAACTTAGCCAATATGCTATGCAGCTACTAGGTTGCCCTTCATCTAGCGTGCTTTCCGAAAGGACGTTCAGTGCCGCTGGAGGTTTTGTCACAGACAAAAGAGTGCGTCTGTCCACCGACTTTGTAGACCGGCTGACATATTTATAAAAATGAATCAGTCCTGGATCAGCAGCTATCAATCCCCTGATGCTGAAGTAATGGAATAGATGGGGGATGTCCTCTTCTGCATTCACAAAACCTCCAGCACTGAACTCTTCCACAATACCACAAAAGGGTTACGGTGTGAAGGCACTTGCTGCCATGAAAGGCACAATATCTGGCTGCACTGACGCCCATTAAAAAAAAAAAAAAAACTTTTCAATATAGGACCACATGGTCCACCCCTGCACTCTTCCACAATACCACAGAGGGGTTACTGTATGATGATACTTGATGGCCTGGCATTAAAGGCACAATATCTGGGTGCACTGCCATTGACGCCTGTATCAGATTCACATCCTCAGAGGGGTTACGGTGTGACGGCACCGTTGCCGACGCTAAAAGCCCAATTTTAAAGCACCTATTGTTACTTTCATCCAAAGCCTGCATAAGTTTCACAATAATTTAGCCCAAAAAAACACTAAACTTTTTCTGCGCGTCCTAAAATGTCTTTTCATACAGGCAGCCACCCCAAGCAGTTGTTTATGGATAGATTAAAGGAAAAGCATTTACCGTCATATGAAACGTCATTTATTTGTTTTTAAGTGTTTCTATACATCCTAGAAATCCGCCACTTCATGGGCAGGTTATGCGGACCTCCTAGGCACGATATTTGAAGGAATTTTTTGTTTTTATTTTTAACCCTTATTTCATGGAAAACTTTTTGTCCTTGTTTCCTGTCCCCCAGGGCACTACCCGGACCCCCCATACACCTTTTATGGCAAATATGTAGCATACTGTATATGCCCTCTTGGAGGGCACTCTAAAAAAAACGAATTTTCAGCCCCATTGACTTGCATGGGGGTTCGGGTTTGGTCCCGAACAAATGGGAAGTTCGGGTTCGGGCTCGAACCGAACTCGGAGTGTTCGGCTCATCCCTATTGTTTACATGTTATTTCATATGCTAAGTGTGTTTCTTTTCCTTTTTTTTTTTTTATTCTTTCTTTGTGCTTAAAGTTAAAGGAACACTCTACTCAAAAAATCACACCCCGTTTTTTTTATCCTAACCTATCCCTATTCCCTTAATAAATCTTTTGTTTTTATTTTTTTTCTTGTAACTGTAATACTTACCCTAAAATCCTCTAGTTTCCAGCGGGTTTTTTTTTTTTTTTTTTTTATACTCCCCTCCTCTTCCACTCCCGTCCTTCTTCTTGCTTCTTGGTTTCTGGTTTACGTGAGAAGCGCGCATGCGCGCCTCTCACATAAGCCAGCCAATCGGCAGGCTTCCTCCCGGCTCCCTCTGAGGATTAGTGTTGCGCGCAAGAGGATGCGCGCAACACTAACCCTCAGAGGGAGCCGCCAGCTTCTGCGGTGAGTTGGAGACGTCATCGCGCTGAAAGCGCGATGACGACTCCTACTCGGCAAAAGTCGGCAGAAGCGGGAAATATGATTCCTGCTCTGCTGACTGACAGCTGGGAGGGTGGAGTAAAGTCCTCCGCCTCTCTCAGCTGTTTTCAGCCTTTACAGCTGATCGGCTGAGCGAAGGGAGGGGGGACAGAGGGCGGCATACTCCAGGCATCTTGACCACCTAAAATAGCTTAGGTGGTCATGTTGCTTAGAGTATCCCTTTAATAATAGAATGCATCCACTATTTCTGTACTTTTGGAATTTTTAAATCTTGGAAATCCACCTCGGATGAATCGGGTGATGATTATTATTATTATTAGTTTCGTGTTTTTTATTTGCAAATCTGAAATTTTGTAATACTGAATTTTTTTTCTTTTCATGCACATGTCCGTTAGTTACAAGTTTTTATAAAGCGCAACAAATTCCTTAGCGCTGTACAATGGTAGAGACGGAATAACAAATATACATACATGTACACACGAACAGGAGGGAGGGAGGAAGGAGGGACCCTGCTCGAGAGCTCCCAATTTAAGATGAGAGGGGTGATCCATTAGGTGAGGGTGAATAGAGTAAGTGAAGTGGCAGGTTGCAAGAAGGCTGAATGGGAAGAGGAGGAAATGACAGTGGGGAGATCATGGTGTGATCCTATAGGCTTCTCTAAAGTAATGCGTTTTCAGAGACTTCATGAAGGACTGGGAAGAGACTAATGTTGAGGAGGAGGGAGATCCATAGAAAGGGGGCAGCTCGGGAGAAGTCAAAGTGCCTATTATTTTTGGATGTTGCACATGTGGTTCATGATGGCATACATCTTGTTAAATCTATTATACACAGCTGAGACGGCCCTGGACTTGGGCAAAATAGGCCTTACTTGCCCTATACTGTGGCCTCGCTTGATTTGCATGGCAGGCAGATGACACCCAATAAGCCAATCCTACATTCTGCACAACGCTACACACAAATACATTCCTGAAATCCTTTTCATACAGTGAGTCCATATAAATACACTTGTTCATTCACAAAGTCCTGTCTAGTTAGGTCGCAGTCATACAGTGTTGACATTCCTAGCACTGCTCTAGGGCAAAGTCTTAAAACTGACTGTTTAGAGGACGTTCCACTCTTGGTCACAAGACACATTTGTAACAACAACATCCATGTGTTAAGTAACCGTATTATGTCTGGCTGGCTACTGTATAATATATACATCATCTAAACACATTATAAAGCACACCCAGGTATAAGTGTTTTTTAATATTCTCTTTAAATCTGCTTTCAGGGTTTTTTCTGTCGCTAACATTTCACTACATAAAAGCACCTGCAGAGTTTGTCTTTCCTATTAGCCTGAAGGTAGCGTTAATTCACCTTGTGTTTTGATTTACACTGCGGCTTTGAGTTTTGTATTCCAGTATATGATGCATACATTATGCAATCAACTGCACTTTGCATCAAGAATAAAAGAGCATTCATGCCAAAACACATTTCTCTGGTTTTATTCCATTGTTTGTTCTTTGTTTTCATTTCTTCTTTTTTTTGCTTTTTTAGTCATTTAAGACTGCTGGTCAATTTATTTATTTGCAAAGTATTTTACCATTAAGGATACATCGAGATTGCTCTCGTTTTCAAGTATGTCCTGGGTTCAAGAACATTGAAATTTTACGGTCAATGCCGAGGGATATGGAATTCAGTTCATATAATGCTCATAAACCTTTCATTATTCTGCAGAAAAGTATTCCCTTTTAAAAGACCTAGAATACTGGTAAAACCCCAATCGAGCAATAAATTCTAATAATGGAGACTAGTGATGAGCCGAACACCCCCGCGTTCGGTTCGCATTCGAACTCGAACAATTTCAAAAGTTGAAGAACACGAACCGAACTCAATGCAAGTCAATGGGACTCAAAAGTTCGATTTTTAGAGTGCCCTCCAAGAGGGCATATATGCAAGATATTTTCCATAAAAGGTGTATGGGGGTCCGGGTAGTGCCCTGGGGGACAGGGAACGAGGTTAAAAAAAAGACGTTTTTAAAGGAACAGTGAGTTTTCCATGAAATAAAGGTTAAGAATAAAAACGAAAAAGTCCTTCAAATATCGTGCCTAGGAGGTCCCCATAACCTGACATAAATACACATAGTGCACTCGTCTGACCCCCCCCCTGGCCTCACAGGCCAGATTTTAAGGATTACCTTGGGGAAGCCCTATGCAATCTGTTTTAGTGTTGCAGGTGTAAGGGACCTTCCATGTCACTCACAACTTGTCTGCCAAGATACCAACAAATTTCCCAGTTGAGCGCAACATCTGGGGCCAATAAGAGCACTCTGACTTATTAGAGAATAATTGGTATGGTCGGTGTCAGGCAGAGGTGCCGACCGAACACTCCTATTAAGCAATACTTGTTATGCTCTTGCTGGACCACCAGGGATTTCACCTGTCCAATGTAATGAGACAAAGGATGTTTTATGTTACATTATATGACGCCGAGGGAAGGGGGCCCTAAGATTTCTGATGGCAGCCCCAATGTTAGCCCCACAAACCACAACATTTTATGGTATTTTTTTTTTATTTTTTTTTGTTTAGTGGAGAATTCTAGTCTTCACCCACCTGTACATGACACAGACAGCGTTTACATGCTCTGTATAGTCTGTGTGCACATCACACTACTTTTTCTATATTTGGTATCTTGCTGGAGCCCTTCCTCTATTTTATGATCTTCACAGAATGTTCTTCCGTTTCTTCATTGCGAAACCAGGTTTTATCTTTGTTGCTATAAACACTACATGCCTTTTCTATAAGACGTTACAGGCTCTTCCGTTCCTCGTCCATACATTGACAAATCAAGTGTCTGAATCACTCTGAAATGTAAAGGAAGAGATTTTACTGGCTGATTATGCCGCACACTTAGCTGATTATGCCGCACACTTGGCTGATTCCTTTGTGTTCTCTGCACATCTGAGCATTATGAGATCTTGGCCTGTCTAGATGTTTTAGACAGATCTAGATAATATTGGTGAACTCGTCAGATTAAATGAACATGTTTCAACTTGGAAGATCAATTCTATTCCAGCACCCCCTTTGGCCTGAAAGCAGGAGGTTTGTTCATTGGCATCTCTAGACTCCTATCGCCACTTCTGACATAATGTGCCATCTCCCAATAAAAGTTGACGTGGCATTTGGATGACCTTCACTCTTCCTCCACTAATTGTGTAATGCATCCATTAAGTCAGTGTTTCCTTCACCTGTCCTCAGGTATCCCGCAGAAGGCAAAGTTTTAAGGATCACCTTGGGGAAATGCAGACTGAATCCTGCAATCACAGAGCGGCAAATCATATCACCTGTGCTTCAGATACCTGCAAACCTGGCCTGTTCAGGGGGACCTGAAGACAGGATTGGAGAACACTACATTAAGTCAATTGTCAAAATTTTAATATTAATGGGTCATTAAAATCTGTACCCTACTTTTTGTATATAGCTTGACTAATTGTTTTCATTGTCCTCACAACCAGAATGGGCCATTTCCACTAAACACTGCATTATAACCAAGCCGCAGTTGCTCAGTTACAGTTTGATAACCCTCAAAATTGACACTGCACTTGTTCTGACTGTTGCTATTCATTTTGCCATACATTGGTCATGGCAGAGTAACAAGTTGCTATTCACACAGCTAGGGAATGCCATCTCTCTGCTTGGGTCCACGTAAATACAAGGTGATGGCTTGAAAATGACAGTGTGTCTAGGTATGAAACACACACACGCACGTTTCAGCTGCAAATAATGAGGTCATGTGACTCCCGGAATATACTGAATGAGCAGAGTTTTCCATTAATGTTTTTTTTTCTCTTCTGATGGCACAGCGGGCATATTCCAAGATGGCAATTCCAGGATTCATCAGGCTCAAATTGTGCAAGAGTGGTTCAGGGAGCATGAGGCATCATTTTCACACATGGATTGGCCACCGCACATTTCTTAACCCAATTGAGAATCTTTGATAATGTGCTGGACAAGACTTTACGCACCGTCTGAGTCTCCCATCAATATAAAATCTTGTCCACAAATTAATGTGACTCTGGGGGGAAATAAGCTTTTGCAATGCCACCGTATTCATCGAAACGCTGCCATGGCAAACGCAAGCTGTAATCACCGCAAAAGATGGTCCAACCAAATATTAGAGTGTGACTTTTCTTGGCAGCCAGTGTACATTTAATCATGGGAAAAAGTTAAGAAATTGAAATTGAATAAACTTTGCAGGAACCCCATATTCAGCTGATTATTATTGTTGACCTAATCTTTCCGTGGGGGAATAAAAAATGGCTACACCGTCTGCCAATTTGGTTTCCAGTTATCTGCCAAGTATAAACAATACTGAGCCAAGCAGAGAGTTAAACATAGAGGCTCCCATTCTGTTTTAATCGTCCCTTATGTGTTTTGGGGGGATAAGGATTGAGATGCACGCATGGGGCTGCTTCTGTTTGTCAGGATATCTGTATTGTGTAGCGCTGTGATAGATTGTGGACTGTGTAATTGACTGTTGCTACCACTAGAGGGAGACAGAAATAGAGATGTTATGGACTATGTTGTGCCAAAAGGACTTCATCTCCCAGAACCCTTGGCGACGAGGACAGGGCGTGTCAGCGCCAAGAGACATCTGAAGCCTCATGCAAGACACGGGCAGAGTGACGAGAAGAGTAGGACGCATGCCAGACACCGTCACGGATCCCAACCAGGCCAGAGTGCGAGCATTATTGCATCCAGTGCTGGAGATCGGAAACAAATGGTGTGTGATCGCCTACTATCCTTCACTGGACTGCAGGAAGAGTACCAGGTTCCGGTAGGACCCTGAGTGAGGAGGCCGTGACAAGTGCAGGCGGTGGATCGGTGTTTCTGTTGCGGAGATTCGGCAAGCAGAGAGCAGATTCGTTGGCACCAAGTTCCAATCTAAAGCGGAGAGAGATCCTTTGGTGGAGGCACTGGTTCTGGACATTTCATTCAGCGGGTGAGAGGCCTCAAGGCCTACGGTTCCAAAACGAAACTGTGCACTTGGTTAATTGCTTCAATTCACAGGGCCCCAACGTTGACTAGTCGAAGATAATTCTGTTCGGTCACTGGCCAGTTGAATATAGTTCCCCCTTTCCTAAGACACTGCTTTTGAGCTCTTTTGAACGGGACTAAAACTTGCGAATCGAGGTATTAACAGTTTCTTTTCCGCTGCGTGTTTTTCCCGCGTGACGCATCCTGTAAATTCCTTCAACGCACATGTATACTATATGACACTTTATTCTTCAGTAAAGTATAGAAAGTCCACAACAGTGCTGGTGTATAGTAATTCCTAATGCGGTGAGACTATCCCGAGGTTTATTCAGCGGCTCCTCTGGGGGTGAGCGCTACAATTGGCTTTCAAGGATCATGATCGGATGATCGAAGAGTGTTGCATATGTGTGAGTAGCCCGTATTTTAGGGTGTGCTCATACCTTACATTTATTTCTTACAAACTGGAAACCATCCCAAACTACTAATTTTCATGTTCTTGCTCATGAACCAAACAAGAAAACCCCCAAAAAACGAGTATATGGAGACGAGATCGTAGGACGAGCACACTGTTCTGCCCACTCCTGTCTACAAACCTGAGATTAAGCTCATCGTTGATACTTTTTATACCCAACACCCACTCTTCCCTTTTAACCCCTTAGTGACCGGGCGGTTTTACACAAATCCGTCCTTTAGTGACCGCTGCTGTTTTTATGTTTCTGCGCTGTTAGTGTTTAGGACAAATTTTCCTCTTACTCGTTTATGCAACCCACACATATTTTACACTGTTTTTCTCGTCATTAAATGGACTTTATAAAGATACCATTTTTTTCATCATTTCATATAATTTACTCTAAAAAACATTGTGAAATATGACAAAAAAATTGAAAAAACACCACTTTTTTCGAACTTTGACCCCCAAAATTTCTTAATTCCTTAGTAGTTTCTAAATTTAGTTCTGAGTTTAGCAATACCCAATGTTTACATATTCCTCGCTTTTTTCCTTATTTTATGCAACAATAAGTGCAAGTAGCACTTTGCCATTTACAAAGGGTTTACTTTTAAAAGTAGTGATAGTGACATTGTAACACTGATATCTGTCACTAATTCCTGAATAACCCTCCACATATACATATTTTTTTAAAGCACACAAATCAAGGTATTAAACTTGGGGTATTTTGACTCTTTCCATGCAAACCACTTTACCACAAATCTATGCCAAAGTTTGAGAAAAAAAAAGTTTTGGTGTTTTTTTTTAACGCAATTTAAGAATACATGTACTGTGAACTTTAAGGTTTACTGCCAAAAAGCACCCCAAAATATATTCAGCAACATCTTCTGAGTAAATTGATAACACCCATGTATAGGTATGTCGGGTCATTTGGGGGGTGCGCATTTCAGTTTTCCAACTTGGAATTTTCACATTTCATCATCATGCACCCATGTCCTATTTGGGACATTTTTGAAGCTGGCCAAAGTAATTTACCCCCATCAAACCATATATTTTTAGAAAGGGCACACCCTAGGGTACTTCAAAGAGTTGTATTTTAACACTTCCATGCACTAGCTCTATGTCAAACTTTCAGGTAGTCACTTTTTGTGTTATTTTTTTTCACACACATTGTACTTTAGGCATGAATTGTCAAATCCAGTTATTGGTTACTGCCAAAAAACACCCCAATAATGTTCAGCAAAATCTTCTGAGTAAATTGATCCACCCATATATAGATTTGTTCTGTTGTTTTTTGGGTGGCTACGCCAATCTTCTGACATGTGCTTGTCATTTTTCTAATTTGACAATATCTTCTTTGCTTATCTTCTTTTTAGGGGCCTTTTTACATACCCCAATTTTATGAACGTGCATATATTTGGTAAACTAACACCCCAAAGTATTGTAAATGGAGTGTTTTTATGCCATGGATGCAACCGTTTGCTCCAAACAAATTGGATACTGTTTGGTGGTCATTTTTTCATTTTCACACCCACATTAGATTTGGACTGTGATTTAGGAGACACTGTTGTTGGTTACTGCATGAAAACTCTCCAGGTTGTTTTCTGCAGGTCTTCTGAGTACACCCATGCCCCCCATGCATAGGTGTGCAAAGATTTTTTGGCAAAATACAGCACCAATTGTAGAACATAAAAATGTAGGAATAAAATGTAAAAGTCTGGTGCAGTAAAAGAAAAAAAAAACTAAACTGAACGAAGAAAAAAATAGAAAGGAAAAAAAAATCACAGATCACGCACAGTGTGATTACATCTTGAAACAGTCCCCAAGACACAGACCGGGTTGTCCAGGGCATTCTGGGCAGTAAAAGATTGTGTCTCTCCTCTGCCCCCTCTTGAAACACACTCTGCATCTTTTTTGGGGATTTTAAAAATAAAATGTGTAGCCCCAACTCTGTCCCCCATCATCGCCCGGGGAGCAGGTGAATCCTGGTACAAAAACCCTGAAATGATACCTCGTGGCACTCAGTACTTCCTGCCGCTACCGGAAGTGATCGCTCGGGGGGGAGCGATCACAGACGGACCGGCGGCAGGTAACCATATTGCAAGGATGCCTCGATGTCGAGGCATCCCTGCAATATACTCAGAGCAGCTGGAAGCGATACCGATCGCTTCTAGCGCTCTGTAGAAGTGCAGGGCACCTTTCCGGCGAAACCGGATGTTGATCGCTCCCGGGGAGCGATCACAAGGGGCCCCGGCACTTCTGTCCGCCATTGCACGGATGCCTGGACTCCCAGGCAGTGTGCAATGGCCCTGGAGTTGCTGGAAGCGATCCGATCGCTTCCAGCGCTCTCTAGAAGTGCCGGGCACCTCTCTGGTGAAACCGGATGTTGATCGCTCCCGGGGAGCGATCACAAGGTGCCCCGGCACTTCTAACCGCCATTGCATGGATGCCTGGACTCCCAGGCATCCTGCAATGGCGTTTGAGCTGCTGGAAGCGATCCGATCGCTTCCAGCGCTCAAAAGACCGCAGGACGTACCATGTACGTCAGCGGGTCTAAAAGAGACCCGCGGCCATGACGTACATGGTACGTCCGCGGTCACTAAGGGGTTAATTAATTTATGTGATTGCATGAATGCAGGCAGTCGTGTTGAACTGACCTGAAAAAACCTCCCTTGTAAATGTTGCTTGGACAAGGCCAGGCTTAATGGCGAGATCCCAGATCCCTTTTGTTTTGGAGTATAAACCCGATGATTTATTACATCTCCTAAGAACTTTTTGATAACTGCGGAAACAAATGATGAATAGCGAGATGGATTTAGAGTGAATTTTCACTGCAATTAGGCATTTGAGCCGTAAACTTTACTTTATTCCTAAAGTTCAGTATAATTTTGTTAAGTGGTAATTTTCCACCGAGCTTTAGATTCGGTTATGAGTCGAGTTCTGGAATGGTTTAACTCCAATCACAAAACAACTTATTATGTTTTATTCTTTATCATCGTTGTCATTATTTAAAAAAACGCCGTCCTATTCAGTAGATGAAACATGTGGCCAAACAGAATTTAAAATAACACTTAAGGGGTGATTCAGAGAGCACCGAAATGTCACTGACTCGTTCGGCGAGTTCAATTTGTCGACCCTGCTGTGAATTCAGCATTTGCCACAGGGTCCCCAAAGTGGCCGAATAAACCGCTGAACGCAGCCGACGACCCGCCGAACAGACCACTGGAAAAAGCTGACCAGCAATCAAAAAAAGCCGACCAGCCACTGAACAGGAGTAAAAAATAAAAATGCAACTTTCAAAACTCGTTTCAAGCACAAATAATGCATGGAAATAATATAAGGTCCTATAAATACCCATAAAAAGTCGGTTACAGAATAAAAAAAATTAAAACTCTGCCAAAAAAAATCTGAATCAAAAAATTCCAGAAAAATACCAAAAAAAATCTTAAAAATAAACTTTTGCTGCAAATGAAGAATAAATGGTTGAATAAATATTTAATAAAAACGGATTTTTGAGAATTATTATTTTTTTTACATTGAATCCTATGGGATTTGCCTGTTCTAAAGCTGTTGAACTAAATCACCAAAAATCTGCCCATTATTCCAACTTTTCCCTGCTGTTCGCCGTTCTCTGAATAGATTAACCATTCCTTCTATATGGGGAATTTCACTACTGCCGAAGTTCACTACAATTCGCTGGCGATTCACCGATATATTTAGTGAATCACCCGCATTTGAATAGCCGAATGGCCACGAAATTGCACCGAACGGGGAAATTCACTGGTGCAATTCAGTGGCCAATTCAATGCTCTTTGAATAACCCCTTTTTATTTATGAACCTGTATCAAGCGCATGAGATTGAAGTTGAATAAACAGCTACTAATGAGTGATGCCCTGCGTTTTATAAGAAAACAGCAAAAATATTCCGAACCTGTTGTTTCTTTGGTAGAATTAGTGTTGGATGTTGTGGTCGAGGTTGAATATTGGGGTTTTAAGTTGCTTGGGTGTGTTTCGCTTTTAAGCAGTGTGTGAATTTGGGGATATTAAGAAGTGTTTGGTTAATGTAGGGTTAAATGCACGCAATATTGCTGCTTTGTGATTGGACCCTAAAGAGATTTTCTTTAAGTACGCTATTTAAAAGTGTTACTCGTGTAACAAAATGACCCGATATTGACCCGTTCTGTGGATTAAGCAGGAATGGGCAAGTAAAGTAAGGCAAATGGAATATTTTCTTGTAAGTCATGAATGTTAAATCATTAAAAGTGGATAAACACAAACTAAACATCTAGCGTGAATAACTAAGCTTCACACCCGCTGACACTGGCATCTTGCTCAAAAATACTACAATGGCTTGATGCTATTAATCCAGTTAACATGGTGTGAAAATGCCAGGAAGGCCACTCATTGCTTGGAGTTTAATTTCTATGCAAATTGAGGCAGATTAAGCCTGGTAAGTGTCGTGAGAAATGGAACATGCTGACCTCGCTGTCTAGCACTCGAACGGTTAAAGTAGTTCTTTGAATTCTAGATTTTATATTCTCCACCTATGATGACGAAAATCTGCCGTGATGTAATAGAAGAAAATAACACTGCAACTTGTCCAATACATAGCTTTAACGGGCAGCCAGATATGGCATCATGTTTCATCCAGCTCTAATGGGTTAAAAGTCCACATTGAGTAGAAGGAGAATGAAAAATTACATACTATAAACCTCTATTTTATTTAGGCTTGTGCACCTATTATTTATTTATTTATTTATTTATTTTTATTCGGTTCGTTCGGATTTTGTAAAGTTTCGTTTCAGTTCGTTTTTCGTATTGACTGTTTTTCGGAACGTCTGTTCTCCTCGTTTCAAAGTGTCTATTCGTTTTGACGTAAACTAATGGTTTTTCGGATACGATAATTATACGATACGATAATTCTGCTGATTTACTATAATTCTGCCATTGATATTTCTCATGTTTTACAAGAAGGATACATTGAGATTTCTCTGGTTTTCCAGGAAGGATACATTGAGATGGGAATGATACAAAATTTAATTACAGAATCAGCGATATAAATACGATGTCCGAAATTACTGAAATGGAACCGAAATCAGGAATGGAGCTGAAAATGAATTTCGATTTTACACATTTCTAGTCCATTCGAAAAGTTTTCGTTTCGGCTCAATTTTTTTTTCAGATCTGCCGTTTTCGGATCTGAAAATTTTCGGAAAATCGGCCGAATTCGAATGCACGAATCGGGAAATTTCGTGAAAATTCCGAAACCCAAAACGCACATCTCTAATTTTATTATCCTCAAAGTCACATGACTCCCTTTTATAGGTCAATAACCTGAAGATTCCAGATACGTTTGAAAAAAACTCTGGCTAATCTTGCAACTTTGAAATGTTAATTTTGTCAGGGTTTGTAGTGTCAGCAATCACTAGCGTCCCCTTAATAATAAGTGTGTTTGTGATTTTGTGAAAGAAAAATCCTATGTTTTTTTTTTTTTTTTTTTATTTTGACAAACCAAATTGAAAGCTATTTGAAACTTCCCATCTTGGTTGTTTCTATGGTTCTGCAATTTTATTTTTGAAATCAATATTCCATTGCCATTCATCCATATCACACCACTACTCATGGGACTTAACCCCTTCAATTCCAAGTGCATACCCAGGACATACTTGAAAACTCAATGTAGCCTTCCTGGTGAAATACTTTGACTATATAAATAAAGTACTTTTCCATAAAAACACTGTTGGGGACCAGTGGTTTTGTTGTTTTTTTTTCTCCTAGAAAATCACTTTTCAAAAGTAAAATTCTCCATCTAAATTTCACTGTAGAATTCCTGATTGATGGGCGGACATCACCAACTGCTGACCAATAAGTGCTGCTGAAGCTGGGGCTCCATGCTGAATCAGCTGTGGATCTGTGTCTTGGACACTGATACCCAGTCGTTCAAACTTTATTGGCATTCGGCTGTCATGTCGGAGGTGCTAAAACCTTTTCAGGAACAGTCTGAATTTAATTTGCAAAATGCAGCATTGGTCCAGATCGCTTGCACTCGATCTCAAGCTGCCGTGTCTGCTGCTGATGAGCAGGTAATCTTGATCACGGTGGTAAAAGGGTTAAATAGGGAATTGGATATTTAATGTGAATGTCACTCTGCGTAGCTGTAAACATACTTGAGATCCCTGATTTTTTTTTTTTTTTTTTTTTTTTTTTTTTTAGCATTAGCTTTACAATGTTTCCCTTCTTATTTTTTTCAAGATGTGTCATTTAATCATTGACCCTCAAAGTGTGATCAGTTTTAAAGGTGCAGGGGAATACTTCATCCCTTTTTGTCTCAAAAGTATCTCTTGTAAACGTTTTTTCTTTCATTGACTTAACATAAAGGTTACCTCTCGTTGAACTGTTTGTTCTTTTTTTTTACGTTTCACAGTTGCCAACAATGAACAATCGTGTTCAGCTCGTAAAGACCCTGTCCTAAGACCTATGTAGTGAGTAGCCTGTGATTTCACAGGTGGAAATATATATGTCTGGGGGATTTTTGTTTGTATTTGTGAGAGTTCACAATCAGTCTTTTGGAATATATTTGCCTGCATTCTAAGATGCCAGAAAGAACAGTTATTCAGAAGACACGTATTATCTGTTTACTTCTGTGGTGGAATTTGTAGATCCTTCATCTGCTCACATGTGTTGGGCCACAATTTATTCCAGATGTGCGTTTATCCAGTGATAATCAGTGCTACAGGCAACTTATTAGCAAGTGAAGCCCAGTGTCTTGACCTCCCTGACTTTCATGCTCATTCCATCATTCTGAAGCTAAATTCAATATTAACCTAAAGATCTATAATTTGTTCACTTAATTCATGTCGTAATATCATGTAAATTCCTTTTACCCACATTCATTCGTTCCCACTTTCCTTTTCTCTCTCATGTCCTTTGTGATTTTCTTTTACTTTCTTTTATTTCTCATTCGTTTTCTTTCTCCCTCTCTTTCCCTCTCTCGCGCTCTTTCCCTCTCTCTCTCGCGCTCTTTCCCTCTCTCTCTCGCGCTCTTTCCCTCTCTCTCTCGCGCTCTTTCCCTCTTTCTCTCGCGCTCTTTCCCTCTCTCTCTCGCGCTCTTTCCCTCTCTCTCGCGCTCTTTCCCTCTCTCTCGCGCTCTTTCCCTCTCTCTCGCGCTCTTTCCCTCTCTCTCGCGCTCTTTCCCTCTCTCTCGCGCTCTTTCCTCTCTCTCGCGCTCTTTCCCTCTCTCTTGCGCTCTTTCCCTTCTCCCTCTTTCCCTCTCTCCCTCTTTCCCTCTCTCTCGCGCTCTTTCCCTCTCTCTCGCGCTCTTTCCCTCTCTCTCGCGCTCTTTCCCTCTCTCTCTCGCGCTCTTTCCCTCTCTCTCTCGCGCTCTTCCCCTCTCTCGCGCTCTTTCCCTCTCTCTCGCGCTCTTTCCCTCTCTCTCGCGCTCTTTCCCTCTCTCTCTCGCGCTCTTTCCCTCTCTCTCGCGCTCTTTCCCTCTCTCTCTCGCGCTCTTTCCCTCTCTCTCGCGCTCTTTCCCTCTCTCTCTCGCGCTCTTTCCCTCTCTCTCGCGCTCTTTCCCTCTCTCTCGCGCTCTTTCCCTCTCTCTCGCGCTCTTTCCTCTCTCTCGCGCTCTTTCCCTCTCTCTCGCGCTCTTTCCCTCTCTCTCGCGCTCTTTCCCTCTCTCTCGCTCTTTCCCTCTCTCTCGCGCTCTTTCCCTCTCTCTCGCGCTCTTTCCCTCTCTCGCGCTCTTTCCCTCTCTCGCGCTCTTTCCCTCTCTCTCGCGCTCTTTCCCCTCTCTCTCCCTCTTTCCCTCTCTCTTGCGCTCTTTCCCTCTCTCTTGCGCTCTTTCCCTCTCTCTCCCTCTTTCCCTCTCTCTCCCTCTTTCCCTCTCTCTCTCGCGCTCTTTCCCTCTCTCTCGCGCTCTTTCCCTCTCTCTCTCGCGCTCTTTCCCTCTCTCGCGCTCTTTCCCTCTCTCTCGCGCTCTTTCCCTCTCTCTCGCGCTCTTTCCCTCTCTCGCGCTCTTCCCTCTCTCGCGCTCTTTCCCTCTCTCGCGCTCTTTCCCTCTCTCGCGCTCTTTCCCTCTCTCTCGCGCTCTTTCCCTCTCTCTCGCGCTCTTTCCCTCTCTCTCGCGCTCTTCCCTCTCTCTCGCGCTCTTTCCTCTCTCTCGCGCTCTTTCCCTCTCTCTTGCGCTCTTTCCCTCTCTCTCCTCTTTCCCTCTCTCTCCCTCTTTTTCCTCTCTCTTGCGCTCTTTCCCTCTCTCTCCCTCTTCCCTCTCTCTCCCTCTTTCCCTCTCTCTCGCGCTCTTTCCCTCTCTCTCTCGCGCTCTTTCCCTCTCTCTCGCGCTCTTTCCTCTCTCTCTCGCGCTCTTTCCTCTCTCTCTCGCGCTCTTTCCCTCTCTCTCTCGCGCTCTTTCCCTCTCTCTCTCGCGCTCTTTCCCTCTCTCTCTCGCGCTCTTTCCCTCTCTCTCGCGCTCTTTCCTCTCTCTCGCGCTCTTTTCCCTCTCTCTCGCGCTCTTTCCCTCTCTCTCGCGCTCTTTCCCTCTCTCTCGCGCTCTTTCCCTCTCTCTCTCGCGCTCTTTCCCTCTCTCTCTCGCGCTCTTTCCCTCTCTCTCTCGCGCTCTTTCCCTCTCTCTCTCGCGCTCTTTCCCTCTCTCTCTCGCGCTCTTTCCTCTCTCTCTCGCGCTCTTTCCTCTCTCTCTCGCGCTCTTTCCCTCTCTCTCTCGCGCTCTTTCCCTCTCTCTCGCGCTCTTTCCCTCTCTCGCGCTCTTTCCCTCTCTCTCTCGCGCTCTTCCCTCTCTCTCCGCGCTCTTTCCCTCTCTCTCTCGCGCTCTTTCCCCTCTCTCTCGCGCTCTTTCCTCTCTCTCTCGCGCTCTTTCCTCTCTCTCTCGCGCTCTTTCCCTCTCTCTCGCGCTCTTTCCTCTCTCTCTCGCGCTCTTTCCCTCTCTCTCTCGCGCTCTTTCCTCTCTCTCTCGCGCTCTTTCCCTCTCTCTCTCGCGCTCTTTCCCTCTCTCTCTCGCGCTCTTTCCCTCTCTCTCTCGCGCTCTTTCCCTCTCTCTCGCGCTCTTTCCCTCTCTCTCTCGCGCTCTTTCCTCTCTCTCTCGCGCTCTTTCCCTCTCTCTCTCGCGCTCTTTCCTCTCTCTTCGCGCTCTTCCCTCTCTCTCTCGCGCTCTTTCCCTCTCTCTCTCGCGCTCTTTCCCTCTCTCTCTCGCGCTCTTTCCCTCTCTCTCTCGCGCTCTTTCCCTCTCTCTCTCGCGCTCTTTCCCTCTCTCTCGCGCTCTTCCCTCTCTCTCTCGCGCTCTTTCCCTCTCTCTCTCGCGCTCTTTCCCTCTCTCTCTCGCGCTCTTTCCCTCTCTCTCGCGCTCTTTCCCTCTCTCGCGCTCTTTCTCTCTCTCTCGCGCTCTTTCCCTCTCTCTCTCGCCTCTTTCCCTCTCTCTCTCGCGCTCTTTCCCTCTCTCTCTCGCGCTCTTTCCCTCTCTCTCTCGCGCTCTTTCCCTCTCTCTTCTCGCGCTCTTTCCCTCTCTCTCGCGCTCTTTCCCTCTCTCTCTCGCGCTCTTTCCCTCTCTCTCTCGCGCTCTTTCCTCTCTCTCTCGCGCTCTTTTCCCTCTCTCTCTCGCGCTCTTTCCCTCTCTCTCTCGCGCTCTTTCCTCTCTTCTCGCGCTCTTTCCCCTCTCTCTCGCGCTCTTTCCCTCTCTCTCTCGCGCTCTTTCCCTTCTCTCTCGCGCTCTTTCCCTCTCTCTCTCGCGCTCTTTTCCTCTTCTCTTCTCGCGCTCTTTCTCTCCCCCTCTCGCGCGCTTTCTTTCTTTCTTTCTTTCTCTCTT
The DNA here is from genome assembly GCA_009667805.1 of Leptobrachium leishanense. Taxonomy (NCBI): domain Eukaryota; kingdom Metazoa; phylum Chordata; class Amphibia; order Anura; family Megophryidae; genus Leptobrachium; species Leptobrachium leishanense. The sequence goes on along the minus strand of CM019067.1, from coordinate 52,420,330 downwards.
CCCCTCTCTCGTGCTCTTTCTTTCTCTGTTCATTCTCTTCCCCCTCTCTCGTGCTCTTTCTTTCTCTGTTCATTCTCTCCCCCTCTCGCGCTCTTTCTTTCTCTCTGTTCATTCTCTCCCCTTCTCGCGCTCTTTTTCTCTGTTCATTCTCTCTCCCCCTCTCGTGCTCTTTCTTTCTCTCTGTTCATTCTCTTTCTTTCTCTCTTTTCTTTCTCTCTGTTCATTCTCTCTCCCCCTCTCGTGCTTTCTTTCTCTTCATTCTCTCCCCCTCTCTCGTGCTCTTTCTTTCTCTCTGTTCATGCTCTTTCCCCCTCTCTCGTGCTTTCTTTCTCTGTTCATTCTCTCTCCACTCTCTCGCGCTCTTTCTCTCTGTTCATTCTCTCTCCCTCTCGCGCTCTTTCTTTCTCTGTTCATTCTCTTTCCCCCTCTCTCGTGCTCTTTCTTTCTCTTCATTCTCTCTCGTGCTCTTTCTTTCTGTTCATTCTCTCTCCCCCTCTCGTGCTTTCTTTCTCTGTCCATTCTCTCTCTCCCCCTCTCGCGCTCTTTCTTTCTGTTCATTCTCTCCCTCTCGCGTTCTTTCTTTCTCTGTTCATTCTCTCTCCCCCTCTCTCACGCTCTTTCTTTCTCTCTATTCTCTCTCCCCCCCCCTCTCGCGCTCTTTCTTTCTCTCTGTTCATTCTCTCTCCCCCTCTCTCGCGCTCTTTCTTTCTCTCTTCATTCTCTCTCCCTGCCAATATGACTGGCATAGAGCGACATGTGACTATTTAGGGAATAGCGCTTAGCCCACAGAGCTCATGTGCTACATTCCCCATATGCAGCAAGGAAGGCCAGTCCTTTGCTAAAAAGCAATCTAGTATGGCATTGCACTGGCAAGGAGCGTTCTGTGTTAAAACAGACCCTGGATGCAAAAAAGGTGAGCAATTGGAGACCTCCTTTGCATGTCCTACCCAGAGTTCCTTGCTGCATATGGGGAATGTAGCACATGAGCTCTGTGGGCAAAGAAATTCTCTGACTTGCTGAGATGTGTAAACGCCTTCTATAATTTTAACTTTATAATTTGCTATTCGGAGGCTTTTGCTCTCCACTATAACTGTGTGTGTGTGTATATATATTATAATTTCTTTCCTATCAGTAATTTTGTAATCAGTCCCTGATACACGTCTTATACCAGTTGATCAATCAGGACACAAAACTAAATACTTGAATTTGCATTAATGAAATATATGCTCGATCAGTAAAAAAGTCAGAGGTAAAATCATTTACCATGTTTAATACATACATAATTTATGATTGATTATTTTTTTCTAATCGTTTTATTCCAAAGCAATTGGGAAGACGGAACAGAGATTACATCTTATAATTAGTTGGCCAGATAGCATTGTCTTTTAGAATGGGAGGAAACAAATGTACGAGCTTAACATTTGCCTATGACTGCCAAAAGAACCTCATTAATTATCCTATATTGTCCTCAAGATACATTGTTGTATGCAAATATGTTTAAAGCTTGCCAGTTGGAATGGGCAAGATGTCCTGCCCGGAAGAAGACAATGGAGGAAAAATGACCCCTGTTGGAATGTTTGGCTCTACATTCTTGCATTATTACTGGTTTATATTTTGTGTTCTTCTAATGTTTATCCGGAAAAACCATCTAAAATTATAATGTGAAAATTTAGCATTACAGCCAATAACATTCTGCCTCGATGATGATTGTTCTTCAGAAAATTCAGTTTGCATAAAATTCTGAAGTAAATATTTTGAGTGATAATCCTTTCAGAAAACACTCTAAAAGCAGATCCATTTTAAGCCCTTAACGCCGGGGTCTACAGGGCGGCAGGTGGGCCTGTATGCCTTGGGATGGTATAGCATGCCCGTGGCTCTCCGGCTACTCCCTTGGCCCACATGCCTTTCCGGCGGCTGATCGCCACAATTGGCTGCAGCTGGGGTTGCCTGAATGTGAGCAGCCCCACCATCTCGGCAGCAGGTGGGTCTGAATGCCAAGGGATGGCATGGCACGACCTGCGGCTCCCCGGCTATTCCCCTGCCCCACCATCCTTCCCAGTGGCTGATTGCAGCAAATGACTGCTCGCGTTCAGGCGACCCACGCTGCAATCAGGAACTGGGAAGGCAGGTGGAGCAGGGGATTAGCCGGAGAGCCAGAAGTCGTGCTACGCCGTCCTCCCTACAGTTCATTTTGTTGGGGACATCTGCTACATGCAGCTGGACCTTTTTCTAGTCAAATTAGCCACCCTAGTTTGCGCACACATAATATCGTGGAAGGTTAATAGAACACCACAAACTTCTGAAATAAGTAATTAAACGCGTTGTCCGCATTGAGATCCTATTAGCGGGGAAATGGGTATATCCATTTGTGTAAATTAAGGATACTTAAAAATGTCTAATTTCACTCGTTCCTTTTCCAACTAAATAATGGACTGCAATTCAGCTGCCCTTTAATTGTAATAAAATTGCTATTTTATTGCCGGTGTAACCAAATGATTAAAAACATGCACTAGGTTCATAGTAATTTAATGTTTCATTATGGGAAATTTTTGTTTCGAAATCACACCTAATTTTGGAAGAATTATTTTAATTTTCTGGTGTTTTGATGCTGTTTTTCTTGCGGTACCAGCAATTAGGCTGTGATTAATGGGGTCTGTTGAATTTTATTTATTTTGTTTGTTTGTATGTTGTTTTACAGACCGATTTTCATCTAAAGCATCGTTTGTTCTTGAGAGGATAGTTACAGGCTATTAAGGATTTCTCTAAATGTAATAACCCAATATTCTTAGAGTGAATTATTTAGAACTTTAAAATGTTGTATTTTCTAAATAATTTGAGAAAAGCATTTAACTTAAGGAAAAAAAACACACGGGTGATTTCGAATCATGGTAGTTTAACTAAATATATTTAATGAAGATAAAAAAGTAACTCAATACAGTTGATAAACACCACAAATACATCAATAATAAGTGAATATTTATTGCTTTTATTTTATTTATTTTTTGTTATAACTCTCCATGGCTGCAAGGATTTATTACAATAATAATATTTTATTCTTTTGAATGTACCATTCCTGCATAAATGCTAAAAATGATCTTTGGAGCAAAAAAATATTTTCATTTAATGACAGAAAAATAAATATTCTCACCATTTAAGTTTGTTTTAAATAGGTTTACTTTTTGCTTTGTGTTTTTTTTGTACTTTGAATTTGTTTAGAATTAATCATTTTCTTTCAGGTGATGTTGTCGTTTATCTTAATTTCATTGACATGGGAAAGATTATAAACATAAATTGTTTGAGAAAATGTGCTCTCGAAGCGGACCGCGCATTAAAACTCCGATTTAGACGTTAAATGATCTGTGCATGGCAAGATGGCTGACTCATTACTGGGGGGGGGGAGCAATCTCATTTTTCAATGTCACTTGCATTTAAAGTATCCCATATGACTCACATCTGGATCGGGTACCCGGAAATAATGAGCGGCCTAACAAATGATGACTTTCGTTGCTGCAGCGAACGTTTTATGGTTTTTATAATGATATTTGCTGTGTAAATAGTAATCGTTGAAAACGTCTGGTTTATTCTATTGTGTATAGGCATTTTACGGCCCTTTTTTTGAAGTCACTCGACTTTAAGTGAAACCATAACATTTTGTTTCCATTTGGAACGATCTGGCTTTCGTTCTTCGTAAAGTACCTACAATTGTATTGCTACGTTCTATATGACGAGTCTTGAGTTCAATGTAGTCTGTTGTTTATTGTTTTGCAAGATATCTGTAACATAGATATAAAGGCTTGTGTCTACGTGTTCTGTTTCCTGTAGATTGTGTGTCACTGGCGGTATACAAATGTATTTTTTTTTATATAACTAGTCCAAGAAAGTAACGTGTGCACTTTGGTTTAGATCTATTCGTAAAGGATCCGAAATATCAGCAATTTGGTTTGCCGATGTCCAAACTGAATGGTTTCTGAATTTTTCGATTTATTACCGGGAGGTCTCAATGTAGTTTGAGAAATTCAAATTTCATCAGAATAGTAAAAAAGGTAGCCCTAGTCATGTGACACAGAAACTGTACCCAAATCTGACTATAGCCCTAATCATTATTGTGTATATTATAAAGTTTCAGAGTATCGGAAACGGCTTAATGCGTCAGACGTTTCTGCTATTCCGAAAATTCCAGAATCTTCTGATATACCAATTATTTCCGAATCCGATATGTTTGGATTCCAAAACCATCTGAGCCAGCTGAATCTTTCATCGCTGTACAGGTCTACAAAAAGGGAAGGTTTGACAACCAGCTACAATGGAAGAGAACTCCAAATGATGATCTGACTGGTAAATAAGGGGCTAGATCGGACACTCAATGCGCTCAGTGACCGTTTATTCAAATACAGACTGTGTTTCTGCTGAGACCTCAGATGGGCTTGATAATGGCTGAAGTCTTGGCCAAAACATTGATGCAAATAGAAAGTGCCGCGGTACACACAAGGAGGAGACCCACCTGTATTACCACGAGGTCACTGCTGTGGTAGGACGCTGCCGATCCAGATACATGGCAATAAGAACGAGAAGGCAGGACCTCAAATAGAGTGAGATTTATTCGGGAACAGCAAGTCCCATCAAACAAAAGTGGTGTGACGTTTTGACCCAAAGGTCTTAATCATACATGATTAAGACCTTTGGGTCGAAACGTCACACCACTTTTTTTGATGGGGCTTGCTGTTGCCGAATAAATCTCTCACTCCATTTGAGGTCCTGCCTTCTTGTTCTTTTGGCCAAAACATTGGTCGTATCCAAACAAACTGGCATTGAGATGTCAGTCTTTGTCAAGCCTGTCTCGGTGAAACATTGACTGTTGGTATTGGGTTGTCCGGTCTCCCTTCTTCTATTTGATTTTACAGTACTGGACCCACTAGAATGTGTTACCACAAGTTTTTTGTTCTGTATTATTTGAGTGTATAAACTCCCGTTCTGTTTTTTTCTAGATTTAGGAGTGGCAGCAGTTGGATACTAGCTAGTTTGTCTTTTAGCCAGCTGCAAGTTTACAATAAAACAAGAGACTGTTAAATTAACCTGGTAGAGGTACGTGGTCCCTGGAGTAACTAAAGGAATGCCAATGGTGAATTCCGGGTTAGGACATCTAGAAGATGTTAAACGATTACTCAACATTCTTTTGGTAACGCAAAAGAAGTAGATGGTGCAAAATGCTAGAAGAGGTTAGAGAAAAGTAGGGTTTGGCAGAGTTTAATATAGGTAGTCATTTCAGCATTATCCCTGATACTCAACCAGTCTGGATATGCACGGCTCATTGGGAGCTCCATAGTTCTGAGACCTTGAATTTCTGCCACTTGGATTGGGGTTACATCACGACCCTAATACATGAATGCAATCTGTGAAGGTTGCTTGTAGGATACAATGTGGTAGTCATTTGTTGACTCAACAATTCACCAACAGAGTTTTTGATCGCATTATGTGCTTTACAAAGGACACAAGGTCATCAACTGGAACTGGGGGAAGACTTTATCAACTACAAAAGAAAGGTTTTCTTGCCACATCAACAAGAGAACTGGAATTCTCTTCCTAAAGATTTTTTGTCCGATTCAGTTGATGCCTTTTAAAAAAAAATGTCTAGATGCTCTTCTGTTAAATATGATATAAACCGTCGTGAAAATTTAAATTCTAATGCATTTTTTTGTTGATCCAGGGAGAAATCTGATTGCACTACGAAATCGAGATGGAATTTTTTCCCTTTTTATGCACAATTGGGAAATGCAACAAGAGGGTGTTTTGGTTTCTTTTCTTTTTCTTCCTTCTCTTGGATCAACAGCTCTAGGGATGTGTGGAAAGTTGAACTTGATGGCCATTGGTCTTTTCCCCAATCTATATTACAATATACAGTATGTGTATAGGCGATTCAATGATGGAAAGGGCATTTTGTGGTGGGGTTCTGAGGGGGCTTCCTTACCAATACAGCAATAAAGTTAATGATGTTTGATGGTATTATTGATAAAATTCCATTGTATTCCTTAGTTATAGTCGATGAATATTATTTTTATTTTAAATTGTTTTTAGGCTTTAAAATTTTGGGGGAAGAAACTGTTTCCAGATTATTATTATTCTTTTTTTTTGTGTGTGCGTTTTGATACCTACTGCTTTAACTCATTAAATGTATGATCTGATGGATAGATATTACTCTGCCCAAAATAAACGAAGGGACAGAGCCCAGCATTCAGTTCCATGGATATAATCTCTCCTTTGAAACCAAAGAAAATCCAGAAGAATAAAGAAATATTGATAACATTCCATTATGGTTAAACCCTCTATTGACTGAAGGATTATTTTGTTACTAAGCTGAACTCTATGAAAACAAATATAAATAATTGCTTTCAAATGAATAAAAATCTCTTTCAGCTCTTTTTAATTTTTTTTCTTATTTATTGGATGAGGAAATAAAAGCTTAAGATAAGGCACATTCACATTTTTAATTATTTGATAACTTTTACTGTTTTACGATTATTCGTATGTATAGAAGCCAAAGCTTTTTATATGCTTAGTTTAAGAATATGTATATAAGCAAAATTTAAATAAAACCACAAAAAATGCCTTTTAACCCCTGAGCCATTTCACCCCTGTGTGTTGAGCTAATTTTTACCACTTTTGCTCATCCTGTTTAAATGCGTTTTGATGCTACGTTTTATTATATGACCCAGACATATTATATATCGTTCTTTTCGGCAGATTTATAATATATAATTTTTCTATCTATACTTTACGTCATGTCCTGCCTGAAATATTATAACAAAAAATGCAATAAAATTTAGAATTTTCAATAATTTAGCACAAGTAAAGTGTTTGTTTTTTCCTTTTCACATTTTATCATGCAATCGTTATATTTTCTATGAGTCGCGCTTGTTAAAAAAATTAGAAATGGGGACTAGTTACACTTTTGGGGGAAAATTACGTGATTTTTTAACAAACGCATTCCATAGAAAAATCGTTGGTACAGCATCATTGTTCACATTATAATTGCAATGGGAACAATATTGCTGCATTAATAAAACAAAAAAACTTTTTTATTTATAATTTTGTATTTTTTTTTTTACGGTTAACATGGTCATGGTCGGTATCATTGGAAAGACAATGTTCTGGCCGTTCTAATGATACCGTTCTAAACATTAACCCCTACCTGCCACAGTTGTCTGGGGGAGATCCCGGAAGCTTGGCCGACATCAAAGATGTCGGCCAGCTCCAGGAGGGGATTGTGATACGTCGCCTGTTGACGCCGACTCGCGATACAGCCCCAAGCGGTTAAAGCCATCCACCGCTTGGAGGGGCAGGCTGTGCCCTCCCAAGCGCTGCCTGGCTTTTGTTCGTGTCCCTAGCTGATCGGGAGGGAGAGCAGTCTGAAGGACCCCCCCCCCCCTTCAGGCACCTTCCCCGCACTGGTGGGGGGGGTGCCTGAATAGATGTCATCGTGCACGGCGAGATGACCTCTAATTAGTGCCCGATGCGGTCCCAGATGCTGGGCTGACATCAAGGATGATCGTTGGCTGCAAAGGGAGGACGCTCTCAGTGCGTCCTCCGCAGCCACCGCTTCCTGCGGCTAGATGTGCTCAGCGCGTCCTCCGTAGCGATGTGGTTTAAAAAGCCAATTAGATAAAAATATACATTTATTAAAAGTGAGTTATATTTCTTTAGTGATTTGCTTAACGTACGAATTCCTTTATGTGACTTGCTTTTTCCTCCTCGACGTATGATTTTATTTATAAAGTATTTTACCAGGAAGGATACATTGAGCTTTCTCTCCGTTTCCAGTATGTCCTGAGTTCAAGAACATTGTGTTTCTGTACCTACTGTAACAATTAGGGATGTGCTCATCGTTTCATTCCGAATCGATTTTCGTACAAAATTTACCATTTTCGTGGTTCCGAGGGCATCCCGAATCCGAACGGTCGATCACACGAAATTTTCAGATCAATTTCAAAATTTCGAGTCATTCGATTTTGATATTTCAGATGATTCGAAATTTTGGGTCGATTCGATGATTCGGGTCATTTCCGGTCAGTCTGTTCAGTTGGTTTTTTGTTTAATGCTGCAATATTATACTGTAGAGGTGCTGCCCGGCAGTGTGCGGATTCATATTCTGCATTATTATACTATAGAGGTGCTGCCCGGCAGTGTGAGGAATCATATGCTGTATTATTATACTATAGAGGTGCTGACCGGCAGTGTGAGGAATCATATGCTGTATTATTATACTGTAGAGGTGCTGCCCGGCAGTGTGCGGATTCATATTCTGCATTATTATACTATAGAGGTGCTGCCCGGCAGTGTGCGGATTCATATTCTGCATTATTATACTGTAGAGGTGCTGCCCGGCAGTGTGCGGAATCATATGCTGTATTAAAACCTATGGGTTAAAAAGCCTTGTTTCTTTAAAAAAAGTTAAACCTAAAATTTCACCCAAAAATGCTTACAAAATCTTTAAAGAATAAATAAGTAAATGAACTTTCATTCTATTGGTAGTAAATCTACTTCCCATTCTTAAATAAGCAATAAAAAAGCAAATAACTCATTAAAAAAACAAAAAACAAACTGAACTGAATGATCCGAATCGCCAAAATGATCTAATCGATCTGAAATTTCGAATCAAACGGTCCTAAACGACCCAAAACTAAAAAAAACACCTGGAAAAAACCCTGAAACAACTAAATGAAATTTTCAGCGGTGCACATCTCTAGTAACAATTCAAAGTAATAAATGCAAGATATTAACCCTTTCGCTACTGAGGCATTTCACACCTCTGTGCTGAGCTCATTTTTACCTGTTTCGCTCATCATGTTTAAACGTGTTTTGAAGGCTTATTTTAGTATATGACCCAGACATATTATATATCGTTCTTTCCATCAGACTCGGCAGATTCATAATATGTCTTTATTATATGTATACATCATGTCATGTCTGTATATTATAACAAAAAATGCAATAAAATATGAATTTTCAATAATTTACAACGTGTAAAGTGTTTTTTTTTTCACATTTTAACATGCGAGCAATTGCGGTTATATTTTGTATGGGGTGCGCTTGTTAAAAAAATTAGAAATGGGGTCTCGTTACATTTTTTTTTTTTTTTGGGGAAAATTACGCGATTTTTAACAAACGCACCGCATACAAAAATCGTTAGTGCAGCATCATTGTTCACATTATAATTGAAATGGGAACAATATTGCTGCATTAACGAACCAAAAAAAAACTTTTTTTTTTTTATAATTCTTTTTAAATTTTTTTTTTTTTTTTTTTTAAAAACTTTTTTCATATTCATGTTTGGTATCGTTGGAACGGCCATGCTCTGGCCGATCCAACAGTACCAAACTTTAACCCCTAGCTTCCACGGATCGGGAGATAGGGGGTTCCAATGAACCCCCTATCTCCACCATTGGTGGCAGCTAGGGGTTAACTCCAGGACTGGCGTCATTGTGCTATGCATGATGACGCCAGTCCAGTCCTCAGGGGGAGTTCCCGGAGGCTTGGCCGACATCCAAAATGTCGGCCAGGTCCGGGAAAGGATCACGAACCGGCGCTTTTCAGTGCCGATTCGTGATCCGGCTCCCCAGGGGTTAATGACAGCCACCGTTTGGAAGGGCAGGCTGTGCCCTTCCAAACGGTGCCTGGATTAACTCCCTGCTCCCCGGCGATCGGGAGGGAGAGAGGTCCGAGGTCCTCCCCCCCCCCCCCCTCCCTTTCATGCACCTCCTCCGCACATGCGGGGGAGCGCCTGAATTAGATGTCATCACGTTGCCGCAATGACATCTAATGTCCCCGCCGGGGTCCCGAGTGCTGGGCTGACATCCAAGATGTCAGCCCGCACCGGGGGGGCGCAGCAATCCGCCGAATCCGGCGGATTGCTGCCTCCTGTGCATGGACGCGCTCAGTGCGTCCATAGCACAGGAGAACCACTTGGCTGGACGCGCTGAGCGCGTCCATAGCAGCCAAGTGGTTAAAAAAAACCAAGTATACAGATTAACACAGAAAATAAATATGTAGGAAATAGTCACTATGTTACATGTTTACAGGTGCATTCTGTATTGAGGTATGTTAACAGGGAGCTCTTAAGGGACTTTAGACTGGGGGAAGATTTGATGGTGTCTGGGAGGTTATCCCATAATTGTGGTGCTCTGTAGGAAAATGAGGATCGAGCCACTTTCTTTTTGTATTGTGGTATTGCAAGTAAGGTGCAAGTCCAGGATCTGAGGTTATAGGTTGAGGGAACTGCTAGGAGAAGCAGCCTATTGGTGGGCTTATTTTAGGGCTTATTTTTCTGTACACAGCTTGTCTGTTTGTCACTCTCTGTATACTCCTGATGACGCCAATCTTCGTGGGCGAAACGCGTAGAGTAATGAAGTGAAGCTTTTTGCAATTTTAATCTTTTTTTTATTTTGCGGTTCTCTGGTAGCCTTTTTGTCATCCTATTTGCTGCAGCTCTGCATATGCTGGTTTGGAGCGCTCCCAGTGCTGGCTAACTGCAGATCTACTTTCTCTACCCTACTACACTAAGATACTCTTTATGTTGCAATTATACTCCGGTTTGGAGTCTTTCTGTCTCTTTCCTATTACTGCGGACCCACGAAGGCCAGATTCTCTGCTCTATTAACTGAAGTCGGTTAGTAGTGTGTGGGTACCAAGGAGCTTTCTGCAGTGTTACCTGCTTGCATATATTGGACCTGAGTAGCCCATATATCTTTTCATGCCGGACACATTGAGTCAATCCTTTTGTGTTCACTGAGGTACCTAACTTGCTGTCAAAGGTTACTGAGACTTTTAATATTGTTGTCCTGGTTGCCTTGTGCTTTATGCATGCAATAAAAGTTAAGTCTTATTTCATTTTTCTCTCTGCAGCACAGTATCACTCTATATTTATTCATGTTCCAGGGTTACCCCTTTATATTCCACATTTTATACTGTCTGCAATGCTACTGACGAGGGGTTATCACCCATGCGCTCTTTGACTTTCTCAATTAGCACATACCATATATATTTTCTTATTCCCATAGTTCCGGTTTTTATTTCTACGTCTGTCAAAAAAACACGGGCCGTGTGGTGTCTACAGTATCTTCCGTCAGTGCGTCTGTCCGTTATGCATGCACGCAGAGAGCGCTCAGACTGCGTTTGTCTGACATTAGCCTAAATGCGTGTACTAGCACAATAACCTGTGGTTTTGTGTTTTTTACATATATTGTAATTATCCTGCAAAAATTGGTTTAGCAATGGTGGCTATTTTTTGTGTAGAGATGTTTATGGAATCCTCAGCATCTCCGCTCTGGATGATCCTATAGCTACTCAGTGTCTACCCAAAAAGACTGAATTTTTGATGAGTTTGATGTATTTGGTGTTTTTAACAAAAGCGAGCAGGACATCAATCACACCAAGGATAAGGCCCATAATTAACAATTTATTCACTTTTAGTCACTTGTGAAAGAATATTGGATAAAGTGTAGCATTGTGCCAGGTAAAGGCGCTGTATAAAGGCCAGCTTCTGGAGTACAGTATAATCACACTTGATCTGTATTGTAAGCGTTTGTCATATAATACTGCATTATGAGGACTAGTTAAAATAAAAAACCTTTTTGACCTTTATCATCATTGTACACTAAATGCCAGGCAGGGGTCAAGTCATACAGGAACCTCCACTGTTTTCAGAGAGTGAACAGAGCTCCCTCACACCTAGATGCTTTTATTAGGTTCCAATCATCTGTTTCCTTATTTTGTCACCAGAAATATATATTTGTTTACAATTACCATAAGGATTCCCTAAAACCCAGCCTATCTTTACATCTAAACCTTGATCTCAACTTTTAGCATGCTGCATTTAACCCAACAATCCACATGCAAATTTAATTGACGAGCAGAAATCTTAGAGATCCCACACTAACGTTTTCTTGTACGACTAGACTCTTGATGCTAAGGATGTCAACCTACAAGCTCCAAGATGTTGCAGAACTATAACTCCCATGATTCTCTGTCAATCTACTGCATGCAGAGATTTCTGGGAATTGTATGCCATAAACCTCTGGCAGGCTGGAGTTGACCTCATTGCACTGTTCGGTCATTGTCTTGGCCATAGTCCGCCATTCTCGGGATAGCCGTAGTTGCTACAATGGTGATTTTTGTTTTTTACTATTTGCAACTACAGTGAACTTTGAAACCACACTGCTTGGGGAAAAACCCTTCAATGTACGAAATTCTGAGATACCCAGAATGCACCTTTTTTAACAGTAATGTGAAGTAAAGAAAGGGGGCCTAGCACAACCAGGAATAGCCAAAGGTGCTTTGATTTAGAAACTAATGCATAAGCAGACTTTCTCCAGCCTGGCACTCGTGATCACCCCAAAACTGGTGGTGTATTTAGTGTATGCCCAGAGGGGCTGTGTGCAGAAATCACGTTCGTCAGTCTGGTTACAGTGGGAACTCCATATACGGTAAGTCACAGGATGTTCGGAAACCATGTACAGAAAGGGAGATCCGGGAGAGTGGTCATTAGGCAAGCCAAGGTTCAGGGCGGGCGGCAAGGGTCTATGTCTTTCAGTCAGGAGGAATGCTGAGGAGCTTCTTACTTGAACCAATGTGGAACAATTGTGAAGCAATGCCAGAGAGCGACCTCAGGCATTATATGGTGGATGAGGTGGACACACCCCCACGTCAGACGCAACCTCCTCCATCTCCTATTGGAGGCTGGTCTGTGAGTTCTTCCCCTTATCCCCACAGGTCCACAGCCCCTCCTCCCTCCACCACTCAACCAGAGGCATAGCCAGCCCCATGTGCCATCTTGGCCCGATTTTTCCCTTCTGGCATTCCACGTGGCTGCTGTATCGCTGGCAAACCACTGCACTATGCCGGACACAGGACGCTGCCTAAGGAGACAGCCTGCCTGGAAACGAGGGCTGGCAGACCCAAGGTCTGGACGACATCGGGGAGAGACCCCGCAAGGGCCTGCGGATCCCGAGTGGGTACCCGAGGTTGAGCACGGATGGGAGCGGCTGCCAGTGAGACTTGACAGCTTGGATCTCCCTCTTGTTTGAATAGTAATGCAACCAGGGCAGCCATCAAGGGGTGACCACCCATGATATATTAAGGGGCCCTGGCCCTTGCCAAACCCTTTGCAGCTTGTTTAAGTGCCACAAATATAAGGGCCCCTCTATGCCTCCCAGAACTGATAGCAAGAACGTTTCTCGTGGGCCGCAGCATCTGCGGCCCATCAGAACATTCTGTCTCAACCGCAAAGGAATGATTAGTATAGTCTGTACTAGGTACAGGTGCAGACCAAGTGGTACCTTCCAGACCCTTATGGAACACTTTTTTTTATCCATTTTCTGGATCCCCAGGTATTTAGCCCACGCTCTGCAAAATAAGCTAAGCATAAGAGGAGGCAAAATGTTTCATCATTTACTGAAATGGGCAGCTGAGAGGGGAGGGGGGCGACCAGTGGTTCAGTAGGGGGCCCCAAGATTTCTGATGGTAGCCCTGAAGGCAACCATAGAAATTAGTGCTGTGTAACACTGACCAGCTCCTTTTATTTTGAGAGGGGCTCAGGGAGTTACCACGTGCTACTTCCCCTTGTCAGAGAGGGCACAAGCCACGACTGATCTTTCAGTCCAGATAATTAAATCTTCTGTTTAAAGTTGTTCCATTTCACCGTTTTTTTTTTTAAAGAATGCGTGTCAAACGATAACATCCATTGGAGTTAAAATACTGTGTCTGAAGCTGGCACAGACATTTGAGGTTTGGAACGGCTTTCCGTAAACATTTTATAGTAACTTGGCCAATAAGTGTATAAAGTATTGCGGCGAGCCCAAACTCTAACAGATGGTGAGGTTCTACCTGATTGCATATGTGGAGACACTGTTTCTCTGCCCTTATCCTTCCAGTCTTGTTCATTGTTAATATGCTATGGCTGAAAAGTCTGTTTCAAAGGCATCTATCATGAAAGTGTTGTAGAAACATGTGCATGACTGAGTAGACCCTAAAGAAGACGCTAAATTACAATGATCGTTTATTGACATACAATTGACTGTAGCTTGCGTTGCCGAACCAAAAGCGCCGTATCATTTCATGTTTCATATTGCTTTTTTCCCTTATGTTTATATTGTACCCTTTCATTGTATGGGTTTAATTTTGCAGAGTATTTACAAAATGCATAAAGCGAATAGATACGGCTAATTACACTCACATTGTTATTCACTAAACAAGGAGCCCTAACCATATGTTCTGAGTGGGAGCCATACAGTTTGTTAATTTATGGCTGCTGTGATATGATTTTTCTGTTGCTGGAAATGAGTGTCATAATAAACAGAAAATTAAACCCTTCTAGGGGTTAATGTAAATCCAGGGTCCGAAACCTTTGCCATTCTGATGTTTTGGCACTATATTTCCCCGGAGGCTCAGCCATTTTTCTAAGGGGCTGAGCATGATGGGAGATGTAGTTCTGGAACATCTGGGGGGGAGCATAGGTTGCTCACCCCGGATGTGAAATCTTTCGCTTTCTGAGGAATTCTTAAAGACTCTGTATTTCAATGCGAATGCCCCCTCCAACCGACAACCTCCAGCGTTGGTATTTTTTATCCACACCCTCCCTCTCGTGCTTATAAATTTATTTTCTTCATGATTTAACCATGGTGTGAACACTTTGCAGAGTTCCCAATATGTCGGTTCTGTCACTTTTATATATTTTACAGCTTTGTGCTGGTTTTAGCTCAAACGACAAATAAAAAACAAATATGTATAGATATTATACACATATACAGTACAATATGATGTGTTTATATAATATACAGTATGTGCATATATATTAGAACTGCCATTGTTAATTCCTGTTGAACAGTGCCATCTGTTAACCTGATTTTCTGATATCAAGAGGACTTCCTTAATGGGGGCAATGAGGCAGCCGTTGGGTCCTTACTTTTGAAGGGACAACTGCAGCACACTTTTTACATTCTATGAGCCTGTGTACTGCCCGGTCATTCATTTCTAATATACTGCCTAGCTCAAAAAAAATCACCCCCTCTAATATTTGGGTGTCGCTTTTTTATGTGATTCTGGCACTCATTAACCGTGGCATCATTGTGATAAGGTCATGCAATGTCACATTTATTTCTGCCCAGAGTTGTATTCATTTGTGGCAAAGATCTTGTATTGATGATTATTATTAATAATAATAATAATAATAATATTCTTCTTCTTTATTTATAAAGCGCCAGCATATTCCGCAGCGCTGTACAATAGGCACAGTATAGACAGGGGTACAATACAATGAACAACATTTGACAAACAGTACAGGAGATGAGGGCCCTATTCCCGTAGCAACTCACAATCTAGGAGGGTTGGGGTTGGAAACGGGAGGAGAGGACAATGATGAATTATATGTGGCAGACAGACCCCAGAAATATATGTACCCAGGCAGACCCCAGAATTATATGTACCAGGCAGTCAGGCGTGCTGCATCGGCATCCGTCCGCACACTCTGTCACTGTCTCATTGTCCTCTGGCACTCCTGCGCACAACGGACGAGTAGTCAGTCACGTGACTGACACGCGTATCATCTCTCTGACACTGCCTGACTCAGTCAGACAATGTCAGAGGTTGAGGCCACACCCCCCAGCACCGTAGCACAGAGGTGCTCTGATCTTTTCCCCGTCCCCATGGCAACGCCCCCATGACTGATGAGGACAGTCACCTGACTGTCCTGCATCAATCCATGGGAGGCCCTGCCTCCCGTGGAGGTGTTTTTGAAACAAATTGGCTTGAGACCAATGGTGCTTTCCCATTGGCTCAAACCATTCAATTGCTCTCAGTGCCTCTCTGTACGTCCCTGGTGTGGTGGCCAATCCATGTGTGAAATTGATGTCTCACGCACTCTGAACCACTCTTGCACAATTTGAGCCCGATGAATCCTGGCATTGCCATCTTGGAATATGCCCGCTGTGCCATCAGGGAAGAAAAAACCCATTGATGGAAAAAACCTGCTCAATCAGTATATTCAGGGAGTCACATGACTTATTTTTTTGCAGCTGAAACCTATTAATCGCTGCAGTAATTATCCAATGGAAGACTCTCACTGATTTACTTGGTTAAATGCAGATGGTGACTTGTTTTGGCAGGTAGTGTATATTTCCTTATATCGGTAAGTTAAGAATGGTGAATGGCTGTAATTGGAGTTTGTTCTAGTCCTTGGCCTTTGTGGTTATTATGTAATGTACATAGCACAGCATTTCATCCTGCTTTCCCAAACCCTGCCACAATTTACCTGCACCTATTTATATTTGTTGAGGGTTTTGTTTATTATTATATATTTTTTTCCCTTTCGGTTTTATCTTTCTATACTGTTTTCTTCCAAGTTCATAATAAAAATGGGAATAAATTATACCATAAACCTTAAATTCTGAATAGAACTTCTATTTTAACATTTTTATACAATCTTTAACACCAGTGCATGTCACAAACAATGCTCCCTTTTACATATCCTCATACATGCCCAAACATTATACTTTACTTTTCATGTCCTCCAGAAACCAGGATTCAGATTTTTATTTTTGTGTGTGTTACTATAACAAGCATGAAATTGGAAATGATTGTAGTATTGTTTGTTTAACTTGGTTCCTGATCCCTAGATATCGCATATATCAAAGGTTGAATCTGATGGACATTTGCCATGTTTTACACCTCGTTTATATAGATAAATATACAGACACACAGCAGGCATTGTCCAAAGTACATGAATACTCACATGGAATGTAATAACTGTTAGTGTGTATCATGTTACACTAGTGAACCGGTGATGTTTATAAATATGGCTACTGGGCTGTAGCGCAGACATTACACTTTGTACTTGTTCCTTCGTGTTCTTGTATCCTCTGTGCAGTCGACACTCTATGCTGAGAAACTGGTTCTTTTTTCGTCATACCCGGCCTGGGGATTGTTTCTATTTTCAGTTTTAATGGAACATGAAACTTTTATTCCAAGAAGTAAATTTTATATTTCCACAACAATCCGCAGCTCAAAGAGGTTTTAATTCATCATTTATAGCACGGAGGAAAGTAAAAAAAAAAAAAACAAAGAACAAGAAAAATGCTTTTTATTGGTTCAGGCACAAGAAGTCCGAAATTATGCTGGACGTGGCATAAACAAAGTAACATTGCGTTTGGGGTGCAATGAAAAACCGTAAAGTGCAGGTGCAGTTCAGATAGAGTTATGGCATAAATTTGACATTAAGCATAAACGAGAGTGTCAGTGATAGCCAGGAATACATTCTGATAAGTAGCAAGTACAGCAAGGTCTGTAGTGGTTGAGTGGAGACACCGGTTCGAATCCCGGCCAGAGCACCTCTCCAGTAAGTATCCTTGGGCAAGCCACCTAACGGTACATACTCGCCACCCAGGACATACTTGAAACGAGAGAAATCTCAATGTATCCTTCCTGGTAAAATACTTTCTCATAAAAAAATGGTTGTAAAGTAGATGCATGCCCTGTGCTGTTATGAGGAATTATTGTGCTATACCTCCGTGGCAAGCTTACGGTGAAGGAGAGGAGAGCGGGGGAGCTGACTCCGATTGGTCTATTTGGAGCAAGAAATCGCGGAAGAACAGTATGAAGGGGTAACTCCAGAAGTGGGTCCTGGCAACAGATCACATTTGTTAGGTACCACTGGGTATAGCTAAATGATTGAAGTTTGGTCTTCATGGGAGAGCGAAGGCGACACCTATAGGCACCCCAAAACATAAAAATGCTTTTGGACATAGTCTTTAAAATTCATGTTGACAACCATTTCATACCTCCATTGTTAGAAAGCCAGTAGCTGGTACAGGGCCGCAAAGCTATTGGCTTTCTGACCAGGGCACCTGAAGAATCATGGTTTTTAGAAATTGGGAATCCAATATATTTAAATATGTAATTTTGCTCATTTTATATTTTCTTCATGTATTCTCAGAGTAAATGCGAAGCCGATAATAAAAATGGTCAGATCTCCTGCTTATGGGGACTTGTGGTGTTTTTTGTGATGTATGGGACTGGAGGCATATTTGTAGGGTGCAGGCCCCATAATCAATATTAATTCATTGGCCTCTCGTGTGCAGAATATTTGTGTGATCTGTAATTATGCAAGAATGATATTGTCTGTCAATTGTCTGGTCCATGTGTATCTTTTTATCTGTTCAGAAGATTAGCCTCCCAGCCTACCCTTGTCTCAGGAATGGTTTTATCTGTTTATATTTGAATAGTTTGTAAATCTGCTGTATATTTGAGAGGTTGTTAATCCTCTTTGTCAGGCAAACACTGCCCCATTATCTGATTCCTGTTACAATGGTTTATATAATTACTGTGTGGTCACTAATTGTCAATTTATGTAACGTCACTCTGTTATTTAATGTATTAAGGCATTCTGATACGCAGCATGTGATTACATGACACCATACCATTTCATGCCTGGACATATCTGGTTCATTTGAGGCTGGGGGGGGGCACCAGGGTGTAATTCTCAATTGTCTCTAGCCCCTCCTGGAACTGTTTAACTACAGTAAAGGTGTTAAGTCTGTCTGTTCCAAAAGACCCCAGATCTGTAGACTTGTCTTATGTCTGGGAGATGCTAGGAGACTCTGTGTCCCAGTCCTTAAGCTTCGTCGGAGGGCTGGAGGAAGGCACGGGAGTCTGCCTGAGGTGAACACGGGGTGGGGGGTCCTGCAAGGAAGTGGCATATGTGACCCTCTTGGGGTATAGAGATCTGTCGCAATCATAATGAGATTATTAGCAATGCAGCTTCCAAAAATACCAACAGAATATAAAATTAATATCTGTATGTGCTGCATAATGCCTGTGAATGGAAATTACAGCAACACCTTGTATCTGTACTGTACAGGGATTTTCACTCATTATAACCCCCTGAATCTTATCCCTGTACAGCAGTGAGTGACCCCAGAGCTCTCCCTGTATTCTGCCAAATCCCTGGCTGCTGTAATGCAGCAGTAAAGTCTGATAAATGGTTTGTTACGCTTTTACTGTAATACTGGGTGACACGATTGAGATGAGACTTGGAATTTAGTTTCTCGCCAGGAATTACACTTAATGCACTAAATGTGTATGCAAATGGAGTAATATAAGCTAATTTTGTATTTAATCGTATTACAAATCAAAATCGCGTTTACACGGTTCTGGTTGAGAAAAGGTTAAATAAAACTAGATACATTTTCAACGTAATTGGTTGCAACTTAAAAAATGCAAATGATGATCTAATTTCCATTTAACGCTTACAGCAATGCTGTGTACAGTTTAAAAGGTTGTTCTCCATGTGGACTAATATCAAATAAATACAAAACATGTGCACATCCGGTTTCCTTTCTGAAAGGACATAATTTATTTTTAACTGCGTTTCATCCCCAGGGGAACTCTGTAGGGTGACTAGGGTCTATTCACTAAACGCTGATTTCTCATCTCCTGCTCATCAGAGTCTGTTCTGCAATGGTGAAGTTAATTCCCCGTCAGCTGAGCGGTGACGGAGTTGTATAGTGTGTAGCTAGTACATTTCCATTAAAGGTTCTTAATTTCTGTCCCCATTTCTCTGTTTATATGTAGTTTGCCAGTAACCCCCTTTGTAAGGATACGATGTGTCAAACCCCATGCAAATTCTGTGCTCCACTGAATAGAAAACGAACCAGAATTAACCAAGTGTCTCTTTAGTCAAGTGTCCCTTTTGTGAGCAGCTGAACCATAACTCGGCGAGTGCAACTTGGCTATAACTATTTAGATGGCATGTGAAGAAGAGGCCTTTTGTGGTGTTCTTTGACCTTTATCATGGCATTCTCTGAAATATCGAGAAACTAGAACTTTTCCTCTTAAATGTGTATTCTCTTTTAGGGCCTCTCATTAGTTTATGCTTTTTTTTCCCCCCAAAAATAATTTTTAATACACACTATGAAACGGTTTGTGTTGACGCATCTAACTTCTCCATAAACACAAATGGATGAATAGGTGATTTTTCGGGTCCTTTTATATAGCCTAGAAAACAAACTAAAGTATGTTTTGTTTATCATAACCCTGGTTTGTAAGAAAAGCTCCTTTAGATGTCGTATAGAACCTCTGGATAAATATACGTAGCGTTACACTCGCCGGGAATGTATATTGCTGGGTGGTAAATAAACCAAAATTGCTGGTTCTTCTGATGAGACCACTGCATTTTCTCCCACCAAGAATGTTTTGTTCAGTCAAACATTAGTTTGTTAATGACTGTTATTATCATTAGGTAATTTGGAATGTTGGCAATATTTTTGGATCTCAAATCACGACTCAGACCTTTCACCGTCTTGTTCGCCATAGACTAGTCTTTATTCGGAGACATGTGTTTCCTGGTAAGTAGAGCTAATAGTATTTACTTCAAACTGGATAATCTCTCCCGCTGATTATCACAGTTTGTGGAGACCTTCAGCAATTACATTCTGTGGATTCTAATATTTTCGATTTTGGAGACCTGTGTTGTGGGATGTGATTTGCTTGGTAATCGGAAAGCGTCTGCATACACTATATCACATTTATATTGCCGTACCATTCACTATCCGCTAATGTAATATGTAAATATCTGTCTCCGACTCGTGTAGACCTATAAAAGAAGAAACAGGAGAAAAGACATTTTAGAAAGACCAACAGGAACCCGGGTGAACAGATATAGGAGCAGACAAATGGATAGAAGGGCCGACTGACAGACAATGAGCTATTTAATGACCTACAAATGGAGTCCTTGATAGGAAGGCGAACAGACCAACCACAAGATGAGAGAAGGGGGTGTGTGAGGATCCTGAGGACGAGCAACAGCACTAGTGGCCTGCTCTACGGTGCGGCCCACTCAGGTCTCACAAGGTTTTAGCTTGCTTGTGCCATTACAGGGATGAATGCTCCATATGCAAATCAGCCTGCTCTCACCCAATGAGGGTGGCCAGTACTGACTGCCAAGGACATGCATGAGAGGTGCAGCAACCCCGACGATTGTTTCGGCCTTGTTAGGCCTCGTCAGGAGGGTATAGCTGACACCCCTCTAGGCACATGAAGTAAGGGGTGCACGTCTGGATGACCCTGTATACTTATAGTGAGAGAAGGGGGGTGTGGGACCCTCGCAAACCTCTCTTCAACCACAAGATGGTCTGGGGGAAGTTTGACGGAGTGACAGATGGCAAAATTAATGGGCAGATGTCAAGAAGGTAGAATGAAAGACATACAATCAGGCAAAAACCTTAAATGAACCCTATATGGCCAAATAAGAGTGGTCCAGCTTTAGTAGGAAAAGGTTTTCAATGTAGAGAACAGATTGACGTACCTTGGCATCATTTTGTCCTGAAATGCCATGAGGTGAATGTAAGGATTGCTAGCGCCAGTATCCTCTTTTTCCAGACTTCATGCCTTTTTTGTCTGGAAAAGAGAAATCCCCTCCCAAATTTGACCGTATATAAGCCAGTTGTTCTCCCCATACTAGTTTACGCTAATGAAACCTTGGCAGTGAATCGGTACCATGCGACGAAGCTGTACTACTTTCATACAACAAGCCACAGAAAAACCCTCAACAATCAGTGGCAGGACAAGATTTTGGACACTGAGGTATTTGCCCAAGCAAAACCTACCTAGCACCTTCATCATCCTGATATCACACAGATACTCTGGGCTGGACACCTAGTCCGGACATCAGACCATCGACTCCAAAAGACAATCTTTTATGGTGGGTTGCAGCATGATCAGAAATCCAAGGAGGACCAAAACAAAATGCAATTTAGAGACCGTCTGAGTTGTGCTAAAAGCTTTAGATATTAATCGTGACTCGGAACAGAGTGCGATGAATCGGACAAAATGGTGCATCTTTGTGTCAACAGGTTCCATGTCATAGGAGGCAACAAGGAAAACTGCAGCTGAACAAAAGGGACAGGTCAGGAAAGCTTGTGCTAGTAACCTGGATGGAGATGTCCTCCTCGTCTGCTGTCTTGTCATCGGACTTCCCATGCAAGGTTCGACCTAGTTGGTCATATGCACATACCCAGAACAAATCTACCATAATACTTCCTGGACGACGAAGTTGTCCTTGTAAAATCGACGAGCAACGACCATTTCGCTTTTAAGAGAATAATTTTTTTTGCCATGTATGGAATCCATTAACTACAAAAACAATGCTTTCCCTTTTTAATGTTAAGTTCATCAACTGTTTCCGCTTTTTGCTATTCTCTCATACTTTGGATTAGTATGTCATGGTAGACAACTTGTAACCACAGTAACACATGTGAATTCCAGTGAATTTGCTTTAAGCTGGTTGTGGAATAATGTTTAAATTTGAATCAAGACCTCAATCTCGTGAGAAATTCTCACACGATGCGCTCCAGAGTTTACCGAGTGGAGAGCCCATTCTTTCGGAGAAGGTGTTGCGACTCGCATCTTCTCTGCAGAGCCGACATCTAGCATATATTTGCTTTTTCTTTCTTTTCTTTTTTTCTTCCCACCTCCAAGACGTCATTGTGTGGCAGGTTCTCTTTTTATCATTTGTCCACATTGTTGTGCTGTTTCTGGAAGGTCGTTTTCAATTCATACCGTTCTAGAAAAGAAACTAAAAGAAAATCACTTGAAGTATTTCTGTTTATCAATACGGTCCTAATTATACTTTCTCGGGACGTCTTTTATGAAGAAAGGGAATAACAAGTTGCAGCTGAATAAATTAAACGAGCACTTCAGGATGAGCAGTAAACAAGGATGGTACATAATGCAAAGATGAATGGAACACTTTATTCTTTCAAACATAGAATACTCTTGGTTTAGATGTAGCATGGAACAACATGACTCTCTTTTTAATTTGCCTACCCCTTTTCTTTCCTTTCTGTTTTACTATTGAAAACCACACCAGGTGGTGCTTGTTTAACCTTGGCAGCGATACCGTGGTACACTTAGATACATATCAGTGCTGTTTCTTTTATGAGGTTTGCTCATTAGAGTGACTTGTGATGAATTGAAAGCAGAAGTTGCTAAATTTAAGAGAGTATAGTATGAGGATATAGCCGTGCAGGATAAGGTTCCAATTTGGCTAATTAGATGTTAATGTTAATTCTTGTAATTCTTTCACTAGATTGAGCAATGATGCAAGGAGATTTCTTTGTGTGCCCAAGGTGAGGACATGTCATCATTGACTGTTAAAGAGATCAGATTTTTTTTTTGCATTTTGTCGTCTGTTCTTCTGCCTTTCCCATTTAGTGTTATCCCTAATTTAGGTTTGTTTAGACTATACATTACACATTTGTCAATCCTCTTAAAATCATCCGGATCTATTCCATCCAAGCCGGTAAACAAAAAGTCAACATTAAAGGAATACTCTATCCTAAAATTACACCCCCCCCCCCCCTGCTGACCTCAAATTCCCAATTTTTTTTTTTTTCTTAAATATCTTTTTAGCTGGGTTAAAATACAGTTCTCCCTCGGCGCTTGGCTCTTCCTGCTGAAGTCCCTCGAGCCATCTGCAAGTGAATAGGAAGGGCCAGTCACCTGGACGGTAGAATAATAAAAAAAAAGTGTTAACTGTTAAATTAAATATATAAACCCCTGCTGAAAATCCTGTGTTGTGTAAATTAGAATCGCTGTGTGCTAGTCCATAGCTGAACATTACAAGCATCCTTGTCTCCCAAAGGGTTAATCTGCTCAGCCTGTCAGGGGAATGTATCACACTGACAGATAAGTTGATGATTGCTAATCCTGGTGGAGATGGCACAGTCCTCGGTAACATAATACAGATCCAATGTTTTCTGACATGCTGTCTTAACATTTACAATTGTTTTAAAGCCCCCTGTTTTATGGTGATTGCTTGGGTGGGCTACGGACACTTCTATTTATGTCACGCGCGTGATCCAAAAATACAGATACAGCAGCTTATTTTGCTCCATTTTCTTTTCCCCCCTTTTGCATAGCAAGGGATGCTATAGCTGTGAGATATATGTGACGACTCTGTATCATATCATTCGATAGGAGTCCAGGCAAGCCTTGTACACTGTGATTCAGAGCAGTGGGATACAATTGATGCAAGGGTTAAATCTTGTCGGAAATCGTGGGTGGTGAGGCTTCATGAGATCCAGGCTGGGCAGACTCCTAATAAGTCTAGCTGCATGCAAAGAGGTTGATTCATGGTTCGTTTAGATATCGTTTATATTATACCTCCTCTTCAACACAAACCCTTATCTCATCATTATTTATCACTGTTATTTATATAGCGCCAACAGTTTCTGCAGCGCATTTCAATACAGAATAGGGAATTAAACGAACAAGGCTACACACCTAGGAACAAGAGACAAACGGTGTAGAAAGATGAGCTTACCATCTAGAATTGGGATGGAAGAGATCCTGTCTGTAAAAAGCCGTGTTTTATTAAGTTATGTAAAATTAATGATGTGGTGTGTTTTCACCCATTTCCAGTGAGTGAGTGTGTATTAAGGGACCCGGACTGTGTTTTTTTTTTTTTTTTCGTTATGGTAAACCCAATTATCGGTGCCAAGTCATGCAGACTAATACTTTTATGCGCGCACAATAAGAATGTCACAGCTCATTGAAGCAATGTTGGCTTGAAGTCATGGTGGAACCATGGAGCTGACCTGAAACCTTCTTATGGATTGCTGAGTAACCAGTCACTCTGTTCCTCTGCCACTTGAAGGCTTCATCTGCAAACTGTTCCGAAAAATGTGCGACTAAATTACATCATCGGGTAAAGGTATCGGGGCGTTTTATAAATCCTACAGTCAGTTTAATACTGTTAAATGTCATTATACAATTGTATACAACAGTATGTTGCCTTTATTCTCAGTTTATGTTTAAAAGCACAGTATTGAACACTAACAGATAATTGTATTTTTTCACTTGCAAGGTCCTCAGTCATAAGGAAATTATCAGAATATTCCTGTATGAATATACATGAAAAGGGGAATTTGCCCATTTTTGCTGCTGCTGCATAGGTTGCAGTTGATAAAATATTGTACTTGCACTTCTGTAGCGATACTGGAGAGATGTTCTTCAAAGTTAGTGTCCTTGGGCAAGACACCTAACGGTACATACTCTCCACCCAGCACATACTTGAAAACGAGAGAAATCTCATTGAATCCTTCCTGGTAAAATCCTTTCTCAAACTAATCAGAGGGAGCCAGCCAGCCGTCTGCCTCCGCTGATGAGGTCACGCAGCGCGCCTGTGACCTCATCAGCGGGGGCCGACGGTCGGCTCCCTCTGGTCAGGTCACAGAGTGCGCCATGTGACGTCTGTCGCCAGGACATAGGGCGGCAGATGTCATTTGGCTAGCCCTGTGACCTAATCAGAGGGGGCCGGCTGCCATCTTGAAGGCTGCAGCTCCACAGTAATGTGTGAGTATGAAGGTATCACAGAGCTTCACAGCAATAAACTTACAGTAATGTGCGCGTGTAAGAAGAAAAAAAAGGGGGCTGCTCAGTCGAAAATACCCAAGCCTATATTTTGTCCCAGTCTGGGCCTGATTGCAGGATTCAGTCTGTATTTCAAAAAGGGAATCCTTAAAACCCGGGCTGTTTGGGGTACCTGAGGACCAGGATTGGGAACCACTGCAATACATGTTCCTGGGAAATAGTTGGTAGCAGGGGGGGGGGGGCTTTATTAGTGCAAGGAAATATTATCCGAAACATCAGGGCCAAAAAAGAACTGAGTAGTTGCGGTTGAGTCAGATCCAAAGGATGAAGGCGACCGCAAACTGCAGAAGTCCAAGGAGCAATCCAAAGGTCAGCTAGATGGGAATTCATAACTGAGGAAGCAAGGTATAAGAATAAAGTAGGAAGAGCCAGGTCTTTGGCAACAGGACTGCAGAATAAATTGAGCTTGGAGCTTCTGGGACTTAATGGGCCAAGGCCGCTAGGAAAGCACCTGTTACTGGGGCAACCATGGCCGAATCTCCACACACTCACTCAAACCAATAGCAAGCATCATTCCATCCGGAACCTGTAGCGTAGAAGCTGCATAGGCAGCAACCTGCACCAAAATCTGGGGTAACCACAAGATTGCTCGTTGATATTGACATGGAAGTCATGGCTCTGTCTACTGAAGCCAGCGCCACAGTTGAACAAACTGCATGATATCTGGGTTGTGTGTTAACAACACAGCACCATGCCTGACATCAGGACAGGAGGACAGCAAGCGACTCCAGGCATGTGCCCAGCAGCCATTACAAGTCTACAATCATGTGGATAAAGGTACAATAAATTTATTTGTACAAGATTTAACTTGACAAAGTTGAAACCGTAGGAACAATCTATAACTTACAAAACTGTATTTTTTGTATACTATAGTGGGCCTCCTTTGATTGCCTCATATGTTTGGTAGGTATGTGTGTGTGTGTATATATTTATCTAGAAACATAGAAAATGTCGGCAGATAAGAACCTTTCGGCCCATCTAGTCTACCCAATTGCATGGATACTTTACCCGGATTTATCTGTTGTTTAGGATAGCCTTATGCCTATCCCATGCCTGCTTAAATTCAATTACTGTTTCGGCCTCTACCACTTCAACTGGAAGGCTGTTCCATGAAAGACTGCCAAAGTCCTGCCTAGAAATCTCGGGAAAGTGAAGATTCATATTTGTTAGTTCAACAGTCACTTGCTATTGTCAAAATTATCTCTTCTAACTCATGTAACAAAGGAAAACTTTGTGTTGGCCGGGAATGGCCGGGGTCAACTGCTTGGAAGGCAGCTATGCTCACCACTATACCACCAACGCTCAGTATTTATTTATTTGCACACCGGCTGGGTAGAGTAGAGGTAACATCACTGCTCTGCATGGAGAGAGTCTGTGGAGACATGGGTTCAATCCCAGTGAGCAACCTCTCCAGTAAGTGTCCTTGGGCAAGACACCTAACGGTACATACTCGCCACCCAGAACATACTTGAAAACGAGAAATCTCAATGTATCCTTCCTGGTAAAATACATTCTCAAAAAAAAATTCAAAAAATTTGCAAAGTATTTTACCGGGAAGGATGTATTGAGATCTTTCTCATTTTCAAGTATGTCCTGGGTTCCAGAACATTGTGACTACCACAGTTTGCTAATGTACTCCAATTACTAATGATTGTAATTACCCCCCTGGGTTCATTTAAATGCAGAATAAGGCATAAGGCTATCCTAAACAAAAGATAAATCCAGGTAAAGTATCCATGTAATTGGGCAGACTAGATGGGCCGAAAGGTTCTTATCTGCCTACATTTTTCTATGTTTCTAGAATGAAAAGCTGTTGGTGCAAAATATCAAAGAAATCTACTTTAACTTTTCATATTGGATAATCTATAGATCATTTTAAAACTCTAACTGCTGCCTGGGGTGTAACTTTACCATGTTATATGCTCAGAATGGGATAGTATCCTATAGCGTGATAACCTCTAGGAATATCTTGACATAGGATAATAAGGGTCGGTTTCGCTCATATAGTCTAACAGCCAAAATCAATATTCATTAGAAAGATTGCGTTGCCTCTTCCATGACTGGCCGGATTGTGTAAAAATGGGTATAAAATCACGATAAGGATGCCTTCTGCCGAAACTTAACTTTTAATTTTGTGCTAAACCCCTTGAATTTCGGTGGGAACGTTGCTCTATCGCAGGATCTTTAGTATATTTAAAGAACTGACTTTATCCGTGTTATTAGCTCAAGCTGTGTGGCTTTTACGGGCTGAGCGTCTGAGGTGTTAAGTAATGCACTTGCGGTCATGGCTCCCTTAAAATCGCAATGAATAAAAATAAAATTGTTTCTTTTTCATAAAATCTAATCCCCTGTGCTTGGTTGCCTAGAAGAGAAGCTACATTTTTAATTTAATAACCTTGTGAACTCCCATTTCTATCCCTGTTTAAATGGCTTAATTGCTTTATAAACTCCGAAAGACTAGGATTAGCGTCAATGCTTTATAAGGCACACATTGAATAGATTGCAGCGTATCGACGGGTTTACTTTAAGTTTTGAATATATTCGGTTAATTGTGTGTGTGTGTATATATATATTTATGTATGTGTGTTATATATATATATCTATCCATACTTTTCAACAGAGCTTTAGGGATAAAGACAATGGAGAAAGTCTTAAAGAACTGTCGGAACCCTGAAAGGGGTAAAAGTTGTTGGTTTTGAAGGGTTAAAATTTGGTAAAATCTTTTAAATGTTCATATGTATAAGTTGCTGTGGAAATCTTTGTTAATAGAGTGCGCTCTTCCATGTTTGTTGTATTACATTGTCTTGAGAAGCACCCACACTCTGCTTAGTAAAGGTTGAGTGCTACCCTCCTCGTGTAATATATTCATTTACAAATATATATATATATATATCTCATGCGATACAGTTCAGACCTATTCGGAAATGGTCTTAAATATTGCAAATTCAGCAATTTGGATAGATTTTAAATTTTTATATCTGAATTTTTCTGATTCATAATCAGCCAGGTCCGACTGAATTCATTTTTTTTCAGATTTTGTGGTTGGTTTTTTTTGTTATTTTTTTTTATTGGAACAGTAGAGTTTAAAATAAAAAAAATAACTATTCATAGCACTAATCCTATATTATCACCCCGAAACTTTAACCTAGAGCTAAATCTAGCCCTAACCTAACCCTATCCCTTACCCTAATCATATGACACACAGAAAGTGTCACCCTAGCCCCACCCTAAACAATGTTTTATGTATTCTACATAAAGGCTCAGAATATTGAAAACCGCCAAATATAGTGGACATTTCTGATATTCTGAAGTAGTCCGATACCGATATATTGGAAGCTTCCAATACTCCGAATTGGCCGATTCCGATTATTTTCGAATCTGATAATTTTGGATACCGAACCGAGACCAGTTTCTAGCTTCACATGTCTATGCATCACCTGGGTTTTAAAAATAATTTGTTTCAGGGTTTTTAGGAATAGAGGCTACTTTCACGGTGGCAGTACCACCAGGCACGCACCACCCTATCCTTGCCCTCCGATCCTTGGAAGTGGTCGGTCTGTATATATATATCCCTAAGAATATAACTCGCAGCAAGGTGAGGACCAGGTTCCTGAGAGAAGCCCCTATGGGCAGAGATGCACTGTAACCGGCAAGGACAGATGAAAGCAACACAGGGTTAACAAAAGACCTCTGTACGGCAATACCAAAGATTCCCTGCACTGAAAGGCCGGTCTTTAGGATAGCCGGATCTAATCTAAAGGAAAGTATTACCTTGAAGCCGTACAGAGTCTTTTGTTGTATACAGATGACAGGGTTTCCTGGAAACGGTACAGACAAGGAATATACTATATAGAGTAGTCATATAGAGGAAAGCCAAAGGTCATAACCAGAGAGAGTACGTCATACAGAATATAGGAATAGGAACCAGAAGGGAAGTCAGCCAAGCCAAAAATCGGTAACCGGGGAATCAGAATGGAACATAAACAGCAAACCAAAATACAGAAAATGACAGAACTAAATACACAGAAGGAACTGACATAAACTGGAACAGAAATAACAGAGGCAAAAACTGAACAAGGATGAACAAACGGAGGATATCAGGAACACAGCAAGGCGCTCTCAGGATACAGGCTGCAAGGAGACCAGGCAAAGTAAAATGACCCAGCAATGTACTATAGGTACATTGCTCTAATATAGACAGGGGAATCAAGGCAAGGATCAACAGGTGAGCAGCACACAGAACACCAATTAACCCCTGGGAGGCCACCCAGGAATTGGCAGCAACAGAAACACAATATACAAATACAGAGGGCAGGAAGACAGGTTTGGAACGTGGGAACGTGACAGCTACGCTATGGAATGAGAGCTGTAGGAGAACAGTGGCACTCCGAGAAAGAGTTGTCAACCAGAAGGGCACAGACCACAAGAGAGACCTTGCGAAATCTCGCAATCTGTGTGACGATGAAACCCACAGGATATACCTTGAGTTCCTTGAAGAGGTAAAACAGGTCCTGCCTGACATCCAGTCCATAGGAAGGAAATTAAAAAGCAATGGGGAACACATGAGAAAGTAACCGCAAAGGCTGGATTGTGAACCACAATGTGGGTAATGGTGAACAGAAGACCTTTGCAAGAACACCTCCTATATACGTAAACTCCGACACTGACAAGTGCACAAAGAAGACGATACAGGCTCTCCAGACATTAGTCAGGGCAAATTTACTGATCTTGCACCAAACGGCAGGAAAACGTTTCAACTCTAGATGAGTCTTCATCAAGTCTGACCCAGCAGCATATTTACATGAAACACAGCAAATCACAAATACAACACAATAATGATGTTGTCCATGTCTGTCTTCATCAATTAGTTACCTGAACAGAAAGAGTCAAACTCTGGGGCACTGGGAGAGCAATGTTCAGGAAGTGGGCAGTGCTCGGACATCTGTTCATTGAACAGATGCGCCGCGCTGCACACTTCTTTGCAGCCTATGCAATTTGCGTAGCGTCCCGCTACGCAAATTCCGTAGGCTCAGGCTGCTGAAGGGGGAAAAAAAAGAAGAATGTGCGGTGCACACAGAGGACGGACAGAGCCGACAGCAGGGGAACGAGGAGCAGGTGAGTTTGACTGCAGCTGTCCTTAATGGCAGGTGAGGCTCTGCCTCACCTGTCGCCCCTGACCGCACGTCCCTGCAAGCTGATTGACCGCTTCACTATGACCAAATAACAAAGTTCATTTTATCATGGTCAGTAGGATATTCCTTTAAGTGCCATCTATCTACCTGTTGAGAGACCAGAATAAGCAAGCGTTTTTGAGCATCATGGAACAACTACAGGTGGTGTCCAGGAATGTTGCCACTGGGCTGGGGAGGGGGAGTGCTCGAGCAACTTGAAAAAACAATTGTTTAGAAAATAGCCTATATTTTCTATAGTTGGTAACATTTTTTAACCTTCTCCAATTTGGTAAAATAAATCTTGGAGTTTTAGTGACAAGATGTGATCACATATTGCATACGTCTGCCACCACATCAATGCACGCATTCTACAGTACATTATGCAGACCTAATGTCTGCTCCTTTGTGATAAATCCAATTTGTCGGACCATACATCTCAATGGGGCTGTTTTGTATGTTCGGCTTGCTGGTCCCTCAGAAGCACCCTTAAATAATGCACTTGCAGCCATTTTGATTGTGTTCATAGTATTTAGGAGATGACGTGTGTGTGTGTGTGTGTGTATAATATATTAATAAAGTCACCACCTGGATTTCACTAAGCCAATAGGTGTGAGCCTTCTACTGGATATTTACTAGACATCATTTTTTTGCAGCTGAAACATATTAATCATTGCAGTGACTCCCTGAATAAGCAGGTTTTTCCATCAATGGGTTTCTTCTCCCCTGATGGCACAGCGGGCATATTCCAAGATGGCAATGCCAGGATTCATGGGGCTCATTGTGCAAGAGTGGTTCAGGGAGCATGAGGCATCATTCATTTTCACACATGGATTGGCCACCGTACAGTCCTGACTTTAACCCCATTGAGAATCTTTGGGATAATGTGCTGGAGAAGACTTTACGCAGCGCTGCGACTCTCCCATCATCAACAAAGATCTTGGCCACAAATTAATGCGACTCTGGATGGAAATAAATGCTGTGACATTGCATTATCGAAACGATGCTACTGCAAATGATCTTCTCTTGCATTCTTTTCATAGTTTTGCAGCTTTCTTTCTGTAAGTTAAGACTCGTATGGTTTGTAGCTTTGGTACAATTATACAAATAAGAGCGCTGTAAATAATTTAAGGATAACCTTTTTTCAGATTACCTTCTTCATTTTTTTTTTTTTTTTTACAACGAATCGCCTTGCAGGCAAACGACCGCCCGGAATCGAAGTTTCTTGGCAATCGACCAAGATGATAGAAAGATGCAATGAAGGACAGATTTTCTCAATCTCTGCTTCTTTTGTATCTGTTCATACAACCCACTTAAGGGAATCTTAAATATTTGCATTTTAATCATTCCAAGAGTGAATACTCCATTAAGAAGCAAATACGACAGGCTTTAAAAGACAGCAATGCTTTGTCGATAATTACCACCAGAACCCACTCTGAAAGCTGACAAATAACTTTAAATTCCATCTGCGAGTCAGGAACAGATTTTTTCTTTCTTCTGCGTACAGATGTGTCTGTGGTCCTCGGTCGTGAATGGGGGATAAAGGAGGGGTTGTGTCCAAGAAAATCATAAACAAGATTTCTTTATTATTAGTTATTCTTGATCTTAAAATCATTTCATACTCATTAAAGTAAGCATTGTAAGTCATCTGAAGGAAAACATCTGCCTTAGGCTTAAAACTGAAGACTCTGCGATTACTGTTGACATTCTGGGTCTCTGGAATAAAGGAACAAGATCTTATTACTTCTGTTTCTTTTTGGTTTTACTTAGCCACATGTATTGCTATTGTCTACTTTGCAACAATATATACGCATGCTGTGAGACCACTATCTCGTGTTTTGATATCAGCCTGGGACCCTGTCTGTGGATTTCAGTATCCATAGCCTTTTAGTTATTTATTTATAAAGGATTTTACCAGGAAGGATACATTGAGATGACGACCATGGAATATATGGCTTAAAAGTATAGGGCTCGAAAAATTAAAAGTAAACACCGCTCCCCCTGGCCTATGGCGTTGTACTTTGATGTATAGGGGGATAATATGATCTGTAAGTGCGCTGTCATATGTAACACTCTCTGCTATAACTACTTTAAAGTGGATGTCAAGAAATGTAAGTATTGTATCTTTAATCAAAGCGTCCTTCACCAATATGACCTTGAATCGTCACATTCACAGTCTTCAAGATTTCCTCACAGCCAACTACATCAACAGTTTCTCATTATGAGAGGCTATGATGATGATCCCTGTAGAACTGAGGAAGAGGATAGACAGGTTGAGTCTACTCTTACAAGAATAACTATGGTATTAAATGGATTAAAATGGGAGGGGGTAGAGGAGTTTGCCATTAACCCCTACAGACCCCTTCCCATTTTACTCCTAGTGTATTAGTAATAAAAATTACCTTTATTCCAGGGCTGGGTTCCCTGGGTGCGACACCTAATGTGACATACTGCACCTTCCTATTCAGCCAGAGATGTAACATTTCATGAGGGATGCTGGATGATTGAGCCTTTGTCCAGCCAATCCAATGGCTCACAATGTTATGGTATTGAAAGCCAGTGGCTGGACATCAGTCTCGAAGAGATCCACTTCCTGAGCTTGAACTTTTAGCCTTAACTCCACTTTTGGGTAGAACTAATCCCCTTCTGAGGAAGTTCACAAGTGGTATGCCATGTTGTCATGACCCAATCTTAATCCGCCACTGCAATCTGCCAAGATCGTAACATTCCTTTTGATTATGGGATGAATGATACCCAATCTACATTGCGCATGTCTTGCTTTCCCCTGTAAGTGCATGTTAAATGAAATATAAATGCCATCAACATACAGAATGTACTTTATTATTATTCTTTAAATAGCGCCAGCATATTCCGCAGCGGTGTACAATGGGCACAGTATAGACAGGGTTACAATACATTGAACAACAATTGACAAACAGGTACAATAGTAAACGAGGGCCCTATTCCCGTGGGAACTCACAATCTAGAAGGGTGGGGGGTGGAAACAGGAGGAGAGGACTGCAAGGAGAGCGTGATGGACTGGTTGCATCAGTGAGGTGTATCAGTGAGTCGGGTGGTTGGAATGTCTAAATGTAGCCTCCCTTCGTCTTAATGTGAGTGGACACTTGAGTTTTAAATAACATTTTTGGCAATTCTCATTGTGATTTGTGATAAAATATCCCACATTTTTTCTTTAATCCATTTGTGTTTTAAATGTACTCTCATTTAGGCACTGTGTGTATTTCTATTCTAGAAACCTGTCCTGATGAAAGTTCCTTTGGGAATTGAAACGTTGGCTGTGTGACATTTTTTAAGATCAAGAAATAAAGGTGAAGCTTTAAGGAAGCCCAGGAGTACAGTTTACTAGTAGAGAGTGTATTCATTTGGCCAAAATAAAGCACAAGGTGTGATACAATGGAAGCTGTGAGTGCAAAGAACCTGTGTCTCTGCACTTTATCTAACACCATAATATCCTTTCTTAAGACAGGTGCCCAAAATCACACGACATATTCAAGGTGCATCTTACCATTGATTTATAAAGAGGCAAAATATGTTTTCATCCTGATAGACAATTCCCCTTTTAATGCCAATACCTTGCTGGCCTTGGCGGCTGCTGTTTGACATTGGGCATTGCTACTTACAGGGTTATTCAAAGAGATCCGAATTGTGGCCGAAAGGTAACCGAATAGTGAAATTCAGTGTACGGTTACCTTTCCTGGCCATTCAGCTATTCAGAGAGCAGGCAGTTTGTCAAATCCTGGCGAATTGCCTGCACATACGGTGCCTGTTCGAGAGCAGTGAATCCCCATAGAGAAGCAATTCTTTGTCTATTCAAAGAACAAAAACCAGCAGTGACATGTTGCCGAGATGCCCTGCTTGTTCGGTGGTTTAATTTGACAGGTTTTTTTCAGGAGAATCCCATAGGCTTCAATTTTAAAAATCTATTCCCGTTTTAATTCAATATCTAATAAACCGTTGATTATAATATTCTGCAGTCAAGAGTCTCTTTATTTATAAAAAAAAAATTAGAATCTGTTAGGCATTTTTGGGGATTTTTTTTTGTTGAATTTTTTTTCTTTGCAAACAGCGTTTCACTTTCCAAACATTCAAGCGTACTGTTTTTTTTTTCCACTCCATTCGTCTGCGGTGTCAGCTTTTTCCGACGGCTGCTCGGGTTTCTCCGGCGTATTCCGTGGGGTTCTTCCAGATGTTTTTGCGGGTTTCGGTGTAAGTTCGCTGGGTTTTACGGTGAGTGTTCGGCGGGTTTGCGGCTGCTTTTTCCTGCACTACAACAGTCCTGTGGTGTTTGCTGAATACACCGCAGGGTCACAGAAATGGGATCGCCAAATCGCACCCAATTGAACGAAAAGTTACCGAACGTGCGGTGGCTTTTCGATTCTCTTTGATTAACCCTGATAGTTTGAAGTCTTTGATTATTCCCAAATCCTTCTCCAGCTTGATTTCCCTAACTCCGTACCATTTAGGCGGGTGTAAATTGCTAGTGTGTTCTTCACTCCAAAGTGCATAACCTTGCATTTATCAACATTAAACTTCATCTATCGAAATCCCTCGGCAGCGAAGTAACATCCTGCTCACGTTTTATCACCTTTCCTAGGTTTGTGTCATCTGTAAACACTGACACATGACTTTCAATGCCTATTACAAATTCTTTTATAAATACTGTAGATAGAATAGGGGTGGTCCTATAACAGACCCCTGAGGGACACCACTTAACACTATATAATATCAATTAATGCACATTGTCCTACTGGTTTTCGACGTAGTTAATCGCTGTGTTTTAAGGATAAGATTGCTTTTAGGTCTTCGCCAGTCCAATAATATTTTTAATCTGAAATCCTGCAACGTCCATACAGATGATTCCAGACCGGTTACATACTTTACTTGGTGTACGGTTAGCCTGAAAGAAGCTTAGGGGAGAAAAAACATGCTTTAGTTGTAGGCGGACTCGGCGTGAGACTTCCTTCAGAGAGTAAGTATAACTTTTCAGGGTCTTTAGGTCAGGAGCTGGATAAAAATGGAAAGCGGTCCACGGCAGTTCCCATCGTCAGGCATCCAGTGTAAGGGATAGACAAACTTTAACACTGCTCCTGTTGGAAATACAGCTTTGGGTTTTAAAATGTCTTTGCAAGTTGTGGTTACGTATAGTTTGAGTCTGGTACACGTTTTATGTGAATCCCTGACTTCCTAAGACGGCATTCCGTTCAAGACGCAGAGATCAACGGAAAAGAAACTCTCAATGGCCAAAGCTAATAATAAACACTTATCTGACACGTAACATTATTATTACGCTGTGTGTTAAAGGGCCTGTTATAAACTAGTTTAGTGGTCCTGTGCAGGGCCAAGTGATTTCAAACATTTCCCGTATTCACACATTTGTGATGGAGTTTGCAGAATTTTACACAATTTTGGAACTCTGTGCACAGTCACACCAATGTTCCTTTACCAATGTCTTGGCAGCAGAATGAGCATTATTAAACATAGGATATGCAGTAAGAGAAAGGTGCAGGTAATACCTAGAATATAAAGATTCAGTCCTCCCTGTAAATCGCACTTTATATGGGCGTAAGAGCAACGTGAATCTATTGAATCCACTGTATGGCATGGATAAATGGCAGATATTAGAGATGTGCATTCGTTAAGGAAAAATTCGGAATTTGGAACGAAATTTGATAATTCTTATTTCGGAAGTAGTTCATAATAACGAATCGATACGAATTTGAAACAGTATATAACAAATTTATTTTGTTTTACACTGTGTCTACATAAAATAAAAATTTTAATAATTGATATCAACTATCGAATCGATTTTGAAATTTAAAATCAATCCAAAATTTAATTAGTTACGAAATTCCGAAAACTAAATTATTTAACCCTTTCGCTGCTGAGGCTTTTCCCGCCCCTGTGCTGAGGTCATTTTTACCTGTTTTGCGCATCATGTTTAAACGTGTTTTGAAGGCTTATTTTAGTATATGACCAGACATATTATATATCGTTCTTTCCGTCAGACTCAGTAGATTCATAATATGTCATTATTATATGTATACGTTATGTCATGTCTGTATATTATAACAAAAAATGCAATAAAATATGTATTTTCAATAATTTACAACGTGTAAAGTGTTTTTTTCACATTTTAACATGCGAGCAATTGCGGTTATATTTTGTATGGGGTGCGCTTGTTAAAAAAATTAGAGATGGGGTCTCGTTACATTTTTTTTGGGGAAAATGACACTATTTTTAACAAACGCACCGCATACAAAAATCGTTAGTGCAGCATCATTGTTCACATTATAATTGAAATGGGAACAATATTGCTGCATTAACAAACCCAAAAAAATAAAAAAAAAGTTTTTTTTTTTTTTTTTTTTTTTAATTTTTTTTAATTTTTATTTTTCATTTTTTTTTTTTTTTTTTTTTTTACAAAATTTTACACTTTCATGTTTGGTATCGTTGGAACGGCCATGCTCTGGCCGATCCAACCATACCAAAATTTAACCCCTAACTGCCACGGATCGGGAAATAGGGAGTTCCAATGAACTCCCTATTTCCCGATCCGTGGCAGTTAGGGGTTAACTCTAGGACTGGCGTCATCGTGCTACGCACGATGACGCCAGTCCTCTGGGGGAGTTCCCGGAGGCTTGGCCGACATCCAAGATGTCGGCCAGCTCCGGGAAAGGATCGCGAACCGGCGCTTTTCAGCGCCGATTCGCGATCCAGCTCCCCAGGGGTTAATGCCAGGCATCATTTGGAAGGGCAGGCTGTGCCCTTCCAAATGATGCCTGGGTTAAGCCCCGCAGAGCCACCGATCGGGAGGGAGAGAGGTCCGAAGGACCTCCCCCCCTCCCTTTCAGGCGCCTCCTCCGCACATGCGGGGGGGGCGCCTGAATTAGGTGTCATCGCGCCCCCGCGATGACACCTAATTCTGGCGGCTGGTGGTCCGGATGCCGGGCTGACATCCAGGATGTCAGCCCGCACCGGAGGGGCCAGCGATCGGCCGGAACCCGGCCGAACGCTGACCCCAATGTGAGGACGCGCTCAGCGCGTCCTCAGCACACCAGCGGGAATGCTGAGGACGCGCTGAGCGCGTCCTTAGCATTCAAGTGGTTAAAAACTAAACAAAAGAAAATTTTCAGCCATGCACATCCCTAACTGTCAGGTCTATTAAAAAAAAGGTGAAATTGGCAGGAGAAAATAGGAGAATTGGCAGGAGAAGTGAAAATTCTAGGTCAAAATAGCCAAACCAGAAAAATCCTCCCATTTATCTCACTTTTCAAATCGACTAGTTGGTCTAGATTGTTCTCTTCTCCTGCCAGTTCTCCGAGTTTCACCTTTCTTTGAATAGACCTGTATGTGATCAATGACTTCCAGTTTGAGTTTAGCTATCTTTGCTTTAACAGAAAACCTGAAATGCTAGGGCTCCGATATTGTATAAAGTTAGAATTTAGAGTAGATCTTTTTCTCCCTAATGTAGCGTTACTTTCTCGCTTCCTTTTGATGCCTGACCCCAACTCGCAGTGTAAGTCAGACTGAGCTACCGGTCTTTTGTACTGTCCAGATGATAATAACTAGTAGACAATAGAAGCAGAATAGGCGCGACCCCACCCCTCCTGCACTATGTATGTTTCAATGTACTTCCAGCCAGGTCATCCCTGCAGCAAGACTCCGCTCCGTGTCTTTCTTTTGATCCCAAAGTGGATTTTGTTTCTGGGGGAGCATAAATAAAGGCCCACCAGTCTACCTACCATGTTTGACAAGCAGCATGAGCAGGTATGGTTTGCTATGTAGCAGCCTGTGGTTTCATTTTGGTTAGGACCCGCCCTTATAGAGGTGCCGTGACGTTGGCGGGCGAGCTTGTCTTATAATGGCCATTAATAAGAAACCAAACCTCCTAATTGTGTTTAGTTTCACACGGTATAATTGGAGTAAGCGCAGATGACATTTTTTCTTTATGTTCTACACAATAGAAGCAGAAGAGTCATTTTTATGACAAGCTGAGGTCAGAACTAGCCAAAACTCCTTTCCACAGAGGGTAGTCTTAATAGCCAAGTAAACAGGATGCCAGAGATCTGAATGGTCAAAGGGAAAGCCAAGGTCGGTACACAAAACACAGGATACAGTAATGACACTTTGGTATTGGCATACCGCATTTTTGATGACTAACTATCCCACTCCTCACCTACCCCCACATCATGATCGACGCCTCTTTAATATCCTCACCATTTCTTTAGCACTAGTGCTAGTGATCTTGAGGACCAAAACAACTCCTTGTCTTCCTCTACCCCAACTCCTTTAGATTGTAAGCTTATCCGAGCAGAGTCCTCTCTACACAGCTTGTTTTTGTTCCTATGTTGGTCTTTCATCTCGTTCCCATGGGTTATTGTAAAGCGCTGCCGAAACTGTTGGCACTATAATAATTTAATTCTAAAGAACCACAACAGGGCACAGCACAAAGTGTCATCTAGGATTAAATGGTCTTGGAGGCCTTACTAATGGCCGGGGTCAGAGCCAAGCACCAGAACATGGTCGGGCATAACAACAACACAAATGGCCTCCGTGGGAGTGGGATGCACGGCGTCGGGGGATACAAGAATGACGTGGCTGAGCAACCGGCGTAGAAAGTACTGTCAATCTTGCTGGCAAGCAAAGCGAAGGCATCGACCGATCAGGACCTAGAAGTGTTCAATCAACGCCAAGAAACGGGTGACATAACACTCGCTTCTCTTCCTCCTAGATATTTAAGTGGCATTACAGCTGCCATATGCTGACCTAACGACGGCTAATTTCATACAGATCTCCACACTTTTGCTACAATTATTTCTTACCACACAATCATGTGTGATTGATTATGTTAACATCTATGCCTTTTTATTTTTTTCCCCTTTGTTCATTTTCTAAAAGGTTTGCCAGGATTGTGATTCGTTTGTATGGATTCACCAATGTATCCAGTTGATACAAAGTTTTATTATTAACATCATCATCGTTTAAAGCGCCAATACTTTCCACCTGCCTTATACGACGATCTTCGGAAAATTTCCAGGAACTACTGTGCTATTTTGTAAAACAAATCTTGCACAAC
Organism: Leptobrachium leishanense; assembly: GCA_009667805.1. Classification (NCBI taxonomy): domain Eukaryota; kingdom Metazoa; phylum Chordata; class Amphibia; order Anura; family Megophryidae; genus Leptobrachium; species Leptobrachium leishanense. The sequence goes on along the minus strand of CM019067.1, from coordinate 52,380,592 downwards.
AGGATTTATTATTGTACTTTTTTAAACTTGTGCAATTATGCGTACGTATATATCGTATTACCAAAATTGTGTCTATTTAAAGAAAAATCTGTAATTGAAACATTATATCGCAATTTAAATGTACTCTTAGATTAAAGATACTCATATCCGAGACTTGATAATTCCTCTTTAAAGTAACCACAGTGATTAAAACCAATAATTCACCTTGAGGTCGTCTTGAAATACGTTCGCGGTAACAGATTGCTCCCGTGCTTTGCCAGTTGAAACTGTCTCCCAGTCCTTACGCCTTGTGATATTTTTCAGCATGTTTTATAGAGCCTGGTTAAGTAAACATCCTCAAACAAATCAGCTAGAGAGAGCTTAAAATAAATAGTGCTACCGTGCCAAGTTGGTAATTACTTGCACATTTAGCGTTGCAGCCCCAAGTCCTCACCATGTACGTTTCATAATGGCGAACGGCGGCGAGGAGGGGGGGTGTATGGTTCGTACTTCCCATAATCATTTTGAAATCACAACTCCCGGAATACTGTAGGATGTTTACATTTTTGGAATATTTTTTTTGTATTCTATAGAATTACCTTTTGCGCGCCCCCCCCCCACCAAAAAAAAGTCCTAACGTAAAGATGCAAAGTCTCAGGGGTTGCAAGAAATACTGGAAGTCTTTGCATCCTTTTGAGTTTACCCTTTGAACTTTGGCTCTTCGGAAATGTATTTATTACAAAGTCAAAGCAATTCATCTATTGTCTGACCCCCTTGGATTCTAAATGTTAAAGCAACACAGTGGATCCTACATGCTGCAGCTCTACAGAAGCTGTCGTTGTTTTTCTGAGTATTTAAGATGGGAATGGTTTGAGATGCTGGCATGCATGATGGGAAATGGTTTTACTGCTCCGTTTTTTTTAGAGAAGTGTCACCAAAACCTGTCAATTAGGTCCCACTAAGGCCAGGTTTGCAGGATATCTGAAGCCCAGCACAGGTGATACGATTTGCTGCTCATTGATTGCAGGATTCAATTTGCATTTCCCCAAGGTGATCTGCAAAATCTGGCCTGGTTGAGAGTCCCGAGGACAGGTTTCGGGAAACACTGTTCAGAGGAGTCTTGGCTACTAGGTTTCGCCATTGGATTAAACCAAACCACCTAGGCTTAATCTTCTGAATGAAGTTGACTTGATCCGCTTCTACATCCCCTTAAAAATCAATGGTCCATAAATGGAACAACCTTAATGTAGGCCAGTGTTTCCCAAACCTAGGTCCTCTAGACCCGCTGACACGCCAGGTTTGCCAGATATGTGAAGCATGTGATTTGCTGCTCAGTGATTGTGGGATTCAGTCTGCATTTCCCCAACGTAATCCTTAAAACCTGGCCTCGTAGGTTTGGGAAAGACGGCCATGATATATTTTAAAGGGTAAAAAATTTGAAAACACGGAAAATAAATGGAATAAAATGTTAAGCAGAAAAAGGGGGTAACCCTTAGCATCACAGTCAGAGTGAAAAAAGAAGAGATTATATGCTGAACATTGGCATTCAGTTTATAATAAATTTTATTGCCCATTGGCATCCAAAAACACAAAACCAGCAATAGCCATTTTTTCATGCTCTTTTTATGTGGTTTTAATCGTTTGGAGTAATTAGTCAGCCCTCAGTAAATACACTGAGTAGTGAGATAATATACACACTCACAGGGCGAGGGGCTTATAAAGCCAATATTGAAGAAAGCCCAATATAGAGGGTTTGGGGAGTCAAATAAGTACTGTATATACCTCAAAATCCACAAGTGGCCAAATTCGAGAAATCAAGACGGCAAAAGCTGTTCTATGCCTGAATTATGCCTTAACACCAATGTACGATAGTAAGTTGTCTCTTGATAAAGCTGCACCCTGCAAGCAGTGAAACGCGTCAATGGCAGTGTTTTTTAGCAGTTATGTTTCCATTGTGGGTTTTTTTGCTGACTGTTCCTTAGTGGTGGTTTTGCCCCTATTCAATGAGGGCGTGGTAGGGTCTTTTTTTCGTGCCATTATATCCCTGGCCATTATCAATTTGGCAACTTACTGTCGTACATTGGTATTGAGGCATAATTCAAGCGTGGAACAGCTTTTGCTGTCTTTATTTCTCGAATTTGGCCACTTGTGGATTTTGGGGTATATACATTGTTTGTTTGACTCAGCACCCCAAACCCTCTATATTGGGCTTTCTTCAATATTGGCTTTATAAACCCCTCGCCCTGTGAGTGTGTATATTATCTCACTACTCCGCGTATTTACAGAGGCTGACTAATTACTCCAGCAATGGCCATTTTTTCATTCTCTTTTTATGTGGTTTAAATCGTTTGGTTTTGTGTTTTTGGATGCCAATGGGCAATTAATAAAATTTATTATAATCTGAATGCCAATCTCTTGTTTTTTTTTACTCTATATTTTAAAGAGACACGACCGCTTACATAAACTGTAAATAGATCACTTGTGGATTACAAGACAATTCTCCTTATAAACAACATGCTGCTGTTTTTTTTCTCTTTCTGAAGGAATTGCATCCTTATCTTTTTGATTCCATTTTGTGTATTTTCCCGTGATGCAACATTCACCAAAATCTTATCGGAAATTTTAATGGGCTCAGACAGGGAGGATTTATAATCTATCCCTGGTGATGTCCTTTGAATACATCCCACACAATACAGTGACTTGAGTCCGTGATCAACTCCTAGACTCCATTCTATGGCCATTGCCACACAGTGAGGAGCAAGTGATGTAAACTGCCCCTCCAACAGTATCTTTACAACACAAAAGCTCACGCAATGGATGCAACCAGTGACACATATAGCATATAGAGTAAAATATTTTCTTAACTAAACATACACGAGAAAACCAAAGCACATGTAAGATATCAGCAACCTAAAATAAACACAATAGGAACATTTCATTTTTTTGATAGTAGTGGCCTGTTAAAAATGTGATTATTTTTTAATTTGAAGTCCCTTTTCGGTTTTATTTTGTTATATTAATGTAGCACAAACTTTCACTGAAGATCGAATGAATATGATTGTGCATGTAGAGTCTACTGTTGCCTTCTTCAAAACAAAATGACAACTTCAAGGAGCCCTTAGATTTGCCTTTAACGAAATTACACATTTAACGGTTATATTTTATGAAATGGCACTGGTAGGACCATCGTGACATTTAGGCCCCATTTATGAATTCCTTGAAAAGCCATGATGGTTGTTATTATATCCCTGGTAAATGTTTATCCGTTTTATTTGTTAGTAGTGTTTATATATTCTATCTATAGAATATAATTAACCGTTTCTTCAGACTTTTTGCGCTGCATTGCACTTCTAAGAATTCATGATCGTGAGAATTCCAGATCTTTTAATTTACTCTAGTCACTTGGCAAACTTCCAGCTCCTTTTAGGATGAGGGATTCTCTGGAAATTTTCCAACTGTGTAATCTGGCAGGATGATGCCATACTGTAAAGCATTTCAAATATATTCATACTTGTATTACTTTCTACAAAGTATGATACCATATTGTGCCTGACATGTTTGTGGTTCAAAATGTAAAATTATGGGGGGGCGTGGCCGGCTCTGCATGGGAGCAGACGCATCTCTGTGGAGCTCTGTGGGATTCTCTTATTTTGGGACTTTAAGTGTAACTATTTTTTTTGTGGATTTACCCACTACTGATTTACCAGGAGATCCTGTGCGGCTGGCCATTACAGGGTTTGCTTTGGGGCCCGTTTTAGCCCCCTCTCCAAAGCACAGCCAAGTTTCTTTTTGAGGAGACACTCCAGCAGCACCGAACAGCCGTCAGCCATTTTGAGGCCTATCTTTTGTCCCCTGGACACCTCACTCCTTGTCCCTCCTGAGCCCTCTGGAGGAGATGGTGCATTCCGCACCCGCCAGCAGAATGGAGGCTTCATTCACGGCCCTCGAGGCCTGTATCGAACAGTCGCCAGGAGAGGAGGAGAGTCTGATCGTCCCTAACTCATGGCGGCGGCTGATGGAGATGCTGGGAGTTGGTTGTTTAACTGAGGACTTAACGGAGGAGGTAATGGAGGACACTGGGCCTCGTGGCCGTCTGGGTCGCGATGCTGATTAGTGGAGTGGTGGGTCAGGAGACCTGGATTGCGAGTTACGCCTGCCCTCTTCATATTCAAGGGGGAGCAAGGCTGAGATGCTCACACATGACGCCGGAGCGGCCCTGACGGATGCAGGGATGACTCCTGTGGAGCCTTCACCAGAGGATGTGTTGGGGGCGCCGACCGGGACTGTTGGGCCTTGTGCTGAAGAGTGGCAGCGAAGGCCCTGGTCTAGCAGTGCAGCTGGGGCGGGGGCCCAGGGACTGGTCATCCATCTTGTCTGCCTCGTGGGCCTGTATGTTGTGCAGATCTCGCTCCCCATCCCTGATTGTACCTGTGCTGACTGGCCTACTTACCGATGCTCTACCTGTGGTGCGGCAGAGGCCATTCAGAGACTCTGGCTGAGAGATCCATCCCAGATGTAGTTTTACCTCCTTGATAAACGACCCTTCTTTTCTGCTTATTTTTTGTGAGGACTTACTGCCTTGTTATTTTCTTTCCTGCTCATTTTGTGAAGTAAATGCTGCCGGCTGGGATATATATATATATATAACCTGTGCAACTTTTCTTTATTATTGCCCCCTCATTTTTTGATCGCTTATTTGTTGTAAAGACCACCCCCCCTTCTTATGTCTGTGATATTTGGCCCTGCGAGGCCAACCCTGCTGGTCAGTTAGTGACCCTTACAAAATAAAAATCTTAAATATAAAAAAAAAATGTAAAATTACTTGCTAATCAACTGCTAAGACTTTATGTGGTTATTCACGCACCACTATTCTATCAACGAAAGGACAGTGGTTTTACTTCAGTGAACTTTGTACTACTCCATTTTAAAATAAAGTGAATTCTGTTTAGGGAACGGTCACCGTAGTTTGCCATACTTTTTGCCATTGCTTCCACAGTAGTTTCTACTGAAGTTGACTAGTGTACAGTAGTTCTCTACATAAATTTCTATGTAGTTAAAATTCTAATTACTATAAGAATTGCTGACTCTTGAATGTTGAGGCATTCTATGCAGTCCTGGTGGCGGGAGGGCTTTGAAGGCGCTGGGCGTACATGTACGCCCCACTGTCTTCAATGGGGTCGCCTCGGCCCCTCCCCGCAGCCTGCGCATGTCGACTCGCGGCGTGCGTCATTGGCTGCACGGCGACAACCTGAACTCAAGCCGCCGCCCCCCTGCAGCCAATGACATGCGCTGCGCGTCGGCTGTGGTGTGGGCCTCAATCATTGCTGGCAACAGCACCGACCGCGATGTGTACCTGTACACCGCGCTGGGGAAAGCCACCCCTTAAGGCTGCCACCTGCACGTCCTTAAGGGGTTAAGAGATTTTGCAAATGCATAAACTACACTAAACAATCCCACGATGTTCGAGGGCATCGCAATCCGCCGCTGCTTCTTACTGGGAGCAGGGTAAGACTGCGAACAAATAGTTCCTAGTCTCCTTCTGCAATTCATCTGCGGCTCCTGTGTGATCCCGCCAGTGCAAACTTGTGGCAGGACACGCTGGGCTCCATGGAGTCCTATGGACTCGGAGCTGGTATTTACGTGGGCATTTCTGCCCGTATCAGGGTGTGCGTCGCTTTCTTCCAGAGCCAGATGCTAATAAAGTGCCTACCCAGAATAGCTGCGCTAAAGGGAGACTGTGGAAAATCTGATGGCGCACCTTCTTTGCAGCACTGTCAGAATAGGGTCCATCGATTTTTGCTTCTGTGGTTCGCCGTAGTCCTTTGTAGTTGCAATTTCACAAATATATGGAATTGGTTATTAATCCCTCTTTATTTGTATATAAACTTATATTTACTACTATTTAAACCTCTGTAATCTTCCATTTATAAAATATTGATGGTGTTCTCAGGGACCTTTAAACCATATTTTGGCCTGAACTCAAACCAACGATGGGGGGTAGACGTTATTTCTTTTCATCAAACAATGTGGAAACTATTTATCGATTTACACTGAGGATCTTTGAAGATATAGACTTGGCACATTTAGTCTGTATATATGGAGTTGCTGGCAATGATGAGCAAGTCCCTTGGCAGTTTTTCATATTTTGTATCAACCGGTTATTGAAACTTGGAATGCCTCCGCAGATTACTTTATTTGGACATGCATGTCAAGAAACAATGATTGAACATTACCATTATTATGTAGGAAAAGGGTAAGAGCAGCTTGTCTCTAGAGGTCTGGGGTTCCCTCCCTCATTTTAGGATTTCTCTACCCATGTGTGATTTGGGTCAACACAAAGATTCAAAATGAATACAACAGTATTGTTCTGTGAAAGATCACCGACATTCTTGGCGTATTTAATCTTTGCGGCTAAACTTGGCTAATTCCTGTTTACCATTGCACATCTGACTGTCTAACCCAGGGGTCAGCAACCTTGGCTCCCTGATGTTTTGTGAACTACATCTCCCATGAGGCTCAGTCACCCATTAGGCTGAGCCACATGGGAAATGTAGTTCCCAAAACATCTGGGAGCCAAGGTTGCTGACACTTGGTCTAACCAGAGGTCAAGTTCAGGGGGAACGTGTGGGAACCCAGTGTTTGCAGAAGGAATGTAGTTCCCATTGGTCCCATGCACTATAAAGCTTCTAATCCCTTGTTTAATTATAGGTTTCCTTGTTAAATCCTATATTTGAGACTTGTCTCCTAGTTTGCTAAAATCCACATATATGCTGTGACAGTGCTTGTGTTGGGTAACAGAATGTCTGGGAGAGTAATAGAGGGGAGATATTTATGACCCTCTATCCTCTCTCACACTTGTTGCCAATTAATTAAGCAACAGGTAAATTCTCCGGCTGCTGACTCCTGGACCGAAGTGTTTTTAAGCAGACTGCTGAGAGCAAGATAGGGCGCAGTAACACTTCTAGGAAATGTTTTTATTAGATTGTTACCTGGATAGTCAGGATCGCTGTATTTTTTTTTTTTTTTTTTGTAAGTACTCAAATTGAGCTAGGATTTGGTTTGTAGTTTTTGTTTAATCAACCGCAATAGAAATTCACAGCCAAGTGTTGCATTCATTTATACTGGATTAAAAAGACCGATTTTCTTTTCGGTTAGTTTCGTTTTTCGTATCGACTTTTTTTCGTGATTTCTGAAATTTTCGTGTTTTTCAGAACGTCTGTTCTCCTTGTTTCAAAGTGTCTATTCATTTTGACGTAAACTAATGATTTTTCGGATACGATAATTATACGATACGATAATTCTGCCATTGAGATTTCTCATGTTTTACAAGAAGGATACATTGAGATGGGAATGATAAAAAATTTAATTACAGAATCAGCGATATAAATACGATGTCCGAAATTACTGAAATGGAACCGAAATCCGGAATGGAGCCGAAAATGAATTTCGATTTTACACATTTCTAGTCCATTCGAAAAGTTTTCGTTTCGGCACGAAAATTTGTTCGGATCTGCCGTTTTCGGATCCGAAAATGTTCGGAAAATCTGCCGAATCCGAATGCACGAATCGGGAAATTTTGTGAGAATTCCGGAACACAAAAAGCACATCCCTACCTTGTATCTCCAACTCCATAGCAGATACAGGGTCATGTGAGGTATCATTGGAAAGGCATGTCCTTTCCAATGATACCACACATGTCCAGGTTTTTTGTAACAATAAAAATATATATTTTTTTCTTTCTAGCACAGCAATATTTTTCACTTTTGAATTATAAAGTGAACAATGATGCTCCACTAACTCACCATCTCATTTCTCAGGTCACCAACACGTAGAGGTAAGAATTATTACATCAGAAACCTAAACTGCTGCACTGCAGTGAAGAGCAATGGGGGGGGGGGGACTTTGCATTGATACCAAAAACGTAACCATGCAATATCGAAAAGAGAAGAGCAATTTATTTTATTTTTAGTTCCAAAGCAATGGTATTCCATTTTTCACTTATAAAATGAGCAATACCACTGTCATTACTCACCTTTTAATTCCCGCACTGGGAACAAGGTCAGTGTTTTATACATAGTCATATTATTCATAAAACACTGTCCTCTAAAACATAAGGGAATTATATTTTCATTTATTTTTTTGGATAAAATTGTATATTTGTCAGAAAAATGCAGTAACCGGTTCCCATTTCACTTTTTTTTAACAAGAATTCCCTATAATAATATGATAAAATTGGAAAAAAATAATTTTACACGCCTTAAATGATTGAAATCTGAATGGAAGTTTCCTCGCACAGTATCTGCCTGGTTAGATATACACGTATCTGCAATATAATAGAACCTAAAATATGTTTTCATTTAACTAAATTCCAAAAAAAGCCCACCAAAATATTCAGCTCATAGAGATCTTAATCTGGCCCTGGGCAGGGTGCCACTTTTTATTCAATGGCTTGCTCTTAGACATGTGCGATTCGTTTCGTTACAAATCGAAATTCGTACGACTTTCCTAAAAATTCGGAAGCATCCGAATTGCTAGGCTTCCGAATGTATCCGAAATACGAAATTCCGTTAACGAATTTCAGCTCTGAATCCTAATTTCGTTGCAAAGTGACTGTTTGACCAATCAGAGGTTTTCTTCTGCTGCTGAGGGAGGGTTGGGAAAATTACCTTTTTTAATATGTGAGTGGGAGATTCAGAATCGGATGAAATAAGAATGTTCGTTAATATCGTTTTATTATCATCATAATTACGATTTATTTGTTAAGATGAAATTAAATTACCTTTTTTTAATATTTGAAATGGGAGTCACCGGTAGGGTCCGCAGGTTCGATTTGAACATGAGTACGAATTGAACATTGTTCGTTCGAGCCTTGTGGGAACCCCTCATAATGAGCACAGCGGGTGTACAGACCCAGGAGGAACTCAGCACAGCACAGGGATGGTGGGAACCCCTCATAATGAGCACAGTCGAAGTACAGAACCAGGAGGAACTCAGCACAGCACAGGGATGGTGGGAACCCCTCATAATGAGCACAGTCGAAGTACAGAACCAGGAGGAACTCAGCACAGCAAAGGGATGGTGGGAACCCCTCATAATGAGCACAGCAGGTGTACAAACCCAAGAAGTCAGCAAAGCACAGGGATGGTGGGAACCCCTCATAATGAGCACAGCAGGTGTACAGAGTGCAACCACATACAGTCACAAAGCAGAAGAAAACCTCCGAAATTCGTTAACTGAATTTTGTACTCTGTAATGCAACTGCAGTCACACAGCAGAAGAAAACCTCTGGTTGGTCATCCACCAGTCATGTTTCCGTTGTTACGAAATTCAGAACCTAAATTTGTTAATGCAATTTCGTATTTCTGATTTAAGAAACAGAGGTACTAATCAAATATATATTAGATTAGTTTACGTTTCACCGAAATTCTTCAACGGAATTTCGTATTAAAAAAAAACTACCATCAACTGCCATATTAACCCTTTCGCTGCTGAGGCATTTCACGCCTCTGTGCTGAGCTAATTTTTACCTGTTTCGCTCATCATGTTTAAACGCGTTTTGAAGGCTTATTTTAGTATATGACTCAGACATATTATATATCGTTCTTTACGGCAGACTCGGCAGATTGCTAATATGTCATTATTCTATGTATACGTCATGCCCTGTCTGTATAATATAATAAAAATGCAATAAAATTAGAATTTTCAATAATTTACAATGTGTAAAGTGTTTTTTTCACATTTTAACATGCGAGCAATTGCGGTATGGGGTGCGCTTGTTAAAAAAATTAGAAATGGGGTCTCGTTACATTTTTATATTTTTTTGGGGAAAATTACGCGATTTTTAACAACGCGCCCCAAATGAAAATTGTTAGTGCAACATCATTGTTCACATTGTAATTGAAATGGGAACAATATTGCTGCATTAACAAAAAACAACTTTTTTTTAATATTTTTTTTTATAAAAAAAATGTTAATTTTTTTTTTTTTTATTTAATTTTTTTTTTTAAAAAAAACTTTCTACATGATCATCTTTGGTATTGTTGGAAAGGCCATGCTCTGGCCGATCCAACGATATCACACATTAACCCCTAGCTGCCACGGATCAGGATATATGGGGTTCCATTGAACCCCCTATCTCCACCATTGTTGGCAGTTAGGGGTTAACTCCAGAACTGGCGTCATCATGCCAGTTGTCAGGGGGAGTTCCTGGAGGCTTGGCCGACATCCAAGATGTCGGCCAGCTCCGGGAGAGGATCACGATCCGGCGCTTTTCGGTGCCGAATCGTGATCCGGCTTTCCAGGGGTTAATGTCAGCCACCGTTTGGAGGGCAGTCTTTGCCTTCCAAACGGTGCCTGCCTTAACCTTCTGCCCCCCGGCGATCGGGAGGGAGAGAGGTCTGAAGGACACCCCCCTTTCAGGCGCCTCCTCCGCACTCGCGGGGGGGCGCCTGAGTTAGATGTCATCGCGCCGCCGCAATGACATCTAATGGCCCCGCTGGGGTCCCGGAGTGCCGGGCTGACATCCAAGATGTCAGCCCGCACCAGGGGGGCCAGCAATCGGCCGGAATCCTAGCCGATTGCTGCCTCCTGTGCTAGGACGCGCTCAGTGTGTTTATAGCACAGCAGGTGCACTTGGCAGGACGCGCTGAGCGCGTCCTTAGCAGCCAAGTGGTTTAATTTATTTTTTTAAATAAAAAGTTTTTATTTTCTTCAAACATGACCTACATATAACAAAAGGCAACATGTATATAAAGAAACAATAAGCTTAACAATGTCCTACATTAAATAGGTTAGCATGTAAAGTTGACATAAACATCAATAGTATACGGTTGGAGCATTATAGTTATAGAAGGAGGACAGTGTTTCCAAGTGATAGTATAGCATATTTCTTGAGGATCTGATAACGTGTCCTCCATCCGACATAAGTGCAATCAAAGTCTAGAGATCAATAGAGTAGGTGGCAAGATCGCTGCTCCGGGTCTCTAGATTACTTATGTAGGGGGAGTGAGTGCAATGTAAACTCTTTAGTAGTACAGAAGGTACAGATGATGGAGTGTCACAAAAATCAATGCTGACAAAACGAATCAGAGCAAACATCAGAAACATATGAGAAAACCGGACAAAGGACAGTCAGAAGGTAGGGGAGAAGGAGTTGGGAATATAAGGGGCAGGAAAAAGGAGCACAGATCGAAGAGCTAAAGGGAAAGGTATAGGTATAAGTAGACTAGTAATAGATAGGAATTAAAGGGAGGTTCAAGGATGAGCGAGATGGAGAATAAAATGGGGTCTAAGGGAAAATGGAGGTGTAGGTAGGCGGGGGGGGGGGTAGCGAGTTATCCTAGACCCTGTCCTGTTCCGCTGCCTTCCTCCTCTTCAGCTTGTATAGTCCTCCGAAGGGCCACTGAGGAGCAATAAACAGTCCAGTGATACCAAACTTCCTAGGAATGCTGGGCAACCTGCGCAGGTGGGAGTGCTAGTTCTTCCACTGATCGTAATGTCTCTATCCTGTCGATCAAGGTCTTGGTGGAGGGGACCGAAGCGGATCTCCAGTAAATGGGAATGAGTGACCTAGCTATCAGTAGGATGCGGAGTAGAATCGATTTCTTCAAGGACTGCACCGAATACGGTATGTGTAGAAGCAAAAACGTCTGAGGTGTAAATTCCAAGACTAGATCAGTGACCTGTTCAATCAAGTCCTGTATCCGTCTCCAATAATTCTGAATAATCGTACATTCCCACCAAACATGTATGTAAGATCCAAGGGACGAAGAACCGCGCCAGCTAAATCGGAGAATGGGCCATATGATAAAGTGATACAAGAGCTGGTGTGCGGTACCAGAAAGTCATGAATTTGTATGAAGATTCGTGCATTCGGGTAATCTTGGATCCGTAGTGTACTAGGGTAAGCGTTTTAGTCCAGGTCTCGTCAGGTATAGGTGTCTCTAAGGTGCGTTCCCATCTGGCCATAAAGGTTGGAGGTTCAGAGTCTACTGCCTGTAATATTTTATAGAGTGTAGATATGCCTTGAGCCAGTGAGATCACCTGCTTACAAAAGGATTCAAATGGAGAGAGGGCTCGGCTCAGAGATGAATTGCCAGGTAGAGCTTTAAGAAAGTATTTAATTTGATAACCAAAAATGTCCGCAAAGGTCGGGTCTTTGAGGATTGTCAAGTGGCACAAAATTGCCATCACGTAAAACGTGAAGTACCCGTAAGCAGGAGGAATCCGTGAGGTGCTATGGAGAGATGGTAGTACTTGTGTAGGGAAGTCCGGATTGTGTGTCAGTGGTAGCAGAGGTGAGGGAAAGGATGAGAGGGCGCATTTGACTCTGAGCTTGTGCCACAGTAGCAGTGTGCTACCAACTGTGTAGAGGCGGTGGCAATGCTCCGTATCCCATCCAGGCGAAGCCAAGGGAGGTTCTCAAGTGGAAAACCGGTTAGCTGTTCCTCCAGATCAATCCATCTCTGATCCGGTGAGCTCGACATTCAGTCGAGAATCCTCATCAGATGGGTAGCATAATAATAAAGTCTCGTATCTGGGAGTGCGAGACCGCCAGAGAGTTTGGGTTTGCATAAGGTTGGGTACTTAAGTCGAGGGCGTCCTTTGGGCCAGATAAACTGCGAGAATAGGCGTTGTATTTGCGTATGAAAAGCTAACGGGAGAAGAATGGGGAGGGTCTGAAAAAGGTATAACAATCTGGGTAAAAGGTTTATTTTTATTACATTTATCCTCCCTATCCAGGATAAAAATTTGTCCACAGGGCCATGTCTGAGTGGAAGGTTTCTAAGAGGGGTTTAAAGTTAAGGTCATAGATCCGGGTAAAGTTAGCAGAAAGATGGACCCCCAAATAGGTGAGAGATGTGGTGCACCAGTGAAAGGGGTATTGTTGCCGAATAGCTCGGCAAATGGTATGTGGAAGGGCGACCTTAAGGATTTCCGATTTTGACTAATTGATTTTGAGGCCTGCCAAAGATCCGTAGTCTTGTAGCTCTCGAGTCACTTCCGGGAAAGCCGTTACTGGATCAGGTAGTAAAAAAAGCAAATCGTCTGCGTATGCCGAGGTCTTGTGTTCTAAGTGAGCGCCGCGTACCCCTCGTATAAGGATTACATCTAATGGCGGACAACAATGGTTCTAAACATAAGGCAAAGAGAAGGGGGGAAAGGGGGCATCCCTGTCGTGTACCGTTGCAAATCTAAAACTGGGAGGAAAGTGCGCCATTGACTTTGACCCTTGCAGTCGGTGAGGCGTACAGAGCATATATCCATCCTAAAAATTCCTTTCCGATCCCAAAGTGTTGTAATGTCTGAAAAAGAAAAGGCCACAGTACTCGATCAAATGCCTTTTCGGCGTCTGTTGAAAGTAAAAGTTGGCGGTACGCTTTGAGGAGACTATCGCGTTTAAAACTCGTATGGTCGCGTCTCTTGCTTCGCGTCCCGGGATAAAACCTACTTGGTCCGGGGCTACCAACTGTGGTAAAAAGCGTTTAAGACGGTTGGCCAGGATTCGTGCTAGAAACTTCACATCGCTGTTCAAAAGTGTGATAATTCCCACAGCAAGTATGAGCTTTATTTGGTTTGAGAATTAAAGTAATGGTCGCCGCTAAAGAATGGGGGTGAAAGTTGGCACCTTGTCGAATCGCCTCAAACAGAAGTAATTGTCGGCAACAGGGAGTCGACACACCGCTTTATAATACTAAATAGGCAAACCATCCGGGCCCGGGCTCTTGCCATTCTTGAATTTCATCACCTCCTTAATTTCTTCGGCCGAGATAGCAGCATTCAAGGTCATGCCATCAGATGAGAGAGAACGCGTGATCGTGGTGGAAAGGTAAGACTCCATTTGGGAACTTGGTTCAGATTGTGCGCTCCCCCTTCTAGATTGTAAAGGTACTTGAAGAATTTGAGAAATTCTCCAGTGATTTCCTGAGGATTAGTGGAGAAAGAGCCTGTGGATGTGCGAATGCGAGGAATGTATGCTTTTGTGCGTTTAACACGCAGAAGCCCTGCCAGTAGGCGTCCCGGCTTGTTTTCGTTTAAGGCAAAGAATGAACGGGATTTCAACGCTTGGAAGCGTATAGAATTGTTCAAAAGTTTAAGGCATCGTCGTTTTGTCAGTAGACGTTGATAGACCTCCACCTCAGCCATGGACATATGGTCCAATTCCAGGGTTCGGATTTCCTCCAGAAGGGAGCTATGTTCCGCCTCCCTCTTCTTTTTACGTGCGGTTCCTCGACTGATAAAAAAGCCTCGAATGACGGCCTTATGGGTTTCCCATATTATTGGGAGAGGGGTGTCCTCGGAAGTGTTTTCGGTAAAAAAGGACTCGAGTGTAGGTTAGATCTGTTCGTATAAGGCTGTCCTCCAAAAGCGAGAGATGGGAGGCGCCATTGGCGTTCTTTTGGGACAAACAAAGGGGAATGAATGGATAAGGAAATTGGCGCGTGGTCTGACCAGGTGGTAGCAGTGATATCCACGGTGCGAAGGAGAGTAAGGTCGTCATAATGCATAAGAAAGTAATCGATATGCGTGTGTACATTATGGACCGGTGAGAAAAATGTGAAATCTTTCTCGTCCGCATGGAGAGTGCGCCAAACATCGACTAATCGATGTTCATTTAAGGATCTACGGATTTGACGCAGGACATTCGATGGGGTGGCCGAAGAGCCAGATGAGGAATCAATGTGGGGTTCCAGAGGAACATTCAAGTCACCGGCTATGATCGTAATACCTTGCTGAAACGCGTCTAGGGATTTAAGTATGCGAGCCAAGCAGGTGTGTTGTTTCTTATTGGGCAGATATAAGGAGACAAAGGTATATACCGTGTCCACAATCTTCCCGCGGACAAAAAGATAACATCCGTCCTCGTCTATTTCAGTGGCATCCACTACAAAGGGTACGTCTTTGGAGATCAGAATTGCCACTCCGCGAGATTTGCTAAGGGCGAAATTACTGAAAAACATTGTAGGAAAAGCGGCATCACTGAAGTGGGGGGCTGAATCTGCGCGGAAATTAGTTTCTTGGAGGAAGGCAACGGACGCGTGTACGGACCACAGGTCGCGCAATAGGCGGGAGCGCTTCTCTGGTATATTGAGACCTCAGACATTATAGCTAATCAACTGTAGGTCCTTAGGAGCAAACGGGGCAGTATAAGAGGGCATATTTGCTGTTTTGTTTTAGGTTGAGTAGCGAGTGACAGGCAATTATGAGGAGGATGGGGGAGATGGGATTCAAAGGGAAGATAAGAGGGAGAGTAAAGGTAGGAGGTTAGAGAAGATGTAAGAAGAAAAAAAAGAGGGGGTAGGGAGGGAGAGGGGGAGAGAGAGAGAGAGAGAGACACAGAGGGGAAGAGAAGGAGATAGAGAGCGTAAAAAGAGAGGGAAAAGGCCGGTGCTGGGTAAAGGGGGAACAAGACACGACATAATACAATGAGGTATTAAGTGCACCAACTGTGGCGTCTCATACAGCCTCAGGGTTCGGACAACCTAGAGGCCGGACCCGCTGTCGGGGGTAGTCGCACTATCCTTCAGGGGTAGTCGCACTATCCTTCAGGGGGAGCGGTAAGGAGACCGATATTTAGAAGATCAGTAAGCAATCAATAAGATGAGGAAGATGTGGTGTCAAAGACCAGGAGCAACGAGCCAGTCGCACCGATCAAACAAATTAGCGGCTTAAAAATATGGGACAAAGCGATGGTGTGGTCAAAGATCATAAAGTCACATCAGGTGGATAAATAGAATATCCTTCTAGCTAAGGCGAAAGAGGGGTCTTTGGAATTTCAAAAGTATAACACAAACCCATTGGGGAGGTATAACAAATATCAATCTAGCAGGGAAAGATCATGACATGGCTATGGGATAAGAGGCAAAAATTTGCATTTGCGATAATAAAATAATAATAACCATATATGAAAAAAAAAAAGAATATGTATATATTTGGGGGTGGGGAATAAGTTCAAATCAGGGTAGGAATCCCTCCCCTGAGACTGTCCCACCCCCCCGCTTCAGAAATGAAAGCCCGTCCATGACATGTAGCGGACAGCATATGTGAACTATGTACGGTGCAGCGGTGTCCTGACGTTCATATAACGGTAGCTGTAAAGCAGGAGACACATAGAACTCACCCCGTTTCCCCCCCTGATCTCATCCATTCCAATAAGTGCAGCGGAAGAAAAAATAACCCAATGTAACCCAAAAGGTTACCACGCTTGGAGAATACAGTTATGCAAAAGTTATAGGTTACCAACGTGTGAGGCTATGGCATATTTTCTCGCAGTGTAGTCACTTATTCTTCTGTCGTACTGTTCGACCACAAAGTCCCAGAACGGCGGTAATGCAGGCAAAAAGAGTCAGCGAGAGCAAAGTCGTATGTTATAACTTTACAGGAGTGTCATTTGTTCGAGTCAAGGCTAGTAGCATGTAAAGAGCAAAAAGACGGTGAAGGTAAGAGTCCAAGCAAACTCTCAAAGTCATTCAGGTGAGGCCTCATAGGGTAATCCTGCAGTCTTCTTTCATATTCGTTGACCACCAAGTCCCATTACGTGGAGCAATAATGTGGGCTGGAAAATGCAGTGAGAGCAAGGTCATATGCTGCAATGTTACTGGTATATCATCCGTTCGAGGCAGAGCTGTCAAAAAATTAGGAGCCAAAAGGCGGAGATGGCAGTTATTAAGCAAGCTCAGTCATTCAGTTGAATGTCTCTTGGGGATGAACGGATATTGGTGGTGGATGGACGGAACACTCTGTGTGCGCGGTCTATGGCCCCATTTGGTAGAGGGGGAGCATCCTAGGAGGTGAGTGAAGGCTCGAAGAAGGAAAAATTTTAATTTCTTTTACCTCATCGCTAACGCCTCGGATCCGGACATTGTGTCTTCGAGATCTGTTCTCTAGGTCGTCTATTCGACGATGTATCTCCGAGAACCGCGAGTCAGAGGGTCCGGTTTCGTGTCTGGGGTAGGGCGGTTTGTAGCGTCCGTTTCCAACGCTGCAACACGTGCATCAATGGTGGTAACTTCCGCGCGGACCTCCGCTATTTCCCAACCAACAGACACCTTAAGTTGGTCCAGCATAGCTTGAAAATCAGCCCTGGTCGGGACCTCTGCCTGGGTTGGTAATTCCGCTATTAAGGATTCGAGGTGGTGGATCGTCGATTGTCCGCCAGACCATGAGGCCTCCAATGTGGTGGGGGAGGACGCCATGTTGGACTCCCCGGCTGCTGCAGGCCTTGTCTGTGGAGAGCCGAAAAATGCCTCTATGGAGCCCGGAGAAGTTCTGGCAGGTTTGCATGGAGGCTGCTTGGATGATTTGCGGCGGGAGGTGCGGATCATAACCCAAAGCGATAGCAGTGGGGCTGTTTAATCGGTGATGATTGAGAGCTCCAGGACTAAGCGTCCATCTTAGATTCCGGTCAGGCCACGCCCCAAGAAATTTTTGCTTTTTAAATTCATCATAACGAATGGTCGTAATTGTTTACAAAACGTGAACGAATCTAACAAATTTGTATTTCGTACGAATCCGAATTGAGTTTCGGACACGAATTACAAAATACGAAATAACGGCTAATACGAAACTAAACAAATTTATTGACGGCGCACAAGCCTACTCGCTCTACATTTGTAGTTTTGTGATCGGAGCCATAACAGTTTCTAGAATGGAATCAAAACCCTACATTGTATCTACATTACTGAAGCGGTTAAGGCTGGGGTCAGACGAGCGCAGTTATCACGTCTGTGTTGCCGCACATTTGTCCGTCCGTGGCAGCATAGCATTCTGTCCAATGGAGCCCCCCCCCACAAAGTACATCCGCGCGGAAGTGCGGATACATGACGGACGCAGGTTAGGCAAGAACGTAATACTGCTATAACGGACTGTGGAGTGCGCCACGTCCGCAACGTCCGCATAGCTTAGTGTGTGAGTGATGAACGAGGTCAGGCGGACTGCATTTGTGCGTCCAGCATTTTTGACGGACAAAATGTTTTTTCATTTCCCATCTACATCCGTCAAAAATAACGTTGGTCACAAAAACGGACCGTGTGCCACTTCTGCGTCTTCCGTCAGAACGTGCGTCCGTACTGCATGGACGCACAGTCCGTACAAAATGCTCTCGTCTGACCCTAGCCTAAAGCAGTGAATTTTAAAAATGTTTATCACAGCCATTTAGCAAAGGATGAAATAGAATTTGGGACATATTAATACTGGCACTAGGCTCCTCCTAAGGAAAAAATCTTAAACGGTAAAAAAAATTTAACCTTTAAATCTATGGGATTCACTTTTTAAACCTGTCGCATTGAAGTACCGAACATTAGTGCAGTTTGGCGTTCTCTGAATAAATTAACCATTACTTCTCTATGGGACAATTTCACTGCCGCCAAAGATTGCCGAATTGCGCCGAACTGCACTGTATTTCCCTGTCCATTTCGCCAATATTTGGTGAATTGCTAGTTTTCTGAATAGCAGAAATGCCACGAATTTGCAAGTTCAGCTGTTATAACTCTTTGTTTGTTCTGTATGTATTCTTGATTTGTATTATATTTGGTGTTTGGTTTTTTTGGTGGTTTTTTTTTATGAATTCAGCTATTTAATGATTATTTTACCCTTTTCATTTAATGTAAATCTACTCATCAGGACAATATGACTTCAATCCCTTTCATATAGTATTTATAGCGTGGGGCTTTAGCAATGTGGCTAAATGGTTTATTATGGGTTTTCTGTAGTGGCTTAAAGACAGCTGTTTTATTTCCAAACCCAAATGGATAAATACACGTTGAAGGCAAATTGTAATTTGGCATTTGAATTGGCTTTGTGAATGTTGGCATCAAAAGTGGGAACAACGTCTCTTTGTCAAAAGACCATTGGTGACAAAATATATACTTCCAAGATTACACTGTTTTTTGGACAACGAAACTATAGAGCAATGAAAGAAAGGAAGCTGTGAAACCTCCTTACCGAATAATCGTTCTTTCTACTCATTAGCTGTATTTTTACTTTGTTAAGGGGTTATTGAAAGCGTGCCGATTTTGCCACAAAATCACACTATGCAATTTTGTGCCAATTTGGCTACTCGGCTGCCATTTCACCAAAATTTGGCGAATTGCTAGCGAAATATAGTGCAATTCAGTGACCTTCGGCAGCAGCAAAATTCCCCATAGAGAAGTAATGGTTAATCTATTCACCGAACACCTGACAGCACCGAAAAGTTGGTGAAATGCCCAGATCTTCGGTGATTTCGTTCGGCAGGTTTAAACAGGTGAATCCCATAGGTTTTAATGTAAAAAATATTTCCAGTTTTCATTAATTTTTTTTATTCAACCATTTATTCTTTTCATTTGCAGCAAAAAGTATTTTTTTTTTAGAAATTGTTAGGCAATTTATTTTCAGCGACATTTTTGATTCCGTTTTTTTTTAAACGGCTTTTTTTTAAAATTCTGTAACAGACATTTTTATTATTATATGACCTTATTATTTCCATGCATTCTCATGCATTTTGTTTTGAACGCCTTTTAATTTTTTTTTTTTTTACTCGTTCGGCGGCTGACAGGCTGTTCGGCGGTCTGTTTGATGTGTTGTCTGCGGTGTTCCGCAGTTTATCAGCTGCGTTCAGTGGATCCAGAGGCATAACTAGAAACCTCAGGGCCCCGGTGCAAGAATCCATGAAGGGCCCCCCCCATCGTCGGCTGTGGGGAGGGGCCGAAGAGGGCCATTGAAGTCAGCGGGGCGTACCAGTACGCCCTGCACCTTCAAGACCCACCCTCCGCGTGAGCCCCAGAGATCAGACCCCAGAGATCAGACCCCCAGTATCAGGCCCCAGTAATTAAACAGCCAGTATCAGAGACCCCCAGTAATTAGCCAGGATCAGATCCCCATAATTAGCCAGTATCAAACCCCAGTAATTAGCCAGTATCAGAACCCCAATAATTAGCCAGTATTGGACTCCCAGTAATTAGCCAGCCAGGGACCCGCCCCCCCTCCACTGGGCCCCATACAAGAGTAATGCTTGTACCCCCCTGATGGTGGCCCGGCAAACACACACACCACCCTCTGCTCACTCACACACACACAAACAACCCACCCCAGCTTGTTACATACTTACCATAGGTATTATGGTCTCCACCCTCTCCAATTCCCCTCCCTGCACATGTTGGACACTTCCAACACAGCAGGGAGGCTCTGCTTTGCATGGCTGTAGAGGAAGAAGGGGTGGGACCAGCACGTCCTCATGTGAGCAGCTGTCCTCTTCTTCCTCTTCTTCCTCCTCTTCCTCCTCTTCTCCCCCCTTCCTCCCCGGCAGGGCCTTGACTTCTGGCGCTGTGTGTGGGACTTTTATCCCACATGCTGCCGATCAAATGGGAGACCAGGTACCTGACCCCTGCCTGGACTGTGGGGCAAGCAGGGCCAGTCCAGGCCCCCCACTCATCTGGTTGTGGGCCCCCGGACTCAGGGACCCGGGTGCAGTGGAACCCGCTGCACCCCTGGTAGTTACGCCCCTGAGTGGATCCATTTAGGGCACTTAAGGAATCCTGCAGTGAATGCTGAATTCACCACAGGGTCAGCGAATTGAACTCGCCGAAGTGCGTCAAACGACATTTCTGTGCTTTTGGAATAACCCCTTAACCTTCCTGGCATTACGATTCTGACATATGTTATATGTCAGAATCGTAATGATTTATTTGGCCCCCTGGTGGTATAAAGAGTGTGGCTTGGGGTTAAATGCATTGCTGAAAGCGGTAACCCCGAGCCACACTCAGGCTGGGATACATTACCTGGCCCTGTGCTTCGCTGTCCCCCGCTGTCGCCTCCGGACGAATGCAACGACATACTTCCTGGTTCCCTTCTCGTGAGAAGGGAACCAGGAAGCAAAACGTTGCGATCGCCGGAGGAGAATGTGATTGCGGAAGTCAGCGAGGGAGCGTAGGGACAGGTAACGTATCCAGCCTGAGCGTGGCTCGGGGTTACCGCTTTCAGCACTGAAAGTTAACCTCGAGCCACACTCGGGAAAACCTTCAGGGAGGTTAAGTAAACTCTGAATAGTTTGCCTTTTTTATAAAAAAAAGAAAAAAAGCTATTTGCACTCACTCCTCTGGCTCCATGCAAAACAAAACACAATTAGAGGTTTTAGTTTACTTTAATGGCCATTAAAGTGTAAGCTCATCTGCCACATCACGGCACCTCTGGTAATTAGGGATGAGCTGTTCGGTTCGGACGGTTCGGAGTTCGATCCGAACTTTGGGTGTTCGAAAGTTTGCGAACTTCGAACTTTTTGGGTGTGTTCGGTTCGAGTTCGAAAAAAAAATAAAAAAATTGAAAAGTATAGAAAATGCTTAAATACTAAAAAATCTAGAAATAAAGAAACTCTTTACTGCAGAATATTATAAGCAACGGTTTATTAGATATTGAATTAAAAACTAATGTGTACATGCAAAGATTCTCAACTCTAAATGACCTGTGTTTTTCAAACGTCATAACAACAGATGTTTTAGTCTGGTCTAATCAATTTGATACATTCTAGACTATACGGAGGATGAGGGGGTGGGGTGGTGTCTGCTTCTGATTGAGATTTGAGAAGTGTTAATTTCCCTCCTAAAACTTCTAATATGCTGTATTTCACCGCTGTGTGCTCAGCTCATTTTTACCGCTTTCGCTCAACATGTTTAAACGGGATTTTGAAGCCACATTATGTTAAATGACCGACCTGTTAGATATCGTTCTTTCCGGCAGACTCCGCAGATTCATAATATATCATTTTTATATGTATACGTCCTGTCCTGGCTGTATTTTATGAAAAACCATGCAATAAAAATTGAATGTTTAATCATCTGCAGTGTGTAAAGTGTTGTTTTTTTCACATTTTAGCACATGAGCGTTTGCGGTTATGTTTTCTATGGGGTGCGCTTGTACAAAAATTAGATATGGGGACTTAGAAACATAGAAAAAATGTCGGCAGATAAGAACCTTTCGGCCCATCTAGTCTGCCCAATTACATGGATACTTGACCTGGATTTATCTTTTGTTTAGGATAGCCTTATGCCTATCCCATGCCTGCTTAAATTCAATTACTGTTTTGGCCTCTACCACTTCTACTGGAAGACTGTTCCATGTATCCACCACCCTCTCAGTAAAATAATGCTTCCTGATGTTACTTTTAAACCTTTGCCCCTCTAATCTAAGGCTAGGGTCAGACGAACGCATTTTCGCGTTGTCTGTGAAAAAGTGCGTTCGAACAAATAGACGCATTTTTTCACGGAGTACGCGATAGCGGTCATACGATGCGCATTTGCATCCGTGATTTTGTACGGATCATCAATAAAACACTTTGTGCATCTGGACGTTATGTTGGCCGGACATTAGCAGTGTCTGACATCTCCAATTCACGCACACACGCCGCTAGCGGCCGCAGCGCACTCTGTACGTCAGTACTAGCAGTTTAACGTTCTCGAAAAAATGCGTTCGTTTTCCACTTGCGTTGCGCAGCCGGACTTTTGTGCGACCGTACTTCGTATATTGGCCGTCATTGCCCGGCACTTGTTGCTAGTGTGGCCGTGATTAAGTGCGCCTGCACGCGCGTTCGCACTGCGCTCGTCTGACCCCAGCCTTAGACTATGTCCTCTTGTTTTGCTATTTTGTTTCCTTTTAAATCTACTCCCTTCCTCTACCTTGTGGATTCCCTTTACGTATTTAAAGGTTTCTATCATATCTCCTCTGTCTCGTCTTTTTTCCAAGCTGTACATGTTAACCCTTTCACTGCTGAGGACGTGTGGGGAACGTCCTCATTGACTCATAAGGAAAGATAGGGGTGGAGATAGGGGGTTCATTTGAACCCAGATATCTCCCGACTGTTGGCAGCTAGCAGGGTCATGTTTGGTATCATTAGAAAGGCCAGAGCATGGCCTTTCCAAAGATACCAAACATGACCATGTTTAAAGTAAAGAAAAAAAAAAAAAATAATAATAATAAAAAAAAAGAAAAACATGTTTTTTTAAGATGTGAAATGGCTCAGCAGTGAAAGGGTTAAGATCATTAAGCCTTTCCTGGTAACTTTTCTCCTTCAAGCCGTACACCATTTTAGTAGCCCTTCTCTGAACTCTCTCTAAGATGTCTATATCCTTCTGGAGATACGGTCTCCAGTACTGCACACAGTACTCCAAGTGAGGTCTCACCAGTGCTCTGTACAGTGGCATGAGCACTTCCCTTTTCCTACTGCTAATACCTCTCCCTACACAACCAAGCATTCTGCTAGCATTTCCTGCTGCTCTATTACATTGACTACTTACCCTTAGATCCTCTGAAATAATAACCCCTAAATCCCTTTCCTCAGATGTTGAGGTTAGGACTGTATCAAATATTCTATATTCAGCCCTTGGGTTTTTACGTCCCAGGTGCATTATCTTGCACTTATCCACGTTAAAACTCAATTGCCACAGCTCCGACCATTTTTTTAGTTTACCTAAATCATTTGTCATTTGGCTGATCCCTCCAGGAACGTCAACCCTGTTGCAAATTTTTGTGTCATCAGCAAAAAGACATACTTTTCCATTAATACCTTCTGCAATATCACTAATAAAAATATTAAAGAGAATGGGTCCAAGTTACATTTTGTGGGGGGAATTACGTGATTTATAGCAAACACACCCCATAGAAAAAAAAAAAATCATTAGTGCATCATCGTTCACATTATAATTGCAATGTGAACAATATTGCTGCATTAATAAAAATAACACACACAAAAAAAAGTTTTTATTTTCTATTTTTTTTTACTTTATACCTGGTCATGT
Source organism: Leptobrachium leishanense (assembly GCA_009667805.1). NCBI lineage: Eukaryota > Metazoa > Chordata > Amphibia > Anura > Megophryidae > Leptobrachium > Leptobrachium leishanense. Next base: position 52,356,848 of record CM019067.1, on the reverse strand, counting down.
TGGGTATCATTCGAAAGGCCATGCTCAGGCCTTTCGATTGACACCCTCCATGACCCACTAGATGCCTGGAGATATCGGGGTTCAAATGAACCCCCGATCTCCACCGGGGATTGGCCTGGGCAATATATATATGCATGATGTGAGCTGGCCTGGGATATATAATATATATATTATATATATATACACACATGATGAAAATTTGCAAAGGATAAGGCACGCAAAGTGAAATTTTGATGTGTCTGAAATTGAAATTACGTGACAACTCTTATTTTTTTTCGTTAATTTATATTTGTTCAATACAGTTAATTTTAATTTGTTTAATAGTTAATTTAAAATGGTTTAATACAGTTTATTTATATTTATTTTACCTTTACTATTGGTGCTTTTCAAACTTTATTCTGAAGTAAAAAGAAATTTAGCAGTTTCATGTTGTGTCGTTTTTTTGTTTTTTTTGGGGGAGGGGTGCAAGTAGCTGGTCTTGCCTAGGGTGCAAAATAGTCTAGCACCGGCCCTGACCGCATGGTCCACCCCTGCACTCTTCCACAATACCACAGAGGGGTTACTGTATGTTGGCACTTGCTGGCCTGGCACCAAAGGCACAATATTTGGCTGCACTGCCACTGACGCCTGTATCAGATTCATATCCTCAGAGGGGTGAGACTGTGTGACGACACTGTTGCCGACGCTAAAGGCCCAATTTTAGGCTAGGGTCAGACTAACGCATTTTTCGCAGCGAACGTCAAAAAGTGCGTCCGAACGCATTGAGATGTTTTTTCACGGAAAGCGCTTAAATGGTCATACGATGCGCATTTTTGTGCGTGATTTTTTACGGATCCAAACCAGGAAACTTTGGGTGTCTGGACGTTATGTTGGCCGGACATGAGCAGCGTCTGACGTCTCCTAATCACGCACACACGCCGCTATGCGGACGCAGCGCACTCTGTACGTCAGTACTAGCGGTTCAGCGTTCTCGAAAAAATGCGTTAATTTTTCACTTGCGTTGCGTGGCCGGACTTTCGTGCGACCGTACTTCGTATATTGGCCGTCATTGCGTGTCATTTGCTGCTAGTGCGGCCGTGATTAAGTGCGCCTAAGGCTAGGGTCAGACTAGCGCAGTTTTAACGTGCGTTTAGCCGCACGAAATCACGGCCGTACTAGCAGCAAATGACGTCCAATGCCGGGGAACATACGACGAACGGCCGCACGAAAGTTCGTCCGCGCAACGCAAGTGGCCAACGAACGCATTTTTTCGAGAACGTCAAACCGCTACTACTGACGTACAGAGTGCGCTGCGGCCGCATAGCGGCGTGTGTGTGTGATTAGGAGACGTCAGACGCTGCTCATGTCCGGCTAACATAACGTCCAGACTCAAAGTGTTTTATTGATGATCCGTACAAAATCACGGACGAAAAGGCGCATCGTATGACCGCTATCGCGTATTCCGGGGGAAAATACGTACGTTCGTTCGACCGAACTTTTTCACGGACGACGTGAAAAATGCGTTCGTCTGACCCTAGCCTCAACGCACGTTAAAAGTGCGCTAGTCTGACCCCAGCCTTAAATCACCTATTGTTACTTTCAGCCAAAGCCTGCATAAGTTTCACAGTAATTTAGCCAAAAAAATCACTTAACTTTTTCTGCTCGTCCGAAAATGTCTCTTTTTCATACAGGCTGCCGCCCCAAGCAGTTGTTTATGGATAGATTAAAGGAAAAGCATTTACCGTCATTTGAAACATCATTTTTTTGTTTTTAAGTGTCTCTATACATCCTAGAAATCCGCCACTTCACGGGCAGGTTATGGGGACCTCCGAGGCACGATATTTGAAGGAATTTTTCGTTTTTATTTTTATCCCTTATTTCATGGAAAACTCACTGTCCCTTTAAAAACATTTTTTTTAAACTTTTTGTCCTTGTTTCCTGTCCCCCAGGGCACTACCCGGACCCCCATACACCTTTTATGGCAAATATCAAGCATATATGCCCTCTTGGAGGGCACTCTAAAAACTGAATTTTCAGCCCCATTGACTTGTATGGAGTTCGAGTTCGGGTTCGGATACGAACATTTGGGAAGTTCGGGTTCGGATACGAACATTTGGGAAGTTCGGGTTCGGCTCCGAACCAAACTCGGGGGGTGTTCGGCTCCTCCCTACTGGTAATGAGACCAAGCTGCTTCTTAAGCAACCTCCTATGATCATGCTGCTTTTCAGTCATGAGAGAAGCTGGTGGGTTTTATTTATACCCTCACCAGAAACAATTCCACTTTGCAATAAAAAGAAAAACATGGAAAAGGGCAGCAGCAAAACGTGATCTGCCTGAGAATACAACAAATATACATATGTAGAGAAAAAAAGCTATCGAGCCTACTCCCTTTCATTACATTTTTTGACGTATGGAGGTTGCCCTTTATGGACTTGAGACTTTTTCTTCTTTTTTTTTCCTGGAGAAATCTTGGTCAATAGTTCAATGCATACGTCTTTTCTATTCACAAAATAAATCCAGTGTTTCGTGTTATTCTTTAAGTTTATTATCAAATATGACGTTCATTTTGAGCTTTTACATCTACGTTTCTTTTTCCTGTGGGTTCTGAGCCTTAAAGGCCAGAAACGTAATGAAATCATAATGTAGTAAGAGCGAGTTATTAATCTGGCCAAGATAGTCTTTATTTATATTGCCAGCTCTGGGGCTGGTGGGAAAAGCAAGACAGAATGTAGATTTTGTTCCAATCCAGCATTGTAATCATAGAGAAGGTTTTTATGTGAGCCGCGTAATACAGACCTGGCATTTTATTTATGCCTTTTTATTCCGCAGAACTGTTATGTTAAATTTTCTCAAGAAAACTACGGAAACCCTGCTTTTGATCAGAGCTCTGCAACACTTTGGCAAAATATTACACATGTTGAATGATTCTGGTCAATATGGAGCAATTCCCAGACGTACAATAGGACAGAATATGCACAATTAGGAGGTTATTTTAATGTAGCGCATTGTTATTCTCATGTCTGTTTCCAGCACATTTTAGTGAACGGTCTCTTTGATTTTCGAAAAGAAAAATCTAGTGCAGTACGGTAGCAAGTTCGGTGCTTAGTGAATAACCCCTAAACAATGAATTTCCCTGTACGGTGCAATTTTGGGGCAGATCTTGATTCAATAAAGTGGCAACTCGCCAAATACTGTCTAATTGATGGCGAAATACGGTGCAGTTCGGCGATCTTCGGTGGCATTGAAATTTTGCCATAGAGAAGTAATGGTTAATCTATTCACAGAACGCCAAAGTGTCAGCGACATGCCCTGATTTTCGGTGATTCAGTTCGACAGATTTTATCAGGGGAATCTCATACAGGGTTATTCAAAGAGAATCGAAAAGCCACCGCACGTTCGGTGACTTTTCGTTCTCTTCAATTCGGTGCAATTTGGTGATCCCATTTCGTCGACCCTAAGGTGTATTCAGCAAGCACCACAGGGCCGTCATAGTGCAGGGAAAAGCCGCCGAAAACCCGACGAACACTCACCGCAAAACTAGGGCGAAGGCACACCGAAACCCGCAAAAACATCTGGATTAACTCGCCGAAAATGCCAGAAAAACCCGAGCAGGAGCCGATCACACGCAGCGCAGCCGCCGGAAAAATCCGACAGCGCAGACGAAGGAGGTGAAGAAAAAAAAAAAGTCCGTTTGAAAAAGTGAAACGCTGTTTGCAAAGAAACTACTGAGCGAAAATGTCTGAAATTTACATATGAGGTCCAGGGAATGATAATAAAAAGGGCTGTTACAGAAAAAAGAAACGTTTAAAAAAAAAAAAAAGGCAACATTTTTTTCACAAAAAAATCCTGAAATATGCTTAAAATATCCCAAAAACTCTAAAAAAAAATAAAGAGCCTTTTTACTGCAGAATATTATAGCGAATGGTTGGTTAGATATTGGATTAAAACGGGACTATTTTTAACATTGAAGCATATGGGATTCGCCTGAATAAACCTGCCGAATCAAACCACCGAATGACAGGGCAATTCGGCAACTTTTCACTGCTGGTTTGTGTTCTCTGAATAGACGAAGCAGTGCTTTTTTTCTGGGGATTTCACTGCCACCGAACAGGCACCGTATGTGCAGGCAATTCGCCAAGATTTGGCTAATTGCCTGCTCTCTGAATAGCCGAATGGCCAGGAAAGGTAACCGTATGCTGAATTTTACTGTTCACTCACCTTTTGCCAGCAATTTGGATCTCTTTGATTAACCCTGATAGTTTTCAATGGAGAAAAATAATAAAAATATAAAAAATAAAAAGCAGTTTATTATTTTCATTTCATCAAAAAGTCTTTTTTAATTAATTTTTTTAACACCTTTTTGTATTTTATTGACAAACTTTGTTTCCCCGTTTTTTTTATTTTTTATTTTTTTCCTGTAAATGACCTTTTTAGCATCTTTTGTAAAAGGATCTTTTTTATTATTTAAACCAACAAAAATGTATTAAAATGTGTGTAAACACCTATTCGGAGAATAGAGTTTGTTTGGTTTTGTCGTTTCTTTTTCCAATTCGATGGATTTTGCAAAGTCCAGTTTGGTGCTTTTCAGTGACGTTCTCAAACTTTTTCGTGGGGCTTCGGCGACTCCATCTTTGCTGCACTACAGTGAATTGGAATCGCCGAAGTGCAAAGCATTGAAATTTCTTTTTTTGTTTTTATTTTTTTAACAAACCCCACATAGTGAAATGATTTAAGTATGCTACAAAAAAAACATTGCTTTTGTATTTAGTATATCTGGAGAGGCTTAAAGGAGATCTCTACTATAGAATCTAAACAACATGTTTCATGCCAAATGCTTAATGAAGAAGTACATGTCAATAATCAGGAAATAATTGTTTTGTGTAGGGGGAAAAAAGTCGAAACACTTTTTGTTGCTTGCTAGTCGATCAGATTTCTCTTGAGGTTTTTTTTTTCTAATATAACATACTCTGTCCAATTGGCATTACATGGGCCAGATGTAGCCATGGGGAGCTTTTGAACTCCATACCTTTTATGTTATATCACATCTAATAAATTACAATCTGCATTAAAAAAAATTGGACAGTGCTGCTTGGAAATGCAAAAAAAATAATAATTTGAATTTTGCCTGGAGAATAAAAGGGATTAAAGGTTAGACGCTGATCTCCAAAGGGAAAAACTCTCTATCTTATTTATAAGCCCATTTATTATGAAGTGCAGAATTGAAACTACGGTAATATGCATTTTAGGAAATAAATGTTGGTTACATGGACTGAAGCTTTTTGTGACCATTTTATTTAATTCTAGTTTAACTTCTACAATAGCCCTAATTTATTAAGAACAAATATTACCTCTTTGCATTGTGTCTGTGCAGCTTTTTGGTCTTTTTTCAATTATTAAAAAAAAATCCAGTTACAAGAAAGAAAGGACATAACAAAGTTCCACAGCAATAAAACTCACAGTAATGTGTGGTGTGTATGAGCGGATCTGTCACGTCTGGGGCTCAGAGGGGGCCTGCCACCCAGCGGCGTCATCGACAAGCAGGGTGCCAGGAGTTTTGCCGGCTTCCGGAGCTCGCAGGGCTGGTCAGGAGGCGGGGCACGGCATGATGACGCACGCCCGCCGGGTTTAAATACAGACAGCGCGATCCGGCTCATCGCCCTGTCGTGGAGTTTGCTTCCCTCAGTGCTGAGTGTCTCCTGGCGATTCACTACTTGGTTGATTTTTCAGTCTCCGTTGTTACCTGGTTAGTATGAGAACCACCCACGTGTACCAGGCTATTCCTGACCACTCTAACTCTGATTTTTGGCTTATATGATAGATACCCCTTGTGTACCATTTTGACTATCCCTGACCACTCTAACACTGATTGATTTGGGCTTGTTAGAATGCGTCCTTGTAATTGTCTGGCCTATTTCAGGTATACTCTGGCCTGTGTGTTGGTCAAACATTTCCCACTCGTTGTTGGTCAAACATTTCCCACTCGTTGTTGGTCAAACATTTCCCACTCGTTGTTGGTCAAACATTTCCCATGGCTTCAAATCACGTTTAAACGTGAGCAAAAGTGGTAAAAATTTGTTTGGCGCACAGCGGTGAAATGGCTCAGCACTCAGCAGTGAAAAAAAGGGTTTTTTAAACTTTTTTTTTTTTTTCATTGTTTCCTGTCCCCCAGGGCAGTACTCGGACCCCTGTACACCTTTTTATGGCCAATATCTTGCATATATGAGGGCACTTTCCTTTTTGGGGAAGTTCGACCCCCCCCCCATTGACTTGCATTACGGTAGAGTTTGAATTTGAACTTTTCGGCCATTCGGGTGTTTCGAGTTCGAACTGCACACAGGGGTGTTCGGCCCATCTGTAATCTGGATTGGATTTGGATAGAGCTCAACTATTATACAACATTGAAGCCAATAAAGGAATTTTTATGATGAAAAAAAATAAGACCCTAACTCTACCCTTAATTTCTACAGTAATCCTAACCCTAGTCATTTCTAACCCCCTAGTCATTTCTAACCCCCTAGTCATTTCTAACCCTAACCCCCTAGTCATTTCTAACCCTAACCCTTGTAATTTCTAACCATAATTTCTAATCCTAAAAATATCAAACCCTAGCTGTTGGCTGAATTAGAGCATCATTCTCTAGGCATCAAAATCGGCCATGGAAAAAAAGGAAGGCATCCAATTTCACTGTGGCAGATTTGAAACCTCTCTTTCAAATATTAACTTTTCTTTATAACCGTGTATTTTGGATACTGTAAAAGCAGAGACAATTGCTGAAAAGTAAATCCTATAAAGTTATTTCACTATAGGTTTGTAGATATTTTTCGGCCAATGCTGCTGTAAGTTTTCTGCCAAAGGCATTTTCTGTTTTCAATAACAAATACATTGTACAGATAATTTCACAGTATTTATAAGTCACAGTATCTATCTTTTTCTAGATACGTTAATTTGTAAGCAGAATCTTAAAGCATCCTTTCATCTAAGAAATAACAAATCTGAACTTCTGATTCATATACTTTGGTTTCTCACACACTTGGCATTTTCCGACTTGAATAGTCTATCCATCAGGCTGCAGATACAAAGTGTTAAAAGAAGTCCTTAAACATCCACATTGCCCTGGAAGGAGTGCTTTGAGTGGACTGATTCTCTTCACTTCAAAATGTTTTGTCTTTTTCAATGATTTTCTTGAATAGCCAAACAATGGTGGTCGAGAAGAGATTCATCTGCTTTCCTCTGAACCACCCGTTAACCCTGGGCTGTTGTACGTAGCCCGTGTCCTAATAAACCAATGGACTAAAATAAGGCATGTTTCATGAAAGTGGCTGGTCCCAGTTCCAGACCTTTTATTCTCAATTTTGACCATTTTGGAAACCCTTTATATTTCACTGCAGGAATCTGCTTCCTTGGCTACTGCAGTTATACTGGTAACGGTTAACTTTTGCACTGCACTTCATGTGAAGAATAATGTTTCTCGTGATGGCAAGCTAGCTGAATGGTTGCCACGGCTAGCCATTACCATAGGGACAGGCAATGAGCTGATTTTATGAGACAAAAATGCATTTTTTTTTGCATAAAACTAGCTGTCATATCCATCTTGCTCTCAATGTATAAAAGTATATTTTGCACAGACTATGTAATCGTTTTACACGAGGTATTGGTGTTCGCTGTTCCCTCTCAGCCCTCCGTTAAAGCATACACATAAACAGAACAGTGACTGGATTACTAATATGGATACAACACGAAAAGTGGTCACTGGCCAATCTTCAATAATAAAAAGAAACATTTGGAAAGTCCATTAAGAATGATGTTCAGGAGAAATAGAAATCTGGGAAATTAAATTGCCAATGATGAGTTGAACGCTCACAGTATCGGAGATGGAAAATCAAACTTTTTCTAATCACCCACTCAGTAGGAGAGCTTTGAACAGGCTTCCAGTCCTCAAACTTTAAAGTAGCCTTGGCACCATCTTCTCTATGCACATGTGTTATGGTTATCTGGTCCTTTGTGTATTCCAGGGAAATAAACCAAACAATGGCCACTATCCAAGAGAGGTGTTTGCATAGTGTCATCAGTGAGTTGGCTGTTGATCTGGAGACAGAGACTAAAGCATTTCATCTTGCCTTGCACCAACGTGCATTAATGTTTTTATCTAATAATGTTGAGAAAAGGCAGATTTAGAGGTCCAGTTCCCTACTACTACCAGTGGCCCATTTCTGACCATGTATGTAAGAAATATGGTTGGTGACATAACTGTAAAAGGAAATAATATATATGTGGCAGGCCTGAAGATGTGATGGAGTCTGTCATGTCCACAACGAACTGAGTAGAGGAATGGCTCCTACTCATTTCTCAATGTACACTGGGAAAAGGAAACCTGTTAACTTTAAGGTTACATAAAACTCAATGTTTTAATCAAGGTTCCCTTTCGGTTGACACCTGTGTCTTTAATCAAAATGGTGGTTTTTCATCATATAAGATTTGATACCAAATCTGAATATATTTCATGAAACTGAAACGCATCAAGTTGCCTTGAGTTAATCCAAAGGTCTGATTTCAAAAGTAATGATTAGCTTTTTTTAAAATTTCGATTCTAAATTAGTGTTTTGAGTCAACATGTGCACAGACTATACTATATATTCAGTCGGGGTTGAATTCGGAAATTCTGGAATTAGAATATTTCGGATTCAGCAGCGTTTTGTATTTGGAAATTAAATGATCTGAACACATCCGTTCAATCCAATATCTGTTTACAGTTGTGTTCAAAATTATTCAACCCCCACTGAAATTGAGTGTTTTGGCCAGTTTGACATTGATTTTGATCATTCAGTCATCTTGCTTACAATTAAATCAAAGAGGCACGTGTAGGTCAGACAAATATAACATAACATTTATAATGAAATAACCACAAATGTCTTTTCTGTGCTCACATCATTATCAGTTTTATTCAACCCCCAAGTGACATTCAATCTTAGTACTTAGTACAACATCCTTTTACAGTTATAACAGCTTTTAAACGTGAAGCATAGCTTGACACAAGTGTCTTGCAGCGATCTACGGGTATCTTCGCCCATTCATCATGGGCAAAAGCCTCAAGTTCAGTCACATTCTTAGGCTTGCGCACTGCAACTGCTTTCTTTAAGTCCCACCAGAGGTTCTCAATCGGATTTAAGTCGGGTGACTGCGATGGCCACTCCAAAATGTTCCAGCCTTTAATCTGCAACCATGCTCTAGTGGACTTGGAGGTATGCTTGGGATCATTGTCATGTTGAAAGGTCCGTCTCCCAAGCCTCAGGTTTGTGACGGACTGCATCACATTGTCATCCGATATCTCCTGGTACTGAAGAGAATTCATGGTACCTTGCACACGCTGAAGCTTCCCTGTACCTGCAGAAGCAAAACAGCCCCAAAGCATGATTGACCCCCCCCCCCCCCGCCATGCTTCACAGTAGGCAAGGTGTTCTTTTCTTCATAGGCCTTGTTCTTCCTCCTCCAAACATAGTGTTGATCCATGGGCCCAAACAGTTCTAATTTTGTTTCATCAGTCCACAGAACACTATCCCAAAACTTCTGTGGTTTGTCCACATGACTTTTGGCATACTGCAGTCGACTCTTCTTATTCTTTGGAGACAGCAAGGGGGTGCGCCTGGGAGTTCTGGCATGGAGGCCTTCATTACGCAGTGTGCGCCGTATTGTCTGAGCTGAAACTTCAGTACCCACATCTGACAAATCTTTTCTCAGTTCCTCAGCAGTCACACGGGGACTTTTCTCCACTCTACGCTTCAGGTAGCGCACAGCAGTCGAAGTCAGCATCTTCTTTCTGCCACGACCAGGTAGCGTTTCAACAGTGCCCTTTGCCTTGAATTTGCGAATGATGTGTCCTATGGTCTCTCTTCATATGTTTAACATCTTTGCAATCTTCTTATAGCCATTGCCCTTCCTGTGAAGAGTAATCACCTCTTCTCTTGTCTTCCTGGACCATTCTCTTGACTTCACCATGTTTGTAACCACACCAGTAAATGTCTAGAAGGAGTTGAGTATCACAGTCATTTTAAAGCTGCCTAATTGGTGCTTATTATGCTTTATTGCTGCTCCGTGACATACACAGGTGTTTTCAATACCTGATTGAAAACACTTGAATGAACCTCTGTTCTTCAGAGTGGTAGTCTTTAAGGGGTTGAATAATTGTGTCAATGAAGAATTCACAAAAGAAACATTTACTACAGTATTACAAAACCAATTGATGTCATTTTAGTTGCATATGGTTCTTTAAAAAGTCCTTGTAGGATTTCATTCTGAATACAATTACAAATGTACACTACATTCCCTAAAACCCTTTACAGCATTGGGGGTTGAATAATTTTGAACACAACTGTATTTCTAAGGGGCACAACTTTTTTTCATCTTAGACCCCTACCCATCTATACTCCCTCTTTACTTTCTCTTTTCCCCCTCCTCTATTTTACACCCCTATAACTCACATGCTGGAAGTTAAGGTTGGTGTTACGGCTACTGATTTTTGCTTGTGTTATGGTTAGGGTAACTATTCCTGCTTGTTTTATGTTTAGGTTTACTATTCTTTATTTTGTTTGGCCGCTCGGAAATTCTGAATTTCAGATGCTTCAATATCCTCGATATTCAAATTTTATATTTGATACAAACCAAAACGCACAAGTCTGTTGGGGGGGGGGATTATTTAATAATGTGTACACATTCATATGTATTACAATTTATCTAATCGTTTTATGCTGTCATGGTGCATGGGGAGTTTGAGCCCAGATTGCAGCAAATACAGGAGACAAGATATGTTACTGGAAAACAGGAATTTATTAAAGGGCAGTCAAAGAACTAGGAAGGCAGCAATACATTCTAAGGGACCGGGGGAAGAGCAAGGTTGGGGCAAGGCTGGGCATAGGGGTGAGGCAAAGGTCGAGGTCGAGGCAGGTCATAGGGTCGAGGCAGAGCACAGTAATATGACTGGACACGGTAAATAGACAGGACAGGAAAATATGCAATGAAGGCTGGAGATTAGCCTTGCTGACAATGGAAGCTGGAAACCGGAGTAAGAGCGCAAAGGAGGTTGAATACCTGGAACACTGAGACAAGTGTTCAGACAAGTGGAGACAGGACTTTGGAGACAACGAAGGTAGTACAGGAATTGGGGAGCATGGATAAGGTAATTAGTTGGAAGTAACTCAGGAAACGCTGGAGGGTGCACACAGACTAGTGGAAAACCATGCAATGCTGAAGATTGAAGAAAGGGTGTGGTTCCTTAAGTAGGGATCTAATAAGCGCCTTTAGTGGGACCTCTGGCTGATACAGAGAAGCTGGAGAAACTGGGATGGAGCAACGGACCGGATAGCTGTGAGCTGGGGAATGTTAAAGCCCAGAATACATATTGCAGATGTATGAGGAAGGCGCCGATGATCCTCAGGACGCCATGACACTGGTCTTCTTGCGATGGGCTTTCTGGCACTGACATATGGAGAGATAAAATATATTTCTAATCCAATGGAGAAGGCTCCAAGTAGAAATAGATTACATTTTAAACATTGTTTTGTCACTCAAATTTGCGCAAGTATTAAAAAGAAATAAAAAGGAAAGCCTGTGCCAAATGTAAACATGTTAGAGCTTCATGTCAAACCACACTAGTTTTAAGACTACTAGTGTTAGAATAGAAATCATCACACAACAATTATGAAATCACAAGGCACATAGTCATCATAATGTTTTATTCCGTATTCCTAATGACATTGGCTCAAATCATTTTTATCTGTTACTTTTAGATGGCTTTGGACGAGCACAAATCTGAAGATTACCATAAGAACACTGTTTCCTAAAAAACATATAATAGGCTCAAAAGCCCCAGGTTTAAGTGCAGCATTAGACATAGATTACAGAGCGAATCCGTTACTTCCTAAACATAAACGCAAAACAACTATACAAGAGTTAGCATAATCAAAATGAAATGGTTTATGTTCCACTCATGGTATTTGATGGTTGGCCATGCACAATGTAAACATTAATGATTTTCCTAATACACACTTTGAAGCGGATTCAAAGTTAAGTGTCCCAAGGGATATTAAGAGCTTTAGTTGTCCAAAAAAATGAATGCTATCCAACGTTAAACATACAAACATACAGTATGCAAAATGTCTTAAGTGCTTCCCCCTCATGGGGCACGCAGAGTTCTTTGTTCTTAAATCCCTGGTATAATTGGAACCAGTTTTCAGATGAAGTTGTTTGGCACGTTTCTCGATTATTGTGTTTTAATGTGGGTAAGAGTGAAGGGTTACATGACACAACACATCAAAATTCTGCAACTCGACAAAATATAAACACCATGTGACAGCTCGATCACAGAATGTCTTGCGTTTTGACATCAAGGCTGGTTTAATTAATAACAAATTGCAATTCCGGTGTTTTTGTTGAAAGCCGAGATTAACAAATTCTAGGAATAAGAAAAAGACTCGTCTACAGAGATTATGGCAAACAAAACGTGGAAAAAATGTTGTAACTGTGATGCACTTGTCCTCTTTCTTTATATCTGTAAGATGTCCGATAAGTGATAAAATAGAAGTGGTTATATTCAGTGGTTAGCGACTGATGGGGTATTGTATATGTTGACACTACAGATACTTTATCTTAAATACTACAAAGACAAAATTAGTGCAGTGGTTCCTGCATGGCTGTCAAACGCCAGCCCCCCCCCCCCCCCGATGTGTCTGAACTACAACTCCCATTATTCCCATCCATTTATTACACTAAAGGAATTCTAGGAATTGTAGGCACCAACATCTGGGGACCATGAGTCTGACAGCCTAGGGTTGGCGCCTATAGGGCTATATAGTGAACTGTGACGTTTATTATATGCTGATATTAACTTTTATTTATATAGCGGCAGCATATTCCGCAGCGCTGAACAATGGGCACAATATAGACAGGGTTACAATAGATTGAGACTGAACAACATTTTGACAAACCAGTACAGGAGGAAACGAGGGCCCTATTATTCCCGTGGGAATTTACAATCTAGAAGAAACCGTAGGAGATGACTGCAAGGTGAGAGTGATGGACTGCAAGGTGAGAGACTGTTTGGAGCAGTGAGGTGTATTAGTGAGTAGAGTGGTAGGCTTGCCTTAATAGGAATGTCTTAATGGAGTGTTTGAAGGAAGGGAAGCTAGGGGAAAGTCTGACACTCGGTGGGAGAGTGTTAAAGAGGATGGGGGCTGCGTGTGAGAAATCCTGCAGTCTATCTAGGACAATACCTGTATCAAAGTGTTAGAGATGCTTAACTTTGAGTTGCGATTGCAAAAGTTACATTAAATACCTGCTGTCACACTCCTTGTTCTTAGTTCTAATGTTTGTTTGCAATTTTGCTGGCTTAACCCCCTTGGCGGTGTTCCCGAGTGTGTCTCGGGGTTAACTTTCAGTGCTGTAATCGTCATCCCAGAGCCACACTCGGGTTGTATACTTACCTGTTCTGCGCTCCCTCGCTGATCCCCGCGATCGCGGCATTTTGCTTCCTGGTTCCCTTCTCGCTTTCAGTACTGAAAGTTAACCCCGAGCCGCACAAATACCGCTAGGGGGCTGAGAAAAAAAAATGTTACGATTCTGACATCGAAATTATGTCAGAATCTTAACGCTAGGGAGGTTAATACCCTGTACTTTATTGTAAAGCACTGTGGAAACTGTTGGCGCTATATAAATGATGACAGTAATATAATTAGGACAAACAATCTGGCATTCAATAGAAGTAAACTCCTGAGTTTTCAAGGATCTACTGAACACCAGGGCATTTAAACTCCAGCCCCCCAGATGTTTATTGCCTACAATTTGCAGCGTTCTTTGAATGCAATGGTTAGCCAGGGAATCATGGGAGATGTAGTTCAGAAACTGAGGGACCAGCGTTTTAGATCCCTGCTACATATGAAATTTTCTTTTCTTTTTCAATTCTTAACTTGAGTTTGCTTCTCTTTTATGACCGATAGTATTATTATTTATTAAGCGCCAACACATTCCACAGCGCTGTACAAGGTGCAATGGGTAAAGATTGGACAATTCTACAATACATACAGGAGGCCGGTCAGTATTCCTGCCAGCAGATACTTGAGGATATGAGGACCCTATTCCCGAGGGAATTTACAATCTAGATGTTTCTTTTTTATTTATTTTACCGCTTTGTTATACTTTATATTTCATTTTGATGTCTTAGGTACACATTGCTCCTCATCATCTCAAGTCACACTCTTGAATTTAAAATGTTTTAAGCATGTGCACATCGGAGCCTCGTTGTTTAGGCATTTTTACAGCAATCCTATAATAATTTATAGATGATTTATTCTCTGGCAAGAAATCTCAAAGGATTTGGATTCGAATGAACTGAAAATTGAGAATGATTTTTTTCCTGTGCACATGTCTGCTGTACATATTTATTCATTCTCCGTTGAACACAGGGATGCTGTATACATAGCTCATCTAACTCTTGGTTTGGAAAACGTCCACTGTTTGGGTATACAAGCTTATGATGAGCAGGAGCTTACACACTAATCACTGCAATGGAGGATAAATGGGTCAAACTAGATACAAAACGTGGGCTCCTTGAAGGAGAAAAGTTACCAGGAAAGGCTTAATGATCTTAACATGTACAGCTTGGAAAAAAGACGAGACAGAGGAGATATGATAGAAACATTTAAATACGTAAAGGGAATCCACAAGGTAGAGGAAGGGAGTATATTTAAAAGTAAACAAAGTAGCAAAACAAGAGGACATAGTCTTAGATTAGAGGGGCAAAGGTTTAAAAGTAACATCAGGAAGCATTATTTTACTGAGAGGGTGGTGGATACATGGAACAGTCTTCCAGTTGAAGTGGTAGAGGCCAAAACAGTAATTGAATTTAAGCAGGCATGGGATAGGCATAAGGCTATCCTAAACAAAAGATAAATCCAGGTAAAGTATCCATGTAATTGGGCAGACTAGATGGGCCGAAAGGTTCTTATCTGCAGACATTTTTCTATGTTTCTATGTTCCAAAGACTTCAAAGTTCAGCCGGTTGTCTCTCTTCTTGATAGTATAACCGGACAAAGAATTGTTGATTTAGGGGATCACTGAAAACGTTTAATATGCATTCATGCTACAGGTGGCCATGGGTCTACTATATGCCAGTACAAACATGCACAGTGAAGCGTTTTACGCTGAACATATAATTGGTACCTAAGAAGTTACTTTACAGCAGTGGTTTCCAACCTCAGTCCTCAGATTAGTGTCTTTTAAAATATGCCTCTGAAAAATGTAATTCCCTCTATCAACACCTTTCAGCACTTGATAATTTTAGACATTGGCGTGCTGATAAATTCTATTTGGAATCAAATTACTCAAGAGCTGATATCGGAGTAATGTTTTTATTGGGAATCAAAATGCTGGTGAGCGTGGATTTGAATCTTGCTATCCGAAAAATAGATGAATATCCGCAGGAAAAGTCTCTGATTTTGGTCATAGGGAGGCAATAAAATGGAGCACTAAGTTGGAATAGCTGGCTGTTCTCAATTTGAGTGCTCCTATATAAAGTATAGGAGTCATCACCGTATAACGGGCAGCTGTTCATTCTGAGACACAAAGTTATAATAGAGACCTGGCTCAATCTGCAAAATGGATTGTATTGCTTAACCTCCCTGGCGGTCCGATTCTGATATATATGATATGTCAGAATCGGTCCTAACTTTCTATACTGAAAGCGGTATCCCCGAGTCACACTCGGGCCGATACTTACATGTCCTGCGCTCCCTCGCTGTCCCCGCAGTCACACTGCAGCCGATCGCGATGTCACACTTCCTGGTTCACTCCTCCCGAGAAGAGATCCAGGCAGTGTGACGTCGCGAGCGTCTGGAAGAGAATGTGGGGATCAGCGAGGGAGCGCAGGACATGTAAGTATCCAGCCCGAGTGTGGTTTGGGGATACCGCTTTCGGAACAAAAAGTTAACCCCGAGCCACACTTGGGAAAACCATCAGGGAGGTTAATTGATGCGTCATATTCTAATAGGTGAGGAGCATAGTTGGTTATCGCTCATGTATAGACTACACTAGAGGATACGTGTTGAAGTGGATCGGCATAATGAACTGCAATGAGGATATCTTGACATTCCAAGCATAAATATGTGTTGAGAGATTTAAAATGGAAACTATGAATAATCTACTTTGCAGATGCTTAGTGAGTTAATATGCTCAGCCAAACGTTCTAGTTTTTTAACTGCTAGAACAGAACATATAATAGTGGAGAAATGATCTTACATTGCCAAGTCCAACGTTCTTTTCCCACTTCCCAATGGACTTTTAGACCTTAAAATGACTTAATATTACACAATGTTAACAAGGTTGCACTATCAATAAAATTCCTACCCGGCACGCCAAGACTTCAGAAGCCCAGGGGGGGCAGTCACCATTAAATACTCAATGCGCTGAAATGGATGTAACAATCACAGTATGAACTAAACAGGAAGTTCACGGGAATAGAAACACAACTGTAAATATCCACGTATTCTGGGAGTGGGGGGGGTCAAGAGTCTGGGTTATGTACTGATAAGATGAGAAAGTATGAGGTACATATTTGAAGGAAAAACAGATGTACAACATCTGACTTGAGGTAGAGGGTCAAATGTGAGAAATGGACTGTTGCATGAAGCATTTCACTGTATATTGTGTCAGCCGTGCCATTGAACCAATAAATAAAGACTCAAAGGGGGGACAAAAAAGGTAAAGTGGAAGAAAGATAAACCAAAGTATATTAACCTACACATGGATAATAATTTTATTTTATTGCCATTTATTATTATTTGTTTAATGAAAATTGGCAAATTTGTTAATTTAATAATCTGTAAGCGAAGGGAACAATGCAGGTCGCGTATAAATGGATATTATGGAGCACAGAGCTACACTTGGAGCAACCAGGAAAATCATTCCCTTGGTTTCCATAGCATTGGGTCATGCGCTTGTCATTTTGCGGCTTGATAACTGCAATTCGCTCCTTATTGGCCTCCCCAATTCCCGTATTACCCCTTTGAAATCTGTAATGAATGCAAGTGCCAAGATTATTTTTCTCAACAGGCACACCTCACGTACCTCCCCCCTCTGCTGGTCCCTCCTTTGGCTTCCTTTACGGTTCAGGATACAGTTTAAAATACTGATGCTCACTTTCAAATCGCTAAATAACTCGACCCTTCCTTACATGTCTTTGTTACTCCGCAAGCACAACTCATCTAGACAACTCCGGTCGGCGGGCGATCTCCTCCTGTCATCTGTCTACACCAGCACTGCCAACTCTCACCTTCAAGACTTCTCAAGGGCAGCTCCTGTGGAATGACTTGCCTCGCCCTATCAAACTCTCCTCTGAACTTCAGACATTCAAGAAATCCCTCAAAATGCATCTCTTCAGATTAGTGTACCACATCACTGATGCAACTCATACCCCTGCTCAACTACTCACACATGTTTGAAGTTGCTTTTTTGGCCCCACCGTTCCCAAACCGCTGGCACTAATGATCCTGGGGTCCAGTATAACTCCCCCGGTCTTCCTCAACCCCCAATCCCTCTAGACCAGTGGTTCCCAACCGTGGTCCTCAAGTACCCCGAACAGGCCAGGTTTTAAGGATTGCCTTGGGAAATGCAGACTCAATCCTGCAATCACTGAGCAGCAAATCCTATCACTTGTGCTGGGCTTCAGATATCTGGAAAACCTGACCTGTTGGGGGTACTTGAGGACTGCAATTGGCAACCACTGCTCTAGACTGTAAACTCCTATGAGCAGGGCCCATGTCCCTTTTATCTGTATCTTGCGCCCTTTGTTTTATGTAAAGCACTGCGGAAACTGTTGGCGCTATATAAATGATAATAATAATTGGCTCCACTTTTTGAACTTTGCCTCGCAATTACAGTGAAGTGTCACTGTTTTGAGAACAGAATGATGAGCTGGACAAGCTGATGGCACATTACGGAAGCCCTTCCATCTTTTGTTTTTTATGCCCTTTTTTTAATTCTTTATTTTGGAAGTTTTCTTACATGGAGAAGAGATCAAATATATGAAATATAGGTAATAGAACAAAATTGTCATCCAATAAAATTACTAAATAGGCAAAGACTTAAAACAAGGACAAAGAAGCCAAGCCATCAAAGATTCTTTGTGGGTAGGGCAGAAAAGTCCTCAAGTCCTTTCTAGTTGGTCACTCAACAATGGTTAAATCAGTTATTCAGTTTCTTACTTAATGAAGTGGAGCTTTCAGCTTCAATGCAGCAAATGTTCACAGATTTTTTTTTTACCATGTTGAAAAATGAAATGCAGCCTGCTTATATGATGAGTCAAAAATGTCTACCGTGGATATAACAAGTCTACACAACCTTATGAAATTGTAGGTTTTAAAATGTTAAGACAAAATTGGCAACATTGTTGGCTTGTATCTGACTGTATTGTGATCTTCCAATAAATGGAAATCTGTGGGCAAAAAAACTAAAGTTGGACATTTACAGTTCAAAACCTTGCATTTTCATCAGGGTGTACAGACTTTTTTTTTTTTTATATATATATATACAGTACTGAACGTTTTCTTAATTTTAGAATTAAATCTGAAATCTTGTTTTTAACTCCATAACGGCCAAAATGTAGATTTTAAAACTGTTCCATCATGAGAAAAATGTTTAATACCTAGGCACAAGCAGAGCAACTACATGGAAAAGGTATGCTTGCATCATGAAAAAGGTATGCTTGCATCATGGAAAATAAGCTTGGTATAAACATTGTTTCAATATTGAGCTCAGACATCCAAAAATTGTATGCATTGTATATGCTACATCTATTTACTATCTTCCTAAATAATCCACATTATACATTTAAATGCACAGAACATTCTAAACTCTGAGCCAATAACTGATGTATTGATCATTGATGGGCTAAAACCTTTCAGCCTTAATAAACAGATCCTTCGCAATCTGAAGTTTCCACCGGGCCTATGCCCTCACCCTTTCGCGAATCTGGAGGACTTGGGCCTTCAGAGGATCCACCACCTCTACTCAGCGGGTGCACCACTTCAGTTTGCAGACATTCAACACAGGGGTCTAGTTGGACCGGCGGACTTCTTTCGCTACTTACAGGTTATGGACTATGTGCGGACGCCGGAGGTCCGTACGGCCGCCACGTCTTCCTTGACGGCGTTTGAAGCTCGCTGTAATGACGCTCTCATCACGAAATCGATGATCTATTCGCTATATATCTCCCTCTGTTCTGGCTCTCCAATATGGGGGGACCCAACTTATGTCGCACGCTGGGAGAGAGATGTGGGGGATACCCTGCCAAGTGAAGAATGGGAAGATATCTGGGACAATGTGGCACACTGCTCCATCAACGTGGCCCACCAGGAACAGGCTTACAAGATGTTGTTTCGCTGGTATGTTACCCCCTTACAGCTTTCTCACATGGACGGGTCTTCCTCTGACTTATGCTGGAGAGGTTGCGGCATTAAGGGCACGTTTTACTACATGTGTTGGACGTGCCCCCTGATACGACGCTTTTGGCTTAAGATTCATGCCCTCATCCAAGAAGTCCTGCAGTGTGGAGTGGTTTTTGACCCGTGGACATTCCTTCTTCACCGCACCCAGGAGGCCCTATCGAGACCGGAGAATAAACTGTTGCAAAAACTGGTCTTGGCGGCTAGAAGAGCGGTGGCCCAAGGATGGAGATCTATGTCCCTTCTGTCTATGGCACAAGTACACCTTCGGATCAGGGACAATATGGACATGGACCGTCTATCAGCTCTTGTACATGACACCACGCCTCAATATAGTAAAATCTGGAACCCCTGGTTGGAATTTGATGTGGGCTGAGGGCTGGACTGTCTGACTTTCTGGCGGGTTGTGAATGATATCTGGGTTTTTTACTCCTTTGGGGCGGCACCCTATCCCCTCCCCTTCTCCTGTGGTCTTTTCCTCTTTTCCTTTCCTCTGTTTGTGTTCTCTTCGATCTTATTATTTTTTCTTTTCCCCCCTCTTGGGGGAACAATCCCTGTGGTCTTATGGCAGGGGCTTCTCGGGGCTAACCAGTAGCTGTCTCTCAGAATGTGTTTTTGTTGTATGCTGCCCTTTTTGTCTTTGAAATATGGAAAAATAAAGAATTCTAAAAAAAAAAACAGAATTTATCTGTGTAGAATGACCATTTTTAACACCAAAACAATTCAATCACACCGAATTGATGATGTAGTGAATATTAAACTATATAGTCTTGCTTATTTTTAATAATTAAAACTTGTGTGTTGATACAAACACACAATGATATGACTTGTATGTCCCTGAAAACAATGGGCTGAAGATGAAGTCCGTGACTGAGTCAATCCCTTCATTTGAGATGGATGTGATGTTAAAACTAGAAGCAGTAGGCAAGGTATGATGTCCAGCGGCTAAGTGATTGCAAATGTCCAGTAAGTGTGTTGGAACGTCAAAGATCAATGCGGTAAGCCGGATACCAAATCTAATTTATCTGTTTCAGAAGGTTGAAAAGTTTAACATTTGCCAGATATTGCTAAGAGTCAAGAAGTGGAACATGCTCGAAAGTATTAAATAGGAGTTCCTCAAAAGACCAGAAGCAACTTAACGTCCCAATAAGCGTACGGTATGTAAGGAAAAATAAAGTGTGTGTGTTTGCATCACAACAGTTTTTTATTGTTTGGGTTCTTGAAAAAAGTCCTTCAGGACTGAAACTTTGATAAAATAAAGCTGCAGAACTCATGTTCTCTTGGATTTTGACGACCCTACTCTAGCACCAGAGTATGAGTGTTAGATAGTCAGGACATGCAGAGGTCGAGGAATATTCTATATAATTGTGTGTGTGTGTGTATAATTTGTGACAATGTGATCAGGGACAGGGTGGTAGACCACCGTTTTGTCAGCAGGTAGATGGAGAAAGACCTTTTCCCCTATAGGGATAATTCTCAGCTGTCTGCTGATTAAAGACTGCCTTTGTCAAGTATCACATCGTCCAGGTAGCCCGCAGCACCTTCCAAGCTGCTTGCTGGCTGGCCACAGAGGGGAAGTATCAGATGGGCACGATCACGTAGTAACGCTGTGGGCGGGGTGTGGCACGATGACCTGATGCCCGCCAGGTTAACCCCTTCGCTGCTAAGGACGCGCTCAGCGCGTCCAACCGCATGTCACGTTCCATGCGGTGGACGCGCTGAGCGCGTCCTCTCTTTGGGGCCAGCGTTCGGCCGGGTTCCGGCCGATCGCTGGCCCCCCCTGGTGTGGGCTGACATCCTCGATGTCAGCCCAGCATCCGGAACCACCACCGGAGTAATTAGGTGTCATCGCGAGGGCGCGATGACACCTAATTCAGGCGCCCCCCCGCATGTGCGGAGGAGGCGCCTGAAAGGGGGGGGCGGTCCTTCGGACCTCTCTCCCTCCCGATCGGCGGCGTTGCGGGGGTTAACCCAGGCACCGTTTGGAAGGGCACAGCCTGCCCTTCCAAATGGTACCTGGCATTAACCCCATGGGGGCCGGATCACGAATCGGCGCTGAAAAGCGCCGGTTCGTGATCCTTTCCCGGAGCTGGCCGACATCTTGGATGTCGGCCAAGCTTCCGGGAATGCCCCCTGAGGACTGGCGTCATCGTGCATAGCACGATGACGCCAGTCCTGGAGTTAACCCCTAACTGCCACCAGTGGTGGAGATAGAGGGTTCATTGGAACACCCTATCTCCCGATCCGTGGCAGTTAGGGGTTAATGTTTGGTATTGTTGGATCGGCCAGAGCATGGTTGTTTCAACGATACCAAACATGAGTATAAAAAAAGTTTGTAAAGAATTATAAAAAAAAAGTTTTCTTTTTTTTGGTTTGTTAATGCAGCAATATTGTTCCCATTTCAATTATAATGTGAACAATGATGCTGCACTAACGATTTTTGTATGCGGTGCGTTTGTTAAAAATCGTGTAATTTTCCCCAAAAAAAAATGTAACGAGACCCCATCTCTAATTTTTTTAACAAGCGCACCCCATACAAAATATAACCGCAATTGCTCGCATGTTAAAATGTGAAAAAAAACCACTTTACACGTTGTAAATTATTGAAAATTCATATTTTATTGCATTTTTTGTTATAATATACAGACAGGTCATGACGTATACATATAATAATGACATATTATGAATCTGCAGAGTCTGACGGAAAGAACGATATATAATATGTCTGGGTCATGTACTAAAATAAGCCTTAAAAACACGTTTAAACATGATGAGCAAAACCGGTAAAAATGACCTCAGCACAGAGGCGTGAAACGCCTCAGCAGCGAAAGGGTTAAAATCCGTAGCCTGAGATGCGTTCCTTGCCCTGATGTGGTTCTCGCTCCTCTCAGTGCTTGCATTTAATCTGATTGTCTGTGTACCTACGTGACTTGTATATTGTTGCTCCTTGCTGTTAACCCCTTGGCTCCTGCTCTGACTACCCTCTCTAGCATATGACCCCTGGCATTCCAGATGACTCTCTGGCATAATGACCCCCTTGGCACTTGGCTGACGACTCTTTGGTGTAACGACTCCTGATGACTCGATTTGGTATTAACCCTTGTATCTGGCTTTGCATTAACCCCTGGTGTCGTCTGTTTATATATCTCTGGTAATAGAGGTAGCATTACCGACCATTTGAAGGATTGGAAGTGTAGGATAGTTGAACTGCGTATAGGGATTTGACCTTTTATATCTAGGAGGAATGTGACCGCTTTGCCTTTATAGGTACTGTGGTTTCCTCTGGGTCAGCAGTCTTGTTGCTTTGAACAGCAGAAGAGGAGACGAGCCCTGAAGTCACTAAAGAATGTACAAACTCTTTTAATGTCTTTGTTTTACTTTCCTGGTAACCGGCTTAGCTGCCCAGTATCATAAGTGAGGATAGAACAAATCTTCAGCTAGTCTCTGAATCAGGAGTCAGCTTTTGGTTTATGTTTGTTTTATTTGCGTGTTTATTTGGATATACTGCCTGTACTGTGTCTGCAAAATACAGCAAAGCCTTGAACACCGAATGGTCTGTCCAGTGGCTATATCACAATGTGAATAAAGTTTTTATTTGGTAAAAGTTGCAAAATTTGTGAATTCTGCTAGAAAAAGTATGCAAAAAAGTAACGTGTAATTCATTATTTGAATTCATTATGATGAGCAAGGGTTTCCCTCAGTGTGTGTTTATTGGTCTGTCTTTGTTACTCCGGATAGAAATGTGAAAAAACAGTAGAGCTTTCAAAGATGCTCATAGATTTCTAAACTTCTTTTAGTACTTCCCCAATAAGGTAATTCTTTAACCTCCGTCAAGGTATGCATGAGCCACGCAGTTGGTTAAAGTGTACTTTTTGCAGGGCTCAAAATTTCAAGTCCCAAGCTACTAACCAGGCCATAAAGGTTACTCGCCACCAGTTGCTCCACCTAACCCCTACCCAGCCTTTAACTCTGCCCCTAAACACACAAAATAATTTATTGTGCTGCCTGCGTGCGCATTTCTACTCGCCCTCACTTAATTTCCACTCGCCAAATGCTAGTAGACGAGTGGAAATTTTGAGCTCTGCTTTTTGTATATTCTCACTAGAGGCACCTCTAGTGTTAGTGAGGCCTTGTGAAAGATTATAATCCAATACATTTTAATTAACATTATTATTAATGTCAGTACACCTGAGAATGCTGAGGTGTGTTCAAAGGGTTTGGTGCATATCCTTGATGGCAGGAGTGGGTGGTGGACACAGAAGTATAATTCTGCAGCAGTAGTTTGTTATTTGTGTTGTGCCAAGTGTCAGTTGGACAGCAGTTCTGTTACTTAATCCTTGGGACCCCCTGCCTGTCGTATTCATAACTCCTCCACTTCACAAGTTGCAGATGCATTCTGTGCTTTTGTATCCACTGCTGGATAGTTTGGTTTTGGGAATCTTTTTGAGATTATTTTTTATTTTTAAGGATTTGTTTGCAAGTTATTTATTTGCTTGATACATGTATGGGAAGTGTTCAATTACCCTCACTTAAATGGGGATCCCACATATTAAAACTCCTTTGTCATCATAGTTTATGTGTGTGTGTCAATACACCACAGCAGAGAAACATGTTCCTAGAGTAACAGAAGCGCAAAGTAATGCAATGTCTAGTGTATGTTCAGACAAAATCTATGTATCGTGAAATGTGTTCTTATTTCAGCTTTGGCCTTTGGGCCGGCGTCAGACGAACGCAGTGATCACGTCCATGTCGCCGCACAGTTTAGGCTAGGGTCAGACGAACACAGTAATCACATCCGTGTCGCCGCAGTTTAACGTTCATCGTAGCATAGAATCATGATCAATAGAGACCCACACATGAAGTACGTGCACACCAAACAACGCACGTGGCAAACGGACGCAAGTGAGGCAAGAACGTAAAACAGAGTGCGCCGCATCCTCGTAGCGGCCTGTGTGCATTATGCTGCGACATGTGCATTATGCTGTTGACGCTCATAAGTTTTTTTTTTCTGGTTTGGCTGACTGTACCTGTCTTTTAATTATAATAAATTTTGTTTCCCATATTTCCCTTTTTTTCTACATCCGTCCAAAAAACGGACCGTGTGGTGTCTATAGTATCTTACATCAGTACGTACGTCCGTTAGGCACGCACGCAGAGTGCGCTCAGACTGCGTTCGTCTGACAGCCTTGGGTGTATTTTGGATGTTGGAAAAATTAATGACTATACTGCCTGGCATGCAGTGGGTTAAGCAATAATTCGATAGAAAGCATGCAGTTACCATCATTTCTAAAGACGCAGCACATTGTCTAATTGGCAGACTTCCATGCATGCAGCCTGGGAATAACACTGGCATATCATTGCTGTGCAGTGACCTTAAAAACGGGCAATTTGTTATTCCAGTTACATTGTTTTCAGAGTTTAAGAATTCACGACCACAATGTTTCTATGCAGTGTGAAAACTTTCCTTACGAAACCTTCATCTCCAATCTCAAAAACAACAACCAAGCAGGTCGTTACTAAAAATTAGCTAAAAATACAGAAAAATTCCATGCTTCTGTGTAGAATGCTTATGTTAAAGCCGTGTTTTCCCAATACCTGTTCTCAGGACTTGCTGACAGGCCAGGTTTGCTAGATATCCACACAGGTGATACGATTTGCTGCTCAGTGATTGCAGGATTCAGTCTGTTTTTCCCCAAGGTGATCCTTAAAACCTGTCCTGTTTAGAGGTACCTGAGGACAGGTTTGGTAAACAATGTGTTAAATGGACACTACCACCAAAATAAGCTGTGATTACTTGTGCATTACAAACAAAACACATTATGAAACACATGCTGCTGCTGTTTTTTTACTTTGTTTGAAGGAATTGCGTGTAAAAAGGAAAAATAAGTTTAGGTTTGTTATCTCCCGTTTCCATTTTGTGGACTTTTCCCTTTACCAAAATCTATGCAAATAATTTCTTTACAGCTGTGCAATGTGTTTAGCTAAGGCTGCAGGAGGTCTATTGTGACTGAGGCTACTTGAAAGACGAGATGGCAGCTGAATGAGATAAGACCGGAAGCTTAACCTCCCTGGCGGTCTATTTATTGTGAAATTTCTAGTCTAAGGCCAGGGTCAAACAAACGCATTATTCGCAGCGACCGTCAAAAAGTGCGTCCGAACGCATTGACGTATTTTTTTCACGGAATGCGTGAGAACGGTCAGACGATGTGCATTTTCGTGAGTGATTTTTTACGGATCGTCACTAAAACACTTTTTGCGTCTGGACGTTATGTTGGCTGGACATTTAGCAGCGTCTGACGTCTCCTAATCACGCAAACACGCCGCTATGCCGCCGCAGCGCACTCTGTACGTCAGTACTAGCGGTTCAGCGTTCTCGAAAAAATGCATTCATTTTCCACTTGTGTTGCGCGGCTGGACTTTCAAGCGCCTGTACTTCGTATATTGGCCGTCATTGGCCGTGATTAAGTGCGCCTAAACGCACGTTAAAAATGCGTTAGTCTGACCCCAGCCTTAAAGCGGTCAATTCCCCCCCCCCCCCAGTGGCATCCCGAGTGTGGCTCGGAGTTAAATTCCTATGCTGGAAGCGGTAACCCCGAGCAACACTCGGGATGCCGCTGGATACATCACCTCTCCCTGCGCTCCCTCGATG
This sequence comes from Leptobrachium leishanense, assembly GCA_009667805.1. Lineage (NCBI taxonomy): Eukaryota > Metazoa > Chordata > Amphibia > Anura > Megophryidae > Leptobrachium > Leptobrachium leishanense. The sequence continues at coordinate 52,330,736 of CM019067.1, read as the reverse complement.
TCCCCAGCTGCCTCCTCCGGCGATCGCAACCTCATTACTTCCTGGTTCCCTCCTCGCGAGAAGGAATCCAGGAAGTAAATGCTGCGATCGCCGGAGGAGACTGCAGAGATCAGCAAGGGAGCGCAGGGAGAGGTGATGTATACAGCCCAAGACACACTGGGGAACACCGCCAGGGAGGTTAAAATACTTCTAATCTACCCCCTGGTGGTGTCCTTTTTGAATACATCCCACACAATACAATGATGTGAGTCCATGATCAATCCATAGACTCCATTATATGGCCATTGCCACACAGTGAGTAGCAAGTGATGTAAAGATACTGTGGGGAGGGAGCAATTTGCAACACAAAAGATCACACAATGGATGCACCCAGTGATACATGTAGAGTAAAATACTTTAACTATACATACAAGAGAAAAACAACGCACATGTAAAATATAGGCAACATAAAATAAACAAGAGAAGTTGGTTGTAATTTCCCTTTTAAAATGTGTCGTCGTATTTTTTTTTTTTCTTTGGTTCCATAAAAAATATTTAAGAGGTATGGAATTTTTTTTTTTTTTTTTGCCTGGTCACCAAAAGTGCTTTGAAAAGTAATATAATATACTATAATGTAAGAATAATACCATCAAACTTTAATATAGGGGAACGTTAAGAGGATGATAAATATTGAGTATTTTCAATTTGCTATTGTTTGATCAAAAGCATAAAAAAACTGGGGTGATTTTTGGAAATACTGTTTTAAGATTATTCTTAGTGATTCATTTTGCATGGTCTTAGAGTATCCATTTACGTCTTCCAATACATTTATAGAGCGATTTATCTCCCTTTCCAAATCAGCTGTTTGGCCTAGATTGTTCTCTTCTCCTGCCAATTCTCCTGAGTTTCACCCTTCTTTGAATAGACCTGTGAGTCTTAATTTAAGTGTTTACCTAAAGTATCCGGTAGAAGTCCCTGCTCCTGGACTTTATACAGCAATTCCAATAAAATCAAAAACCAGCCAATATTGAAATAAACAAAATGTGGATTTATTTTTTCCAGTGGAACAATTGGCGTCTTAACCTCACAGTGTTTGTAAAGACTGTGACAAAGACTGTGTGGTCGAAAAGTTGATTGTTACGCTGCACAAATGAATCCACATTTTGATTAATATTGGCTGATACTCTTTCATTGGAATTTCAATATATTTGTTATGTAGTTTCTTCATGTATGTGCGTCTTGGAGAATGAAACAAAATGTGAAAAAAGTCAACACTGCTTATTGTGCTCACCCACCATCCCCATCGAGATTCAAAATTGTGTTCTTGTTGGCATCATTTTGTGGTATATCTAAAAGCGGTGGAATACAGTTGTCTTACTGGCACTCAATCCAGAATAGTATTCCACCGCTTTTAGATATACCACAAAATGATGCAAACATCTAAAAGCGGTGGAATACTATTCTGGATTGAGTGCCGGTAAGACAACTATATTCCACCGCTTTTAGATATACCACAAAATGATGCCAACATCTAAAAGCGGTGGAATACTATTCTGGATTGAGTGCCGGTAAGACAACTGTATTCCACCGCTTTTAGATATACCACAAAATGATGCCAACAAGAACACCATTTTGAATCTCGATGCGGATGGTGGGTGAGCACAATAAGCAGTGTTGACTTTTTTCACATTTTGTTATATGCCACCAGCCTGGAAGCCTCTTGTTTTAACCAATCCCTGCCAGATCTTGCTATTGTCTGGCCCATCCCTCATTCGGTCCAGGACTTCCCTGCAGCCTGCCATGTCTCAGACCACCTGACCTACAGAGCACTGACCTACTCCCTATTTAAGAGCAGTACTCCCTCCTAGCAAAGCTCTGTTCGGAGTCTCCAATGTGGAGTTAGCACTGCTGGTTCCTGCCTTGCCCAGCCTCTGTGTGGCCAGCCTGGCTCCTGCCTCGCACAGCAGATCCTTGCCTAGAATCTACACCTTTTCAAGTCGTGTACGGTGTAATACACTTTCACCGTTGACTCCTGTCTCTCTCTGTCTTAGCCTGGAGGGTTTACCCTGTCTTGCCACGTCGTTTCCACCATGGCTTGCCATGGGGGTTCCACCATGGCTCATCCCGGGTGCCACCCTGACAGCAAGGGGAAAATTGTTCACTTGGTGCTGTCAGACAAGAGAATTCTTATTCCTATGTCCAACTTTTTTCTTAGTCATTGAGTCCGACTTTGCGAATGGCGTATTGAAAAAGAAAGACCAGCCCCTGCAATAATCTAGGGGCTCTGCCAATGGTATGGGTAAAAAAATGGTGGGTGGCCGTTCTAGCCAGGTGGACACATACAGATAGTCCACAGTGGATTCTTCTGCCTGGGCCAAGTAGCCATGTGCCATATGGTCTTGAGTGGCTAAATTTCCAACACCTGAGAATATACAATGGGGTCTGGTACACTGGTAGAGTCTACTGAGCGCTTTTATTTGGACAACGGCTACAAAATTTTGCCTTTTACATCAACTTTTATGAAGAGGAAAATGGCTGAAGTGGTGCAGCAGTTGACCTAATAAAAGGTCCCATTGGACAGTTGGACCGGTCTCCTTGCAACATTTAGGGTGGGTTGAAGACCATATTATTCTTGTGGATGGTTTGATCAGTTCCTTTTAACAATAACATGCCAGTTATTTTTATGAGTAATGTCCTGCTTTTTTACGGACGTTTAACACGAAGAATTGAAATAAAACCTATAATTACATGATTTAAATACAACTGCTACACGCTGCTTATCTGGGAGTCGCTCTTTGTAATAACCCGCTCAGTCTTTTCAAAGTCTGTAGGACAAAAACACCACTATAATCAACCAAGATGATAAAATATGGATTTAATGTGTTTAGCACAAAAGAAACAAATATGTCGTGGACTGTAATCAATTTTGTTACGCTGTAGTTTTCCCTTGGTGGTTACTATGTGATATGATTGCTGCCAAACAACACAGAATTTAATTATTCTTAGCTCTGGTTCATTTGAAATGTTACAGTCAAACTTGTGGTCGACAAAGAAAATATTTGCATCTCTTGTTTTTGTCCGGACAGGAATGTAGAGCGTGGATTGCGTTTTGAGTATACCCCTTCACTTACTTTGGAGACCATAGAGAATATTGCTTCTAGACGTACTCCTGAAGAGTTTAGAAATGGATCAGTTCTTTGCCTAATTCAATAAATTGAATAAATTAGCACAGTGATTCTGTAAATGGGCTCAGGCTAGGTGAAGATTATTCTAATTCAATGAATCCCAAGTTACCACAGGTTTCATATATTTGATTAACGAAGAACTGGCCAAAAAAAAAGTCCCACACCCTATTATGAGGGTGGAGGGTCTTTTGCTGTGATCACGGCAGGCCTTCTCCATGGCATTGTGTCGATAAGCTCACAGAATGTCACAGCATTTAATTGCATCCAGAGTCACATTAATTTGTGGCCAAGATCTTGTATTGATGATGGGAGAGTCGGACGCTGCATAAAGTCTTCTCCAGCACATTATCCCAAAGATTCTCAATGGGGTTAAGGTCTGGACTGTGTGGTGACCAATCCATGTGTGAAAATGGTGTCTCATGCTCCCTCAACCACTCTTGCACAATTTGAGCCCGATGAATCCTGGCATTGCCATCTTGGAATATGCCCGCTGTGCCATCAGGGGAGAATAAAAACATTGATGGAAAAACCTGCTCATTCAGCATTTTCAGGGAGTCACACGACCTCATTTTTTTTGCAGCTGAAACCTATTAATCACTGCAGCAATTATCCAATGAAAGTCTCACAACTATTTGATTATTCAATTCCAGGTGGTGACTTTTTTGCTTACAAGATTTCTGAACTTTAAACTGCTAGTTTAACCCCTTCACTACCGCTATCATGTAAGCCGGCTGGGTGGAGTAGAGGTTATGTCACTGCTCTGCATGGAGAGAGCCTGTGGAGTCATGGGTTCGATCCCAGCAAGCAACCTCTCCAGTAAGAGTCCTTGGGCAAGACACCTAACGGTACATACTCGCCACCCAGGACATACTTGAAAACGAGAGAAATCTCAATGTATCCTTCCTGGTAAAATCCTTTCTCAAAAAAAACCAAAAAACTCATTAGAACAACCATTAGGTGCCCAAATTCAACTTGACTCTATCTGCATGTGTTATGGGGAATTCAAATGAATTTAGTTTCCAGATGAACTCTAGAATAGGTCCATAAAGTTACAATACATCAGACATGACATTGATGTGACAACTGATTTAGATAAAGTTCTTAATATCAATACCCATTTAATTGACTTTTATGCCCCTAATCTAGTCATTACAAAATCAGACTTCTCCAGGGATTGGACATTAGCCCAAATTATATAATCCCAGTTTTCCTTCTCATTTATTTACCATTTTAGGGCACTGTCGTTTGCCCAGGGCTAAACCCGGTTTCCCCAGCATATCACGAGGCAGGCGCTGAGTCCGGCAGCCTGCCCCTTAGCGATCGCTAAGCTCGTGGATGCTTTGGCAGTGCTACAGCGCTGTCCTCAGCATCCCCTCCATGGCGTCCATAGGACGCCATGGAGGATTGTGCTGCCATGCCACATGACCGTCAAGATCTTGCCTCTCGTGAGATCCTGCTGGTCAACAGACGGAGACAGGACTTTCTTCAACCAGTCTCACTCTGCTCTTGGTGGCCAGAAGCAGCAGTGGATTGGGCCGCCGTTCTCGCTGCGGGATAAGAGGTGAGTATTTCTAACGGATTCTGCAGCAGCGCAATCTGTTACCTACACCTCTGAACTGGTGATAACTTTTTTTCAGTTGGCTCTTGGGATCACTTGGTCCTAACGCTAGTTACTCTGTGCTTGCACTTTGCACTCCCCATGTTAAGTATAGGAGAGCAAAGTACAGTAAACTCGGGCTACGAATCACTAATTAATGAGAGCTAACGGGGTTTTTTAAAGCTTAGTGTTTCCATTACATATAAATTTGTAATGTTATAAACTCAAGATTTTCTTTAAATATGCTGAAAGCACTACAGCATGGAAAGTCCGTGTCATTTAACGTATTATAACAAAGAGAAAAATGCCATCTGCGCTTATTCCCATTATACCGTGTGAAACAAAACGCAATTAGAGGCTTTGGTTTCTGTTAATGGTCATTAAAAGAGTAGGCTCACCCGCCGAACGTCGAGGCACTTCTAGTGAAGGTGAGTCCTATCCAAAATGAAGCCACAGGCTGCTTTGTAGCCAACCATCACTGCCCATGCTGCTTTTCCCAAGGTGGATTTTTTTCTGGGAGGGCATAAATATGACCGACCCAGTTTGCCTCAAGACTGAAAAGCAGCGTGGGCAGTGATGGTTGGCTACACAGCAGCCTGTGGCTTCATTTTGGATAGGACTCACCCTCACTAGAGGTGCCTTGACGTTCGGCAGGTGAGCTTACTCTTTTAATGGCCATTAACAGAAACCAAAGCCTCTGATTGCGTTTTGTGTCACGCGGTATAATGGGAATAGGCGCAGATGACATTATTGTCTGTTATGTTTTATACATGTTGCTTGGATGGATACATTTTGGTGGTTGAAGCCGCCCCACCGGGGAATAGGTGCGACCCCCACCCCTTCTGTATTTAATATACTATATTGTGTTTTGTCCAGCTTGTCAAATGTTTGTGTTTGTGAAAGTTGCTGTTTGCTCATTTGCGTTGAAACAACTTCTACATTATTCCACATCGTATTTTTCTTCAAATAAAAGGAAATACTTTCTTTACTTGCGCTTATTCATAAACATTTTGGGATTGTTTTGCTTTGGCTGTGGAGATAAGATAGAGATTGACAAAAAAACAAATATTTTGAGATAGATGAAAGAAAATTCCTAAGGAATTGTTATTTAGGCTCCCTGTTCTGAAAAAGAATGCGCACACGCTGGTTCTTCTCGTGTATCTGGAAATTGTAGATTGAACATTAACCTCCTGAGTTCTAAGCGAAAAGAAAAGCTATAAAAAACGTTGTTTTGTTTTTTTTTGTCTTCTGCTTTTGCTCTGTAACATTTCACGGTGTTCTGACGACTGAAAGCAAACTCGACAGCATTGAGGCTGTGCGCCCCTCAACTGGAATTCCAAAAATTAGGATACTCTTGAAAACTAACATTTTCTGAACCTTTAAATCCTTTTCCAGAAGTGCCCCTTGCTCAACTATTGCTTTACAGATTTCTTTTTAAGTCCATTTCTCATGGTGCATCGTCATGCACTCATAGTGCTGGTGTGTTCCTCTCGGACACGCTGCACAGCGCCAGCGCAGAACATGGTGGTGCTGGGCAGCATGCGTCTCGCTGGTGCCACGCAACTCGTCCCTAACTCCAATCCTGCCGCATGAAATCCTGTCAGGATTCCAAAATCCGTAATGATCTGACATCGGAAATGCTCCTGATCCTGATAATTTCCAATAAGGGTTGATCAGCCTTTATATCAAGGTAGATTTTTGGGTGCAGAATAATTTCACTGATACATAAACTATAACCCATGGACTGATCTTTGTTTTATTATGTATGCTAGCACGTGCAGCCCATTTCATATTTGTCAGCTTTCCAAGTTTGCACTCACAGGGTTATTCAAAGCGATCCGAATTGGGGCCGAAAGGTAACTGAACGCTGCAATTCAGCATACGCTTACCTTTCCTGTCCATTCGGCTATTCAGAGAGCAGGCAGTTCGCCAAATGTTGGCAAATTGCCTGCACATACGGTGCCTGTTCGGTGCCTGTTCGAGGGCAGTGAAATCCCCATAGAGAAGCAATGCTTCGGCTATTCAGAGAACACAAACCAGCAGTGAAAGATTCCCGAAATGCTCTGCCATTCAGTGGTTTCATTCGACAGGTTTATTCAGGCGAATCCCATAGGCTTCAATGTTAAAAATATTCCCGTTTTAATCCAATATCTAATAAAGCGTTCATTATAATATTCTGCAGTAAAAAGTCTCTTCACTTTTAGATTTTTTTTTAGGATCTTTTAGGCATTTTTTGGGATTTTTTTGCAAACATTTCTTTTTCCTTTTTTTTTGTAAGCCCTTTTTATTATCATTCATTGGATCTTTATATGTAAATTCCAGACATGTTCCCTCAGTTTCTTTGCAAACGGCGTTTTACTTTTCAAACATTCAAGTGTACTGTTTGGTTTTTTTTTCCACTCCATTCGTCTGCGGTGTCGGCTCCTGCTCAGGTTTCTCCGGCATGTTCGGCGGGGGTTAATCCAGATGTTTTTGCGGGTTTCAGTGTGCATTCGCCATGGTTTTGCGGTGAGTTTTTGTCGGGTTTGTGGAGACTTTTCCCTGCATTACGGCGGCCCTGTGGTGCTTGCTGAATACACCGCAGGGTCACCGAAATGGGATTGCCAAATCACACCGAATTGAAGATAACGAAAAGTCTCCGAACGTGCGGTGACTTTTCTATTTTCTTTGAATAACCCTGTCGGTGATCCCACTTTGTTATTTGTCCCAGGACTCTGTCCTGAGATTAAACTTTGCTCGTCTGCTGCAAGTCTGAGTCCGGGTGCAATTAACCACCAGGAAACGTAAACCTGGGACGTCCCAGGAAAACTGCTTTTAATGGCAACAATGCGTGCACCAATGGAGAACCTAATAATTACAAGTTTGTGTTTAGAAAATTTTGCACAAAATACACATTTTCTATGGAATAAATACTTGTATGCAGAGATACAGTTAGTTTTATGCTTAGGGTACATAATTTCCACTCAAAGGATGCAAGCAGAAAGCCATCACACAACATTAAACTCCCTGGCGGTCTAATTTTTTCAAAATTTTGTGTCTAAAAGCGTTTCAATTTTTTTGGAAAGAAAATGTGTTGTTTTATATAGTAAGCCTGTATTCTGTAGGAATAACTCACTGAAATCCGTGCAAGCAAGAGTCTAGTAAACACACGGAGTCAGAGACGGTTTGAAACACAAAATAATAACTTATTATCCCACAAATAATTATCCAAAATAATGGAAATAAATTCAATAAAATAATCAAACCAAAAACATGCCTCTTTCCTCTGGTTGCTGGGATTCCTGTGCAGATGTACACTCCTTTGCCAAAGTAATACAGGACACGGGGTACCAAAAAAAGTGTATTTATTCTCAAAGCAGCTTTACAGAAATAAAAGGCAAATAAAAATAATTTCTAAAATGTAATAAGGCTTTGCAATACACGTTTCGCTGGTGGATCTGGGCAACCCCCACGAAACTTGTATTGCAAAGCCTTATTACATTTTAGAAATTATTTTTGTTCGCCTTTTATTTCTGTAAAGCTGCTTTGAGAATAAATACTCTTTTCTTGGTACCCCGTGTCCTGTATTACTTTGGCAAAGGAGTGTACATCTGGACAGGATTCCCAGCACCCACTGCACAGCAAAATTTACTGAAAAAAAGGTTTTTTACTGTAATTTTTTTTCATTTTTGCATTTGCCGCCTGGTCCCGCCCCCCTGCGTCGCGTGACTCGCAGGGAGTGAAACCAGGAAGCAAAGTCTCCGGCTGCCGCAATCACATGGAGGTGACTGCGGAGACGACGAGGGAGCGAAGAATGCGGTGAGTATGTATATAGCCCGAGTCTGGCTCGGGGTTACGAATCGCGGTAGCGAAATTTAACCCCGAGTCACACTCAGGAATACCGCCAGGCAGGTTAAGGTGTTCCTGTGCACGCCTATGGTTATATACATTTTCTTTTCCCATTGAAGCCACCCATATTGTAAGCCTTGACATTTCTTTTTTGCCCATTTCCTCTCCCATCTCCCACTTGTGTAAAGCTAATGAGATTCTAGATTTTATTTTCCTTATGACATTTTTCCCTTTGATACCTTGATCTAGTTCATATTCTTGTCTGAAATTAAGTGCCGTGTACAGTATATACAGTTTGTGTATCTGTTTATATAAATATGTAACTTCTATAGGAGTTTGTTCTTTGTGTTCATTTGTCTGTTCATTTATGAATATCTTATTTAATTCCATGCTTCTGTAAGTGTGTGTGTATATATAGTATTGAGGGGCACCAGAGTATAGAATCCCTAGGGCAGCCGGATCACTGAACCTAAATATTCTTATTTTAAGTTGTGCTAGACCAGTCTCTTCTGGAAAGTTCTAGAATGCATACATATATTATCTGCGCTATAAACTCTACCCTCATATAAAGCATTGATATGTTGTAATAAGAACATGTTTCATCTGGAATGTTATCAGTAACTCCTCAGCGGCCTTAGATGGAACACTGACTTTATGTGTAAGAAGAAACTGCATTTAACATTTGGCCTGTCAGTGATGTGATTACTTTCTCTTGATATATAATCCCAAGCACACCTTCTGATAATATGAATGCACCACTTTGAAGGTTCAAATATCTCCATTAGTGATGGGCCAAACACCCCTGTGTTCGGATCGCATTCGAACTCGAACATCTGAAAAAGTTCGACCTCGAACACGATTTGAACGCAATGCAAGTCAATGGGGCTCGAACGTTCGAAAATTAATGTCCCCTCCAGAGGGCATATATGAAAAGATATTGGCCATAAAAGGTGTATGGGCGTCCGGTACTACCCTGGGGGACAGGAAACAATGATTAACAAATGTTAATTTTTTTTAACCCTTTTACTACTGAATGCTGAGCCATTTCACCGATGTGCGCTGAGCTAATTTTTACCGCTTTTGCTCATCATGTTTAAACGCGATTTGAAGCCATGGGAAATGTCTGAGCAACAATGTGTGGGAAATGTTTGAGCAACAATGTGTGGGAAAGGTTTGAGCAACAAGGTGTGGGAAATGTTTGAGCAACAATGTGTGGGAAATGTTTGAGCAACAAGGTGTGGGAAATGTTTGAGCAACAATGTGTGGGAAATGTTTATGAATCCCATAGGCTTCAATGTTAAAAATATTCCCGTTTTACTTCAATATCTAATAAACCGTTTACTATATTCTGCAGTACTCATCACAGAATCCCCTCCATCGCTTCCCTCTGCTGCCCTGAACCAAGCATTCAAGCATACTCATCACAGAATCACCTGCTGATGTAGTGGTATCATGCAAGATTCCCATTCTTGCGACCCGGGTTCGATTCCCGGGCGGCTAACGTTCTTTTCTGTACTGGCTGGGTGGAGTAGAGGTAACATCACTGCTCTGCATGGAGAGAGCCTGTGGAGACATGGGTTCAATCCCGGCAAGAGCTCCTCTCCAGTAAGTGTCCTTGGGCAAGACATCGAACGGCACATACTCACCACCCAGGACATACTTTAAAACAAGAGAAATCTCAATGTATCCTTCCTGGTAAAATCCTTTCTCGAAAAAAAAAAAAAAAAAGGCTCTTTATTTTTTTTTAGGATCTTTTAAGCATTTTTTGGAATGTTTTTGCGAACTTTCGAACAGCCGATTGTTCGAATCGAACTTCGAACCGATTCAAACCAGCAGCCAATCCCTAATTTCCATTTAGTATAGCAAAACTGTAATGTTGGATAAATAAAATGTAGAATGACACAACATATGTGAGTAAAGATAGTTATGGAAAAAACAATATTGTACTTTATCTTACTATATTATTATTCTGTACATTTTCCTGTAAATTGACATCTCCTATACATTCTATAGAAAACTCAAAAGTGAACAGGGAGCCAATGAATAACAAGTCATACCGTCACTCGTTTATCTTGGAGCTTTGATGAAAAAAAATAATTGTCATTATGATTTAAAAGCTACAACATATTCCACAGCACATTACAATGGGTGAGATAAACAGATAAAAAAAAATAGGAACGATGTCCCTGCACAAGTGAGCATGCAATCTAAGAGGAGTTTGGTGAAAACATGTCAAGGAGATTTGAAAGATTAATGAGAAATAATGGACTGCATGGGACTATGTAGGAAGTAGATTGCGGTGGGTGCAATTATTGGGCAAGCTGGTAGGGTGTAATAATCAAAATATAAAAAAATTTGGGCTCCCAACAGCTGTAAAATCCCTTAATTCCCCCCAAAAAAACCATTCAAACTTCTGAACCCTCAGTGAAGAGGAGGGCGCAGTCTTTTTTTTCTTAAACCAAAGGGCATAGAGAAAAAAGGGCTCTTTGGGGGTTCATAAACGATAATGTGTGATGCCATGAGATTAAATACACAAGATCTCATGTGACTTCCTATGAAGTACTATGAGCTCTAGGAGAGACTAGCAATGGAAACAAGCTGCGGCTCAGCCGGTATTCAGTTACGATGGTTGATTGAGCCCAAAGACTTAACCGCTGCCAGATTTTAGTCTTTATTCCAAATAAATTGCACTTTATTTAGTATATGCATTTATTGTATGGAAAATAAGGTGCCTCTGGCTTTTGGCTACATTGGGTGTTGAGCCAGTGGTTTGGAGTAAGACATGTTATTAGTGGATGGATTTGTTATTCTTCTGAGATACAATTGAATAACGGGACAATTTGAGAGGTTCTTCACCATCCTCTGAACTGGCCACAAATTGCACCGGACGATGAATTTCACCATTCGGTGCAATTTCAGGCTAATTCGTCTATTCACTTAGCTGTCAATTCCCCAAATACAGGCGAACTGACAGCAAACTACGGTGCTAATTAACGACACCGAAATTGCCCCACAGAAGACTATGGTGTCTTCTTTTCACAGAACATCGAACTGCATCGAAATTTCATCGATATTTCCCGATTGTTGGTGCTTCAGTTTGACGGGTTTACACAATGGATCCCATAGGATTCAATGTAAAAACATCATTTCAAATTTTTTAAGCCTGTTTGTTCTTTTCATTTCCAGTAAAAAGCCCTTTTTATTTTTCAGAACACCTTTTTGTATTTTTAGATGACTGTTTTTTGTTTTTCCTAATTCTTAAAAGACTTGTAACGGACCTTATTATTTTGGAAAGGACTTTTTTTTTTTTTTAGTACTTGGACACATTTTATTGATTTATACTCGTTTTTTTTATTATTTTTTTAGCAGTTCGGCGTAATATGCAGATGTTAATTTGGCATAATTCAGCGGTTTTCGTTGACGTCTCATTACTGCCACGGCAACTTTTCCTGGTAAAATCCTTTCTCAAAAAATAAATATATTTTTTTCTTACGCGCACTACGGTAACCATTCAATGAATAGTGAATTCACGGCCTTTTTGGCAAAATGGAATCCCCGAAGTGAAAGCGCTGAAATTCCGGTGCTTTGTGGATAGGCCCTTTTGGTTTTTCAGGGTTTTTCCTTCTTGGGGGGGAACCTTAGAAGCTTATCATGTTAAAATTGCATTTTATATTTATGTTAAATAATATCATGGGTATCTAACTTCATGGCAGGTCTGTATTCGATTCTAAAATAAAATCCACTCGTCCACCTTCTACTGATAAACGTGTGTTCTGGGAAGACGGCTGGTACCTGGAATGAAACTTCAAAGTGCTGAATCACACCAGATGGAGGAATGTTATGACACAAATCATCCTCCATTAACAAATACAATACTGCTTTGACTCGTACTGATTTGATATAGAGATTGTGAAGCTTTTTTCACTTGTGATACATCATGATAATCAGCATCATATGAGCATTAATATACATTTGGTCTTACTTGCAGTGCAAACTATTTTATTTCTTCTTCCTAATCAGTCTTATACAATGAATTCATTTATTAAAAGTGTTCGGATAGTATTTCTTTTTTTTTTTTAAAAAAACAAAAATTTAGTATTTGAATATTTATTTTGTGTTTTTTTTTTTTTTTTAAATTTGACAATTTTTATTGGAGGCGCATCACGTGTGAAGTACATGTAAAAGAAGAAACCGTAGAAAAAAGATTCATGGAAGTATAAGGCAAAGCGTGAGGGGAACGTACAACTCAGTGGCGATGTGACAGCAGTGTCGAGGGGAAGCATACGAAGGGCACAAGCAACAGCAAATAAGGATGCCATGAAAGCATCACTATCTCGGTGCACATCTCCACATTTTATAAAGCAGTAAACCATGAGGGGCGATATCGGATTAAAGAGGAACTCAAAAAGCTAAAAGAAAATGATAAAAATTAAAAAATAAATTGTACCCTGTCCTTGGTGCTGAAATAGGTTTCAGCACCAAGGACAGCAACTCGGCTGGACTGGAAAAAAAAAACACGTCGCGTTCGGCCAGGGAAAAAAAAGCCTATTTTTTATTAAATTCAAAAAATCAATAAGAAGGCTTTTAGCTGTGGATGAAAAGAAGAAATGATTGAATAAAAAATAAAAACAAATATGATTTTTTACATTGAATCCTATGGGCTTCGCTTGTCTAACTTAATCACTTCTCTATGGGATAACTTCCCTGCCGTGGAACGGCGTTTCAACTATACAATTCAACCTTTTTTCATATAATTTGTATTTGATCGTCCTGGCGTCATCCGACAAACACCATCGAACTGGGGAAGATTGCTAGTCTGTGTTCGCAAAAGATCGTCTGAAGTCGTCCAATGGAAGTCGGAGGCAGTAGAAGAGGGATGATTCACCTCCATGTTGTGGGATTGGTCGGACGACGACAGACTATCTGATGATTTATACGGGAAAATGAATACATTGGAACAAAGGAGTGTAGAAAAATAAATCCGTTAAGGGTATAAATACAATATGTATATATCATTTGTGCAGACATTTATAGAGAAAGAATAGATATATAGTAAAATCTAAGTCTCGCTTTTACTGCTTCCTCTCGATTACTGGCTGAAAATAAACATATTTAATAAAATATAGCCATTCTCTACATTATTGAAATACTCCTAAGAAAATGTTTTTTAATCTTGTACAGAGACCATGGATACAAGAATGGCTGGATAATGTTGTTAGAGATATATGAGCTGGTTAAACACAGGCGGATATGTGTGTTTTGGCATATCTGCAGGATTGTCTGAATAGTTCATGCTTGGTAATTAACTACATGGGGATGTCTTCTCAGTATGCCAGAGCTATCAGTGATTTGTATGGCAGCATATGTTCTTAATAATTGTCTTCTTTTAATATCCCTCACTATTATTTATTTTTGAAAGTTTGTTTATCTCCTGTACGCAGGGCCGGACTGGGAATAAATAGCAGCACTGGAAAATAAATTTGCCCAGCCCTATATTGTGAGAAGTGCAAACAAAAAGGAGACTAACAGGGGTCGACCGATTATCGGGCCCCAATATTGAGCATTTTTAAAGTTATCAGTTTCAGCTGCTACATTGCCGCAATACCAATAAACCAGGTCTTTTGTTCAGCCAGTATGTGCTGAATTGCAGAGTACTTCTGCAGCTCATCTGTGCAGTTCTGGGGCTCGGTGCCCATCTTGTGCCGATTGGGGACTTCTCCCTCAGGGTGTTAACATCTTAGATGTTCCATCCACGCCCACTGACGTCATTGCACATGGGCATGATGACGTCAAAAACGGAATAACTCCCCCCGACCAGTAATTCTCTATGGGGGAGATGCAGGAGGCCTTTTGGATCCTGGTATCTACTGAACTATAGAAATTAGGGGGTCATATGAGTTATCATTGGAAAGGACCGAGCATGGCCTTTCCAATGATGCCAAGAATACCATTTAACATAAATTAAATCAAATAAAAAACCAATAATGGTGCTCTGTGATATACTCATACACCACATTACTGTGAGTATTATTGCTGTGCTGCTCTGTGATACACTCCTACACACCGCACATTACTGTATCACAGTGCTGCACTGCAACAAAACTCACAATAATGTGCGGTGTATATGAGCATTTGCTGCTGTGCAGATCTGTGATATGCTCATAGTGAGTATTATTGCTGTGCAGCTCTGTGATACACTCATACACACCGCACTTTACTGTATCACAGAGCTCCACAGCAATAAACCTCACAGTAATGTGCCTTATTTAGAAATTGGGGTTAGAAAGAGAGTTAAAGTGACAATGCTAGAGAAGAAATTTCAATGGGTGGGAAAGAGAAAAAGTAAAAAGGGGAAGGACATTAATCCGAGGAAATAGAGAAAGAAAATAGATTAATTATAAGTACAGATGGTAAAACAGATGAACATATTTAGAAAGACACATTCAGAAATGCACATAAACAGGGAGAAAGACAGATCAGATAAAGGGACACACAGAAGGACAGACAGGTGGACAAACCTCCCCTCCCCCATACTCACCTGCCTCTGCATCCAGCTCTCCCAGCAGCTCCTCTTTCTGGCTGTCTCCCGGTATCAGCAGGGTCCTGAGTCTGGTCACATGACAGGCAGGAGTTATTGCACCTCTGTGCTGCCATACAGTATCAATCCCTATAGCGCAGGCAGCATGAGGATATACTGCCTGTCACAGGGATATACAGGGACAGTTCCCTAATTCTGTCTGGAGACACGGCAACAGCAGCTCAAAAGATTCAGTCCCCCACTACCACATGACACCCGGCCAGAACTTCTTGCAGGCAGCCTGCCATGTGCGAGCAAGCACTCGAGCAGGTGGCACTGGAGGCTGCCTGCTTTAATCTGCGGCAGTGCTGAGATGTGACCCGGCCATACACCCCCCTCTTTCAACTTGTCAATCACTGGGGCAGACGCTCCCCTCCCCCCGCAGTATGCTACAGGCAGCCTGCTGGCCTAAGGGAAAAAAAGTTTTAAAATAGTTTTTAATAATAAAACGGCCCCCCAGCGGCCCAAAAGTGAAGCAGCCTACCGGGATTCCTCCCGGTATCCCGGTAGGCCAGTCCAGCCCTGCCTATACGAGAAAGGTAGTTTTTATTAAAATGTCTGTGTATGTTAAATGATTATCACACGCTCTTGATTATACAAAGAATATCTTGCTGATGTTTGAAAAGAATGAAGGAAACAGATGTTTTGCTATAATCGCACCAAAACATGCAAAGGTTTATACTTTTTAGTACAGATGGACATTCGTTGGTTGTCGATGGCCTAATCGAGAGGCTCTCATAGTACGGGGTGTGCCGGTCAGGGGGGTGTCCAGGTACTGCATATGGGGGTGCAAGGGATCAGCAGAGAAAGAAAAACACAGAAAAGGTCATTTTTTGATCTTTTATTGAGTTCTATTTTTCAGTATTTCAGCCGCATAAAAAAAAAAGTGAAACAATTGCAGGTTTTTCGATGTAAATAAAATGTTCAATATTCAAAATTTTGAGTGAAATCCATGTGATAGTCTAAGGTATGTTGGGGGCAGGTTTTTATAGATTTAAAAGGTGGGGCATGACAAAACATTTTGAAAAGCACTGGCCTGATTTTAAATTGAATCAGTGTGCTGTAGGGATATCATGTTCCAATCCCTAGGATTGGGATCGGGAACAGATTGTGGCTTTTTTTCGAAGATCTGATCCCAGAGTCCAGGATTTGCCATTCAGCAAGACACCCAGCTGGACTTCTGCGGCAGTGACTCGCGGTGTCTTCCCTGCATGCTCATGAGTCATGGAGGAGATGGGGTTAGACACTGAGTCTAGAAGTGTCTCTGGATTTACTCGGTGTCCTCCCTGCCTTTTAGCATGACCCGCAAGCAGGCAAGGGAGACACTGCCTGTGAATACAGAGGTCCTGGAACTAAGAGGACAGAGCTGCCGGTCCCGTCACTATCGTTCAGTTTTGGCTCATTGGCCGATCCTGAACACCCCATGACTCGGATCAGAACAACGGCTAAAAAATAGCGATGGGAACATCTCTAGTATGTTGTACCATGAAATAATCACTAGCGCATGTATAAATTAAAATATATGCTTATCTTGGGTTGTGGAATTTGCTCCCTCATTTCATGACATGCAGATATGAGGTAAAATAAAAATACAATCAAAAAAGGAAATAAAGAGATTTATGCATTCATTGTAATTTCCAAGGAAGACTTTTTCCATAAAACAATATAATCGTTATTTGCCAGAGAACAATGGAAGAATGATTTTTTTTTGGGAGGGGGCCCAGTGATGCTAAAAAAGGCAGTTGTGATGCCATTGTAATTAGTCAAGGAATCCATATCAATGCCGGTAAATTATACAATCTGAAAATCTGTGGTCTTCACATTTAATGCAAAGCCAAGTTACTCTTGTTTTAAATCCTCATATTGTCAAATAACATCCTCATCCCATTCATTGCACAAGGAACACAAAATATTTGGCCTTCCTACAATTTTTTGGAGGAAGGATCAGAAACTGAAGGAGAAAACCAGAGCTTCCTCCCTCACATAACATCACTGGCCTTATGTCAAACTTTAAAGGGCCATGAGTCAACTATGACTAAATAAAGCCGCTCAGACTTTAAAGTTAATTGTTTTATGAAGATCCACACAAGAGAAAAAGATTTGGACTCCAAAATGCATGGTTCAGCACAGGATGAAGAGAATATGATCATTTTAAGTTTTTGACGCCAGTTCAATACGTCGACAGGGTTTACACTTCTAATCTAAAGTTGATGTTTCAGCAGTCATTCATGTTGTTTTTTTATTATTTTAATTTTGTGTATTGTTTTAAAATGGAGACTTTTTTCTTTTTAAGATCAACTATGGCGACCGGTTCCTTTTAATCTACCTTCAATATACACTTTTGACACTTTCTTGGAGGTGTTTGCTAAAGATGAAATCTGAATGGTCTTGCCTTCACTGCAATTCTGGATGATCTTCCAATGATGTCTCCTTATGCACAAGCCCGATTCTCTCTCTTTTTCCATGAAGTCACATGCATGAAATCTTGCATTCTCTTCTCATATTTATGCTTCATGATGTTAAAATAACAGTCAGTATTTCAGCTTCATCCTCAAAGTTTACCACAGAGTGGATTGGAGAAGACAGTGGGAGACCCACTACAAGCAGCAACAAAAATCCTCAGAGCCAGGACTTGTGCCAAGTCTCTAAAGCTGTTTGACTGGGCTATGGTGGTGTGGAAAGAACAAGACCGGATCCGAATACATAATTTCACCCGTTACGACCATAAAGCGGTGACATGCACAAGTGCTAGGTGTCAGAATTTTGAGCCGATATGTCGCAGGAACTGCCATTGTCCCTATGAGTGCTGGAAACTTTGGCCGAGGTGGCCTTGCCACAAAGTCACCATGCAGCTCAGAGTGACGCCAGCCTGCAGTCCCAGTGCCAGTAAACCTGACACCGATCTTCTGTCTGATTTGTCTTTCTATGTAGCTCCTATTGGGTAAGGTCTATATACCTGTCAGATGGTCTGAGTTTGTATTAGTCTGTTGAACAGCAAAACCTTCTAAATTCAAGCTTTTCAAACTATTTTAAACTTTGAGACTGGGTTATGCCGGGCCAAGATCAAAGTTTGTCATCAAACTGTATCTAGATTTGATTTACTTGTAAGTATTACCCTAGTGGCAGTTGAGATTTTACTGATACTATCCCAAGTTGCAAGATCATCAAAGGTCTCTATAGCTGCATGTGGTTGATTAGCGGGAATAATCAAAAGAATAAACCGTAAATTGACACTTGCCCTCCTTTGGGAGGTACCTGACATGGTCCGATATTTTTAGAAGTGTAAATGTGTCTCAAAGTCAAATTTTGAAGTATGAATTTAGGAGGACGTTTTGCTTTTGGACAGACCAATACAAACTCCGACCATCTGACCTAGATATCATAATAATACAGCTCCCAAAACAGATTTATTACGTAAATTTACCAACTGTCAGACTTCAGAAAAGATTCTTTCTATAGCCTAAAAAGGGCCATTAATGGTGCTTGTAGATTGCTATTTTTTTGCCATATTTCCTTAAAAGTTAAACTAAAAATAATTAAACCTATGGGGCAGTATATGCATATCATATAATAAACAGACGTAAATGTCCAAAAACCTTTTAAAAGCTGAAAATGTCTGCCTTGCATTCAAATTCGGTTTAAGGAGCTTAATATCAGATTTAACTTGTAGTTTTTCCTTCCCCCCCCCCTCAATTTGAAGGTGTTTTTCGTATACAAAGTTAATTACGAGGAAAGAAGGCTTTACACATGTGTGACTAAGCATTCAATTACAGCAGATCATGATTTCAAAGTTAAATGGAGTTTCACATTACTTCTAGAGAAAAAAAAAAGTGTCAAACAACTCCTCCTACCAACAAGCCACCATGAGCTTTGATTATCTTTTCGGAAAAAATAAGATTGACATGGGAAGCGTTCTCCTTTAGGAACCACTTGCCTATTTGCTCCTGGATACTTCACATTTTAGATGATAATACGTTATTTGCTTACATTCCTCCCGTGCCATTATTATTAACATGTAAATAGATGTCTTTGTGATGTTCTCTTTGGAGTTATTCAACCAAATCGGCACAGAATTTATCATGCAAATCCAAAGTAGTATTACTCCACCAGCAGTATATGGCAGTTATACCTAGAGGGCTGAAAAGGTCTTGTTTTGTTCGGAAAGATTTGGGATGGTGCCCATCATGTTTCAACCAACAGAGCATGTGGAAATAATTTAAAGTGTTCAGAAACCTCATTAAAGCCGAAACCATGTAAGGTTGTCTTTGTATCATTCAGATGTAGAGTTTTTTTCCAGTTCCATGGTCATTTTTAAGTTGACTACTTCCATGCCAAGCACTCGCATAAGACAAACTTTGCAGCTGGGATACATTTAGAGCAGTGGTTCCCAACCCTGGTCCTCGGGTCCCCTTAACAGACCAGGTTTTCCAGATATCCGAATTGCAGCACAAGTGATATGATTTGCTGCTCAGTGATTGCAGGATTCAGTCTACATTTCTCCAAGGGAATTCAAATCTGGCCTGTTAGAAGGACCCGAGGACCAGGGTTGGGAAACATTGATTTAGGTTAAGGAAAAAAGACAATGAGGAGTTTGATATTCTATGCTTTGTCTTAACCATCAGTTCAAATGTCTTGTTTAGGGGCATGTATAATGGAATTTTAGAGTGAACCTGTACTAGACAGGTTCACTTCTGCGGCAAGGTCCTATCAGTTAGTGGACTTTGCATTGGTCATAAAGATCAATGTGACATTATATACAGTATCTCACAGAAGTGAGTACACGCCTCACATTTTTGTGACTATCTTCTATCTTTTCATGTGACAACACTGAAGAAATGACACTTTGCTACAATGTAAAGTAGTGAGTGTACAGCTTGTACAACCGTGTAAATTTGCTGTCCCCTCAAAATGGCTCAACACACAGCCATTAATGTCTAAACTGCTGGCAACAAAAGCGAGTACACCCCTAAGTGAATTGCTCAAATTGGGCCCAATTAGCCATTTTCCCTCCACAGTGTCATGTGACTCATTAGTGTTACAATATCTCAGGTGTGAATGAGGAGCAGGTGTGTTAAATTTGGTGTTATCCCTCTCTCTCTTATCTTCACGTCACTGGAAGTTCAACATGGCAACTCATGGCAAAGAACTCTGAGGATCTGAAAAAAAGATTTGTTGCTCTACATAAAAGATGGCCTTGGCTATAAGAAGATTGCCAAGACCCTGAAACTGAGCTGCAGCATGGTTGCCAAGACCATTCAGCGATTTAACAGGACAGGTTCCACTCAGAACAGGCCTCGCTATGGTCAACCAAGTTAGTTGAGTGCATGTGCTCCGCATCATTTCCAGTGGTTGTCTTTGGGAAATAGACATATAAGTGCTGCTAGCATTGTTGCAGTCCTTGAAGGGGTGGGGGGGGTCAGCCTGTCAGTGCTCAAATCATACACCGCACACTGCATCAAATTGGTCTGCATGGCTGTCATCCCAGAAGGAAGCCTCTTCTAAAGATGATGCACAAGGAAGCCCGCAAATAGTTTGCTGGAGACTAGCTGACTAAGGACATGGATTACTGAAACCATGTCCTGTGGTCTGGTGAGACCAAGATAAATTTATTTGGTTCATATAGTGTCAAGCGTGTGTGGTGACAACCAGGTGAGGAGTACAAAGACAAGTGTTTGCCTACAGTCAAGCATGGTGGTGGGAGTGTCACGATCTGGCACTGCAGGAGTGCTGCCGGCACTGGGGAGCTACAGTTTATTGAGGGAACCATGAATGCCAACGTGTACTGTGACATAATGAAGCAGAGCATGATCCTCTCCCTTTGGAGACTGGGCTTCAGGGCAGTATTCCAACAGAACAACCCCGAACACACCTACAAGACTACTACTGCCTTGCTAAAGAAGCTGTGGGTAAAGGTGATGGTCTGGCCAAGAATGTCTCCATTCCTAAACCCTATTGAGCATCTGTGGGGCATCCTCAAATGGAAGGTAGAGGAGCACAAGGTCTCTAACATCAACCAGCTCCGCAATGTCATCATGGAGGAGTAGAAGAGGACTCCAATGGCAACCAGTGAAGCTCTGGTGAACTTCATGCCCAAGGGGGTTAAGTCAGTGCTGGAATATAATGGTGGCCACACAAAATATTGACACTTTGGGCTTAATTTGGACATTTTCACTTAGGGGTGTACTCACTTTTGTTGCCAGCGGTTTAGACATTAATGGCATTCGGCTTGTTAGCAAAAACAAAAAAGGGAAGAAACCACTGTGGTACTCTGCAGAAGTGGCCAACATAGTGAAGAACAAAAAGATAGCATTCAATAATTATAAAAAAACTCAGTGAAGAAGATATGCAAACCTATAAAATTAGGCAGAAAGAGGCAAAGCAATTTATAAGAGCTTCCAAAGCACACGCAGAAGAGAAAATAGCTCAGTCAGTAAAAAAGGGGGACAAAACATTTTTTAGATACATAAACGAGAAAAGAAAAGCAAAACAAGGATTAGTTAGATTAAAAACAAAGGAAGGAAGGTATGTAGAAGAGGATAAAAGTCTCGCTGACTGCCTCAATGAATATTTTTGTTCAGTCTTTGCAGAAGGAAAGGGACCTCAGTTAGGAGAGAACACTAAAGAGACATTTACATATGAGTTTACAGAGGAGGAGGTTCTACAGCAGCTGTCTAAAGTAAAGACAAATAAGTCAATGGGGCCTGATGGGATCCACCCTAAATTATTAAAAGAGCTCAGTGATGTAATAGCAAAACCGTTAACAGATTTATTTAACCAATCCTTGCTAACGGGAGTCGTCCCAGAAGACTGGAAATTAGCAAATGTTGTGCCCATTTACAAGAAGGGTAGTAGGGAGGAATCGGGGAACTATAGGCCAGTTAGTCTTACGTCAGTAGTGGGGAAATTAATGGAAACCATGTTTAAAGGAAAGGATTGTTGAACATCTAAAAACACATAGATTACAGGATCAGAAACAACATGGGTTTACCTCAGGGAGATCATGCCAAACTAATCTTATTGATTTTTTTGATTGGGTAACAAAAATAATAAACACAGGTGGTGCAGTAGACATTGCTTATTTAGATTTCAGTAAGGCTTTTGATACTGTTCCGCATAGAAGGCTTATCAATAAATTGCAATCTTTGAGCTTGGATTCCAATATTGTTGAAAGGATTAGGCAGTGGCTGAGTGACAGGCAACAGAGGGTTGTGGTAAATGGAGTTTATTCGGCGCAATAGCTTGTTACCAGTGGGGTACCTCAGGGGTCAGTACTTGGACCCATTCTATTTAATATTTTTATTAGTGATATTGCAGAAGGTATTAATGGAAAAGTATGTATTTTTGCTGATGACACAAAGATTTGCAACAGGGTTGACGTTCCTGGAGGGATCAGCCAAATGACAAATGATTTAGGAAAACTCAAAAAATGGTCGGAGTTGTGGCAATTGAGTTTTAATGTGGATAAGTGCAACATAATGCACTTGGGACGTAAAAACCCAAGTGCTGAATATAGAATATTTGATACAGTCCTAACCTCTACATCTGAGGAAAGGGATTTAGGGGTTATTATTTCAGAGGCTCTAAGGGTAAGTAGTCAATGTAACAGAGCAGCAGGAAATACTAGCAGAATGCTTGGTTGTGTAGGGAGAGGTATTAGCAGTAGTAAAAGGGAAGTGCTCATGCCACTGTACAGAGCACTGGTGAGACCTCACTTGGCGTACTGTGTGCAGTACTGGAGACCGTATCTCCAGAAGGATATAGACATCTTAGAGAGAGTTCAGAGAAGGGCTACTAAAATGGTGTACAGCTTGAAGGAGAAAAGTTACCAGGAAAGGCTTAATGATCTTAACATGTACAGCTTGGAAAAAAGACGAGACAGAGGAGATATGATAGAAACATTTAAATACGTAAAGGGAATCCACAAGGTAGAGGAAGGGAGTATATTTAAAAGGAAACAAAGTAGCAAAACAAGAGGACATAGTCTTAGATTAGAGGGGCAAAGGTTTAAAAGTAACATCAGGAAGCATTATTTTACTGAGAGGGTGGTGGATACATGGAACAGTCTTCCAGTAGAAGTGGTAGAGGCCAAAACAGTAATTTCATTTAAGCAAGCATGGGATAGGCATAAGGCTATCCTAAACAAAAGATAAATCCAGGTAAAGTATCCATGTAATTGGGCAGACTAGATGGGCCGAAAGGTTCTTATATGCCGACATTTTCTATGTTTCTATGTGTGTTGAGTTATTTTGAGGGACAGCAAATTTACACTGTTATTCAAGCTGTACACTCACTACTTTACATTGTAGGAAAGTGTCATTTCTTCAGTGTTGTCACATGAAAAGATATTTACAAAAATGTGAGGGGTGTACTCATCAGATACTGTATACACACACACTTCATATTGAATGAGCCAAAGTTGCATTGATCATGGCATATTTACACACACAAAAGTACAAATTTACACCTATAAAAAAACAGACCCTTTAAGATACCTCCCAAAGGAGGGCAAGTGTCTATTGCCTTCTTTATTTCCCTGTAAAGTTCCTATACACAGGAGGGCTGCAATTAGTAAAAACTACCCTTTGGGCCACTAGACTATTTGGGTTTTGCTCTATTACCTCCTAATATTCATCTTCCGATTACCTGCAGCATTGGGTGCACTACGCTGTCTATACACACAGCATTGTAGGAGAGTCTTCCACGGATAACATGCTCATTTATAGGAATAAGTCCTATATTATTATATATTAACTTATAAAATTTTACTTCTAAAATTCGATGACCGTTTGTATTCGGTTTTAATGGTCTAGTGTGACTTTTCTTGCAAGCTAAAACTTGCCGACTCTGGTCTGCTCTTTGGTTCAGGTACAGCAAAAGATAACTGTTTACAGCATCTTCACATTATTTTTGGCTACATATGGGAAGGAAATTAAGTCTCTCCAAATTTTCAGTCTTGGCACCGGACGTATGGCCCAGTTCCATTCCAGCTGTTAAGAGCTACACTGTTAATGGTTTACCTGCTCTTCCAAGCAAAGTCTAAACCCTTGTAGCATTTGGCTTGGTCGTCGGGCTACTATGCATCAACGCTTCCACTACTTTGAAGAGGAAGAGCAAATCTAGAGGTAGTGAGAGAATATGAGCAATTACACTCTCTCCAGGCAGTATTAAAAAAAGACAAAAAATTACCGACTCAAAAAATGGAGTAAAGTGATTTTGCAGATGAAAATCGCTCAATACCACAAATAAAAGATCTTGCCAGTCTTCGACAACTCTCCATGGAGTTGTATGAACTCCTGGAGAGAAATCAGCAGCAGGCTTGGCTCCTATTACAGCAGTCACTCTTAGTTGGGCCAATAATAGGGAGCCGATGAGACGGCTTGTGACAATCTGTCATTTTGGCACCTGCTCAGCTGGAATAGGGGCCATATTCTTTGTTCGGTTATAAACGTCAAAGAGTCATTCCAGAGAAAGAGAATGGGAATCATATGCTTATTAAACAAGGAAAATTAAATTATTAGCTTGATGTCTTCCACAATATATTTTCATAATTTATGTAATTGAACCTTAAATTGCAGAAGGCGTGTAAGTGGATTTGCTCAAAGATATACTGACCATGTAATTAATGTCCACGGCCTGTGTGCAATTATTATAGTTATTATTTGTTTAATAGTGTACAATCTAATGTGCTTAAACTCAGGATGTTTATGCTGACATTGTGTACCCAAGTAGAGCAGATTAGGATGACCTTGAAATGCAATCAGTGAATTAATGACTGCATTTAATGAATTCACGGAGAGTTGTTTTGAGTCTGAAGAGGAAAAATATTCTTGAGGACACCATAACGCAGGTCAAGATGAAATAATAATCCATGGAAAACAAGAAGCTGATCAGATGGGGGAGATGAAAAACCAGCTACTCCAGGTTCACACATTTACAGCTATTGACTATATGTGATTTATTTTTATAGGATTTTTCTTTTTTAAATCATTCAAAAGGCAACACAGAGCATACTAAAAATTATAACCTTTTCCAGTCTCTTGAAGGCCCTGCATGTATTTACAGCTGGAACATCTTCATCCTAATTAATACCCGTTGGTAATTTACAGCCATCAGTACAATTAGATCATGTGGCAAGAAGAATATGTAAATTACTGGTGCGTGTTTGTGTGTAAAACCTGTTCTACTAGGAACTGCGATAGCCTTGGTGCTGACAGCAAGTTTTAACATGTTACGAGTTGAGCCGCTAATATCACCGGTAATAGGGGGCCACTAATGGTCAATGGTTCGCACAACAAATTTTGTATGAAACTCTGTACTCATGCTAACGTACAGTATATTAACAAGCATGACACTTGTATGAAGACATGCTAATCCTAAATATGCAAGGAAATTGTCAAATTGTCATGTTTCTGAAATAATTGGAATCTGGGAATTCAGAATAGTGCAAATTTCAGAGTTATTGGTATCCGACTGATGAGAGATTTCGACGTTTCTGATATTCACACAGAATGATGAAACCATGGCTCTGAAATAACAAAACAGAAGAAAGCATATGCTCCAAAGATGATGCAAAGTATGACGCATGTGCTACAAAATAAATGGAATGAAGCGTATGCTACCAAATATGCACTGAATGACGTGAATGTGATCTAAGTCAGACTTGTGGTGCATGGACCGGAGGTATATTTGGGAGGTGCAGGCCTGATGTCCTTTATTATTTCCTAGGCCTCCCTTGTTTGCAGAGTGCTATGTAACCTGAGTTATGCATGAATACTGTTATTGTCTATTGGTTTGGTCCATATGTATCTGTTGTACCTGCTGATAGGATTAAAATTCCAGTTTGTCCTCTCTCAGGAATGTGTTTAATATCTGCTGTATATTTGAGTACATTGTTAATCTTACTTGTCAGGCCAACACTGCCCCATTATCTGCTGTTTTTAGACTGTTTGCCATTGTCCTGCCTCGTTTAGGAATGCTTACGCAATGCTTATTCTTTTGTATTGCCCTAGTCTAATTATGTCTGATACTCAGAAAATGTTGAGGGTTTCTGCTTCTCAATCGGAGGTTATTGTATATTTAAATAACCCAGGTTTGACCACATAAATATCTGTACATGTCCCCAATTAAGAGTTCTATTTTAACTCTACATGCAGTCACGATTCATGATGTGGGTAGCAGCTACATACAGTGGTAGCTGTGCCAGCAAAAACCTCCAGATATACAGCCTCATCATATTTCTGGGGGATGCTAGCAGGCTCTCTACGTGTCCTGGTCTTTAAGCTTTGCCTGAGGACTGGAGGGAGGACGGGAGTCCGTTGTGGAGAGCACGGGGGTTCAGGAAGGAAGCGGCATTGACAGATGTGACCCGATCAGGGTCCGGACATCTCTAACCGTGAACGAGGCGCAAAAAATGATGCACAGAAAGACTATCGGGTCTATTCACTAAAGTTGAAACTCATGAGAATCGGCAGGTGAAGTGAAAATTCTAGGTCAAAATAGCCACACCAGAAAAATTCTCCCATTTATCTCACTTTCCAAATCGTCTATTTGACCTAGATTGTTTTCTTCTCCAGCCAGTTCTCCTGAGTTTCACCTTTAGTGAATAGACCTGCATAGTTCTCCAAAATGAGGCACAGAATGAAAAATAGGTGTCAAGACAGACTTGGAGCAGTGTTTCCATTTCAATGACTATTAATGTTCAAAATTAATTTGCATGTATATGATTATGATTGATATGGGCAATTTTATAACCCGTTTGGATCATTTTGAGATGTTTTTCTTTGGAGAGCGTTTCAGATATGGGCGATTCTGAATTGCTGATTAATTTGTCCAAATATCGATCTGGATCATAACGAATAGAGCATGTCCATAATCCATTCATTTGGTGTGTGAATAATTGTGACCTATGTAAGTGTTGTTTTTTTTCTAATGTTCTGGTTAAAGGTATCTTATGGAGCCACGATTTACTGGAGGCTTCACAATGCCTAAGTCAAAGGAAATCGTCTAAACTGTGAAGATACATTTAGAGAAGTGGTGGGAAAAGATAGTCTCAAAGTAATTCTCAACATTTTTTCAAGCACCTAAAAGCTCAACTGCTAGGAGTTACCTTGATTATATGAGGTGTACTGCTGCACAGATCTATGTTCAATGTGTACAGTTGTTATTATTCCTTGATGTCACAGTTCTCCTACTGCCTTCGTTTTGCTTTCTCTTGCCAGATACACACACATTCCCTACCCTCTGAACCTTTACATATGAATGGAATATATGATATCTTTAACTCCCAGGCTATTCAATGTATGTGTGTTCTCCAGGATCTATTTCCTTTCCTTGTTTTAACCTAAAAATATCAATTACATCCATTCAGCCCAGCTGTTGTCACTTTTGAGATATATATATATATATATATATCATACTGCTACTGAAATCCCCGGGTATATGGATGGACAGACACATCCAGAAAAAATGAGGGCACTCCAGTGTCTTGGCCTGGACAAATTTACTGACGTTGCATCAGTAGTTAAGACATCATTTCGGCTCAGTCTTTTAAAGTCTAACATAATGCTCACATATCAAAATATTTATAGTGAACACCGCCAATCACAAACCTAAAACAATAATGATATTCATATATTTTTAAATGAATCAATTACCTCAAATTGTGGATCAGACCCCAAAGGTAAGGACTTGTGGGTTTATTACTTCTGCATGGGTCTTGTGTCTACAAGTGCCAAGCAAGTGAAAATGTTCCAAACCAGGAAAAAAAGTATAAAAAGTGAGTCAAAGTATAATGTCAAGTATCGGAAAAAATAAAGATGGCCCTATATACCAAGTATAGTTAGCGCAACAACGATGTCAACGTTGGCCAAAAATTTCTATCGCCTGTGATCAAGACTATCAAAGCATCCAAGATAACCAAAGCTGGCGAGGTCGGCCACGACGGCTATAATCCATGGTCTCGAGATTCAAAGATGGCTGCGTCTGTCACACAGCCGTCAGATACATATCCACCTGACTTACAATGCAGGAGTTTAAACAAAAGCACTGATAATGCAAATGGAGTCTGGGGGAAAAAAATTAAACGAGAACATGTTTGAAACAATAAGGATTGAAATAATAAGGAAAATGTAGGATTAAAAGAACACTCTAAAGTGGTCAGGATGTAAGAAGTGCCCCCCCCCCGATACCCAGATCAGATGTAGTGGAAGTGTTTCCTATACCCCACCCAGCATTGCCAACAGTCGGGAATTTGAATCCGCCAGATTGGTCGCTAGTAAAGTCAGCACCGAGAGAGACATAAATTGTCTCTTGATTTCTTGTATGAATATATAAATATTGTGATTCAAATAAGTACCTTGGTTAATATACCCCATTTAGTTTGAAAAGCGTGTTCTAATATGGTTCTCCCTATGGTTCTGCCTTCCCCCTTTTTTGTATGTTACTCCAAAAGTTACACTTAAACACATCTGGTTTACATTTTATTAATTTCAGACATGGCAAAATGTATCCGTAACAACATTTTAAGGCTGACGTGATCTGTTTCACGATTGGCTGTTACATCACATTCTTGTTGCGGGCAGAGATGAACTATGTCTGTGTTGGAACAATCTCATGCGTTATTATGTGTTTGCGTTTTTAATAAAAGACCTGGCTGAACAAAGACAAGCCCGATATACTTGAAGCATTAAATCCTTGTGGTTGTTTTCTTCAGTTATCTCCACTATAGCGTAGCGCTGCTGCTTGCGTTTAACTTGGATATATGAGCGAAATAACAATAACAAGTTTTCTTGGACAGGGCCAGCCTTTGGGATGTGTGAGATGTGTGACGGCACTGGGCGCCATGGCAATTGAGGGCGCCCAGCAGTCGACACACAGCCTGCAGTCCCACTGGGAGGATCACCCAATCTGACGAGCTGCAGTGGCACCTGCACTCCCACGCCGGCAAAAAGCACTTTGAGTTTGCCCCGGCCATCTGCAACACTCACATGACGACTCACAGCATGGGGTGGGAGGAGCCAGCCGCACGTGGGGACAGGCAGCCAGACAGGGAGGACACCAAGAGCTAGCACAGTCTGGCCTGCCATTCCCCTGAGATGCTGCACCTCGCAGACAGGCAGGGCCGGCGCTAATGTAAGGCAGCTCAGGTGGCTGCCTTACTGTCCTGGCCTGGTGCCAAACTAGGGGGCGCCACAATCTAGTTCCTGGCCTGGCCACTGCTGGCCTGGGGCTTCTAGTGCCGCCCATTAGGAAAAGTATCCTCCTCCTCCTCCTTGTGACTGGAGCAGCTCCTTTACTTCCGGACTGATGAGGGGGAGGGCGCTCCCGAGATGCAGCAGAGCTGTGGGCCAAGTGCTGCCTCGTGCTGCAGTGGTGCTCCTCTTCCAGCTGACAAGTGAGGAGGTGTGACCAGTCCTGCTCCGCAGCAGAGATCCCCCCCAGGGCAGGAGGTGAGTGATCCCACTTCCTGCTCTCCCTCCCTCTGCCCCGAGATTGTGGCACTCCCCCTCCTCTATACACACACACAATTTCTCCTGCTGTGAAGGAGAAGCTTGTGTTTTAATTCATGTTGGACCAGGTATCTGAGCTGAACACCACACTGCAATGTGCTTCAGCTGTGCTTTTTAATGTGGAGCTCAAATACCTGGTCCAGCAAGAGTTAAAACACAACTTCTCCTTCACAGCAGGGGAGATCTCTCTTATATCACTGTTACTGCCCCCACTGGGAGGCTATTCCAACAATGATATAGAAAGGGTAGTAGATACATGGAATAGGCTCCCAGTGGGAGGCTATTCCATGTATCTACTACCCTTTCTATATCACTGTTACTGCTCCCACTGGGAGCCTATTCCATGTATCTACTACCCTTTCTATATCACTTTACTGCTCCCACTGGGAGGCTATTCCATGTATCTACTACCCTTTCTATATCACTGTTACATGGAATAGCCTCCCAGTGGGAGCAGTAACAGTGATATAGAAAGGGTAGTAGATACTGCTCCACTGGGAGGCTATTCCATGTATCTACTACCCTTTCTATATCACTGTTACTGCTCCCACTGGGAGGCTATTCCATGTAACAGTGATATAGAAAGGGTAGTAGATACTGCTCCACTGGGAGGCTTTTCCATGTATCTACTACCCTTTCTATATCACTGTTACTGCTCCCACTGGGAGGCTATTCCATGTAACAGTGATATAGAAAGGGTAGTAGATACATGGAATAGCCTCCCAGTGGGGGCAGTATCTACTACCCTTTCTATATCACTGTTACATGGAATAGCCTCCAAGTGGGAGCAGTAACAGTGATATAGAAAGGTAGTAGATACTGCCCCCACTGGGAGGCTATTCCATGTATCTACTACCCTTTCTATATTACTGTTACTGCTCCCACTGGGAGGCTATTACATGTAACAGTAATATAGAAAGGTAGTAGATACATGGAATAGCCTCCCAGTGGGGCAGTAACAGTGATATAGAAAGAGTAGTAGATACATGGAATAGCCTCCCAGTGGGAGCAGTAACAGTGATATAGAAAGGGTAGTAGATACATGGAATAGCCTCCCAGTGGGAGCAGTAACAGTGATATAGAAAGGGTAGTAGATATGCTCCCACTGGGAGACTATTCCATGTATCTACTACCCTTTCTATATCACTGTTACTGCTCCCACTGGGAGGCTATTCCATATATCTACTACACTTTCTATATTACTGTTCCTGCCACCACTGGGAGGATATTCCATGTATCTACTACCCATTCTATATCACTGTTACTGCCCCCACTGGGAGACTATTCCAGGTATCTACTACCCATTCTATATCACTGTTACTGCCCCCACTGGGAGGCTATTCCATGTATCTACTATGCATTCTATATCACTGTTACTGCCCCCACTGGGAGATTATTCCATGTATCTACTACCC
Source organism: Leptobrachium leishanense (assembly GCA_009667805.1). Classification (NCBI taxonomy): domain Eukaryota; kingdom Metazoa; phylum Chordata; class Amphibia; order Anura; family Megophryidae; genus Leptobrachium; species Leptobrachium leishanense. The sequence continues at coordinate 52,299,648 of CM019067.1, read as the reverse complement.
TTTCTATATCACTGTTACTGCTCCCACTGGGAGGCTATTCCATGTAACAGTGATCTAGAAAGGGTAGTAGATACATGGAATGTCCTCCCAGTGGGGGCAGTAACAGTGATATTGAAAGGGTAGTATATAGATGGAATAGCCTCCAGTGGGGCAGTAACAGTGATATAGAATGGTAGTAGATACTGCTCCCACTGGGAGGCTATTCCATGTATCTACTACCCTTTCTATATCACTGTTACATGGAATAGCCTCCCAGTGGGAGCAGTAACAGTGATATAGAAAGGGTAGTAGATACATGGAATATCCTCCCAGTGGGGGCAATAACAGTGATATAGAATGGGTAGTAGATACTGCTCCCACTGGGAGGCTATTCCATGTATCTACTACCCTTTCTATATCGCTGTTACTGCTCCCACTGTGAGTTTATTCCAAGTATCTACTACCCTTTCTATATCACTGTTAAATAGAATAGTCTCCAGTGGGAGCAGTATCTACAGACTGACACCCTGAGGAGGACCCTGCTGGACAGTGGACTGTACGTCGGTGGCTCGAATGAGAAAGGCAGCCACAGGCCCACCACAGAAAGTGGTAAGGTACGGAAGCTGTGACACTGGTATTATATTGTGGGTATTGGCAATGTAGCACAGAAGCGGCACCACCAGGCACAGCATAGTTTTGTTGACACTCCTGTGCCACAGTGCCAATCAATTAGTGACTCAGACCACTGCTAGAGGTTGTCCTTGCAAGAGCAACATTCAGCGTCCTTTACTTTCGGTGAGAAGACCCTAAATACTCCTGATAGAGATGCATAATAATAGTCTCTATGCCGATATTGGAGGGGGGGGGGGCACCAAAACGCACCTTCGCCTGAGTAGACAAAAATGCTTGCACCGGCCCTGTAGACAGGTATAGTTTTTAGACTGAGTAACTCACCCCCTCCTTCCTGTTCCCTCCATCCCTTTTTCTGTCCACAAAGCGCCCGCCCTCCTCTCTCCGTAAGTAAATAACTCCCTGCCTGACTCGGACCAGAGGGGAGACACAGGCACATTGAGCTCATCATGGAGCAGGACCAGCGTGTCGGGAGCTGGCTAATGAGCTGACCTCACCCACTGGACCCCCAGCCTAAACCTCAGTCTTCAGACATTGCTCTGCTCTCTTTTTTTTTTTTTTTTTTCCTTTCTTTGGTCTGACTCCTTTTTATTTATTTGGTTAAGTATTAATGAAGAATAAATATTATTTGTTCAATGTATTATTGATTAGCGGATGGACAGGAAGAAAAAGTGACTTGGGTATGAATTTCAGTAAATCTTTATCATTTCCTTTTTACATACTGTGGAATGGTTAACCCTTTCAGTGCCAGTAATGGCGGCAAAGTCTCCTGGTTATGGCACTCAAATGATTTAATCTGGATTCAGAAACCTGCACACACAAAGAAAAATACTTGCTGAGAAATATCTAGAGAAATCCAGAATATCTAAAGTATGTTACTGGCCACACCAGCACTCAAAGGGTTAAGCCATTAGATATATATATATATATATAATACACACGTATGACTGCCATTTGCCTTCATTTATTCATGGGCCACTGTGCAACTTCTTTTAGTGAAGTTTTGCCTTTTAAGCTCAGATCACCAAGAAATGTTAGGAGTGGGATCACTTTTAATTGCGTTTTTTTTTTTCTTTTTCATGGGCGCCTTCATATATTCAGCGTGTGCGGGTTGCCTTTTAAGGGCTCCTCCATGTATTAAGATTTGCAGAGAAGCTCACAGCCATGTTTTTAATGACTGTTTAATAAAGTATTGCTTTTTATTCATATTTGAAGACCCTGAGTCGTCCATCCAGTCTTCTGGGGTTTCCACATTGGGCACACAGACTATTGCACCTGGGCAACTTTTTTCTGGTGCATGCCCGTTCTATGTATATATCTCACAAGTATAGCATTACGTAGTGATACCTTTTTTATTGGACTAACGTTAAATGTAACGTTAGTCCAAAAAAAAAAAAGTATCACTACGTACTGCTATACTCATGATTTTGGCATCTGGACTAACACGGCTATATATATCTCACTGTGGGGGTGCTGTGAAGATTTCTCGCACAGGGCGCCCAGAGACCTAAGCCCGGCCCTGTTCTTGGATACATGCTTTGGTAACTATGAATAGGAATACTGATTTGATGATATTATTTTTGTTTAACACCGACATCCCATTCACTGAGACTGACTGTGATGGAAAGTGATCGCGGGCAGAGATCAATTTAATCTGTGCTCCAAACCATCACTCTACACAGACACTACGGAACTTGTGTATGTAAAGCACACAAGTCCGTAGTAGTGTGCAATTTGCGGTTCCTACGTTAGGCAAGTTGCATAGAAGCCAAAGGTGAGATGTGTGAGGCGAAGGACAAAAGGTGAGTAGGTAAAACCACCTAAAATAAAGAAAATAATATAAAATTAAATAGTCAGAGGCTGTCGGCAGTACCTGTGCAATTATTTAGGGCAAAAAATGGACTCCATTAAAAATAGAGTATCCCTTTAATACAGACCATCCAAACAGCAGTCTCCTGTCTTTTATTATCTCATGATGGAATGATAGATGGATAGATTGATGTATGGATAGTTGGACAGCGGTGTGTCTTGTGTACAAGTATCAAAATTTCTTCTATGAAACAGTCCCCTGTTTTTGTTTCATTTTTTTAATAATGGGTCTTTAAACTGAGGCACAGTGATATACACATTGTTGCCTACCTGCAAGTGATCCTAATCGTTTAGATTAGATTTGTATAATTTTTTTCTGTGACTGCTCAGACATTGAATTTGTGCTGGGAAAAAAAGTGGAACATAGTTGAACCATATTTTACATTACCCATGTGTCCTCTAAACCCAGCTGACAACTTGAAGTGAAATGAATGGACCCCTCGCCGTGCTCGGTAATTGGTGAGCAGTTCACAGCTGTCCAGGTTTCTCCAAAACCCCATTCACATCAATGTGGGATTGTTCCAGGATCTGAAGTGTTGGGAAATGTTCTGTGGATTTTTAACAGTATTTGGAACATGGATCAGCTGTTTAAATTAAAAAGCATTCCAAAGTAATTATGAGATTTTTTTTTATGGGGTCCACTTGCTGCGATTTGGCTAATATTTCATTTAGTGATTTAGCACTCAAATCCTTTGTGATTTTAATGTTTCAACTTATGGATGACCTATTTCCTAGAAATATATGTAGATGCTATGCGTAACGTATATATTCATGTGATCTACCAATCTGGTTCTAGTTGTACATCTTTTTTGTTTTGTTTCGGTGTAAATACTCAAAAAATGTGTTCATTCTGAAATCAATCCGATGATGTTGATGTCTTTCTGCTTTGAAGACCTCCTGTAGTATGATTGATGGCCAGAATATTTAGGAATGGCCCTAGAGTTGGCAGCAAAATGATCTTCCATTCCTTCTGAAATCAACATTCTGAACGCCATTTATAGCCTATATTGATGATTTTCCAAGCTTGATGATATCTAAAGTAGATTAATGATAATCTAAAACCGTGTTTCCCATCCCTGGTCCTCAGGTACCCCTAACAGGTTAGGTTTGACAGATTCCCTTTGGTAAATACAGACTGAATCCAGCAATCACTGAGCAGCAAATCCTGTCACCTGTGCTTTGCATCAGATATCTAGAAAACCAGACCTGTTGTCAGCGCCTCGGGACAAGATTGGGAAACCTGGATCTACAACCACCATAACGACCTCTAAAGTAATCCTGCCCTCATGGAGTGGGTTAAGTTTATGGAACTGTGTGAACAATTAAAGGTTTCAATTTTGGGTAACAACAGTTCCCCTTGCGGGGACAAGTGATTCCCTTATTTGTTAAAAATTAACTTTTATTGTACACAAAAAAGAATAATATACTCCTTTATATTAAAAGAAAATATATTGATGTCCAGAATTAATATGAATTGATGATGCCGATTAAAGATACAACAAAGTATCAGTCTTATTTATAAAGCATTAATAATACCCAATTAAGGTATGGTAAACGGTGTGTCCACCAAATACCATATGTTCACCACATTGATTGTTATACGCAGTTTGGCAATTAACACAGTGTTATGAGGGCAGATGTACACATAATCCTATTGACCTAATATAATGGTTCAAAAGGAAAGTTGCTACTAAACTCCTATGCTACTGTAATCGTGCAGAGGATATATCACAACATTGTATTTGGAAACGTAGCACACAATTTGCAAAGGGAACCTTCTATATTAGCAAAAGTATTAAGAAAATTCTGCTCAAATAGGTGATAAGCAAATGTGATTAGCAACTGACAAAGCGTGAACCCTATTATTGAAACCATTGAACAATAGGATAAGAATTATTGCTTTATTGATCTGCTCCAAAATTGCCAGACTTGCCCCTGGTAGCTAAAAAAACCACCAGAAAGTGCGAATACCAGGACATACTTGAAAACGAGAGAAATCTCAATGTATCCTTCCTGGTAAAATCCTTTATAAATAAATAAATAAATACTGACACTGTCAAAAAATAAATTATTCTCTTTTAGATCATCGCCATCCATATCATCACCATCCATCAGTACAAAGACATGGATGATAATTGGACGCCTAAATAGGCACGATAAATTACCGTTCACAAAAGGTTGCGTCGCATTGACAAACCAACAACATTAGTGCCAAGCAAAAGGTCAGGTTTGACAGATTCCCTTTGGTAAATACAGACTGAATCCAGCAATCACGGAGCAGCAAATCCTGTCACCTGTGCTTTGCATCAGATATCTAGAAAACCAGACCTGTTATCAGGGCCCCTGGACAAGATTGGGAAACCTTGATGTATGTCAGGGTTTCCTACCGCGACCCCTGGATGGTGCTCCGGTCCCGGGCGTTGGCGGGCATTACGGCGCTCGTGGCGTCCATCGTTCCTCCTCCCTCGTGGCCAGGATGCGGAGTGGACCGCGCATGCGCGCGCCTTTCCGGGCTAACAGTGAACGCCAGACGCCGGAACGCTTAGAACAGCTGATGGCGGCGCACACGTCATCAGAGACTGCCCCGGAGGTTCCCCATAAAGAGTCGCTTGTCCAAGAGTTCGGTACTAGTTTATTCTAGTCTGTTGCGAGAGAATCTTTGTTTACTATTGACCGTGATCCTGACTTTTGCCTGTAATACGACTACGCTGCCTGCTTTACTCCTTCGACCTCTGCCTGGAATACCGATTACGCTGCCTGCTTTAATCCTTCGACCTCTGCCTGGAATAACGTTTACGCTGCCTGCTTTAATCCTTCGACCTCTGCCCGGAATAACGGTTACGCTGCCTGCTTTAATCCTCTGACCTCTGCCTGGAATAACGACTACGCTGCCTGCGGTGCACCTGCAATTCCTGTCTGGCAGATATCGCTCAGCTCTCCTGCCGCTTCATGACAAGGTACATCTTGCATATTGGTTCCAACACTACCTTCGTTACGTGCAACCCTGACATAATAAACTAGTCGATCATGGAACCAGCAAGTGTACCAGAGACTTTAGCCGCCATCGCTCAACAGCTCCATATACTGACTCAATCTGTACAGGCCTTGGAAGCTAATCAAACAGCGATGCAGGTACATCAAGAGCGTCTGGAACAAGGACTGACAAGCAGCGGTACCTCACGGTCTATGGTCGAGCCTCCAACACCCCCGTTGGATAACGCTGCTACAGGTCCAGAACCCTACGTATCACCACCCGAGAAATTCGACGGTGATAGAAAACAATTCCGTTGCTTTATAACGTCTTGTCAGATAATGTTCTCCCTCCAAAGACGGACCTATAATACTGACTTCGCACGAGTCAGATCCGTGATATCGTTACTGACTGGTCGGCCTCAACGATGGGCTCATCATCTGTTACGAACCCACAATCCCGTGTTAAACAGTTGGAGCACTTTCTATGAAGCCATGGAGGAAATGTATGACGACCCTCACCGGACAACAAACGCGGCTCAGGCTCTTGACAACCTGAAACAAGGGAGAAATGATGTGGAAGAATACATCACTGATTTCAAACACTTGGCTCTTGAGTCAGAATGGAATGAACCGGCTCTCATAGCTCAATTCAGGAAAGGACTGTCCGAAGCACTAAAAGACGAGCTCGCGAGAACCGGGCTCCCTTCATCATTGGACAAAACTATGTCCTTATGCATTGATATAGACCGAAGAATAAGAGAAAGGCGCGCTGAACGCGCTAGCACCCATCCAGCCACACCTACAAGAAAACCGACCATTCCACCTCCTTACATGTCGTCACAGCCAACCGATAGTGGCGACGAACCCATGCAAGTCGGAGCAGCTAGAGGGCCTTTGACGGAAGCAGAGAGATCCAGAAGGCGCTCTTTGGGCCTCTGTATGTATTGTGGCCGTGCAGGGCATCAAGTACGGGAATGCCGCGAAAAACCCAACGCCCGAATCGGTAAGCCTCTAGCCCTTCCTGCTTTTGCATCCATCAAAGGCATCTGTACTCCCATGTCCACCCACCTCATAGTACCCTTGTCATTGCAGTGGGACGACCATACAACCACGATCAACGCCATGATTGATTCCGGGGCCAGCAGCTGTTTCCTGGATACTGAGGTAATACAGACCCTTGGAATCCCTACTTCTCTGAAAAAACAGCCTTATCCATCCAGTTGTTGGACGGGAGCACTCCCCAATCCGGTCCCGTGACCAAAGAGACTATACCTCTACTAGTCACCATAGGAGAGCAATTTCAAGACACACTCCTCTTCGATATCGTGCCCTCCCCAGTGTTTCCAGCCGTCCTTGGTCTTAATTGGCTGAGAAGACACAATCCTACTATTGATTGGACTAGGAGCACCGTTACCTTCAATCAGACGGATTGCTCTACAACCTCCGAAGGCCTTCAACTACAGACACATACCGCAGCCATGTGTGCAGACATACCTAAAGCTTATCAGGACTTACATAGTGTGTTCGAAAAGAAAGGAGCAGACGACCTACCACCTTCTAGAGCTTATGATTGTCCGATAGATCTTTTACCCGGTGCTCCCATTCCTCACGGAAGAATATACCCATTGTCCGAACCAGAATTAGAGACCCTCAAAGAATATATCTCGGAAAACTTAAAGAAAGGTTTTATATGTCCCTCAACGTCTCCAGCAGGAGCTCCCATATTCTTCGTAGGAAAGAAAGACGGAGGGCTCCGCCCTTGTGTGGACTATCGTGCCTTAAATAATATCACGATCAAAAACAAATATCCTTTGCCTTTAATATCAGAACTCATGGACCGATTAAGAACCTCATCTATATTTACGAAACTTGATTTACGTGGTGCGTACAATTTATTGAGAATACGAGACGGAGACGAGTGGAAGACAGCCTTCAGGTCCAGGTACGGACACTTCGAGTATCTAGTAGTATGCCATATGGTCTCTGCAATGCTCCTGCCACGTTTCAGAGATTTCTTAACGATATCTTCCAGGACATACTGGATTGTTATGTAATAATATACTTAGACGATATATTGATTTATTCTGATACCGCCGAAATACATAAGACACATGTGAGAACGGTACTGTTACGTCTATTGAAACACAAACTGTATGTCAAGTTAGAAAAATGTTTATTTGATACGCAACGTATTGATTTTCTTGGATTCATTATCACCCCCGGGCATATACAGATGGATCCCGCCAAGATAGAGGCAGTTACCGATTGGCCAGCTCCTGCTAACAGAAAAGGGGTCCAGTGTTTTTTGGGTTTTTGCAATTTTTATAGGAAATTCGTAAAAAACTTCTCCAAGATAGTTAAACCCTTGACTGACCTAACTCGTATCCATACTCGTTTTTCTTGGTCTACAGCGGCTCAAGATGCTTTCAATTTGTTAAAAAGAACTATCACTTCAGCACCTATCCTCTCGATTCCAGATCCCTCTCAACCATATACTCTAGAGGTAGATGCCTCGGCCTTCGCTGTTGGAGCAGTGTTATCGCAAAGACAGAAAGAAACAGAAATAATGCATCCCGTATCTTTTTTTTCTAAAACCCTTTCCGCAGCAGAACAGAATTATGACGTTGGAGAGAAAGAATTGCTGGCAATCAAACTGTCTCTGGAAGAATGGCGTCATCTACTTGAAGGCGCTCGCCATTCCTTATCCATCCTCACCGATCATAGGAATTTGGAGTACCTACAGCAAGCACGCAGATTAAAACCAAGGCAGGCAAGATGGGCTCTTTTTTTCAGCAGGTTCGACATGCACATCACTTACCGACCTGGTAACAAAAACGGGAAGGCCGATGCCTTATCAAGAGCTAATGATAACATACAAGTAATCAATAACGACTTCGTACTACCCAGAACCTGTTTCGCCACGATCAAGCTAACGCTCTGGGATGTCATAAAGAAAGACTCTCCTCCCCTCGACCAAATGGTTCCTTCAATGGCACTGACCGCACAGGACGGTTTCTTGTTTCATCACCAGAAAGTATTCGTACCGTCCACCGCAGTGCTCTCTGTCCTGCAATATTGTCATGACTCCCCCCTAGGAGGTCACGGGGGCAAACACAAGACACTGGATTTGATACATCGTTTTTTTTGGTGGCCCAGTCTGCGGAAGGATACCATATCATATGTAACGAATTGCCCAGTATGCATCAGAGCCAAAGTCTCTCATCAACGTCCACAAGGTTTGCTCCAACCATTGCCTGTTCCTCATATTCCATGGGAGGATATATCTATGGACTTCATAGTTGAGTTACCCCTCTCCGCCCGGTATAACACTGTAATGGTAGTGATTGACAGATTTTCCAAGATGGCTCATTTTTTACCCTATACGGGGATACCTACAGCAGCACAAACCGCGACTTTATTTATAAAAGAAATATTCCGTTTACATGGTTTGCCCTCTACCATTATATCCGATAGAGGGTCTCAATTTACTTCCCTTTTTTGGAAGTCTTTTTGTAAAACACTCCATATGCAGCAGAGTCTATCAACGGCCTATCATCCTCAGACCAACGGTCAGACTGAACGAACCAATGGTACCCTGGAACAGTATCTACGCTGTTTCACCTCTCATCTCCAGGACGACTGGGCGGATCTCTTACCTATTGCTGAATTCGCATACAACAATCAGATCCATCGTTCTATCAAATGTTCTCCGTTCTTCGCCAACTACGGTCAGCATCCGGTAATGTTTCCTGGTTCGCCTTTAGTTAGCCATATTCCTTCCTTGGATCAACGTATGGCTTATATACACGACGGCTTCAAACAAGTGAGAGCTGCTCTTCTGTCCGCTCAACGTTCATACAAACGTTATGCGGATCGCCGCCGGGTCCCTGCTCCCCTATACAAAATAGGCGATTTGGTATGGCTGTCCTCCAAGCATGTGACGCTAAATTGTCCTTCACGAAAATTGGGGCCTCGCTTTTTGGGTCCCTTTCCGATTGACAGAGTTGTGTCATCTTCGGCAGTAAGACTACGTCTGCCCGTTGAGTACAAAGTCCACCCGGTGTTCCATGTATCTCTCCTTCATCCGTCGAATCCGGATCCGTTCCCTGGTCGCACCCCTTCTCGTCCAGGTCCTGTGGTGGCTGTGTCCGAGGATGAGTATGAAGTACAAGAGATATTGGATTCTCGTTTTCGGCGTCGTCGCCTGGAATATCTAGTTCACTGGACTGGCTATGGTCCTGAGGAGGACTCCTGGGTTTCTGCCGCTGACGTCCACGCTCCTGATCTTGTTGAAGCTTTTCACGTGGCTCATCCGACGCGCCCCCGGAGGGGTCGCCTTCTTGGGGGGCTCTGTCAGGGTTTCCTACCGCGACCCCTGGATGGTGCTCCGGTCCCGGGCGTTGGCGGGCATTACGGCGCTCGTGGCGTCCATCGTTCCTCCTCCCTCGTGGCCAGGATGCGGAGTGGACCGCGCATGCGCGCGCCTTTCCGGGCTAACAGTGAACGCCAGACGCCGGAACGCTTAGAACAGCTGACGGCGGCGCACACGTCATCAGAGACTGCCCCGGAGGTTCCCCATAAAGAGTCGCTTGTCCAAGAGTTCGGTACTAGTTTATTCTAGTCTGTTGCGAGAGAATCTTTGTTTACTATTGACCGTGATCCTGACTTTTGCCTGTAATACGACTACGCTGCCTGCTTTACTCCTTCGACCTCTGCCTGGAATACCGATTACGCTGCCTGCTTTAATCCTTCGACCTCTGCCTGGAATAACGTTTACGCTGCCTGCTTTAATCCTTCGACCTCTGCCCGGAATAACGATTACGCTGCCTGCTTTAATCCTCTGACCTCTGCCTGGAATAACGACTACGCTGCCTGCGGTGCACCTGCAATTCCTGTCTGGCAGATATCGCTCAGCTCTCCTGCCGCTTCATGACAAGGTACGTCTTGCATATTGGTTCCAACACTACCTTCGTTACGTGCAACCCTGACAATGTACAACCACCATAACGACCTCTAAAGTAATCATGCCCTCATGGAGTGGGTTAAGTTTATGGAACTGTGTGAACACTTAAAGGTTTCAATTTTGGGTGTTCACCTAATGAGTGGTTGAGGTCCCAGTTCCTACCAAAGTTGACGATTTGAGATAAGCAGATCAGGTCAGTCATTCTCCACAACTTCCGAGGTCAATGGCGGAGAGTTTCACACTACTCCATCAAACACTTGCCTTTGTACATGGTCATCTAAGACTTGTACGTAACCACTGTGTCATGTCATCCAATGTCATTGTACCCTCCATAAACCGTTACCCATGCTCACACTTTCATAGTTTACTTGTGGTTCATTAATCTGCCGTGGTGTGTCGATATGAAATAAAAACTGCTCACACTTCTATTCCCGACAGATTAGAAGATACAGAGGTAAGCGCCAGTTATTTTCCTTTTTCTTTTGCTTTCTAAAAGGAAAAAAAAAGGAAAAAAATAAACACCACTATGATTCAGAGATATCTCTGATAAAAGACGGGACATGTTTCTGCCTCCCTCACCATAATAACTTCTTTCTGACTTCATGGATACATTGAAAAGTAGACGACCACCAGCGCTGCTGTAGTAAAGGTGCACTGCATGACCTATACTTTGCTGGAGACACGGCATGATACAAATGTTTTGTGGTAGAACCCTTTCTTCAGTGCATGAAAGCTCCCTGTGTGCTTTATCTACCCCTGCTTGAGATGCACAGGAGGGGGCCCACAACCAATTGTAGCGGCTTTTTGCCATATTCTAATTACTTTTTAGTGCCACAAACACTCTACTCTGGGCAGAGCTGGCCCTAGACTTGCATGGTTATTCAGAGAAAGGTGAAACTCTGGAGAACTGTTGAAGTGCAAATTCTAGGTCAAAATAACCAAACCAGAAAAATCCCCCCCCCCCACACATTTATCTCACTTTCCAAATTGGCTATTTTGACCTAGAATTTTCACTTCTCCAAAACTTCTCCAGAGCTTCACCTTTCACTGAATAACCCTGTTAGTGAGGACTTAATTGCAGCTCTAATGTGAGGCCCCTCTTAATATATGAAAAATAGATAAATTGTCCCTTACATTTTAAACGCTCCAAAGGCACTCTGTGTAGATGGTGGTATATGAATTTAGGAGTATATTTGTATGGAATGCCATGTGTGCACTGACATTCCATCATGTGAGGCCCCTATTTGAGTGACGCCTTAGGCATCCGCCTATTTTGCCTAACTATAGAGCCGTCTCTGGTTACTTTTCTATATATTTGACATTCTTGGCTGGTGGGATTTTCAAACTGAAGACTTTCTGTGTCATAGTTTTTGTATAAGCGGCTGTATGTTTTTTGTAAAAAATAAATTAAAAAAATTGCCAGTTTATGCAGTCTAGCAAATGTTTTAAAAATTGTATTGGAGATGTGTTATTTCCCACACCATTTGTTTCGCATTTCTTTCAACAATTGCTATCGCATCAATCGGTTGCCAGAGCTGATAACATCTCCTTTCATCGGGACTAGTCTCAATGGCATACAATTGCTGTATTTTTTGGACTAGTATTTATTCAATACAATTTACCCCTTGCCCCGAGAGCCTAAATAAATGTATTTATTTCAAATGTTAACAAATGTTTTGTTACAAACTATATATTGTTATTTATTTGCAAAGTATTTTGCCAGGAAGGATACATTGAGATTTCTCTCGTTTTCAAGTATGTCCTGGGTTCAAGAACATTGAAATTTTACAGTCGTTACAGAAATACAAAGTAATAATTGCGAGATATTAAAAACAAAACACAAATATACAGATTAACAGAAAATAAAGTTCTCGGAGTTTGAGTGGTTTAATACAGAGAAAGAGTAGCTTTATTGAGAGCACATTAGAGCAGAATAAAGTATTTTAATGATTTTTTACTATAAACGCAGGGTAGGACGTATTATGAATTACTTTTTTTGATAAGATTTTGGGGGGAAAAAATAATTTCCTTGTTTTTTTTTTTCTTTTTGTCAGATGTTGGCTATCCAGACATTTATTCGTGCCCCCAGACTTTTGGGATTATAAACCCTGGAATGTCTGAGTATTACTAAGCACATTGAAGGGAATGCAGTGAGTCATTGAATGACTGTCCTTTCCGTTATGATTTAATTTATCTTTTATATATAAATATAAAGGATGTGGGGAGGGGGGTGTAAGATTATGAAAAGCTAAGAGGGGAGGAGTTTTCACAAACCTCATATTCACATGACCATGAACAGCACAACATTTTATCATGAGAAACTGGCTTACACGTAATTTATTTGATCTTTCTGTAATTTTAATGAAACTGTGCCAAGCAGAGATGTCCACAAAATCCTCATTACCGTGAACAATGAGGACCTAAGACTGAGGGATATTTGGTTTTTGAATATTGGTTTAATTTTTTTTTATTTTAAAATATAAATTTTCTTAAGCATTAGAAAGTATGTCTCTGCCAGTGTCTCTGTGTGTTTGTCAGTGTCTTTTTGTTGGCATCATTAGGGTTGGTGTCCCCCCCCCCCCGAGTTTTACGGGTTTTTTAACTACTCTTACTCATAAATCAGTACTCCCATATAACACTGAATGCTCATAATACACGTTACTGTGAGGTTTATTGCTGTGGAGCTCTCTCATATGCTCATACACAAATGTTGGCGAACTGCCAGTAAGTACAGTGCCTGTTCGAAGGCAGCAAAAGTCCCCCATAAAGAAGTAATGGTTAATAGTGATGAGTCGAACACAATTTCAAAAGTTCGAGTTCGAACACGAACTGAACTCAATGCAAGTCAATGGGACTTTAAAGTTCGATTTTTAGAGTGCCCTCCAAGAGGGCATATATGCAAGATATTTGCCATAAAAGGTGTATGGGGGTCCGGGTAGTACCCTGGGGGACAGGAAACAAGGACAAAAAGTAAAAAAAATTTTTTTTAAAGAAACTGAGTTTTCCATGAAATAAAGGTTAAGAATAAAAATGAAAAATTCCTTCAAATATCGTGCCTAGGAGGTCCCCATAACCTGCCCGTGAAGTGGCGGATTTGTAGGATGTATAGAAACATTTAAAAACAAAAAAATGACATTTCAAATGACGGTAAATGGTTTTCCTTTAATCTATTCATAAACAACTGCTTGGGGCGGCAGCCTGTATGAAAAGAGGAGACCTTTTAGGACACGCAGAACAAGTTTAGTGATTTTATTGGCTAAATTATTGTGAAACTTATGCAGGCTTTGGATGAAAGTAACAATAGGTGCTTTAAAATTGGGCCTTTAGTGTCGGCAACAGTGCCGTCACACTGTAACACCTGTGGTATTGTGGAAGAGTGCAGGGTTGGACCCTGCGGTCAAATATTAAAATGATCTGAATCTGGTACAGGCGTCAGTGCACCCAAATATTTTGCCTTTGGTGGCAGCAAGTGCCTTCACACTGTAACCCCTTTGTGGTATTGTGGAAGAGTGCAGTGGTGGAGGTTTTGATGAATGTGGAAGAGATCCCTGATCTATTCAGTTATGTCAGCATCAGGGGATTGATAGCTGCTGATCCAGGACTGATTCATTTTTATAAATGTCAGCCAGTCTACAGAGTCGGTGGACAGACGCACTCTTTTTTGTCTGACAAAAACTCCAGTGGCACTGAACGTCCTTTCAGAAAGCACGCTGGATGAAGGGCAACCTAGTAGCTGCATAGCATATTGGCTAAGTTCTGGCTAGTGATCCAAGCTCAACACCCAGTAAGCCAGTGGATCATCTGCTGTAAAGGTTTCCAGGTCTGCCCTTGCTCCTAGGTAGTCCTGCACCATATGGTGAAGACGCTGGTAATGGGTGCCTACATTTGACGTCCCTGGGCGTCGTGGACTAAAAAAATTTTAAAAAGGCATCAGTCAAGTGGCTCCAGCCTTCACCGCTCTTCCTCTGCTCATCCGCAGCCTCAGAAGCGCCTGTGTCATCACTTGGTAACCTACCAGTGCCTGGAAAGGTGTTACACAAGTGTCGCTTTAGAGCGTACTCAAGTTGTTGCATCCGTTCCTCCCTCTGTGCGGGCAGGATGAGCTCTGCAACTTTACCCTTGTATCGTGGATCAAGAAGGGTTGCCAACCAGTAATGATCCCTCTCATTGATAGCACGAATCCTGGGGTCCTTTAGCAGGCTTTGCAGGATAAGGGAGCCCATGCAGCGTAGGTTGGAGGTGGCATTAGCTTCCGAGTCTTCCTGGTCAATGAGGATGCCCCCATCGTGCACTTCCTCCTCCCAGCCACGTACTAGTCCTTGGGTTTCTGGGCACACAAAACCCTCCCTTGAGGAATCCCCACCTTCAATGCCCCCACTACTTAAATATTCCTCCTCCTCCTCCTGTCTGATCTGAGGACCCGCAGGAATGCTGTCTGCGTAAAGACTGGGGCCTTGAGAGCTAGGGAAGGCCTCCTCTTCCTCCCGCTGCTCTGCCTCTAGTGCCACATTTATAATTCCCCGCAGAGTGCGCTCCAGCAGGAACACTAAAGGAATTGTGTCACTGATGCATGCACTGTCCCTGCTCACCATCCTCATTGCCTCCTCAAATGGTGACAGTACAGTGCATGCATCCTTGATCATCAGCCACTGCGGGGGGGAACCAAGTTGACCTGAACCTGTCCTTGTGCCATACTCACACAGGTACTCATTGATGGCCCTCTGCTGCTTGTGCAGATGCTGCAGCATTGCTAATGTCGAGTTCCACCTGGTGGGCATTTCACAGATCAGATGGTTTGTGGGAAGGTGGAATTCTCTTTGAATTTCTGCCAGGAAAACACTTGCTGGGAATGACCATCTGAAGACTTTTCTGGCCTGGCTGAGAAGCTTTGCCAGCCCTGGGTACCTGGCTAGGAAACGCTGTACCACCAGATTTAGGACGTGTGCTAGGCATGGTACATGTGCCAACTTACCCAGGCGTAGGACGGAGAGAAGGTTGCTGCCATTATCACAGATGACCATTCCCAGCTGAAGCTGGCCTGGTGTTAACCATCTCTGCACTTGCCCCTGCAGAGCTGACAATTTCTGGCCTGGTGTGGCTCCTGTCCCCTAAACAAACCAGCTCAAGCACAGTATGGCATCTTTTTGCTTGAGCCATTGCATAGCCCATGCCACGCGTCGGTTGAACTGCCACTTCGCCAGAGACAGGAGGAGGAGGAGGAGGAGGAAGAGGTGATGGAGCAGACAGACCTCATACAAGCAGCTTTCTGGAGGCGTGGTGGATGAACAACCTCCAGCACAGAGCCCCATTCTGGATCCCTCCCAGCTGCAAGCAGAGTTACCCAGTGTGCTGTGAAGGAAATGTAATGGCCCTGTCCATGCTTGCTGGACCACGTGTCTAAAGTCATGTGCACCATGCTGCTGACTGCCTTTCCCAATGACTCCATAACATTGTCTTCCATGTGCTGGTATAGTGATGGAATGGCCTTCCGTGAAAAAAAATGGCGTTTTGGAACCTGCCACTGTGGTACATCACATTCAGCAAATTCACGGAAGGAAGCCAAGTCCACCAGCTGGAAAGGCAGCAGCTGCAATGCGAGTAATTTTGTTAAGCTGGCATTTAGACACTGTGCTTGGATGGTTGGGACTATATTTTTTCTTACGCTGCAGCAGCTGGGGCAACATAATTTGACTGCGTAAATCTTCAGCTGATGGGATGCTGTCACATTATGAGGAAGGACCTGGTACACCCATTACTGTAGCATCATCCCTGTCAGTGGAGGTTGTAGGCAATGACATGGCAGGACATATAGTGGGGGTAGAGACAGATGAGGAGGAGGAGGAGGACCTATGCAAAGTGTTGTGCCGACGGGATGCGTGGCAGGTGGTCATATGTCACCTCAAGCACGTGGTACCCACGCGTGGGATGTCTTTCCCACGCTTGATCCTCATCTGACATAGATTACAAATAACAATGGTGCGGTCTGCTGCATATTTCTTAAAGAACTCCCATACAGCAGAGTTCCTGTACATGTGCTATGAGACAACAGCACTCTGCACCTGAGCAGCTGTGACTTCTGATGCCTTGGACTGGCTACGGTTGGTCATAGAGGACGTTCTGCCTCGTTTTTGTTGTGCCTCCTCCTCCCTTGACTCCTCTGTTCGATCAGGCACCCAGGTGGAGTCAGTGACCTCATCATCGTCATCACCCCTTATCTCCTCGTCACTGGAGCCAACCTCGCAATATGCTGAAGCTGCTGGGGGAACATGAGTGCCAGTTCTTTGTGTCACTGGCACCCCCTCCCTCTAGGCTGATTTATACTCCCTTCCTCAACCTCAGAGTTTGAATCCGAGCACTGGAGTTGCTGCGCATCCTCAAGCAGCATGTCACTGTCATTGTAGTCAAACAATTCAGCTGACTCCTCCGTGTATGATAGTGAGGCTATGGCAGGAGTATCTGTAGACATGGAGGCTGAATTAGATGTTTTGGCAGCTGAGGTGGACTGTAAACCACTACAAGCCTGGCTGGCAGAGGACTCGGAGGATGAGGATGGCCTGGTTAGCCAATCCTGCAAATCCTCTGTATGTTGCTGCTGCTTAAGATGGCCAGCATTGTCTGCGTCATTTCGGTGCTCTTTGAACATCCCCTTTTAGTGGTGTTTTTTTTGCCGCCCCCTGGAAAGTGCCAGCCTGGGCCTTGCCTACCCAGGACATATTTGAAAATGAGAGAAATCTCAATGTATCCTTCCTGGTAAAATATTTTTGTATAAAAATAATAATATATATATATATATATATATTTTTTTTTTTTTTTAGGGTGTCACCCTAGGGGTTGTGTCACCTGGTGCGGGCTGCACCCCTGCCCCCCCTTGTGACGCCACTGGTGTGCCCCCCCCCCGAGTTTTAAAACTATTTTCTTTAACTACTACTGTTACCCCTAAAGCAGAACTCCCATAAAACACTGAATGTAATGAAAATAAATTTTGGCGAATTGACAGGGAAATAAAACGCAAATTGCTGTGGCTCAGCGCTCTTCAGCGGCAGTAAAATTGACCCGTATATCATAGAAGACTAACGTATCTTCTAGTCAGAAAACTCCGAACTGCGCTGACGTGTCAGTGAAATGCCCTGATTTTTGGTGGTTCAGTTCGGCAAATCCCATAGGATTCAATGTAAAAAATATATATATTTTTTTAAAAAAATTTAAAGATCTCTTTTTTCAGCAAAAACTGTTTTTTAACAAATTTTTGAATTATTTATTTTTTTACAAAATTCTTTCTTCCCAATTTTGTTTTAAAGGGGGTTTGTTTTTCTGCAACAGACCTTTTTTATTATTTTTTAAAGGAACACTTTAATTATTTAGACATCTTTTAATACATTTTTTTGGTTTAAGCAAATATTCAGAGAATAGGAGAGTTCCATTTGTTCCTTTTTTTTGCCGTTAGGCTGATGCCAGTTTGGCGGTTATCAGCGTAATTCAGCGGTTTTCGCCAACGGGTAAGCATTTACGGATTTTCGGCGTGTGGATTCAATGTGTCCTTGTTTCATTGTGTGACCACATTTGGGCAGCTGAGTTTATCCTACAAACTAATATCTGTAAGGAACCGATGACTACATCTACTATGTCAAAGAAGCCATGTGGAGGATAAGAAAAAATAAAAATAGCATAAGAAAACCTCCGAAAAACTTAAAACTATCCTGATCTATGCTGGATACTTTTTTTTTTATTATTTCATATGAAAAAAGTAAAGTGCTTAGAAAAAGTAACAAAAAAATATTTTGCGTTTTAAGTTTTGTTTTCTATCAATACCATAAACATTGAGTATTCTACAGGCCAAAAGAATGCCAAAAACAAAATCCTGCCCAATACCAGTTACGAATCTTTCCAGAGATTAAACACCCAATTTTTGTTTCTTTGTGCTTTTAATATGTGGTTGGTTTAATGTTACCTGACCTCATTATGGACAATGGTAGCTTATTGTAAGCTCTGTTATTTACAGTTAATTATTTATGGCTGATTTATTACAATATAAAATGGGATTATTCTCCGTATACAGGACAATTTGCCAGCATTGGCTTGGACATTTGAAGTACATAATATTTACTGTTGTTTATTAAATGTATTAATAAAATGAAAAAGAACACTCAAGATGTTTCCAACATTAGGAGTTATATTTAAATTGCCATGTGTTCAACATCTGGATTATTCCAATATCGTCTAAATTTGCCAGATCTACTTCGTAATTATTAGTATGGTGGAAATAGACTGGTTACAGCAGAACAGAATAAATGTAACGATCACCCCCTATAGAGAGTGATGGGGGGGGGGGAGCCTTTAAGCTGCGTAGTTTGAAGCCTTTAGGGCAGGTATATAGGGCATATAGCAGAATCCAGCACACACTTGCAGAACTCAGGAACAATAGAGATGGTGCAGAAGACAGACACAAGGGGGAGCCCTGCACTGGGTATGATTTCTAATCTAAATTCAGATTGCAGGGCTGAGGGTAGACAATGAATCATAGGAGTTCAACAAGAGGTTTTCGAATAAATAGCAACTAGAACCGCCACACCCAGCACTCCCAGCCAGGGAGAAGATCCAGAAAGCTAATTGCCACTCAGGAACAAGTGGTTTTGTGACCAAATGGCTACTGAGTGAAAGCAAAGTAACTATACAGAGATAACGTATAGCAGGATATGTACATGAATAAGTATATCAAAAGCGTGATACAATGTACTTTCCAGGTTGGCAACAAGGGGGTTAGACAGACCAGATCGGCAGCAACAAAGACACTTATATTTTTGTTCTCCATAATATCGTAGAACATAGGCACAAAGGATTCAGCAACCTGCAGGGCAGAACTTTCATGAATCACAATATAGTTATTAGAGAGGTCTTTTGGATCAGTGGTTTGCACAAAAGACCCACTATCAGAGACCATGCAATATGATCTGTATACAGACTGAATACCAGACAGATAATTTGAGTGGCTGCTGGATTTATCAACCTGCAGGGTAGACCCACAATCAGACCATGCAATATGATCTGAACACAGACTGAATACCAGACAGATAACTTGAGTGGTTGTTGGATTTATCAACCTGTAGGGTAGATCTACAAACTGAGATAATGTGGTATAAAATATGCATACACTATGTGAAACCAGCATACAACATATACACACACACAAGGGATAAGAGTGAGAATAGTCAGAAGGCAGTCCAGGTCATACACGATAAATACAGAATATATTTCAGGGGACAGACGTGAGTCTAATCCAGGAACGAAGACCAGAGGGTCATACACAGAAATAGCAAATACAGAATAGCAATCCAGGGAGCAGGTACTTGATAGGTATAAACCTATCCTGATCCAAGGATCAAGTGTACTGCTGGCCCTATATATAGTCTGCAGTCACATGACCTGCTCAGCCCTATCAGCCCAATGGAGATGGTCTGCAGAGCCTGAGCCTGAAATCTATCAAACAGAGGAATCCCTGCTCCCACCACCGGGGGCACTGCCGAAATGTGACAATAAACCAGTGTTGAAAAAAAATGCAACAAATCTAGTACATGATCTACTTGGGGCAGACCAGAGGGCAACCATAGCACATTCCATGCAGTCTAAGCTGATTGAAAAGCCACAGGACCTTCCGTGCAGCTTATGTTGCACGGAAGGTCCTGGTGGACTTCCAGTTCTAAAGATTGCAATCGCCATGTGCGGGAGCCATCGTTAGAACTGTGACGTCTCCCCTGTATGGCCACTGGCAAGCCACCACTTGAAATAGCTGACGATCGTGGCCGCAGGTTGTTTATGCGAACAGGTTGCGGCATGTTCTTGAACCCAGGACGTACTTTAAAACTAGAGAAATCTCAATGTATCCTTCCTGGTAAAATCCTTTATAAATAAATAAATAAAATAAATACATAAATGATGACATGGCGTCTGCCGGATTCAAAAGCCTGACACTGAACTGAGCTCTGTCGTGGTTTATCCTCCTCAGTGCGTTCCTTGTTAGTTCTAATTTTTGAAATTCCTGTGTACAGACCTCTGGCTCTGCATGTGATTTCCCATTCTGGCATTAACCCCTGGCTTTGTGTGACTCCGCTTCTGGCTCTGATTCCTGGCTCCGTCTGACTGTGTATTCTGGCTCTGACCCCCCCCCCTGGCTTTGTAGGAGTACTCATTCTGGTTTACTGACTTTGGCTCACCTTGACTCCCTTTGTTTTGTCAGTCTGTCCGTCCTGTATCTAGCAATACGGCTAATCTAAAGCCTGGCACTGTAGGTAGATTGTGTCTGCATGTAGGGATCAATAGTATACATCATTTTCACACATGGATTGGCCACCACACAGTCCAGAGCTTAACCCATTGAGAATCTTAGGGATAATGTGCTGAACAAGACTTTATGCAGCGTCCGACTCTCCCATCATCCATACAAGATCTTGGCCACAAATTAATGCGACTCTGGATAGAAATAAACGTTGAGACCTTGCATGAGCTTATCGCAACCATGCCAAGGCAAATGCATGTGTTTATAAATGGAAAAGGCGATCCAACCAAATATTAGAGGCTGTGATTTTTTTTCTTGGCCAGTGTATTAATAAATTGTTTGAAATTCAGGGAAAAAAAAGGCATTTAGTAGCTTTCGTCAGGATTACAGTCTCCTATGAAAGTTGATCTAGTTGGTGACATTAGAGCCATAACCTATGGAATATACAGCTGGAAGTGGCAACCTGTACATGGGTCTTAATCTGTTTTTTTAATGGAAGCCTTTTTTCAAGGTGCAGCATTATATATCTTCCATCACTACTTTAGAGATACTAGGAGGTCCTTAACATAAAGTATTTCACGTCATTCTTGAGTTGTAGGTTAAGTCATAAAGTCTTTGAAGCAGTCGAATGTCTTTGATTGCTACATTCACATAGTATCTGTAACAAGACTAATATGCATCATTGGTTTATTGGTTATATGATCCATGGCCACATTGATAAAAGTTCCTTTAAGAATGAGAAACATATATATGCAACTAAATCGGTAAATTATAGCATGGGTCAAACCATTACATAAGGTATTTATAGGTAAGATGATCACATTTACTGTAGTATGGGCTCCCTAGGTCAGACAATTTCACTAAATCACGTCTATCCCCTCAACAGGATAACCCGTCCCCCATGCTGAGAAGCTACTTGAAGCTCCAGCACTGGAACGGATATATTGTGTTCTTTGTCCATCACCAAAAATGTTAATGAATATTATTGGTAAAGATTACTTTTAACATGACTAAAAATGATCATTTCTGGCATTACTAGTCGTTTGGTTACGATATGCAGATGTCGCTATACTTTGCACAGACATTGAACCGAATCGCCAGGGAATATCCCAACAAACCATAAAATTAGGTAAGGACTGTAATTTATTCATATGTCTAGTACTGACGAATAACACGCGGCGCGGAATTAGCTTCAGCCTTTACAGCTTTGACAAACAGAAGCTGCTTATTACATGCAGTGGAAATCCAACGGGGCGAGACCTGCGTGTGCTGGGTAATGTACGCTGATGGAGAGCTGCCCTGTTATGCAAAGAACAAGTAAAAATGTGTAATCCAGGATAGGTAATTAAATGGTGACAGGTGACGAACAGGCACTAAATTGCAGGAAGGACTGGTTATCGCTCAAAACTGAGAGGCTTTGTTCCTTCACTACCACCTAAAAACTGGATTCCATGCTTCCATTCTTCTCTTTCTCAAGACACAGATTGCCACTTGCCAGCAGTTTGTATGTGACTAATGTTGACACTAGATTGAAAAAAATATGAAATAATGAACACTCTTAACCCCTTCACTCTCAAAATCAAGTTGGCTTGATTTTGAAGTGTGATACATTGAAAAGTAATTACGATCCTATTAAACCCAATTTGCACATCACCTTAAAGCAAGATTAGTGTTTCCCTTATGAAGAAATAAAGCCCACTGTCTTATCTCTCTCCTTTTCACCCTATCTTACTGTAAACAAGCTATAAGGAGCAGCTCATTGTAACAAGAAGTTCAGAAACTTTGCTGCTACATTACAGCAGCCAGTGAGAGGGCAGAATACAGCGAGCTCTGGGGTCACAATGCTATACAGGGATAAGATGCAGGGGTTTATAATGACTCAAAACCCCTGTACAGTACAGATACAAGGTGTTACTGTACTTTCCATAAACAGACATTATGCCACATACAGATATTATTTTTATATTCTATTGGTATTTTTGGAACTGGATTACTAATCCTCGCATCATGATCACCACTAATACCCATAAACAGGAGATCTGAACATTTTATTATCAGTCTTTATCACATTTACTGAATTTGAAGCAAAGACTATAAAGAACGCCATCTAAAGTTCAGAATTTTTCATTCCAGCAATATTTCTGTGAAGGATGGTTGAATACACGAAAAAATAAAAAGAAGCCAATTCACATTGTTGTTCTGAGATCGTTAAATTAAAAACAATTTCACAGCAAAATTTCTATTTTACGCTTTATTTAATTAACTTCGCATCCCAGGCTTCAAGTGTTATCATAAGAATATCAACAAAAAGTGCTTGGTAGTGAAAGGTTTTAAACCACAACTTTGGTTACATAGTTACATAGGCTGAAAAAAGACATGCGTCCATCGGGTTCAGCCTCTCCCACATAACCTACTGCTGTTGATCCAAAAGAAGGCAAAAAACCCAGTCTGAATGCTTGCCAATATGCAACATACTGGGAAAAAATTCCTTCTTGACCCCAGAATGGCAGTCAGATTTCTCCTTGGATCAAGAAGCTTTTACCCACATATTAAATATTATAACCCTTAATATTCTGTGTCTGCAGGAAGTCATCCAGTCGTTTTTTAAAAGTCTGTACAGACTCTGACCCAACCACCTCAACAGGCAGAGAATTCCACAGCTTTATTGTTCTCACCGTAAAATAACCCTTGCTATGCTTTAAGCTAAATTTTCTTTCTTCCAGTCTAAATGGATGACCCCTTGTCCTATGTATAGTCCTGTTAATGAATAGGTTATCAGACAATGGTTGATAATGGCCCCGTATATATTTATATAAGGTTATCAGATCCCCTCTAAGGCGCCTTTTCTCTAAACTAAACAGGTTTAGCTTGTTAGTCTTTCCTCATAACTTAACCCTTCCATCCCCCTTATTAATTTAGTTGCCCGTCTCTGCACTTTTTCTAACGATATAATATCTTTTTTTAAGACAGGTGCCCAAAATTGCACGGCATATTCAAGGTGCGGCCTGACCATTGATTTATACAGAGGCAAAATTATGTTTTCATCCCGTGAGTGAACTCCCCTTTTAATGCATGCCAGTACTTTGCTGGCCTTGGCGGCTGCTGTTTGACATTGCACATTGTTACTTAGTTTGAAGTCTATGATTATTCCCAAATCCTTCTCCTGCTTGGATTTCCCTAACTCCGTACCATTTAGGGTATAAATTGCTTGTGTGTTCTTCACTCCAAAGTGCATAACTTTACATTTATCTAGATTAAATCTCATCTGCCATTTAAGTGCCCAGTCCCCCAATATATCTAAATCCCTCTGCAGCGAAGTAACATCCTGCTCACATTGTATTACTTTTCCTAGCTTTGTGTCATCTGCAAACACTGATACATGACTTTCAATGCCTATCTCAAGGTCATTTATAAATAAATTGAATAGTATTGGTCCTATAACAGACCCCTGAGGGACACCACTTACCACTGGTGTCCATCTTGAAAATGTACCATTTATGACCACTCTCTGTACCCTATCTTTTAGGTTAACAGGGTTATTCAGAGAGCGGTGAAAAGCAGGAGAATGACTGGAGAATGGAAAATTCTAGGTCAAAATAGCCAAACCAGAAAAATGCTCCCATTCATCTCACTTTCCAAATCAGCTATTTTGACCTAGAATTTTCCATTCTCCAGTCATTCTCCTGCTTTTCACCGCTCTCTGAATAACTCTAAGTGTAACATTATGTTGAGGTTTTATATCTTGTTCTAGGGTAACAGGGTAGAATTACGATCACTTTCAAAATAGAAGCAACACCAAGACCTACTATACCTTCCGACCCTGATAGTAGAAACAGGCCTGGGGCTCTTATCCAAACCTGATGTAAACTTACTAGAGCCATTAGTCTACGGCGTTGCTTAGGTTACAATAAATCTGGTTAATTTTACAGCTGCGTTGGAATAGGACCCTTAGGGCCATATAGCATTCTAAATGCTAACACGGGGACTCTGGAGGAACACCTGCGCCTGCAGGTTTATCCTTGGCGTCCCCATTTTAGCGTGACCTTACAGTGCAGGCACTAATCCACCGTAAACACAGCGCTAAACCTTGGGATGCTTGTGGCAGCGCTAAGCACCGCTGTGAGCATCCCCACCATGGGGTCCATAGGATGGTAAAAAGTGAATTCATCGTAGATTCACTGTACTTAATCCACTAACATTTACGGCTATAAATCAATCAATATTATAGTAATAACTTGTGGTGTTACTAATATTTGTAGTTTTCGGATTAAAGGGACACTCTACACATCCACTTTATCTTTTTAAAGTAGGCTGGATGTGTAGAGTCCCTCCCCCATGCCAGTTCTGATGTGCTAAAATTTGTAACAGGATTATTCAGAAAGAGGTGAAAACCTTGAGAATGACTAGAGAAGTGAAAATTCTAGGTCAAACTAGTCAAACCAGAAAAATTCTCCCATTTATTTCACTTTCCAAATTGGCTATTTGGTCTACATTCTTCATTCTCCTGCCAATTCTCAAGGTTTTCACCTCTCTCTGAATAGCCCTGTAAGGGATGAGTTTCCTCTAGACATGTGCATTCGTTTTAGTACTAAAACGATTTAGTCCGAATTTTGGGATAATTTAGTTTTAGTATGACTCAAGAGATACGAAACTGCTGAGTACAAAAACGAAAGAAACTAAAATAAAATGCACTACATTTTAGTTTCAGTCCTTTTTGTGATATTACATTGAGTGAAGGAGACCAGCAATGAAGAGTGCAACATCGCAAAGCTACAGAAAAGGTTTGTATGCGTAATCCCTCCTGACCCCTGCCCGAAAATCTGACAGTGATAGAGCTCCAGAATACTCACTCGCAGCACAGACAGCCAGCACAGGAGAGGAAACCTTTACTTAAGATGATAAAAGCAGCTGGAGAAGGAAACATTCAAATAAATCTCACTGAAAGCTAATGACAGAGGAGGGCTGGATAGTAAAAACCCCTTTATAACAAGCAGCGCTGGGAGAAGAGAGGGACTTTATAAAACACGTGTTATCTCCCCTCCCGCTCTGCATAATAGGGGCTTAGGTCTGATACATTTTATATTATCCAGGAGCACTATCCCCCTTTCCTCATCTATAATACACGTTTTATATAAAGCCCCTCTCCTCTCCCAGTGCTGCTTGTTATAAAGGTTTTTTTACGTCTGATACTCTGTCATTATGAGCCTTCAGTGTGATTTATTTGAATGTTTTCCCTGGATTTAAAGTGCTTTATTTTATAATAAAATAAATTTGCACCAGTCATCTCTTCTCTGAGCTTTCAGACTGATTTACGTTAATATTTTCCCTCTCCCCTGCTTTTATATTCATGTGTCTCCCCCACAGAGATTCAAAATTTAAGTAAAAGTTCCCTCTCCTGTGCTGGATAAGCATTGCATTCCGAAGTTCTGCACCCTCCACATGCCAGTGCAGTAGGATGTTCTATACAGAGAGGGGCATTAATTAATGCAGGAGGATGTTCTATACATTATACAGAGAGGGGTATTAATGCAGGAGGATGTTCTATACATTATAGAGAAAGGTATAAATTGAGGAGGATGTTCTATACAGAGAGGGACATTTAATTAATTCAGGAGGATGTTCTATACATTATACAGAGAGGGGTATTAATTAATGCAGGAGGATGTTGTAAACATTATACAGAGAGGGGTATTAATTAATGCAGGAGGATGTGATCTACATTATACAGAGAGGGGTATTAATTAATGCAGGAGGATGTTCTATACATTATACAGAGAGGAGCCTTTTTTTTAGCCCTTTAAATCCAGTGGCTGTGAGCACTGAGATCGGCTGCTTGTTATATTATCTCTCAGTACAATGCATCAGGCTCAGCTGTTACAGTAACTGACTATAACAGCGCTCAGAGTTTCAGTAAAACAAGGAAATAATATTGTTCTAACCTCTTATATATAAAAATATTATTTACTAGTTTTATTGAAACTGAGCGCTGTGATGAGCAGCAGTCAGTTACTGTAACAGCTTTGCCTGACACATTGTGCTGAGAGTGAGAGATACTGTAACAAGCAGCGATCTCAGCCCTCTGAGGAGCCACTACTATAGTAATTGTGTCCACTGGTTTTCGGATGAATGAAATTAGTTTTCATACTAAAGAACTGAAAATGAATTTCTTTAGCAACTAAATAAATTGCATTTTAGGACTAATCCATTAGTTCAAAACGAAATTTTGTGCTGTGCACATGTCTAGTTTCCTCAATCCACCCCAGTGGCACTAGCAGCCAGGAGTTTGAGATCAGTCACTGGTAACGTTGGCACTGTGTGCTGGTGTCACTTTCTTTCAGACCCCTGGCAAAAGCTGATCCATCGCTCTCCTCAGGCACTACAAAACTTAAGAACGAAAAGTGCGCAAGTCACGAGTGATATGGTTGCTATACTACGCAAATCATGTATGTACACGCGTTGCATAGAAAAGCTGCAGGAGTGTCCAGATTAAAAGCCTCTTCGCTTACGGAGAGAAAAGCTGATTAAATTCACCTTTTA
This sequence comes from Leptobrachium leishanense, assembly GCA_009667805.1. Lineage (NCBI taxonomy): Eukaryota > Metazoa > Chordata > Amphibia > Anura > Megophryidae > Leptobrachium > Leptobrachium leishanense. The sequence goes on along the minus strand of CM019067.1, from coordinate 52,272,427 downwards.
AATAAAAAAAATATATTTTTAAATAATATTAAATCAATTTTTAAATAATATTAAAATAATTGGACCGCTGCTGCCCAATTATTTAAGGGAGAAAGTGTGGTAAATTTTTATTAGAGTACCCTTCGATCTGTATGGGTTGCAAATAATATCGTACACCGCCAGATATATTAAATGCTATTGCTTTTGGTAATGGTAAATCTTTGCTCAGCATGCATTTAATTTTCATACAGTGATTTATATATGACAATTTCAAAATGATACCAGCTATTTTTTCTTCATATTCCTCAAACATTTTTTACAAAAATGACATCTTAAGTAATGCTTAATTTACTTAAAAATGTCATTGACCTAATTCTTCATTTTATTATGAAATCATTGCCAGAACTTGTAAACTAAACCAACTAGCTAATTTCATGGGCTTTGTCTACTGAAATGCTCTCTGCCCTCATTTCCTGAATCAAGCCATCCATGTGCAACAAGTGTAACGGGCTGATGTCAGGTAATTACTGTATAGGTTACTGCCTCTAATCCCGATAACAGGCACGGCTATTCAGAGAATAGGTGACTGCGTCCCTAGCGTTTTTAACGTTTAGCTCGCTTGCATTTAAACTTATTTTTGTAGAGTTTAAAAATAATAAACAGATCCTCTTTGGCTTGAGGAATTAATTTAACGTATACCCGTGTTTTTGACATATAATATTTAATCCCCATAACTCATTCTATATATATAATATATCCGGTTACATGTGACACATTTGTTTGCTATTCTAGGTTGCCGCATTTTCACCCAGTGCAGTCACTTAGTATTTATATCCCATGGAAAACCAGAGACTATTATTCCAAGTATCTCTTTCAAAGAATTTTCTTAATTGGCTATTTAGATGTTTTATAGATTGAAGTCGTTTTTAACCCCTTCATTTCCAAGCTCCTCGTGTTCGAAAATCTCAACGTAATGTTTTGCTGAAACGATGAAATCACAGTTTGCACTTGAACGTTTGAAGAATCGGCAATTTTATGACTAGAACATTAAAAAGAAACTAAGGAGGTTAAAGTTTGACAAGAAACTATAATGCTGGCTTAACGGTGAAAAAAAACTGTCAGTTAAAAAATTCATATTTTTTAAAAATCTGACTTTCACTGCCATTGTGTGTAAAAAAAAAAAAAAAAAAGTTAATAAAAAGAGAATAAAAATAATTAAAATGAAGCGCTCTTTCAAAGAATCCCAGTGTAACAGTTAAAATTTGACTTTCGGAGGTCTCCTCCTCTCCGTAAGAGTCTATGGGAATTTTGGAAGCCGCCCTACGGAAAATCCTTAAATCCAGATCACTTGGATAAGATGTAGCAGCCTAGTCAGATCATGCCGAGAGTCTGTGGCAAATTTGGTGATCGTAGCTTGAAAGAATTAGGAGGAGTCATGCGGTAAAGTTTGGGCCTCAGAATAATACTAAGGTTAGAACAGATAATAGTATGTTGGCCTTTTAAAGCAAACATAATAATAATAAGCTTATAATGGATAACAGTATTATGACTTTCTCAAGCCAGTATAATGAAAGGATGTGAATTGAGCAGGTTCAAACATCACGGATGTACTCTAGGAATATGCTGCATGTACTGAACATTGTGAGTTGTGTCTCTTCCGTTTTCTTTAGGAATTGAAAGGCAAAGTTAACAGGTCGCGGGTCAGACTTTCTTTGGCCTCACATTTTCTATTATCAGAGTTTATTACAGGTTGGACGCCTGTAATCCAGAATTATAAAATCTGAAAGTCTCACATATCTAATCTTTCTGCCACGTCTTACATTCTGCAATTGCTGCAAGTATCAGCAAGGGATATGCAGGGACATGCTGTGCAGCGCCATTGTGAGACATGCTCCACAGCGCTAGGAAGAAATGCAATGTTGTTCCTCGATGTGTCCCCACTCACCTCCAACTATTAGGAAGAAAAGAGTTAAAAAAAAAAAGCCAATGTGTCTAGTTTGTCCCACAAAATAAATGCAAATGACTGAAGGCAAATGCTCAGATTTAGTAATATTTGTTAGGATTTGTTTGTTCTACTGTAGGTCCCTGTCGTACGACCTCGGTAAATGGTTGATGTGAACAGGACATGTAGTCCTCTGGCTCTCTGACAATGTTTTTTTTGAAGTCCGCTCAGTAGTTGAAAAATCTAGGGTTAAAAGGAAAGGGCCCTTGTACCATAACTAAGAATCCCTTTAGTCATCAAATATTTACTTTCTCGATATTTGTGTTCAGTCTGAAAAACTGATACATTTTGCTGTTCCAATTTCTAAGTTTTCCACATTTCCATATGATTTATAAAATGATTTTTGCTTGCTATCAAATTAATTTCATGCGCAGCCTAAGTTAAACAACTGTTCAATTTATTTATAAAAGAGTCAAAACATGTTTCATATTTAATCCTCAGACACGTTTATTTGTGCTGTGTTTACATTTACAGCCATGTCTATAGATATGCCATTTGTCTCTAGCGTGCCTCAAAAAAGACCATATGGTTCATTGAAAGAGACCTCTTTTGTCAAGTTTTCTATTTTTAAACTATAGATAAAAAAGGAATTTTTGAGAACTCTTCTATTGGCAACAAAGTTTCACTTATTTCAATCATTATTCCCCCATATAGAACTGTACACCAATGCTGTTAAACTTTATCAATAAAGAAATCGCGATGTATCCTTTCTGGTAAAATACTTAATATATATTAAGGGAAGAAAATGTTTGGGTGGAATTTGTTGAACCTGTGTCAATGTGCTGAATAAGTTCCTTTATTCACTGGAATGTAGTGTCTCCTTTATCTTGGTGATGCCATAAAGCCATTTATAGAGTAACCACTCGTAAGAGTCCATTTATCGTTCTCATTTTGTGTTTATTTATTTCACTATTCCTTTGTATTACTTCTATTCTGGCTCATCTGCTCATTTATCTCAAACCTTTTTACTGATGACCTGGCTCAAATAAAATGTCAACCCTGTAACTATTAAAGTATATGTGCACTCATCGGACTAACTATGCTTGATCAGTGTTAATTTCACCAATTTCTAAATGGCATTTTAGTCAATGGGCTATGACTTAAACTATATTAAAGTTGGTCCCTCCCTCACATTTTCTTCAAGTTTGTTTTATTGGTCGATGAAGGTGTCAATGGATTTCCGTCATAATTTTGGTAATCATAACTTGGTTATACTCTAGATTTCGTCACTGACAAAATGTTGTCTACGAAGTCATTGGTAAAAATTAGTAGTTGACTTCACTTCCTTGGCGGTATTCCCGAGTGTGGCTTGGAGTTAAATTTCAATGCCAAAAACCGTAACCACGAGCCACACTCGGGCTGATATGTCCCTGTCCCTGTGTTCCCTTGATGTCCTCCTGCATTCACCTCCATCCGATCGCGGTGTCCTGGTTCCCGTTACGTGAGAAGGGAACCAGGAAGCTGGATGCCGTGATCGGACAGAGGTGACTGCTGGAGGACATCGAGGGAACACAGGGACAGGTATCAGCCAGAGTGTAGCTCGGGGTTACCGTTTTGGGCATTGAAATTTAACCCAGAGTCACACTCGGGAATACTGCCAGGGGGCTGAATAAATGCACCGATTGACATATTAAAAATGTCAAAATCGGACAACCAGGGAGGTTAATTAGCCTTGAGTCAAGAAGGAATTTTTCCCAGTAAGTTGCATATTTGGTGAGCTCTTCAGTTATTTTTGCCTTCTTTTGGATCATCCACAGTAGGTGATGTATGAAAGGCTGAACTCGATGGACATGTCTATTTTCAGCCTATGTAACATTATGCTTGAGACACACCGTTCTGCCTGTCGCCAAGCTTAAGAACTCTCTGAGCCTTTTAAAGTAACCAACGAGAAATGGCTAAATTCGCAGGTTGCAAAAGTCGACGTTTCGAAGGCCTGGCGTTTGTGGATTGTAGACTTGGAGACTACATTATTAACTTCTATTTCACTCAACTCTAGCAAGAATATTCTCCTGAATAGGCTTTTTAGTTGGAAAATAGAAAATATTAGTCTGGTGTTGTATATAATTTATAATTCAAAGTGTGTTGTTGACTTTCAACAAGTGTTCATCTTTCTGTTATAATCATTTCGTTACAGCTGCAACTTTCAAGTACATCACATTAGAATAGAACGTTGTTTTGTAACCTTTCCTCTGCAAATGTCGCTTCGTTATCTGCGGGAAGGCATATTTTCCATTCCGGCCCATATAGGTTATCTCTGGAGGAGGGTTAGTGTGTTAACAGCTTCACGAAAACCTCAATCAGCAACAGCTTGTTCAGTGATCTAAGTAGTACATGACAGCATTTAACACTTGGCTTGATTTGCAGCAAAATCCAATGTAGTGCTGCCTGTTATATATTACAGTGTAAATATCTGTGTTTTTATAAGCTTTTGTATTTTTTTAAATTCTTTAAATTGTTAAAGAGCAATAAAGGACAAATCAATTCGTCTGTTCCCTCCAAAAGGACCAGTCAAGTAACAGAGTGCCAAGTCTCAATTCGTCTCTGCTAGAACATTTACAGGTCTCTTCACTAACGGTGAAACTCAGGAGAATTGGCAGGAGAAGAGAACAATCTAGACCAATTAGGAAAGTGAGATAATTGGGAGAATTTTTCTGGTTTGTTTATTTTGATTTAGGAGTATTGTCAGGAGTTTCACCTTTAGTGAATAGACTTGGTGGAAAAATCCAACTGATTTAGGCTTAGTTGACGCTTGTTAAGTAGGTGTAGCTGATACCATTCTGCTTAAATTGGGCAAGGATCTCCACACCAGGATTACCCTTTAAATTTCTCTCCGCTCTTCACTAATGTCTTTCTCTTCTCTTTCTCACATTTCTCACTCTTCTCTTCTGCTCTCATTCACTCCTCTACTCTTTCTTTCTCAGCCTCTTTTTTTTTCTCCCCTTCCCTCTTTTTCATTTCCCTCTTCTCTCTTCATTACCCTATTTCCATTTCTCTTCTTTTTTTCCTTTTTTCTCTTCTGTTTGCTTTCCCTTTTCTCTCCTCTTTTCATTTCTTCTCTTCTCTTTCTCTGCTTCACTTCACCTCTTTTCTTTTTTCTCTCCTCTTCTCCTCATCCTCCTTCCTCCCTCCCCCTTCTCTTCCTCCGCCTCCTTCCTTTCTACCTTCTTTTTCTTCCTCCCTCCTCCCTTCTTCCTCCTTCCTTCCACACTCGTCCCTTCTTCTTCCTCCACCTTCCTCCACCTTCCTCCCTCCACCTTCCTCCCTTTTTCTTCTTCCTCCCTCCTCCCTTTTTCTTCTTCCTCCCTCCTCCCTTTTTCTTCTTCCTCCCTCCTCCCTTTTTCTTCTTCCTCCCTCCTCCCTTTTTCTTCCTCCCTCCTCCCTTTTTCTTCCTCCTCCCTCCTCCCTTTTTCTTCCTCCTCCCTCCTCCCTTCTTCCTCCTCCTCCTCCCTTCTTCTTCCTCCTCCTCCCTTCTTCTTCCTCCTCCTCCCTTCTTCTTTCTCCTCCTATCTTCTTCTTTTTCCTCCTCCCTTCTTTCTCCTCCTCCCTTCTTCCTCTTCCTCCCTTCTTCCTCCCTTCTCCTTCCTCCTCTTCCCTCCTTCCTCCTCCTCCCTTCTTCTTCCTCCTTCCTCCCTTCTCCTTCCTTCTCCTGCCTCCTCCCTTCTTCTTCCTCCTCCTTCCTCCCTCCCTCCTCCCTTTTTCTTCCTCCTTCCTCCCTCCTTCCTACCTTCTCCTTCCTTCTCCTTCCTCCCTTCTCCTTCCGCCCTCCTTCATCTATCTCCTCCTTCCTCCCTCCTTCATCTTCCTCCTCCATCTTCCTCCTCCTTCCTCCTCCATCCTCCTCATTCTCTCCTCCTTCCTCCCTCCCTCCTCCTTCCTCCCTTCTCCTCCTTCCTCCCTCCTCCTCCTTCCTCCCTCCTCCTCCTTCCTCCCTCCTCCCTTTTTCTTCCTCCTTCCTCCCTCCTTCCTACATTCTCCTTCCTTCTCCTTCCTCCCTTCTCCTTCCTCCCTCCTTCATCTTCCTCCTCCTTCCTCCCTTATTCATCTTCCTCCTCCTTCCTCCCTTCTTCATCTTTCTCCTCCTTCCTCCTTCATCCTCCTCATTCTCTCTTCCTGCCTCCTCCCTCCTTCATCCTCCTCTTTCTCTCCCCCCCCCCAAAAAAAAATTAAATGAAAGGAATCTGGCTACTGAATTATGTTTGGGAGTGAAATGCCTTGCTCAGCTGGTAATATCCATATTAGGACCAGAGAATGTAACCGACCAAAACCTCACGATGATGTCTATTGAAAAGAGGGGGAAATGCTTTTAATTTTATGTAGATTTGAGTATATCAGAAATTTTACTTTTTTTCTTGTACGTCTGCACCTGGATATCTACCTGTCATTTAAAGCATGTGATTGTAGACTGTACCACACTACAGAAAACTCCTATTCCAGAGCTGTGCACATAATACAATTTACATTACAAAGTCAGTGGGACCAAAGGGCATATCAAAAGAGAAGTATCTTGCTAAAAAAGGAAAGTCATTTCAAACATTCAATAGCCACTGTTGATGTCTTTATGAATGACCTTTGACACATAACAATGAAAAGTCCACAAAGCACAAGCCTCTTAGATTTGTAAGGATTATGTCTGTAGAGGGGAAATCTTTCCCTTAATCTAGGTTGGCGGTAATGACTATTTAAAGTCTATATTTTTATGAATAGATGCCCTTCTATTCACTTTTTGAGTTCTTTTATTTGCTTCCTCCTCTGGCTGTAATAACTTTGCCTATTATATAATGCTCTATATCCAGACTATGGGAAAGCTCCTAACAAGCGAAGGGATATGAAATCTGCTGTGGGTTATCTGAGAAAATGCCATTGCTCTGGTCTTCGCTAGAAATTGCTGTAATTATTTGGATTTCTCTTTGAGAGAATTCAAATTAAGGTCTCGATTTAGTTCCTTTGACTCAACATTTTTAAATAATTACAATTGACTAGACACAAGTCAAATGATTTATTTACAAAATAAATTCCTGTGGGCTAATGGTGACCTCTGTAGATGAGCAATTTGCTTTTATTTCTGATTTGAGTCTTAAAATGTGAAAATGTCTATCCTGGGGAATTAAATCGAGACCTAACTTTGATTTCTATGAAATCTGTGCCCGCTATACTGTAGAAGTCATGGTGAAGTCAAATACCGATTGCCATCTGTGAAACAGCAAGAGGTCAAATTACATGACACTCTCAGCACCTGCTAAAGCTGGTTGTGCTCTTTAACTGTGGGACTTAACACTGAATCTCATGCCCTTTAATCTTCAGCGCGACGAACCCTCCAAACGCAAAATTAAACTTGGTTCTCCAATTTGTTTTGTTAGTTTGTTGTCCAGGAAATGCACAAAAAATAAATGGGCAGCGCTCCTCTATAGGTAAACAACGGGAAAACAGAAAACAGGCACACAAAAAGGAAAGATAACGAAAAAAGGAAATTTTTTTTTCCTTACAGTAAGGAAGTATATCTTTTTTTACTTTTTTAAAAAAAAATTCCCCATTGTTTACCTATAGAGGAGCACTGCCCATTTATTTTTTGTGTATTTCCATTGCAATCTTGAGGTATTGGGGAGAATACCTTAACTATTGGGCTCTGTATAGCGACCCTCTTCCCCCATGGTACAAGCGCACTGCCCCAATCTATAAAATTAGTTTATGTTCTCCGCCTAGTGTTATGCTCTGACACTTTTTCTGCACTGCTTCACAATATACATTGTTTCAAACTTCTTATTTTTGCCCATTTGCTAATTGTAAACAAGCAGGGACAGAGGTCTTTTAGGGGTACTTGAGGACAGGGTTGAGAACCACCGCATAAGAACACTGGGAACAAATGCACTTGTCTCCATGGAGTTCTACAGTACGTCTGTAGTAGACATGAACACCGAGAAAGGTTTTGGTGTAGATTTGGAAATTACTGAAAATATTGCGTTCAGAAATATCCAATTCGGACCGATCCAATGTTAGATCAGTTCAGAGTATTCGCTCAATTCAAATTCCGAAAATAGGGATACTTCTACAGTTAGGCTGGGTTCACACCGAAGCGTTTTACAGCGCGCTCCTGCGCGCTGTAAAACGCTTAGGCAATCATGGGATTTCATGTTTATGTGGGCATGTCACACCTAAGCGTTTTAAAGCGCGCAGGAACGCGCTTTAAAACGGCCGACGCAAAAAGAAGTCCAGGAGCTTCTCTTCGGCATATAGCCGCGCGTTCGCGGCCATATCATAGCCGCGAACGCGCTGCAACGCACGTTCGCGCGTTTTTTGTATGCGCGAACGCGCGTAAAAAAACGCGCGCATTGCGCGATGCTGTGCTACGCCGTGGTGTGAACCCAGCCTTAGGGTTACGGTTTTTGTTTGTTTTAGGATATTGGTTACTTTTTGGTATAGGGTTACTATTACTACTTGTTTTAGGATAACTATTTCTGCTTGTGTTAGGATTCCGTTAAGGTTACGGTTTCTGCTTGTGTTATGGTAGGGGTTATTAACCCCTTCACTGCTGACGACGTGTGGGACACGTCCTCAGTTACTCCCGCTGTATGCTGAGGACGTGTCCCACACGTCATCAGCTTTGCCGGACCCCCGGCGGAGATACTCACCTCTCTGTCCGGGGTCCCGTGGCGGTCTGACTTCAGCGTCCTCAGACGCTGAAGTTAAGACCCGCCCGACATCAATGATGTCATCGCGCCATGCATAGCGTGATGGCGTCAGATAGCCGGGGAATCCCTAGCTGCCTGGGTATTTCCCAAGGAAATCCCCTGGTGGAGATGGGGGGTTCATTTGAACCCTGATATCTCCAGAACCGTGGCAGCTAGGGGGTCATGGAGGGTGTCATTCGAAAGGCCGGAGCATGGCCTTTCAAATGGTACCCAACAGGACCAGGTATAAAGTAAAAAAAAAAATAATATAAAAATAATAATAAAAAAAATAAAAACATGTTTTTTTTGTGTGTTGTTTTTATTAATGCAGCAATATTGTTCACATTTCAATTATAATGTGAACAATGATGCTGCACTAATGATTTTTTTTCTATGGGGTGCGTAAATCACGTAATTCCCCCCCAAAAATGTAATAAGTCCCCATTTCTAATTTTTGTACAAGCGCACCCCATAGAAAATATAACTGCAAACATTCATGTGATAAAAGGTGAAAAAAACACTTTACACGCTGCAGATGATTTAAAATTAAAATATTATTGCATTTCTTGTTATAATATACAGGCAGGACATGACGTATACATCTAAAAATGATATATTATGAATCTGCGGAGTCTCCCGGAAAGAACGATATATAATATGTCTGGGTCGTATAATAAAATGTGGCTTCAAATCGCGTTTAAACATGATGAGCAAAAGCGGTAAAAATTAGCTCAGCACACAGCGGTGAAATGCCTCAGCAGTGAAAGGGTTAATAGGCATAGGGTTACTTTTTCTGCGATATGGTTAGGGTTACTTTTAGGGTTATTAATAGGGTTGGGGTTACTGTTTCTGTTTGTTTTACAACTATGGTTAGGGAATGTGCATTACATAGTGCGTGCAATTGTTTTCAGTCAACCTAATCAAGCAGGTTATATTTGGATAGTTTCAGAACAAGTCAGAACATTTAGATCAGAAGTGATTCATTTTGGCACTATGGATGCTTCCAACGCTCCAAATTCACCAGTATTTGGCCAAATTTGCATTTGGTACTAACTGAATGAACAAGTCTAATCTGTATGCAGCAGCTTGGTCCTAATAGAGCCAGCAACAGAACCACCAGTGGTTATTGGCTTTTGCCTATTATTTCCCTTAACATCTCCCTATTACCGGCTAAGTACGAATAAAGGCTGTAGATCATGGGAATCCAACTCTGGTCCCCCGGATGTTGACTGCCTACATTTCGCATAATTCATTGAATGCAATATAGGGATAGAGAATCATGGGAATTGTAGTTCAGAAACATCTGGTGGGGGGTGCACAGTCTAGGTTTTCTAGTTCTGAAAAACATTTTCATGATTCACTGTTTATCTTATAGTCATAACAAAAATATCAATATCAGGGTTATTCAGAGAAAGGTGAAACTCAGGAGAATGACTGGAGAAGTGAAAATTCTAGTTTAACATAGCCAAACCAGAAACATTCACCCATTTATCTCACTTTCCATATCAGCTATTTTGACCTAGAATTTTCACTTCTCCAAATGTTCTCCAGAGTTTCACCTTTCTCTGAATAAGCCTGTATATTTTCTCTGGAATAATTATTTGGAAAATTTAAGATGTTTGTAAAATAAAGTTTCACAAGGAAAAGGAAACCTATAAAAAGTAGGCTTGTGCACCGATTATTTTTTTCGGTTCGATTCGGTTCGGATGTTTAAACTTTTCGATTCGGCTCGTTTCGACCGATTTCTGTTTCGATTCGGTTCGGTTGGGATCGTTTTCCGTGTACATTTTTTTTCGGAATATCGACCATTTTTCGTATTTTCGGGTCACTTTGCTTGTTTTTTGTATCGACTTTTCGGAAATTTCAGAAATTTTTGTTTTTTCGGAACGCCTGTTCTCCTCGTTTCAAAGTGTCTACGATAATTCTGGCGATTCTATCGTGTTTTTTTTTATTAAATAAAGATCCTTTTTTTCTTATGAATAATTGAATATACATTTCACAACTTTATTTAATCATATTAAAATGGTATGAAAGCCAAGGAACAAAAAAAATGGAACAAAACGATTTAAAAAACGTTAAACTGACCCAAATGCCACAAGAAACAAGTGATACGCATTTACAAATACAAAATTTACAGAATCAGCGATATAACCCTTAATAGTTAAATATACGATGTCCAGAATTACTGAAATGGAACCGAAATCACGAATGGAACCGAAATCATGAATAGAGCGAAAATTTATTTTGATTTGACACATTTCAAGTCCATTCCAAAAATCCGAAATTTTTTCGTTTCGGCTCGGAAAACTTTTCGGATCTACCGGTTTTCGGGTCCGATCCGGAAATTCGGCCGAATCCGAAGACGCGAATCGGGAAATTTCGTGAAAATTCCGAAACCCGAAACGCACATCCCTAATAAAAAGACTAAGATAATATTTATATTCAAGTTTCTATTTGAAGTCATTATAATTAATGGCATCTAGTTCTGCTTCAATGAATCTACTACCATTTATTTTGATTCCGATAAAGGAAAAAACCTGCTGTAACTGAAGTTTAAAGTAATTTAAAACACTGAATTCCAGCTGCATTCAAAGAACGCATTGCTCAGTGCAAGCTTTGCAGGATAGGCCTTTGAAATCTGCAGGGTCACTGTTTACTTTTCCCAAGACCAACTCCAGTTTCAAAGATTTAGATAAAATTGTGAATTTACATAATAATGTAACCTGTTCTCCATATACAGTATTCTCAAATGCACGCTTTACGATTTAATATGCTGGCATATGGATTTTAGATTACCCTAATCTTTGGTTTTACAATATTTACCTTACAGAAGGAATAAAAGTAAAATAAACACTTAATATAGGAAAAGGACAAAATGATTTGATCGGTGTTTCATTTCCAATATGCCCTAAATAAAGATTAATGTCACAAGGGAGAAGCAGAACTAGGATGTGACTGTAAATAAAGTAAAATAAAATATTAATACAAAAGAACATTGTGTAAAATCTCAAATGCGATAAAGCAGCGCCAAAGGGACACTTAAACTATCAGGGTTATTCAAAGAGAATCAAAGTCACCACACGTTCGGTGACTTTTCGTTCTCTTCAATTCGGTACGGTTTGGCGATCCCATTTCGGCGACCCTGCGGTTTATTCAGCAAGCACCACAGGGCCACCGTAATGCAGGGAAAAGTCGCTGCAAACCTGCTGAAAACTCACCGCAAAACGAGGGCGAACACACACCGAAACCCACAAAAACATCTGGATTAGCCCGCCGAAAACACCGTAAAAACCCGAGCAGGGGTCAACCACACGCAGCGCAGCCGGCGGAAAAACCCGACACCGCAAAAAAAACGGAAAAAAAAGTTTGCAAAATAATCCCGAAAAATGACTAAAAGGTCCTGAAAAATCCACAAATAAAAAGACCTTTTACTGCAGAATATTATAATGAATACAGAAAACCATTACAAGCATCACACAACCTCTGCTTTTATAGAGGTGGTAACACTTGCAGATGATAGATTATTCGAGGGCAATTGATTAGCATCACCTGGCTGCTACTTACCCTTAATTCATATGGACACAGTAAGTGATGTTTACAGGTGCATTCTGTATATAGTCACTATGTTACATGTTTACAGGTGCATTCTGTATATAGTCACTATGTTACATGTTTACAGGTGCATTCTGTATATAGTCACTATGTTACATGTTTACAGGTGCATTCTGTATATAGTCACTATGTTACATGTTTACAGGTGCATTCTGTATATAGTCACTATGTTACATGTTTACAGGTGCATTCTGTATATAGTCACTATGTTACATGTTTACAGGTGCATTGTATATAGTCACTATGTTACATGTTTACAGGTGCATTGTATATAGTCACTATGTTAAATGTTTGCAGGTGCATTCCGTATTGAGGTATGTTAATAGAGATCTCTTAAGGGACTTTAGACTGGGGGAAGATTTGATGGTGTCTGGGAGGTTATTCCATAACTGCAGTGCTCTGTAGGAAAATGAGGATCGAGCCTTTTGTATTGAGGTATTGCAAGTAAGGTGCAGGTCCTGGATCGGAGGTTATAGGATGAGAGAACTGCTGGAGGAAGCCGCCTATTCAGGTAGGGTGGTAGCTTCCCAGAAAAGCTCTTAAACACCAGGTTGGAAAGTTGAAGGGTGCGTCTAGATTCCAGTGAAGGCCAGTTTAGCTCTTTTAACATGTCACAATGGTGGATCATGCAGTTACATAAATCAAGACATTGTGTAATGTCATGTGTTGTTATTGTTGTTCATGAGTTTGTATTTACCTAATTTTAAGACCTGCTGAGGGCCGGTTGATTTATTTTTATTTTTTATTCTGTCCTGGTATGTAAAACCATAGTATTGAATGTGGGTGTACTTTCTTTTTCACATGATAAAAGTCAAATACGGTTCTCAATTGGATTCACCAACAAACACAACTCTAATCAAATAAAGGTGTTTTCATGATTACATTTTATTTTTAGATGGACTGCAGTTAAATTCAATAGAAACACTCACATGCGGAATAAATACAATGCACATGACGGAAAAATGATTGTGCAATTGCAAATGATTATATTAAATATACAAAACAAAATATACACAAATAAAGTAATGCCAAAAACTAATTTCCAATCTGTCTGCCATTGAGTAAAAAAGCAAGAGTATCTGGAGAATGTCACTAGCTTATGCAGACGTTTTACAGATGTGCGTTATGTGAGGCATAGCCACAAACATGGTTTCTCGCACAGTCGAGCGGGTTATCCTGAACCAGTGTGCACCATATGAAGGGGCAGAGAGAAGGAAGGGAAGGCTCTTCTCCTGATTTAAAGCAAGCTGGCACATTCTTGGAGGGAGGAAAGCCGTAACTGACGGTATATCGTGTAACATGTAATAAATGGGGGTGACCTCATCCTTGGGGATTTCAGTAAGTTTAGCAAAGAAAATATTGAAGAACAAGTCATTTCCTATGGTATTATTTAGTCGCTTTTGTTGGTGTATAATTCATATTAAATAATCAGTAGACTTTGTTTTTTTTGACAAACCACAATTCGTCAGAATTCTGGGCAATTTGTCAATTCATCTGAATCACAATTCTATGTACCAGCTGGGTGGAATAAAGGTAACCTTACTGCTCTATGACCGTGGAGACACAGGTTCAAATCCTGGCAAGAGCACCTCTCCAGTAAGTGTCCTCCTTGGGCAAGACCCCTAACGGTACATGCTCGCCATCAGGACATACTTGAAACCACGAGAAATCTCAATGTATCCTTCCTGGTAAAATCCTTTCTGAAAAAAAAAAAAGGAAAAAAAAAAAATGTACCAGGGCACCAACTAAATGAACAAAACCACACAGCATAATGGATGTTTTTCAGCCATTGATTTTATTTTTGTTGCTTCTCTCTATCGGCAAGCAAAACAAGCTATGGATGCATGACAGGGGAAAAAATACATTTGACCTAATATGTTGACTCAAAGCACGCATAAACATGGGAACTAGATGTCACCTACATAAAACCACTCAATGGATATAGAAAAAAGGCAAATTTTGTTGCTCTTTCGGTGCACATCTGTGATTTCAGTTCGCCGACTCTTTGAATTCAGCATTCACCGCAGGGTCCCCCAGGTGCGCCAAACAAGATCTGCTGAACACCGACAATCAGCCCACCGAAAACTGACAACTGTTAGCCACAGGCCGCTCGATGCCACTGAAAAAAGCTGATCAGCTGTCGAACGGTAAAAAAAAAAAAAAAAAACAGAACTCTGCAATTTTAAAAAAGGCATTTAAAACAAAAAATGAGTAGAAAGAAATAATAAAAAAAGTCCTATAAAACATAATAAAATGGTCCGCTACAGAATAAAAACAAAACCCCATTAAAAAATATGGAAATTAAAAATTTTGCCCAAAAAATCCAGAAAAATGGCTAGACTTTTTGCTGCAAATGAAAAGAATAAACACAATTATTTTTTTACCGCTGAATCCTATGGGATTCGCCTGTTTAAACCTGTCAAACTGAAGCACTGACAATCTGGACATTTCGACAATATTTCGGCGCAGCTCGGCGTTCTCTGAATCGATTAACCATTACTTCTCTATGGGGAATTTCACTGCCGCTGAAGGTCGCTGAAACTGCATCATATTTTGCCAATATTTGGCGAATTGGCAGCTTTGTGAATAGCCGAACTCCCACGAAATTGCACCGTTGGGGAAAATCACCGTTCTGTGCAATTCGGTGGCAAATTCGGCTCTTTTGAATAAACCTCTCAGTCTACATCAAAACGTGAAAGCATGTGGGTCATATTAAAGTAACGGAGTGCTCAGCATTAAACCGTAGACTGAGCATAACTTACGTTTATTTTATTGCGTAACTACTTGATCAGTGAGCTCTTTTGGAACAGAAAAGTGTGAATGGGGATAGACGGCATCTGCACCGGGTAATGGCTAGACACAGCAGTAAATTTGCAAAATGAAGAAGGAATGTAAAAGCCGTCAAATATACGATTCAAATTCCAGCGGTCTGTGTAAGACTTAAGGCTACGGTAAACAGTAGTATTAACATTTGAGTTTTCCAGCTGAGGAATGTTTTAGAAAGTCAGAAACCCACTCCGATTAACCAAACAACCTGCCGCAGCAGCCTGAAAACCCAGCATGGAAATAACACACACACACACGTACAGGACCTCTGTGTCTTCATATGTTACAATTCTTAAATACAAAGAAATTTCAACTTAAAACAATAATAAAAGACAATATTATAATCCGTTTTCTCCTCCAACAACAAGCAGAAAAAGAAAATATTTTATTGTCTTTGTCATTAAATGTTTATTATTTGTCAGGACAGATACACAACTTGGCATAGCTTTAAATATTTAATACTTTATGGAAACCATTGGGAAAAAGTTAAAACTTTCTGGTCACCAAAGCAGTGGATATGTTACAATTTCTGAAAATATTTCACCACTGACAACTTCAAGACATTTAATGCAGAAAAACTGTAAATTCAGACATTTGGCATATTTTTACACGACCCTCCACCTGATACTGTACCTCAAAAAGCATAAACCTAAAAATAAACACATTCGGGCATTTTCATGCTTCAGTAAAGGTGCAATGAAAAAGTATTGTGTTTTGTTGTGCATTGCCACAAGAAGCTACAGCACTGTTAACATGACCATCTCTATACAGCCTGACAGATGTTTTTGTTTACATAATCTGAATAAACAAATCAGCTTGTCTGAAAAAGAGAATTTACACAAACTGTGTGAAGGTGCTGGAGCTGGACTATATAGTGCCCTAGGTAAGACCAGCTACTTGCGCCTCCACCTCCCCAAAAAAAATTGTTAACTGTTAAAATGCAGGGGAGCATACACACTGTGCGCATGGGGGGACACACTGTGCACGGGGGCCCAACATGGTCGTTAAATGCCCATCTTACCAATACGCTGGCAGACCCGGGATTGGTCTGTGCCTATTTCTTTCCTCTGCCTCTTTCTCTCCTCTGCCTCTTTCTCTCCTCTTCCCCTTCTTTTCTCTGCCTCTTTCTCTCCTCTGCCTCTTCCTCTCCTCTGCCTCTTTCTTTCCTCTAACTCTTTTGTTCCTTCCTCTGCCTCTTTTTTTCTTTCTTTCGTGCCTTTTTCTTTCTTTCATGCCTTTCTCTCTCTTTCTTCTGCCTCTTTTTCTTTCATCTGCCTCCTGATTGCGGCCGCACGTCATCTGATGGCGCTTGCGCGTCACCATAAGACACCCACCTTCTGCGCTGCTAGCGGGGGTCCGCAGGCCGCCACTGCTCGCTACACAAGCCGCACAATTAGGAACAGGTACAATAATGGAACCCTGGTTGGTGCCGGCTGCTCCCCTAGGGGCAGTGCGCCCTAGGCGGTTGCCTAGCTTGCCTAGTGGGAGCACCGGCCCTGTGTGTAAGGAACTTTTTTGTTTTGAGAAATTTGCTTTGGAGTTAACGGAATGGACTGTCAGACCACATGTGAGTATTCTGACTGAGTGTGGGAAATGGTGACGGAATTTTGACGTTACTAATGTATGTGTAGCATGTGATAATTCAAATTCTCAATAACAGAATTGTTTCTCTTGTTTGAGCGATAAAAATATATGGTTAGGTTTTTCATAGCTTTATACGGAGAATGCTTATCCTGCCGTGTGGATGTATGTGATTTAAAACTGGTGTCTCCCATTCAAACATTATTAAAGGGGTTATTCAAAAAGCACCAACATTTGCCCATTCATTCGACAAGATGAATTCACTGACCCTGCGGTGATTTTGGCGTACACCTGCATCCGTCGAACTCCACCATTACACCGCCAAACGCTGCTAAAAAAAACACCGACTGCAGCAGACAATCCGCCAAACACACAGCTTGATGCCTACTATCAGCTGCGATAAAAGCCGACTAAAAAAGCCCGCCACCAACCGAACAGGGGTAAAAAAAAACGCAATTTTTAATAGGCGTTTTAAATAAAAATGATTGGAAACGCATGGAAATAATGTATAAGGTCCTATGAATAACAATAAAAAAAAAGTCCATTTGAAAAAACTGTTATCAAAACTTTCGATGAAAAAATACAGAAAAATGCCTAAAATAAAGTATTTTTTTCCTGCAAATGAAAAGAATAAACGGTTCAATAAAAACGGGGGATTTTTTTTTACATTGACACCTATGGGATTCCCCTGTTTTAAACCTGCCGTGCGAAAGCACCAAAATCTGGGCATTTCGCCAACTTTTCGCTGCTGTTCAGCGTTCTCTGAATAGATTAACCCTTCCTTCTCTGCTGGGAATTTCACTGCCGCCAAAGGTAACCGTATTTCACCATCTTTTTGAATAGCTGAATTGCCACAAAATTGCACCATACGGGGAAATTCACTGTTTGGTGCAATTCGGTGGCCAATACGGCAGTCTTTGAATAACCCCTTAAGTGGTCAGTATTTATTATTCAGATTTCAATCCAAACTATAAGTGGCTTTGTTGTCCATTGTTGTGCCCAATTCTTTTGAGTATCGGTCTGAGAGGCAAGAGACGGTGCTCTTTATAGTATGTTTCACCAATGAATCTAGATCTGAGCTTAAAATCTACATTACCTGTCGGCCAACCGTACAGATTTGACACCAGTAATGATGTGAGGTCAGAGCCTCCCTAAGCCCACGAAAGGGTCTCTAAATCCTTGGCATGGAGCACGCCCCGACCAACCCTTTACTCCCTTAACATCCAAAAGGTCTGCAGTGCGAGAAGTGTTTATTTAGACATGTTTTGTAAATATTTACAGAAACTCCATGCCGACTAAAATTATTTAAATAAGCATATTTAAATATATGTAGATTTTTATGATTTTATGATTTTTATGCTTTTTATGATATTATCTTGATATGATTTTTTTAAATATAATTTATGGATAAATAAATAAATATCAATATTTTTACCTGAACACCTAGATTGGCCAAAATCATTGTTTGGAAGGAGTATCAGAGAAGAGATCACCCCTGTCACATCTTCTGGGATGGGTTAGAATATAGGATTTTAAATCCTGCATCTGATTTGTATTGATAAATTGCCAATTTCTCCTTTTTGTTTTCTTCTATACTTTGAGTCTCCTTCATTCTTGGACGTTTTAGAGTGAGATTTTAAAAATATGGCTCAAAGTTTCAGTTTCTGCGGGTCAGAATATGCTTTTATGTTATGTAATATCATCGTGACCTTCACTGAAGAATTCATAAATGCCTATTAAATGCAAGCTCTCAAATTCTGCATTATATTTAAAATTATGTATGCGTTTGTGTTACATTAAACAATGTTACTCCAGTGGTGCTTCTGATGGATATACACTATATTGCCAAAAATATTCGCTCACCCATCCATATGTGAGTCAAGGCAGGTGAGCGAATACCACTATGAATATAAACACAAACAATCGTACAGTGCAGCGCTCCAGTGTAACTCCAGGGATGTAAAGTGGATAAACTAAGGCTTACATTAATTAATTGCTAGTTGATACTGACAAATAGTTGATTTTAACACCAGTCGTCCACAATGGGCTCCAATTCTTCACTCGTTACATGTAACAAAAAATCAAAACCAAGCACACCACATAGTGTGACTCTATCAGGGTTATTCAGAGAGCGGTGAAAAGCAGGAGAATGACTGGAGAATGGAAAATTCTAGGTCAAAATAGCCAAACCAGAAAAATTCTCCCATTCCTCTCACTTTCCAAATCGGCTATTTTGACCTAGAATTTTCCATTCTCCTGCTTTTCACTACTCTCTGAATAACCCTGTGTGTATAAAGTGAAATATGAAATTATTTGAGGTAGTCAACTCACATTTTCTTGAGCACTTCATCTCAAGTTTTTTCGCCTGTGGGTATTTTAGGGCATACCGATACCTGATGGATTATGCCCTAAAATACCCACAGACGAAAAAACCTGAGCTGAAGTGACACCATGACTGGTGTAAAGGAAAGCTAAAACAAACAAAAACATAAATAAAAATAAATTTAAAATTATAAAAAAAAATTTAAAATTTTGTCTTCGGGGGGTTTAGTTAAATAGGACCTAGGCTGTCTTCTAAAAATAATGAGCATAAAACGGTCAGAATGAGCTCAGCGCACATAGGTTATGGGGGGCTTTTTTGGGGTGTTTTTACCATTTTTTTGTAATCATATTTCATTATTTATTTTATAGTCTCTAACTCTAACTCTAACTATCAGAAGCAACATCCCAACACAAGATAGTTATCTGCCACCTCCACTCCCACAGGTCCCCTCTGCCACCCTCTGCCGCTTCCTCCCAGCCACTGAGGAGGAAGTCAATTCCTTATTGTCCTCCTCACATCTCACCACGTGCCAGCTCGACCCCATTCCCTCACATCTAATTCCTCCCCTCTCCTCCTCCCTCACCCCTGCTCTCACACACATCTTCAACCTATCTCTCTCCACTGGCTCATTCCCATCCGCCTTCAAACACGCGCTAGTTACCCCTTTACTAAAGAAACCATCCCTAGACCCCAATTCTCCATCCAACTACCGTCCTGTATCCCTGCTTCCCTTCACATCAAAGCTCTTAGAAAAACTAGTCTTCAACCGCCTCTCCCTCTTCCTGTCCTCCAATTCCCTACTTGACCCCCTGCAATCTGGCTTCCGTCCCCTACACTCAACTGAAACTGCCCTCACCAAAGTCACCAACGACCTCCTAACTGCTAAAAAACACGGCCACTATTCTATTCTCATCCTGCTTGACCTCTCGGCTGCTTTTGACACTGTTGACCACCCCCTCCTTCTACAGACCCTCAACTCTCTGGGTCTCGGTGACACTGCACTTGCTTGGGTTGACTCCTATTTATCCAACAGGTCCTTCTGTGTGTCCTTTGCTGGCAACTCCTCCTCTTCATTGCCTCTATCTGTTGGTGTACCTCAAGGCTCTGTCCTTGGTCCTCTGCTCTTTTCCATCTACACCTCCTCCCTGGGCAAAATCATCAACAGCTTTGGCTTTAATTACCACCTCTACGCTGATGACACTCAGATCTACCTCTCTACCCCTGATCTCTCTCCCCCTGTCCTCTCAAAAGTCAGTGACTGTTTATCTGGCATCTCCTCCTGGATGGCATCCCACCACCTAAAGATCAACATGTCAAAGACTGAGCTCCTACTTCTTCCTCCCTCTAATGCCTCCCCACCTCCTGACTTCTCTATCATGGTGGAGGGTATCACCATCTCCCCATCAAACCAAGTTCGCTGTCTTGGAGTTACACTTGACTCTGCTCTTTCCTTCATCCCCCACATCCAGTCTCTTTCCTCCTCCTGCCGATACCAACTGCGTAATATTTCCAGAATTCGGCCATTTCACCACAAAACAACTCATACACGCCCTGGTAATCTCCCGACTCGACTATTGCAATAATCTCTTATCTGGCATCCCTCTGTCCCGCCTCTCTCCCCTAAAATCCATCCTGAACGCCTCCGCCAGGCTAATTCACCTCACCCGCCGCTCTGTCTCTGCCGCTCCCCTCTGCGAGTCCCTTCACTGGCTCCCCATCCACTGCAGAATTAAGTTCAAAATCCTTATCCTTACCTACAAAACCCTCACTAACTCAGCGCCCCACTACCTGTCCTCACTAATCACCAAATACACCCCAGCCCGCTCCCTAAGGTCAAACAGTGACCTGCGCCTAGCTTCTCCCCGCATCACCTCTTCCCATGATAGACTGCAGGATTTCTCACGCGCAGCCCCCACTCTCTGGAACGCTCTCCCTCGTACTGTCAGACTTTCCCCTAACTTCTCTTCCTTCAAACGCTCCCTTAAAACGTTCCTATTTAGGGAAGCCTACCACCCAACTCACTGACGCAACCATCAATCACTCTAACCTTACAGTCCTCTCCTCCTGTTTCCAACCCCAACCCTCCCAGATTGTGAGTTCCTACGGGAATAGGGCCCTCATCTCCTCCTGTACTGTTTGTCAAATGTTGTTCAATGTATTGTAACCCTGTCTATACTGTGCTTATTGTACAGCACTGCGGAATATGCTGGCGCTTTATAAATAAAGAATAATAATAATAATAATTATAGTAAATTATAGGATATGATGGAAATAATGGTATTTTTAGAAAGTTCATTTAATGGCGGGAAAAACGGTGTATAATATGCGTGGGTTGCATAAACGAGTAAGAGGAAAATTTGACCTAAACCCGAACAGCGCAGAAACGTAAAAACAGCAGCGGGCACTAAAGGACGGATTTGTGTAAAACTGCCTGGTCACTAAGGGGTTAATAACTCAATGATATTACACCAGGTCCCTGTTGTAAGTTTGTAAGTGAAAACCCAACCACAAAAACACCGTATACTCCATAGCTTTAGTGTAAACGTTTTCTACGAATTTAACTTTCGAAGTTTACAATTCCTGACTTACAATAGTGAAACAATGTAATTTTGTATAGTTCCCACACTACTTCCATGATACGATCTTGGGGGGGGAGAGGTATTAATTAAAAAAAAGCAGAAAATGAAACAAATGGAAATTCATGCATTTGAATTATGGTAAAAGGATTTCTACATTCACATGTAAAACATTTCCCAAACAATAGAATGATGCATTTCACTTCAACAGACAAATTAATCAGCCATGTAGTGAAATGTCTAGTTTTCTCCAGAAATGTTAAATTAGCTTTTCCTTGTTTCCAAACGCTTTACAAATTAACGGTTTCCTGCGCCATCATCCATTTAGCTCCATTTTCATGGAGACCTTATTGTAATTTATCACATTCTCAAAGCCATGTAATTACCAGTCAACATGAATTGTGCAAAGTATATTTAGGTCTTCTGAAAACCCTCTTAGGCAGTCCTGAGTAACAGCCACCCTGCAGCTGTTATTGTTTTCATTTCTCATAATCCTGACGGAGAGTCATGGGTTTTGTAGTCCAGATACCTACGTGGCGGTCATTCATCTCATTTCTCCAGTGTATACTCAGTGTAAAACATTTACAGTGGAGTTTGAGTGTCTTCAGAAACAATTTTTTTTTTTTTTGAGAAAGTATTTTACCAGGATACATTGAGATTTCTCTCATTTCAAAGTATGTCCTGGGTGGCGAGTATGTACTGTTAGGTGTCTTGCCCGAGGACACTTACTGGAGAGGTGCTCTTGCCGGGATTGAACCTGTGTCTCCACAGTTATAGAGCAGTGATGTTTAGGGATGGGCTGTCTGTTCAAATCGGTTTGAAGTTCGATTCGAACATTGGCTGTTCGAAAAATCGCGAACTTCGAAATTTTCGTGACTTTTGCGGAAAGTTCTGGAAAAAAAACAAAAGTTTTCAAAAAATGCTTAAGATCCTAAAAAAATCGAAAAATAGACTTTTTACTGCAGAATATAATAATAAACTGTTTATTAGATATTGAATTAAAACGGGAATATGTCCCACTCGTTGGTGATAAAACATTGCCCATGGCTTCAAATCGCGTTTAAACATGAGCAAAAGCAGTAAAAATTAGTAAAAGCGCACAGCTTTGAAAAGGCTCAGCAGTGAAAGGGTTAAAAATGTTTTGGTTTTTCTAACTTTTTTTTCATTGTTTCCTATCCCCCAGGGCACTACCCAGACCCCCATACACCTTCTATGGCCAATATCTTGCATATATGCCCTCTTGGAGGGGACCTTACTTTTCGAACATTCAAGCCCCATTGACTTGCAAACCAAACACAGGGATGTTCGGCCCATCACTAGTTATGTTACCTCTATCGCACCCAGCCGGTACTATTGTTTTCTAATATACAGTTGCCTAAGGATGACCACTAATGTTCTTTTGGTTTGTTTTGTTTTTTTTAGTTGGAGAGCTATATTGTGGACAACATGAAGTTGGAGATGGCTCAGCTGCAACAAAACGCTGTGCAGAACCATACAGCCACCATGTTGGAGATTGGAACCAGCCTGTTGAGTCAAACTGCTGAGCAGACCAGGAAACTTACAGATGTAGAGACGCAGGTAAGTCCTAAAAAAAAGTATCCTCTGGAAAGGACGCCACCTCTTTTTTTGGATGCCTTTTTCAAAGGCAATCGAAAAATTTCGAGACTACTCAAAAATTTTCAATTGCTACTGAATTCCACGAATTTCAGAAGCTATCAATTGTTAGGTTTAATGATACATTTAGGGTTAGATTCGAACCTGTGCATGTTTAAGGGTTAGGGTTATATTTATGGTTAAATCAGCAAAGTTCTTAAAACTACTAGATGGTACCAATGGCATAGATCCAAATGGGCCTAACCCACCTATGTTACAAACCAAAAGCAAAAATAGAGCACCTATGCATCCACAATGGTGCTCACAAGAGTAAAGGATCGATGTCCCCAGTGTATACACAATTGTACACCTTTATTAATACATACAAATTGACAAGTAGACAAAATCACATAAATATTGTATAATGAGTAGTCAGAGTACCTGGTTCATATCTTTATGGCAGGGGGAACAATGCCCCACCTGTGGGGTGTATGAATTTGAGGAGTTCAAACCAGCATCATGGGTATGTTTGTCCCATAACAGTTGCAATGCGTTTGCCTAAAGGAATGGGTTAAAAGGCATTACCATCCCATATCAGCCATCCAGGGATAAATTCAATGTTTTGAGGGGATAAGCAATTTGTTTCCAATATATTCCTTATAGAAACCTCTATCCAGTATTCCGAATACTCGATATCAAGGTAAAACAAACTGTCTATAATGGCCCCATGGTAAAGCTCACAATACCTGGTGATTGAACAGACTCCTCTGCATTATATTAAAACCACCAACTGGCCACCCTGCCAATCCAGGTAACTTTCAAAAATTCATATAACTGTTAAAACACAAACACCCAACTATAAATCGGAGAACTATAGGCCAGTTAGTCTTACGTCAGTAGTGGGGAAAATAATGGAAACCATGTTAAAGGAAAGGATTGTTGCACATCTAAAAACACATAGATTACAGGACCAGAAACAACATGGGTTTACCTCAGGGAGATCATGCCAAACTAATCTTATTGATTTTTTTGATTGGGTAACAAAAATAATAGACACAGGTGGTGCAGTAGACATTGCTTATTTAGATTTCAGTAAGGCTTTTGATACTGTTCCGCATAGAAGGCTTATCAATAAATTGCAATCTTTGAGCTTGGATTGCAATATTGTTGAATGGATTAGGCAGTGGCTGAGTGACAGGCAACAGAGGGTTGTGGTAAATAGAGTTTATTCGGCGCACGGTCTTGTTACCAGTGGGTTACCTCAGGGGTCAGTACTTGGACCCATTCTCTTTAATATTTTTATTAGTGATATTGCAGAAGGTGTTAATGGTAAAGTGTCACGGACCTACTACGCGTGCTGCTGCGCAAAGATGCCGGGTTAAGCCGCTCACTATCCTAGACCCAGATAATTACGCGCACTTCTCTACCCGTCCCGGTCACACTTTCCTCTCACAACAGGCACGTAGAGCACGATATACTGATCCCAGGATTGCAACGCAGTACAAGTCTTCTCCTGAAGCGCGTACTAACTATGTCTCTCACAATCCCGGAGCTCACTTTCTTATTCTATTAGTAACGCTGCCACCAGTCCTCACGGACGCTACGCCCGTCACAACAGGAGACGCAGGGCTTAGCAGCCGCACTATCCTAGACTCGGACAGTGACTACGGATCCCACAATTCTCTGCCGTTTCCTGACGACTGCAACACTCAATTTCTTATATATAACCGAGCTTAAAGCATATAGCAATTCTCCCAATCTCTTAGCGTGGATTTCATCAGCCAGAGTCAAAACTTAAATACTTTTTGTTTATTTATGATATAGAAAGAATCACAGTGCTTGTCACATAAAAAATTATAACTAGAATAAATCCATTAATTACACACTACACAGCAAACGAAACAAAAAGGGTTAACTATAGAGCGTTACTTACGAAGAACTATTCCTTAAGCTAGCAGCCATGGCCTCCTGGAGTCTGGAGATAGGAACATGGACCAATCAGTCCTCTTTAGAAGGTACCCCAAGTGATCAGCCCTAGCACATGGCCAGTTTCTCAATTTATACATTTCCTGAGCTTTCCAGCCCCCACCCACAAATGGCCCAGTGTCCTGGACTCCATTTCCCAGAGTGCCATTCTCGCTCGTGCTCAGTAAGCTTGTCAATTAATCTTTAATTGCCCAAATGTGTCTATCTCTGCCCCAGACCCCCATTAGAGATCAAGGATGTGCTTCCTGTCTTTGAAAATTGGGTCTAACATCTTGGTGCTGGGCTGGTTTCCAAGGTGTGATTTTCTATGTCAGTGTACAAAAGAAATTCCCTTTTTACAGCTACGTGTTATATCCTCCCCCCAGGGGAGAAAGCAAACCATATTAATTACATTTCAGCTGTGAACACAGGGATACACTTACCAAATGGCCAGACACAAATATGAATATACTCTATATGGAGGAGATATGTATGAACTGGCAGATAGATACATATATACAGGCAGACCCTTATATAGATAGAAATACAGATCTAATCTGCCACATAAAGTATGTCTTTTTTTCTGATGACACAAAGATTTGCAACAGGACTGACATTCCTGGAGGGATCAGCCAAATGACAAATGATTTAGGTAAACTAAAAAAATGGTCGGAGCTGTGGCAATTGAGTTTTAATGTGGATAAGTGCAAGATAATGCACCTGGGACGTAAAAACCCAAGGGCTGAATATAGAATATTTGATACAGTCTTAACCTCAACATCTGAGGGTTGGGATTTAGGGGTTATTATTGCAGAGGATCTAAGGGTAAGTAGTCAATGTAATAGAACAGCAGGAAATGCTGGCAGAATGCTTGGTTGTGTAGGGAGAGGTATTAGCAGTAGGAAAAGGGAAGTGCTCATGCCACTGTACAGAGCACTGGTGAGACCTCACTTGGAGTACTGTGTGCAGTACTGGAGACTGTATCTCCAGAAGGATATAGACATCTTAGAGAGAGTTCAGAGAAGGGCTACTAAAATGGTGTACGGCTTGAAGGAAAAAAGTTACCAGGAAAGGCTTAATGATCTTAACATGTATAGCTTGGAAAAAAGACGAGACGGAGGAGATATGATAG
Source organism: Leptobrachium leishanense (assembly GCA_009667805.1). Taxonomy (NCBI): domain Eukaryota; kingdom Metazoa; phylum Chordata; class Amphibia; order Anura; family Megophryidae; genus Leptobrachium; species Leptobrachium leishanense. The sequence continues at coordinate 52,246,173 of CM019067.1, read as the reverse complement.
AAACATTTAAATACGTAAAGGGAATCCACAAGGTAGAGGAAGGGAGTATATTTAAAAGGAAACAAAGTAGCAAAACAAGAGGACATAGTCTTAGATTAGAAGGCAAAGGTTTAAAAGTAACATCAGGAAGCATTATTTTATGGAGAGGGTGGTGGATACATGGAACAGCCTTCCAGTTGAAGTGGTAGAGGCCAAAACAGTAATTGAATTTAAGCAGGCATGGGATAGGCATAAGGCTATCCTAAACAAAAGCTAAACCTAGGTAAAGTATCCATGTAATTGGGCAGACTAGATGGGCTGAAAGGTTCTTATCTACCGACATTTTCTATGTTTCTAGTTTTGCCGATATACCAGGCTTTATCAAGAGCTCTATTTTTGTTTTAGTTTTATATTTATGGTTAACCCGTACCCTATGCCTAAAACGAACACAACGATCATGACAAAATTTCCAAAAAATAATCGATTCTAAAAGATTTTTTGCTAGTGACTGAATTTAAAATGCTCCAATTTGGGTGCATTTGAACAGTTTGACTGGACATGAAACTTTTCCATTGTTCCTGAAAAATGCTTCTGAAAACAGCACAAGGCATCTAATTTAGAAGCGCCCAACCCAGTGAATTTTTTTTATTATTATTCGACATTCTTTTTAGAACATTAATTTCAGAAGCAACTTTTCCATAGAAAACCGGAAAAGTCCATAATGTAGAAGACAAGAATGAGCAAAAACCCTAAATTTCTATGTAGGAAGCTTCTGTTGACAAGCTTGTCTCACTCGCAGATGGGCTTGTATGTGCTGAACCAGTGTCATTTCCAATCCATACATGTTCTGGTTTGTTCTGTCCAAATGCTATATTGTCCTATTAATCCCGCTAGTCATACCTCATTCTTGAACCATTGTGATCCTTTCAGTATTCGCCAGTCCACGTGTGGCATTTATTTTGATTACTAGGACACTGTGCTCCTACAGATACCGGAAATCTATCTAGAAGTGTATCATATACTGTGAGGTGCTGTCCACAACTTCTCATGATCCGCACTCACTTCTGCTAGAGTGTTTCAGGAGGCTAGCATGGCTTTACTTGGGGTGGCTGCTCCCCTTAATGTGTGGCATTTGCCTGTGGTTAGTCCATGTCACTGCCTGCAGGAAATCCCCTCCCGCCACCATGTTCAGGGGATTCTACCTCATCCCAGCATCGGGATGGAGTGGTAGTGGCTCTACGCCGCATTGGGTGGCAGAGCTCCTGCACCATAGAATGTGATGGCTGCCAGGACTTTGGAGGAACTATATCTTACCCTTGTTGGGAATAGTGGAATGGGATGAGCTTGGGGGGTGTGAGCAGGAGCTACCCTGGACACCCCATTTAAACCTCACTCCAGAGAAGAGATGCTCAGATGTTCTGTGTAACCTGTGCTTCTATTGACTTACCGGATTCTGACCTGGCCTTCAGATCACCTGCTTGCCTTTGGATTCTCCCGTTAGCTGGCATGCTGCTCGTACCAGCCTCACAGGTACTTCATCCTGAGCTCCATTGGTTAAGTCGAGCAGGAGCACAACTCCCACCACTCAAGCGAAATGTACTGCCATTTAATTAACACCATTTCATGGACAAACTGATCACGAGCATGAATAAATGGTAAGACACCCAAATTCTTTAAGTGTGGCCACCCAACAACCGTATTTCTTCAAACGTGTCCTGGAGTGTTTTGATATGCAACTCTTTTAAGACCTTCTGCAGTAGACGACACTATATTCAAACCATAAAGGTCAGCGTTAATCATATGGTATAGGAGATGGGATAAGCGATAGAATGTCTCTTCGTCCAATCTTTTTAATGCTCTTTAATACAGTCACTGAGCACGCCATTCATTTATAGGTTAAGGTCACACAGTAATCTAAATAACATCTTCATGTTTAAATAAACAGTACAGCTAATAGCAGACGGTAATACATATGTCAGCCTAAATAAATTAGTTTGGTCTATTAACTGGGCTTTGAACCACATTATTAATTTCCCATGTAGTGTGTCCCTCATCTATTTGTTTTCTTTGAAACACTACCAGAGTATTGAGATAATTGCACCTGTGACATTTTTACAGCTTGTACATGGAGAGAAACAAAGGCTAATGCATTAGCCGCCACAGAGTTAAGGAAACTCTCTACTTGAACGCTATATAGAGATCTGGCGTCTTTTTAATTAAGCAATGACGCGAAGACTCTGGTAGTGTATACATGTAATACACACAAAACAGTAGGAGGTTGATCCGATGGACAGATAAGAGCCAATTGGATCCTACACTGCTATTTCCGCTCTTCACTCTACATAACAAAGAATGTTACTGAAAACATTTATGTTAAGCAATATAAACATAAATAGGTGCACTAATGAGCAAGCACTGGAAGGTTAAGGGGAGAAGGTTTGGGACCACTGACCAATGACAGAAGAAACAATGGACTTTTCCATAATGTTAAAAGGATACACTGTTGAATACAGTTCCCTCTTTTGGCCTTAAATGTTTGGTAGAAGCTGCTGACAGCCCCTGCCCATTTATTGTTTTTATTTTTTAATTTTAGGTGATTTTACTCAACTTTTCTCCCTCGCCACATGCAGCTCCTCCCATTCGGCTCAGGGACTCCCCGAGGAGTTTGTGAAGGTTTTTTTTTTTTTTGCACAATTTACTCTTCCGCAACTTGTGTAGCATAGAAACTGGAAACTGAGCACCGCTACAGAACTTGCACACTTTATGTACACCATTTCCACAGTGACTGCACAGGAGGATGGATCGCAGCTTCACGCGCATGCGCAGATCCATCGGCTGCCTCACTGAGACCAATCGCTACAGCGATTGGTCTCAGAGAGGGTGACATATCGGGACACTCTCTGCCCGCTGACGTAACTAGTGACTGATCTGTGGACCGGCAGCAAGGGAATTCATAATCCCGGTTGCTAGTGATGCTGGTGCAGTGGAGGAAGCTGCTCCACATCACCCCTCAATTTCATCAGGTCTGGCATGCTGGGAGGGAAAGAGGGGCACTCCTGACATCCTGATCACTTTAAAACAATAAAGTGGTCAGAGTCAGAGCTGGACTGGCCTACCGGGATGAATCCCGGTACGCTGCTGCAATGTTTGGGCTGCAGGCCCGCAGCATCTTCATCCCTTGACCTTGAGAAACAAACCCGCGGGCTGGTATCGGCCAGCGGTGGCCGGGCCGGCCCGCGGGTTACTAGGCACTGCAAGGCCACCGCGTGGCTCTCTCGATTTACTGGCGAGGGAGGGAGGAGGGGCCACCGGGATGACAGCTGCAGCGTGAGTACCGTTTCCCAGCCATGTGTTCGCTGGATGGCGTGCACGCTGCATTGGCGCCGCCCTCACTTACGTAGTCACTGCGCAGGCGCCGCGCTGAAGACTGGTCCCCTCTTCATCGCTGCTGCCCAGCGCCAGGCCAGCCAGCCAGCCGTTCCACTCAGCCAACTCCCGGCGGCTCTGTCCCGTTTCCCGGCTTTTTTTCTTCCGCACCTATCGGTAGGCCTGACACTCCCATTCATGCTGCCAGCAATGAGCGAAGGCAGCCCAGCAGCCGCAAGCCCTGTGTCTCCATTTAGTAAACGGAGACACAGGATCATGCTGGGAATGTAGCTGACGCATTGCTATGCGCCGCTCCATAGGTGGCTGCTCCGCCCCCAAATGTCGCTCCATGCAAGAGGACCAGGGAGAGGGGTCTTATGGAGATCCTTTGCTCTCCAGCACCTCTGCAAAAAGAGAAAGCCAATAGAGCCCTGCACATGGGAGCAGTGCGTCCAGCGGACCCCCATCATGCAAATGTTCTGGATGCTCTTCACTCATGGAGATCTTGCAGCAGCCTACTTGAAATCCAGGCCACCATCAGGAGGTTAAGGTAGATGATGGGCCCAGGGGCAGCAAGGTGACCGCCACACTGTGACCTCCTCTTGGCAGGAAGTTCCGGTATTGGGTTCTTCTTTGAGCCTACAACCGGAGCTTCCCTGGCAGCAGAAATCATCCTGCCTTCTGCTCCCACCAGGCTGCACTGAGAGGAGGCACCGTCCCCATAAGCGTGCTGCTGCTGCCTGTGAAGGCAGGAGAGAGGAGACTCTGATTGACGGAGGCCGAGCAGGGGTGAGTGAGCCAGCTGCTACATTCCTCCCCCTGCAGGAAAGAGAAGATTTATCCCCTTCTTTTTCCAATCCCTCCAGCTCTGCAGATTGGGAAATTTAAAAATCTGGGAGGATTTAACCCACTCCTTTTACAGAAGTAGTTTTTAAGCCATTCCTCGCTGTGCAGGATGATTGTGGAGGTTAAATCTGGGATGATTGAAGGGGAGGATTTAACCCCTCCAAGCCTCCCCTCTGTAGATCTGGGGGATTTAACCCCTCCACAATCCTACCCTCCTTGTACAGTTTGTGTGTGTGCGTGTGTGCTTGTCTGTATGTGGATGTGTGGGTAGGTTTGTGTGTGTGTGCTTGGCTGTATGTGGATGTGTGGGTAGGTGTGTGTGTGTGTATGCTTGGCTGTATGGGGATGTGTGGGTAGGTTTGTGTGGGTGTGTGCGCTTGTCTGTATGTGGATGTGTGAGTAGGTATGTTTGTGTGTGCTTGGCTGTATGTGGATGTGTGGGTAGATATGTGTGTGTGTGTGTGTGCTTGGCTGTATGTGGATGTGTCGGTAGGTATGTGTGTGTACCTGTATAAAATACTGTACAGCTCTGCGATACCCTCAAACACACCGCACATTACTGTATAGCTCTGCCATACCCTCAAACACACCGCACATTACTGTATAGCTCTGCCATACCCTCAAACACACCACACATTACTGTATAGCTCTGCCATACCCTCAAACACACTGCACATTACTGTATAGCTCTGCCATACCCTCAAACACACCGCACATTACTGTATAGCTCTGCCATACCCTCAAACACACCGCACATTACTGTATAGCTCTGCCATACCCTCAAACACACCGCACATTACTGTATAGCTCTGCCATACCCTCAAACACACCGCACATTACTGTATAGCTCTGCCATACCCTCAAACACACCACACATTACTGTACAGCTCTGTGATACCCTCAGACACACCACACATTACTGTATAGCTCTGCCATACCCTCAACACACCGCACATTACTGTATAGCTCTGCCATACCCTCAGACACACCACACATTACTGTATAGCTCTGCCATACCCTCAAACACACCGCACATTACTGTATAGCTCTGCGACATTACGGGCTGGTGTGAAATTCTTTGCAGGGCTGGTTTTTATCCCCAGTCCGGCCCTGGTCAGAGTCGAGTTTCCCTTTTTAAAGAGTTGTCACACCGGAAAGAACCAAACCAACAGAAAACCCAAGACCCAAGATGAAACACAAAACCAAACACTCAAAAAGCATGTTTGTATTATGGCAGCTGCCTTTGAGTTGACTTTGATTCGAAACTCAACCAGAGGCATGAAAATTGTAGTAAATGCAGGAATTCTATAGAGTAACAGCTAAGGTGCAAGAAATCTGAGAGTTTTGTGCTTTACAGCTCTTCTGCTCCCTGCCAGGATAAATTCCACTAGATGTATAGCAAACATGAGAATCCATAGAAAGGGAAAAAACAGAAGTAACTAATCTGGCCAGGCATAGTCTGAGAGCAGTGGTTCCCAACCTTTTTACATCCGAGTACCCCTTGTCAGCCCGTTTCCATAAATTATACCCCCATGTTAAAAAAAACCTGGTCTAATTAACCTCCCTGGCGGTGTTCCTGAGTGTTTCTCTGGGTTATATTTCACCGCTGAGAGCGGTAACCCTGAGACACACTCGGGCTGTATACATTACCTCTCCCTGCGCTCCCTCGATGATCTCTGCAGTCTCCTCCGGCGATCGTGAACTTATACTTCAAGAGCCGCGTTCAATACCTCAGCCGCTGCAAGTGCTAAGTTAGCAACTTGCCATTGAACGCCGTTCAACCGCTCAGCGCTCAGCAGTGCTAACCTAGCACTTGCAGCGACCCGAGGAGATGCTGCGAGTAGCTGTGGTGACGTATTAAAGATGGCCGCCGCCATGAAGCAAGTAACAATGCCGTACAGCAAGATGGCCGCCGCCACGAAGCAAGTAATAATTCCGTACAGCAATGTTAATTTTGAGGTTTTTGTTCACCAAAGCACAAAATATTTATTTATTTCCCCCTGCACATAGACATATATTACAGTTCAATTTATATATTGTTTCAGAAGTAAACATAACGTTTATTCATTAAAAACTATCATTTGTGGTGTGTGCATACAAAACGGAATTGTGCTGACTGCTTTTCTTTATTATATTTTGTCCGAGTGATCCGAAAAACAATCTGAATTTTTCATTAAGAAATCGTCGGCCATTTTGGATTCAAAATTCGCATCCAAAGCGTTCAATGACACTGCTGCAGCAAACTGAATTGCTGCGCTGCAGGAATTCAGCAGCTGCTGAGGTATTGAACGGGCCTGTGGATTCCTTCTCGCGAGGAGGGAACCAGGAAGTAATGAGGTCGCGGTCACCGGAGGAGGCAGCTGGGGACTTCGAGGGAGCGCAGGGAGAGGTGATGTATCCAGCGGCATCCCAAGTGTTGCTCGGGGTTACCGCTTCCAACACTCAGTATGCCGCTAGGGGGGGCAAAAAAATAAAATAAATTGACTGCTTTTAGACAGAGATTTTAAAAATAGACCGCCAGGGAGGTTAATATAATTTACTTTTTTATATTTCTCTCCCCTCCATCTGTCCCACAACCATCTCTCCTTTTTCTCTAGCTTCTCTACCCTGGTCTCGCACCTTCTACCCAGCTTTTCCTCTTCTCCCCATTTCCCTCCCCCTAGTTTCTCCTTATCTACCCACCACTTCGCTTTATCTTCTCTCCTGCATCTCCCTATTTCCTCCCCCGCATCTCCCTGTCTCCTCACTAGCTTCTGCTTGTCGCTTCTATAGCTTCTCATTATTTCCACCCCAGCTTCTCCATATCTCCTTCCAGCAGATATTTCCTTGCTGGCCTCGGCAGCTGCTGTTTGACATTGGTTCATATGCTTCGTCCTGTGTGTCACTTCAGTGCATACATGTCATTCTGTGTGTTATTAATTGCGGTTCCCAATATCGGAAATGGACAAATATTTTGGACGCTTCTGATCATTTCAAATTGGTCCAATCCGAATATTTGAATCTTCCAATAATCCAATTTGTCTTGTTCCGGATAGTTTGGGATTCAGAAATATTCTAAACTAAACAGATTTTTTTTTTGCCTCTGCACATGTCTAGTATACAGGGTTATTCAAAGAGATTTTTTTGCAATTTTTTTTTTCCCTTTTTTTTTAAAATAGTTTTTTCTTTTTTCTGTAACAGCCCTTTATATCATCATTCATTGGATCTTATATGTAAATTTCATACATTTTCTTTCTGTAGTTTCTTTGCAAACAGCGTTTCACTTTTAAAACATTCAAGCGTACTGTTTTTTAATTTATTCACTCCATACGTCTGCGGTGTCGGGTTTTTCCGGCGGCTGCGCGTGATCAGCTCCTGCTCGGGTTTTTCCGGTGTTTTCGGCGGGTTAATCCAGATGTTTTTGTGGGTTTCGGTATGCATTCGCCGGGTTTTGCAGTGAGTTTTCGACGGGTTTTCGACGGGTTTGCGGCGACTTTTCTCTGCATTTCGGCGGCCCTGTGGTGCTTGCTGAATATACCGCATGGTCGAGCGAAATGGGATCGCCAAATCGTACCGAATTGAAGAGAACGAGAAGTCACTGAACGTGCGGTGGCTTTTCGATTCTCTTTGAATAACCCTGAGTGTGTATTCTGAGCAGGTCAAAAAGCAAGTCTCTCTTCATATGTACGGAAAGGGAAAAAGCCACAAAATATGAATAAATGAAAAGGCGTGACGCACACGATTTGGAAGATATTAGAAGCCCTTTCAAACATACCATGTTGCGCCTGACATGGACTGTTAATGATGCTATATCCAGATAAAATAGAACAAAACTACCATTTACACAAAGACTGTTTATGTATAATAAAAGAAGTTAAATGGAGCAAAGACGTTAAGCCAAATACAATTCCTGGTTTCCAGCTCAAACATGTACTTCGGTTTGTTGAACTGTCGCGGGTGAAGTAGAAATCTCAGCCTTCCCTTTCTTGTTCGCTTAGACAGGAGCTGATCCAGTTGTTTTTAGCTCCCTAAATCCCTCCGCTCCTATGATTCTGTTAGTGGAATGGCTAAGTCCCTCGTGTGAAATAAAAATGGCTGTCAAGCCTCGACGTTCCCACAGCCAATAGGAAATCACGGTGTCATCAGAGAAGGCTTTTATTATACGGACCACCCTGTAAATGCCTTGGGAGAGTTTAAAACCATAGGTTTCTGATAATATTATTTCTTGGTGACTCTGTGAAGTATTCTTTTAAATCAATAACTCCAAAACAATTGTATGTAATATAATTAAAGCTAGAATAAGGCACGTTTACAACATTCTGATATTATTTTAACTCTATGTCCACTAAATCACTTAACTGTTTTGGAATGATTTGCATTTTTTTTAGGTTCTGTCTCTCCGCTGTTATAGATTATTTAATTTTTATTTGTACAGAATAGATGAAGTCTAGTAAACTGTCAAAGTTCTCCAATGTTCGTTCCCTCCTGTTTCTCAACCCTCCCCACCCATAGGGAAAAGGACTCTCAACTAGTATCTATTGCTGAAATTTTAACGTCTTTTTGGGCCACATTCCTTGCTTCCCGGTTTAAACGTTCGCTAATTTCCCCTTTGACTCCCGGTTTCCCCAGCAGATGTCCGGGCAGGCGCTGTCCCCAACATCCCCTCCATGGCGTCTACAGGACTCCATGGAAGATCATGCTGCTGGGTCACATGACCGGCAGGATCTCGCCTCTTGCGTGATTCTGCTGGTCGGTAGAATGATCGCAGAGGGAGACAGGGGACTTTCTACCCCCAGTCTCCCTCTGCTTCCGGTGGCCAGAAGCAGCAGATCGGGCCGCCATTCTCGTCATAGGAAGAGAGTTGAGTATGTGATTTTGGGGGGTATTGAGCTGCAGGTAAAGGATTCTGCAGCAGCGCAATCTAATACCTACACCTGAGCTAGAGGTAACTTTTATGTTCGCGCCAGCTCTCAGGATCACTTGGTCCGAACACTAGTTACTCTGTGCTTTCACTTTGCTTTCCCTGCGGAATGTGTTGGCGCTTAATAAATAATAATAGGGAGCACAAAGTACAATAAATTCGCGCTACGAATCGCAAATTAACGAGTGCTAACAGGTTTTTTAACCCGTTAGCGATTCGAAGGTGATGTGGACTCAGCGCTATGACCTCCTTTTAAGCTAGCGCTAGTGTTGGCATGAAGGAGGTGATAGAGCCCTTGGTGTATTGTAAAATTGTCTTGTTTTTACCCTTTGTACAGCGCGTATGTTGGCACTTAATGTTTTTTTTAATTTCTCCAGGTCCTTAATCAGACGTCTCGGTTAGAAATTCAACTTTTGGAGAACTCTCTATCGACTTATAAGCTTGAAAAACAACTGGTGCAACAAACGCATGAAATTATAAAAATCCAAGAGAAAAACAGGTAATGAATGTCGCATTTATTTTACGCACCAGGAAAATCGAAGATATGATTATGAATGTTATATAATAATTTATAAAGTACGTTGAAGTGATTGACAAAGGATACAATACAATGGATGACATTTTTATAGTCAGAATTGTATAAAAATAATAGACAAATATAAACTGTCTGGCTGCCTGGCAATAAAAAGTCACACACTAGTATTTGGTTGGACTGCTGTTTGCTGTGATTCCGACATGCAATTCACCGTGGCCTCGTTTGGCTAAACTCATGCAATATCATACCATTTATTTGCATCCAGAGTTGCATTAATTTGTGGCCAAGATCTTGTATTGATGATGGGAGAGTCGGACGCTGCGTAAAGTCTTCTCCAGCACATTATCCCAAAGATTCTCAATGGGGTTAAGGTCTGGACTGTGTGGTGACAAATCAATGTGTGAAATGATGTCTCATGCTCCCTGAACCGCTCTTGCACAATCTGAGCCTGATGAATCCTGGCATTGCCATCTTGGAATATGCCCGCTGTGCCACCAGGGAAGAAAAAACCCATTGATGGGAAAAACCTGCTCATTCAGTATATTCAGGGAGTCACATGACCTCATGTTTTGCAGCTGAAACATATTAATCACTGCAGTAATTATTCAATGGAAGGCTCACACCTATTGGCTTGGATAAATCCAGGTGGTGACCTTCTTCTTCTCTTTTTTTTTTTTTAAATAATATAGGATTAATGGAAAAATAATATTTTTGATTTATCCCCCTCCCCTGCAAGACCATAAACCAGCATTTCAGAAGATTTATAACCCATTGATTTACCCTTTGGGTACAGAGGCCATGTCACCAAAATCTAACCTCATGTGCTGGATAGGATGTGAATGTAGCGCTGCTGGATAGGATGTGAATGTATCGCTGCTGGATAGGATGTGAATGTATCGCTGCTGGATAGGATGTGAATGTATCGCTGCTGGATAGGATGTGAATGTATCGCTGCTGGATAGGATGTGAATGTAGCGCTGCTGGATAGGATGTGAATGTAGCGCTGCTGGATAGGATGTGAATGTAGCGCTGCTGGATAGGATGTGAATGTAGCGCTGCAGGATAGGATGTGAATGTAGCGCTGCTGGATAGGATGGGAATGTAGCGCTTGATGTTTTACCCAGTTATGACTGGCAGTGGATTCACAGACCTTCTATAGACTCATTCCATGCCGTCCATCTCATCAACGTCTGAATTGGTCTTCTTGACCCCTGGCTCCGTTCACTCTATTCTGCCCGAAAAATTTCTTGGAACATAAAATCCCTGGACAGTGAAGAAAATAAAGGCTTTCTTTTCTGATCCTAGGGTTAAACAAATACACTTTACATCTCTGCCCTTTCTGAAAGCCTTAAAAGCACATTTTTATATGAGTTAAAGAAAGGTGTTGTCAGTGTCTTTGATTATTTTTTTTCTCCCTAATGCTGACTTATGTTTCAGCCCAGCAGGGAACATGGAGCAAAAGCAGAGTCAATTAAATCATTGTGTCAGTGATTGCTGTAAATTAAACGCACTGTAAGTGATACCACATGCTTTTTTTTAAAGAAATTGTACAACTTAATTTTCCTGGGTTATGTATTTTTTTTTTTGTGTGTATATATGTGTGTTGAGCGCCCTTTATCCTAAATGTTCAGGACCCTGAGCGTTTTGGATTCTTCTGGTTTTTGGTATCTGGCCAGGGTTCTAAAGCTATAGGGGAGGAGAAGACAAGGCAGGGGAGCCATGAGGCACACGCTGCAGCGGCACCAGCAAGATACATGCATTTAATGCATGTACATGTGTGTATATATAAAAAAAACACCAGAAAAGATCACTCCATATCAATGACCACCTTGTTCCATCATTTTCTGTGGCAAAAAACACAATTGCAAAGAGTAAAAAAAACTTGACTGAGGTAATAAATAATGGGGATTCAGTTCACAAAGTATGATCATAGTTTGCTTAAGCCTGTCACAGTCGCCAATGTGCCCCATCTTTGACAGGTCCTCTCTAACTTGACCGAATCTGCATTTACAGGATTAACTCACCCTGGAGCTCCCCAGCAGGCTCAGGCCTTTATAGACAGCCACGGTGGGACACACCGGTGAACAGGGAGGGGTTGGAATTACATGCCTCGCGCATCTTTTCATCCGTCGGGAAATTGCACTCGGAAAACCGACGCGCAAAAATGCGCTCAAAGTACCGTTGCGCGCAGAAATCAGTGAGCGCAATGTAATATTTAACGCGAGTCCGTCATTTTGTGCAGACTGCGCACAACAGACGTACGTTCTGACGGAAGAGAAGGTAGTGGCCGTCATTTTTGACGGATCTAGTAAAAAAAAATGTGCGCATCGGCTTTCTCCGTCGTGAATCCGCAGTTTGGTACGGTCAGGTTGTTACAATTTTCCGTTACCACCAGCTTTTCAAAGAGGTTAAATTTATGCGCGCAAACGTCCGTTAAATTTTGCGCTAAGATTGTAATACTATGCGCGTACCAGCGCACAAGGGCATTTGCGCTCACAATGTTAAGTATAGGATGCGCGCACTAAATTGCGCTCGTAAAAGGGTTCGTGCAGGGTCACTCGCGTTAGACGTTAAAGCGCATTTTGTGAGCGAACGTCCTAATACGACGTTCAGCGCAAAGGGTTTTGCCCCTCGCGTTAATGCGTTTTTGCGCGCGCGCACAATTGTGAGCGAAGAATGTAATCGAGACCGTAATGTTTCCTCTCTGGAATGCATTGATCCAGCTAATGTAAAATGTGTCAATTTGGAACATGTCCATAAAAAATCCAAACGCACGGAGAACCCTCACGTTCTAATCCCAAAAGGCAGGTTCAGGATTTCAAACCGCTCAGATCGTTGACGAACGCGAAGACAGATTCCGAATAATACAATGTAATGCTGATGAAATAATATTGCTCTAGGCCTAATGGAAGAAATAATGTGTTTTTAATTGATTTCTCATGAGGGAACAGTGGATTTAGAAATGACATTGCAGCTTTCACATTACATTTCAATATAGATGTGGAAATGGATAAAGAAAAATGGTATCCGCCATCTGCCACGTTTCTATGTGCTTGAAATACATTGGAGCAACGAGAAACATATTTTAATTCTTTTTGTTTCTCTTTTCTATAGCTCCTATTAGCTCTGGTTACGAGCTGTTACTTACATTTGTGGCTTAAACCTAATCCATAATGTTAGTCATGATGACATATTTGCCGAGCATGACTATATAAAAACATATATAAAAAAATATATATCAAGTTGTCGATCCTTAGAATCTTTATTGTTGAAACAGGTAAAACTCAGCGTTTTGTTATTCTCCATTGAATATTTTTTTAAACCTAGGCCGAACGTTCATTTTAGATATTTTTTTTTTTTTACAGACCTTGGGCCCTATTACATTCTTTACGCAAAAATGCACGGTAAACGCGTGAATTTTTGCGCGAAGCGTTAAACATTAACACGCTGGTATTACAATCCTCGCGCATTATTTCATCCGTCAAAAAATAACACGCGTAGTAACACGCATAATAACACGTGTAAAAAAGGCGCGTAAAAACGTGCGCGCATTAACGTTGCGTGCAGAAATCGGTGGGCGGACTGTTTCAGCCAATCAGAATTAAGAACCACAATTGTCTCCCGTTCTGTTTTTGCGCCGGCCAAAGTCAATCTGCGCATATATGCTGCAGCAATAATAAAAACACGCACAACATCTCAATTTTATTGTTTGGGTATGTGTAGAATATGTAACTATACTTTGCTGTATTTTTTTTCCGGGCCGGTGTATTTCGTTTCGACCAGAACGTTCAGATTTCCCATTAACACTAGGTTTTAGAAGTCGTTAAAATTATGCGCACAAACGTTGTCCATTAAATTTTGTGCATAGATTGTAATACCATCCGCGTACCAGCGCACAAACGCATTTGTGCTCACAATGTTAAGTATAGGACGCGCGCAGTACATTACGCTCGCACAGGGTTCACGCAGGGTCACTCGCGTTAGACGTTAACGCACATTTTTTTTCGTGGACAGTGTAATACGACGTTCAGCGTAAAGGGTTTTTCCCCTCGCTTTAATGTGTTTTTGCGCACACGTTAACGTTTGCGCGAAGAATATAATAGGGCCCTTTGTAAGATGGCCTTGGTCCTCTTTGGGCCTTTGGTTCTATCAGTCTTTTTAAGCTTGTGAAAGCCAAAGGGTATCATCATACCTTCTGGAACAGTCAATAAAAAGTTTTGACAGCACTCACTCGCTTAGGGGCAGATTCACTCCACGGTGCACTTGGATTTTGGTACACCCAGAATGACGTCCGAGGAACCAAAAAAGTACCAGCACTTGTAGGCTCTGCTGAAGTGTCTTATTGCATGCCTTACACATTGAAGTACCAGCAATGTTTCAGCCAACTGGCTATAATCACGCTTGATAAAAGCTGGCTTTACGAAAAAAGCCAGAGGGTGAATCCTGCTTGCAGACAGTGTAAACTTTTATTCAGATATGGCCGTATCTGTACAAATGTTTAGAACGTTTGCAATCAACAGTTGCCCTCTGGGTTTTTTTTGTGATATGGGGAGAGCGGCCTCCCCACAGCGGACCACCCTGGGACACACTGGATTGAGACTGGGCTCTCTGAGGGTTCTCCCTGGGGTTTGTAGAATACATCATGTGCACTAAATATATCTTCATGTATATCAGAACTGACAAACATATTACAGATTTCCATTCATACACATGTGTTAAACCTCCACCAGAGGAGATGATACTGTATAGAGCTCTGTGGGGTCCGGCGTGTTGCAGAATGTGATTACCAGACGTTGGCTACGCTAGGTTTACACGGAGTGCACCAGAAGGAAGGTTGACCACTGACGGCCGGTACATCCCATTAACGTGACTCTTACTGCATTTCCAGACAGATATAAAATTTACTAATACTTTAACCCAAAAATTGCTTTCCAATCCTTCATATTTAAATGCTATTCCATTTTTTTTTTTTTTTTTTTACCTGTGCATATGTTTTTTTTTTTTTAACTAGTAAAAGAATTCTTGTATTTCCAGGTTTTATTACCGGCTGTAAATCACAAATTCTGCTAAATACCATGAATTGTCTGCTGAATTCCCAAACAGGCTTAATGTCAGACTAGGCACGTCCGACATGTAATCACAGAAAAATAAAGAGAACAAAGAGTTGACAGCCAGATACACTGGGCCCTTTGTTCTTGCCCCATGTCCCCAGACTGAGAAAGTAATCGAAAGAGGGGGGGGAGAGATCAAAGATTGAAATTCAGTGTTGCTGAACATGTATGTTTGTCCGTGTGCCTTTTAACGTGTCCATTTAGAACTTTTCACTTGCCGTGTATTAATTAAATAGTTTTATGGAGCAATAATGAGATACAAAGTGAACCCACGCTGTCCTGTGCGGGTTTTACAGATGCATAGGAAATGGACAAAGACCACAAAGGAGATTTACAGACGAGGTACACTCTTATTACTACTTTGCATAAAGCAGGAAATATTCTATGTCCAGCAATTTTTTATTATTTTTTTAGAAAGTATTTTACCAGGAAGGATACATTGAGATTTCTTTCGTTTCAAGTATGTCCTGGGTGGCGAGTTTGTACCAGTAAGTGTCCTTGGGCAAGACACCTAACGGTACATACTCGCCACCCAAGACATACTTGAAAGCGAGAGAAATCTCAATGTATCCTTCCTGGTAAAATCCTTTCTCAAAAAAAAATAATACGGAAATGGTAACGGCCGACTTTGCTGGTGACCTGTCTGTTGAAATACAAAGGAGTGACATGAAATGTTTTGGAAGACATGCCATGCAGACTATAGCTAGTATGTCACCCTTTACTCTGTTATCAATCTAATAGTCCAAAATCAAATAAAGTTGTTACTCTGTAAAGCTGGAAAGATACAAATGTGTTGGCTGATACAAATGTGCTGGCAAGACCATTGGCGCAAGCCAACTATGAAGCTCTTTATGTAATTAAAAAATAAATATTACTGTAACCATGGCTGCAATCGGGAATCTTGGGGTCCCATATTGAATCGCTGGTCTTCCCTGGTGGGAGAGCATTTGGTCTGTTCCTCTGCCTGACACAGACCACAGTAGTCGTTCCCTCAGTGAGAAGTCGGAGTGCTCTTCCCGGCCCCAGGTGCCGTGGCTCTCCAGGAAATTTATTGGCATTGTGTGTGCCAAGCCTGGGTTGCATGGGGGGTACACTTACATCTGTGGCACTTAGTCGCGCTGCACAGGGTTTGGCCAGGACCCCATGAAGCCACTGGACCACTGAACGTATCATGGGCTGTAACTCCCTGGTGACAGCCCTGACTGCAAAGGCTCACTCTGCTTTCTTCGAATATGTGCATGTATGAGTGGAATGTCTATATTCACATGAATGTAGAGGTGTGTAATACAGCTCGTTATTCTGTTATGAATATCTCTGCTGGAACCGTCTCCCTCAGCTGCTGCAGATGTCTTGTAATGTGGTTATAAATGTTATATCAGAGCGTCTAAGAGTAAATCAGAATAATAATTGAGCACAAAACGGCTTATAAAGGTTTCAAAAACAAACACCCGCAGGAGCAGGGAGTCCATAACAAAGGAATGTCTCCTACCTATTTGCCTGGCACAGACCAGGCAGCAGCCTTGGACCCCAGCGAAGGGTAGGAATTTGAGCTAGTATTGATAAGTAGCAATTCTTGGTATGGGGGGGGCTTCATGTCACATGAACGCTCCCTAAAGACCCTTCTGTTTAGGGAAGCCTACCACCTGACTCTGTAACGAGACATCCGACCAGCCCAAAAACGGTCCTCACCTCTCCCTGCATTAACTCATCACTGCAGTCCCCCCCTCCTGTTTCTAATCCCCTCGCTCATCGAGATTGTAAATTCCCACGGGAATAGGTCCCTTATTTCCTCCTGTATCTGTTGTCAGGAATACTGACCTGCGTCCTGTATGTATTGTAGAATTGTCTTGTCTTTACCCATTGCACCTTGTACAGCGCTGCGGAATGTGTTGGCGCTTAATAAATAATAATAATAGATTCCAAGCCTACTGTAATTTAATAAGAACCATTTAAAATTGGTGGCATTGGTAAGATTGCCAGAACTCTGCTTACATTTACACAATCGCTCCTGATGAAGCTGGCACTAAACTATTGAAACGCGTTGAGCAGCTGTCAATGATTGTTTAACAGTTTGTGTTTTTGGGAAGGTTTCCCGTGGTGGTATATGGTGATCTCAAGTGATGAAAAATATGGGTCCATATTGTGGCATGTTTCCAGACTATAATTGAATGATCTGATCAGTACTAGTCTATTGTGGAAGTCAAATAGCACTAAACCTTGGGCTTCTTTTTCCTAATAATGAGAGAAACAAACTCTTCTTTATTGATTGGCTAGGGATCTATTTTGTGCCCTCTGTTTATAGATTGTGGTAGGTCGCTCAAAATATGGCCCGGACAGCAGGAGATTGCGGCTCAGGTGTACTTTTATTATAAAGTAGAACACAGTCTTTTTCAGCAGTTGGGGAGGCTTCCCCGTTTATGCACAAACAAAACTAAACAAAACAATCGGCCTACTCCTGTCAGGAGCCTACCTCTTTTCCGTAGTGCCCTTACTACCGGTTACTGGGCCAGCTACCCGGGCCCAGTACAAACAAACAAAGTAAATCACGCATGAGAGATTCTCACCAGTCTCTTTCCTGCAGAGTACAGCGAAGTTACCACCTCTCTCTCTCCCAGGGTGGATTGCTACTGAGAGAGAGATCCTCTCCTCTCAGTCCTGCTAAGAAGACCCAAGAGGAAACGCCTACAGGTGTGCTAGCTGGAAGGGTGTTAACCCTTCCTACCAGGGATATACTGCCCTCTGGAGCCTCTGGCTCACAAAAACATGGTCCAGGACATGGTTAGAATAAACAGGGCCCAGGACCCTGTTACACATCCCACCCCCCAGCTTAACACAGGAGTGGGAAGCGGCCTCCGCCGTAAGGCCGTGAGCCCTAGACAAAGCCTCGGCATTGCCATGAAGGAGACCTGCACGGTGTCTCACCACAAAACTAAACGGCTGCAAGGATAAAAACCACCTTGTGATTCTCGAGTTCCGGTCCCGGTTGGTATGCATCCATTTTAACGGGGCATGGTCAGTGACAAGGGTGAAACGCCTGCCCAACAAATGATACCGTAAGGCTTCCACAGCCCACTTTATCGCTAAGCACTCCT
Source organism: Leptobrachium leishanense (assembly GCA_009667805.1). Classification (NCBI taxonomy): domain Eukaryota; kingdom Metazoa; phylum Chordata; class Amphibia; order Anura; family Megophryidae; genus Leptobrachium; species Leptobrachium leishanense. The sequence continues at coordinate 52,228,344 of CM019067.1, read as the reverse complement.
TTTCTATCGTGGCATAGCGCTGCTCCCTGGGCAACAGCTTCCTGCTCAGATAAAGAACGGGGTGCTCCTCATCGTCAACAAACTGGGACAGCACAGCACCCAACCCAACCGCAGAGGCATCAGTCTGGAGGAAAAACTCTTTGGTAAAGTCTGGCGCTATGAGCACAGGCTGAGTACATAGAGCCTCCCTTAGGTCAACAAAAGATTCCTCCGCCTTGCTGTCCCAGCGTACCATGTCTGGACTCTTCGCTCGCGTAAGATCAGTGAGGGGAGCAGCCCTTGTGGCAAAATGGGGGATAAACCTTCGGTAATAGCCCACGATCCCTAAAAAGGCTCTCACCTGCTTCTTTCTCAGAGGCCTGGGCCAGTGTTGTATGGCACCTATTTTGTTAAGTTGGGGCTTTACCACTCCCCTACCAACCACATAACCTAAATACCTGGCTTCAGTCATACCAATAGTGCATTTAGGGGGATTTGCTGTCAGCCCAGCTCTTCTAAATGTGTCCAAAACTGCCTGCAATTTCATCAGATGCGTTTCCCAGTCGGAACTGTGGATGATGACGTCATCCAGATACGCGCGGCATATGTGGCATGAGGTCTAAGCAGCTTATCCATCAACCTCTGAAAGGTTGCTGGGGCTCCATGGAGGCCAAAAGGCATTATCCTATAATGAAACAGCCCATCAGGTGTCGCAAATGCAGTTTTCTCTCTCGCTTCCTTGGATAAAGGTATCTGCCAATACCCCTTCGTCAGGTCTAGGAGAGAGAGGTATCTGGCTTTCGCTAGCCTCTCCACCAACTCGTCCACCCGAGGCATGGGGTATGCATCAAATTTAGATACCTCGTTCAGCTTTCTGAAATCATTACAGAACCTGATAGACCCATCAGGCTTAGGTACTAGGACGATCGGGCTAGACCAGTTGCTCTGGGATTCTTCTATTACCCCTAATTCAAGCATTTTTCTTACTTCCGCCCTCACAGCGTCCCTTTTTGCCTCAGGTATCCGGTACGGTTTTACCCTTACAGTGACCCCATGTTCTGTAACGATATCATGGGCAATTTCTTGGGTCCTACCCGGTGTTGCTGAGAAGACATCTTCATTCCTCTCGACCAGCTGTATAGCCTCCTCTGTTTGCTTGGGTGTTAACTCAGGGGAAATTGGAACAGACTGTCCAGTGGACAGGGAATCCGCATCGCCCACAGCGACAGTACAGGCCTCTCTATCCTGCCAGGGTTTAAGGAGGTTGATATGAAACACAGCCTCCTTCTTACGGCGTTCAGGTTGACTGACCCTATAATTCACTGGGCTTATCTTATCCAACACTTCATAGGGTCCCTGCCAACGTGCTAGAAGCTTACTTTCGGCAGTGGGGACTAGAACCATTATCCTGTCACCAGCTTTGAATTCTCTCACCACGGCCCTCTGGTCATAGTGGAGCTTCTGAGTACTCTGAGCCAGTTCCATGTGGTGGCGAACGAGGGGAACAATCCGGGATATACGCTCCTGGATTTGTTCCACGTGCTGTACAGTACTGACCCCGGGGACACCTTGTTCCTCCCAAGTCTCTTTCAGCACATCTAGTATGCCTCGGGGTGCCTCCCATACAAAAGTTCAAACGGGGAGAAGCCCGTTGAACTTTGGGGAATTTCACGGACCGCAAATAGCAAATACGGAAGCAGCAGGTCCCAGTCTTTCCCATCTCGACTGACTACCTTTTTTAACATCCCCTTCAGGGTACGATTGAATCGCTCCACCAGCCCGTCTGTCTGTGGGTGGTAGACTGAGGTTCGCAAAGGGTGAATGTTAAGCAACTGACACAACTCTTTCATCACCCGGGAGACAAACGGCGTCCCTTGATCGGTCAGGATTTCCTTGGGTATGCCAACTCGCGAGAATACCTGAATCAACTCCTTCGCTATGGTTTTGGCGTTGGCCTTGCGCAAGGGAATGGCCTCAGGATATCTGGTGGCGTAATCCAGGAGTACCAGAATATATTGGTGCCCCGAGAAGTTTTGTCCAGCGGACCTACCAGGTCCATGCCAATCCTCTCAAAGGGCACATCGATAACAGGGAGAGGTATGAGTGGGGCCCTTAACCTGGGTTTCGGGGATGACAATTGACATTCCGGGCAAGAAGCGCAGTACCTTTTAATCTCCTCATATACTCCTGGCCAAAAGAACCTTCTGAGCACCCTTTCCTGAGTCTTGTCTACCCCCAAGTGTCCCCCCAGGAGGTGAGAGTGGGAAAAATTAAGCACCTTCCGAGTATACGAGGAAGGAACAACCAGCTGCTCAATCTCTTGGCCTTCATCTGAAGTTACCCTATAAAGGAGATCATTCTTAAGGAGGAAATATGGGTAGGTACCTTTGGTGCTACCCTGCACAGTCACCCCATTCACCTCTACTACCCTGCTTCTAGCGACCTGCAACAGTGGATCGTTTGCTTGGTCTCTCCAAAGCTACTACTGGAAAGATCCAAGGGTATTGGGTCCTCCACCTCTGTCTCAACGTCTGACTCGAGGTCATGCACCCTTTGTCCAACCTCTATATCGTCTTCGGTACATTGGGTGGCTACACCTTTACTGTTTCGCTTTCCACGTTCATTCAAGAATACCTCATTTACAGCTCTATTAAACCGCTGTTTGCTCTCCCGGCATGCTCGTCTGGTTTTACCTATTTTCGGGTTGTCCACATACAGATCGGGATCAGTAAAGGGAAACATCTTAAGGATATCACCATCCCCTTGTTCAACTTCAGGGTCGGCTTTTTTCGGTGTTCCCGGTGACTGTAACAGGGTGTGGAAGCCAGGAAAGTTCCTGCCTATAATTAGGGGATAGGGTAACCGCTTTACCACTACCGCTGACATTTTAATCAGTCTGCCCTGCACAACAACCTCTATAGGGGCAGTAGGGTACCGTACCGTGCACCCATGAACACAAAGTACCCCCATGGTTTTATGGTTTTGTACATGATTGGGTTTGACCAAACCACCTGCGACCAAGGTTAAGGCACTGCCTGAGTCGACTAATGCCCCTGTATCTTGGCTGTTCAGTTGCACCTTCATTCTAAAGGCGTTTGAGCCTTCCACCATGCCCGATATCAGTCCACAAAAGTTTAGGGGATTTTCCCCCAGTCCACATTGCATTGGTTCTGCGCGGTTAGGGCAGATTGCCCTGACATGTCCTTTCCCGCCACACTCGAAGCAAACTATGGAATTTCCCCCAAAGCGATCCTCTCTCACAGACACTTGGTCCCTAGAGTCCATTTTCTGTCGGCGCACTCCCCCTCCAGACTCCGCTTCAGGCTCATTCCGGCGGTTTCTTGGTCTCGGGAGCAAGCTGTACGGCATTGAACATTTCTCCAAGTCTTTTGCAGACAGATAACGTTCGACGTGGGCTATCATGCCATCATAGGTAGTGGGGTTTCCCTGACTGACCCATTCACGCAGGCCACGGGGAAGTTCTCTCAGGTACCGGTCAAGCACCAGAGTTTCCAACATTTTTGCAGGGCTTTGGTTCTCCGGTTTGAGCCATTTCCGGGCCAGATGAATCAAGTCAAACATTTGGGATCTGGGGGCCAGACCTTCTTTAAATCGCCATTTATAGAAGCGTTGGGCTCTCACAGTCGCCGTCACTCCCAACCTGGCCAAAATTTCTGCCTTTAGTTGTGGGTAGTCGGCAGCCGCTTCCTCTTCCAGGTCGTAGTAGGCTTTTTGTGCTTCCCCCACGAGGAAAGGAGCGATGATCCCTGCCCACTGTGTTGGAGGCCAGGCTTCACGAGTAGCAGTTCTCTCAAACGCCAGTAGATAGCTTTCCACATCATCCTCTGCAGTCATCTTCTGCAGACAGTTGCTTGCCCGGATCGTGCCATTACCTTTTTCTAGTGCAGGAACTGTCTGGGAAGTAACGTTTTCCAGGACATTCTTAAGCAGGGCATGCTCCATTTTTTGTGCCTCCGCCAGGGCCCCAATTTGCTGGGCCAACAGTCTATTGCACTCCTGCTGTGCCGCCAAAGCTTGCCTGCTTGTTTCCTGCTGCACCGCCGTGGCTTGGACCAGGGCCTTCACAACGTCCTCCATTTTCTGCGGGTCCTGTACCTTTAAGGCTACGGTAACAGCGGAGCCGGTACGAATGAGAAGATCCCACCGCTGCCACCACTTGTGGTAGGTCGCTCAAAATATGGCCCGGACAGCAGGAGATTGCGGCTCAGGTGTACTTTTATTATAAAGTAGAACACAGTCTTTTTCAGCAGTTGGGGAGGCTTCCCCGTTTATGCACAAACAAAACTAAACAAAACAATCGGCCTACTCCTGTCAGGAGCCTACCTCTTTTCCGTAGTGCCCTTACTACCGGTTACTGGGCCAGCTACCCGGGCCCAGTACAAAACAAACAAAGTAAATCACGCATGAGAGATTCTCACCAGTCTCTTTCCTGCAGAGTACAGCGAAGTTACCACCTCTCTCTCTCCCAGGGTGGATTGCTACTGAGAGAGAGATCCTCTCCTCTCAGTCCTGCTAAGAAGACCCAAGAGGAAACGCCTACAGGTGTGCTAGCTGGAAGGGTGTTAACCCTTCCTACCAGGGATATACTGCCCTCTGGAGCCTCTGGCTCACAAAAACATGGTCCAGGACATGGTTAGAATAAACAGGGCCCAGGACCCTGTTACAAGATATATATGAAGCATAACTTTCAGTCAAATTATTATGTGATGGGTTTACCATGAACACGCTAAGGTAACATGCAGAATGAAGTAGCATATTATCAACATCGAAGCTCGTCTCATAATATACTGATATTTTATATCCCAAGATTTGAATTCAGACTATACCAAAGCTTTACAGATAACTAACGCATGTACCCTGCGGTATATGATACATAACATTATTAAGCCTTGGGCTTACCTATTCTAATAATGATGGAAAAGAATTCTTTCATCCTATTAGGCTTGTGCACCGATTTTTTTCGGTTCGATTAGATTTTTCGGATTTTCAAACTTTTCGATTCGGCTCGTTTCGACCGATTTCTGTTTCGATTCGGTTCGGCTCGACTCGTTTTTCGTGTACAATTTTTTTTCGGAATATCGACCATTTTTCGTATTTTCGTGTCACTTGGCTCGTTTTTTGTATCGACTTTTCGTGATTTCGGAAATTTTCGTTTTTCGGAACGTCTTTTCTCCTCGTTTCAAAGCAATAAATTTCGATTTGATTTCGATTTGACACATTTCAAGTCCATTCGTTTTCGGATCAAAAATTTTTCGGAAAATCGGCCGCATCCGAAAACACGAATCGGGAAATTTCGTGAAAATTCCGAAATTCCGAAACCCGAAACGCACATCCTTACATCCTATATTGATTGGCTGTGGATTTATTTTGTGCAATCTGTTTATATATATCCATAAAGCACAATTTTCCTTCAATGTATTATTTGATGGGCTCACTGTTAACACGCTAAAGTAGCAAACTGGTGATTAACCTATTCAATAGTGAAGCTTACTACAAAAGCACTATGATATTTTATTTCCTATGATATGATCTAAATTGTGCCTAAAGCTCTATAGATAACTAATGCGAGTACTCTGTGATACATGATGCAATTGTGATTGGGCTAGAGTCACTTACCCCACAATCACTATTGAAGTTGGGTTTCTTTAAAATCTCCAAAACCTTTAAATATAATATCAAACACTTAAAGGTACCAGTTACGAGCTACTATCCTGTGAATCGATTGGTCACTGCGAGCAATGATCTATGCAATAGACTAATCATTTACTATTTATCCGCTGATTTATCTAATCATTGAAGTTTATATATAATATCAGCCTTTTCAGCCTTGACTGAGTTAGAATCGACTCACCAATTTTTACAATATCATCCCACGGCTAGTCAAGGAAGACCTTTTAGGGATGAAGGTTCTGATTAGAATTGCAGATTTTGTTATAGGTTCCAATGAGCCTTAAAGGCTGCTGTCCATCACCTGACTGATCATTGGAAGTACTTATTAGGACCAAGTAGACCCTATACCACTCATTCAATTTACATTTGTTTTTTATGATGGTTGACTGTGGTAAATGTTTTATGGTTTTTGTTGTGTTTTTTTTAAAATTAAGATTTCCTAATAAAGGTTCACATTTGAGGTCCTTTTTGTACCTTATACGGTTGTCCTTACGGTACTTTTCTTCTCTGAACCTTTTGGTTCAGATTTTTTGTGTATTTACATTTACGCCAGGGTGGAATCGAATTCATGGTCTTTTATGAAATAAATTGTCCTGATTTTAAGCTCTCAAGTGACACTAAACTCTACAGAATATACAATAATTTAATATCGATCTACTATTTTACAGGTGAAGATATTTCCATTGTAATACCTCTGTGCCCTGAAAGGGAGAGGTCAAATTCCAATGTAAAGACGAATGTCCCCATTGATTAGCAGAGTATCTCATACATTCATATTCGATTCCTCCGCATTAAACAATATTATGTTTTACTCCTGACCTCAAACAAATGTAACCGTTACTAAGACCTGTAAATAAATGGCTGGGTTAACGTGCGTCAAGCACACACATTCTTTGGTTAGGGCTGTCTAGTGGCGCGGCCACAAACCTATCCTTAAAAGCTGTTTCCCTTTACACAGATTATTAAAGCAAACAGTGTTCAAGCATGAAACTAGCATGCCTTTCATTCTCAACCAACCATGAAGTCTGTAAACATATTTTAAGATATTTGTAAATGTTATGTTTCATAGAGTGGTGAATGTGCTAAAGTCATTATACTTCTGGAACAGGAAACCGATGCATGTGAAGGCGTTTTGTATTGGCGTCCTGATGGGCTTTGTTGGAGGCAATCCGTAAATCAAAATGAGCAGCGTAAAATCTGTGGTCTCTGCAGGATGTCCGAAGAATGACACAGAAGGATATTTGTTAAACTGATGAGCTTTGATTATTCTTCATTGGTTTCAAACACTCATAAGAGAGGTGAAATGAGTTTTGCATATTTGGGAAGCCATTGATACATTTACGCTCTATAGTTATTACATATATAACACACTCAGACATTCTCACACTAAATAAAACTCACCACATGGATTTAACTAAGGCAATAGTTGTGAGCCTTTCACTGGATAATTACTGCAGTGATAGGTTTCAGCTACAAAAAGTGAGGTCATGTGACTCCCTGAATATACTGAATGAGCAGGTTTTTCCATCAATGGGTTTTTTCTTCCCTGATGGCACAGCGGGCATATTCCAAGATGGCAACGCCAGGATTCATCGGGCTCAAATTGTGCAAGAGTGGTTCAGGGAGCATGAGGCATCATTTTCACGCATGGATTGGCCACCGCACAGTCCAGACCTTAACCCCATTGAGAATCTTTGGTATAATGTGCTGGAGAAGACTTTATGTGGCGCTGTGACTCTCCCATCATCAATACAAGATCTTGGCCACAAATTAATGCGACTCTGGACGGAAATAAATGTGACATTGCATGAGCTTATCCAAACGATGCCACAGTGAATGTGTGCTGGAATCAGAGGAAAAAGGAGGTCCAACCAAATATTAGGGTTACCTTTTTTTTGGACATGCAGTGTGTATGTATATATACAGCATCTACAAGTAAACCGTTTTTGTCTTAGTTCTTAATCTATTGCAGCACAAAGTAAAAGGTACCTTGGAACCTTTAAAAATACCAAAATCGAAAAAATAAAAAACAATGGCGCAACATCGTGCATAGATCAGTTAAATACCAATCTGTTGAATCACCAGACACAGTTGGATCACCAAATCTGTACTCCGTCTTTACTGTTGATATTCTTTCAGGCACATAACAAAATGTACATATAAACATTTGCCAGAATGGCTCAGACCTCTCGAATTAAACGTCCGATGGACATCCAGGATCCACTTCCAAAGGTCCCAGGTCTCCTCGGATGCGTTCCTCCCCGGGGTCTCCGAGCACACTGTCAGATGTTTCAATCTTTTTCAATAAGTCATTCGACGCATTTCGTGGGTATGTCTGTCCCACTTCATCAGTGATTTTCATTCCTGAAAATGTCCAAATTGGGCCCATTTAGCCATTTTCCCTCCCAAGTGAAGCAGTTCTCTGAATTGCTGAGATGTGTAAATGACTTCTGCAATAATAAATATATATATGTTTAAGAAACAAAAGTGTCATCTGAGCTCATTCCTATAGCTCTATGTGAAACAAAACACAGAGGTTTTGGTTTACTTGGATGGCCATTTAAGTGTAAGCTCACCTGCCCCATCAAGGCACCTCTGGTAAGGTGAGTCCTACCTAATGAAACCAAGAGCAGCTCCTCTGAGCAACCGCACACTCTCATGCTGCTTCTCAGCCAAGAGACAAAATGGTGGGTTTTATTTATAACCGCACCAAATACTTAACTTTGGGATTAAAAATAAAACCATGGAAAGGAACAGCAGCAAAATGACCTAACTGAGGTTACAACAAAATATACATACATGCAGAAAAACCAGTGTTACGCCTATTCTTACCAGGGCGACTGCACCAACCAGGAGTAACCAGCCCAGTTCATGTATAAAACATAGCAGGAAAAAAAAAGGTGTCATCCTATAACTCCATGTGAAACAAAACAAGTTTTGATTTACTTGAATGGCCATTAAAATGTAAGCTCACCTGCCCTGTCAAGGCACCTCTGGTGGTATAGATAAAACCCACCATTTTGTCTCTTGGCTGAAAAGCAGAATAAGCGTGTGCGGTTGCTCAGAGGAGCGGCTTCTGGTTTCACTAGGTAGGACTCCCCTTACCAGAAGTGCCTTGTGCCAGTGAGCTTACACTTTAATGGCAATTCAAGTGAACCAAAACCTCTGATTGCTGGCAGGAATACTGACTGGCCTCCTGTATGTATTGTAGAATTGTCCTGTCTTTACCCATTGCATATTTTATACAGCGCTGCGGAATGTGTTGTTTCTTAATAAATAATACATAATAATATACAGTATATACACACTCACACGTGACAGATATATCCTAGCTATAGACCTATATTATGCCAACCGTTTTCCAAATATTAAAAAATATTAGCACTAAAATTTCACAGGGTTTGAAACCAATGAATAAAGAATGATCATTAAAATTCATCAGTTCAGCAAATCTCCTTTTGTGTCTTCTCAGAAATAAGGCTAGGGTCAGAGTGGGGCAGTCGGAACGCGCGTGCAGGCGCACTAAATCACGGCGGCAGTAGCAGCACATAACGGCCAATGACGGCCAATATACGCAGTACGTGCGTACGAAAGTGCGCCGACACCACGCAACCGGCAAATGAACGCATTTTTCTCAGAACGTGAAACCGCTGCTACAGACGTACAGAGTGCGCTGCGGCCGCATAGCAGCGTTTGTGTGTGATTAGGAGACGTCAGACGCTGCTAGTGTGCGGCCTACATAACGTTCAAACAGCCGGATTTCCCTAGAATTGCGTTGGTGAGTACCTGCGACTGTGCGACTGTGGTCGTCTGACCACTTAAGCGTATTCCGTGAAAAAATGCGTGCGCACGCATCGACGTACATTTTGACGGTGGCCGCAGAAAATGCGCTCATCTGTCCCTAGCCTTAAATGTTATCGCGTGACAAAAATGTAATTAAAAACCTAAAACATGAAGGTTAAATGCTGGGCATAATACATCTTCTAGTCATCTCCTAGGATAACCAATTGGATCAAGTCAATTTACAACACACTTAATTTATTCACGGTTACATCGGGTAACATGGTCATCATTCAGGCTAATCTGGATTGGATCATCAGAGGCCCCAAGTAAACATGTCAGAAAAGGAAATTTCCACAAAGGAAAATATTCCAAGCCTGTTACCATAGCCAGAGGATTGCCACGCAACTTCATGTTTCACTCTGTAAATCAGACCTGTTCCATTCCTATGTTAAATCACGCAGACGTGTAAAGCGTGAGGCTCCTACAGATGTCCTTTTAAACAAAATGTGCATTTTTGATGTGTGACACGTTCAGTTTGATAGATTGCGAAAGATCGAAAAAACAACTTTCACAAAACACTTTTCCCATCATGCAATCCGAGACAGAAAAAATATACTGAGCAGTGCAATACCAATTGTGCCCTAAGCTCGAGAGTGCGGCCACAACCACACTGCTCTCGCCATAGTTACACCAATAAACACGCAAGTGCTCATAAACCGGTCTCCAAAAGTGGTTAAGCGCCAACTCCAGTGTCAGACTGTAGTTTGTACAGAATGTTTATTCTACTTATGCGTATTCAACTTCTTTAACCCCTTCTGTACCAAGATCGACTATAAACGATATTTGTTTGCATTTGGCTCCACCACATGCCTCCTAAAGTTTTGGCACAGTGGGCGCAATGCCTGAGGTGTTAACAGCGTTTAAAACCAGCCGGGAAAAGTGCGCTGATCTGACCCCAGCCTTAATTTCAGTGTCTCTTTTATGAATTTCTTGCACTTGTAAGAAAAAGTCTGACTTTAACATATTCCAATAATCTAAGTAGATTAAATATAAAATTGACACACCCATCTGCCATAATTTCAAGTGAGCAGCGTGTCAATTTGTGTCAAAGCATCCCATTGCTAGTGTAATTTACGTAGGTTCAACCTTATGTAAATTTAACTATTTTTGAGTGAAGCATACAACCTTAGATATAGAAAATTAAGTCAAAATTAATACATTTTGCACATATGGGGGAAAAAATAATGAAAAGAAATAACACACACATGCTTTTCTGTCTTTCATACACGGCTCCTTAAAATTTTATTAAGATTTTTCCTAATTCCTTTTTTTTTTATTGTTTATTTTTATTCCCATTCACTAATCTGAAAGGTGTATAGAGATCTGTTTTGTCCGTGAGTATAGAGGAAAAATGTGCTGGTCACGGTTGTAGAGCAGAGCTGTTGCTGATATTATGTAATTATGTTTTAAAATAATACCACAATGTGAAAATAATCTAGTGGAGGTTTTTTTTTATATATATATGGATGCCCTCTCTTTTTTTGCCCTTAAATAATTGAGCAGATGCTGACAGCCTCCGTCCAATTATTTATTTTAATAAAAAAATATATATATAGCTATATATTTTTTTTATTGTAGGTGATCTTTTTTTTTTTCTCTCTTGTCCATCGGCGCACAGCTCCCTCCTCTTTAGTTCAGGGGCTTCTGAACCCGGAAGTCCCTGAAGCTTTGCTAAAAAAATGTGTGGCTAAATTGTGCATCTCACAGCCGTCTCGGAGAATGCAAAATCATCCTGCTTTGCATACTGACATCACTAGTGACCTGGTGACTGGCAGCCGGGAAATTCTAAATCCCAGATGCTGGTGATGCACCCAGTGATTACATCAAAATGGGGCAGCATCAGGCAGGGGTAGACCTCTAGACATCCTGGCCGCAAGATAAAGTGGTCAGGAGAAGTAGAGCATCCCTTTAATATTACACTTACTATCTCTATTATTAACTAGACTGCTTGACTGATCCACCTAGGATTTATTGGGAAACCTCCTTCCCTTTGCCATTGTCAGTTGAAGGTCTTGCACCTTTCCCTGAATTCCCTCATTGTCTTTTACGGAACATACAGAGCCGCATGATGCGCGCACACCAGGTCATGCCAATTTGTACTCTAGTAGCGTTTACAAAGTACCTAATAAATATTCATAAAATAAGTGACCTAAATCTAGTTTTATGTTTGCTACTATGGCGATACAGCTCAGGATCAGGAATGCAAGAAATGAATTGGTAGTCTAATAAATGTTTACTGGAGTTTAATAATTTCACGGAGTTGATATGAGCGCATCAATGACCGTATAAAATTGCAACAAATGGGATTTTCGAAGATTCTGGCAGGTTTGATTGATAACGTTCCTCTTTAGAGTACACTGGAGTCTGATCGGTTTCCCTAGAATTTTCTTTTTGCTCAGAGTATCTCCCCCAGTGAGTGCTTCGATGTTTAAAGAATGCCATCATAGACCTAATCCTGTAGACCTCCTTCCTGAGTTGGTGCACAATTAATTTGGATGAGGTGGAGGCTCAGTAATTTCTCCTGACATATTGTCGTAGATCATTTTACAGTTTCCTGTCAGCGTCGCTGAAGCACAGTCAGTGGTATAACTTTACAATCAAATAAAACATTAATTACACTTGATGATAAGGGGGAAAGCTGGTCGGCCAGAAACACTCGACTCCACTTGTAGTTACTCTAAATTTTTAGCTAAAATGTATCTGGAAATAAAAAACTGAATTTTTTTTTTGTGTTTTGTTTATGTATATGTTTAGTCTTTTGGAGACCAAAATGATAGAGATGGAGGAAAGGCATAAAGGGGAACTGGATGTATTGAAAATTGAAAAGGAAACTCTTCAAGGACTCGTCACCCGCCAGACCTACATCATCCACGAGTTGGAGAAGCAGTTATCGAGGGCCACAACCAATAATAGCATTTTACAGAAGCAACAGCTGGAACTTATGGAGACCGTACATAATCTCATCAAGCTTTGCTCAAAAGAAGGAGGTAAGTAATGTTCAACATGGGTCGAAAGGCTCCCTAGCCTTTGGAAACGATTTAATTGAGGTTAACAGAACTGAAACTTTTTTTTCTGTGAACTGATTGTATCAATCAATACCTTTCTTTAAAAAACTGTTCCTTCTGCACCTATTTTCTAGTTGTGACATAAGATTAAAGGGACAAGAGGATGTTCAATGATCAACACAATCCTGAGCCGCATTGCTAAATATCTTAACATACGTTTGTTTTTTGAAACCACCAAGTGGAGATGATGAATATTCCAAGATAAAATATATTTAATCTTTTGTGATATATTGTTGCAAGAAACGGGTAGCTATTCTGAATAGACATGTGCAAGGCAAAAAAATGTTGGTGTATTTCAAATAGGGAAATTTCTGAATCCATCAATTTCAAAGTGCAACCGATCCATAGACATCAGAACCATCAAATATCTGATCAGTTCAGAATCTGGGTGATTCACATTCAGAAAAGAGGTTTTGTATACGGTTTACTTTTGGGGTTAAGGTTACTGTTAGGGTTACTATTTCTGCTTGTTTTATGATTAGGCTTATTTTTAGCTTTAGGGTTCCTGTTAGTTACTATTTCTGCTTGCTTTGGGGGTTACGGTTTCTGCTTGATTTATGATTAGCTGTAAGGTTATCTTTAGGGTTGCTGTTGGCTATTGTACCGTAGCAACTTCACTCTAGAAGGGCACGTAACTTGGATAAGTGGTTGAAGGGTTAAAAAATCAGTATTTGTTTGTGCTAGACCCAAAATAATGACTAACTGGCCCCCTCATCACTACCCACTTTCCTTAATTAAATGCTGCCACCGCATGTCTTTGCCTAATATGAAATGGGGGTGATCTGAAATGCCCCGTTCAATTAAACCTACAAGTCACAGTTTAGTAGACCAACCCCACCAAACCCAATTTAGTATAGTCGAGAAACTCAAAGCCTTAAGGCTATTGGGACAAATATCTCTACAGGTAATGTGAATCTTATATCAGACAAAGGCAGAGCTTAGTAAAGGAGGATTTATTATGACAAGAAAAAGGGTCTGTAATGGAGTGACTGTACCCTGAGTATCTTCATCAGCAGGCGCTCTCCCCTTTAGAACAATCCCCACAGTTGCCGGAACAACCTTCTCCTATAGCCCACCCAAAACTTTAACCGCAGTTGAAAGCAGGATGGAGACCATTGAGAATCCAAAAGCAAACTGGTTTTATTTTTTAGAGAAACCCAGTACACTTAGAAATGTTCACAGGGCGGGGAAAAGAGAACAATAGTTACACCCTGGTGCTATTCTCTTACTGATTACATCACATTATTTAAACAGTCTAATTCCATCAGGGGAGGGAATGAACTTAACATCCACAATACAGAGACAGAAACCTTCACACAGAAACAGTTTTTTTGGAAAAAGGTGGGGACATATAGAATGGCAATATAGAAACAGACCAGATTACACATTAAAAAATATATAGCCCGGCCAAGTGTCTCACGGGGTTTTCGGAGGAGTCCCCTATCACAGGGTCACAGTGCATATGCAGTGTAATTGATATTTACATTCACAAACAGAAAATAAACAAAATTTGAATAACAGAAACCCTATGTACTTACAAAACTAGAATCTCTACCTAGGGGCTGGGTTGGAAAAATGGCAGTTACTCCCACTTGGATGGACCCCAAAAGTAAAAAGCACATGGCACATCAAGTAACTGAAATTTATACAACTCTCCTGGCTCTCAGATTTCATGGACATGGAGGAGTGTCGAGACCACCCCCTTGAGCTCCCAGAGATTTTACCCACTGCATAAACTGAGTCTCCATTCCATATGCATGTCTGTGAATCCAACTCATAGTTTCGGATAAAAAAAGCCTCCGAGAACAAAGAACTGCTCCTTTGATTTTAATTATGGCAACGCTGGCTCCACTGAGACTAGTGAATGTGTTCATTCTTTCCCTGTGATCAAAAGGGCCCAACAGATCACAGAACAAGACTCACACCTCAGTTCAGAGGACCCCTTCGAGCATTTCCTTTTGATGCTCCCCAATGAAAAAGGTTTTCCCAGATTCCAGTCACCTCTTCTGGGGGATGTGAATAAATTCAGTTGTGCCTTCATACAGGGTAGCGCTGTACAGTTATTAATATTTTACAAGGTGATCTGGCCCCTGTCTGTGTCAGTAACTATGCTTGTTTTATGTTTAGGATTATTTTAGGGTTACAATTTCCGCTTATTTTATGGTTAGGCTTATTATTAGGGTTAGGGTTCCTGTTAGAGTTACCATTTCTGCTTGCTTTAGGGTTACTGTTTCTGCTTGTTTTAGGATTAGGATTATTTTAAGGTTAATGTTAGGGTTACTATTTTTGCTTGTTTTATGATTAGGGTTACAGGTTCCACTTGTTTTGTAATTGTTGTTCGGGTTAATATTTCTGCCTGTTTTCATAACTAGGGTTAGTGAATTTGCATTGCAAAGTGTTTTCAGGAATGCAAATCCGTTTGAATCTATTTCTTTATACTCTTTATTTCTGATTTCAGAAAATATTTTCGGAAGCATTTTGGTTGGGCGCAAGTTTAATCTTGATATTCTCTAGTTTGACATTATTATGTATTGACACTACCTCTAAGGGTGTAATTGCTGATCAGAATTATTAGATCTCTTGTCAATATCAATATCGTGACATGGACATATATTCTGTCTTCGATAAACAATGGGCTGTACTCTGGGCTCTTCTTGCAAACGTATGATTTAAAATTTATTGAAAAAGTGTCATTATCATGATGGTTTTGGTTCACCTGCAGCAGAGACGTGGCAAGGAATCGAGTGAAAGCTGTAAAGTGCACCTGTCATGCCCTACACATGCTGAGTTCATATGATAGGGAAGCACTTCCCGTTTATGTTTATACATTGTTTGCTACCGATTGTATAGGAATATTTTGAGTAATGCCCTATCAACGTTTTGCCATCACTCATTTCTAGTGGTATTAATATTTTACGAACGAATCGTGATCTGTTAAAAAATAAATAAAATAATAATAAATCTCTCCGCAAATGTAAGAAGGCATATTTTTATCATATATTGTTTCAGGACCTAATCTAGAAGCTCTTGTAAATGTTTCCATATGTGCCATTAGTTGTGCTGAAGGCAAATTGCTCATTTTATTCTATCACAATGATAAATTCATTCAATCAAAACTAAAGATGAAACACATCCAGCAGATCTTTCCTCACAAACTATTCATCGAAACATATTTCACAAACTGCTTTATCGCGTGTTTGATAGAAGCCAATGTCACAGAACAATATGAACCAGTTGTTCAAGAATATTTTTGTTATATACTATATTGCCAAAAGTATTCGCTCACCTGCCTTGACTCGCATATGAACTTAAGTGACACCCCATTCCTAATCCATAGGGTTCAATATGACATCGTCCACCCTTTGCAGCTAGAACAGCTTCAACTCTTCTGGGAAGGCTGTCCACAAGGTTTAGGAGTGTGTTTATGGGAATTTTTGACCATTCTTCCATAAGCGCATTTGTGTGTCATACACTGATGTTGGACGAGAAGGCCTGGCTCTCAGTCTCCGCTCTAATCCCTCCCAAAGGTGTTCTATCGGGTTGAGATCAGGACTCTGTGCAGGCCAGTGAAGTTCATCCACACCAGACTCTGTCATCCATGTCTTTATGGACCTTGCTTTGTGCACTGATGCACAGTCATGTTGGAAGAGGAAGGGGCCAGCTCCAAACTGTTCCCACAAAGTTGGGAGCATGGAATTGTCCAAAATGTCTTGGTATGCTGAAGCATTCAGAGTTCCTTTCACTGGAACTAAGGGGCCAAGTCCAGCTCCTGAAAAACAACCCCACACCATAATTCCTCCCCCCCTCCACCAAACGTTACACTTGGCACAATGCAGTCAGACAAGTACCATTCTCCTGGCAACCACCAAACCCAGACTCGTCCATCAGATTGCAAGATGGAGAAGCGCGATTCGTCACTCCAGAGAACGCGTCTCCACTGCTCTAGAATCCAGTGGTGGTGTGCATTACACCACTGCATCTGACGCTTTGCATTGCACTTGGTGATGTATGGCTTGGATGCAGCTGCTCGGCCATGGAAACCCATTCCATGAAGCTCTCTGCGCACTGTTCTTGAGCTAATCTGAAGGCCACATGAAGTTTGGAGGTCTGTAGCGATTGACTCTGCAGAAAGTTGGCGACCTCTTCGCACTATGCGCTTCAGCATCCGCTGACCCCGCTCCGTCAGTTTACGTGGCCTACCACATCGTGGCTGAGTTGCTGTTGTTCCCAAACACTTCCATGTTCTTATAATACAGCTGACAGTTGACTGTGGAATATTTAGGAGCAAGGAAATTTCACGACTGGATTTGTTGCACAGGTGGCATCCTATCACAGTTCCACGCTGGAATTCACTGAGCTCCTGAGAGCGATCCATTCTTTCACAAATGTTTGTAAAAACAGTCTGCATACCTAGGTGCTTGATTTTATATACCTGAGGCCATGGAAGTGATTGAACACCTGATTCTGATTATTTGGATGGGTGAGCGAATACTTTTGGCAATATAGTGTATCTTTGATACAGGACCATCTAATATGTAGATACGTTTTTAGAGAGGGAAAGTTATTGGTACTTGGTGTTTTATAAATACAATATATGAAGCTTTCATACAGGCAGATTCCTTTCCCGTTTTTAAGGCTAATTCATGGGTCATGTATCAATTTACTTAGTTTTTTTCTCAATGTTAATTGTGCCGAGGATGTGTGTGTCATGTCCCCTGCATTCTTTGCACTTTTCTCCTTCTTGCACCATGTGTATTAGAGGACTGTACTGTAGCTAGTTACAGTTTTCTCTGGAGTTGGAGGATATACCTATTATTTGAAACAGCCGTTTTCCTGTACTTTGTCAATTTTCCAGTTGAAATGGTTTTACAAAATTTTGATATATTTTTGGAATTATGGGAATTTTGAAGGGGTCCATATCAAACAGCCCTTATAGAAATATACCACGTTACCCTTTATCGAACAAAACTGTTTTACCACCGCTTAAATTAGGAAACATTTTCCCAATCAATATCAAATTTGGTAATAGACACCATTTTCAATTTAGAAATAAATCATTGTAGTAAAGTTTGTTGTGAGGGCCTGGAGAACGGGCAACAACACAAGGTTTGTGAGGGTCTGAGAACAGGGCAGCAGCATAAGTGATCTGCCCTGCGGTGGGTCCCTGCTCAAGTTTTAGCTTGATGGCGCCATTACAGAGAAGACTGAACCATATGCAAATCAGGGAACCGGCACCATCACAAGGTTTGTGAGGGTTTTGAGAACAAACCACTGCATTAGCTGACCTAAGGTGGATCCCCTCTCAGGTCTGACAAGGTTTTGTGCACAAAAGTTAACAATAGCGCTTATCTTTTGTGTATGTTTTTTGTATTTTAGGGTTACAAGGTTCCCTCCACTTTTGGCTGTTGTAGGTAATAACTACTCCGATATAGCGCATTAACAAGGTTTTAGTTCAATGTTGCCATTAGAGGCTGAACCATGTGCAGATCAGTCTGCTATTACCCAAAAAGCTCGACTAGAGCTAAAATGTCAAGGCGACCACCTTGGCACGAGATTAACCACAGCCCCCAACTATCGCTTTGGCCTTGTAAGGCCTCGTTAGGAGTGTAGACCCATTAGTACTACTAGTCCTAATGATTCCTTGGAGTGTCTTGAACTAGGCTTCTAAAATCGTGGCAAAGAGGAAGAAAGGTTGAATTGAAACAATGAAAGGAAACCCTATAATGGTCAGAATATCTTTCCAAAAACCGCCAACTGACTGACAATGTTATTTCATTTTGGCCAAGCATGAGTACAGTGCATCTTAAATGATATAACGAAGAAAAAAAACTCAACAAGGGGTTCAACAACCACTGCCACTGGTTATTTTATGAAGTTTTGCTCTCACCCGGAGTTTCAACTGCAACAAGCCACAAATAAATCAAATTGTAATTTAACAAACTCATAAAATCTATTTCCTGGGCATTTTTTGATGGCCAGTCTTATTTTACACCTCCGAATGACAATAAACCTGAAGGGAAATAGACTCCTATAAAGTTACACAATCTGCTCATATTTCATAAAATAAACCTGTTCCGTTATGTTATTTAACCCATAAAACACTATAAAATGGGTCTAAATCAGAGATTCTTTACACCTCAGCTGCCGTGCTCTGCGGTTCTTTAAATCCGACTGTTAACGCTCAGCTGTGTTGTTTTATAACGTCTCCTGCACGGCTAGAGTAATGATGGAGCATGTGGTGGGTAATATTTTAGAATATACGACAACGATTTGGGTGTAAAGACTGTTTATGTGCTTATGATGATCTAGTGACACCTGGTTATCATTTTCATATAAGTTACAGGGAGAACTTAAATCCCCCACGGAGGAAACAAATGAGATGGGACATATGTTTCAGATGTTATAATAAAAAACAGATGTTTGGTGTCTAAACGCACAGAATGTATTTTCTGTTGCCCCCCCCCATATTCTGAACTTAACTAGGATAGATGAGTTGATGTATCAACAGGAGGGACATTGTAACCCCAGCTATTGTGCTGGAATGCATTCTTCTTTAGACTTATCTTTGTCACATATTATTAGAGACAGCCAGCTTATCAAATTCTTCCTAAGGAGTAGTTAAAAAAAATAACTGCTTGGCTGATTCGATTTATTACGGCTTCTGTACCTGCCTGGGCCCTCTTCTGCATGATATGTGTATCGTACACTGCTATTGGCCTATGAAAGACCGGTGATGTATCTTCGGATGACAACGATAAAGCAGCATGGAGAAACTATGATTAATTCACTATGTAGGGAACTTCCACTTATATTCTCTGTAGTTTTTACCAAAGTTTCAGCCATAGTTTACTAGCATCTTTCTTAGTGTAGTTTCCTATGGGTTTCCACTGTAGTGTCCAGGTAAAACAACGAAATAAATCCGGAGTGGATCTACAATAGAAATGTATAGATCATGGTGCAGCACATAAAGCTCAGCTTAATATATAAACCCCAAAGGACCTCACTCATGAGAGAGATTATTTAGTTAAGCATATCACTGTTACCACGGTCTTGTTACTCCAAGGATCCATTACTGGTATCACCGGCCACAGTCAGAAACACCAGGTCTCCAGGATCAACAGAGGATCAATTTATTGGTAACACGTTAACACATAAATAAATAGACAATTCCGACGCGTTTCGTCTTAAAAATCTACAAAAACTTACTCCTGGAGTAACAGAACTGTGGTAACAGTGATATGCCTAACTGAATATTGTCTCTTGTGAGTGAGGTCCTTTGGGGCTTATATATTCATCTGAGCTTTATGTGCTGCACCATGATCTATACATCTCTTTTGTAGATCCACTCCTTATTAATTTCTTTGTGTTACCTTCTGCCATCATGAGGAGACGCTATTGGAGTAGTAAAGGTGCATTATAATCCCGTGAGAGGTTATTTACAGCACAGTATTGCAGTGTTTCCACGTAGTTTCCACTGATGCTATTCAGTATGGCTTCCAGTGTTTTTTGGTGTTTCAAAGTTCCCCAGTATTGACTTTACTGTTATTTTCACTGCATTGTCCATCGGACAGTCCAGAAATCGTTAAAATCACCAAAGTTAATTCAATGTTCTTGCGGAAAACCGTAAATGAAAAATAGTGGTGGTTTACTCATTTTATGGAAGAATACTAGTGGTACCATTCAGTGTTGTCCACTCTGGTGTGCAGTAAGTTCAACTGCAGTTGTTTAGTTCTCCTTCTCTGGCTAGCCGATATTCACCATGGTTGCAACATTGGGGTCACGAATCCTATTGCATGTGCTGATGTTCTGTGCCATCCCTCTCCTTGTGGCTTGAGCGGCCTTCTTTTTTCCCAGTCATGCTCTGTTATGTCTAGCCATTTTGACGCCGGACGCTCTGACACCAGCTATTAATATTGCCATGTAAATGCAATGTTTTCCGCGTCTCATTCTCGTAGTCTTGGTGGTCCTTGTATTCACTCACATTCTGGTGCCAAAAAATGACGCCAACCACAGTGAGTGCACATATGTATCTTTTGAGATCCTTGTCTCACCCTGTTCTGTGCCCTGTGAGTGCGTTCCTTATTATTGTATCAATTGTATACCAACTTTGGCTATTAATTCTTTTCTATCCCAATCTCTATGCCCCTGATACTTGGACCGTATGACTTCCCCCCTTTGGTGCGGACCATGGCTTCTTATATTGACCACATTATGTTCTTCTGTGTTCCCGTCTTTCAGCTAGCATTTTCCGGCCACTTCAATTCTGCGCGTTAGGGTTAGTAACATGACAAACGGTGAATATTGACAGTTTGGCATGAACTTCTTTTGTATTGTAAAGCGCTGCCGAATCTATACAAATTATAGTGATGGTAATGTAATAATGTGCTAAAGCAAAACTTTCCCTTATTTTTGATAATGTCTACATGATGATGTCAGAGATTTCCAAGCAGAATCTCAAGGGTACAAATCAACTGTAAGTTGCTGGGAATTTCTTAAATTGATATCCCTATCCCTTCATAGACATAAGAAGCTCATTATATAGAGGCTATATTTTGTATTATATTGTTAGTACGAAATCGGTAAGACTTTTTTCACATGATGAAAGGTGTTGATAAATGGATATTCTTGTAGGAAAACGGGGAAATAATCAGACTGACGCACACACATTTAAACATTGGAACGGATTTCCAAATCCGCTTGATACTTTTTTGAAAATCAACCTCATACTTACAGAAAATATGCTTTTTGGGCATTTTACCAACTTGTTTTTTTATTTTTATTTTAGATTTTATTTTTATTAAACCCTGTCCTTTTTTGTGTGTGTGTTTTTTTTTTTTCTGCTGTTTTATATATTTTTTTAATTTAAATTTAGAAAATATTTTCCAAAAAATCAGTTGAAACTCAACAATATTTTTTACCGAGGGGAGGAGGTGGGCGAGGAGGGACATCAAAAAAATTAAATTGAGCCCAAAGTTCTTTAAGTTTACTTTTTAAACCTTTTAAGAATTCAAAATAAAATGTCGACTGATGCTATAATACTGTCACACAGCTATCATGATAATGGACAGACATACGGACAGAATGCATATAGGCCAAACTAATGATGTTTTGTTGCTCCTGTGTATCCTAGCTATCCAGTAAATGTTTTTATGTCTGTGTCTGTCTGTCACTATATCACATTAATGACAAGATCTCCAGCAACAGAGAATAAAATGCTAAAATCCCCTTCCCAGGCTACACTGTAGTCTGAGACAGCGGAGATCAAATAAATGTGTCTTTGGGATACCGGTACAAATTGCATGCTGGTTACATTCATATATTATCATTAAAGCTGTTGTAAAATACTACATTTGAAGGGCAGCTTCATTTCCTGCCATAAAAGAAATATTGTGGAGGCTAAATAGCCGCCTGTAATAAAACAATGTCTTTCCAAACCGTATAAACATGGCCCTAAGACATAAAGCATCAGAACAAAGATACTAGAACTAATTTAATGCTCTACAACAAGAGGTGATTCATTATACATAACAAATGATAACCTCGGCTATAAACCCTCATACAGCCACTGTGTATCATTTACACCAATATATTTGGGCTAAAAAATTCTCATAATTACTAAACCTTGATTTTTTTTTTTTTTGATTTTTTTTTTTAATTATTATTTTTATTTTTATCTAATATTTAGCCGAAACTAGATTTATGGAAAGTCTCTGCATTTAAAGCTAATTTTCTGCCAAATGCTGTTTTAAGATTTATCGTTTTTAACATAGGGCTTCTGCTACCTATGAATCCAGTATATAGTAGGGGAATGCATTAGCTTTAGAAGAATACTCTGCGTACTGTTTAATAACTTTGGGGGAACCAAGGGAGGCAAAAAAACCTCCACGGATACTTCTTCTTAGTAGGAAAAGGAACCTGGCACTCCAAAGAGACACCACTATATTTAATGCTCAGCAGCAAGGATACTGTTGTATGGACCGAAACTATAGAGAAAGGCTGGTCTATACAGCTGAAATGTTGCTGCTGGGCACCCAGTAAAGTGGTCTCCTCAGTGGACTGGAATGCCATGTTTCTTCTTTGCTAAGAAGCAAAGGAGGAATATCCTAATGTAGGCTACACAATAGACGTATGCATGGCCAAAATGGCCGTCATCATTAAGAAGTGAAGGCCCCACTCATTAATACTCATACTTTCCTTGTGGATCTGCTGTGTTACAGTTGCCTACTGTACATTAATGCTTTGTATACTTTGTATAGGAAGCACTAATGTATAGGGCACAGAACCGGGTGAGACAAGGATCTAAAAAGATACATACGTGCACTCACTGTGGTTGGCGTAATTTTTTGGCACCAGAATGTGAGTGAATACAAGGACCACCAAGACTACGAGAATGAGACGCGCCAGCATATTCCGTAGCGCTGTACAATGGGGACGTACAAACACGAGACATACATGATAAATAAGGAAAAGACGACCCTGCCAAAAGGATAGCTTGTCTAGAAAGTACAGCACTTTAACCAAGTGCTCAGCCAGACATCCTGTGAGCTTACAATCTAAGGGACGGGGTAAGTGAAACAGATGGGAGCAGAGGGAAGGTGAAGCTGGTTGCTAGAAGAAATGTTGTGACGGTTGCATGGGAAGGACCATAAGGTGGGGCTGAGTAAAGGTAATTAGCGAGAGAAGTGGAAACAGCTGTAAAGAAGCCCTTAAATTATGGACCAGGCCTGGGTGGGCTGGTGGATGGGACTGCAGAGTGGAGAATCTTGGGTCTGTGATGGTTAGTGTACGCTGCAAAATAGAATGGAGATTTGCTAAGTGTGCCTTTTAAAAAAACTACACGGCAGGAGGGGGAAGGAGGAGGAGCAGGAAGAGGGGGGAGGGTGAGAGGCAGAAGTGAAGACCAGGTAAAAAAACGTTTTTTTTAAGTAAAAAGGAGGGAACATTGAAACATGGAATCAGCCAGAAATTAATACATTTAAAAATAAAATACAGTTGCAAGAATGGGGTTCTTTGGAGGATAGCGTTGTACGGCATTCTGAAGTCACCCCAAACTAGGTGCCCTGTACAGAAACGAATCCTGCATGAGCCCCGCGGTAAGAAAGCAGATTGTACAACAAATGCTTATGCCGGCTATTGAATACGGAGATGTAGTGTATGCAGCCGCCCCGCAAACACACCTTCATAAACTTACTACATTGTATAACTCATTCTGCTGCTTTGTGCTACAATGTAACTACATGACCCACCACTGTGACATGTTAAAAGAGCTAAATTGTCCGTCGCACCCTTCACCTTTCCAACCTGGTGTTTAAGAGATTTTCTGGGAGGCTATGATCCTACCTGAATAGACTGCTTCCTCCAGCAGCTCACTCATCCTATAACCTCCGATGCAGGACAAGCACCTTACTTGCAATACCACAATACAAAAAGAAAGTGTCTCGATCCTCATTCTCCTACAGAGCCCCACAATTATGGAATAACCTCCCAGACACCATCAAATCTTCCCGCAGTCTAATGTCATTTAAGAGCTCCCTATTAACCCCTTAGGACCACTGAAGTAGACGGTATGTCCTGGGGAAAACTCCCCTTAAGCACCAAGGACATACTATGTACGTCATGGTCCTTTATCCCCCCATCCCTCCCTATATTCACCTCTCTGTCCAGGCTCTAATGCTGGATTGACTTCTCTGAAGTTAGCCCAGCGTTTTTATAGGCCCCAGCCATTGCTGGCACAGCTTTTCCTCCTTATCGTCCCCGTTTTAGCGTGAAGATTGTAATATAGCCCTCAATGTTCTTGAACCCAAGACATACTTGAAAACGAGGGAAATCTCAATGTATCCTTCCTGGTAAAAATACTTTATAAGTAAATAAATATGGACCCAAAGGCAGTGCGTGGTGGCAATAACCATTAGCTACAAATTTCGCATTATATCTGGCAATAAGGAGCTGCTAATTGTTATTGGGGGTTATGACAACTTGTGCAATTTGTGGCTCTGTTATTCTTTTGAGTTATTTTACAGCTTCCTTTTTTCATCATTCTAGATGCTTTTTTTTAACAGACTACAACTACAATTGATTATAGAATGAATTTCCAGACTCTCTCTGGCATTTTAGGAGGATATTGGCTTCCTCCCAAGTTTTATTTTCCTGCATCCCTTAAAAAAAATCGTTCATTGTTGTTTGTTTATTTTTCATTTTTTCCCCCCTGTCCTCCTTCTTTACAAGAGCTTCAATGCTGATATGAACCAGAATATCTGTCTGCTTTTCATGTCTTGGCCCATGGTCTGTGTGCTGTGCTTTATCAGTGTTTTGGTGAATGGATTTTACAGATGTCCACTACTGGACTGGACGGCTTTTGATTTTTTTCGGGGGGCGGCTATAACCAAAATAAACTGTTAGTACTTTGTTGATATCGGATTACTCTTTCTCAAGAGGTCAACCAAGAAAGAGCTTGCAATGTGTCAGTTGCCCGATGTATGTGTTTATTTACTCCGGCACCTGCAAGGTTCACCAGCCGCTTTCATTGCGAGAATGTGATGGATCCGACGGCCATTTGGGTTGAACCCAACTAATAGTGTTAAATCCCCGAAGAGGCATGAAATGTCAAACGCGAGAGTTAACTTTGCATATTCAAAATAGGATGAAACATATTCTGTCAAACGCCAGAGGTAAGCGTGTCCATAACTATAAAAAAACTATAACCTGCGCTACGTTAAATCTCAACGGTTTTCATTCTTCAAAGTCGAAAAATGGCTTCAAGGAAATAAAATTTGCTGTTGCTTATCAATAAGGAGCCCCTCTTTTGCAAAGTAAATATTGGTATTAATGGAACGGCCAATACGGAGCTTAAGGATGATTATTTCTTGGCTTTGAATGAGGTTAGAGCTTGGAATAATATTTGGGATGCCATTAAATGGGAAGATGAATGACTTGTGGTTGCAATCACCAATAATATTCAGCTCTAATAACCGTGACCACTCCACTATTAATCCCTCATGTAAAGACCTATGCAGTATAACAAAACAATTGGAAATGGTTATAGAAAACAGACACCAAAAAAGTCATGAGGGCAAAGAGAATGATTGACATTTCTTTTTCTTTAAATTATAATTAAGAGGAAAATGACTTCCCGAGAACCATCTTTTATAATGCGTTATGTACTTCTGCAGTCTTCTTTCTCTTACACAATTAAGGATTATTAATATATTTTTTATTTTTGACGATTAATAAGGGATTGCCTCAATTAAGAGATTCCACATGCATCCTATTTTTTGTTTCACCAAAATATTCATAAATTGGTGCATCAAACAAATATAGGGTACAGCGCTACACGTTTATGAATTTACCGCCAATGTGAAGCGCTGTACCCCATATTTGTTTGCTGGATTTTGTTTTATTGTGTTGTTGGTGGGAGCTACTCATTGGGAATTGCAGTGATCCGTTTATTTGATTGATCGTCTCTGACCGAATCTTTTATTGTTCTTCTAAATCGGTGCCTGTCGATCACGGTAAGTAAAGTTTACGTTAAAGATGTTTTACAATTCCGTGCACCGTTTAATTCCCCCCAAAAAATCATATTTTTATTAAAAAAAATGTAAATGTTGATTTGTGTTTATTTAATTTTTATTTTTTCTTGCAGTTCAGTTCAAAAATGTGAAAAGAGAAGAAGAAAAACCGTTCAGAGATTGTGCCGATTTATACCACGCTGGATTTAATAAAAGTGGAGTCTACACGATCTATATTAATAACGTTTCGGAACCCAAAAAGGTAACTGTGCTTGTGTCATTAAAGGTTATGTGGTTTATAGTGTACTAAAGTATAAAAGTGGGCGAAGATACTAATGACCCAACAGGTCGGGAACACCCTATCTGGAATTCTGAAATCTGGAAAACTCCAAAACCTGGAATTTTCTGAGTCTTCTGAATTTCAGAATTGCCTGCCTCCCTGCTGGATCCTGTTCCATGTTGACACTACTCCGATGGCTGTACACTGTGAGGAACACGCTGGGTGACTGAGCAGCTCCATGTATAAATGCCTCTGCAGCAGGAAGTGGATTACGGCTCCTTTGCCATGTTCTCCTTCCCCCTCCGGCAACAGATTCTCTTAGATTGTGATATTCAGAATAATCCTGGTCCCGACCGTTCTGGATAAGGGGTGCTCAACCACTACTGCAAAAGATGGTGAATGGCATGGATATTTCAATGACTTCATAAGATAGCGGTTCCGTGCACATCCCTCGCTTTTGGTGCTATCCACTACACCTCCCTGGCATGACCCTATGAAGGCTGAAATGATCATCTGTTCATGCTCTACCCCTTGTATCGCTGCCTTTGCTTTTCAGTTCTGAATACGTTTTTGGGGGAATTCAAGCTGTTTTGCATTGGGTATAGTTCCTTCTAGTCATACCAATGTGCTAACATTTGATCATGAGCACTGAGCAAGGACTCGCTGATGAGAAGAAGCCACCTGTGTTTGAGTCTGTTCTCAATGCTCTCCATGGCTAGATTAATTGAGGGGCTGCAGCTCCAGGCCCATTCACCAAAATAGGGTCAGCAGCAAGTTAACTGGGTTGGCACCATTTTATTTATTTATAAAGGATTTTACCAGGAAGGATACATTGAGCTTTCTCTCGTTTTCAAGGATGTCCTGGGTTCAAGAACATTAAATTGTTAGTGTTACAGAAATACAAAGTAATAAAATGCAAAATATTAAAAAGAAATTGCACAAATATACAGATTAACAGAAAATAAATATATTCACTATGTTAGATGTTTACAGGTGCATTCTGTACTGAGATATGTTAATAGGGAGCTCTTAAGTGACTTAAGACTGGGGGAAAATGGCGTCTGGGAGGTAATTCCATAATTGCGGTGCTCTATAGGAAAATGAGGATCGAGTCACTTTCTTTTTGTATTGTGGTATTGCAAGTAAGGTGCAGGTCTTGGATCAGTGGTTATAGGATGAGGGAACTGCTGGGGGAAGCAGCCTATTCAAGTAGGGTGGTAGCTTCCCAGTAAAGCTCCTAACCACCAGGTTGGAAAGGTGAAGAGTGCGTCTAGATTCCAGCGATGGACAGTTTAGCCCTTTTAACATGTCACAATGGTGGGTCATGTAGTTACATTGTAGCACAAAGCGGCAGAATGAGTTATACAATGTAGTAAGTTTATGAAGGTGCGTTTGCAGGGCGGCTGCATACACTACATCTCCATATTCAAAAGCTGGCATAAGCATTTGTTGTACAATCTGCTTTCTTACCATGGGGCTCAGGCAAGATTTGTTTCTGTACAGGGCACCTAGTTTGGGGTAAAGTTTAGATGAGTTTTTCGATGTGGGGGCCAAAGGATAGGTTTGCGTCTAACCACATACCTAGATATTTGAGAGAAGTGAATGTGGTGCCTGTGACTGTGCCACCAACACAGTGATATTAAAACAAATCGGGTAGTGCCAGAACAGGTGAAAAGAATGAAACTGTAGCACAAGTTAGAGATGAAAGGGACATGTTTGGGACGAACCCAATTCTTCACCCTTAGGCCCACGGAGCCCGTAATCTAACACTGACGCACTCATAATTTTATTTTCTTCTTTTTCTTGTCCAATTGAAAGATCATATTAATGTAACTAAACTGTAGTAATAATAATAAATGAGTTAAACTGACCTAGCTTCTATATTCAGACTTGTCACATGTGGAGAAAAAAAAACCAAAGCAATCAGATGACTTGTAGGTTTTTTAACTTTTTTTCATTCGCTTTTTGTTGGAGATTATTCAAATCTGCTGTTGGTTTACTACAAAGCATTACTAAACAGATCCCTTGTGTACTGTTTGAAACTGACACGTCATACCTTCTCATGGGAAAGCCACCAACTTCAGGCGCATCCTTGGAACTTGGCACTCAAGCGATTTCTGACATGTTTACAAATCTGCCATGAGTTAAACGTCTTATAAATAAAGCACGGTTTGTATAATTGCTACTTTTTTACAGCCTTCAGTTATAAAGATTTAATCCTCTTAACCTTGTTTTAATAGGCAGCTTGTGCATGGGATTTTACTTATTACAATATATCGCAATCGCATTGTATTTCCTCTGTATAAAGCCTGGTTTATTGGATTGTAATACTGCTGATTCGGAGTAATCTGTGAAAAGCACCTGGCCCGGGATAAAGTGTGTTTACTCTCAAAACAGAAAACTTCTTAACCTTTATTTGTTCAACTCGTACTACTTTGGACTCATGAAATATGTAAGTGTTAAAGCAAAGGCCATCTCATCCCTACTAAATCACTCACGTCTTGGATTTTTATGTGTGGAACTAACAACTTCCTAAATCAGTACACATGTGCACAGCGGTATTTTTAGTTTCATATCATTTCGGATCTTTTTGGTCCGTTTGTGTTCGTCTCGGATCATTTCGAATCGATTTCCCTTTCATTTCGGGTCAATTCAGATCGTTTCGGATCATTTTGATTCATTGCTACGGACCGATTCTAAATTTCAGATAGATTCGTTTTCCATTTTATAATGATTAAAAGCAAAAAGTGTAGGGGAAAACAAAGATACAGGGGACCCTGTGAGATGCCCAATGCCCATTAACCCTTTGCTGGGACATACTCCGTGCCCTGTGAGATTCCCAATGCCCATTAACCCATTGCTTTCTCTTAAATAGCATAGATTTTTTTTTTTTTCTTTCAGTATTATTTTGATTTGTTCTTTTGGACCGATTCGATATTTCGGACGGCCGAGTATCTGTTTTGGAAGTGCGGATGAAACGAAATGCACATGTCTATAAACCAGTTTGGAAAACATTTAAATGTATATCCTACAGCTAGTAATGTGGTCTGACACAACCATGTTAAAACATACCAACTGCAAAACCGTAATCTGAATTCCACTATAGATATTAGGGGTTATTCAAAGGGAGCTGAACTTGCCACCAAATTGCACCGAACAGCGAATTTCCCCACAGGGTGCAATTTCGTGGCAGTTCAGCATTTCAGAAAGAAAGCTGCCAATTCGCAAAATATTGGCGAATTGCCAACGAAATACAGTGCAAATCGCCTCAGTTCGCTGCAATTCAGCGACCTTCGGCAGCAGTGAAATTGCCCATAGAGAAGTAATGGTTAATCTATTCAGAAAATGCCGAACAGCACCGACATGTTGGGAAAATTGTCAGATTTTCGGTGCTTCAGTCGAACAGGTTTAAACAGACGAATCCCATAGGATTCAATGTAAAGAAAAATTCAGGTTTTTTTATTAAACCGTTTATTCTTTTCATTTGTAGCCAAACTTCTGGTTCTGGTGGTGTGCAGTAGGGATGAGCCGAACACGTCCGGGTTCGTATTCGAACCCGCACTTTCCAAATGTTTGGATCCGAACCCGAACTCGAACTCCATACAAGTCAATGGGGATGAAAATTTGTTTTTTAGAGTGCCCTCCAAGAGGGCATATATGCTAGATATTTGCCATAAAAGGTGTATGGGGGTCTGGGTAGTGCCCTGGGGGACAGGAAACAAGGACAAAAAGTAAAAAAAAAAACGTTTTTAAAGGGACAGTGAGTTTTCCATTAAATAAGGTTAAAAATAAAAACCAAAAATTACTTCAAATATCGTGCCTAGGAGGTCCCCATAACCTGCCCGTGAAGTGGCGGATTTCTAGGATGTATAGAAACACTTAAAAACAAAAAAATGACGTTTCAAATGACGGTAAATGCTTTTCCTTTAATGTATCCATAAACAACTGCTTGGGGCGGCAGTCTGTATGAAAAGAGGAGACATTTTCGGACACATAGAAAAAGTTTTGTGATTTATTTTTTTTTGGCTAAATTATTGTGAAACTTATGCAGGCTTTAGATGAAAGTAACAATAGGTAATTTAAAATTGGGCCTTTAGCATCTGCAACAGTGCCGTCACACCGTAACCCCTCTGAGGATATGAATCTGATACAGGCGTCATTGGCAGTGCACCCAAATATTGTACTTTTGGTGCCAGGCCAGCAAGACTGCCAGGCCAGCATGTACTATCATACAATAACCCCTCTGTAGTATTGTGGAAGAATGCAGGGGAGGACCATGTGGTCCTATATTGAAAAGATATGAATCTGGTCAAGGCATCAGTGCACCCAGATATTCTGCCTTTGGTGCCAGACTGCCAGGCCAGCAAGTACAATCATACAGTAACCCCTCTGTAGTATTGTGGAAGAATGCAGGGGTGAACCTTGCGGTCCTATATTAAAAAGATATGATTCTGGTCAAGGCATCAGTGCACCCAGATATTCTTCCTTTGGTGCAAAACTGCCAGGCCAGCAAGTATCATCATTCAGTAACCCCTCTGTAGTATTGTGGAAGAATGCAGGGGTGGACCATGTGGTCCTATATTAAAAAGATATGCATCTGTTAAAGGTGTCAGTGCACCCAGATATTGTGCTTTTGGTGCCAGGCCAGCAAGTACTATCATAAAGTAACACCTCTGTAGTATTGTGGAAGAGTGCAGGGTTGGACCCTGTGGTTCAAAAAATTAAAATGTTATAAATCTGGTACAGACGTCATTGCAGCCAAATATTGTGCCTTTCATGGCAGCAAGTGCATTCACACTGTAACCCTTTTGTGGTATTGTGGAAGAGTTCAGTGCTGGAGGTTTTAGGAATGCAGAAGACATCCCCGATCTATTCCGTTAAGTCAGCATCAGGGGATTGATAGCTGCTGATCCAGGACTGATTCATTTTTTCAGCAGCTTCGGCAACGTAATCTGACTGCGTAAATCTTCAACTGCTGGGATGATGTCAAATTGTGAGGAAGGACCTGGTACATCCATTACTGTAGCATCATCCCTGTCAGTGGAGGTTGTAGGCAATGACATGGCAGGACATACAGTGGGGGTAGATACAGATGAGGAAGAGGAGGAGGAGGACCTATGCAAAGATTTGCGCCAACGGGATGTGTGGCAGGAGGTCATGTCGACTCAAGCACGTGGTACCCAAGTGTCCAGTGTCTATCCCACGCTTCAGCCTCATCTGACATAGATTACAAATAGCAACGGTGGGGTCTGCTGCACATTTCTTAAAGAACTCCCAGCAGACAGCAGAGTTCCTGCATGTGTGCTTTGAGACAACAGCGCTCTGCACCGGAGCAGCTCTGACATGTGATGCCTTGGACTGGCTAGTGCTACGGATGGTCATAGAGGATGTTGTGCCTCGTGTTTGCTGTGCCGCCTCCTCCCCCTCTTCCTCACTTGATTCCTCTGTTCGATCAGGCACCCAGGTGGAGTCAGTGACCTCATCATCATTGTCATCATCATCCCCTATCTCCTCGTCACTGGAGCCAACTTGGCAGTATGCTGCAGCTGCTGGGGCAACATGAGTGCCAGTTATTTGTGTGTCATCACTGGCACCCCCTTCCTCTAGGTTGATTATACTCCCTTCCTCAACCTCAGAGATTGAATCAGGGCACTATACTTGCTGTGCATCCTCAAGCAGCATGTCACTCTCATTGTAGTCAAACAATTCAGCTGACTCCTCCGTGTGTGATAGCGAGGCTACGGCAGGAGTAGCTGTGGACATGGAGGCTGCATTAGATGCTTTGGCAGCTGAGGTGGACTGTAAAGCACTACTAAAAGCCTGGCTGGCAGAGGACTCAGAGGATGAGGATGGCCTGGTTAGCCAATCCACC
Source organism: Leptobrachium leishanense (assembly GCA_009667805.1). Taxonomy (NCBI): domain Eukaryota; kingdom Metazoa; phylum Chordata; class Amphibia; order Anura; family Megophryidae; genus Leptobrachium; species Leptobrachium leishanense. The sequence goes on along the minus strand of CM019067.1, from coordinate 52,196,109 downwards.
AAATCCTCTGTTGCTGCTGCTTGAGACGGCCAGCACCAGTTAGAAAGGACAAGCGTGCCCCTGCAGAGGATGCACCACGTCCACCACGACCAGAGGCACAGCCTCCCGACACAGGGGCTGCTTGCCCTCTTGTCTGTGTCTGGGAGCGTCTGCCTGTCCTTTTTGTTCTTTCAGACATGGTGAGTGATATATAGATTAAATATATACAGAACTCTGATTCAACTCTGGTATAAAGATTAAAGATTTAAAGAACTCTGGTATAACTCAGTGAGACACTCTGATAGCTGGCAGCCAGTGACAAGACACAGATTACAAGTCTCAGAAACCTCTTATAAATCAGTGAGACCCCTTGATGGGTGGCAGTGAAACCTCCTATAAATCTGAGACCCCTTGATGGGTGGCAGTGAAACCTCCTATAAATCAGTGAGACCCCTTGATGGGTGGCAGTGAAACCTCCTATAAATCAGTGAGACCCCTTGATGGGTGGCAGTGAAACCTCCTATAAATCAGTGAGACCCCCTGATGGGTGGCAGCCAGTGAGAACACACGGATTATAACAATTCCCAAATATTTTGTAGAAATTAGTGACCCCCAAAATACTTGCTGGCAGTGACAAGAGACGGATCACCTCAATTCCCAGATATTTAGTAAAATTAGTGACCCCCCAAAATACTGCGTGGCACTGGCTGTGTGACAAGACACAGATCACCTCAATTCCCAAATGTTTTGTAGAAATTTGTAACCCCCAAAATACTTGCTGGCACAGTGACAATACACACATCACCTAAATTCCCAGATATTTGGTAGAAATGAGACCCCCCCCAGACCCCCACAGTAGCGTGGCAGACCGGCAGTAAGAACACAGAACAACAATCTCCTATGAAATCTCCTCTCAAATGCGTGCTGAAGCTATGCGTGGAAACCTTATATAGTGTGCTGCGGTACTTAGCTCTCTGAGCCCATGATTGGGCAAAATTTGCCCAATCAGGACTCTGAGCCGTTATTGGCATACTGTTGAACCTGCCTTGCACCAGACCTGTGGTCAGGTGCAAGGCTGTAGCCAATTACGAGCTTCAGGCCAGTGGGAAAGTGCATTGTGGGCCATTGTAATGCATTGTGGTCGAACTTGCTCTGAACACCCGGAAATGTTTGGAGTTCGCGATCTAACCGAACAGGCTAAGTTCGGCCCGAACTCCGAACCGTCCGAACCGAACAGCTCATCCCTAGTTTTCAGCAGATTGTCAATATATTCAGAAAAGAGTAGATGCAGAGGAAACAGCTGCTGCGGAGATTGCAGCTTAGAAATAATGAAATAATCAGTACAAAAATGTTTCTTGTTTTTTACCTTAATTCTTACTCTGTACTAGAGATGGCCCAGGAACTAGGCTGAATATCGGTCCTGTAGGGCCTCACTCTGACCAATGCTTTGTATGATGGAATGTGTGTGGAGTGTTCGTTTTTTGCACATGGCATTGCTATGCACACTGACATTCCACACATATATACTCCTTTGTTTCCATGCTCCCATCTATCAAAGTTGTGTGAACTTTCTTGACTGTATTTTATAACCTTATTTTCTGTATTTCTTGTCTGTATCTTTCATAGCAAGATGGACCTTATCAGAGGTAAAGTTCTATAAATAAGCGTGGGAACTCCCCAATATTTCTCCCCCCCCCAAATATTCCTTTACCGTCACACACTCAAACCAGCGATCACATTCAATATTTTTTATTCTACAAATAAAGGTTTAAGGAATTGTTGTAATAATCATAACCTCATATATTTATTGTGATTTAATGAGAAAATGTAATCGTAGAGCTAAATAAAAATTTTGCCGTGTGTTTACCAAGTGGGAACTCCGTTCCCTCTGCAGAGATACTGTTGGAACTGCATTTCCAAGCATTGGGAAAATTCACAGGGCATTTTTATTGAAGTAGCCTTATTTGTGAAGCAAACATCGCCATCTGCTGGCCAAAACAGGTTACTGCAGCTGGGGCTCATGTTTAATCAGCTGGGGATCTGTGATTTAGACACCGATTCCCAGCTGCTCAAACTGTTGATAGCGGAGATGCTAAAACTTTCTGGAGCCTTTTTGTAACCAAATTCCTTTGCATTGCTCCCGAATTATACGAAAATACAGTATACCCAATCTCCGGACACCAGCATGTGCTTTGAAGATCCCGTGTACTCAATTTTGGTAGTCAAGGGGTTACAGGTTTGTATTTTTCCTGAACCTGTTTTAAGACGATTGATGAAATTATAATATAGTCCCAGGTTGAAAATGCTGAATTATTATTACTGAATATCTTGCACGGTTTGCATTCATGCCGGTTGCTCAGTCCATTCACTTTTCTCATTGTTGTTGCCAAGATCCATTTGTACGAGCACAGAGATGCTGAGCGTGCAATAAATCATAGCCAATCCCCTGCCAAATGTTAATAGCTTAACAAACTACCGCTTCTCCTGTTATTAATGATATTGTCTGTAAACAGGGGTTTTCTTGAATCCGAACAGAATGACTTAAGACCGATGTGCGCAGTTTAACCGGCCACTGTGCGATTAGGAAGATTTGTTGCTGTCCGGGTGGAGTGAGTGAAGCATTGCTACACATTAATCTGCCGAAACAACACAATAAACCTGAGCTGGTGTCTCTCTGCACCCCCCACTTAATGGTATGTACCAGGAAAAGGTGCCATAGTGTATCAAGGCACACGAGGACGTAATGGCAGTGCACCTGCTGCAGGACCATGTTATCATTTTTTTTTCTTTCTTCATTCTTTACCAGTGGCGTAGCGTGGGTTGTCAGCGCCTGGGGCCAGCCAATAATTGTGCGCCCCCCCCAACCTGTGGACACGTTATCGATATTGCCCCAGCCAGCTCACACATGGATATTGCCCCAGCTCTCACATGGATATGCCCCAGCTCTCACATGGATATGCCCCAGCTCTCACATGGATATGCCCCAGCTCATGAATATGCCCCAGCTCATGGATATGCCCCAGCTCATGGATATGCCCCAGCTCATGGATATGCCCCAGCTCACACATGGATATGCCCCAGCTCACACATGGATATGCCCCAGCTCACACATGGATATGCCCCAGCTCACACATGGATATGCCCCAGCTCACACATGGATTTGCCCCAGCTCACACATGGATATGCCCCAGCTCACACATGGATATGCCCCAGCTCACACATGGATTTGCCCCAGCTCACACATGGATTTGCCCCAGCTCACAAATGGATATACTGCCCCAGCTCATGGATATACTGCCCCAGCTCATGGATATACTGCCCCAGCAGCTCATGAGTATACTGCCCCAGCACATGGAAATACTGCCCCCAGCTCATGGATATATTGTCCCAGCTCATGGATATACTGCCCCAGCTCATGGATATACTGCCCCAGCACATGGATATACTGCCCCAGCTCATGGATATACTGCTCCAGCTCATAGATATTGCCCCAGCTCATGGATATACTGCCCCAGCTCATAGATATTGCCCCAGCTCGTGGATATTGCCCCAGCTCGTGGATATATTGCCCCAGCTCGTGGATATACTGCCCCAGCTCCTAGATATACTGCCCCAGCTCATAGATATACTGCCCCAGCTCATAGATATACTGCCCCAGCTCATGGATATTGCCCCAGCTCGTGGATATATTGCCCCAGCTCGTGGATATACTGCCCCCCCAAGCTCTCATGGATATGCCCCAGCTCAGACCCCAGACCAGACATGGGGCGGCTGTTCGAATGCTCTATCGGCATTCGGACAGCTGCCCCTGGAGCTCCATCTCCGGCATACTTACCTGCCTGAGTGGCGAAGGGAAAGTTTCCCTGCTTCCGCTCATTGAAGGACCCAAGCCGCGGTCACGTGGGAGTCCCACGTGACCGCGGCTTGGGTCCTTCAACGAGGGGAAGCGGGGAAACTTTCCCTTCGCCGCTCAGGCAGTTAAGTATGCCGGAGATGGAGCTCTAGGGGTGGCTGTCCGAATGCCGATAGAGCATTCGAACAGCCGCCCAAGCCCGGGCCTCAACTTTTAGGGGCGCAAATTTCTTTTGAAATTATGCGCCCCTAAGAAAACTGCGCCCGGGGCCATGGCCCCCCCCCACGCTACGCCACTGTTCTTTACAAATCTTTGTGTTTTTAAAGGGCTTTAAAAGTAAACGTGTCTGTTTCTACTTTCAATACAGGGATATTATTTAAATTTAACAGATCTTTATCTCTGCTCCACCAAACATTAACCTCCCTGGCGGTCTGATTATGTTAATATTTTTTAATGTCGAAACGGTACATTGTTTTGCGTTGTATTGTGTGTGTGTTATGATTTGCTTTCCTTTTTTTTTTTTTTTTAATCTCCCACTGGTTCCGCTCCCTGCGTCGTGGCGCACGCAGGAAAGGGGGCCCGGATGCCGGCAACGACCAGAGGACATCGGGGGATTGCAGAAACAAGGGATTACCCTGTAGTGTAACTCGCCAAGTGTGGCTCGGGGTTACCACCAGGGAGGTTAACGCATCAGCTCCCACCCACACCTAGTCTCATGAATGCGTGTATATGTAATGTAGAATATGCAGTTCTCTCCTCCCGTTTCTCACCCTCCAACCCCTCTAGATTGTAAATTCCCACAGGAATAGGGCCCTCATTTCCTCTTGTGTTGGTTTGTCAAATCTTGTCAAAAATTGTACCCATTGGTCAGCGCTGCAGAATATGTTGATGCTATATAAACAACAATAATAAAGTAATGTGTATATGTATAAAGTAGACTGGATAATACGTAGATTGCACCATCAGTCATGTCTGCGCTCAAAAAGTTTTTGAGCGTTTCTCAAATAAGCGATATTCAACGTCTAAATATAGATATAAACTATTTGAGCGCTGATAAACTTTTCTCCGTGCACAAAATTGGTAAAGTTTTGGGCACTTGTTATCTGGAATGAATTTATTTTCCCCGGTATCAGATTCTGGCTCGGAAGGTAGGGCGATGTTTCGAGGGAGCCATGAGGCTCATCCTGCAGCAGCAGAAGACATTGCACAGAGCTTTTGGAGGGACACTGCGCAGCATGACACAAGCTGTAACTGTGCAGCATGGCATTCACTGATACTGTAGCCCAGTGGTTCCCAACTGTGGTCCTCAAGTCCCCCCAACAGGTCAGGTTTGTCAGATATGTGAAGCACAGCACAGGTGATATTATTTGCTGCTCAGTGATTGCAGGATTCCGTTTGCATTTCCCCATGCAATCCTCAAAACCTGGCCTGGTAGGGGGACTGGAGGACCGCGGTTGGGAACCAATACTGTAGCTCATGGAGATCTGATTTAAATAGGACCAACCAGGAGTGGCAGAGAGTTGAGTAAAATTATCTCTGAAGGACTCCGCAAATTAAGGTTTTCATGTTTTTTGCGGATTTCAGAAGACCAGATAACTGGCACTACGCTTGTATTGTATAAAATGCCCTTCAAGCTGCGCGTATAAGGTGTATATGAAACCTAAATGAATTTCGTGTTTAGCTTTGGGTCTCCTCAAGATATCTCATTATTATACATGCAAATATACCAAAATATGGAAAGACCGTTCTGAAATACAAAACACTTTTGTCCCAAGCACTTCAGATGAGGGATTCTCAATCTCAACCTGCGTGTAACGTGCTATTTATTTAACAAAATGGTCTTGGAATGAAGGGGTTAATTGGTTCTCATACGCCATGGTCTAAGAATCGCAATGTGTGTTCTATTGTGAGGAATCTTATCTTTGCCAATGACAGGAGCACATTAAACTAATCACATAAAAAATTATACCAATGAAGCAAAATCCTAAAAGCCTGAATATGAAGCTTGCAATTCTACATTTTGGATTGTTTTTCTCCCCTCGGACCTCTTGCCTGTCATCCTCTTTCTTTTGTTTCTTTAATATAATCATAAGTTTGGAAAGCATCGAACATTAATTTTCATTATGTCAAAAAGGCCATTTTCTGCACTATTCTGTCTCACTCAACGACTGCCTGATCCGTAATCATTTTATCCCATTTCTGGGTACTTTTCATCAATCCTATCCATAGTAATCCTTATTCCTGAGACGGACGGTATAAATTGGCTATTTCCAAAGAGAAAGATATCTCGGGGCGAAAGGTCTTCATGGTAACAGTATTCCTGGTTTCTGTCCCAGAGCTACTGAGTGACTGCAAAGGCAAAACCGCAACAACCAGTATGAAAAATAGTCCTGAGTATATTAAGCTTGCGAGCACGGAGACCTGTGGGTTTTCCATCTAACATCTTGGACACAACGAGAAATGAGCAATCATTCCATGGTAGCGTTCAGAAAATCTCCTTAATATACTCACCCTAGGGTGAAGCTTCTTGGGAATATAAACTTGATTTGTTGTATAGAATAACATGCAATTTAGCAAACTAAAAGCAAAAACTGCTCAATGTAATTTATTTTAATACATATTGTGACAAACAAGAGGAACTACTTTGCACTGGACCTAGAGGTCCTCAGAATTACCTAATGGTGGGTAGAGTCTTCGTAGAGATTGGGCCACGTATAGATTTTGTTGCAGTCGCACTCGTGGGAACAGATGTGACACCGCTTTTTCTGTGTGTATGTTTCTTTTGCTGTAACCCCAGTCTGGTCATTTTTGCTGCTGTTCCTTTCCATGTTTTTGTTTTTAATCACAAAGTGGGAGTATTTGGTGAGTGTTTAAATAAAACCCACCATTCTACCGGAGTATGTAGTTGCTCAGAGGAGCGACTTATGGTTTCATTAGGTACTTCCTTTACCAAGAGGTGCCTTGACAGGGCAGGTGATCTTAAACTTCAATAGCCATTCAAGTAAACCAAAACCTCTGTGTTTTACTTAACAAGGAATTTTATAGTAATGAGCACAGATGACACTTTTTTTCTTGATATGCACATATAGATTTTGTTTGGAGTAAAATTGTCATTCTTTCTCATTTCATGTAACCAGCCCTTCTACACCTCAATGCTCTAAATCCCTCCTGCTGGTTGAGGTATATTAGTTACTGTTGAACTGTTGCAAATTTTTTTTTTTTGCACAGCAAAGAATGTTTTGGCGTAATTTTTATTGGCATGACTTTTAAGTCTGTGCATCAAAATGTCAGCTGTTCTGGAGGGGAGGGGGCTCTATCAACCGTGCATCATTATTAATACAGTTTTTGATACCCTTCTAAAAAAGTGATCAATAGGATACTGAAGAGATGAGTCCCACAGTGACTTGTGTATTTTCGTACAGCCGTTGAAACCATTGTAAAAAAGTTAAGGTCTTTGGGAACCACTGAATCTACCATCCACCACTAGAGGTGCTTGCAAAATACAGTCATTAAAGATAAAGTTTGAGTGAACCTGTAGTCAACACATACAGGTCTATTCACTAAAAAGGTGAAAATCAGGAGAATTGGCAGGAGAAGAGAACAATCTAGACCAAATAGGTGATTTGGAAAGTGAGATAAATGGGAGAATTTTTCTGGTTTGGCTATTTTGTATTTTGACCTAGAATTTTCACTTCTCCTTCCAATTCTCCTGAGGTTCACCTTGTCACGGATTCCCCTTGGGTCTATGATAGTGGTCCCTGTACACAGTATCCCCTTAAGGACCAAGGGTCTTTAAAGTCAATGCATTTATGACGTAACAGTTACGTCATTGGTCCTTAAGGGGGTATACTATCTACTCCTCCAATCCTTGAGTGGTTGGTAACGCTAACGATCTGCAAGGAACAGATTGTCAAGAACCCAGCAAGGGTTAACAGATACCAGAATATGATGATATACTTGGTCAAGTAAACGGGGATCTTGTCACCAGAAGAGATGGTCAGCTGTATACCAAGAGCGATACACAGAGTAGGGTCATCAGGAATAGCCAAGTTGGTACACAGAGCAGGGTTGTCAGTAATAATCGAGTCGCTACACAGAGCAGGGTCAGCAAGGAATAGCCAAGTTGGTACACAGAGAGGGTTGTCATGAATAGCAGGGTCAGTACACAGAGCAGGGTTGTCAGGAATATCCGAGTTGGTACACAGAGCAGAGTCAGCAAGGAATAGCCAAGTCGGTACACAGAGCAGGGTCGTCAGGAATAGCCAAGTCGGTATACAGAGCAGGGTCGTCAGGAATATCTGAGTCGGTGCACAGAGGGGGTTCATCTATAATATAATTGAGTAAGGCTTGGCGTGTCCGTCGCCAAGCCTTACTCTGCGCATGCGCGCGCAACCAGCGGCGGTTGGTTGCGTGCGCATGCAACCGCCGCGGCACGAGCCGGCTGTGCGCTCGCCGTGGCGGTTACAAGATGCACACAGCAGCCGGGTAGAGGCTGCACTCGCAGCCTCTACCCTGCTGCCGCACGCATCCAACACCCGAGCGGCGAAGGGAAAGTTCCCTCCGCCGCTCGGGGGTTGGATGCGCGCAGCAGCCGGGTAGAGGCTGCGCTCGCAGCCCCTACCCGGCTGCCGCACGCATCCATCCCCGAGCGGCGAAAGGAAAGTTCCCTCGCTTCCGCTCTTTGAAGGACCCAAGCTGCGGTCACGTGACCGCGGCTTGGGTCCTTCAACGACCGGAAGCGGGGAAACTTTCACTTCGCCGCTCGAGAAGGTAAGTCTGAGGAGCTCATGGGGCGGCTGTCCGAATGCCGATAGAGCATTCGAACAGCCGCCCCATGTCTGGTCTGGGGTCTGAGCTGGGGGGCATATAGCCATGAGAGGTGGGGGGAAAATATCCATGAGCTGGGGCATATATCCATGAGAGGTGGGGGCAAATATCCATGAGCTGGGGCATATATCCATGAGAGGTGGGGGCCAAATATCCATGAGCTGGGGCAGTATCCACGAGCTGGGGCAATATCCACGAGCTGGGGCAGCATCCACGTGCTGGGGCAATATCCACGAGCTGGGGCAGTATATCCACGTGCTGGGGCAGTATATCCACGTGCTGGGGCAGTATATCCACGTGCTGGGGCAGTATATCCACGTGCTGGGGCAGTATATCCACGTGCTGGGGCATATATCCACGTGCTGGGGCAGTATATCCACGTGCTAGGGCAGTATATCCACGAGCTGGGGCATATATCCACGAGCTGGGGCAGTATATCCATGAGCTGGGGCAGTATATCCACAATAGACTGCCCTCTGGGCAGGCTTTCCACCTTGTTAAGAATAAACAAACAAATTGTGTCACGTTCTTAGCCCGCTGCAGCTCACTGTACAAGAGCACCTTGTATCCCTTTTAATATTCAATGTGCATAAAAAAAATGACTGGCGCATATCTGTGCATAAATTTCTTATACCAATGGATTTAGTAGGTTCCCAGATACAGTAGGGTTCCTATCTCTACAAAGAGATAGGAACCCTACTATATCTGGGAACCTACTAAATCCATTGGTATATGAAATTTATGCACAGATATGCGCCATTGTCATTTTTTTATGTTCGTTAAGAATAGCCAGAGTCATACACAGAACGGGTTCGTTAAGAATAGCCGGGGTCATACACAGAGCGGGTTTTTTAAAAATAGCCGGAGTCATACACAGAGCGGGTTTGTTAAAAATAGCCGAGGTCATAGAAACATAGAAAAATGTCGGCAGATAAGAACCTTTCAGCCCATCTAGTCTGCCCCATCTAGTCTGTCATACACAGAGCGGGTTCGTTAAGAATAGCCGGGGTCATACACAGAGCGGGTTCATTAAGAATAGCCGGGGTCATACACAGAAACCAAATACGCTGAAAGCACTGAGGGATATTGAACCACGTCAGGGCAATAAGTCTGCCTGCACAGACTGACTTTAAACTCGGTGCTGGCGCACCGCTTGGCCACCCACATTACCGCCGTGGGCGTGCATATCACTTGGCCAGCGAGCAGCGAGGATGGCGCTGCCGGGTCAGATCCTCGAGGCAGAATGTATCATACCTTTTATTGAATAGATCTACAAGTGAACGCTATTGAAATCAGGAGTATAAAATATCTGCCACATATTGTCAAAAAAATAATCCTCAGGGGCTGAGTGAATGACACAATCTCTTTATAAATAAAGACCTTTCAGGAGCCCCCGTGCTGATAAAATATTTTACCAGGAAGATACATTAAGAATTCTCTCATTTTCAAGTATGTCCTGGGTTCGGGAACATTGAATTTGTACAGTAGGTAAAGTTACAGGCATTTATACAGCGCCAGCATATTCCGTAGCGCTTTACAGTGGGGAAGCGCAAACATCAGACATACATGATAAATGAGGAAAAGACAACCCTGACCGTGTGTTAATCTCAGAGATGCTAAATTATCTAGGGATGTGCGTTTCCGGTTTCGGAATTTCGGAATTTTCACGAAATTTCCCGATTCGTGTTTTCGGATGCGGCCGAATTTCCGAAAAATTTTAGATCCGAAAAGTTCAGATCCGAAATGTTTTCCGAGCCGAAACGAAATATTTTCGGATTTTTGGAATGGGCTTGAAATGTGTCAAACGAGGAGAACAGATGTTCCGAAAAACGAAAATTTTCCGAAAAACGAAAATTTTCTGAAAAACGAAAATTTTTCGAAAAAACGAAAAGTCGATACAAAAAACGGGCAAAATGACACGAAAAATACGAAAAATGGTCGATATCCCGAAAAATTTGCAATTCCGAAAAACGCAAATTTTCCGAAATTACGAAAAGTCGATACAAAAACCGAGCACAGTGACACGAAAATACGAAAAATGGTCGAAATTCCGAAAAAAAATTGTACCCGAAAAACGGGCCGAATCGAAACCGAAATCGGTCGAAACGAGCCGAATCGAAAAGTTTAAAAATCCGAAAAATCGAACTGAATCGAACCGAAAAAAAAATCGGTGCACAAGCCTAAAATTATCCACTGTCAGCTTGCATAAAGCTATGTATTCTGCGCAGGTAACCCAACAGCAACTACCTTCACACACAACTCACTAACAATACAATACTCAAAACAGATAAAACCAAAGTCACCAACGACCTCCTAACTGCTAAAAAACATGGCCACTATTCTATTCTCATCCTGCTTGACCTCTCGGCTGCTTTTGACACTGTTGACCACCCCCTCCTTCTACAGACCCTCAACTCTCTGGGTCTCGGTGACACTGCACTTGCTTGGATTGACTCCTATTTATCCAACAGGTCCTTCTGTGTGTCCTTTGCTGGTAACTCCTCCTCCTCATTGCCTCTATCTGTTGGTGTACCTCAAGGCTCTGTCCTTGGTCCTCTGCTCTTTTCCATCTACACCTCCTCCCTGGGCAAAATCATCAACAGCTTTGGCTTTAATTACCACCTCTACGCTGATGACACTCAGATCTACCTCTCTACCCCTGATCTCTCTCCCCCTGTCCTTTCCAAAGTCAGTGACTGTTTATCTGGCATCTCCTCCTGGATGGCCTCCCACCACCTAAAGATCAACATGTCAAAGACTGAGCTCCTACTTATTCCTCCCTCTAATGCCGCCCCACCTCCTGACTTCTCGATCACGGTGGAGGGTATCACCATCTCCCCATCAAACCAAGTTCGCTGTCTTGGAGTTACACTTGACTCTGCTCTTTCCTTCATCCCCCACATCAAGTCTCTTTCCTCCTCCTGCCGATATCAACTGCGTAATATTTACAGAATTCGGCCATTTCTTACCGCTGTCGCCACAAAAACAACTCATACACGCCCTGGTAATCTCCCGACTCGACTATTGCAATAATCTCTTATCTGGCCTCCCTCTGTCCCACCTCTCCCCCCTACAATCCATCCTGAACGCCTCCGCCAGGCTAATTCACCTCACCCGCCGCTCTGTCTCTGCCGCTCCCCTCTGCGAGTCCCTTCACTGGCTCCCCATCCACTGCAGAATTAAGTTCAAAATCCTTATCCTTACCTACAAAACCCTCACTAACTCAGCTCCCCACTACCTGTCCTCACTAATCACCAAATACACCCCAGCCCGCTCCCTAAGGTCAAACAGTGACCTGCGCCTAGCTTCTCCCCGCATCACCTCTTCCCATGATAGACTGCAGGATTTCTCACGCGCAGCCCCCACTCTCTGGAACGCTCTCCCTCGTACTGTCAGACTTTCCCCTAACTTCTCTTCCTTCAAACGCTCCCTGAAAACATTCCTATTTAGGGAAGCCTACCACCCAACTCACTGACGCAACCATCAATCACTCTCACCTTACAGTCCTCTCCTCCTGTTTCCAACCCCAACCCTCCCAGATTGTGAGTTCCTACGGGAATAGGGCCCTCATCTCCTCCTGTACTGTTTGTCAAATGTTGTTCAATGTATTGTAACCCTGTCTATACTGTGCTTATTGTACAGCGCTGCGGAATATGCTGGCGCTTTATATATTAAGAATAATAATAATAATAATAATAATAAAACCGATATTAGATCCCATTTATGTGCATGATTCTAAACATGGAACATAATGCTTTCTGCCAGAAAAGGCAAATTATACACTGTGTTCTTCCAGGGACCTATTAACTGCCCATAAATAGTGCTTCCCACATTATTATTTTTTTATTCTTATTATTTTTAAGATTTTTTTCTTCCTAATCACCCATGCAGTCCGAATGCCAATGATAATACCAGGGCAGTTAAAATACTATTTAACCGTGTATGTTGTGCATTTGTGCATAAAATGTTGAAATAATGTTGCTATACTTAACACAGCCTGCCGCGATGTTTGTCTGGGCATTGGGTTTTGTTTCTTAATTGCTAAACAACATTCTGGGACCATGAGAAAATATTGCGAAGCACTAAGTGTATGTTTAATCTGCAGTGATAATTACTATTTTGGAAATGTGGTTTGGGACAAAAGAAAACAGCAGACAAATATTACAAAGCATAGATAGCTAAATATTATATAGATATATCTATATCTCCTGATTTGTAATGCAGATCTATAGCAATTTTGTGTACAATTATAGTGGTTTATCAAGTATTGACATATATTACGCAGCGAAGTACAATCAGTAGGACAACACAAACCTAAAACTAACAATTAAGTTTGACCCCCTGAATGAGAGTGATCAGGAAAGAGGAGTTCTCATGCCATTGTTAGGATTTGTTTTTTGGGAAGCTCTGGCGTTTGTAGACATTTCAATCACAGGTGAAAAATGGCAATGTGTTCTGAATAGCCCCCATAGTTTCGTGGTGTTTTTAAACAAAGGTAACAACAAACTTAGAAATACTATCAGGGTAATTCAAAGAGATCCGAATTGCTTGAGAAAGGTAACAGAACGCTGAAAATCAGCATTCGGTTACCTTTCTTGGGTTTTCGGTTATCCAGAGAGCAGGCAATTCGCCAAATCCTGGCGAATTGCCTGCACATACGGTGCCTGTTCGAGAGCACTGAATCCCCATGGAGAAGCAATGCTTCAGCTATTCGGAGAACAAAAACCAGCAGTGAAAGGTTCTCGAAATGCCCTGCCATTCGGTGGTTTCATGCGGCAGATTTATTCAGGCGAATCCCATAGGCTTCAATGTTAAAAATATTCCGGTTTTAATTCAGTATCTAATAAACCATTATAAAATTCTGCAGTAAAGAGTCACTTTATTTATAGTTTTTTTTGGATATTTTAAGCATTTTTTTTTTTTTTAACTTTTTTCTGTAACGGCCCTTTTTATTATCATTCCTTGGATCTCATACGTAAATTTCAGACATTTTCGCTCAGTAGTTTCTTTGCAAACAGCGTTTCACTTTTCAAACATTCATGCAAACTGTTTTGCTAATTTATTCACTTCACTCGTCTGCGGTGTCAGCTTTTTCCGGAGGCTTTGCTGCATGTGATCGGCTCCTGCTCGGGTTTTTCTGTGGTTTGCGGTGGGTTAATCCAGATGTTTTTGCGGGTTTTCGGCGTGCATTCGCTGGGTTTAGTGGTTAGTTTTTGTCGGGTTTGCAGTAGCTTTTCCCTGCAATTCGGGGACCCTGTGGTGCTTGCTGAATACACCGCAGGGTCACCGAAATGGGATCGGCAAAAGGAACCGAATTGAAGAGAACGAAAAGTCACCGAACGTGCGGTGACTTTTCGATTCTCTTTGAATTGCCCTGTGAGTGCTTGAAAGAATGGATAAACACAATATGAATAGTTATCATGCAGTTCTTAAAAGGAGGTGTGGTTGTGCAAAGAATCCCCAAATTGTTACACTATAAAAAAATGGTGAACACAGTGCACACCTTCAAAGCACAGTAAATACCCTCACATATTCCTTATTATCCTAAATAAAATATCACGGTGTATAATTAATTGCAATAAAGCCAAAACATACATTATATATATATATATTATACAGTACTGTGCAAATGTTTTAGGCAGGTGTGGAAAAAATGCTGTAAACGAAGAATGCTTTCACAAATGGAAGTGTTAAACATTTATGTTCATAAATGAACAAAATGCAGTGACTGAACAAAAGAGAAATCTAAATCAAATCAATATTTGGTGTGACCACCCTTTGCCTTCAAAACAGCATCAATTCTTCTAGGTACACTTGCACATAGTTTTTGAAGGAATTCGGCTGGTAGGTTGTTCCAAACATCTTGGAGAACTAAGCACAGATCTTCTGTGGATGTAGGCTTTCTCACATCCTTCTGTCTCTTCATGTAATCCCAGACACGCTCGATGATGTTGAGATCAGGGCTCTGTGGGGGCCGTGCCATCACTTCCAGTACGTCTTGTTCTTCTTTACACTGAAGATAGTTCTTAATGACTTTGGCTGCATGTTTGGTGTCGTTGTCCTGCTGCAGAATAAATTTGGGGCCAATCGTACGCCTCCCTGATGGTATTGCATGATGGATAAGTATCTGCCTGTATTTCTCTGCATTGAGAACACCATTAATCCTCCTGACCAAATCTCCAACTCCATTTGCAGAAATGCAGCTCCAAACGTTCAAGGAACCTCCACCATGCTTCACTGTTGCCTGCAAACACTCATTATTGTACCTCTCTCCAGCCCTTCCACGAACAAACTGCCTTCTGCTACAAATATTTCAAATTTTGACTCCTCAGTCCAGAGCACCTGCTGCCATTTTTATGCACCCCAGTTCCTATGTTTTTGTGCATTCTTTAGTCGCTTGGCCTTGTTCCCACATCGGAGGTATGGGTTTTTGACTGCAACTCTTCCAGGAAGACCACTTCTGGCCAGACTTCTCCGGACAGTAGATGGGTGTACCTGGGTCCAACTGGTTTCTGACAGTTCTGAGCTGATGGCACTGCCGGACATCTTCCGATTTCGAAGGGCAATAAGCTTGATGTTTCTTTCATCTGCTGCACTAACTTTCCTTGGCCGACCACTGCGTCTACGATCCTCAACGTTGCTCGTTTCTTTATGCTTCTTCAAAAGAGCTTGAACAGCACATCTTGAAACCCCAGTCTGCTTTGAAATCTTTGTCTGAGAGAGACCTTGTTGATGTGTCTTGTTGCTGTGCTCAATCTTGCCATGACATGAAATTGTCTATCACAACCTCACCGTGGTAGCAGAGTTTGGCTGTTCCTCACCCAGTTTTAAGCCTACTACACAGCTGTTTCTGTTTCAGTTCATGACTGGGTTTCAACCTACGTGTGACATTGATGATCATTAGCACCTGTTTGGTATAATTGGTTGATCATACACCTGACTATAATCCTACAAAATACCTGACTTTGTGCAAGTGTACCTATGAGAATTGATGCTGCTTTGACGGCAAAAGGTAGTAACACCAAATATTGATTTGATTTAGATTTTTCTTTTGTTCGCTCACTTTGCATGTTGAAAATTGACAAATATAAACAATCAATATTTATATTTCTGAAAGCATTCTTTGTTTACAGCATTTTTTCACACCTGCCTAAAACTTTTGCACAGTACTGTGTGTGTGTGTGTGTGTGTGTGTGTGTGTATGTATATATATATATAACTAGTGCCAGTAGTGCCACAAGACAAGATAACTATATATAGGTAAAATAAATATAGCGCAAAATGTGTGACCAATACAAATAAAATCAATACCTAGAGGGTCCCTACCACCAAAAAATGAAATGTCCTTATTGTGTTTATTTGATGTTCCTGATACTTTGTTTTTCTCTTGTATCTTTGGTTAAGAAAATATTTTACTCTGTGTCACTGGGTGCAGCCATTGTGTGGTATTTTGTGTAGTAAATTGTGCCCCCCCCCAGCGTATCTTTACATCACTTGCTCCTCACTGTGTGGTTTTGGCCATAGAATGGAGTCTATGGGCCGATCACTGACTCAAGTATTTGTATTGTGTGGGATGTATTCAAAGAACATCACCAGTGGGGTAGATTAGACGTCTTTTAAACTCCCCTGTCTTATCTCCTTCAACTGCCAGCTCTTCTCTGGAGTAGCATGCGGAATACAATACACCCCTGCTGCCTTATCTAAATCTATTCCCTCCTCCACCTCATTGACTGTTAATTACTGTATAAGATAAAGCACAGCCACAAGGTAAAACTCAACATAAGATTTTGGTAAATGTTACCTCAAAAATCCACAAACTGGAAACAGAAGATAAAACACCTAACTTTATTTTTCTTTTTTTTACATGCAATTACTCCAAACAATGAAAAGAACAGCAGCATGTGGTTTTATAATTTTATGTGCAGATGCCTATCAGGGCATCTGCGCAAACCAGAAGTATCCAGCACACTTGATGTATAAAACATAACAAGGAAAAAGGTTGTCATTTTCTCTTACCCCTGTCGCTCCATGTGAAACAAAACACATCAGAGGTCTTGGTTTACTTGAATGTCCATTAAAGTGTTAAGCCCATCTGCCACGTCACGGCACCTCTGGTCAGGTGGGTCCTAACCTATTGAAACCAAGAACTGCTTTCTAAGCAACTACATGTCCTCATGCTGCTTTTCAGCCAAGAGACAAGATGGTGGGTTTATAATTATACCCTCACCAAAAACATTTACACTTTGGATAGAAAAAGAAAACACAGAAAGGGGCAGCAGCAAAATAATGACCTGGCTGGGGATACAACAAAATATACATATATGCAGAAAAAATGTGGATCGGCGAAAAACATTTCTTCTGCATATATGTATATTTTGCTGTATTCCCATGCAGGTCATTTTTTGCTGCTGCCCCTTTCCGTGTTTTCTTTTTCGATCCTAAAGCGGAAATGTTTTTCGTGAAGGTATAATTATAAACTCACCAGTCTGTCTCTTGGCTGAGAAGAAGCATGAGGACTAGGGATGGGCCGAACTCGCTCGAGTTCAGTTCGCAGTCGAACCAGAACAATACCCGAAAGTTCTCAGTCGCGTGCGAACATAATTCGAATCCAATGCAAGTCAATGGGACTCAAACGTTCGTTTTTTAGAGTGCCATCCAAGAGGGCATATATGCAAGATATTTGCCATAAAAGGTGTATGGGGGTCCGGGTAGTGCCCTGGGGGACAGGAAACCAGGAAAAAAAGTTAAAAAAAAAACGTTTTTAACTCTTTCGCTGCTGAGGCTTTTCACACCTCTGTGCTGAGGTCATTTTTACCGCTTTCGCTCCTCTTGTTTAACTGCATTTTGTAGCCATATTTTGATATATGACCCAGACATATTATATATCGTTCTTTCCGGCAAAATCGGCAGATTCATAATAGGTCATTATTATATGTATACGTTATGTCATGTCTGTATATTATAACAAAAAATGCAATAAAATTTGAATTTTCAATAATTTATTATGTGTAAAGTGTTTTTTTTCACATTTTAACATGCGAGCGTTTGCGGTTCTATTTTGTATTGGGTGCGCTTGTTAAAAAAATTAGAAATGGGGACCCGTTACGTTTTTTTTTGGGGAAAATGTCGCTATTTTTAACAAACGCACCGCATACAAAATCGTTAGTGCAGCATTATTGTTCACATTATAATTGAAATGGTAACAATATTGCTGCATTAACAAAACAAAAACAAACAAAAAAACTTGTTTATTTTTTTTTTAGATTTTTTTTTTAAAATATATATATATATATATATATATATATATATATATTTTTTAAACTTTTTCATTATCATGTTTGATATCGTTGGAAAGGCCATGCTCTGGCCGATCCGACGACATCAAACATTAACCCCTAGCTGCCACGGATTGGGAGATAGGGGGTTCATTGGAACCCCCTATCTCCACCATTGGTGGCAGCTAGGGGTTAACTCCAGGACTGGCGTCATCGTGTTATGCACGATGACGCCAGTCCTCAGGGGGAGTTCCTGGAGGATTGGCCGACATCCAAGATGTCGGCCAGCTCCGGGAAAGGATCACGAACCGGCGCTTTTCAGCGCCGATTCGTGATCCGGCTCCCCAGGGGTTAATGACAGCCACCGTTTGGAAGGGCAGGCTGTGCCCTTCCAAACAGTGCCTGGATTAACCTCCTGCTCCCCGGCGATCCAAAGGACCCCCCCTTTCAGGTGCCTCCTCCGCACATGCAGGGGGGGCGCCTGAATTAGATGTCATCGCGCCGCCGCTCAGCGCGTCCATAGCACAGGAGAACCACTTGGCTGGACGCGCTCAGCGCGTCCATAGCAGCCAAGTGGTTAAAGGAACAGTGAGTTTTCCATGAAATAAGGGTTAAAAATAAAAACGAAAAATTCCTTCAAATATCGTGCCTAGGAGGTCCCCATAACCTGCCTGTGAAGCGGCAGGTTTTTCGGATGTATAGAAATATGTAAAAACCAAAGAAATAACAAATGTTTGGGGCAGCAGTCTGTATGAAAAGGAGACATTTTAGGATACGCAGAACAAGTTTAGTGATTTTTTTGGCTAAATTATTGTGAAACGTATGCAGGCTTTGGATGAAAGTAACAATAGGTGCTTTAAAATTGGGCCTTTAGAGTCGGCAACAGTGCCGTCACACAGTAACCCCTCTGAGGATATGAATCTGGTACAGGCGTCAGTGGCAGTGCACCCAAATATTGTGCCTTTGGTGGCAGGCCAGCAAGTGCCATCATACAGTAACCCCTCTGTGGTATGGTGGAAGAGTGCATGGGTGGACCATGCGGTCCTATATTAAAAAGATCTGAATCTGGTAAAGGCGTCAGTGCACCCAAATATTGTGCCTTTGGTGCCAGGCCAGCAAGTGCCATTATACAGTAACCCCTCTGTGGTATTGTGGAAGAGTGCAGTGGTGGAGGTTTTGGGAATGTAGAAGAGATCCCCGATATATTCAGTTACGTCAGCATCAGGGGAGTGATAGCTGCTGATCCAGGACTGATTCATTTTTATAAATGTCAGCCGGTCTACAGAGTCGGTGGACAGACGCACTCTTTTGTCTGTGACACAACCTCCAGTGGCACTGAACGTCCTTTCAGAAAGCACGCTGGATGAAGGGCAACCTAGTAGCTGCATAGCATATTGCTTGGGGTGGCAGTCTGTATGAAAAGAGGAGACATTTTAGGACACGCAGAACAAGTTTAGTGATTTTTTTTGGCTAAATTCTGGTGAAACTTATGCAGGCTTTGGATGAAAGTAACAATAGGTGCTTTCAAATTGGGCCTTTAGTGTCGGCAACAGTGTCGTCACACCGTAACCCCTCTGTGGTATTGTGGAAGAGTGCAGGGTTGGACCCTGCGGTCCAATATTAAAATGCTATGAATCTGGTAATATAGGCATCAGTGTCAGTGCACCCAAATATTGTGCCTTTGGTGGCAGCAAGTGCCTTCACACCGTAAGTAACCCCTCTGTGGTATTGTGGAAGAGTGCAGGGTTGGACCCTGCGGCCAAATATTAAAATGATATGAATCTGGTACAGGCGTCAAGGCACCCAATTATTTTGCCTTTGGTGCTAGCAAGTGCCTTCACACCCTAAGTAACCCCTCTGTGGTATTGTGGAAGAGTGCAGGGTTGGACCCTGCGGCCAAATATTAAAATGATATGAATCTGGTACAGGCGTCAAGGCACCCAATTATTTTGCCTTTGGTGGCAGCAAGTGCCTTCACACCGTAAGTAACCCCTTTGTGGTATTGTGGAAGAGTGCAGTGGTGGAGGTTTTGGGAATGCAGAAGAGATCCCCGATCTATTCAGTTCCATTTCCACCAATTCCCAGATATCTGCAACAAGTGAGCCCCCCAAATTGCTGCTGTCACTAACTGAGAAGACACACTTTCCACCAATTCCCAGATATCTGCAACAAGTGAGACCCACCCAATAGCTGTCACTGGCAGTGAGAAGACACACTGACAGAACAATCTCCTCTCACTCCTGCAGAAAAACATGTGCTGGCTGGGTTGGGTTGAAAGCCTTATATAGTGTGCTGCGGGACTTAGCTCTGTGAGCCCATGATTGGGCAAAATTTGCCCAATCAGGACTCTGAGCCGTGATTGGCATAGTCTTGCACCTGTCTTGTGGTCAGGTCCGAGGCTCTAGCCAATTAAAAGCTTCAGGGAAGTGGAAAACTGCATTGTGGTCCATAGTGGTGCATTGTGGGCGAACTCGAGACGAACACGCGGTAATGTTCTCGAACTATCGAACATGCGATGTTCGATGCGAACTCTCGAACGCACCGAACCGAACGCCCATCCCTAATGAGGATGTGTAGTTTGCTTAGAAAGCAGCTTTGGATTTCATTGGGTTAGGACCCACCTAACCAGAGGTGCCCTGAAGTGGCACGTGGGCTTTGCACCATTCAATTAAATCGAAACCTCTGTGTTTTGTTTCACATGGAGCCACGGGTTAAGCGCAAAAGACAAACTTTTTTCTTATGTGTTTTATAATGTGGCTTTGGTTGTAGTGTACAAGTAATCTAGTTGCAGATTGTGTAAATGGTAGTGTTCCTTTTAAATTCACAATTTTTCTTCTGTAAATCCACAATTAATACATAAGAGGATCCTCATAAGAAAAATAAACAGCATAAAAAGCAACATAGTGCAGCAAATTTATATAGATAGGGTCTGACCTGCCGAGGAACTTGTGACCTCCAGTGTTTTCTCTGGCAGGTTAGCCCCAACCTACATAAAGGGTCACAGGCTACACCAACCGACCCTAAAGGATTAGGGCGCCACCTTTTGGTAGGAATGCTTTTTACACCTACAGTAAAACAAATGTGATAAAAAAAAATCTGATTATGTGTCTGGTATGAACCTGGGTGTTTCAAATTAATTGCATTTATTATGCATCAGTTGGTGTGGTTTTTATAATTTTATATGAAGGATGTTTCCAATTCTTTTTCACTTTCTTTGTTAGGTAACATGAACTCTTGTGCATTTTCGTTTCATTATTTGTTGTGGACTTGTTTCATTGGCTATTATTATTTTCAACATCTGGTCTCATTCTGGGGTTTATTTCACCGTTAGTTTTTGTATCCTCTCCCGCTATGATCACACAACATTGAGTTAAATTTAACCTTTTATATAATTTGCTTGTGTTATTTTTAGTATTTTTCTGTTTTTTTTTTGTTTTGAATACCAGAGAATGTTGGCAGTTAGATGGAATTTATTAGGAAATTACAATGTCAATATATTTTACTCTGAAGGAGATTTGATAATTTTTTCTCCCAAAAAAAATATACATAGTCCTTCAAAATATCTAGAAACAGAACTAAAGGTTGGACAGTCAGTCTGCTAGAAATTGAGTGTATTTATATATTTTTTTAATATCATTGCTTGTACTAATCTATTTTGATGCACTATTTAGATTATACGGTTTAAAGCAAATCATTTAGCTGTACCTAAAATTAATGCATTTATTTCAAGATAATTTTTCGTTGTTTAAATCAGTTAACAATTATTATACTTTATTTATATAGTGCTTGCATATTCCACAGCACTGTACAAGATATGTGAACAATGGGGTGATATAGTAGAATAACAGATATGGCTTAACCTCACTTGTGGTTCGATTTTGACATATTTTATATATCAAAATCAGTGCATTAATCCAGCAGTATTCCAGAGTGTGGCTCAGGGTTAAATTTCAATGCTGAAAGCGGTAACCTTGAGCCACACTCGGGCTGATACATACCTGTCCCTGCCCTCTCTCGCTGTCCCCCACAGTCACCTCTGCCCGATCGTGGCGTCCTGCTTCCTGGTTCCCTTTCTTGCGAGAAGGGAACCAGGAAGCAGGACGTCGTGATCGGACAGAGAATGCGATTGTGGGAGCTCAGGGAGCGCAGGTATGTATGCAGCCTGAGTGTGGCTCGGGGTTACCACTTTCAGCATAGAAATTTAACCCCGAGCCACACTCTGGAAAACTGCCGGGGAGGTTAACAACGACGACATTGTATATTAACCCTTTCACTGCAGAGGACGTGTGGGGAACTTCCTCATGGACTCCTAAGGAAAGATAGGGGTGGAGATGGGGGTTCCTTTGAACCCCGATATCTCCTGACTGTTGGCAGCTAGCAGGGTCATGGTTGGTATCATTAAAAATGCCAGAGCATGGCCTTTCCAATGATGCCAAACATGACCATGTTTAAAGTAAAGAAAAAATAAAATAAAAATAATAATAAAAAAAAGAACAATGTGAAATGGCTCAGCAGTGAAGGGGTTAAGAGACCTTGTTGCCAATGGAACTGACAATCTATGCGAGATAGAGAAGTACTGTATGCACCTACCTCACATTATATATCTTTGGGTGCCATGGCCGAGGACACTTACTGGTGAGTCAGTGTGACCAGGTTACGAATTGGCTTTCCATGGTTGTAGAGCCGAGACATGGTGGTGGGGTTGCACCTGTTTCTCCATGGTTGCAGAGGAGAGGCAGGTGTCTTCATGGCTGTAGAGCAGTGATGTTCCCTCTACTCCACCTCACCTGATACGCAATGAGTTAAAATAACCTGTAAAGAAAAAAACGGGTCTGGCTTTTAGCTCTATCGATAGCTGCAATTGCTCAGTGCACAGAGGCAAGAATAGACCTCTATGGGCCTTGAGCAATACTGGACCATGCAACGTTCGGGTACAGGGGATATTAGCGCTGCATAGTCATATGTTTAGCCAGTACTTATTAATTACTTTGTTCTTTTTCTTCATATTAGGTTTATTGCAACATGGAGACAGCAGGAGGAGGCTGGACAGCGATCCAACATCGAGAAGACGGCAATGTGGACTTTCAGAGAGGCTGGAAAGACTATAAATTGGTATGTTACGTAAAATATTCATGGTTGCTTTCAGTTCTAAACACACAATATAAAGCACAAAGCTTGTTGAGAAAGATATACAAAGCAAAACTATATAATCTCAGCGTGGTATAGACTCGCCACAAAGGAAACCGTCTCCTCCAACATTTTCCACATAAAGATCAATAACCAGAATCTTGGCTTAACACATTGTGAAGATATAACTGGAAAAACGAGCTACAAAATAATACATATAGATCCAAGTATACACAGCAGAATGTTAGAATCTCAAAATGTTGCTTGTTAAATTCCACAGAACTCTAAACAATATAAAAATCCATACAAGGTTATTCAAAGAGAATCGAAAAGTCACCGCACGTTCGGTGAATTTTCATTCTCTTCAATTCAGTGCGATTCGGCAATCCCATTTCGGCGACCCTGTGGTGTATTGAGCAAGCACCACAGGGCCGTCGTAGTGCAGGGAAAAGCCGCCGCGAACCTGCCGAACACTCATCATAAAACCAGGCGAAAGCACACCGAAACCCGCGAAAAACATCTGGATTAACCCTGCCGAACACGCCGGAGAAACCCGAGCATCCGCCGATTACAGCGCAGAGCAGCCGCTGGAAAAAGCCGCAGACGAATAGAGTGGGGGAAAAAAAAACAGTACGCTTGATTGTTTGAAAAGTGAAACACTGTTTGCAAAGAAACTACTGAGCGAAAATGTCTGAAATTTACATATAAGATCCTAAAAAAAATTCCCGAAAAATGCTTAAAAGATCTTAAAAAAATATATACAGAGACTTTTTACTGCAGATTATTATAATCAACTGTTTATTAGATGTTGAATTAAAACGGGAATATTTTTAACATTGAAGCATATGGGATTCGCCTGAATAAACCTGTCGAACGAAACCACCGAACAGCAGGGCATTTCAGGAACTTTTCTCTGCTGTTTTGTGTTCTCTGAATAGACGAAGCATTGCTTCTCTATGGGGATTTCACTGCCCTCGAACAGGCACCGTATGTGCAGGCAATTCGCCAACATTTGGCAAACTGTCTGCTCTCTGAATAGCCAAATGGCCAGGAAAGGTAAGTGTACGCTGAATTTCACTGTTCGGTTACCCTTCGGCCACAAATCGGATCTCTTTGAATAACCCTGTAAGTGTAGAATTTACTGAAACAAATGGAAATAAAATATTTTGTAGATAATTGTCAGCTCACATTCGATGGAGCCTTAAAAATGCTCAGAAACTGCACATGTAGCTTAATTTCCGAAAAATCTAAATTGATTGTCTGTAATTCTTTCTCCACGGTTAGCCTTCTCTTTTCTCGTTTTCTCCTAGCTCTAGTTAATACGCCTCCAGCTTGGTTCTGTTGCTTTTTCTGGAGGGAAATCATACACTCCGGGGGAGAACAGTCTCTACTCGAAGTTCGGTTTTAGTGTTTGTAGGAAGCTGGGTAATGATTGCCATTTTCAACTACCACTCCTTTTTATTGGCTGCTTCGCTTACTGTACTCTAAAAGATCCTACAAAACACATGAACAGGCACTGGGAGCTGCAAAATAACGGGCTATTCCTTTCAAATATATTTTTATTGACTGCACATGTTGAAAAATTTACATAACATTGGCACATTCTTTTACCGAACAAAGATTTGAATACAATCAAAGTTCCATGTCTTAAGAATAAAACCTTTTATGGCAATCGGATTTTCAGTATTAAAAAACAAAAACAAACAGCCGAAACAAAAATAACAGACACATACCTACAGACACCATTCACACCAAGTATAAAAAGAAGAGGGAAAAAAAAAGAATACTAGGGAAAATATCTCCTCTCTAGGTATCATACTCATCCCACAGAGCCCACAACTTTTTATAGGTGGTATGATTCACTTTGGCCGTGAGCTCATCCATAAGTTGAGAGTCCCTGATTTTATACAAAACCCTGGCTATAGTAGGGGTCTCTGTAGTTCGCCATTTCTCTGCAACAGTTCCCCGCGCCGCCGACAAAAGCTTAAGCAATTTATTATGGCGTTGAGACATCTGCCAAAAAGTTGGACAAAAGAAACGAATCTGGAACAAAAGGAATGCAAAACTTAAACACCGCCATAAGCAGAGCTTTAATTTGTTTCCAGAATCCCCTAATGACTGTGCAAGTCTACCACATATGATAGGATGTCTCCCCACACATCCGCCAGCAGGTATCTGTTGTTGTGGATCCCACACTGTGGAACCCAAAAGGTGGAAACCCTGTCTGGAGGGCCAAGGTTGCCGACTCCTGCTCTATGGACTTTGGGAGAGAATACCAGCAGTGATGCATGTCGTTGCTGGTGGTATTTCCACTCTGCATGAATGCACTCTTCTGCATGTGTGCCGCTTAACCTGTGATCAGGTCAGTAATCTGCTAGCCATGATATGATGATGAGCACTAATTCACAGGTCACAGCCCTGAATCAAATAGGAGCTCTATATATTTCAATACTGGCTTCACATTAGTCTATGTTAAATGACAGATGCTGGAGAGTCACACAGACTCAATGCACTGAAAGGTTAAATGGAACGGTTTTTAAATTTTGTATCCTCGGTCACGGTAGATATTTAAATCCTTATATAGAACAAAGATTTCATATAGATATAAAAAAAATTGGGAAAAGACCAGACGTTTGAAATATATTTAATATTTTTTATTTATTTTTATTCTTTTGCTTTTCTCTTTGTTTGCCTAAAACCATCCCACGCACAGCAATTTAAGCTACAGCTATATCACCTTTCAGGAAGACTCCGATATTGAAATATTGTGTACAAATGGGTATAACACACTGCCTCTTGCTTTTCCAGCTTCTGCGTGACACAACCTGTAGAAAGCGCAGTGCGTGCTCAGAGCTCCGGAACGCCAGAGATTAGCAATATCAAATTATTTTCATAATTGCTTTTTACAGTTTAATAAGTTGATTTGATTTTAAACCCAGTGATTTTTGGATGTGAAATATTAAGTCTGAATGCATTCTTCGTAATGTAATTTAAGATTCTATTTTGTGAACATGTGCGCGACTGGACCTTAATATATTTTGCAGCAAAGATAAAGTTGAGCGACGTGTAAATTCCTTGACTCTGGGTAATCGTACCATGTGATAAATAAATATGGATGGTGTGTTGATAGGATCGTGTAGCTTTTAATGGTTTGTGGTGCTTGTACTAAAAGCTTGTGGCTCAAATCGCTTTTAAAGCTGAGCACAAAAAAAAACAAAAATAATCTTTGCATGCTGCAAAAAAAATAAAACAAAAAAAACACCTCGGGTAAATTCTGTTCATCGATCAATGACTTAAAAGCGAAGACGCGAATGTTGGTAAGATAGCCAGGTTTTTTGTAAAATGTCAGGAACCTTATGGAATATGACATCATGGCCCTGTGCAGGACACGATCCAGAAAAAGAATGGGAATTTAAGAGGCAAATCCAATGAGGGTTTATTTTGGAGGGTTTATTCAACATTCAACAGAAGAAACCTTTTATATTATAGGCAGTTAATGGAAAATGTGATAACACAGGTAAGGTAAACCTTAGGAGCAATATCCTCTTCATACCCAGCCTGTTATTGCAACATGACTTGTATAATGTGATGGCAGCACTGAAACTATGGCTCTCGGCATTACTAATCAATGAAGGATTATCTAATAAAATCCATAAAAGTTTAGCGAGAGGAAGAGTCTGATAGAACAAAAGTGTGATGGAGAAGATAGAGTGAGAGGGCATGGAGCGAGGACGAGAGAGGGCATGGAGTGAGGACGAGAGAGGGCATGGAGTGAGGACGAGAGAGGGCATGGAGTGAGGACGAGAGAGGGCATGGAGTGAGGACAAGAGAGGGCATAGTGTGAGGATGAGCGGGCATGGAGAGAGAGCAGGCATGGAGAGAGGGCATGGAGTGAGGACGGGAGAGGCATGGAGTGAGGACAAGAGAGGGCATAGTGTGAGGATGAGCGGGCATGGAGAGAGAGCAGGCATGGAGAGAGGGCATGGAGTGAGGACGAGAGAGGGCATGGAGTGAGGACGAGAGAGGGCATGGAGTGAGGACGAGGAGGGCATGGAGTGAGGACGAGAGAGGGCATGGAGTGAGGACGAGAGAGGGCATGGAGTGAGGACGAGAGAGGGCATGGAGTGAGGACGAGAGAGGGCATGGAGTGAGGACGAGAGAGGGCATGGAGTGAGGACGAGAGAGGGCATGGAGTGAGGACGAGAGAGGGCATGGAGTGAGGACGAGAGAGGGCATGGAGTGAGGACGAGAGGGCATGGAGAGAGAGCGAGACAGCATGGAGAGAGAGAGGGCATGGAGTGAGGACGAGAGGGCATGGAGTGAGGACGAGAGGGCATGGAGTGAGGACGAGAGAGGGCATGGAGTGAGGACAAGAGAGGGCATGGAGAGAGAGGGCATGGAGAGAGAGAGGGCATGGAGAGAGAGGGCATGGAGAGAGAGAGGGCATGGAGAGAGAGAGGGCATGGAGTGAGGAGAGAGGGCATGGAGTGAGGAGAGAGGGCATGGAAGAGGGCATGGAGTGAGGAGAGAGGCATGGAGAGAGGGCATGGAGAGAGAGAGAGGGCATGGAGTGCGAGGGCATGGAGAGAGAGAGAGCATAGAGAGAGAGAGAGAGCATGGAGAGAGAGAGAGGGCATGGAGTGAGGACGAGAGGGCATAGTGTGAGGACGAGCGGGCATAGTGTGAGAGCGAGAGGGCATGGAGAGAGAGCAAGAGGGCATGGAGAGAGAGCAAGAGGGCATGGAGAGAGAGGGCATGGAGTGAGGACGAGTGAGGGCATGGAGAGAGAGAGAGGGCATGGAGTGAGGACGAGCGGGCATGGAGAGAGAGGGCATGGAGTGAGGACGAGAGAGGGCATAGTGTGAGGACGAGAGGGCATGGAGAGAGAGCGAGACGGCATGGAGAGAGAGGGCATGGAGTGAGGACGAGAGAGGGCATGGAGTGAGGACTAGAGAGGGCATGGAGAGAGGGCATATGGAGAGAGAGAGGGCATGGAGTGAGGACGAGCGGGCATGGAGAGCGAGGGCATGGAGAGAGAGAGCATGGAGAGAGAGAGAGAGAGCATGGAGAGAGAGAGAGGGCATGGAGTGAGGACGAGAGGGCATAGTGTGAGGACGAGCGGGCATGGAGAGAGAGCGAGAGGGCATGGAGAGAGAGCGAGAGGGCATGGAGAGAGATAGAGAGGGCATGGAGAGCGAGGGCATGGAGTGAGGACGAGAGAGGGCATGGAGAGAGGGCATGGAGAGAGAGCATGGAGAGAGAGCATGGAGAGAGAGAGAGGGCATGGAGTGAGGACAAGAGAGGGCATGGAGAGAGAGAGGGCATGGAGAGAGAGAGGGCATGGAGAGAGAGAGGGCATGGAGTGAGGAGAGAGGGCATGGAGTGAGGAGAGAGGGCATGGAGTGAGGAGAGAGGGCATGGAGTGGAGAGAGAGGGCATGGAGTGAGGAGAGAGAGGGCATGGAGTGAGGAGAGAGGGCATGGAGAGAGAGAGAGAGAGAGAGCATGGAGAGAGAGAGAGAGAGCATGGAGAGAGAGAGAGGGCATGGAGTGAGGACGAGCGGGCATAGTGTGAGGACGAGCGGGCATAGTGTGAGAGCGAGAGGGCATGAGAGAGAGCGAGAGGGCATGGAGAGAGAGGGCATGGAGTGAGGACGAGTGAGGGCATGGAGAGAGAGCATGGAGAGAGAGAGAGGGCATGGAGTGAGGACGAGCAGGCATGGAGAGAGAGAGGGCATGGAGTGAGGACGAGCAGGCATGGAGAGAGAGGGCATGGAGTGAGGACGAGAGAGGGCATAGTGTGAGGACGAGAGGGCATGGAGAGAGAGAGGGCATGGAGTGAGGACGAGAGAGGGCATGGAGAGAGGGCATGGAGTGAGGACTAGAGAGGGCATGGAGAGAGGGCATATGGAGAGAGAGAGGGCATGGAGAGAGGGCATGGAGAGAGAGCATGGAGAGAGAGAGGGCATGGAGTGAGGACGAGCGGGCATGGAGAGCGAGGGCATGGAGAGAGAGAGAGCATGGAGAGAGAGAGAGAGCATGGAGAGAGAGAGAGGGCATGGAGTGAGGACGAGAGGGCATAGTGTGAGGACGAGCGGGCATGGAGAGAGAGCGAGAGGGCATGGAGAGAGAGAGAGGGCATGGAGAGCGAGGGCATGGAGTGAGGACGAGAGAGGGCATGGAGAGAGGGCATGGAGAGAGGGCATGGAGAGAGGGCATGGAGAGAGAGCATGGAGAGAGAGAGAGGGCATGGAGTGAGGACGAGCGGGCATGGAGAGAGAGAGCATGGAGAGAGAGAGAGGGCATGGAGTGAGGACGAGCAGGCATGGAGAGCGAGGGCATGGAGAGAGAGAGCATGGAGAGAGAGGGCATGGAGTGAGGACGAGTGAGGGCATGGAGAGAGAGGGCATGGAGTGAGGACGAGCGGGCATGGAGAGAGAGGGCATGGAGAGAGAGGGCATGGAGTGAGGACGAGAGAGGGCATAGTGTGAGGACGAGAGGGCATGGAGAGAGAGCGAGACGGCATGGAGAGAGAGAGGGCATGGAGAGAGGGCATGGAGAGAGAGAGGGCATGGAGAGAGAGAGAGGGCATGGAGAGAGAGGGCATGGAGAGCGAGAGCATGGAGAGAGGGCATGGAGAGAGAGCATGGAGAGAGAGAGGGCATGGAGTGAGAGAGGGCATGGAGAGAGAGAGGGCATATTGTGAGGACGAGCGGGCATGGAGAGAGCGGGCATGGAGAGAGGGAACAGGCATGGAGAGAGGACGAGAGAGGGCATAGTGTGAGGACGAGAGGGCATGGAGAGAGAGAGGGCATGGAGAGAGTGAGGGCATGGAGAGAGAGGGCATGGAGAGAGGGAGGGCATGGAGAGAGAGGGGGCATGGACAGAGAGGGGGCATGGAGAGAGAGGGCATGGAGAGCGAGGGCATGGAGTGAGGACGAGAGGGCATGGAGAGAGCATGGAGAGAGAGAGAGCATGGAGAGAGAGAGGGCATGGAGAGAGAGGGCATATTGTGAGGACGAGCGGGCATGGAGAGAGAGAGCGGGCATGGAGTGATGACGAGAGAGGGCATAGTGTGAGGACGAGGGGCATGGAGAGAGAAAGAGAGGGGCATGGAGAGAGAGGGCATGGAGAGAGAGAGGGGGCATGGAGAGAGAGAGGGCATGGAGAGAAGAGAGGGCATGGAGAGAGAGAGGGCATGGAGAGAGAGAGAGGGCATGGAGAGAGAGAGGGCATGGAGAGAGAGAGGGCATGGAGAGAGAGAGGGCATGGAGTGAGGACGAGAGAGAGGGCCATGGAGAGAGAGAGGGCATGGAGTGAGGACGAGAGGGGCATGGAGTGAGGACGAGAGAGGGCATGGAGAGAGAGGGCATGGAGTGAGGACGAGAGAGGGCATAGTGTGAGGACGAGGGGGCATGGAGAGAGAGAGAGGGGGCATGGAGAGAGAGGGGGCATGGAGAGAGAGGGGGCATGGAGAGAGAGAGGGGGCATGGAGAGAGAGAGGGGGCATGGAGAGAGAGAGAGGGCATGGAGAGAGAGAGGCAGGAGAGAGGAGGGCATGGAGAGAGAGAGGGCATGGAGTGAGGACGAGAGAGAGAGGGCATGGAGTGAGGACGAGAGAGAGAGGGCATGGAGAGAGAGAGGGCATGGAGTGAGGACGAGAGGGGGCATGGAGTGAGGACGAGAGAGGGCATGGAGAGAGAGGGCATGGAGTGAGGACGAGAGAGGACATGGAAAGAGAGCGGGCATGGAGAGAGAGCGGGCATGGAGAGAGGGCATGGAGTGAGGACGAGAGCGGGCATGGGGAGAGCGGGTATGGAGAGAGCGCATGGAGAGAGGGCATGGAGTGAGAAGGAGAGAGGGCATGGAGTGAGAAGGAGAGAGGGCATGGAGTGAGAAGGAGAGCGGGCATGGAGTGAGAAATAGAGAGGGCATGGAGTGAGAAATATAGAGGGCATGGAGTGAGAAATAGAGAGGGCATGGAGTGAGAAATAGAGAGGGCATGGAGTGAGAAATAGAGAGGGCATGGAGTGAGAAATAGAGAGGGCATGGAGTGAGAAATAGAGAGGGCATGGAGTGAGAAATAGAGAGGGCATGGAGTGAGAAATAGAGAGGGCATAGTGAGAAATAGAGAGGGCATAGTGAGAAATAGAGAAGGCATAGTGAGTACGAGAGGGCATAGAGAGAGGACGAGAGAGGGCATAGAGTGAGGACGAGAGAGGGCATAGAGTGAGGACGAGAGGGCATAGAGTGAGGACGAGAGGGCATAGAGTGAGGACGAGAGGGCATGGAGTGAAAACGAGAGCGAGGGCATGGAG
Organism: Leptobrachium leishanense; assembly: GCA_009667805.1. Classification (NCBI taxonomy): domain Eukaryota; kingdom Metazoa; phylum Chordata; class Amphibia; order Anura; family Megophryidae; genus Leptobrachium; species Leptobrachium leishanense. The sequence continues at coordinate 52,164,731 of CM019067.1, read as the reverse complement.
TGAAAACGAGAGCGAGGGCATGGAGTGAAAACGAGAGCGAGGGCATGGAGCGAAAACGAGAGCGAGGGCATGGAGCGAGAGCGAGGGCATGGAGCGAGAGCGAGGGCATGGAGCGAGAGCGAGGGCATGGAGCGAGAGCGAGGGCATGGAGCGAGAGCGAGGGCATGGAGTGAGAGCGAGGGCATGGAGTGAGAGCGAGAGCGAGGGCATGGAGTGAGGGCATGGAGTGAGAGCGAGGGCATGGAGTGAGAACGAGGGCATGGAGTGAGATCGAGAGCGAGGGCATGGAGTGAGTGAGATCGAGAAGCGAGGGCATGGAGTGAAAACGAGAGCTGAGGGCATGCGAGTGAAACGAGAGCGAGGCATGGAGTGAAAACGAGAGCGAGGGCATGGAGTGAAAACGAGAGCGAGGGCATGGAGCGAGAGAGCGAGGGCATGGAGTGAGAGCGAGGGCATGGAGTGTGAGCGAGGGCATGGAGTGAGAGCGAGGGCATGGAGTGAGAGCGAGGGCATGGAGTGAGAGCGAGGGCATGGAGTGAGGGCATGGAGTGAGAGCGAGGGCATGGAGTGAGAGCGAGAGCGAGGGCATGGAGTGAGAGCGAGAGCGAGGGCATGGAGTGAGAGCGAGAGCGAGGGCATGGAGTGAGAGCGAGAGCGAGGGCATGAGCTGAAAACGATGAGCGAGGCATGGAGTGGAAAAACGAGAGCGAGGGCATGGAGCGAGAGCGAGGGCATGGAGCGAGAGCGAGGCATGGAGTGAGAGCGAGGGCATGGAGTGAGAGCGAGAGCGAGGGCATGGAGTGAGAGCGAGAGCGAGGGCATGGAGTGAGAGCGAGGGCATGGAGTGAGAGCGAGGGCATGGAGTGAGAGCGAGAGCGAGGGCATGGAGTGAGAACGAGAGCGAGGGCATGGAGTGAAAATGAGAGCGAGGGCATGATGAGGAAAACGAGAGCGAGGGCATGGAGTGAAAACGAGAGCGAGGGCATGGAGTGAAAAACGAGAGCGAGGGCATGGAGTGAAAACGAGAGCGAGGGCATGAGTGAAAACGAGAGCGAGGGCATGGAGTGAAAACGAGAGCGAGGGCATGGAGTGAAAACGAGAGCGAGGGCATGGAGTGAAAACGAGAGCGAGGGCATGGAGTGAAACGAGAGCGAGGGCATGGAGTGAAAACGAGAGCGAGGGCATGGAGTGAAAACGAGAGCGAGGGCATGGAGTGAAAACGGAGAGCGAGGGCATGAGTGGAAAACGAGAGCGAGGGCATGGAGTGAAAACGAAGCGAGGGCATGGAGTAAAACGAGAGCGAGGGCATGGAGTGAAAACGAGAGCGAGGGCATGGAGTGAAAACGAGCGAGAGCATGGAGTGAAAACGAGAGCGAGGGCATGGAGTGAGAACGAGGGCATGGAGTGAGAACGAGAGCGAGGGCATGGAGTGAGATCGAGAGCGAGGGCATGGAGTGAGATCGAGAGCGAGGGCATGGAGTGAGATCGAGAGCGAGGGCATGGAGTGAAAACGAGAGCGAGGGCATGGAGTGAAAACGAGAGCGAGGGCATGGAGTGAAAACGAGAGCGAGGGCATGGAGTGAAAACGAGAGCGAGGGCATGGAGTGAAAACGAGAGCGAGGGCATGGAGTGAAAACGAGAGCGAGGGCATGGAGTGAAACGAGGGCATGGAGTGAAAACGAGAGCGAGGGCATGGAGTGAGATCGAGAGCGAGGGCATGGAGTGAGATCGAGAGCGAGGGCATGGAGTGAGAGCGAGAGCGAGGGCATGGAGTGAGAACGAGAGCGAGGGCATGGAGTGAAAACGAGAGCGAGGGCATGGAGTGAAAACGAGAGCGAGGGCATGGAGTGAAAACGAGAGCGAGGGCATGGAGTGAAAACGAGAGCGAGGGCATGGAGTGAAAACGAGAGCGAGGGCATGGAGTGAAAACGAGAGCGAGGGCATGGAGTGAAAACGAGAGCGAGGGCATGGAGTGAAAACGAGGGCATGGAGGGAAAACGAGAGAGGGGGCTGTGAAGGAACCGTTCTCTTCCGTCTGTCCTGGCTCTCCAGACACCCCTTCGTTGCAGTCAGCCCGGCTACTGGGAGCGCTGTCCTCAGCGCCTCGAGCAGCTTGACCTGCCTGCTTCTGTTCCTCTGCCCTGGAGCCGTTAGGAATCTCCAGAAGGCCGCTCTCTGCCTTCTGAGGGTGAGCGTGGAGTGTAGCGTAGTTTGTAATAAAGACACCAGGCGCGGCTGTATGCTCTAAAACAGGATTCTCTCTCTCTGAGCTCTGAGAGTTCTCTGACTTTTTAATGAACAAAACGCCACCATTTATGCTGAAGTCCAACAGTCATAATTTGCATAAAATGACGCACCTCGTCCTACCCATACTAATTACATTATGTCGGTTATTTAAAACATTCTTTACATTCTTTAGCCTTCAGCTCACACAACATTTGTATATCCATTGTTCTAACACATCAGATTAAACACACACACTATCAGAGATCCCTTGAATTAAACATGCAGCTAGATAAGGAAAAGCCCTGGTGATGCATAAATTAAACAGCATTAAAGCTTGTTTACTGTGTACACAAAAACACATTTACCTACAGGAATATAAGTATTTTTAAAACCAAAGCTATGCCATTTTACACTTAACTAAATTAAACTAAAACCAAACGATGTAAAATATATCTAAAATCACACAATATAAATGAACATAAAGTCTCTTGGGGTTTGAAGCATGGAGCGTTACATCAGCTCCATGACAGGGGCATTGAGTGAGAACGAGAGAGGGGTCATGGAGTGAGAATAAGAGAGAGAGGGCATGGAGTGAGAACGAGAGAGAGAGGGCATGGAGTGAGAACGAGAGAGAGAGGGCATGGAGTGAGAACGAGAGAGAGAGGGCATGGAGTGAGAACGAGAGAGAGAGGGCATGGAGTGAGAACGAGAGAGAGAGGGCATGGAGTGAGAACGAGAGAGCGCGGGCATGGAGTGAAAATGAGAGGGGGCATAGAGTGAAAATGAGAGGGGGCATGGAGTGAAAATGAGAGAGAGGGCATGGAGTGAAAATGAGAGAGAGGGCATGGAGTGAAAATGAGAGAGAGGGCATGGAGTGAAAATGAGAGATGGGGCATTGAGTGAGAACGAGAGAGGGGGCATGGAGTGAGGACGAGAGAGGGCATAGAGTGAGGACGAGAGGGCATAGAGTAAGGACGAGAGGGTGAGAACGAGAGGGCATGGAGTGAGAACGAGAGAGTGGGGGCATGGAGTGAGAACGAGAGAGAGGGGGCATGGAGTGAGAACGAGAGAGAGGACATGGAGTGAGAACGAGAGGGGGCATAGAGTGAAAATGAGAGAGAGGGCATGGAGTGAGAATGAGAGAGAGGGCATGGAGTGAGAATGAGAGAGAGGGCATGGAGTGAGAATGAGAGAGAGAGAGGGCATGGAGTGAGAATGAGAGAGAGAGAGGGCATGGAGTGAGAACGAGAGAGAGAGGGCATGGAGTGAGAACGAGAGAGAGAGGGCATGGAGTGAGAACGAGAGAGAGAGGGCATGGAGTGAGGACGAGAGAGAGGGGGCATGGAGTGAGGACGAGAGAGAGGGGGCATGGAGTGAGGACGACAGAGGGGGCATAGAGTGAGAATAGGGAAACTATTAGGCTAGGGTCAGACGAGCGTGATTTCTACGGACTGTACGTCCGTGCAGTACGGACATCGTCAGTACGGATGACGCAGTAGTGGTCACACAGTCCGTTTTTTCACTGAAGTTATTTTTGACGGATGTAGGAGGGAAAAATAAATTACAATGAAAAAACATTCTGTCCGTCAAAAATGCTGGACGTATAAATGCAGTCCGTCTGACCACGCTCCATCACTCACACACAAAGCAATGCGGACGATGTGGACGTGGCGCACTCTGCACGTCCGTTCTAGCAGTATTACGTTCTTGCCTAACCTGCGTCCGTTTGCAGCGTCCGTCATGCGTCCGCAGTTCTGTGCGCACGTACTTCGTGTGTGGGGCTCCATTTAACACAATTGTATGCTATCACGGACGTACTTATGTGCGGCAACACGGACGTTAACACTGCGCTCGTCTGACCCTAGCCTTAAATTTCCTTAAAATCAAATTCTAAGCCGTGTTTCTTTATTCTTTCACCTAATTTCGATTTTTTTCCGCTACTCGTTTAGCACACACAAGGTTAATGACATTGTATCTGATCGCTGATGGTTTGTTGCATAAAACAAAGCATAATGGCTTTATAAAAAACACTGAAATACTTTGTGTGTCGTAAAGATAAATATATTTTGTTCTACTGATTTCCCTCCAGGGCTTTGGCAGTCCATCTGGTGAATTCTGGCTGGGGAATGAATTTATCTTTGCAATAACAAGTCAGAGGCAGTACTCGCTGAGAATTGAGTTAACAGACTGGGAAGGGAATCACGCGTACTCACAGTATGACAGATTCCACATAGGAAATGAGAAGCAGAACTTCAGGTAAGACATGTGACGTCGCCGCAAAACTGTCAATCACCGACATGTCATCTGTCGGAACTGGCAGGTGTTTTATATGTGTGTATTTGTACAATAACTTAAATCATCTGAGTTTTTCGTGGTGTGTGTCTACAACATGCTGCAGAAAAAGTAAGCACGTGTGTGGCTCAGCATCATGTGAGTGACCTTGCATTGATACAGGATGGATGTTTCTGTACAGTCTCCATAAACCATGTAAATTAAATATTGTCAAATATGATTGAAAGAACTAATACATACAGTATGTATAATTTAAATTTCTTGGGTTTTTTTTTACCAGGGAGAATATTTAACTTTCCGTCACATTATAAGATTACTTTATTATTTTCAAGACCATGTTGAATTTCCTGTGAAATAAACCTGCAATGCTGATACTGTAATACAAAATGCGAGCTAGAAAGTGGTGGAATAAATAATAATGAAAAAAATATTTAAAACTATTTATTTTATTTTTTGGTGCAAAATATTAAATTTGCTAAACTCAGTGCGCCGTATTACATTCATAACGTTGGCTCTCACATGTGTGAGTGTTAACGTTAGCCTTGGTTGCCCTAGTGCGTGTGCACCATATTACAACAATCTAAACGCTAATGGGTGAAAAAACCCGTTAGCAATTCGGAGATTGTGCTTTTCTGCGCGAGGTTACTGTACTTTGCGTCCCTATGCTTAACATGGGGAGTGTAAAGTGTTAATTAGCGTTAGGATTACAAAGTCCTAACGATAATTACGTCCCACTACGGTTAACTCAAAGATACCCACAGCTAGGAGCTGGTGCTGACTGATTCCACAGAAGCGGAGTTCGTCAGCACCAGCTGAAAAAAACACAAAAATCACATACTCCCTTCTAATCCCGCAGCGAGAATGGCGGCTCAATCCACCTCTTCTTGTCGCCGGGAGCAGAGAGAGACTGGGGGGGAAAAAAGTCCCCCAGTCTCCCTCTGCGAATCACTCCACCGACCTGCCGGATCTCACGAGGCGAGATCTGGCAGGTCATGTGACCAGCAGCAGAAGCCTTGAGTCCTATGGACTCCATGGAGGGGATGCTTGCGGCAGCGCTTAGGGCTGCCTCGAGCATCCCGAAGTTTAGCGCCATTTTACGGTACAGGCTGCTGGATTAGCGCCTGCACCGTAATATCACGCTAAAACGGGGACACTAAGGAGAAACCTGCAGGTGCAGGTTTTCTTCCTTAGCGTCCCCGTCTTACTGTGATCAATGTAATATGGCCCAGTGATGGTAGTAATATCCAGTTCTCTAGATATTCTCAGTAAGAAAACACATCTATTAAATAAAAAAAGAATATAAACTAGCCTCAACTGGAAAAATACAATAATCTATAATAAATATAATAATAAATAAAAATGCATCCTTTAAGCCATATGGCTGTTAAAAGGAAAAACAGTGCATTGTGACTTTAACTTATGCTACCCATGTCCATACTTTAAGAATTACATAAACAGATTTGAGCAGTGTGAACCGGTTGCAATGTTGACATGAAGATGTTTCTTAAGCCGGCAGAACATTTGGTTTCAAGTCCGTTCCAGGTCATATCTTTGAGAATACAATCCAGTGAGTTCTACTGAAAGGAAAACTAGCATTTTAAATGTAGGTTGAATATATATATATAAAGATCTAAAAAATATACATGCTGCATTGTTGCATTTTTAATGTTCTTTAACATTCAAACATGGGATAGATTTATTTTACTTATAGGGGGTTATTCAGAGAGCACCGAATTTTCGCCAACATTTCTGTGCATTCTATCATTCCCCACGATTTCCTTTACTTCGGGGAATCAACGTTCCCCACCCACCAATTTGCCCAAAAGTTTCAGAAAAATGCCTAAAAGATCCTAAATAAAAATAAAGAGACTTTTTGCTGCAGATTAAAATAATAAATGGTTTTAGATATTGAGTAAAAACGGGAATATTTTTAACATTGAAGCCTATGGGATTCGCCTGACTAAACCTGTCGAATGAAACCTCCAAACATCAAGGCACTTCAGCAACTTTTCTCTGCTGTTCAGTGTTCTCTGAACAGATTAACCATTACTTTTCTATCAGGGATTTCACTGCACCGTACCATGCTGGCAATTTGCCAAAATTTGTCAAACTGCCTCCTCTCTGAATAGCCAAATGGCCCTGAAATGTCACCATACAGGGAATTTCACTGTTCAGTGACATTCCGGGACCAGATCGCCGCTCTCTGAATAACCCTGATAGTCTTAAAATCAGTAAAAAAATAAGAGTGGTATAACTTAAAACAAAAAAATCCTTTTCTACCCTTATCGGTAAGTAAGTATGGTGTTATGGCATCATATATACAAGATTTGATTTAAAAAGAAAATAAACCATATATGCAATTGTAGTCGTAATCCGAGTCCTGGAACATTATAGGGTACGTAATTAAATAGCACCTTCAACATAATGCCAGGGTTTTTAAAAGATTATCTAAACCGGTGTAATGTTTACCCAACCTACAACTACATAAACTCTGGTGACTTGTGGGCAATTTATCAGAAAGCTAATTATATTTAATGGTTTAGTGTGAAAATGCTTAGGGCTAGTTACCCAGATAGGAAGGAGCCCTTGGTATTCTCATGTTCCCTTGACCTGTGTATACTTTGTTTTACGGCTTTGCTGAGCTTCCACATTGTGTCGGACACCACTAAATCAATTTTAGATTAAAACTGCCCAGAAGTTGTGTTTCCTCCAGGTCTTTATTTAACACAAGCTCTCCTTATCTGATGCTAAACGGCCTTTTGTGATATGAAATGGGGGGTTACTTTGGATGGGTCCTAATGAGCCACTTTAGAAAGGAAGGGCTTATTTCTTGAGATTAATAATGCTCGGCTAAAGGAACGTTTCATTTTAAGCCTTTTCTAGCTCAAAATGACTATCCCTTGTTAAGACGTTACTATAGGGATCTCATGGGATCTGTATAAATAATCAAACCTCTTTTCTCATGACAGTATCCCTAACAATTAGATATGGTGCTAGAAAAACGTGGGCCTGCGTCTTGAATTAATTCTAAGAGAATTGTGTGTTATGTTATGCTTCCTTAGAAACGCTTCCTAGTTTCCTACTGCAACTGATGACATGTACGTTTGACTTGTAGATTGTGTAGTTGATTTAACATTCAAGTATATTAATCCGTTTGCTCCAGCTTTTTTCCTCCCTTTCCTTCTTAATCCATATATAATTGGTCTAGATGTTAAAGTTCATGGTGGTAATGTCACGTTCGCTATAGCGCTCACCCCTGAAAAACGTGATTTGAATACTTTTGGACAGATTTCTATGATTCTTGATTTTCCAGCAGTCAGGACTGCTAATCCTAGCACTCCCAGCCATGGAGGTCAGACAGAACAACAACCCTAAATACCACTCAGTAGCAAATGATTTCGTGACCAAGTGTCTACTGAGTGAAAGCACTTTAACTGTATATTGACAGAGATAGTACTGAAGCGTCATACAACAGTAGTTAACATAATCGTGGTCAAATGTATAATCCGAGTTGGCACAAGAGAGAGTAGTCATACATGCAAGGTTGACAACAGAGGTGGTAGTCATACAGGCAGGGTTGGCAACAGAGAGAAATCCCATATAGTTTGTCTCAGCAAGGCAGAATGAGGGTTCGATGAATTCAGTACCCTGCGGGGCAGACCCACAATCAGAGACAGCGCGTTTAGGTGTATATATCGACGTAATACCAGCAAGGCAAAACGAAGGGTTGACGAGTTCAGCACCCTGCAGGGCAGAACTATAATCGGAGGTAGCTTGTAATAACCTATATATACACTAAGAGTATGCAGAGAGAACTGTCGGTGTACAAAGGGAGTCAGAGAGAATCCTCAAACGTGCAGTCCGGGTCAAACACGAGCAGGGTCCTCATACAGGCAAAAACAGCAACTGGGCAAATAAACACTGAGACACACAAGCGAACACAGCTGGCTATGCAGTAATAACTCCATGTCAGGGCGACGAGCAGAATCCCGTGCCCTGCATTTAAGGCTGGCGGCTCCATGTCATCATGCCAAGCCCCGCCCCTCCAGACGCCAGCCATCCAGCCCGAACTCCTGGCACCCGGCCAGCCAGCAATGCTAGAGTTGGGGAAGTGGCAAAGACCTTGAGTGGAAGGTGACCCTGGAATTTCTCTCATTATGCAAACTCTTTTTCTCCCATCCTGGGTGTAGAAGATCTATGTTGCGGTAGCCATGTATGCATACAGGAGGGGAATACCTTATGCGGAATGTTCGGTACCCCGAGCATTCCAGAATCTGGAATTACTTAAATCTAGATGGCTGTGAAAATTTGGGTTTTTACAGTCTTCCAGATCTTATAATTCTAAAATCTATAATTCTATATTTCTATCGCTTTGATGGACGCATAAATGTATTCACTAGATATTGATAAAGAAACTGCATTTTTTTTGTTTTAAGTACACGTTAATTTTATGATTTTTTTCTTGCATTTAATTCAACTTTTTTTTATATTTGCCTATATACCTTTTATAATAGAGCAATACCAAAATATACGCATCATATTTTTTTACACATTAAAAAGAGGTGCAATTGTGCCGGCGCGATATGGTAAATTTCTATTAAATTGAGTGATATAATCAGCAATGTAAACATACAGAAAGTAAATAAATAAGTAGATGTGTTGCTGCTTAAAATGGATATAACAACAAAGGTAAAAGCACAAATAACACAACCAAAACATGTGCCATATAGAGATTATGCAGAAGAAGAATCCATAAAGCGCATCTAATCTTTAGATGCGCTTTATGGATTCTTCTGTTTTATACATTAGCATCAGTTCCTAAAGCCAATATTTCTTCTGCTATTTTCTTCACTTTGCGCACTCACGAAGTATACAAAATGTGTGCGTTTCTTTATTCTGAATCTCATGCCATTATTTTTTTTCTTTAAAGCATTTTAATTTATATTGGGGCATAGAGTCAAAAGTCTAACTAAAGTTTGGATAAACAATTTCCGCAAACTTATCACAATAAAACTCTCTGTGCTAACTTCCTTGCTAAAGGTTAGAAAATTGATCTTGAAAAAAGTTGCTTTTTGAACTCATGCTGGTTGTTAAAACAATTTTTTTTCTGCGTCTATGTTCATTCTTCATGCCTTGGCTTTTGTTATTTCAAGCATTGAAAGATTATATGACTTGAGCTATTTTTTAATATGTACTTTTTTTTTAATGCTCGCTTATTCCGTGTTATTAAACCATGGGAGTTGAAAATAAGAGAATACTGTAAATTTCCTGTTTTTTTCACTTGTCTTTTTTTTTTTCTCGATTTTGTTTGTTGTTAAAAATTGCTCGAAAGGGGATCTTATATGCTGTCAAAATTACTTGGAGCTATTTTTTTTTTTTTTAATACTAGAATTCCGTAAGGTAATCGTGGTCAAAAAAGTTGTAGTGAAAGGTCAATGAAGAACAAATAAGAAAACGAGAAAGAAAAATAAGAGGTTGAACACCTATAGTAATGCTGTAGAATTTCACTAAACTTACGGTCTGTGACAAATTAAAGCGTCATTTACCCAGATAAAGTTATCTATATCATCCAAGTCAATAAAAAATAATACCCCTCAACGGAGAAGTACATAAAGAGAAATCACCTTTCAGAAATCCACATTAAAGTATTAGGATTTAAAATACAGCTTGTTATGCAAGACTTGGTAACCAAAAAAAAATATGCAAGCGGTTCTATCCTTTGATATCTGAAGTTGAAGACCTTTTGTGCACATCATTGTATAAGATCCCGATCTCTTTGTTGCTACAAAGATTGGAAAAATGGGGTTCTTGTTCTAGTCTAGTCTGATATTTTGTAAGGGTTTACTAGCCATGAGTTGGAAAATCAAAATCTATCACTAGATGACAGAACTTTGTAGATATGTATGGAAAAGCAAACTCTTCCACTCTATGGACTGTATGAACTACGATATCTCTAAACAGCAGGACCACTCAAGACTTTGGGTGAGCCTAGCCAAAGTGTTGCTTTGGGACCTTCCAGTCTACTTCAATCCATGGTTGTCCATTCAACTGCAGGAGAATGCATTTCCTGTGTTCATTTCAATTCCCTTTCAGTCGATGACCAACAGGACCACCAGTGGGGGTGCATCCCCATGCCCAACAAGTTGGCAGTCCAGCTAACCTACCCAGCATCTCTTTAATAAGTAACACCAGTTGAGTCATATATGATGGTAATGACTGTTAAATAGTGGTAAGTGCAGACTATTTCAAGTTGGGGCTTGTTGCTGACATTCTCCTCTCCATATACTGATGGTCAAACTGTAAATTCAAATTTTTTTAAGTCCTGCAGGTCATTCCCTAACGTCAAAACCGCATGTGCCAAGGAATTTATCGAATTTTGAGTTTGCAATAGTAGTAGTCTAGTTTTTAAGAATTTAATCCCAACAGTTTTGGGTTTTGACCATTTTAAAGTCGGACAACAAAAACATTCGAGAGACAAAGCCGCTTAATCCACCGGCCTAGAAGATACATTAACACCGTGTCCTAAGGAACCTATTAATCTTATATTATGCAGTAAGACAATACATGTACAATAAATATTGTATGATAGACGCAGCCAATGTCTACAAATCCCATTAGTACAATTTACTGTTCCCATAGATCATTTTTTTGTAGAGTTACAATGAAAAGAATTAAATGTAAATTAATTCTTTCACACAAAAGGCTTGGCTCAAAATCCATATATTTCACTTAAAACCCGACACCAGGAAGTGTTAGACAGCTGTTACACAATAGAGCTAAGCACCGTGCAGAATACAGGATTAATTAAAATTATAACATAAATCCTTGTCTCCATTCCCCCCCCTGTAAATGACCGTACTAGTTTATTTTTAAATACCATTATAACTGTTAGCATTGGTTAGCCCAAAAAAATATTTTTTAAATACGTGGAAAAAATATTTTATATTTAGCTAATTACTCTTTTTATAGTATATTAAAAGTAAAATTCAAAGCTAGTAAATAAGAACATACTGCTATGAAACATTATTTGTAAAAATATAATAAGTAATATACATACTGTTAAAACGGTTTAAGAAACTCCTTACCCATCTCACTTTAGCAACTCTTTTATAGTAAAGAATATACTAGTTTATTTTTAAAAATCATTAACTTTTGACATTGGTTAGCCAATAAATATATTTTTTTTAAATAAGTAGAAAAAATATTTCATGTTCAGCTAATTAATTTTTTTCATAATATTAAAAATAAAAGTTAGTAAATAAGAACATACTGAAACATTATTTGTAAAAATATGATATGTAATACACCTACTTTTAAAACGTTACAGAACCTCATTGTCCATCTAAACAACATACTAGTTTATTTGTTTTTATTTCACTATAAATAATGACATTTCTTGGCCACTAAAAATATTTTTAGAGGAAAAAATCTTTCTTGTTCTGCTAATTACTTTTTTCATAATATTAAAAATAAAAATCCGAAATTAAGAATATTCGGAGACCAAACATTAACTGTAAAAATTTAATCTAATACGTATACTTTAAAAAAAAAGTTGAACACTACCCCTTTGCCCATCTCACTTTAGCGACTGCTTTAAAGTGTGGTCTGCTGTTGGGTGGTACGGGAAGTGACTGAATCATTCATTGATATGGTTTGTTTATACGTATTAAGAATTGCTATGGGAATTGCAATATGTCCATAAATTCTAGCGCTGGTTTAAGTAGTACATAATTTATCTTGACACATGGATTTACAGAAAGTGGGCCTTTGAACATGTAGATTTTTGAACACCAGCAGGGTTATCCCTGAAAAAGCGTGACGGTTGATTTAACAATTCTATTAAATATTAAAAATAAATCCGAGAAACAGGATGGTATGTGGTTTGGGTAAATTAAACTACAAACCTTAAACACCTCTACTTGAAAACCAATTAAAGAATTGCCAATGACTTTAAAAAAAATTCAATGTTCTATATGTACTGGTGTGTTTGTGAGTGTGTCTATATACAGACACACACTAATATATATTAATATTCTGTTTTCCCCTCTGGCCATTTTGTATTTTTTTAGAAATTTAATCTTTAAAGACAAATCAAATGTTTATGAAATATGGGAAAATATTTAGTGTTATTTTTAAATTGATTAAAGAACCCATAGAGCTGAAAAAAAATCATATCTCATTGCTGCCTTTTAAATTTACTTACTTTAAACATTTTAAAATGGCTTCTAAACGATTAATTCACAGCATTTCTTGTACCCTCTAACCATTTTGTGCCAAGTTGAAATGCCGTGATAGATGGTTTAAAGTCACTCCTCCTTTCCAATACCAGGCATCGATAACAGATATTTCAGAAATGATTAATTGCCAAAATAGCCTTGTGTGGCCGCTAAAACCATGAGGTCTGTCTCCATAACTGACATCATTAATTAATAGATCTATGTCATGAGTCACAGAAAAGAAGTAGGACTTGAAAAACATGTTTTGATTAGTTTCAGTGACCATTACACCAAATTATTCATCAATCTATTCCAAACTGTGATATATAATACAGAGCCAGAATTTGTTTGGATACTTTTCTGTTACATTTCATGACAAATGCAAACATTTGAGATGTAAGTTTTCAACAAATACCAAAACGGCATCACTTGATACCTTGTCAAGGACACAGTAGTACGACCACTTGATGAAACCTGTCAAAGCTAAGTATCGAATGCTTAAAGCTGAAAATCAACCGGCCGTATAATTACCAAAGTTATTCTTTCTCTCTTGTTTGTTTTAAATTGTCATCAGATTATTTTAATGAAGAGGAATGGGTTGTTAGCGAAAAGAAAATGGAATGGTGCCATTGCATAGTCTTTCATGCACTGTTTTGGGTTCCAAAGGGCTCCAGATGACGCCCAATGCTAATAAAGGAAAAGGCTTTCATTATATACAAATTAAACATGCACTTGTTGACATGCCTGGGTATTTATTTGAAAATGAATATTTAAAGAAAACTTTTAGGTAGTTAATAGAAGCAGATTTGTTTAATGGATGTATTGTGTGGAGTTGACATGGTGACAAGTTTAACATGCACATTGTAGCCAGGTGTGACATCATCTGCCTTCAGTCATTCGGAGGAATTTTTTGACTCGTTTTTTTCTTACTGCTTTATTGGGATGATGTAATTAACATAGGAGTGTTGGTTTAGAAACTAGTAAAGTTCTCTACGTCTGCAAAGAAAAGTTGTGTATGAAGTCGCAAGATCTCAGATGCAAGCATGGAAAACTGAGCAGTTGACCAGATGACACGAACCCCCATTGGGACAGTGCAGCGGTGTTCAGTCACAAACTGGTTTGGGAGACCAGATGAGATATTTGGCTTTTCACAGAAAGCCAAAAAAACACATTAGTATTTCTAGAGGCCCCTTGTAGAGTAGTTAACATAGTCCGGGGCTGATTGGGGCCTTAAACCTGCCTGGAAAGGGACATGGATGGTGGTGAGAGTAGAATAGCCCAAATGATGGACCTATGCAATGCAATGCATACAATGTGACATGGGAAGGCTTTCAAATATCTAGGCAACCTAGGTGGAAACTGAATGAATGGGTCATCCTACGCACAGCCATTGTAGCCAGCCAGGGCTTTGCCCAATGTGCCAATTGGTCAGTCTTAGCATGGCCAGCAACGTCTGTTCTGTGCATGTTTGAGGAAATTTAAGCTCCCTCGCAGGCAGAAATTCTGAATGTGCCCCCATCTTCCTAAATCCTCAAGGTTCTAGTTCTATCTATTTTATAAAGATAGGCCCCGTTCACACCTGGGCGTTTTACAGCGCGTTCCTGTGCGCTGTAAAACACCTAAACACGGAAATCCCATGATTTCCTATGGGGTCCATCCACACCTGGGCATTTTACAGCACGTAGGAACGCGCTGTAAAACGTCCTGCGCCGAAAGAAGTACAGGAGCTTCTTTGCGGCGTATTGCAGTGCGTTCACAGCATAGACTACAGCATGAACGCGCTGCAGTTTGCGTTCGTGCGTTTTTCACATTTGCACGATACGTGCGTCAAAAAATGCATATGAAAAACGCTTACGTGTGAACCTAGCCTAAACGCTATTGTCCAACATTTCAGCTGCAGCATTAAAATAATTGTGGCTGCCGTACCTATATATTAACGAACAGGGCTATTCAGAGAGAGGTGAAAACCTTGAGAACTGCCAGGAGAATAAATAATCTAGGCCAAATAGTCAATTTGGAAAGTGAAATAAATAGAATTTTTCTGGTTCGACTATTTTGACCTAGAATTTTTAATTCTCCAGTCCTTCAAGGTTTTCACCTCTTTCTGAATAACCCTGTTAGTATCTGATGTAACATGACTGCTTTCACTTTTGAAAGGTCTGCCATTAATGTGGTATGACATTGTGAAAGCAGTGTTATGGAATCCAATTTTTATGTTGAGTTTATTACCAATCTGCGGCAAAATCCAACATTTAAAAAGCTAAAATATTTGGTGACTATGTTTCTAAGATACATAAACACAATTAAACTTTGGTTTTGAAAGCAGTTTTAACCCTTTCGCTGCTGAGGCTTTTCCCGCCCCTGTGCTGAGGTCATTTTTACCGGTTTTGCTCATCATGTTTAAACGTGTTTTGAAGGCTTATTTTAGTATATGACCCAGACATATTATATATTGTTCTTTCCGTCAGACTCGGTAGATTCATAATATGTCATTATTATATGTATACGTTATGTCATGTCTGTATATTATAACAAAAAATGCAATAAAATATGTATTTTCAATAATTTACAATGTGTAAAGTGTTTTTTTTCACATTTTAACATGCGAGCAATTGCGGTTATATTTTGTATGGGGTGCGCTTGTTAAAAAAATTAGAGATGGGGTCTCGTTACATTTTTTTTTTGGGGAAAATTACACTATTTTTAACAAACGCACCGCATACAAAATCGTTAGTGCAGCATCATTGTTCACATTATAATTGAAATGGGAACAATATTGCTGCATTAACAAACCAAAAAAAAAAAAAAGTTTTTTTTTTTTTTTATAATTTTTTTTAAAAAAATTTTATTTTTATTTTTCATTTTTTTTTTGACAAACTTTTTCACTTTCATGTTTGGTATCGTTGGAACGGCCATGCTCTGGCCGATCCAACCATACCAAACATTAACCCCTAACTGCCACGGATCGGGAGATAGGGAGTTCATTGGAACTCCCTATCTCCACAGTTGGTGGCAGTTAGGGGTTAAGTCCAGGACTGGCGTCATCGTGCTACGCACGATGACACCAGTCCTCAGAGGGAGTTCCCGGAGGCTTGGCCGACATCCAAGATGTCGGCCAGCTCCGGGAAAGGATCGCGAACCGGCGCTTTTCAGCACCGATTCGCGATCCAGCTCCCCAGGGGTTAATGCCAGGCACCATTTGGAAGGGCAGGCTGTGCCCTTCCAAATGATGCCTGGATTAACCTCCGCAGAGCCGCCGATCGGGAGGGAGAGAGGTCCGAAGGACCTCCCCCCCCTCCCTTTCAGGCCCCCCCCCGCACGCAATGACACCTAATTCCGGCGGCTGCGGTCCCGGATGCCGGGCTGACATCGAGGATGTCAGCCCGCACCGGGGGGGCCAGCGATCGGCCGGAACCCGGCCGAACGCTGACCCCAATGGGAGGACGCGCTCAGCGCGTCCTCCGCATACCAGCGGTAATGCTGAGGACGCGCTGAGCGCGTCCTCAGCATTGAAGTGGTTAAAAAATCTAGACCTGTATACAATTTTAATTATTCTTTGTTTTTCAGTCCCAGCACCTCGGTTAGTCTGCTACAAGCATTGTACCTACAGTAGAGTCTTAAATGTCCAGTGGGGCCATTTTTGTGCAAGTTTAACCCCTTAACGCCGCAGGACGTTCCATGCCGTCCTGCATTTGGCGGGCTTTAACGCCGCAGGATGGTATGGAATGTCCTCGGCGTTAGGTGCCCAGCCGGAGGTTATACTCACCTCCCCGGCGGCTCCCACGCAGATCTGGCTTCGATGAAGCCTGATCTGCGGTTTTTATAGCCTCCCGGTGCACTGACATCATAGTGCTGGCGCGATGACGTCAGTTTCAGGCGCACCCCCCGCCGGAGCATGGGGATGCGCCTGGAGGGGAGGGATCCTTTGGATCCCTCTATCTCCCCATCGCCGGGGGCTAGAAGGCTGTGGCCAGCATTGCTGGAATGGTCACAGCCTGACCTTTCCAGGAATGTACAGGGGTTAACCCCTTAGTTGCCAGGTCACGACTGGGCACTAATTCGTGCCCGATCGCGACCTATTTCCGGTGGGGGCCGCCATCTTGGATGGCAGCCCCACCTCTGGGTCCCCCCCCCCACGTCAACTGACTCATCGCACCATGCGCGATGATGTCAATTAACCGGGGAAGCCCTAGCTGCAAAGGGATTTCCTAAGGAAATCCCATGGAGGAGATAGGGGTGTTCTTTGAACCCCTTTATCTCCTGATCGGTGGCAGCTAGGGGGTCATGCCTGATATCGTTGGAAAGGTCTGAGCATGGGCTTTCCAACAAAAGTAAAATGAAAGTGTTTAAAAATAAAAATAGTAAAAAAATTAATTAAAAAATCTTGCTTTTTTTTTTTTTTTTTGATGCAGCATTATTGTTCACATTTCAATTATAATTTTAACAATGATGCTTCACTAATGATTTTTTTTTGGGGGGGGAGGGTTTAGCTAAAATCACGTAATTTCTAACAAAAAAAAAATGGGTTCCCAAGTCTATCCCATAGAATATAACCGCAAGGGATCGGATAATAAAATGCGGGGAAAAAAATACTTTACACAGTGGATGGTTGAAATTTTATTGAAAATTCACATTTTTTTTACACTTTTTGTTATAGCATTCTGGCAGGACATGACATATACATATGATAATGATATATTATTAATCGGCTGAGTCTGCCAGAAAGAACGATATATAATTTGTCTGGGTGGTATAATAATACGTGACTTAAAACCGCGTTTAAACATGATGAGCAAAAACTTCAGCAAACTTTACTTCCGAAAGAGCGCCGAAGTTGTAAAATTACTCCCGTCATTAAGGGGTTAACATTGAAAATGATGTCTAGTAGTCCCTGTTTGATCCTTTGTGTTAAATGTAAAACGATTGCATTGATAGTAATTTCAAGTCAGTTGAATACTTGTGCCATTTTACATATCTATTGAGACATACTCGCAATGTTCCTCTGGAATCGGCCATTTGTAAGTTCGGAGGGTGACACCTACAGGCTTTCTTGTTGTTGACTGATTTGGCCTAGTATCTGGCTCTAGAGTTTTGTAACTAGGTCCACTCCTCTCCCTGTCCCACCAACAATATAAAATATTTTCTTTAAGTGCAAGTGCTACATGTGCGTGTCTCGTTTCTCCTGATTGAGAATAATGAATAGTTGATTATTTTGTTATGTCTGTAACGCGCGTTTTTTGAGCAATGTCTCAATTTGCGATATACGTTCTTAGTCATGGGCGAGCGATATGCTGACACCGTTGGATCTTCATTTCACTTGACCGTATATTCCCACTTTAATTATAGACTGATATCATGGTTCAGCTAGCCGCCAATTTATCATCTCTTAGGGTTCAAATAATCTTCTGTCCAAAAGGAGTCACGAGTTTGTGGTGGCTGGCAAAAAGCATGATCTCTAATTACTTGCATATTATGTATGAATGATTGCATTTTATTCTTTTAATTTACAATTACAATAAATTACATCTTAAAACTTTATCAAAATGTCAGTACAAGAATATATTATTAGCAGAACATCCGGAATGGATATGTGTAAACTGGTGTTCGATGAGAACTAAATTACTTGTTCCCTGTCGTAAAACTGAATTCACAGTAAAATATCAGCAGTCATTAAATGTATATCAAGCGTAACTTTTTATTTTTCTATTTTTTTTTTATTTTTAAAGCTCCTCCATGCATCGCCCGTGGATTTTTTTCCAATGACTTTTATTTAAATCTGGTAGGAAAGCACATGCAGGTTAGGAACCCCCTTAGAAAGACGTTGAAAACCAACATTTCCGGACCGCTCTTTGGATATCACATGCAAACAGTGGACAGTGGTGCTATCTCTGCCCCATGAGCCCAAAGTCGTACCTAGACAGCAACATCACCAGTGATCAGAGAGCGGGAGACATCATCTCTTTGTGCTCTTCCTGCAAGTACCTGCTACTTTCATTTTGGACACCAACTTCAGTTCTTGGCCTAAAGTTTCAAGACATCGGAGACGGGGCCATATTTGAGACCTCTAAACCATCCCCTTATCTCAACTAGATGCCTCCACTATTTTCTGAATACAGGTAGTCCAAAACCATATCAGAATCCTAAATGGTGCTGTCCCGATCTTTTTGAATAAAGGGTGTTCTACCTGTATCGGGTCATTTCACACACTGGCTAATACTCTTCTTAACACATGACATGTACCAAGTGTGGAAAAGGAATTTGCGAAGTGGTGGTTTCTGTTGACCAGGACAAAAAGTGAAAATGCTCTATGTTTTGGTTTACTACAAAGTGCCATGGAGCACGGTGCCAAATGAACCTAAGTAATTAAAATAAAATAGAATGAATCCTATAGGACTATGAAGTCAATAAAGTTTTCAATCTGAATAACTGGTAAAATAGTTACTTGTATCTATAGATCTGATAACTCCATTGGGAGACACAGCAACGCGAAACAACAAAGCCAACCAGGACTTTACTCTTGAAACATAAGAACATAAGTCTCTTTCAGACTTTGCTGGGTGCTGTCTAAGTGGAAAGAATGCCATCATTTTACCTGGTATCAGCAAAGGCTCCACATCTGGATTACCCCATACACTTGCAGTGAGCAAAAACAAAGTTTGAGAGTATTGAGAACAAGCAACAGTATTCATGGACCCCTTGTTTGAGGTGCCTAGAGGGCGTCATCTATACCTTGGTGTTGACGCATCTTCGGTCAGAGATGACTTCCTTGGCACATCAGTTCTGGCCAAGCTGGTGCAGGTCAAGTAGGAAGCTAGCAGGGTAATCCGAATGTGTACCCCTTCCTCGAGGTGCCTAGAGGGGTGTAAGCTATACCCTCCTGATGAGGCCTAACAAGATGAAAAGGATTGTCTGGGGTTGCTGCATTGCTTGTGCAGAGAGAGGACTTTTTTGGTATTTCAGTACTAGCCGCCCTTTCTGGGTGATAGCAGTCTGATTTGCATATAATATAGTCTTGTCTGTAATGGGACCATCGAGCTAAAACCCTGTGAGACCCGAGCGGGGACTCGCCGTAGGGCCGGCCACTAATGCTGTTGCTCGTTCTCGGGATCCTCAGAACCTCAATTCTGCTATATTTGAAAACATTGCAACAGCAGTAAATATACTCCAGCAATTTTAACGTGGCGCTATTCATTGAAACAACGCTGAAAACAATGTTGAAAACGATGATAAAAATTATGCTGGAAACTACCATGAACAAAATCCGCAGAAACTATGACTGAAACATCAGTGAACTATAGTGGAACGTCCCTAGTTAGTAAATTCACTATAATTTGTTAACCGTTTGCGTAAAACAATGGTTGTGCACTTGTGCCTTCTTCTAGTCGCACGTGGAAAATGTTCTTAGCCACCCATAAAAGAAAAAGAACGCAACGCA
Organism: Leptobrachium leishanense; assembly: GCA_009667805.1. Taxonomy (NCBI): domain Eukaryota; kingdom Metazoa; phylum Chordata; class Amphibia; order Anura; family Megophryidae; genus Leptobrachium; species Leptobrachium leishanense. The sequence goes on along the minus strand of CM019067.1, from coordinate 52,144,562 downwards.
ATTGTTTGGGTTGAATTCATGAGAGCAAGCTAGAACAATTTAATTACCTGAAATAATTTCTTTTTACCCAAATTAAATTTACATGTTCTCCTTTACATAGCTTATGTGTCATGTTGTCATGAAATATTTAAGAGAAAAAGGAAGATTTAGTTAAACACAAAATGCCTTTGACCACAAGAACTGGGAAAAGTCCTGAAACATTTTTTTAAGCTTTTCAATTTACTTCATTGCAAATGTCAGACGTTATTTATCCATTTGTACTCTTATGTATCTCAAAAAAGAGCTACTTTCAGGATATGGTTAACCAGTACTTGAAAAATAAAAATAGGAGGCCTGTTCTAGATAGATTGTCATGAGTTCAACAAACGTTTGTTCCGCTTCCTCTGTACTGAATGCTTTATTGACTAAAGTAAATTCTGCCGTAGATTCATAATTGAGGTCAGGACTTCAGTGGGTTAAATGGTCAATACGGAAGCATATGCATAATGTTGCATGTGTAGGGGTTGGTCTCGGGCCACAGGATTTTACCAGTATTAAATCAGATGTGTGACTGATATGGAGGGCAAAGAGAATCTTCTACACAAACTGTAAGCGAGAGAATATAAATCACAGGGGGGGGGGGGTTTCTACATCTAGCCACATCGGAGACTTACTTTGCACACAGATCTCTGTTGCCCCGCTACCCATGTGCAACAAGGAGTTCTCACATTTGTTTGCGTACAACAGCTGTAGCGCAGACACCCACCATGCCAATGCAATGCTGTGCTCCATGGCCTCAAACATTGCAACACCACAAAGTCACTCCTGGACAGTCGTCTCGGGCTTGTTAAGGATCGACTTGTGTTTGTTGCAGAGATGCTGATTTTGCAATGACTCTCTTGCATGTGCTTAGAGGATTTTAACCTCACTATTGTGTCCTCCTCAAGTTTAAAGGGACACTACCACTTACATAAACTGTAACTAGATTACTTGCGCAGTTACAACCGTAGCCACCTGATAAAACACATGCTGCTGTTTTTTTTCACTTTGTTTGAAGTAATTACAGTTGCAAGAAAGAAATTGAGTTGTTTGGAAAAAACACACAACACTATGTGTGGAGAAAAAAGGCACAGCACACCAACATCAAAACCTCATCCCCACTGTAAAACATGTCGGAGGGAGCATCATGGTTTGGGGCTGCTTTGCTGCCTCAGGGCCTGGACGGATTGTTGTCATTGATGGAAAAATGAATTCCAGAGTTTATCAAGACATTTTGCAGGAAAAAGTAAGACCAACTGTCCGCCAACTGAAGCTCCGCAGAGGATGGGTGATGCAACAGGACAATGACCCAAAGCATACAAGTATTAAACAAAAGAATGGCTTCAACAAAACAAAATACGCCTTCTGGAGTGGCCAAGTCAGAGTCCTGACCTCAACCCAATTGAAATGCTGTGGCATGACCTTAAGAGAGCGAATCCCACCAGACATCCCAAGAATATTGCTACACTGAAACAGTTTTGTGAAGAGGACTGGTCCAAAATTACTTCAGATCGTTGTGCAGGTCTGATCTGCAACTACAGGAAACGTTTGGTTGAGGTTATTGCTGCCAAAGGAGGGTCAACCAGTTATTAAGTCCAAAGGTTCACATACTTTTTCCACCCTTCACTGTGAATGTTTACATGTTCTGTTCAATAAAAACCTGAAAACATATGTTTGTGTTGTATTATTTTATGCAGACTGTGTTTTTGAAATTGTTGTGACTTAGATGATCAGAGCCCATTTTATGACCAATTCATGCAAAACTCCACGTAATCCCAAAGGGTTCACATACTTTTTCTTGCAACTGTACATGTAAAATGGAAAAATAAAATTATTTTGTCTCTGGGTATCATTTTCTGGATTTTTTCCATGATGCAACATTTACCAAAAGCTTTGCTTTGTGGCTCTTGTTTATTTAATCTACAATATTCACCAGTTAATGTGGAGGAGGGAATGTTTAGATAAGGCTATTGAGCTCAGGGCTGCTTCCTATAGTGAGGACCAAGTGAGGTAAAGATGCTGAAGGGGGGCAGTTTACAACACAAAATTTCACACAGTGGATGCACCCAGTGACACGTATAGAGTAAAATATTTTCTCAACTAAAAATAGAAGAGAAAAACAAAACACATGCAAGATATCAGCAACATAAAATAAACACAAGAAGGACATTTCATTTTTTGGTGATAGTGGGAATCCCTGATCTATGGCATTTCAGCCTCTGTTGATTTTGTGTTAACCCCTTAACGCTGCCAGGTGTGCTATGCCATCCTGGCGGCGGGTGGGCCTGAATACCAAGGGACAGCGTAACACAACCCGCGTCTTTCAGTCTATCCAGCAGTTTCCCTGCCCTGCCCTGCCTTCCTTGCTGGCGGACGATCGCCACAATTGGCATTAAAAGGGGCTGCTCTCGTTCAATTGCATTGATCAGCTGCAGGGAAGGGTGGTGGGACCGGGAAGTGTCCGGAGAGCTGTAGGGCTTATAGCATTCAGACCTGCCTGCCTCCTACGCTGTCCTGGTGTTAAGGAGTGAATACTGCTTTCAGTGATGATTATTTTCTTATATCTCCACAATCAAGATTTTTCTTCAATGTCCACAGAGGAGTAAAAGTTGAGGTTATGTATAAAGAGGTTTAGTTAAAACATTACACTCTGATCTCTTTAATTACTTTTTAAATTATATAACATGACAGTATGTCATGACGACACCTATAAATTGTAATAATACATTCATAAAATTGATTTCTTTTTAGTTGCATATAGTTACATAGGCCGAAGAAAACGACGTGCGTCCATCGGGTTCAGCCTTTCACACATCACTTACTGTGGTTGATCCAAAAGAAAGCAAAAAACCTAGTCTGAAGCGCTCGTCGAAAATGCAACATACTGGGAAAAAATTCCTTCTTGACCCCAGATGGTGTCAGATTTCTCCTTGAATCAAGCAGCTTTTACCCACATATTAAATATTATGACCCTTAATATTCTGTGTCTGCAGGAAGTCATCCAGTCATTTTTTAAAAGTCTGTACGGTCTCTGACCCAACCACCTCAACAGGCAGAGAATTCCACAGCTTTATTGTTCTCACTGTAAAATAACCCTTCCTATGCTTTAGGCTGAATTTCCTTTCGTCCAGTCTAAATGGGTGACCTGGTGTCCTGTGTATAGTCCTGTTAACGAATAGGTTCCAGACAATGGTTTATAATGGCCCCGTATATATTTATAAAATGTTATCAGATCCCCTCTAATGCCCATATATATTTATATAAAAGTTATCAGATCCCCTCTAATGCCGTATATATTTATATAAAGTTATCAGATCCCCTCTAAATTGCCGTTTCTCTAAACTAAACAGGTTTAAACTTGTTAGAGTTTCCTCATAACTTAAATCTTCCATTCCCCTTATTAATTAGTTGCCGCCTCTGCACTTTTTCTAGGTATTTTATGTGTTTTGGAGTTTTCCCATAAAGTTTTAAATCCCTTTTTTTAACACGATAATGAGAAATAACCCTACATCATCTTTTGCTTGTTAACTAATCCATGTCACAAAGAGTTAAGCGCCTTGTTATCTGTTGTAGCAATTTATGTTTCTTTTAGCTGCATGTATCATTACCATAGACTCGGGAGGATGATATATTGTGAAACTGGGGTATTTAAAGCAGGATTTGAAAAATCCTATTTCTATCAACGCCATGAAAGCTGTTTATTTTGACCCAAATGAAAAATCACTGTTTCTAAATCCTTTTTTTTTCTCTCTTCTGCATAACATGGTAAAAGAAATGGACGTTACTCGTCACTCCAGATTCGAGGAACATAATGAGGGAAGCTGAATGCTGGTCTTAGTTTCAATATTACCAAGTTGAAAGATCGAAAGGGACATTTGACACAAAGAACATTAATCAACTTAAAACCTTAAATAAATACTTCTAAGAACAAAAAAAAATAAGTATTCGTTACAAGATTTTATGGTTTGGGATAATAAAGACCATTTTGAAACCATACAATTTGTAAGAAGTGATTAGAGTAAAATACTATTTTTTTTTTTTCAAGGATCCCCCCCACCCTTTTTGTTATTTTGGAAACTCTACTGCTCTAGGCTATGGTTCATGCCTTTCCATTACTTTGCTGTGAACAATGTTGTGGTTCACTATCCTTGAGGTGCAAATTATAATTCTTATTAAACATTAAAAAATATATAATATTAGAATTAAATGGATAATCTACTCATCCTGACCATTTTTATCTTTTTAAAGTGGTCAGAGTGTAAGGAGTGCCCCACCCCCTTCTCACTGCCCTCCTCCCAGTTCCCTCGATCTGGTGAAACCGCTGGATGAAGAGGAGGAGTTTCCTCCTCCCTATCAAGCATCACCAGCACACTTCGAGACCACCTGCATTGAACCGCAATCTCAGAGGCAGTGATCAATCGAATTTGCTCATGCTTGCAGCTCTGATCCATCGCTCTGCACAGGCGCCACGGAACCTGCTGACGTAACGTGCACAAGTCCCGCTGAGGTGCACAATTTGCAATTCCTATGCTGCGCAAATGGCATAGGAGAGCTGCAGAGATTTCTGGGTTTGGGAGTCCCTGAGCCGAAGAGGAGGAGCAGCGCGGAGCGAGGGACAAAAGGTGAGTAAATTCACCTAAAATAATAAATAAATGGACAGTGACTGGCAGCAGCCTCTGCCGAATTTTAATAGAGTATCCCTTTAAGTCGTGGCCAGTCCATAATGTTTAAACTATACACACAGGCGTTTGAGTTTTTTCTTGTTTGGTGTAGACTTCGGTTCGGTTTTCCTGCGGCAAATACAAATCCGGTAGATTTATATTACTCTCACCATGATGTTCTCTCAATCCTCCTGCTTTTCATTCTTCTATCTCCGGGATTCAATTTGCTCTACTCGTTGCGGAGATACTGAGCTGTAACTCAAATACAGTAACAGAAATGAACTAAAATGCTCAGAACAATCACAGTATGTTATGCGCAGCAAGTCATTGTATGGATCGTTTCCCTGCTTCTTTCCTTCACTCATACACAGGATTATGACGGGTGTTAGGACTTTGCATCTGGGGGTTTTTTGGACACCCTGTAGATTCTATAGACCTTTTCCCAAAATTTTCACCATACTTTTTTCCTTCTTCTATACATCGGGTTATTTTCTTTGTATAATTTGAATGGTAGTCTATGGTAAAAATGATTTATATTTATATATGTTACAGTTAAAATCCGAAGTGCAGTTCATCATAAGATTACCCGGGTAATCCTGCCGTTACCCAAAACCTCCGGGTAAAGCTGCTACAAAATGAAAAATTCAGACTTTACCTGGGTAATTTTAGGACTAACCAACTGCCCTTGGGTAACAGTTTGGAAGAGTTGAAAAATTCCCACTTTACCCGGATGATCTGCAGACTATCCAACTCCATTTGGTTAAAACCAGATTTTGTGAAAACCAAATTTTGTTATCGTTCAAAGTCTGAAGCTTCACCCGGGTAATCTCAGGACTATCCACAGCTTCACCCGGGTAATCCGAGGACTATCCATAGCTTCACCTGGGTAATCCGAGGACTATCCACAGCTTCACCCGGGTAATCCGAGGACTATCCACAGCTTCACCCGGGTAATCCAAGGACTATCCACAGCTTCACCCGGGTAATCCGAGGACTATCCACAGCTTCACCCGGGTAATCCGAGGACTATCCACAGCTTCACTTGGGTAAACTACAGAGCATCCAACCCCGCTTGGGTAAAAGGGAATTTTGCCAATATCTATGGATATTCTCAATGAAAATGGCAAAAGACCAACATTAAAATGTATTGCGGATATAATGAATATACAGAGTAACAGGATATGTTTCTTATATGAATGTTAAACAGTTACATGATCTTTATTATGTGTCATATGTGCTTATATATCATTTATAAAACATAATAACCATCAGGTTACTCTTTATGTAATATCTTTATCTTCATAAATTCATTTTCAGACAATTAACGCACAGAGTTACATGACGGGTATTTAGTGTGGTTTGTGACTGTGGATACAATTTGGTTAAAAAACAAAAAAACACTCTTTTGTTATTGGTCACATAACAGTTTGCAGCTTTACCCGGGTAATCCTCGAATTTCAGTCTACTGTAACCTGCAAAAAACCCAAGAAAAGAGGAGTACCCAGAGGCGTTTGGATACTTTGCAGTTTACCCAGATAAAGTCTGATGTTTCATTGCGCATCGCACTTTATCCAGCAACACTAGGGTAATGTGCGTTGTACCTGGGTAAAACACAGCAGAAAACCGGAGTACCCATAGGCCTCTGGATACTTTGCAGATTACCCGGATGAAGTCCGAAATTTCATTTCACATCGGACTTTTGCTAACGACGCCTGGGTAATGTCAGGAATACCCCGGTAATCCTAACATTAACCGCACTTCGGACTTTAACCGTAACATGTATATATATATCATCCATGTACAAACTCGTACTGGCGGCACTCTGGGACTTTGCAAAATGATTCTTTATTATTGATAGACGTTTTAGTCCACTATCCGCAGACATTCATCAGGATACAGCTACATAATAAACAGAACATTTAAATAACATAAGACATGAAACATACTCCCCACCGAATAGAGTGTCATCCCACCCCGCTTCCACGCTGAGCAGAGGAGGACTTGATTCCGAGTGCAGGAACCTGCGGTCAATATATATATACCGCGAGAGCCACTGAGTTTGACGGGCCTTCTGTCTCACTCCAGTGATTACCCACCTCCACCTTCGGCGCCAAGTAATACCAGGACAAGATGACTTTAAATAAAAAGGGGTTTATTAGGACTAGCGAGCAAACCCTTTGTAGGACAAAGTAATCAACAGTATAACCATATTGAAAGAGTTAATTTAGCATTACTTTTTAACTCAATAATGAATGAACAAGACAGCAATCTTTACCATATTTCAGTGCAGTTTCGATTATCATCTATAATCAATGTAACCAATACCAGTAACCTGTCTAAACCTTATACATTCTGCCTAACCACTGGCCAGTGGAAATTATACAAGCGTTCAAGATTGCTAGTGGTGGGGCCCTTGATTCTATCGTTGAGTACCTTTTAACATGAAACCATATTTGTATTCCACAAAGTGAGAAAGAAATCTTCGCAAAGTGTCACAGAACAGCAAGATTTGTAACTGCAGCGATCCTCCTTTTAGCTGCAACTGCGCGGGCAGTAGAACTAGGCGAGACAATAAAATTAGCAATATCAACTCACGCAGGATGGCCGCATACCTCTCTCCGTTTGGACGGTAGCTCGATCGCTATCTCTTAGCACTGGAATCACTCAAGGACAGCCGGATTTCTTCTCCGCTGAATGTACTCAGTCGCTCCCTCTGTCAATGGAACACACACGAAGGCAGACGGACCCCTTCTTCACTGGATGCACAAGGACAGCTGGATGCACGATCCGCTGGTTCTGGCAACACGTGAGGGCAACTGGAACTCTCCTTCACTGAACGCACAAGGCAGCCTCCGGACGCACGATCCATCACATAGGACCGTTCACCTACAGCAGTCTCCCCTTCTCCTCTTTCTCCTTGCTCTGCACGTGCACTTCCCCCTTGGAAAAAACCCTTCCGTTAGGCACTGCTGGGAGGCGTAGTTCTCTTCCTGACAAATTGCATAGGCCCTCTGTAATTGAGACTACATGTTCCAGAATACTTTGCATCTTCTTGTCTTAACAGCTTCCTTTGCCAGTGAAGAGAAAGGGAAAAAAGGGAGGGGGGGAAGTACTCCGCAGCTGTGACAGGCTGCATGTCTGAGAAACACAATAGTACACACACAGTTCAAGTAGCTTGCGCTACACATATATATATATATATATATATATATATATATATATATATACCAAACTGTGTCCCAGCAACAGCCTTTCAAATCTCCATCCAGGTAGAATATAGACGCCACGGTGCCCACTCCACGAAATTCGTGTGTATATCCAGCATGAGAGGAGCCGCACACGTGTATTTTAAAACAAAAAAGTTTATTGAATCATATTTTAAAAAAAATTAAATATGATTCAATAAACTTTTTTGTTTTAAAATACACGTGTGTGGTCCTCTCATGCTGGATATATATATATTGTTTTAGACGTGTTAAAAAATACATGTCTTTAAAAAAAGAAAGAAAAAAAAACATTCAAATTTGGACGTGAATCTTAACTTTAACCCTAACCCTAGTTTCTAACCATAGCCATGAAAAATGCCACTCATTTTTGACCTAAGCTTCCTATTCAGCCGTGGGCGAATTCTGTGTGTTCAAAAAAGTGCACGTCCGTGGAAATGCGTCCAATTTGGTCACGGCCAAATTAGTGTGTCGTTTTTAAAAACTGTTTTTTTTATGCGTCCCTTCTATTGTAAACCAATAATGCCTCCCCACCTCCTGACTTCTCTATCATGGTTGATGGTATCACTATCTCCCCATCAAGCCATGTTCGTTGTCTCGGAGTTACACTTCATTCTGCTCTTTCCTTCCCCACATTCAGTCTCTTTCCTCCTCCTGCCGCTACCAGTTCCGTAATATTTCCAGAATTCGGCCATTTCATACCGCTGACACCACAAAGCAACTCATCCACGCTTTCGTAATCTCTCGACTATTGTAATAGTCTTCTAGCTGGCCTCCCTCTCTCCTGCCGCGCCCCCTACAATCCATTCTGAATGCCTCTGTCAGGCTCATCCACCTCACTCAACGCTCTGTCTCTGCTGCTCCCCTCTGCGAGTCCCTTCACTGACTTCCCTTCCACTGCAGAATTAAACTCAAAATCCTTATCCTTACCTACAAAGCTCTCACTAACTCCGCTCCCCACTACCTGTCCTCACTAATCACCAAATACACCCCAGCCCGCCCCCTAAGGTCAAACAGTGACCTGCGTCTAGCTTCTCCCTGCATCACCTCTTCCCATGATAGACTGCAGGATTTCGCACGCGCAGCTCCCATCCTCTGGAACGATCTCACTCATACTGTCAGACTCTCCCCTAGTTTCCCTTCCTTCAAACGCTCCCTTAAGACATTCCTATTCAGGCAAGCCTACCGTCCAACTCACTAATACACCTCACTGTCCCAACCAGTCCATCACTCTCATCTTGCAGTCCATCACTCTCACCTTGCCGTCCATGGCTCCCACCTTGCAGTCCATGGCTCCCACCTTGCAGTCCATGGCTCCCACCTTGCAGTCCATGGCTTTCACCTTGCAGTCCATCGCTTTCACCTTGCAGTCCTCTCCTCCTGTTTCCACACCCAACCCTTCTAGATTGAGTTCCCACGGAAATAGGGCCCTTGTTTCCCCCTATACTGGTTTATCAAATGTTGTTCAGTCTCAATGTATTGTAACCCTGTCTATATTGTGCCTATTGTTCAGCGCTGCGGAATATGCTGGCGCTGTATAAATAAAATATAATAATAACCAGCTTTAATATACTATTATTACAATTATTACATCTGAAAACTTCTAAAGCTACATTTTGGACCATAACTTTACTAATCACTTAATTACGTAACGTGCATCAAAAGGAATCTGCCACAAATGATGAAGTGCTGGGATTCTTATCGCTTCTGTAATTTCTCTGTTCTGTGAGTCTTACCTTATCAATACCTTGTTATATGGTCTGTTTCAGATTATATTTAAAAAGTCACAGTGGAACAGCGGGGAAGCAGAGCAGCCTCATACTGCACGGAGCTGATTTCAGTACAAAAGATGCAGACAACGATAACTGCATGTGCAAGTGCGCGCTCATGCTGACGGGGGGTACGTATGGTCTTATAACCTCTATTCTAGTGCACACAAATGTTTGATTAGTTTTTCACTAGGGTAATGGTATAATAAGTTCCGTATGACATCCTCGGTACGAGGTCAGCGTTCTGAACAATTTTCCGCGGACATGTTGAAAGAGGCCAAGATACTTTTTCTAGTGTCTTCCAGAGGTTTTCATTGAGAGGATCATATTGTATGACACCATTCTAAGGGAGTATCCGGTACACGTGTAAGAGTAACATAAAGAAGAAGAACTCTGAAATCATAGTTATACAAGCTGGAAAAAGAAATGTCCATTGAGTTCAGCCTTTCACACATCTACTGCTGGTGATCCAAAAGAAGGCAATAAACCCAGTCTGAAACACTCGCTGACTACGCAACACACTGGGGCAAAAAGTCCATCTTGCCACAGATGGCGTCAGAGTTCTCCTTGGATCAAGCAGCCTTTGTCACATATTAAATATTGTAACTGTTAATATTTTGGTTTTGCAGGAAGTCATCCAGCCGTCATTTAAAAGTCTGTACAGTTTCTGACCCAACCACCTCAACAGGCAGAGAATTCCACAGCTTTATTGTTCTTGCTGCAAAAAAAACCCCTTCCTATGCTTTAGGCTGTTTCCTTTCGTCCAGTCTAAATGGGTGACCTTGTGTCCTGTGTATAGTCCTATTAATGATTTTCCAGACGATGGTTTATCCATTTTTAAAATGAATCCTGTCACTTGCAAAGACCCCCAATCTCTATAGGTAATTATTTCCATTGTTATTTCATCTTCTCAAAGTTTTCAAAGATCCCTTCAAAACGAATGTAAAAATTTGAGATTTTATGCCTAATTTTATAGATACATTTGCCTGTATGAAATCAGACCTGTAAAAATCCTCTGTTCTTCCACAGGGAACAAGGTAACGGCATAATGTAATTCACTTAAAATAAAAATAACGGATACTGGATAGACATGTGACTAGAACCATTCACCTGCATTCGCTGTCTTGTGTTTTGTCCTATTTCAGTTAATGAAATTTTTTGTTGTAGCAGGTGCACATGTTAGTGTTCGCCTCACTTTTCTTTTTCTAATTAGACCTCAGGGGATTTTGATTTCTTTTAAATTTACAGCTATACATTTTCTGCTTCTTGCCGGTCACGAATGGAGGGTTTTGCATTTTATTGAAAACCATAAATCTGTCATCATGGAAAATCTGAATAATCTTTGCCTGATACTTTCTTGCTTATGCTTCATGGAATATCCCTTTAATATATAAAAGCCGGAGGATATCTCAGTCTCGGCATATTGGATATTTACGCACAAACCTGTCTGTGCTGCAGAGTGTTTTCCTATCCATTACATGGAGCAGCACTCGCGCCATATTCTTTTTCAGTTCCTTTGAAATTAATTGCTATTTTCAATTTCCCAAGGAAACATGTTGAGATTGGTACGTTGTTTATTTTGGGGGGGGGGGCCCTTGTTCTTAAATTTTTATAAAATAAATTTTCTGCAAACCATATACCATCAAAATTCATTCAATATTTTTTGGATAAAGAAACTTTCATTCATGAATCTATAGATACTGTATACCCCGAACAAGCATACAAGAATATTATAGGGTTAAAAGGGAAGGGGCGAGGAAATGGAGGTGTTATATATTAGCCCCTCCTCATCCCCCCTGCACTCCTCCCCTCCCATTATCACTTCCTCTAAAAATTTACCTTTACCCTGCAGCGGTTTGCCTCGACGGACACAGGTTAAACATTATCCAGGTGCCTGGATTAAAAAATGATTGACAGGCAAGGTTTAACATTTTACTGGGACCTGGCTATTTTGATATTGTTGATAAAGTGCCTAAAAAAAGGCAAAGGAGCAAAAAAAAAAACACACTCCAATTTGGACACGCCAAAAGGACGCCTCATTTTCAAATGTGTTTTTCAAGAGCTTCTGAAAAAACCTTCAAAAGGAATTTAATTTTTTTCCATAGAAATTTGGCTTCGCTCATAAGTTTTCTGATTGCTCCAAATTTGGATTTGGAGCCTTTTTGGAAACTATCTAGTTCACAAATTTTGTTTGGCCTCAGCAAAAAAAAACTATTCTTTTGTAATTGTTATATACAGTATTTGTCATGATAGTGGTGTTACTTTTAGGGTTTGGGTTACATTTAGGGTTAAACCAAACCCTAACATTCAGCTCCATTTTTTGCTTACTTTTTAGGCAAGGTGCAGGAGGGGTGGGGTCGCGCCTATTCCCCGAAGGGTTGGCTCCAAACCACCAAAACAACTTTTTAGGCAACAAATTCTGTCACTCTATGACCGTCTCAGAAATACTGTTCAACCTCAAATTATAGCAGTCTCCGTTCTCGTGGTATGATGCTGTTGATATGTGGAATCCAGGTTCACCAATAAGCATTCCAAAATGTAATAGTGCGACCAACCAGGTGATTGGGTGCTCTGTTAAATTTTGGGCCTAGTTGGGAAGTTTTTTTAACCCTTGTCGGTGTTCTATGACGTGACTGCAGTGGGCGGGCCCTGGGTTGGTATATGAGAAAGTAATTCCTTCCTGTCTGCAGCTGATCAGAGGTTTCACTGCCATTCCGGATGCTGTATCCAGCTGATTCGCCACACTTTTGGTGACGTAGGTGCACCGGAAGTGGCGCGGTTCGCCATTATGGCAAGTTCGCTCGATGGGCAGAACACCGGGATTCCTCATTTCTACAGAATCGCAGTTCAGAGTTTGGCCTCTCGAGGCTCCAGCAAGCACCTTATTGAAGGTTCCTCTGTAAGGTAAAGTGAGAGATGATTGTGTGCAGTTTCTGGTTTTCCTTTTTCTCTTCTGTGGTTCAGCATTAGGTCTAGATACAGGGGACTGATTCTCCCTCTCATTGGACCATTAAGGTATTTGGCAAAGTGTCACAGAGTGGTGACCAGATATTTGCGCTATACACACTTTTAACACCAGGCTCTGCAAGCTGGTTTTCATTTTTGAGCACCCTTTCAAGATGAGAGTTATGAGCTACCATGAAACAGCTCATTATTTTCATGGAGAGTTGCACTTGTCTCTATAAAACCCTATAGACTGCAGGAGATGATACCACTGATGGAGATGCTCTATCCCACTATTTCCTACCAGGTCGGCTGCGTCAACCAGATGTATCCAGCCCACTTTATGTATAAAACATAACAAGGAAAAAAGGTGTCATCTGCGCTTACCCCTATAACTCCATGCGAAACAAAACTATTCAGAGGTTTTGGTTTACTTGAATGTCCATTAAAGTGTAAGCCCACCTGCCACGTCACAGCAACCTCTGGTTAAAGTGGGTCCTAATATAACCCCACGTACTATGTACTTCATGGTCCTTTAACCCCCCTCCCTCTCTCTCTATACCCACCTCTCTGGCCAGGGTCCCACTTCGGTCTGGCTTCCTTGAAGCCGGCCCAATGGTATTATGGACCTCAGCCATCGCGATGACTTCATTTTGGCCAGCAGGTGGCGACCTCTTCCTGCCAATAGGTTATTGCAGTAAGGAATACATTGGGAATATTCCCAAATGTTATTTATTGTATAATTAATTAAAAAAAACGATTTTCCCATCTGTTCCTGACAGTGTTTTTTTGGAAAATTACTCGGTAGTGAAGGGGTTAAGCAGCTTACTATATCCAAAATCGGGGGGCCCCCCCAAATTTAAAATAAAAAAATAAAAATTATGCTAATAATGTTTTTTTTCAGGGGTGAATTAAAACGGTTGTGAAAGGATTGGAGTAATTTCCATTTTCAAAATATATTACTAATGTCTAAAATAATTAAATAATTAAATGCTGAGGTTTTATTAGTCTGACTTAATATGTTTTTATTGGAGGGAAGATTGTTATAAATTCACTAAATATGGTGAAAGGACTTAAAATTTTGTAGTTTTATAACTGAAATAGGTCAATAATAATATTTTATTTTTCATCACTCTGCTATGTTTGGCTTTAGTGATATATTTTAGGCTGTCTAGTCGTCTTTTCTTTTAGGAATAAACTCACTGCTGTTTTAATCCCACGAACTGTAACATTCGCTTGTGTTTGACATTGTGCTGATAGAGGTAATGAAAGATATCTGCGAGTGCAAATAAACAGCACTCTTTCTACATGTGTAAAATCTCTCACACTTAGAAGTGGACTGGCCCAGTAGTCAAAGTACTTATCGATGTTTATTTTTCTGACCTACACATAGATTATTTGTGAATCTAATGGGAATATATATTAACTGTCTTAACTTGTTGATGGATTTGAAACGCTCGCTTAAATGAAACCGTGGCGATATATTTAGGTTTGCTGTAGAAAACACCCTTTGTGGATATTTTTGTTTTTGTTTTCAACTTTTGTTGTTTTTGCTCACTATAAAGTTTGTTAAAACTATTTAAAGCGCTAACAAGTTCCGTAGCGCTGTACAATGGGTGAGGCAGGGTAACACATATACATACTGGTTAAACACATAGAACAGTAGGAGAGAGGACCCTGCTTGTGAGGTTACAATCGAAGAGGAGAGTGGTGATAATGTGCAGTAGTGGGGTGCATGTGGACTGTGGGGGAGATGGAGCAAGAAATTAACAATGGGGGATTATGGAGGGAGCCGATAGGCTTCTCTAAAGCGATGCGTTTTCAGAGACTTCTTGAAGGACTGGAGAGATGGGGAGAGTCTAATATTGCGTGGGAGAGAGTTCCGTAAATAGGGGCTGCTCGGGAGAAGTCCTGAAGGTGAGCGTTAGGGGGGTGGGTACAAGGAGACGATAACATCAGATCATTGGCAGAGTGAAGTGGTTGGGACAGGATGTACCTACTAATAAGGTGAGGAGATGTTGGCAGGGGCGCGGTTACGTAGAGCTTTGCACATGAATACCAATATTTAGAATTTCATTCTAAAGGAAACGGGGAGCACCTGGGATCTCTTAAGGCCAGGGAGGAGGTTACAGTAGTCAAGGCGGGAGAGAAGAGCTTGGATGAGCATTTTAGCAGAGTCCTGATTAAGAAAGGGGGAGACGCGTCCAATATTTAATTATTTTTTTTAGGAGGAAGTAGCAGGATTCGGTTAACGACTGAATGCGAGTGAAGGAGAGATCACAGTCTAAGAGGACACCGAGGCAACAGGCCTGTGAGGTAGAAGTAATGATGGCACCATTCACCTTCAGGGAAATGAGTGGAGGAATGTGGCTTTAGAGGGAGGACAAGAAGTTCAGTTTTAGAGAGATTGAGCTTTAGGAAACTGGAAGTCATTCAGTTGGAGACGGCCAATAGGGAGGCAGTAACACAGACCAACACAGGAGAAGAGAGATAGGTATAGGAAAGGTAGTTTTGGATGTCGTCAGCATAGAGAATAGAGATGATGGTGGAATTCATAGTAAGAGATGTGGTTGCCAAGAGAGGCGGTATAGATCGAGACTAGAATGGGACACCGTGCAGAGCCTTGAGATACCCTAACTCAGAGAGGAACCAGGGGTGAAGAGGCACCAGCGATGGAGACACTGAAGAAGTGAAGAGATAGGAAGAGAACCAGGAGTATACGGCGTCACTGAGGCCAAGTTGACACAGCATGAGGCGCAAGAGTGGGTGGTCAACAGTGTCAAATGCAGAGAGGTCAAGAAGAATAAGCAG
Organism: Leptobrachium leishanense; assembly: GCA_009667805.1. Taxonomy (NCBI): domain Eukaryota; kingdom Metazoa; phylum Chordata; class Amphibia; order Anura; family Megophryidae; genus Leptobrachium; species Leptobrachium leishanense. Next base: position 52,129,136 of record CM019067.1, on the reverse strand, counting down.
GGAGAAGTGACCTTTGGTTTTAGCAGCAACTAAATCATTAGTCACCTTGGTCAAAGCAGTCTCAGTAGAGGGCTGAGAACAAAAGCTGGACTGGTGCGGATCAAGTAGGAAGTTAGGGTAATACAGATGTGTGCTCCTTGCTTGAGGTGCCTAGAGGGGTGTAATCTATACCCTCCTGATGAGGCCTAACAAGATGAAAAGGATTGTCTGGGGATGCTGCATCGCTTGTGCAGAGAGGACTTTTTTGGTATTTCAGTACTAGCTGCCCTTTCTGTGTGATAGTCTGATTTGCATATGGTAACCTCTTCCCTGTAATGGCACCATCGACCTAAAACCTTTTTTGAGACCGGAGCGGGGACTCACCATAGGGCAGACCACTAGGCTGTTGTCACGGTGGCCCATGTCCAGGGAAATGTTGCACCTTCGACCCATGTCCGGGGAAATGTTGCACCTTCGCCCCATGTCCGGGGAAATGTTGCACCTTCGCCCCATGTCCGTGGAAATGTTGCACCTTCGCCCCATGTCCGTGGAAATGTTGCACCTTCGCCCCATGTCCGGGGAAATGTTGCACCTTCGCCCCATGTCCAGGGAAATGTTGCACCTTCGCCCCATGTCCAGGGAAATGTTGCACCTTCGCCCCATGTCCAGGGAAATGTTGCACCTTCGCCCCATGTCCAGGGAAATGTTGCACCTTCGCCCCATGTCCAGGGAAATGTTGCACCTTCGCCCCATGTCCAGGGAAATGTTGCACCTTCGCCCCATGTCCGGGGAAATGTTGCGGCCGTCACAGCAGCTGATATCCAGAAAGCCTTATTACAGGGTACTGTGTACTACAGGACAGAGAATGGTGCTTGTTTCGTTTTGGGCATTAAATGCATCATTAATTATTGTATTAATATGCAATAATTAAAGCCCTAAGTTGCAACAATAACATTTATATCTTGTGGGTAATATGGTCGAATGTATATAAGAAAAACCACACAGAAACCGGTGCAATATGAATGACAATTTACTTGGCAATCTATATTCACAGTTTATATCATTTGCTTTACAGTAACTACAGAAAAACTAACATATACACACAGTCATGGCACAGTACATTAAACTAAACAACAATACTTAAACAATACAGCAATGAAATGAAAGCATGCTTACTACGCCCCAAGCTGGGGGCTGCAGAAAACTTCACATGGTCTGGTCAGTCTCAGGTATCGGGCCAAAGAGCCTTAACTCTTGGTGGAAGTCCCCCTTTTATTCCCAGTGGGAGTCACCAGTAGACAAACCCTCTCTACCAATAGGAAAAGACCTCCCTAAAGTAGGCTGGCTTAATGACATCACAGCTAGCCCCACAGTGCAAACAGCCTACACACTGCCCCTATTGGTCCTTCTTTGGTATGTCAATCAGTTAGTATTAAAATATGATAATTTATGGCAGAAATCACCCATGATCATAACAATCCACCCTTTGACTTATGTCATAAATCATCTATGAAACAACCTCCCCATTTTTGGAAACAAAATACATTCCTCCCACCAACAATATGAGTGCTTTATCAACTAAATTCAGCAAAGGTACACCACTGAGCGCGTGCCTTACCAGTTACAAAACCTTGGCCTATAATAGGCACATACAAAACCAACTATATTGTATTTATGTGAGGATGTGTGGTGGAGCTTAATAAAGTATTAGACACAACAACCCATATAGCACCTGTAATTCATGGCATGGACAGTCACTGGAGCTGGATGCTGTAGGCCTCGAAGCCAGACATTTCCCAAACATTAGTCCTGGAAAGTTTCTTCTTTTTCTTCTTTTTCTTCAGAGAACTTTGACGAATATCAACTGATGAAGAAATCATTTGCGCAGAGAGGTGAAGGATATTACTCAACAGTTCACTGGTGCAGGGACTCTCATGTGTTTTGTGGTCACTTATTCTTTATTTCATTCCACACAATTGATGTAACAATGCAAGTTCCTGCTCTTTGTTGCGTTATTTACCTACTCTCATCTGCAGTGAAACTTCAATGAAGGCTGAGCTTAATGTCCAAAGCTGCTGCCTCTTCTTCTGGTTCTTGAGCTGCAGTAAAATCACATTGATGAAAAGTCTTCAATAAATACACACGACCAATAACACACACAGCCTGATCGGTGAATGAAATCTCCTTGCTGGAAAGTTCTTGACACGCAGGCAATCGTCTACATAGGCCAAAACGACAGCTCATGGGGTGCCAATCATCACAATAACTATTTGGTTGCGATGTCTAAACTTTTTACCCTGTGGAGATAGATATAAACCGACACATATCTCCTGAGATTGATCTCTCTATACATCCACCACACTCCTGATTCACAAATAAACACAATAACCTGGTACTGCTCCTTGACGGGACTGTCAACGGAACTGTAACCAAAAAACATCATAACATTTTACATTTCGTTTCACTTTGACCGGGACCCATCTGTGCACCCAGTCCCCTTCCAACGATAGAATCTCCCAGGGGCGCCGCCATTCTCCCATCAACACTTACAAACGCTCCACTTTGACTCCAGTCACTCCCCCATCCCTTTCATTCATGGGAATCGGGATCCCTAGAAGATAATGGCGGGGTACGGCAGATTTGAAGGAGCACGGCTTGTCTGGGATAACCGGAATAGGGTAATTTATTTGAGTTGGACCAGGGCTGGCGGGGAACCTCTCAGTCATTCTTACACACACTGGATGGGGTATTTTAACTCTACCATTTCAGCCAGCAAGGGCATTTCCACTGACACACACACACATTTCAACAATCTTTCTCATGCAAACAGTGAACGATATGCCCCCCCCCCTTAGCTTAATTCCCAATACTTTGCAATGATGGGGTATACATTACACTCACAAGACAACCAATTAAAGGCCCAACCCAAAAAGAGAATACCTCTCACCCATCCAATAACCTTGGTTATGCAAGTATTGTGATGCTTTCACGGACTTATAAGAGACACGTGTATGCATCCGATCATAATACAGACATATTAAAAAGGCCCTATATATGAAACTCAAAATTATAAATTTCTTAAAAAGAAACAAAAACATTTTCTTGTCTCCAAGATCTGCTATATCTAAACGGAAAGAACACAGACCATAATTCCTTTCCTAGTCATTTCCAGCATTTAACTTTACAAATGGCATGTACAATATAATGTTCTGTTAATGCTTAAATCTATAACCATTCAGCTTGTAGCTGCTCTCTGCTCATTATCTGCACATGCGGTCAGTGCAGCCATTGGGGTGACACTCTTTGCCACAGATGTAAGGGCCCTCCATGCCATCCTGGATTGCGCTGTCCTGGAAAGCACTTTGGCAAAACACTGAGGGAGATTATATGGTCTGCACCAGCTAGAGGTGCACAGCGAACACATTTTATCCACCAGGGATATAACACACTTCCTGTAAAATAAAGCACACAGAATTAGTTCATGGAAATCGTCAGCTGAGAGGGGGGGGGGGTCCCAAGCACTTTTGGAAGCCTTACACGCAGTCTTAACTTTGCATGTCTCTCCACCCCTAGGTTTTGGGTCATTACCTTGCATAGTGAATTATGTTTTACTCTACTGCCCTCCAATTAGGCCACAAATGTGATCACGAGGTGACCACCCCTTAAATTAAACCACATATGTTCCTACATCACGGGGTGAAGACTGTAGCCACTACCCTTTCTTTTAGGGACTAATGGGGTCATCGTCTACCTGTTGCCTTCACCCCTCAATTCAATTCTATAGAGGAGCGACACACAGCTTCCCTCTTCCGGCTCTTTTAAAGGGTTATGGTCCAATATGTTTGCACAGCTCTGGGCATGTCTTACCATCTTTACCTTAATCCGGACATGTATTAATTCCCTCCCTTTTTAACCAGAGTTTGCATCACTACTCTAACGGGAGAACACAAATGCAATAATTATTGTAGGGCTCTATTCACTAAATGCATTCACTTCCCTTGTTGACTTCACAACATAGTTAGCTTAGGCATCAATCACTATGCAGGTATTTTATCTAAAACCACTTGCAAGCACAGCTTCCTCCCCCATCTTTAGCTGCAAAAGATAGTCTCCATTTACAAAGGTAAATGCTAGCAAGGTACACAATATATCTCATTATCTCTTAACATCCTCTGTTAAAAGCCACCTTTTTTTTAATCTCAAAAGTCACTATATCATGTGCATATACACATATGCCCAATAACATGCATATTTTTAACCAATTTAACTTTGCATTTTCTTCCTGCAAAAAGAAAGAAAATTAATTAATCACAAATTCTTAAAAGGAATGAGTCTAGCTAAATACAAAAACCTATTCCAATGTAATCAAGACAAGAAAACCCAGAAAAAACAGTAAAACCAGTTTCTGCAATGAACTGTAAAAAAGTCTTTTCATATGCAAATGAAGCTAGGCCATCAGCAAACACTCCACAGCATGTGGTCTATCCACCACATGGTCAGTCTGTGCCAATCAAACACAAAATGTTTTTTCATTTATAACATTGCTAATCAAAGAATACAAAAACGTATCTTTATCAACTGCACCAAAAATCATATAACTACTTTTCTGCATCACGTCAATTCAAAAACTATATGGTTACATAGGAAGAAATGGAAAACATCATCCATTCATTCAATCCTATGCAGACACAAGTTACTGTAATATTTACAGAAGTACAAATCAAATCACATTTGTGTCTTTCTTAAGATATCCAAGCATATCCCATCCTCGTCGCCAATTGTTTCGTTTTGGGCATTAAATGCATCATTAATTATTGAATTAATATGCAATAATTAAAGCCCTAAGTTGCAACAATAACATTTATATCTTGTGGGTAATATGGTCGAATGTATATAAGAAAAACCACACAGAAACCGGTGCAATATGAATGACAATTTACTTGGCAATCTATATTCACAGTTTATATCATTTGCTTTACAGTAACTACAGAAAAACTAACATATACACACAGTCATGGCACAGTACATTAAACTAAACAACAATACTTAAACAATACAGCAATGAAATGAAAGCATGCTTACTACGCCCCAAGCTGGGGGCTGCAGAAAACTTCACATGGTCTGGTCAGTCTCAGGTATCAGGCCAAAGAGCCTTAACTCTTGGTGGAAGTCCCCCTTTTGTTCCCAGTGGGAGTCACCAGTAGACAAACCCTCTCTACCAATAGGAAAAGACCTCTCTAAAGTAGGCTGGCTTAATGACATCACAGCTAGCCCCACAGTGCAAACAGCCTACACACTGCCCCTATTGGTCCTTCTTTGGTATGTCAATCAGTTAGTATTAAAATATGATAATTTATGGCAGAAATCACCCATGATCATATGATCATAACAGTGCTGCCCGCGAATCAGATGCAGCATGCAGGAAGGACAACCAATCGCTATAGCAGAGCAGGGCGTCTCCTCTGAGCACCAATAGGAAGTGCTGTGGCTCGATTTAAAGGGCTTCCTTTCTCTTAGCAAGTTGCCCTAGCATGGTTCCAGTTACGCCTAGTGCCTTGTTGTTATTTCTGAATTCCTATCTGACTGATTTCCTGGTTAATACGATCCCGGCTTGTCTCGACTTCCCTGTTTTTTGGCGCCCTTAATACTGGCATAGTATAACGGACCTCTATTTCCTTAACCCCTACCTATGTGTGTTTTGTTGGTTTTCTCAGCTTAACCCGGCCATTATTAAGGACCGGCTAGCTAGAGCATTGTGGGGTTACTTTATTCTGCAGGTTTACTTTGCACTCCGCCACTTTCTTAGTGTTCGTCGTTCTCAGTATTACTGACCATAACCCGGCCATTACTAAGGACCGGTTGGTCAGGGTCTGTTGGCTTACAGTCTGCAAGCGGGGTTACCCGATCCTGACATTACGCTAGGGCCATGGACCCTGCAGATGTGGGTCAGCAGCTCGCTGCATGTGCCTCTCGTGTCGATGGATTAGACCACCACATGGATGCCTTTGCTCAGGCTATACAAACTATTCTTCTCCGTACTGCCTATTTGCAGCCTGAACCACAGGTGGCGACCCCTGCCCCGGTCCTGCAATCCCACACACCTGAGGTTGCTTTACCTACCTCCCATGTATCCGTGACTTCTCTAATTCGTTTTGGTGGGAATAGACTGGGTGTCGTGGCTTTTTGACTCAGGTCAGCATTCATTTTGAACTAAACCCTAGAATGTATGTTTCAGATCGTGCCCGTGTGGGATTTATGATAATTCATATGTATGGTAGAGCCCTAGCATGGGCTAACCCATTGTGGGAAAATGATGATGCCGTGGTCTATAACTACCACAACTTTGTACGTGCTCTCAGACGCACCTTTGATCCTCCTGGTCGTTCCAAGAGGGCTGGGAGATCCCTTCTCAGAATTAAGCAAGGTTCCAGGTCTGTTGCAGATTATGCCATAGACTTCAAAACCCTAGTAGCAGAGGTTGATTGGACTAATGATTGCCTTGTATTGCTTTTCCAGGAGGGCCTTTCTGATACTATCCTAGATGAGATAGCAGCAAAGAATTTGCCTGAGGAGTTAGAGGATTTGATCGATTACGTGATTGATATTGATAACCGAATCAGGGATAGAGCTAAACACAGAGAGAGACCCAGAAAAAGCATTGCTAGGGTTCCTACCCAAAGGGTTGAAACCTATCCAGAGATTTATTGGATTCGCCAATTATTACAGAAAGTTTATCCCACACTTTTCTTCTGTAATTGCTCCTATCACCTCTATGACCAAGAAAGGGGCCAATACAACCAACTGGTCTCCCGCTGCCCTTAAAGCCTTTGAGGATTTAAAAACGGCCTTTGCCTCTGCACCTATTCTAGCACATCCTAACCCTTCTAAACCATTTATAATGGAGGTCGATGCATCAGAATCTGGTATAGGGGCAGTACTTTCCTAGAGAGACACCTGGGATTCCCCACTTCACCCTTGTGCCTACTTCTCCCAGAAGTTGTCCGACTCAGAGAGAAACTATGACATTGGCAACAGAGAACTCTTGGCTATTATAATGGCTCTAAAAGAATGGAGACATCTGTTGGAGGGTTCGCAAATTCCAGTGATCATTCTAACTGACCACAAGAACCTAACCTACCTGGCAGACGTGAAGCGACTGTCCCCCCGCCAGACCAGATGGTCGTTGTTCCCAAGTCACTTCAATTATTTGATCACCTACCGCCCAGGGTCACGTAATACCAAGGCGGATGCTCTTTCCAGACAGTTTGAGGAAGAGGAACTGCCTCACACCGAACCGGTTTCTCTCATATCCAGTACTCATATAATCGCCACTGTGTGTATGCAAGTGTCTTCTCAGTTGATCGAGCACATTCTGTCCTATCAGAATGCCGCCCCTAGCTCTCTACCTCCAGAAAGATTGTATGTAGGAGAGAACGAGAGAAGGGAGTTATTACAAGTTATGCATGCAAAGGTTGCAGGTCACCCAGGAGTCAATAAGACCATTCTCACTTTTTCTCGTCTATATTGGTGGCCCACTCTTCGTGTTGATATCCGAGAGTTCATTGCCTCCTGTAACGTTTGTGCCCAGAATAAAACCCCTGCTGATCTTCCAGTGGGTCGATTACAACCTCTCCCTGTTCCTTCGAGACCATGGACCCATTTATCCATGGACTTTATTGTGGACCTACCCCCATCTGAGGGTAATACCACCATTCTCACGGTTATTGACCGTTTTTCTAAAATGGCCCATTTTGTTCCACTGAAAAACTTCCTTCTTTAGAACAGCTAGCCGGTATATTTGCTAAGGAGGTGGTACGGTTACATGGGATACCACAGGAAATAGTCTCAGATCGTGGTACTCAGTTCATTTCCGGATTATGGAGATCCTTCTGTAAAGAAATGGGTATCAATTTATCCTTTTCTTCTGCCTACCACCCACAATCTAACAGTGCTGCTGAACGTACCAACCAGTCCTTAGAACAATATTTACGGTTCTTCATCTCCCACCAACAAGATAATTGGAGTTCCTTATTACCTTGGGCTGAGTTGGCTAGGAATAACGTGGTACATGACAGCTCTGGTCATACCCCGTTCTTTGCGACCTATGGGTTCCATCCTGCTTTATTACCTGGCACTCGGTCTGAATCACCCATTCCTGCACTTAACGATCACTTACAACTCCTTCATCAGTCCTGGACGCGGATTCAATCCGCTTTGCAAAAAGCTTCTTTAGCCCATAAGAAGTTTGCAGACCGCCACAGACGACCAGGACCTTCTTATGTTCCTGGTCAAAGGGTATGGCTCTCCACTCGGCATATCAAGCTCCGGGTGCCCTCTCACAAATTGGCACCACAGTTTATCGGTGCGTACAGGGTCCTCCGACGCATTAATCCTGTCTCTTATGCCTTGGGGTTGCCTAAGTCCTTGAGAATCCCCAACTCCTTCCATACCTCCCTACTCAAGCCCCTTGTCTGTAACCGGTATACCACTCCCGTGAAACAGCCTCCTCCTGTCCAAGTTCAGGGTCAGGAGGAATACGAGGTGCAGGCTCTCATCGATTCCAGGTGGTCTAGAGGCGGATTGCAATATCTTGTGCATTGGAAGGAGTACGGCCCGGAGGAACGTTCCTGGGTTGCTGCCTCTGATGTTCATGCCCGGGGCTGGTCTCCGCCTATCATCGCCACTTCCCTTCTCGCCCTTGGGCCCGCCGTCAGGGGGGGGTGCTGTCACGGTGGCCCATGTCCAGGGAAATGTTGCACCTTCGCCCCATGTCCAGGGAAATGTTGCACCTTCGCCCCATGTCCGGGGAAATGTTGCACCTTCGCCCCATGTCCGGGGAAATGTTGCACCTTCGCCCCATGTCCAGGGAAATGTTGCACCTTCGCCCCATGTCAAGGGAAATGTTGCACCTTCGCCCCATGTCAAGGGAAATGTTGCACCTTCGCCCCATGTCAAGGGAAATGTTGCACCTTCGCCCCATGTCCAGGGAAATGTTGCGGCCGTCACAGCAGCTGATATCCAGAAAGCCTTATTCTTGGGTACTGTGTACTACAGGACAGAGAATGGTGCTGCCCGCAAATCAGATGCAGCATGCAGGAAGGACAACCAATCGCAGCACATGACCAGCTATCCTATAGTAGAGCAGGGCGTCTCCTCTGAGCACCAATAGGTAGTGCTGTTGCTCTATTTAAAGGGCTTCCTTTCTCTTAGCAAGTTGCCCTAGCGTGGTTCCAGTTACGCCTAGTGCCTTGCTGTTATTTCTGAATTCCTATCTGACTGATTTCCTGGTTAATACGATCCCGGCTTGTCTCGAGTTTCCTGTTTTTTGGCGCCCTGAATCCTGGCATAGTATAAACAGACCTCTATTTCCTTAACCCCTGCCTATGTGTGTGTTTGTTGGTTTGCTCTGCTTAACCCGGCCATTATTAAGGACCGGCTAGCTAGAGCATTGTGGGGTTACTTTATTCTGCAGGTTGTTTTACTTTGTACTCCGACCAACTACTCTTAGTGTTCGTCGTTCTCAGTATTACTGACCATAACCCGGCCATTACTAAGGACCGGTTGGTCAGGGTCTGTTGGCTTACAGTCTGCAAGCGGGGTTACCCGATCCTGACAGCTGTTGCCCGCTCCCAGGACTCTCACAAACCTTCTTTTTGCTCACTTTAAGTTTAAAAGGTAATCCAGACATGCTCAAGGTGCCTAGAGGGGTGTCTGCTATATCCACCGGATGAGGCCTAATGAGGCCAAAATGATCATCAGGAGTTGTCACACTTCTCGTGCAGAAGTGACTTCCTTGACATCTTATTTCTGACCACCCTTTCTGGTGATAAGTCTTATTTGACCCTCACAAACATTGTTTTTACTTTTGAATTGTGTCTTAATGGAATACTCTCGCAATGTATTTTATTAAATGACTGTCTCATAGTCTCTTGGACTTCTTTCCCCAAAATATAATGTGCAGATGTTGAGGTTTCTGGAAGAACATCTGCAAAACCGTGCAAACTGTAGTTTAAGAGAAGTGATGATGGAACTTTCTTGATTTTTCTGTATAGACAAGCATCCATCGGCCTTCCCTTCAAAGCATCTCAGATTAGGTCAAGTAATTCACATGCAATATTTCATAACAAATGCAGCATAATCAGATCACTGGGGCAGAACAGAACTGAAAACTCCAGAGGACTGGAATGAAGGTGGACTTTAAAAGTCTCCATGCTCAGCATCTTTATTTCCCGTGAAACCAATTCAAGAGGGGGATTCTCGTTTTATTGTGTATAATTCATGGAATTTTGGCAGCCAGTCTACACAAACCATGAGGTTTGGAATAGTTTCATACAATTTCTCTGGATTGTTCGGTTTTGGAAGAAATTTTTAAACGGAAAGAGTGGTTATTCGACTACGGGAACTTTGGTGAAGTACAGCTAAACTACATTGAATTTACAATATAAAATGAGTGGTCTCTTATATTACACCCCCAATGGGCCAGATGGTAAGGATTGAATTGAATCCTGCAGTCACTCATCAGCAAATCATATCACCTGTGATATGCTTCCGATATCTGGCAAACTTGACCTGTTAGGGGTTCCTGAGGACCATGGTTAGGAACCAATGATTTAGAGAACTGCCTTTCGTAGTCTGCCATACTTTTACTATTGTTTCTGCCACAGTTCTCATTGTAGTTTCCTATGAGATTTCCACCGGTATTCCTGCTGTTATTCAATGCTACTTCCCCCAGTTTTTCAGTCTACGTTTTACAGTGCTGTCTTTACCAATGTTCTATCATCCTCTGGAGGTCGCCACTTTTCAGCCAAAGTTTATTCCCCAATGATGCAAGTAGCACAACAACAGTAAATAGAGAATAGCCCCGTAGTTTGCTAATTTTCCATAAGAATACTCCTGGTACCTTAGAGCAAACAATGGCAAGAATGTTGAACAATCTTAGCCTGGATTAAAGTTCATTCTGTGGATAGCTGAATTTCACTGTAGTTGACATGGAGCATAGCCTGAGAAAGGCTCATGTAGAGCTTAAACATTGACGTTATTTTCAAATAAACCTGTCATTATTGGAAGGCTGAGTGCCCGGTCTTTCCTCGTTCTTGGAATGTGCTGTAGGTTGGGTGCATCTGCTCACCATGTTCCTTTAAAGGTAAGGGACCAGTCCTGCTCTGTTTCTGTACTAGGATAAAAAATGACAGCAGAGTCAAACAAACAACGCTGGAACAGCAAAGTCCAGCAGAATGATTCCGGATATATTGCATGCCGACATCAAAGTAACCGGAAACCAGGTGAAATGTACAGTGACTTTTGAGTCATGCAGCCATAGACGTAACCATAGACTGGGACAATAGAACCATTTAATATGATGGGTCACTAGAAGAACGACCTGATACACTGGGGCAGCAAGGTCACTGGAATAGAAGGGTCACTTTAAACAAGAAAAGATAACTGTGACAGCCAGATTGTTGGGAGTATAGCAGGATATTTCGTAGCATGGCTCAGCAAAAGCATGGAAATTGGAGAATGGCTCATAATATGAGAAACTAGAGAAGTTAGAATCTTGCTGCCCACCTTGGGTATACTTGCCATATAACAGTGACATGGCAAAGAAGTGGCCATGGAAGGTATTGCACCAGACTTGGAGAGACAAGGCACTCAGAATAAACTGTGACAATAGTACAATTCTAATACAGTTCTAAAAGTCTTGTGATGGTAAAATATCTTGAATACATTGAACATAGTCTCCTTGGTATTTCTTTGTAGTCACCACATGTTAAACTGTATGAAAACATGAAACATGTCCTCCCCTTACACTTGAGCAATAGTAGGAACCTGGCTCCTAAATGGAATGGATCACTAATCCATGTCATTGTTATCACCTGTATGTGTCCTATTTCATGTAAAAATACCGTATGAAAAAGGTTGATTACACTTGAGTCTATTTATAAAGCAACAAAATTGAATGCAGGTCTGGTGCTTTGCATTTTGTCTCACTACGGTGAATCCATTTCACTGAAAATACAGTGAATTCACTATTTAAATGCACCAAATTGGCATCGGTGAATTCCACTGAAGTGGGGGGGGGGAATGAAGTCTCATATTCTTCAAATAGGAGCTTAAATCAACAAATATGTAGTTAAAATGTGTCATAATAAAAAAGGTCATTTAAAAATGAATCTAAAGGTCTGGTACTAAATAATGTGTTTTTTAAAAATGAGAAGACCAAAAATATATTTTAAAAAAATACAAAACAATGAAAATGCTAAATGGTCTTTAAAAAAATAAATTTAAAAAAAAGTGTTATGATATTCCATTTATTACATTGAAAACTTTTGGATTTGCCTGAAAATAAGGTAATTTCGATGCAATTTGGCATTCTGCGAATAGACGACTTGATAGTTTCCAATGGGACAATTACGGTGCTGCTGAATTGCGGCGAATTGCACAGTATTTTGCTGTCAATTCACCTGTGTTTTTTAGATTTGACGGCTTCCTGAATATAGGAATTGCCCCAAAATTGCATCTATGGTGAAAATCACCGTTCGGTGGCAAATTCGAAGGTTGATGAATAACCCCTTAGGTTTGGCAAAGACATGCTTGAGCATTATATTCACATGTATGTTGGTTTAATCCATTGGTAGGAAAGTGTACGTTAATTAATTGGTAACCTGCTAAAAAAAAAAAATCAACTTTCAATCACATCATTCCATTCAAAATGCCAAAGACCACAGAATTAGACAGACATAATATGGTGTTTTGTTGAAGGGTGCAGCCAAGAAACCACTTATTTGGAAGTGGTACTGTGTGAAAAAGCTAAGATACGCTAAACCTATCAAACACTGGATTGAAGATCCAGTGGAATAGAGTATTATGTAGTGACCAATCAAGATTTGAAATTTCTGGCTCCACTCTTCGACCATATGTGAAGAGTTGGAGAGATTGAAGAATGCGTGCTTGCAGCCTTCAGTGAAATATGGTGTAGGGGTTGCCCTGGTCCTGGGCTGTATTAGTGCCAGATATCTGTTGTGATGGGATTCTGAATGCTGAAAAGTGCAGACAGGTTTTAACCCCTTAGTGACCGGGCGGTTTTACACAAATCCGTCTTTTAGTGACCGCTGCTGTTTTTACGTTTCTGCGCTGTTAGTGTTTAGGTCAAATTTTCCTCTTACTAGTTTATTCAACCCACACATATTATACACCCTTTTTCCCGCCATTAAATGGACTTTCTAGAAATACCATTATTTCCATCATATCGAATAATTTACTATAAAAAAAAATATGAAATATGAGGAAAAAAATGGTAAAAACACACTTTTTTGTAATTTAATCCCCAAAATCTACAACAACCCAAAACGACCCCGGCCAAATAGGTTCAAAATTTTGTCCCGAGACTAGAAATACCCAATTTTTACATGCGTTTGCTTTTTAACCCCTTCACTGCTGAGACAGTTCACCTATGTGCGCTGCGCTCATTCTGACCATTTTGTGCTAATTATTTTTAGATGACAGCCTAGGTCCTATTTAATTAAACCCCCCAGACAAAAAAAACTTTAAAAAAAAAACATTTTTTTATTTTATTTAATTTTTTTATAATTTTTTTTTTATTTAATTTTTTTAAAAAAAAAAAAATTTAAAACCAAACCTGGTCATGTTTGGTATCATTTGAAAGGCCATAATCAGGATCGGGAGATAAAGGGATCCTTAGGATCCCCTTATCTCTACATGGCAGCTAGATGGTTAACTGGCCCACTGATATCCTCACACATATGGTGAGGTTGTCAGTGGGTGGGGGGGGACCTGGAGGCTTGGCTGACATCCAAGATGTCAGCCCCCCTCCAGGTTTGAATCGCGTTTTGGCGCCAATTGGCGCCGCAACGTGATCCGGCAGCGAAACGGTTAATGCCATACACCGCTGGAAAGGGGAGGCTCTCCCCTCTCCAGCGGTGCAAACGGCATCTCCCTAGCTTCAATGGTTGGGGAGATAGAGGGCTCCGAAGGAGCCCCCCCTCCCCTCCATTGAAATGCATGGGGACGCCTGCTGATGCCGTCACCACGCAGCGTGGCGACGTCATCAGCCTCGCCTGACCATGTAAATCACATGGGCAGGCTTCCTCCCTGCCAGATCGCCGTGGGATCCGGCGAGGGAAGTGAGTATCGGGCGGGAGGGGGATTAGGTGCCGCTGACGTACCCTGTACGTCCGCGGGTCTAAGGGAGACCCGAGGACAAGACGTACAGGGTACGTCAGCGGCCCTTAAGGGGTTAATATATCATGCCATTCCTTCTGGAAAGCGCCTGACTGGGCATGTCTTCAGCGTGATAATGATCCCAAGCATGCTGATAACGCAGTGAAGTCAAATTTCAAGAAAATACAGCTGATAAAACACGGAGGGCCCTTTCAGCTGGCTACTGCTAAAACTGTGACGCTAAGGAAAAAAATTTGTGATCGCCAATTTCCCCTTTGCGTCCAGGTTTTACCTTTAAATTACGGGGCAGGTGAGGAGTCAAGCAGCCTGGCCCGTAGTAGCCACTAGGGTCATGGATGCTCGGGACACTGCTAGAGCGCCATCCCGAGCATCCTCTCCATGGAGTCCTATGGACTCCATGGAGGCTTCTGCTGCCAGATCACATGACAGGCAGGACCTCGCCTTTTGCGAGATTCTTTTCATCGGCGGAGTGATTGCGGTGGGAGACTCGACTTTTCCCCCACAGTTTCACTCTGCTCCCGTCAGCCAGAAGCAGCGGATCGAGCCACCATTCTAGTCATGGGATGAGATGTTACGATTTGTTTTTTGGGGGGGTCCAGCTGCTGCTAACTGATTCTAAAGCAGCGGAATCAGTTAACACCAACTCTGAGCTGGTGCTAACATTTTTAGTTGGCGACAGCTCTTAGGAACACAAGGTCTTAACGCTAGTTACGCTATGCTTGCAATTTGTGCTCCCCATGTTAAGTATAGGGAGTGCAAAGTACAGTAAGCAAGCGCTAAAAAGCACTAATAACGATTTGCTAACAGGTTTAACCCGTTAGCGAATCGGAGGTGATCTGTGCGAAGCGCAATGCTCATTTATGTGAGCGCTAGTGTTAGCTTGACGGAGGTGATAGGGCCCTGACTGTCATGGAAACCGCCTCCAGAGTCTAGACCTGAATATTATAGAGGCAATATAGGATCACTTGGACAAAGAAAGATTAAATGACAACCTAAATCTTAATCTAAATAATACATCAGAATATTTCTTCAGAAAACTTTAGTCTCCCCAAATGCAATCAATGTGTGTTTAGTGCCAAGTGAGGTCACCGTAAATACAGACCTTCACCTGAAGAAATTTTGTTGTTTTTTTTCTTTAAAGTTTGTCTACGTGTTTCCTGTATTTTCAGGTGAATAGTGCCACCATTACTTCTATCTCTCAGGCTCATTGCCTCGTGGTCCTCTTTGACTCCGATCTATCTTTTACTCCTCACATTCAGTCTAACCAAATCTTGCTACTTCCCCTTAAAAAACATTGCGCGAGTCTGTCCCTTAATCCAGACGCTACTAAAATGCTCATCCAAGCTTTTGTTATCTCCCACCTTGACTACTGCAACCTCCTTCTCTCTGGCCTTAAGGCCGGGTGCACACGAGCGCACTCGGAGTGGAAGGAACATCCGTGAGAGTTGACGTTCCTTCCACTTGACGCCCGCCTGCCCCCCCCCTCAGCGCTGCAACGCACGATCCTCCTATGGAGGATTGCGCTTTGCAGCCCCGTTGACGCGCATCCTAGTGCATCGATGGGGAGGGTGTCTAGGCGGACGCATGCTACACGTGCACAAGCATGTGACCGGCCCCGTCGCAGCATCACATGGCTGCGACGGGTGCCAGTAAGTGCATGCGCAAGGGTGCACTAAGTGCGCCCGTGTGCACCCGGCCTTAGAGATCCCAGATTATCCCTCTGCAGTCTGTAAAGAACACCTGTTCCAGACTCATACACCTCACATCCTGCACATCTCACACTTCACCCCTGTGTCAATCTCTACACTGGCTCACTGTTTCCTTTAGAATCCAATTCAAAATACTGGTCCTCACATGCAAAGCTCTCCATAACCGCGCCCCAACTACATCTCCTCCCTTATTAACAGGTACATCCCGTCCCAACCACTTCACTTTGGCAATGATCTGATGCTATCTGTTTGTCACGAGGCGTGTGCGGTTCTGGTATGAGCCCAGCAGGCGGCGACACAGAGGGGAGGCCAGACAGGAGTCACGCAATGCAGATTCTTTAATAAAACATAAATGGTCCTTAACTGCATGCAAAAGAACAAAGGAAATAGCAATAAAGTCCAGGGAGAGTCCGTGGATTGTGGGTAGTGCAGTCCTAGACTGCAGACAGGGCCCACCAAGAGGATGTCTGGGACAGTGGTACCTGGATCAAAGAGGTCAGAGTGTGATCAACAACTGTAATCCACGGGTAGACAGATGGGTCCTGGATACGTAGGATAAGCTGTTTCTGGAAGAGCAGGTTAGCACACCACCAAGAGACCTCAGTCAAGGATAACAATAATGCAGACCCACTGTTGGCTGGGTCTCTCTGCCTTTTAAGGAGGCTTAAACATGGATAGGCCTCAGCTGGAAGTCCAGGGCTAGACAGGAAAACCCAGGCTGGATCTCCAGGAGCCTGGACATGGTGCTTAGCCTGGGCAAAACCTGGACTGGAATCCAAGAATGAAGAAATCCAGGGCAAAGTTCTTAGATCCAGGTTTGCTAGACAGGTACACAGGGTGGACCGTGACAGTACCCCCCCCCCCTGACGGGTGCCCTCCGGGCACCGAGGCTGGAACAGGGGATGGAGCACAGATCACCCTCCAATGTACCCAGAGTCTGGATTGCCATAAACATCACCATAATCCAGGGCCCTCTCGAAATGTGGCAGGTTCTTTTTCCGGACCAACGTGCCATTGGATGCCCAGACGCAGCCCTCGGGAGCAAGACGTACAATGGGTGATGGACCCTTGGCAAAGTTCGGTAGGGCAGCGCCCTTTGCACGGCTTAGTGGGGCTGCGCCCTTGGTGCCGCTCAGTAGGGCAGCACCCTTGGCAAAGCTCGATGGGGCAGCGCCCCTGGCAAGGCTCGATTGGGGCAGCGCCCCTGGCAAGGCTCGATTGGGGCAGCGCCCCTGGCAAGGCTCGATTGGGGCAGCGCCCTTGGCGAGGCCCTTGGTACAGCACGGCTCAACGGTGGCAACCTGGGTACAGCGCGGCTCTTGCTGGGCAGTGAGCGGCTTGGCCTTACGGCGGCGTCAACGACCCCCTGGCGGTGATAGCTCAGGATAACCTGCGGGATGCAGGGCAGTGACCTCCGGGGACCCTGCAGGATGCAGGGCAGCAACAACTGGAGAAGTCTCCAGTCCTTCAAGAAGTCTCTGAAAACGCATTACTTTAGAGAAGCCTATCGGTTCACTCCAAGATCCCCCACTGTACATTTCTTTCTCCTCTTCACATTCAGACTAGGGATGAGCTGAACACCCCCCGAGTTCGGTTCGGGCCCGAACTCGAACTTCCATGCAAGTCAATGGGGCTGAAAATTCGTTTTTTTTAGAGTGCCCTCCAAGAGGCCATATATGCTACATATTTGCCATAAAAGGTGTATGGGGGTCTGGGTAGTGCCCTGGGGGACAGGAAACAAGGACACAAAGTAAAAAAAAAAGTTTTTAAAGGGACAGTGAGTTTTCCATGAAATAAGGGTTAAAAATAAAAACCAAAAATTCCTTCAAATATCGTGCCTAGGAGGTCCCCATAACCTGCCCATGAAGTGGCGGATTTCTAGGATGTATAGAAATATGTAAAAACCAAAAAATGACATTTCAAATGACGGTAAATGCTTTTCCTTTTAATCTATCCATAAACAACTGCTTGGGGCGGCAGTCTGTATGAAAAGAGGAGACATTTTCGGACACGCAGAAAAAGTTTACTGATTTTTTTTGGCGGTGAAAAGCAGGAGAATGACTGGAGAATGGAAGATTCTAGACCAAATAGCCGATTTGGAAAGTGAGATAAATGGGAGAATTTTTCTGGTTTGGCTATTTTGACCTAGAATTTTCCATTCTCCAGTCATTCTCCTGAGTTTCACCTTTCTCTGATTAACCCTGTCAGGGTTATTCAGAGAGCGGTGAAGAGCAGGAGAATGACTGGAGAATGGAAAATTCTAGGTCAAAATTCTCCCATTTAGGCTAGGGTCAGACTAGCGAATTTTTAACGTGCGTTTAGGCGCAGTTAATCACGGCTACACTAGCCGCAAATGACTGGCAATAACGGCCAATATACGAAGTACGGTCGCACGAAAGTCCGGCTGCGCAACGCAAGTGGAAAATGAACGCATTTTTTCGAGAACACAGAACCGCTAGTACGGACGTACAGAGTGCGCTGCGTCCATTAGCGGCGTGTGTGCGTGATTTGGAGACGTCAGACCCTGCTCATGTCCGGCCAACATAATGTCCAGACACCCAAAGTTTCCTGGTTTGGATCCGTAAAAAATCACGCACAAAAATGCGCATTGTATGACCGTTTTCGCGCACTCCGTGAAAAAATACAGCAATGCGTTCGGACGCACTTTTTGACGGTCGCTACGAAAAATGCGTTAGTCTATACCCTAGCCTTATCTCACTTTCCAAATCGGCTATTTGGTCCAGATTGTTCTCTTTTCCTGCCATTCTCCTGGTTTTCACCTTTCTCTGAACAACCCTGAGAGACAGGTGAAAGCCAGGAGAACTGGCAAGAGAAGAGAACAATCTAGACCAAATAGCCGATTTGGAAAGTGAGATAAATGGGAGAATTTTTCTGGTTTGGCTATTTTGACCTAGAATTTTCACTTCTCCAGTTATTCTCCTGCTTTTCACCGCTCTCTGAATAACCCTGTGAATGTTTAATCCCGAGGTGAAAAATAAGATTGCTTTAGATTTTTTTAAAACACCAGTTAACCACTTGGCTGCTATGGACGCGCTCATCTTGGATGTTGGCCAAGCCTCCAGGAACTCCCCCTGAGGACTGGCGTCATCATGCATAGCACGATGACGCCAGTCAGGGAGTTAACCCCTAGCTGCCACCAATGGTGGAGATAGGGGGTTCCAATGAACCCCCTATCTCCCGATCCGTGGCAGCTAGGAGTTAAAGTTTGATATCGTTGGATCGGCCAGAGCATGCATGACCTTTCCAAGGATACTAAACATGAGCATGAAAAATGTTTTTTAAAAAAAATAAAAATATTTAAAAAAAAATATTTAAAAAAATAAAATTCTGAAAAAAAATAAACAAGTTTTTTTGTTTGTTTTTGTTTTGTTAATGCAGCAATATTGTTCCCATTTCAATTATAATGTGAACAATAATGCTGCACTAACGATTTTTGTATGCGGTGCGTTTGTTAAAAAAAGTGAAATTTTCCCAAAAAAAATGTAACGAGACCCCATTTCTAATTTTTTTAACAAGCGCACCCCATACAAAATATAACCGCAAACGATCGCATGTTAAAATGTGAAAAAAAACACTTTACACATAATAAATTATTGAAAATTCTAATTTTATTGCATTTTTTGTTATAATATACAGACATGACATAACGTATACATATAATAATGACATATTATGAATCTGCCAAGTCTGCCGGAAAGAACGATCTATAATATGTCTGGGTCATATATCAAAATATGGCTACAAAACGCGGTTAAACATGATGAGCGAAAGCCGTAAAAATGACCTCAGCACAGAGGTGTGAAAAGCCTCAGCAGCAAAAGGGTTAAATGCAGCATATGGATGTTTTAGGAGGGAAATTAATTCTCAAATCTCAATCAGAAACAGACACCACCCCACCCCCTCACTATATTGTACAATGTATCAAATTGATTACCAGACGAAAAACACCTGGTGTTATGCCCGTTTGTGAACAGAGGTCATTTAGAGTTGATAATCTTCCCACGTACACATTAGTTTTTAATTCAATATCTAATAAACCATTGCTTATAATATTCTGCAGTAAAGAGTCTCTTTATTTCTAGATTTTTTAGTATTTTTTTAAGCATTTTCTATACTTTTTTCAAAATTTCTTTTTTTTTTCGAACCCGAACCGAACACGCCCAAAAAGTTCGAAATTCGCGAACTTTCGAACTGTCAAAGTTTGGGTCGAACTCCGAACCGTCCGAACCCGAACAGCTCATCCCTAATTCAGACCACATGCACTCTGCTGCTTCACTTACCCTATTCACCCACACCTATTGAGTCACCCCTCTCCTTCTAGATCAGTGTTTCCCAAACCTGTCCTCGGGACCCTCAACCAGGCCAGATTTTGAAAATCACCTTGGGGAAAAGCAGACTGAATCTGCTGTGCTTCAGATATCTGCAAAAGCTGGCGAGGCGGAGGGTCCTGAGGACAGGTTTGGGAAACCCTGCTCTAGATTGTAAGCTCTCAAGCAGGGTCCTCCCTCCTTCTGTTCTGTGTGTGTAGCTTGTATGTATATTTGTAATTCTGTTTCTCCCATTGTACAGCGCTAAGAAATTGTTGGTGCTTTATAAATACCTGTAACTGTAACAAAAGAGGCCGAAAAATAAATGTGGATAGTCATTAAAACTTTGCTAAAACAGTAAAGCTGGCGGTGGCTTATGACTTTTGCACAGAATTGTATATAAATGCAATATCCAAGCGATATTCAAAGTTATGCTTCTTTAAGTTTATGTTGGATAATCAAGATATAGTTTGCATGTTTTTCTTTTCATATGACTTCTGTCTCACATCTCCCAAGAGATAAATTAAACCCTGTCACATTAGATGGATTGCTTGGCAAGTAAAGTCTGCTGGAAAGCGTTAAAGAATTGAAGTTAGGTACCTGGGGTCTTATGAGCCTAAATAGTGTTACCTAAGATTTAAAAATATATATACTTGAAAAGTAACAGGACATACAGGAATATGTTAATAGTTCTTTAGTCTTGATGTTTTATCATTCCCATTGAAATCCCAAAGAATAGTTTCATTCATTGAAATTAAACATGAGAAAAAGCTTTTTTTTTTCTTATATTCTATCATGTCGAATAATGACTAGAAATCTACCGGAATTAACTTAAGATGAGATTAATCTTGCATTTACATGTTTTTAAATTACATATATTTAATTAATTTTGTAGAAAATTCCAAGTTCCCTTTGGCATCGTGTGCCTCCAACCCGTTGCAAGATGTCCTTTCGATGCACACATTAATTTTTCATTTTTCTTTTTCTTCTAAGGCTAGGGTCAAACGAACGCATTATTCGCAGCGACAGTCAAAAAGTGCGTCCGAACGCATTGACGTATTTTTTCACGGAATGCGCGAAAACGGTCAGACGATGCTCATTTTCGTGCGTGATTTTGTACGGGTCGTCAATAAAACTCTTTTTGCGTCTGGACGTTATGTTGGCTGGACATTAGCAGTGTCTGACATCTCCTAGTCACGCACACACGCCGCTATGCCGCAGCTGCGCACTCTGTACGTCAGTACTAGCGGTTCTGTATTCTCGAAAAAGTGCGTTCATTTTCCACTTGCGTTGTGCGGCCGGACTTTCGTGCGGCCGGACTTCGTATATTGGCTGTCATTGCCCATCATTTGCTACTACTGCGGCCGTGATTAAGTGCGCCTAAACGCACGTTAAAAATGCGTTAGTCTGACCCCAGCCTAAATTACTTCAAAACGCAGCCGTTGGGATTTTCTTATCCTCTCCTCATACCCGCACTCCATGCCCCCAGCTTCAGACTTTTTATTCTGCCTTGCTAGCAAAGCTGTGAGGCGTGGGTGCTGGAGACGAAGTCTGTATTGACCAGTACTCACACGATGAAAGTTCAGCAGACAGTGTCAACTCAAAACTGACACGTAGAAAGATGAATCCAGTTAAACTTTAATTATCAGACCGACATTCTTTGTAATAGTGTACAGCAATGCAGGTGAAAATACATTAGTT
Organism: Leptobrachium leishanense; assembly: GCA_009667805.1. Taxonomy (NCBI): domain Eukaryota; kingdom Metazoa; phylum Chordata; class Amphibia; order Anura; family Megophryidae; genus Leptobrachium; species Leptobrachium leishanense. The sequence goes on along the minus strand of CM019067.1, from coordinate 52,107,220 downwards.
CTGTCCAGCATTGAGCAAAGATGGCTGCTAGGTGACCAGTAATTTACCTCAGAACAAGACTGAACAAAAAAGGGGTGGAGCTAGCTGGATACAGCAAGGCTAAGGAAACCCAGCAGGATCAAAATAGCTATGAAATAATAGCCGCACACCGCAAAAGGCAGATACAACATATAACATTAAAATATACAAACCCTGAATCAGGGGGCATGACACTTTTTCAAAGCTGCCCCATCTATGGAACTCCCTCCCTCGCAACATCCATCTCTCCCCCATGCTTTCAGCCTTCCAAGAAGTCTCTAAAAATGCATTACTTGAGAGCAGCCTACTAACTACATTGACTTCTTGGGGTTTGATATCCTTTAATTTCATTGTCAACTAACCTAGTACTTACCGTAGCTATACGATTAGTTTCATAAAGTGTCCCTAAGCATCTATGAGTTTCAGTTTGTAAGGTGGAAGTGAACGTTGAAAGTGTAAAATGGCTACCACAAAATATCTACTTAAACTCCTCTTTTTATCTCTTAGGCTGGTGGTTTGATGCTTGTGGTCCTTCTAACCTGAATGGGATATTCTACAACGCAGGACAGAATCATGGAAAACTGAACGGAATCAAATGGCATTACTTTAAAGGGCCAAGCTACTCCTTACGCTCAACAACGATGATGATTCGGCCAACCGATTTCTAACCAAATAAAACAAACAAGCGGAAAATACAACCTGATTATTATTTTTTTAGTACCTTTATAGAGAATTAAAGGGAGAAATGACCTCGCCGGAAGAGGTAGAAGAATGGGACTTCAGCACAGCCACAATGAAAAGCAAATCAGACTTCTGTTGCCCCGTCAACGTTTGGAATGCAAACAGAATGTTACAAAATGACACTTTCTGAAATCTAAATAAACCATGCAAGTGGTTGGACAGTTATGGACTTGATAGGTTCAGCTTTGGGCACCCCATTTTACCTCACACACTGAAAATAATCCCTTGGATTAAAGAAAACTAATTTTGAAAACACTTTTGAGACTTTTTGTACAGATAAACATTTTTTTGGGGTGGGGAATAAAATCACAATTCAAACATATTGAAATAATCCTATTTGGTAGCCCCAAATGAGAGCTCCATGATATGGACAGAGGGATATCAAAGCTTCAGCGACTCTTCGGAAGACTGAATTTCTAAACTGCTAGCACGGATACAACGTGTAACACGGATATTGAAATGTGAATCTTACTTAAAAGTGTGTGAGTTGAGCAGTTTTGAGGTTCTTCGCAGGTTATTAGTCTGTGACATGTGAATATGAATATACAGTATCATCATTGTAACACCAAAAATGTTTAATTCTATAATTCAGCAGGTGAGTATTTAATTGTGCACCTATATACACTTACAGCATGCCTGGGTATTAAACTATACCAGATAAAAATGGAAACTGTTCATTTCTCTGTAAACATAATAATTACACAACGTACCTTTTTTATCCAATGTTATGGGTAACCTATATATAACCAATTATATAGGTTATAAAATCAAAGGCATACCCTCCTTTAGAGAAAAAAAATGCTACATGTTATTGTTAAAACATTACGGTACAAAGTGACATACTACATATAGCTGTAAGTTATTTTAAAACAAAAAAACATTTGTGTATTCATTCTCAAACTGTTCCTATGTTTGCATTTATAAAACCTTACCAATATTTGTACAAAACACTTTCACCTTCGGTGTATTTTGTATTTTTTCTTAATGTATGCAGAGGTACATGAGAAGTTGACTTCTATTGATTTTATGCATTCAGAATTCACCAGTAATTGTTTTATGCATTATTGCACATTTTTTCTCATAGTTCTTTCTTTTAGTACAATAAATTTAATGTTGTTTTTTTAAATATCTATTTGTCGATATATGAGAAACTTGGTATCTATAGCAATAAGGAGCTCTTCATTTGATGTGCAAACCTAACCAAGTGGCTTCTTATTGTAAAACCGGTCTGGAGTGGCATGTAGGCAAACCAGTTAAGATTCTGGTCTGCCAAGATGGTCTGGGATTGAAGGTCGACTTGCCACCTTGCTCCCCCACCTCAAATGATTTGGAGCTACATCTCCCATGATGTTCAGTCAGATTTTTAGGTTGTCTAAGCCTCGTGGTAGATGTAATTCCAAAACATCTGGAGGGTCATGGTTGCTGACCCCTGACCTAGGAGATCCAATGATGGTATGGTATTCTGTCCATGTACATACTAGTCGGGAGTTCAAAACTCTCTGTCCTACCAGTCCAACGCCCTCTCACGAGTGGTCAACATGATCAGATATCTTTAATTTCAGGTTTAAACCCAGATGAGAAACTCACATCGTGCTACAGAGCACACAAAGGTCCGTATAAATTGTGAAACGCGTGCACACACACACACACACACGCTATTCTCGATTAGTGTTTGCATATCTCCTAAAAACAGAAAAAGGGGAAGAGGTGGGAAGTGCATACACCAAAGCAATGTGTGCAAGCTTAGAACACGGATGCCTGGTTTAAGCCAAGCCACTACAATTACTGTAGGTGACATTATCATCATTCAATTCATTGGTTTCACTTTTACCTTTAACCCCTTAACGATGCGCAGCCATTGCATGATGGGCGGGGGTTATCATTGATGAGGTGTACAGGTACACCTCGCCACCAGATACCGTCAAGGGCCACTAATTTGGCCCGCCGACACGCATCATTGGTTGCAGGGGGACGTCTGGAGATCAGGTCGTCCCACTGCAGCCAATGGTGCACACTGACTGTGGGGAGGGGCCGAGGTGGTCCATTGAAGTTAGCTGGGGCGTACCTGTACACACCGCGTCTTCAAGGCCCACCTGCGGTGCGAACGTCATAGAACATCAAGGGGTTAAGCCCTGTAGGTCATTATTGTATATGTATACCAAATGGTATTTGTTTTTCTACTATGCTTTACCTTTTTTAGAGCCACTGTGAAGGTCTTAGTAGCAGACTGTTCTGAAAGCAAGGAAAATTAATGTTCGATCAAGGTATTTCTTTACAAATTGCTAAAGTATACTGAATAAAGGCGTATGTTAAATAAGCTTAACATTTAATGCAGTGACATAATTATAAAGGATCATATAGAAATTACATCATCATTATTTAGTTACAGCAGTTTAATAATTGTGTAATCTTTAACCTCCCTGGCGGTTTTCCCGAGTGTGGCTCGGGGTTCATGTTCAATGCTGAAAGCGCTAACCCCGAGCCACACTCGGGCTGCATACATTACCTTTACCTGCGCTCCCTCGCTGACATCCGCGATCGCCATCTTCTCCTCCGTGCGATTGCCAAGTCCTACTTCCTGGTTCCTTCTCGCGAGAAGGGAACCAGGAAGCATTACGTCGCGATCGTCCGGAGTGTGACTAAGGGGGACAGCAATTGAGCGCAGGGACAGGTATTGTATGCAGCCCGAGTGTGGCTCGGGGTTACCGCTTTCAGCATTGAAAATTAACCCCGAGCCACAATCGGGATTACCGCTAGGGGGTTAAAAAAATAATTAAATGATTCTGACATCTAAAAGATGTCAGAATCGGAACGCCAGGGAGGTTAAAGGGCCACTACCACCAAGAAATGAAATGTCCTTATTGTGTTTATTTTATGTTGCTGATATCTTACTTGTGTTTTGTTTTTCTCTTGTATGTTTAGTTAAGAAAATATTTTACTCTATATATGTGTCACTGGGTGCATCCATTGTTATCGTTTGTGTTGTAATATGCCCCACCCATGGTATTTTTACAGTTTACTTCACTTGCTCCTCACTGTGTGGCTTTGAGCATATAATGGAGTGAATGGGTCAGTTGTCGACTCACATCATTGTATTGTGTGGGATTTATTCAAAGGACATCACCAGGGGTTAGAGTAGAATTCTTTTAAGCTCCCTGTATTATCTCATTCAACTGCCATCTCTTATCTCAGGTAGTTTGGACATCACAATTGCCCCCTGCAACCTTATCTAAACATTCCCTCCTCACTCCACTGAATGTTAAATATTGTAGAAGCTAAACCACAGCAGTAAAGTAAAATGTTTGCAAGGATTTTAATGTTGCATCATAGGAAAAATCCACAAAATGGAACCAGATACAAACGTAATTGCATGTAGGAAGGAAAAAAAAAACAGCAGCATGTGTTTTATAAGGTGGTTTTGTTTGTAATGCACAAGTAATCTAGTTTCAGTTTATGTAAGGGATTGTGTCCCTTTAACCCCTTCACTACCAAGATCAGGATATCTCGGGCTTCAAAGGCACCATACGGTGCCCCGATATCGAGATCTGGTGATCGGCAGGCCAAAAGCAAATGTAATTCTTTTGCAGTAAACAAACCCCATTTGTTTTTGGGCTGCAGAAGGTCCCCCCAAAGTTTTGGCCCTGTGGGCATAATGCCCAAAGAGCTAAAACTGCGTAAAATCGTCTGATGCCCTTATATCGGGCTTTCAGCAGCTGATGCATGGAAAAAAATTAAAATCGATCAGCAGCTCAAACTGCTGTAACTCAATTTGGCAGTAGATGGCGCCATCTACTGGCCAAAATAGGTTATTTACAGTAAGAAATACAATGGGTATATGCTCAAATATTTCTTAATGTATAATTAATTTAAAATGATTTTTCAAAAAAACACTGGTTTCTGACAATGTTTTTTTGGAAAATCACTTGGTAGTGAAGGGGTTAAACATCAATGTATTTACGAATATCTCTGCAGAGGAACTGGGCTGTGGACCACTCCTCCACCTTCATACCCTTAATTTCAGCCATTGTTGGCAAAATTAAAGGGGATTTCATGGACATTCTGCGCAGCCAGCTAATAGGTTGGTGGGACAAGAGGTCCCCTGAACATTCAATGACCTGCAGATAATGTTTGAAGGCTGAGACAACATTTTGTATATTCCTGATATGTACAGTATATATCCACATGGAGACTAGTACAGCACATTGGTGCAGTATATTTAGGAAACTACAGTCCTAAAAATCGTTTTTTTCCCCAAATTTCATGTTAGCAGCTTGCTTGGCTAATTTATTTTGTTTTATCACCAATGGTAGTAATGCATTATATCAGTATTGTAGGCTCTGCCTGAAAGAATACAAAATAAGGGACAATACATCTCTACAAGATATTTTATCCCAGTGTTTTTTTGTTTGTTTGTTTTAATATGCAAAATAAGACTTAAAATTGTGTACGTTAGCATGATTTCATTTTTTAGGTGTCCTTGAACATCAATCTGTTACAATCGTGGCTAGGTTCTACTATGGTTCTGCACTACCTTTACAGTCTGTGTTTCACATGTAAATATCACATTTTTTAATAAAACTGTTTGACAGTGAAGGGTTAAGGGTTTCGTTTTGTCATGTAGAATCCTAAGTGAATTCACAGGATGATCCTGAGCGTATATACACACACACAAAGCTTAGAAAGCTCTCTCAATAAGTGCATTTTTCATGGAATTGGCTAAACATATTTGATTCAATGGTTTTGTAATATATTTATAAACCTCTCCATTAAATACACGCTGTCATGGTGCACTGCAGGTTTTCAGGCCGGAGCCTATCTGTGTGGGATTTATGCACCAGTGAGGAATCGAAGAGGCAAATGTAATATACTTTGGGTTCTTTATTGGCAAAGGAAACCCAAACAATAAGGACATAATTCAAGTTAATATAAGCAGACTGGAACACTGTATAGTCAGTATTATGACAAATGAGTATAGAAGTAGATAAGCAGGTGGATGACTGTCATGACTCTCACCGCTGGCGGCACAAGAAAAGCAATTTGGTGCTGCTGCACCCTGAATCCACCTGGGCAGTGCTGGGAAGGTGCTGCCCCATTAAGAACTGGCTTTTCCTTCAGGTCTACAACAGACTCTAGAGCACTCAATCACCTTGCACTCGCCACGGTGAGGCCCTGATACATAGGAAAGCCCCAATATACAGACAATACTGAGTAGACAACCTAGGCCAGAGACACTGCATGGTAAACAGCAGCCCTACTCTGAAAGACCGGTCTTTAGAGGTAGCCGGATCTGCTCTAAGGAAAATAATACAGCAGCGGTGTGCAGAGTCTAAGGACCTACAGATAAGACAGGCATATGCATAAGTACATATATCAATGGTACAGACAAGGAGCATCCAAATAGAAAAGTCAAGAAAAAGCCAGGAGTCAAAAACCAGACTGTATAGTTTATACAGAAGCCAGGAATCCAGAAACGGGAGAGAGTCAGCCAGGCAAAAGGGTCAGAACCAGGTAATCAGTCAGACATCTAACATAACCAGACAAAGGAGAAACACTAGAACTATATACACAGGAATGACTGGACATGAACTAGAACCTGGACTAACTAAAGAAACAGCAGACAGATAAGGAGGTAAGACCAAAGAAATAAGGTAAACAAAAAAACACAAACTTGAACAGAATAAACAGTAGGGAGCTCTCAGGAACAAATACTCGGCAGGAATCAGGAACTGAAAGTGAACAAAAATGCAAGAGCAATAGGATAAGGGCCCATTACAATATATAGAGAAGTGATCAGCCCACATCACCAGCAGGAGAGCTAACGAGGAAGCCACTTAACCCCTGAGCTGCAATCCAGGGAAAGCAACACACAGAACCATAAGGGAAACACAGGCATAAAGAATACAGAGGGCAGGGGGACAGGGCTGGAACGGGGAAACATGACAACAGCTCAGGGGAAGAAGGTAAAATGTTGAAGGCCTCACAGGTGCAGATAAGCAGTCAAGGCCCACAGCCGTCATGCCCGGGAACCTGTCAGCAGGCAGTGGACAGCTTCCAGAAGATGGTGGTCCTCCATCCTTCTTAGCAGTGCAGCACACAGGACTGCAGATGTGACCATCGGGGAAACTACGGCGGACTGCAGGCTGGGCATCAGTAGCAGGTAGGCCCCAAGATGGCCACCAGCAGGATTCGAAGGTTCGGTGTGGAATAGCCTCTGGGTTACTCGACAGCAGGAACCTAGAGATGACAGACCCAGTGTTCCCACACAACAAAAGGAGTCAAGCAAGGTGGAAAAAATGGCCCAAAAAGTTCAAACATTTCCTCAGTAGGGAGTCCAAGTGCACGTCTACTCTCCTCAACATCCAAGCTCCGCCCCTACAACAGATTTTTAAATAACCCAAAAAATTTGTGTTTTTGTTGGTCGACAAACAAGCTGTTGCACTTTATGATTCACATGCTTTGGCTGCCGGTTGCAAAGTCCGTAACTAATTGCAGAACCTTCAGGTTCTCAGCTAATAACACTTTTTGGTCCCCTTGAGGAACATATCTCTGAGACACCAGTGGTTCAAACCATGTCTTAAATTAGGGGTCAGCAATCTTGGCCCACCAGTTGTTTTGCTGACCACTGCCTTAAAAAGTGAAAATTTATCAAGGCCTTGTTTAGTACAACTCTACCTGTTCTACACCTTATTACAGTTACTAATGCCAATGTATCCAAGTCCTTGAATAAACTTGGCATCAAGTGAATAGTAAGTAAAATCCTCTACGTCACTTTTCTTGGGTGTGAATTTGGGATTTCCTTGTAAGATCATTGAAAGATCAGATGGCAGGAATGGCAGAAACCACCCGCCCCAAGATGGACATCAAGACCTCCACAGAACAGAGACTTGGAGGAGATACGGACCCTCCTCGGCACACTATACAACAAATTAATGTGAATTGATCTCATAATGAACTACAATGACAGCCATCCACAACCTGGTTGTCCCATGAAATTTTGCTCATTACAAGGTACAACAACATAAAATGACCTCACTAGCAATCAGTAGCTGGAACCTTCAGGGTCTGAATGCTTCAGCCTTTGGATCCAAAGTAAACGATCCAGACATCAAACATAGACTGCACAATGTGGACATTTAAATCCTGCTGGAAACATGGAGCCGGGCACAGGATGACCCACAAACACCTGTTGGCTACATAGAATTTTCCGTGCCCGCCCCGAAGGATAAAAGCATCAAACAAGGGCAGTGGCGTCACTAGGGTTGGTGTCACCCGGTGCGGTAACTTATGGTGTCACCCCCCCCCTGAGTTTTACAGATTTTTTTTAACTACTCTTACTCCTAAATCAGTACTCCCATATAACACTGAATGCTCATACACACAGCTCACATTACTGTGAGGTTTATTGCTGTGGAGCTCTCTCATATGCTCACACAATGTTTTGCCAACTGCCAGCAAGTATGTTGCCTGTTCGAAGGCAGTGAAAGCACACATGGATATATATTGCCCCCAGCAGCTCTGGATATATTGCCCCCAGCAGCTCTGGATATATATTGCCCCAGCAGCTCACCCATGGATATATATTGCCCCCAGCTCACATATGGATATATTGCCCCAGTTCACAGTTATATATTGCCCCGAGCAGCTCACCCATGGATATATATTGTGCCTCAGCTCACATATGGATATATTGCGCCTCAGCTCACACATGGATATATTGCCCCAGACCAGTTCACACATGGATATATTGCCCCAGACCCGCTCCTCTCATGGATATTGCCCCAGCTCCTCTCATGGATATACTGCCCCAGCTCCTCTCATGGATATACTACCCTAGCTCCTCTCATGGATATACTGCCCCAGCTGCTCTCATGCATATACTGCCCCAGCTGCTCTCATGCATATACTGCCCCAGCTCCTCTGATGCATATACTGCTCCAGCTGCTCTCATGCATATACTGCCCCAGCTGCTCTAATTGATAATGCCCCAGCTGCTCTCATGGATTTTGCCCCAGCTCCTCTCATGGATTTTGCCCCAGCTCCTCTCATGGATTTTGCCCCAGCTCCTCTCATGGATATGCCCCAGCTCATGGATATGCCCCAGCTCATGGATACTGCCCCAGCACATGGATACTGCCCCAGCACATGGATATACTGCCCCAGCGCATGGATATACTGCCCCAGCTCATGGATATACTGCCCCAGCAGCTCATGGATATACTGCCCCAGCAGCTCATGGATATACTGCCCCAGCAGCTCATGGATATACTGCCCCAGCAGCACATGGATACTGCCCCAGCACATGGATACTGCCCCAGCACATGGATATACTGCCCCAGCGCATGGATATACTGCCCCAGCTCATGGATATACTGCCCCAGCAACTCATGGATATACTGCCCCAGCAGCTCATGGATATACTGCCCCAGCAGCACATGGATACTGCCCCAGCTCATGGATATACTGCCCCAGCACATGGATATACTGCCCCAGCTCATGGATATACTGCCCAGCTCATGCATATTGCCCCAGCTCATGGATATACTGCTCCAGCTCATGGATATACTGCCCCAGCTCATGGATATGCCCCAGCTCATGGATATACTGCCCCAGCTCATGGATATACTGCCCCAGCTCATGGATATTGCCCCCAGCTCATGGATATAGCCCCCAGCTCATGGATATAGCCCCCTGCTCATGGATATTGCCCCAGCTCATGGATTTGCCCCAGCAGCTCATGGATATGCCCCAGCAGCTCATGGATTTGCCCCAGCACCTCATGGATTTGCCACAGCACCTCATGGATATGCCCCAGCACCTCATGGATATGCCCCAGCACCTCATGGATTTGTCCCAGCACCTCATGGATTTACCCCAGCAGCTCATGGATACTGCCCCAGCAGATGGATACTGCCACAGCTCCTCATGGATATGCCCCAGCAGATGGATACTGCCCCAGCTCCTCATGGATATGCCCCCCCCCGCTCACCTCCGCCGCGTGTTCGCTCCCTCTGAGCGTCCGGCGGCGCGCAGCTTGGGCGCTCGCCTGGGGGAGCCATGTGACCAGCCACGATTGGCTGGTGACGTGTTTCCTCCAGGCGAGAGCCGAAGCTGCATGCTTCGGACGCTCGCAGGGAGCGAATACGCGGCGGAGGGTGAGACACCCGCCCTTAGGGTGACGGTGTCACCCTAAAGGCGGGTGTCACCTTGTGCGGGCCGCACCCCCCGCCCCCACGTTACGACGCCAGTGAACAAGGGTCACTATTCAGGAGGAATATTAATCTGGTATAAGGAGGAGCTACACGAGAACATCAAAGCAATCAAGAAAGGAGAGAGCCACATCTGGATAAAAATAAGTAGCTCCATCCTCACCTCTCAGTCAGGCATCTTCCTATGTGCAGCTTACATTGCACCACCAGAGTCTCCATACTCCAAAACAGACACCTATGAGGTTGTACAGAGTGAGGCCACCCACTTCCAGTTCCAAGGACACGTGCTTCTCAATGGAGACCTCAATGTCCGGACAGGAAGAGAAAAGGACTATGTGACCTCAGATGGGAACACATACATTTTGGGAGCCGCAAACTACTGTCAGGAGTCAATACAGGTGCAAAGAAACCGCTATGACAATAAAACCAACAAGAGTGGAAGAAAATTTTATAAATTTGTGTTGGAGTCTCGGGCTCTACATCCTTAATGGCCACACCAAGGGAGACTCTCTGGGAAGGTATACATTAAGCTCCCATGTAGGAAACAGTGTGGTAGACTATGCAATCACAGATATGAACTTAACTCACAACGCCTTCACCGTCACCCCACAAACACACCTGTCAGACCACAGCCAACTACTGCTTGTCACGGTTCCCAGATCCCACCACGCAGTACTTAACGCCCCACACTCCACAGAGCCCAGAAGCTACCAACAGAGTAGCCGTGAAAGATCTCTAACTGTCTGGTCCTTAGAATTGGCCAGGTAAACTAGCTAGACAGAAAGGGTTAACAACACAGGGAGTAGTCAGCCGAGCCAGAATCAGGAATACAGAGTTCAGAATGGTCAAATGGAATAGTCGGGTCGATATCAGAGCAGTAGCGTAGTACAAGAAAATGGTCTAGGGCAACAGAAGGCAGAATAGTCAGAAACAAGCAGAGGTCAATAACGGGTTAATTCAATATAGCAGTCAGGTACAAGGAGCTCAGGTATGGATAACCACGATCTGGCAACTGCTGAGAACACACGGAGGGTTTTTAAAGGCCTTCACCAGGCCACGCCCCCCACTCAAGCCGCGCCTCATGCAACCACCTCCCTGCCTTTCTCCATTTAAACCGGGCTTTGGTCAGCGAGCAGCATCAGACATGCTGCCCTCAAGCACACAGGTAGGGCTGGAAGCTCCCAACGTTACAGTACCCCCCTCTCCACGGGAGGCCACCAGATGACCAACAGGACGAGCGGCAGGACAACCACCAGGGCGATCAGGGTGCGAGGCATGGAACGCCCTGACCAACCTAGAGGCAGACATGTCGGAAGCTGGAATCCAGGACCGGTCCTCTGGACCATAACCCACCCAATCGACCAAGTACTGCAGAGTGCCCCTGCACAGCCTAGAATCCAAAACCCTCCTAACCTCATACTCAGATTCACCATCAACCTGAATAGGTGGAGGAGGAGGAACGACCCGCGTGTACCTGTTACACAACAAAGGCTTCAGTAGGGAGGTGTGGAAGACGTTGTGCATGCGAAGATGTTTAGGAAGGGCAAGAGCATAAGCCACAGGATTAATGCGGCAAATGATCTTATATGGACCTATAAACCGAGGTGCCATTTTCATAGAAGGCACCCGCAACTTCACGTTCCTAGTGGACAACCAAACTCTATCCCCCATGTTATAGGAGGGAGCTTGTAACCTATGCCTGTCAGCCTTGCGTTTCTGGACAGCAACATTGCGCTCCATATTTTCTCGAATCTGTCTCCAAATCTCTTGCAGTTGAGTGAGATGGTCATCGAGAGCCGGGATGGCCTTTTCAGTAAACTGAAGCGGTAGAGCCGGAGGGAAAAAACCATAGATGGCAGAAAAAGGAGAGTGGCCAGTGGTCTCGTTAACGGCGTTATTACGTGCATACTCAGCCCAGGGCAACAACTCCGACCAATTGTCTTGTTGTTGTGTGGTAAAGCAACGTATGTACTGCTCGAGACCCTGATTTGCCCTCTCTGCTGCCCCATTAGTTTGTGGATGATATGCTGAAGAGAAGGCCAATCGCACCCCCATCTCTGCACAGAAAACCCTCCAGAAACGAGAGACGAACTGGGCTCCTCTGTCAGAGACTATTTCAGACGGAACCCCATGTATTCGTACAATCTCTCTAGCAAATACAACTGCCAGTTCTTTGGCTGTAGGAAGCTTAGGTAGAGGGACAAAATGAGCCATTTTGGAGAAGCGGTCTACAACTGTCAGAACCACAGTATGACCCTTGGACTTCGGCAAGTCCACAATAAAATCCATAGATAGATGAGACCAAGGCCTCTTAGGCATGGGTAAAGGCTGCAATAGACCGACAGGCAAGGATTTACTGGTTTTGCTTCTGACACAGACTTGACAAGCCAAAACAAACAGACGTACGTCCTGTCGCATGGTGGCCACCAGAACTGTCTGGAGATACTGGTAAGAGTCTTAGTAATACCAGGATGACCTGCTGGTTTAGAATCATGAAACATAATGAGTAATTCTTGTCTTTCCTTTTCAGGTACAAACAACATATCTGGAGGCTTGTCAGGTGGAGCCCCTACTTGAACTGCCTGGAGGCGTTCCAGGAAAGGCGAGGAGACAGACAAGACTGTGGAAGCCACAATACGTTCAGGAGGAACTATAGGATTGTGGTCTTGTGTATTAGATTCATACGGGTCATATTGACGAGATAAGGCATCAGCCTTTACATTGCGGTCACCTGGTCTGTAAGTTAATACAAAATTAAACCGAGACAGTAGCAATGACCACCTGGCCTGTCTCGCGTTCAACGTTTAGCATCCCCGATGTACGTAAGGTTCTTATGATCAGTAATTATCAATAAAGGGTCAAGAGTACCTTCCAACAAATGTCTCCACTCTGATAGGGCAGACACAATAGCAAGCAATTCTCTGTTACCGATATAATAATTGCGTTCTGCTGGTAATTTTCTTGAAAAGAACCCACAAGGATGTAGAGGTTTTCCTGGAGACTCTCTTTGAGACAGGACAGCCCCAATGCCTATCTCGGAAGCATCAACCTCAAGAACAAACGGAATCCTGGGATCAGGATGCCGTAACACGGGAGCGGAAGTGAAAGCTTGTTTGAGGGCTTCGAATGCTTGTTTGGATTGAGAAGACCAGATCTGGTTCTTCAGACCTTTACGTGTCATATTAATGATAGGGGAGGCTACAGCGGAATAATTCTTGATAAATCTCCTATAATAGTTGGAAAACCCCAGAAACCTCTGTATGGCCTTAAGACCTTGAGGGAGAGGCCATTCTGAGATGGCCGTGAGTTTAGAAGGATCCATCTCAAAACCCTCTGGAGTGATAATATACCCAAGCAATTTCACAGTAGTAATGTCGAATAAACACTTCTCTAGTTTGCAATAAAGACCATTGTCCAGTAATTTTGCTAATACCTGTCTGACATGTGCATGGTGGGTTTTCAGATCGGGAGAGTAAATCAATATATCGTCTAGGTATACTAGAACAAAGGTTTGTAAGAAATCTCTGAGCACATCATTAATAAAATCCTGGAATACCACTGGAGCATTACAAAGACCGAAAGGCATGACCAAGTATTCATAATGCCCACTCCTGGTGTTAAATGCTGTTCTCCACTCATGCCCCTCTTTTATACGTATCAGGTTGTAAGCTCCTCTTAAATCAAGTTTTGTGTATACTGCTGACCCCCTTAACCTGTCGAACAGTTCTGATATGAGAGGGATAGGATACACGTTCTTAATGGTGATCTTGTTAAGCCCCCTATAATCGATACACGGGCGTAAATCTCCCTCTTTTTTAGACACAAAAAAGAACCAAGCCCCTGCTGGAGAAGAGGAACGTCAGATAAAACCTCTCTCCAAATTCTCCTTTATGTACTCCTCCATAATTTGGTTCTCCTTTATGGAAAGAGGATATACTTTGCCTCGAGGAGGCATGGTACCAGGATGAATATCTATGGCACAATCATATGGTCTATGTGGAGGCAGTTTCTCTGCCTCTCTTTTATCAAATACAGCCCTGAGGTCGGCATATTGGTCAGGAACCTCTGTAGACAATGGAGGAGCTGTGGGTGTGTTCAGGGCACCGACATGCTGAATGGGTATTAAACAAGTCCCAAAACAAGCAGGACTCCAAGACAGTATCTCTCCCTTAGCCCAATCAATGACAGGATTATGTTTCACCAACCAAGGGAAACCAAGTACAACAGGATTGGAAGGTGAATGGATAACTTGAAATATGATTTCTTCTTTATGCAAGAGACCAGTGGTAAGAACCACTGTAACCGTATCGTGAGTAATCCTAGGGCAAGATAACGGTCTGCCGTCTATGGCTTCGACGGCTAAGGGTGTCTCTCTTACAACCAGAGGTAGAGAAATGGAAGAAGCGTAGTTAACATCGATAAAGATGCCAGCAGCCCCAGAATCCAAAAAAGCGGTAGTCTGTGTGGTCTTGGTCTCCCAAGCCAAGGATACTGGTAACATAAGTTTAGTGTCTTTGACAGGAGACATGCACGTCACACCCAAGGCCTGTCTCCTCAGCTGCCTTAGGTGCGGTAGTTTTCCGGCTTATCATGCATCTTAGGACGAGTAGGACATTGAAATCGTACATGTCCCCCCAAACCACAATACAGGCACAATCCCTCACGAAAACGCCTTGTTCTCTCTTCCTCTGTAAGCCTAGTACGGCCTAGTTACATAGGCTCAGAGGGAAGAGATAACTCTCTTGGTGGTGCCTGAAAGACAGGGGCCAACCTAGGTAACGGTCTCTTGGGTTTCTCTCTTGGAGTCCTTCTGTCCCTTATCTGATTATCCAGATCTATACAATAAGCAATGAGTTCACACAATACCTCAGGTAGTTTACGTGGAGCCAATTCATGCATCAATGACTCTGATAACCCTTCCATAAAAGCCAGAACCAGTGTCTCATTTGTCCAGTTCACATCAGAGATCAAGGTTTTAAATTCTATGGCATAATCAGAAACAGTCCTGTTCCCTTGACGTATGCGGAACAAGGATTTGCCAGCTATCGTGGCCTTTCTGGTAGGATTAAATGTACGTTGTAACTCGGCTATGAATTCTTTATAATCCCGTATGACAGGCTTCTCTGCCTCCCATAACGGAGTCGCCCATGTCAATGCTCTGCCAGACAGATGATTAATAATGAACCCCACTTTGGCAATGTCAGAGAAAAACATCTGTGGATTTAATTTAAAATGAATATCCACATGGACCAAAAATCCCCGGCACTCTGAGGGAGTACCGTCAAACCTCATAGGAGTGGTCCTGTGTACCTGGAATGTCTGAACGACAGGGGACACAGGTATATCAAGCGGGGGGTGCAACCCCAGCTGGTTCCAGGTGAGCCGTACGAGTCAGGATAGTTTGTAAGGCAATAGCAAACTGATCCATCCTATGATCCTGCTCATCCTGTCTGGATACAAAGTTAGCCAAGTGCTGTGTTAAGTCTGCGGGATCCATAGTGGCCAGATCGTAATGTCACGGTTCCCAGATCCCACCACGCAGTACTTAACACCCCACACTCCACAGAGCCCAGAAGCTACCAACAGAGTAGCCGTGAAAGATCTCTAACTGTCTGGTCCTTAGAATTGGCCAGGTAAACTAGCTAGACAGAAAGGGTTAACAACACGGGGAGTAGTCAGCCTAGCCAGAATCAGGAATACAGAGTTCAGAATGGTCAAATGGAATAGCCGGGTCGATATCAGAGCAGTAGCGTAGTACAAGAAAATGGTCTAGGGCAACAGAAGGCAGAATAGTCAGAAACAAGCAGAGGTCAATAACGGGTTAATTCAATATAGCAGTCAGGTACAAGGAGCTCAGGTATGGATAACCACGATCTGGCAACTGCTGAGAATACACTGAGGGTTTTTAAAGGCCTTCACCAGGCCACGCCCCCCAAACAAGCCATGCCTCATGCAACCACCTCCCTGCCTTTCTCCATTTAAACCGGGCTTTGGTCAGCGAGCAGCATCAGACATGCTGCCCTCAAGCACACAGGTAGGGCTGGAAGCTCCCAACGTTGCACTGCTTTATATTAAATCCTCAAACAAACTATCCTCAAAACCCCATCAGAGTGGACTGTACAACCTCCCACCATCATTCAAATGGACCAGACACTCTACCATACCCTACAGAGAGGTCATCAACAGACCCGACATCAAAGATCAGCTAACAAAGTCCCCAGGGGGTTAACCGAGCAGCAGAGGACCTCCACAGCATACTACACACCATCGCAGAGACCTCCAACATTAAAAAAGTCAACTTCAAGAAATCATCCAATAAACAACCCAATAAATGGTTTGACAAAGAATGCAGAACACTAAGAAACAACCTACGAACAGTCTCAAATAAAAAACACAGAGACCCCGACAACATCGACCTGAGGATCACTCATGGTGTCCTGCAGAAAAACTATAAACAAATCCTCAAAAAGAAAAAACAAAACTTCATCTCCCAAAACCTTCAACAACTGGAAGAGGCTCTTCAGGAAAACTCTTTCTGGGAAACCTGGAGTCAAATCGGCTCAGGATCCAAGAAAAACCACCTCCACATCCAAAATGGCAACATCTGGCTCAACTACTTCAAGAGCCTGTACAAAGACATTCCCAAAGAGGAGCTAACTGGGGAACAGGAACACATCATCAGAAGACTACATGAACTGGAGGAAAAAATCAAGGATTTCCAAAACGCGTTAGATACACCCATTACACCCCAAGAAGTAGCAGAAAAAAATTTCAAGATCTGCGAAGTAAAAAAGCCAGCGGGAATTCTTCCAGAGATGATTAACACGGCTCTCCAGAAGTACACGCCGCAATATGTAACGTTTTTAACCTGGTCCTGAGCGTTCCTCAAGTATGGAACTAAGGCCTCATAACAACCATCCATAAGAGTGGAGACCAATCTGATCCAGCCAACTACAGAAGGATATGTGTCAGCAGCACACTGGGAAAACTATTCAATAGCATCCTGAACAAAAGAATCCTCAGCTTCCTGACAAAGCATAACATCCTCAACAGAAGCCAAGCGGGGTTCATGCCAAACCATCGCACTACAGATCACATCTACCCCCTGCATAGTCTTATCAAGGACCATGTCCACAATACAAAACATGGGAAAATATTTGCCTGCTTTGTGGACTTTAAGAAGGCCTTTGACTCAGTGTGGCGCCCAGACCTGTTCCTCAAACTACTGGAGAGTGGAATAGGAGGGAAAACATATGACGTTGTCAAGAGCTCATATAATGAGAACTTCTGAAGCATAAAGGTGAATGGGAAGAGAACAGAGTACTTGCGGCAGGCTCGTGGTGTCCGACAAGGCTGCAGCTTAAGTCCAACCCTCTTTAACATCTACATCAATGGACTGGCTGAAGCTCTAGAACCCTCCTCAGCACCATGACTAACTCTACATGACACCGAGGTGAAGTTCCTGTTGTATGCAGATGACCTCCTATTACTATCACCAACAGAGAGAGGTCTACAAGACAGCCTGGAAGTGCTGGAAAAATACAGTGTGGCATGGGCACTACCCATCAACCAAAAGAAAACAAAGGTCATAGTTTTCCAAAGGAAGAACGCAAAAACCAAGAGTTCCTCTTTCACACTTAATGACTGCACTCTTGATGAAGCCAACAGCTTACACATACCTCGGCCTAGAAACAAACCGATCGGGAAGTTTCAAACCAGCCATAGAGGCCCTAAGAGACAAGGCGTGTAGAACCTTCTATGCCATCAGAAGAAAACTCTACAAACTAAAACTGCCTGTAAGAGTCTGGCTTAAAATCTTTGATATTGTCATCACTCCAATCCTCCTTTATGGCAGTGAAGTATGGGGCCTCATCACCTACCCTGACCAACCGAAATGGGACACCAGCCCAACAGAAATATTCCATCTGGAATTCTGCAAGCACCTCCTCCAAGTCCATCGGAGAACCTCTAACCATGCTTGCTGGGCTGAGCTGAGCAGACTCCCCTTACTTCTTGCAGTACAGAAGAGGGCGCTATCATACTGGAACCACCTAAACATCAGCAACCTCAACTCATACCACCATAAAGCCCTACTGGCCAACAAGGACCACCCCAAACCATGTGGGCTGCAACAATTCATATCCAACCTGATCATCCAAAGCCCCCATGAATGCAACCTGACAAAATAGCAAATAAAGGCCCTATTTAACGATTCCAGGGAAAACTATATCAGAGAATGGAGACCTGATATAGCAAACTCTCAGAAACTCACCATCTACCAATCCTTACAGAGGGAATACAAACTGGCCCCATACCTGGAGGTACTACAAGACCCCAAGGACAGACAGATCCTGAGCCGATACAGACTGAGCGCCCACAGCCTGGAAATCGTATCAGGGTGGCATAGACAGACCTACAAGCCCAGGGAGAATAGACTGTGCCAACGTTGATACCAGGGGGCCCTGGAAGATGAGGTCCACTTCCTCCTACAGTGCTCCAAGTACTCAGCACTGAGGAAAACTCACTTCCAGAGACTCTCCGCTCTCATCCCGGACTTCACCTCTATAGAAGAGACGAGGAAACTCCACATCATACTGGGAGAAGAGGAGCCGGCGGTGAAAATATCTGCCCAATACATTACAGAATGTCACAGACTGAGAGAAACATGAGAGATCCCGGACGTATAAATGCCCAACACGGACTCGCCCCCATCCCACTTCACATCCCTTACCCCTGATAATGTCCATGGACTTGCCCATTCCTCCCATATATGTCCCACTACCCCCTCCACCCCACATAACCTCCCCATATGCTTTGGCAATAATAAAATGTATTTGGTCCTGCCAATAAAGCTTATTTTGATTTGATTTGATTTGTATCAGCTTTTGCTACAGATTGTTCTAGTCCTAGTAACACGATTTTACTTCCATTTGGAAACCTACTCTCTGTTCTTTATTAATTTACCTTTTGTCTCTTAAAACTTTTTTGTATAAGCAATATGTAACTTTTCACTGGACGTGTATGTTGGTTACACATGACAAATGCACACAGATCCTTTTTTTTATAGAGGCAGACTGGCATGCAAACATTTTATGCTCGATGAAAAGCAGCTGCTGACCTCAATTATATCCATTATTAGCTTTCATATCATAAATATTAATGTAAAGCAATATGTTGGTTAATTGAGTGAGGGGTAATGTGCGCAGCTTGCAGGTACCAGAATTTCCTTTGTTTTGCATGCTCTAAGCAATATAACCTTGCCCTGCTAAATATCCACAAATGTATCATTCGTGTATAAGGTTGTTATCTTAATGTTTACATGCCGCTCTTAGACATTTCTCATTTTCAGAAAAATCCGCAGCTTGATCTTGGATTTTTGATAGCCTTGTTTTTATATGGTCTTTCGGTGCGTCTGGCTAATGTTCAGGATGCTGCTGAGCCTTGTGACTGGGTGAAGGTAATCTGAGCGGTTAAATGTCACTTGGTCAGATGTTCCTCTTCTGACGGATTACATGCATGTGGATACCTCTAAAGCTCAAAACCAATACTTTCTTCTACACAATGAAAAGTAAAAGGGGGACTAGAGCCAAGACTTATAGACAGAAGACGAGCACAAATAAGAAGTGTGCATGCTCAAAGGCAGAGATCACAAACTCTGCCTCCACAGATGTTTATTAACTACAATTACATGGATCTGTTGAATGCAATAAATGGCAAAGAATCATGGGAGATGTAGTTCCGAAACATCTGGGAGTCCAGAGTTTGAGATTCCTGCTCTAGGGCAAACTGAAGGATATGTTCGCAGATAACCAGCAGTGGGAAATGGATTCAGGGACTATATTATGTGAATGAATGGTCAGTGTGTGGATGTGAAAGAAAGGGATGGAATAACACTGAAGGGACTGAGAGAGAATACCTCCCTGTACCTCTGCTGTCCTGCTGCTCTCCCGGCCTCCTGTTCCTCCGGTCTGTCTGCTCCTCTGCCCTACTCCTCGTTATCAAACTGAGCCCTGATTGGGCAAAGTCCTGCACCTGACCTGGACTTTGCCCAATCAGGGCTCAATATTGAATTAGAGCCCTGAATGGGCAAAGTCCAGGTCAGGCGCAGGACTTTACGCAATCAGGGCTCAGCATGAAGACGAGGCGTGGGGCAGAGGAGCTGCGGCCAGACAGAGGAGCAAACGGACCGGAGGAACAGGAGGGCAAAAGGCATGGGGCCGGGAGGGCTGCAGCCACAGGTCTCCTAAATGTACCGGCAGCGTCAGTACATTTAGGAGAACTGTGAACACATTTTGCAAAGTCATTTTGTATTATGGAATGTCCGCGGTGGAACAGACCGCGAACATCCCATAATGTTCAGCGTTCGCTGAACACTCGAACAGCCGATGTTCGAATCGAACACTCAGCACATCTCTAGTGTCGTACCCAAGGACACTTACTAGAGAGGTGCTCTGGCTGGGATTCAAACCTGTGTCTCCATGGTATCCACAGTTATAGAGCAGCCCCCAGCCATCTTTTTATTATTTAACCCCTTCGCTGCTATGGACGCGCTCAGCGCGTCCAACCGCAGGTATCGTTCCTTGCGGTGGACGCTGTACCCCCCGGGCCCCCTTGGTGCGGGCTGACATCTTCGATGTCAGCCCAGCACCTGGAACCGCCACCGGAGTAATTAGGTGTCATCGCGGGGGCGCGATGACACCTAATTCAGGCGCCCCCCCCCGTATGTGCGGAGGAGGCGCCTGAAAGGGAGGGGGGGAGGTCCTTCGGACCTCTCTCCCTCCCGATCGGTGGCGTGCAGGGGGTTAACCCAGGCACCGTTTGGAAGGGCACAGCCTGCCCTTCCAAATGGTACCTGGCATTAACCCCATCGGGGCCGGATCACGAATCGGCGCCGAAAAGCGCCGGTTCGTGATCCTTTCCCGGAGCTGGCCGACATCTTGGATGTCGGCCAAGCTTCCGGGAATGCCCCCTGAGGACTGGCGTCATCGTCCATAGCACGATGATGCCAGTCCTGGAGTTAACCCCTAACTGCCACCAATGGTGGAGATAGGGGGTTCCAATGAACCCCCTATCTCCCGATCCGTGGCAGTTAGGGATTAATGTATGGTATTGTTGGATCGGCCAGAGCATGGCCGTTCCAACAATACCAAACATGACCATGAAAAAAGTTTAAAAAAAAAAAAATTTTTGGTTCGTTATTGCAGCAATATTGTTCCCATTTCAATTATAATGTTAACAATAATGCTGCACTAACGATTTTTGTATGCGGTGCGTTTGTTAAAAATCGCGTATTTTCCCCCAAAAAAAATGTAACGAGACCCCATCTCTAATTTTTTTAACAAGCGCACCCCATACAAAATATAACCGCAATTGCTTGTATGTTAAAATGTGAAAAAAAAACACCTTACACGTTGTAAATTATTGAAAATTCATATTTTATTGCATTTTTTGTTATAATATACAGACAGGTCATGACGTATACATATAATAATGACATATTATGAATCTGCCGAGTCTGACGGAAAGAACGATATATAATATGTCTGGGTCATATACTAAAATAAGCCTTCAAAACACGTTTAAACATGATGAGCAAAACCGGTAAAAATGAGCTCAGCACAGGGGCGGGAAATGCCTCAGCAGCGAAAGGGTTAATAATAATGGTGACATTACTCATTATTTGTGAATTTCTCAGTTTTAGCTTCTATAATTCTATTAATGTCACTATGTAATACTTTATTTAACAGGGAATTGTGATTTTTATGGAGGTTTTCACAAAACATGCACCATTTGGGAGTTCAATGAGATCTTTTAAAGTTTTTTTGATATTTTGCTCATATTTGACAGGTTATTCACAAATCCTCTGAATTGGGCTGAAATTGCGCTGATCTGTAATTTTGACAAACTATCAATTTGCCAAATACAGGCGAATCAACAGTGAAATATGTTGCAATGTGCCACAATTCAGCAGCACAAAAATTGTCCCATAGAAGTGTCTTCTATTCACAGAATGTTGAATTGCATCGAAAATTCCAGTGAAATGACATGATTTTCGGTGTTTAAATTTGACCAGTTTAACCCTTTCGCTGCTGAGGCTTTTCCCGCCCCTGTGCTGAGGTCATTTTTACCGGTTTTGCTCATCATGTTTAAACGTGTTTTGAAGGCTTATTTTAGTATATGACCCAGACATATTATATATCGTTCTTTCCGTCAGACTCGGTAGATTCATAATATGTCATTATTATATGTATACGTTATGTCATGTCTGTATATTATAACAAAAAATGCAATAAAATATGTATTTTCAATAATTTACAATGTGTAAAGTGTTTTTTTTCACATTTTAACATGCGAGCAATTGCGGTTATATTTTGTATGGGGTGCGCTTGTTAAAAAAATTAGAGAAGGGGTCTCGTTACATTTTTTTTTGGGGAAAATTACACTATTTTTAACAAACGCACCGCATACAAAAATCGTTAGTGCAGCATCATTGTTCACATTATAATTGAAATGGGAACAATATTGCTGCATTAACAAACCAAAAAAAAAAAAAAAAGTGTTTATTTTTTTTGTTATAATTTTTTTTTTTTAATTTTTTTTAATTTTTATTTTTCTTTTTTTTTTTTTTGACAACATTTTTCACAGTAGTGTTTGGTATCGTTGGAACGGCCATGCTCTGGCCGATCCAACCATACCAAACTTTAACCCCTAACTGCCACGGATCGGGAGATAGGGAGTTCATTGGAACTCCCTATCTCCACAGTTGGTGGCAGTTAGGGGTTAAGTCCAGGACTGGCGTCATCGTGCTACGCACGATGACGCCAGTCCTCAGGGGAGTTCCCGGAGGCTTGGCCAACATCCAAGATGTCGGCCAGCTCCGGGAAAGGATCGCAAACCGGCGCTTTTCAGCGCCGATTCGCGATCCAGCTCCCCAGGGGTTAATGCCAGGCACCATTTGGAAGGGCAGGCTGTGCCCTTCCAAATGATGCCTGGGTTAACCCCCGCAGAGCCGCCGATCGGGAGGGAGAGAGGTCCGAAGGACCTCCCCCCTCCCTTTCAGGCGCCTCCTCCGCACATGCGGGGGGGCGCCTGAATTAGCTGTCATCGCGCTGCCGCGATGACACCTAATTCCGGCGGCTGCTGTTCCGGATGCCGGGCTGACATCCAGGATGTCAGCCCGCACCGGAGGGGCCAGCGATCGGCCGGAACCCGGCCGAACGCTGACCCCAATGGGAGGACGCGCTCAGCGCGTCCTCCGCACACCAGCGGGAATGCTGAGGACGCGCTCAGCGCGTCCTCAGCATTGAAGTGGTTAAACAGGTGAATCCCATAGGTTTCAATGTAATAAATCAATAAATTATTTATTTTTATTTTTTTAAAGACCGTTTATTCTTTGCAAAAATATTTTTGTGTTTTTTTTAGACATTTTTATTTTGTAACCGACCTCTTTATTATTTTTTTAAATGTCCTTATTTAGACATATTTTTACTGCATGCTTATTGATTTAAACTCCTTTAAAGAGAATAGAAGACTTAACTTTTTTTTTTCGGTTCAGTGGAATTCGGCGAATTTCAATGAACTGAATTGGCACAATTCAGTGTTTTTTGCTGATGTCCAATAACTGCTTTGGCAACTTCAATTTCAGCCAAATATGGTGATCATTCGCTAAATAGTGAATTCACTATATTTTTGGAGAAATGGAGTCGCCAAAATGTAGAGAAAAGCAAAGCCCCTTTTTGTAACATTAACATGGATAAACAAACCATTACTCAAAAAGCTAAAAAAAAAACTATTGGTTATTGAAAGAGCACCAAAATTTCCTTGCTCTTTCATTCGGCGCACTTCAGCGACCTCAATTCGCTGACCCTGTGGTGAATTCAGCATTCAGTGCGTCGTATCGATCAGCAGAAGTCCTATGAGTAACAATAAAAAAGTCGGTTACAGAATAAAAAAAATCGCCATTATTTAAAAAAAAAAATCTAATTAAAAATTTGCCGAACATCAAGGCACCTCTAGTGAAGGTGAGTCCTAACCAATGACACCACAGGCTGCTGTATTGCTAACCATATATGCTCATGCTGCTTTTCAGTCATGAGGAAGACTGGTGGGCTTTCATTTATGCCCTCCCAGAAACAAATCCGCCATGGGATCAAAAAACAAGGCCACGGAACGGAATATGCTGCAAAGATGACCTGGCTGGCTCCAATGGCCATTGCAGTAAACCAAAGCCTCAAATTGTGTTTTGTTTCACAAGGTGTTATAGGAATTAGCGCAGATGACACCTTTTTTTTCTTGTTATGTTTTGTACATGTTGCTGGGCTGGATACATTTGATGGTTGCAGCTGCCACAGTGGGGAATAGGCGCGACCCTGCTCTTCCTGTACTATGTACATTTGATTGTACCTCCAGCCAGGTCATCTTTTCAGCATGTTCCGTTCCGTGGCCTTGTTCTTTGATCCTATGGTGGATTTGTTTCTGGGAGGGCATAAATGAAAGCCCACCAATCTTCCTCATGACTGAAAAGCAGCATGAGCGTATATGGTAATCTTTACAGCAGTCTGTGGTTTCATTGGTTAGGACTCACCTTCACTAGAGGTGCCTTGAAGTTCGGCAGGTGAGCTTACACTCCAATGGCCATTGAAGTAAACCAAAGCCTCTAATTGTGTTTTTTTCACACAGTGTTATGGGAATAAGCGCAGATGACCCCTTTTTTTTGTTATGTTTTATACATGTTGTTGGGCTGGATACATTTGGTGGTTGCAGCCGCCCCAGTGGGGAATAGGCGTGACCCCGCTCTTCCTGTACTGGGGAATTTATTTTACATTGAAATCTTATGGGATTCACCTGTTTAAAATTGTCAAAATGAAAGGAATGAAAATCATTTTGCCAACATTTCTCTGCTGTTCGGCGTTCTCTGAATAGATTAACCATTACTTCTCTACGGGGAATTTCACTGCCACTGAATTGCATCGTATTTCGCTGGCAATTTGCCTATATTCGGTGAATTATTAGCTTTCTGAATAGCCGAATTGCCACGAAATTGCACCGTATGGGGAAATTCACCATTCGGTGCAATTCGGTAGCCAATTTGGCTCTGTTTGAATAACCCCTTATATATAATTTGTGTGGGTTCTGCAATAAAACCTGACTTCAAATAGTCTTTAAACACGATGAGCAAAAAAATTGTCAAAATTACCTAAGCGATGAAGGGGTTAATTTTCAAATGTACATGCAAAAAACCGTTGGCTTTTGTTTTTTGCTTTTTCAATAACAGGCAATTGATTCTGAAAAAGTAAGACTGGAATAGAAGGACAGGAAGTTCTAGAGAAATTTGAATTTATGTTCAGTATTTGTTTCATACCACTGTAACCCTTTCTGATTTGCTTAATGTTAGTATTTTAAATTGACTATCCTGTTTTCCAAAGCTGTGCGTTCCATAGGCTTTTGAGACCTGAATGTTGTCCCATGTTATATTTCCAAGGTCTACATTGTGTGTTTTACCTATATTGTTAAAATAATATTTTAAGTACAATAATTGATACATTTGTACATTACATCGTATCGCAGACATGCTATTTGTTTTTCATTTCTGTGGTTTGCAATTCTTCATAATAAAAGTAACATCAGAAAGCATTATTTTACTGAGAGGGTGGTGGATACATGGAACAGCCTTCCAGTTGAAGTGGTAGAGGCCAAAACAGTAATTGAATTTAAGCAAGCATGGGATAGGCATAAGGCTATCCTAAACAAAAGATAAATCCAGGTAAAGTATCCATGTAATTGGGCAGACTAGATGGGCCGAAAGGTTCTTATCTGCCGACATTTTTCTATGTTTCTATGTTTCTACTAAAAAATATGTTAAATGTTTTGGTTTTGCAATCTTTGCATGTATTTTGCAGTTTTATCCTTCAATGATTGACTTCTAAGATTGAGTAGTGCTTGCAAAAATTATTCCAGCCTAGAAGATGCCACATACCCAACCATATGATTTTGAGTCACAGAAACGTGCAATACAGTGTTATTTTTCATTCTAAGACATAAAATTATGACAACTATCAGGGTTATTCAAGGAGAATCAAAAAGTCACCACACGTTTGGTGACTTTTCATTCTCTTCAATTTGGTGCGATTCGGCGATCCCATTTTGGCGACCCTGCAGTGTATTCAGCAAGCACCACAGAGCTGTCGTAGTGCAGGGAAAAGCCGCCGCAAACCCGACGAATACTCACCGCAAAACCCGGTGAACGCACACCGAAACCCGCAAAAACATCTGGATTAACCCCGCCGAACACACCGGAGAAACCCGAGCAGCCGCCGATCACAGCGCAGAGCAGCTGCCGGAAAAAGCCGACACCGCAGTCGAATGGAGTGGAAAAAAAAAAACCAGTACGCGTGAATGTTTGAAAAGTGAAACGCTGTTTGCAAAGAAACTACAGAACGAAAATGTCTGAAATTTACATATAAGATCCAATGAATGATAATAAAAAGGGCTGTTACAGAAAAAAAGAAAAAAACATTTAAAAAAAAATTTGCAAAAAAATCCCAAAAAATGCCTAAAAGATCCTAAAAAATCTAAAGATAGAGACTTATTTTACTGAAGAATATTATAATCAACGGTTTATTAGGTAATGGGTTAAAACGGGAATATATTTAACATTGAAGCCTATGGGATTCGCCTGAATAAACCTGTCGAATGAAACCACCGAACAGCAGGGCAATTCGGCAACTTTTCCCCGCTGTTTTGTGTTCTCTGAATAGACGAAGCATTGCTTCTCTATGGGGATTACACTGCCCTCGAACAGGCACCGAACAGGCACCGTATGTGCAGGCAATTCGCCAACATTTGGCGAACTGCCTTCTCTCTGAATAGCCGATTGGCCAGGAAAGGTAACCGTACGCCGAATTTCACTGTTCGGTTACCTTTCGGCCACAATTCGAATCTCTTTGAATAGCCCTGTATGTTTAAGTTATCATGAGAATGTGCTAAAACTTATTTTTAGAATGGATGCAAAACCTAAGTTTTAATTCTGTGATCCTGCAAAACCAGTTGAGTGTCTCTGGGTTTGACCCATCTGGAGTTGGTTAGTTTTATTTTCCAAATAAAGTTTAAAAAAAAATGTGCCTTAAAGTATTTTATTTTTTAAATGGAGCATTTTAATGAGAATGTTGGAGACATTCACATGACATTACACAGAGGAAGTCAAATGAAAACCAAGAGCAAGTTACAGATGTGCATTTAAAAAGAGGACAGGAACGAAGGGAGAGACAAGTATTTAAAAAAAGAGTAACAACCCATTATTTATTCTTTATTACAGATTTTTTTCATATACTCTAATACTGATCAATTAATATTTTCTGAACATTCCAAATTTCAATAAATATTTACACAAGACTTCCACAATGTTGTCTGTTGTACTCAAAAGACATCAGCTTCTCTTCTCCTCTCAAACTGATCCCCATATATTTTTTTTTTGCCTTTCGGATGTTGAGTAATCTGAATTCCCATTTTTTAAGGCTTTGGGGTCTTTTTCAAAGTTGGAACACTAGCAAACATTAACTGCTAGCTGTATACCTGTTGTCAAAGTGGAATATCACTGGTTTCATTTTATGATAATATAACGGAATCCCTTTAAATATAAAATACAGCTGTTTCTGAAGTGTCAAGAAAGCTTATTACTTGACTTTTGTGAGGACAATGCATTCTGGCAATGAGTACAGAGCCAATACCATCACTTTTCCAGTAATAAAGAATAATACACATATGCAGGCAGGTTCCGCATTGATCCAATGTTGTGATCGACTGGTTACAGGGAAGGCGTGAAAAGGGTGTGTGCTGACAGCTACTACTACCAGCCAATCCATAAGAATGGTAGGAGCACGTCAGACTTCCAGATTGAGATAACTTTATTAGAAGGGCAAGGAAACAAAGTTTTGACTCCTACAAGTCTTTGTCAAGTCTCTTGACTTGATGATGGCAAGGGCAGAGGAGGAGGTGCAAACCAACGTTTCCGCTGGAATCCGCCTTTTCAAGCTTGACCTGTCAAAACTTAACAACCATTGGTATGAGTCGAAACGTTTCCTCACTGTAGAAAGCGGTTGCTATAAAGTTGCCTCAGTGCGGAAGTCTGGAGTTCCTGTAACTCTGTTTTGGCTGCTCTTCTAGAAGCTGACTGGTCCTGGCATGGGCTGGAGCCCGACATAAATTGTATGAGCTGTGTAATCATTGCAGGTTTGTTGCCACTTATTATGCACCATAGAACTACTACCAACTTGTAGTAGTGTCTTGGACCCCCTTCAGTCATGGGAAGTCGGTGAGCAATTAGTTGAAAGGAATTTATATTCCCTTTATAATCCACTCACGTGGTGGCTGACCAGTTAGAATATGATAAACATGTTCTGTACCCCTTGTTCCCACGATCAGCTGAATGAAGATGCCAGATGACAATAATACTGTAGAAAAAGTTGACTTGTCCCTTCTTCAATTATTACCTCTAGGAGACCTATGGTCTTTTTTTTTTTGCTAGTATACCTTAAAATGTATTTTTATCGATGTCTGGTAGGCATTTAAATGATATTTTCTTAATGAATGCTTCCATCAGAAGTTAGAAAATAATATTTACACAACTTATTAAGTTTAGATATTTCAATTAAAAACCGGACTGAGAATTAAGTCCCGCTTGGCGGGAGCCTTTGCAGCAGAACAGAAAAAAAAAGGATGTATTTTAAAGATCGTTCTTTCAAAACTGATTATTGCTTTTGGCCTCTGACCCAAAGCCTCAGCAACGTCTCCAGAGATAGCGGAACAGGCAACAACATCATTTTCACTGTTGCGGAACATTCAAATGTTTGCACTCATTACCAAAACAAAAGTTCAATAACTGGAATTGCTGGCTGTTCGGAAAAAAAAAAAAAAATTATCCACGGTTCACTGCATCTTGAAATAAGGGAAGCAGGGCTCCGCTGAACTGAAAAGCCAACTGTGTCCGTCCGCGGGCCAATAAAAGAATCTTAATCTCGTTTCTATGGGACGCATCTCGAAAGGCTTCTTTCTCCGCTCAAAGTACATTTAAAAATCTAAATATTTTCAGGTCAAGATGGATGAGACGATATATATGTTTGACACAGGCTATGTTTATTGTTATGGTAATTATGAATTCTTGCATGTGTCCATTTACTAATCAGAGAGTTGGGTGAGAGATGAGAACCGTTGGCTCTTCCAGTATGTATAGATTCCAGCTGCTGTTCAGCTGCCACTGTAGCATGGCAGACGGGACACCAAAAAACCATCAATGTAGCTTTGACATGGCCATACAAACGAGACATTAAGGCCCCTATTACATTCTTCGCGCATTTGTTTTTGCGCGCGCAAATGCGCATTTGCCGAGGGGCAAAGCCCTTTGTGCTGAACGTCATATTACAACGTTCGCGTAAACGATGCGCGGTATCGTTTAACGCGGATGGACCTGCGCGAGCGTGATGAACTGTGCGCGTCCTATACTTAACATTGCGAGCGCAAATTCGTTTGTGCGCTGGTACAAGGATGGTATTACAATCGATGCGCATCATTCTACGAACGACGTTTGCGCGCATAATTTTAATGCCTTTGAAAAGCTGGTGGTAACTGCAAATCGGAACGTTCTGGCCGAAACGAAAAACATCAGCACGAAAAAAAAAAAAATATAGCACAGTATAGTTACACATTCTACACATACCCAAACAAAAAAATTGTGAATTCGTGCGTGTTTGCTTATTGCTGCAGCATGTATACTCAGATTTACTTTGACAGGTGCAAAAACTTAAGTGAGTCAATTAAGGTAAATTGATGTCAAGGTTCTTAATTCTGATTGGCTGAATCCCACGAAAAACGAGTCCGCACACTGATTTACGTGCTCTACGTTACTGCACACGTATTACTCTTCGTTTTGCACGTCGTTTTTACGAACTTTATTTTTGGACGGATGAGAAAATGCGTTCGAATCGTAATACACCATTTTTTTTGCGCGATAACGCTGCGTGCAAAAACAATTGCGCTGCGCGGACGAATTTGCACGAAGAATGTAATAGGGGCCTAAGAAGCCAAACTCAAATCCCTAATACAAATTGGAATTGTTCTTGTTTTGTAATGCTAGCTTTTGTTTTGTCTTTCCATATTCGATTTTTTTAATTGAGACGTTTGTCCCGGTCGGAGAGTGCCACACTCATGCGCCACATTACAATTAGGGATGAGCCGAACACCCCCCGAGTTCGGTTCGGATCCGAACCCGAACTTTCCAAATGTTCGAATCCGAATCCGAACCCGAACTCGAACTCAATACAAGTCAATGGGGCTGAAAAATCGTGTTTTAGAGTTTTAAAAAGGTGTATGGGGGTCCGGGTAGTGCCCTGGGGGACAGGAAACAAGGACAAAAGGTAAAAAAAAAAATGTTTTTAAAGGGACAGTGAGTTTTCCATGAAATAAGGGATAAAAATAAAAACGAAAAATTCCTTCAAATATCGTGCCTAGGAGGTCCCCATAACCTGCCCGTGAAGTGGCGGATTTGTAGGATGTATAGAAACACTTAAAAACAAAAAAATTATGTTTCAAATGACAGTAAATGCTTTTCCTTTAATCTATCCATAAACAACTGCTTGTGGCGGCAGTCTGTATGAAAAGAGGAGACGTTTTAGGAGTTGGACATGCAGAACAGGTTTAGTGATTTTTTGGCTAAATTATTGTGAAATTTATGCAGGCTTTGGATGAAAGTAACAATAGGTGCTTTAAGGCTGGGGTCAGACTAGCGCACTTTTAACATGTGTTTAGGCGCACTTAATCACGGCCGCACTAGCAGCAAATGACGGCCAATATACGAAGTACGACCGCACGAAAGTCTGGCCGCGCAACGCAAGTGGAAAATGAATGCATTTTTTCGAGAACGCTGAACCGCTAGTACTGACGTACAGAGTGCGCTGCGTTCGCATAGCGGCGGGTGTACGTGATTAGGAGACGTCAGACGCTGCTCATGTCCGGCCAACATAACGTCCAGACACCCAAAGTTTCCTGGTTTGGATCCGTAAAAAATCACGTACAAAAATGCGCATCGTATGACCGTTTAAGCGCTTTCCGTGAAAAAACACCTCAATGCGTTCGGACGCAATTTTTGACGTTCGCTGCGAAAAATGCGTTCGTTTGACCCTAGCCTAAAATTGGGCCTTTAGCGTCGGCAACAGTGCCATCACACAGTCTCACCCCTCTGAGGATATGAATCTGATACAGGAGTCAGTGGCAGTGCAGCCAAATATTGTGCCTTTGGTGCCAGGCCAGCAAGTGCCAACATACAGTAACCCCTCTGTGGTATTGTGGAAGAGTGCAGGGATGGACCATGCGGTCAGGGCCGGTGCTAGACTATTTTGCGCCCTAGGCAAGACCAGCTACTTGCACCCCCCCAAAAAAAAAAAAACGACACAACATGAAACTGCTATATTTCTTTTTACTTAAGAATAAAGTTTGAAAAGCACCAATAGTAAAGGTAAAATAAATATAAATAAACTGTATTAAACAAAGTTAAATTAACGACAAAAATAAATAAAAGTTGTCACGTAAGTTTCAATTTCAGACACATCAAAATTTCACTCTGCGTGCCTTATCCTTTGCAAATTTTCATCATGCGTTTATATATATATTGTCCAGGCCAGCTCACATCATGCGTATATATATTGCCCAGGCCAATCCCCTGGTGGAGATAGGGGGTTCATTTGAAACCCGATATCTCCAGGCATCTAGTGGGTCATGGAGGGTGTCAATCGAAAGGCCTGAGCATGGCCTTTCGAATGATACCCAACATGACCAGGTATAAAGTAAAATAAAAACATGTTTTTATTTGTGTGATATTTTTATTAATGCAGCAATATTGTTCACATTGCAATTATAATGTGAACGATGATGCACTAATGATTTTTTTCTATGGGGTGCGTTTGCTATAAATCACGTAATTCCCCCCACAAAATGTAACAAGTCCCCATTTCTAATTTTTGTACAAGCGCACCCCATAGAAAACATAACCGCAAACGCTCATGTGCTAAAATGTGAAAAAAACAACACTTTACATACTGCAGATGATTAAACATTAAATTTTTACTGCATTTTTTTCATAATATACAGCCAGGACAGGACGTATTCATATAAAAATGATATATTATGAATCTGCGGAGTCTGCCGGAAAGGACGATATCTAACATGTCGGTCATTTAACAAAATGTGGCTTCAAAATCACATTTAAACATGATGAGCGAAAGTGGTAAAAATGAGCTGAGCACACAGCGGTGAAATACAGCATATTAGAAGTTTTAGGAGGGAAATTAACACTTCTCAAATCTCAATCAGAAGCAGACACCACCCCACCCCCTCAGTATAATCTACAATGTATCAAATTGATTAGACCAGACCAAAAACACCTGTTATGACGTTTGAAAAACACAGGTCATTCAGAGTGGAGAATCTTTGCACGTACACATTAGTTTTTAATTTTTATTATCTAATAAACCGTTGCTTATAATATTCTGCAGTAAAGAGTCTCTTCTAGATTTTTTAGTATTTTTTTAAGCATTTTCTATACTTTTTTCAAAATTTCTTTTTTTTGCGAACTCGAACCGAACACACCCAAAAAGTTCGAAGTTCGCGAACTGTTGAACAACCAAAGTTCGTTTCGAACTCCAAACCGAACAGCTCATCCCTAATTACAATACACATCTTCTGTTAACATAACTGCATAATTCTAGCTCTTAAATATAAATTCCCCTCCAGCATGTCACGTTCCATGCTGGCATACCTGTCTTCCTGCCCTCTGTATTTGTATATTGTGTTTTTTCCCTTGTGTTTCTGTTGCTGCCAATTCCTGGGTGGCCTCCCAGGGGTTAATTGGTGTTCTGTGTGCTGCTCACCTGTTTACCCTTGCCTTGATTCCCCTGACTATATTAGAGCAATGTACCTATAGGACATTGCTGGGTCATTTTTCCTTTGCCTGGTCTCCTTGCGTCCTGTGTCCTGAGAGCTCCTTGCTGTGTTCCTGATATTCTCCGTTTGTTCATCCTTGTTCAGTTTTTGCCTCTAATATTTCTGTTCCAGTTTATGTCAGTTCCTTCTGTGTATTTAGTTCTGTCTATTGCTGTATTTTGTTTTGCTGTTTATGTTGCATTCAGATTCCCCGGTTACTGATTTTGGCTTGGCTGACTTCCCTTCTGGTTCTGATTCCTGTATCCTATATGACGTACTTTCTCTGGTTATGACCTTTGGCTTTCCTCTATGTGACTCCTCTATATTATATTACTTGTCAGTACCATTTCCAAGAAACCCTGTCATCTGCATACAACAAAAGACTCTGTACGGCTTCAAGGTAATACTTTCCTTTAGATTAGATCTGGCTATCCTAAAGACCGGCCTTTCAGTGCAGGGTAATCTTTGGTATTGCCATACAGAGGTCTTTATTATTATTATTATTATTCTTTATTTATAAAGCGCCAGCATATTCCGCAGCGCTGTACAATAAGCACAGTATAGACAGGGTTACAATACATTGAACAACATTTGACAAACAGTACAGGAGGAGATGAGGGCCCTATTCCCGTAGGAACTCACAATCTGGGAGGGTTGGGGTTGGAAACAGGAGGAGAGGACTGTAAGGTTAGAGTGATTGATGATTGCGTCAGTGAGTTGGGTGGTAGGCTTCCCTAAATAGGAACGTTTTAAGGGAGCGTTTGAAGGAAGAGAAGTTAGGGGAAAGTCTGACAGTACGAGGAGAGCGTTCCAGAGAGTGGGGGCTGCGCGTGAGAAATCCTGCAGTCTATCATGGGAAGAGGTGATGCGGTGAGAAGCTAGGCGCAGGTCACTGTTTGACCTTAGGGAGCGGGCTGGGGTGTATTTGGTGATTAGTGAGGACAGGTAGTGGGGAGCTGAGTTAGTGAGGGTTTTGTAGGTAAGGATAAGGATTTTGAACTTAATTCTGCAGTGGATGGGGAGCCAGTGAAGGGACTCGCAGAGGGGAGCGGCAGAGACAGAGCGGCGGGTGAGGTGAATTAGTCTGGCGGAGGCGTTCAGGATGGATTGTAGGGGGGAGAGGCGGGACAGAGGGAGGCCAGATAAGAGATTATTGCAATAGTCGAGTCGGGAGATTACCAGGGCGTGTATGAGTTGTTTTGTGGCGACAGCGGTAAGAAATGGCCGAATTCTGGAAATATTACGCAGTTGGTATCGGCAGGAGGAGGAAAGAGACTTGATGTGGGGGATGAAGGAAAGAGCAGAGTCAAGTGTAACTCCAAGACAGCGAACTTGGTTTGATGGGGAAATGGTGATACCCTCCACCGTGATAGAGAAGTCAGGAGGTGGGGAGGCATTGGAGGGAGGAATAAGTAGGAGTTCAGTCTTCGACATGTTGATCTTTAGGTGGTGGGAGGCCATCCAGGAGGAGATGCCAGATAAACAGTCACTGACTTTTGAAAGGACAGGGGGAGAGAGATCAGGGGTAGAGAGGTAGATCTGAGTGTCATCAGCGTAGAGGTGGTAATTGAAGCCAAAGCTGTTGATGATTTTGCCCAGGGAGGAGGTGTAGATGGAAAAGAGCAGAGGACCAAGGACAGAGCCTTGAGGTACACCAACAGATAGAGGCAATGAGGAGGAGGAGTTACCAGCAAAGGACACACAGAAGGACCTGTTGGATAAATAGGATTCGACCCAAGCGAGTGCAGTGTCACCGAGACCCAGAGAGTTGAGGGTCTGTAGAAGGAGGGGGTGGTCAACAGTGTCAAAAGCAGCCGAGAGGTCAAGCAGGATGAGAATAGAATAGTGGCCGTGTTTTTTAGCAGTTAGGAGGTCGTTGGTGACTTTGGTGAGGGCAGTTTCAGTTGAGTGTAGGGGACGGAAGCCAGATTGCAGGGGGTCAAGTAGGGAATTGGAGGACAGGAAGAGGGAGAGGCGGTTGAAGACTAGTTTTTCTAAGAGCTTTGATGTGAAGGGAAGCAGGGATACAGGGCGGTAGTTGGATGGAGAGTTGGGATCTAGGGATGGTTTCTTTAGTAAAGGGGTAACTAGCGCGTGTTTGAAGGCGGATGGAAAGGAGCCAGTGGAGAGAGAGAGGTTGAAGATGTGTGTGAGAGCAGGGGTGAGGGAGGAGGAGAGGGAGGAATTAGATGCGAGGGAATGGGGTCGAGCGGGCAAGTGGTGAGATGTGAGGAGGACAATAAGGAATTGACTTCCTCCTCAGTGGCTGGGAGGAAGCGGCAGAGGGTGGCAGAGGGGACCTGTGGGAGTGGAGGTGGCAGATAACTATCTTGTGTTGGGATGTTGCGTCTGATATTTAGAGTTTTACTGAGGAAGTAGTCTGCCAGGTCTTGAGCGCTGAAGGCAGCTGTGGGGGGAGGTGCAGGTGGGTAGAGGAGGGTGTTGAAGGTGGACCAGAGCCGTTTAGGGTTGGAGGACAGCGTAGATATAAGAGATGAGAAGAAGGATTGTTTGGCCAAGTGGAGGGCAGAGGTGTATGACCGGAGAATAAACTTGAAGTGAACAAAATCAACTTCAGATTAACCCTGTGTTGCTTTCACCTGCCCTTGCAGTTTACAGTGCATCTCTGCATATAGGGGCTTCTCTCAGGAACCTTGACCTCACCTTCCTGCGAGTTATATTCATAGGGTTATATATTTACAGACCGACCACTTCCAAGGATCGGAGGGCAAGTATAGGGTGGTGCGTGCCTGGTGGTACTGCCACCGTGACACAGCATGACTATTTGGTTCGACCTAATGTTTTTCCAGTGAATAAAAATTAACGAAAGAAATCCACAAACTGATGTTTATCTCTTTCATAACAGAATAGACGGCGTACAGCTGCAGAATTTGATATTCTATTATTTCTAGGATTTGAGCATTTTGTGCAGGATTGAATAAGCAAACATGTTTCTTTCATTAGTTTGGATTTGCCATCTAAATCATCGCTACCTTAATGGCACTGAAAATGAATCGCTTCTACTACGGGAGGGAAATTATTAAAGGTCAGTAATTTAAAAGGTAAAACCAGAAGGCATTAGTTAAACATACACTTGTGTTCTGGAAAGTCTATTTCATTTCATTGTCTGCGGAGATATTTATAGTTTTTTTTTTTTTTTTTTTACACATATTGAAGTAACAGAAGAAAATATAGAAAAATATTTTAAATAAAATCTCCGTGTTTTCCTCCAGGAAATCCACGTCTCTCAATGTGTCACATTTTCCATCAAACGTTGTAATTTGTACCGATTTTCTTATCGTGTTGGTTTCTTCTACTGGAGACCAGTGTTTTCAATGGGAATTACTATATTTATTTTTATATTGTCTGATTTTAATTATGAATGTTTGATGGACATGTAATGTTTGTATCAGACTGCCACCTAATGGCATATTTTAGGTACATGCTAGTCCTTTCCAGTGGTATATTTTTTTGGTATTGGTATGCCAGATGTTCTTGGCTCCTGGTTTATGTATATGTTGACATCTAATATATGGTTCACAATAGGAATGATGCTTTTTTCCCCCTTTTAATTTATCTATCCCAATTCTTGTTTTTGAACTGCTACTAAAGCCATGGTATTGCCTCAAATTTGACAATAAATTTAATCGGCATCATGAAACAATCATGAAACTGTGCTTCACGAGTTTAGGGGTTTTTACCGGCTCCTGTAAATATATAAGTAAGGTTATAGCACATAGATGCATGTAAGGTGTGCGTTGCTAAAAAATTCATTTAGTTTCAGACAAAAATAAATTTGTGGAACGAAATTCGTTGAGCTAGCCATTCATTTCGGTTTGTAATTTCGGATCGATTCGGACGCAAAAGAACTCAATAAATGCCGCCCAATTAGTGTTCGTTTAGGGTTAGAAATTAGTGTTAGACTATGGTTACAAACTAGCGTTTGGTGATTAGGGTTAGGAATTCGTGTTAGAAATTGGGGTTAAGGATTAGGGTTAGGAGTTTAGTGTCAGAAGATAGAGTTACAAATTAGGATTTGAAATTAGGATTAGAATAGATGCTAGGCTTGAATTACAGTTTGGAATTGGGGTTTGATTTTGGTTAGAATTTAGGGTTAGAAACTGGGGTTAGAAGCTAGGACTAGGAATTAGGATTAGAAATCGGGATTAAACTAGGATTAGGATTTGTGGAAGCCGTAAACTTTCTTTATTGGTTTTGTTTTGGACAAAAAAGATTCCGTCAAAAACGGAAATGTATACACATTCCATTTAAGTGTAAACAAAGTCACATATATTTATATTATACACACACTGATATTAATATACTATCAGGGTTATTCAAAGAGATCCGAATTGCTGGAGAAAGGTAACCGAACGCTGAAATTCAGCAGCGTTCGGTTACCTTTCCTGGCCATTCGGCTATTCAGAGAGCAGGCAATTTGCCAAATGTTGGCGAATTGCCTGCACGTACGGTGCCTGTTTGAGAGCAGTGAATCCCCATAGCGTCGGCTTTTCAGAGAACAAAAACCAGCAGTGAAAAGTTGCCGAAATGCCCTGCCATTCGGTGTTTTCATGCGGCAGATTTATTCAGGCGAATCCCATAGGCTTCAATGTTAAAAATAATCCCTTTGTAATTCAATATCAAATAAACCGTTTATTATATTCTGCAGTAAAAAGATTCTTTATTCTTAGATTTTTTTTGGATCTTTTATGCATTTTTCTTTTTTTTTTTGCCCAAAAATTTTTGCGTATTTCTTTTTTTTTTCTCTTAATTTTTTTTTTAAACATTTGTTCTTTTTTCTGTAACAGCCCTTTTTATTATCATTCATTGGATCTCATATGTAAATTTCAGACATTTTCCCTCAGTAGTTTCTTTGCAAACAGTGTTTCACTTTTCAAACATTCAAGCAAACTGTTTTATTTATTTATTCACTCCATTCGTCTGCGGTGTCGGGCTTTTTCCGGTGGCTTCGCTGCATGTGATCGACTCCTGCTCGGGTTTTTCCTGCATTTTCGGCGGGGTTAATCCAGATGTTTTTGCGGGTTTCGGTGTGCATTCGTCGGGTTTTGCGGTTAGTTTTCGTCGGGTTTGCGGTGACTTTTCCCTGCAATTCGGAAACCCTTTGATGCTTGCTGAATACAACGCGGGGTCACCGAAATGGGATCGCCAAATCAAACCGAATTGAGGAGAATGAAAAGTCACCGAATGTGTGGTGACTTTTTGATTCTCTTTGAATAACCCTGTATATTATTATTGCTATATTTAATATATACTTTCCTACCTACCTTCCTTCTGGATTCCTGCAGATGATTGATGGTTGATGATGTATTGTGAATTATATTTGTTCAATACTATTATTCTTTTAAATGATGGATTATATATGCAAGTACCTCTCTCCATTTCATGGCTAATGATGATCAGAGCCGTAGCTAGCTCCTTTTGCACCCGAGGCAAGAATAGAAAATTGTGCCCCCCCCCCGAAACACAATATTTTTAGAGGTTATATAGAGCAAAATAGGTAATAAATAACAAAATCAATAATACTAAATAACGTTAGCCTCCCCTGTGTTAGTCAGCAGAGGCGGCTCCAGATTTGATGAGGCCTTAGGCAAAGCTCAGTTATGAGGCCCCACAGGGCTAGAGACCAAGCTATTCCCAGATGTTTTAGAGGACCGTGTGTGTAATAGTGTATCAGAGCACCACAGCAATAAAACTCACAGTAATGTGCAGTGTGTATGAGCGTATCACAGAGCTCCACAGCAATAAAACTCACAGTAATGTGCAGTGTGTATGAGCATATCACAGAGCTCCACAGCAATAAACCTCACAGTAATGTGCAGTGTGTATGAGCGTATCACAGAGCTCCACAGCAATAAACCTCACAGTAATGTGCAGTGTGTATGAGCGTATCACAGAGCTCCACAGCAATAAACCTCACAGTAATGTGCAGTGT
Organism: Leptobrachium leishanense; assembly: GCA_009667805.1. NCBI lineage: Eukaryota > Metazoa > Chordata > Amphibia > Anura > Megophryidae > Leptobrachium > Leptobrachium leishanense. The sequence continues at coordinate 52,068,334 of CM019067.1, read as the reverse complement.
GTATGAGCGTATCACAGAACTCCACAGCAATAAACCTCACAGTAATGTGCAGTGTGTATGAGCGTATCACAGAGCTCCACAGTAATGAAACTCACAGTAATGTGTTATCTATTGCGTTGTGAACATGAGAGCGTTGTGGATTGGGTATTGAACATGAGAGCGTTGTGGATTGGGTATTGAACATGAGAGCGTTGTGGATTCCGTAGTGAACATGAGAGCATTGTGGATTGCGTAGTGAACATGAGAACGTTGTGCATTGCGTTGTGAACATGAGAGCGTTGTGGATTGGGTAGTGAACATGAGAGCGTTGTGGATTGGATATTGAACATGAGAGCATTGTGGATTGGGTAGTGAACATGAGAGCATTGTGGATTGGGTATTGAACATAAGAGCGTTGTGGATTGGGTATTGAACATGAGAACGTTGTGGATTGCGTTGTGAACATGAGAGCGTTGTGGATTGGGTATTGAACATGAGAGCGTTGTGGATTGGGTATTGAACATGAGAGCGTTGTGGATTGTGTAGTGAACATGAGAGCGTTGTGGATTGAGTATTGAACATGAGAGCATTGTGGATTGCGTAGTGAACATGAGAACGTTGTGCATTGCGTTGTGAACATGAGAGCGTTGTGGATTGGGTATTGAACATGAGAGCGTTGTGGATTGCGTATTGAACATGAGAGCGTTGTGGATTGCGTATTGAACATGAGAGCATTGTGGATTGGGTAGTGAACATGAGAGCGTTGTGGATTGTGTAGTGAACATGAGAGCGTTGTGGATTGGGTAGTGAACATGAGAGCGTTGTGGATTGCGTTGTGAACACGAGAGCGTTGTGGATTGGGTATTGAACACGAGAGCGTTGTGGATTGGGTAGTGAACACGAGAGCGTTGTGGATTGGGTATTGAACACGAGAGCGTTGTGGATTGGGTATTTTACATGAGAGCGTTGTGGATTGGTAGTGAACATGAGAGCGTTGTGGATTGAGTATTGAACATGAGAGCGTTGTGGATTGCGTAGTGAACATGAGAGCGTTGTGGATTGGGTATTGAACATGAGAGCGTTGTGGATTGCGTATTGAACATGAGAGCATTGTGGATTGCGTATTGAACATGAGAGCATTGTGTATTGGGTAGTGAACATGAGAGCGTTGTGGATTGGGTAGTGAACATGAGAGCGTTGTGGATTGGGTATTGAACATGAGAGCGTTGTGGATTGCGTATTGAACATGAGAGCGTTGTGGATTGGGTAGTGAACATGAGAGCGTTGTGGATTGGGTAGTGAACATGAGAGCGTTGTGGATTGGGTAGTGAACATGAGAGCGTTGTGGATTGCGTATTGAACATGAGAGCGTTGTGGATTGGGTAGTGAACATGAGAGCGTTGTGGATTGGGTAGTGAACATGAGAGCGTTGTGGATTGCGTATTGAACATGAGAGTGTTTTGGATTGGGTAGTGAACATGAGAGCGTTGTGGATTGGGTATTGAACATGAGAGAGTTGTGGATTGCGTATTGAACATGAGAGCGTTGTGGATTGCGTATTGAACATGAGAGCGTTGTGGATTGGGTAGTGAACATGAGAGCGTTGTGGATTGCGTATTGAACATGAGAGCGTTGTGGATTGGGTAGTGAACATGAGAGCGTTGTGGATTGGGTATTGAACATGAGAGCGTTGTGGATTGCGTATTGAACATGAGAGAGTTGTGGATTGCGTATTGAACATGAGAGCGTTGTGGATTGCGTATTGAACATGAGAGCGTTGTGGATTGGGTAGTGAACATGAGAGCGTTGTGGATTGGGTAGTGAACATGAGAGCGTTGTGGATTGCGTATTGAACATGAGAGCGTTGTGGATTGGGTATTGAACATGAGAGCGTTGTGGATTGGGTAGTGAACATGAGAGCGTTGTGGATTGGGTAGTGAACATGAGAGCGTTGTGGATTGGGTAGTGAACACGAGAGCGTTGTGGATTGGGTAGTGAACACAAGAGCGTTGTGGATTGGGTATTGAACATGAGAGCGTTGTGGATTGCGTATTGAACATGAGAGCGTTGTGGATTGGGTAGTGAACATGAGAGCGTTGTGGATTGGGTAGTGAACATGAGAGCGTTGTGGATTGGGTAGTGAACATGAGAGCGTTGTGGATTGCGTATTGAACATGAGAGCGTTGTGGATTGGGTAGTGAACATGAGAGCGTTGTGGATTGGGTAGTGAACATGAGAGCGTTGTGGATTGCGTATTGAACATGAGAGTGTTTTGGATTGGGTAGTGAACATGAGAGCGTTGTGGATTGGGTATTGAACATGAGAGAGTTGTGGATTGCGTATTGAACATGAGAGCGTTCTGGATTGCGTATTGAACATGAGAGCGTTGTGGATTGGGTAGTGAACATGAGAGCGTTGTGGATTGCGTATTGAACATGAGAGCGTTGTGGATTGGGTAGTGAACATGAGAGCGTTGTGGATTGGGTATTGAACATGAGAGCGTTGTGGATTGCGTATTGAACATGAGAGTTGTGGATTGCGTATTGAACATGAGAGCGTTGTGGATTGCGTATTGAACATGAGAGCGTTGTGGATTGGGTAGTGAACATGAGAGCGTTGTGGATTGGGTAGTGAACATGAGAGCGTTGTGGATTGGGTATTGAACATGAGAGCGTTGTGGATTGGGTATTGAACATGAGAGCGTTGTGGATTGGGTAGTGAACATGAGAGCGTTGTGGATTGCGTATTGAACATGAGAGTGTTTTGGATTGGGTAGTGAACATGAGAGCATTGTGGATTGGGTATTGAACATGAGAGCATTGTGGATTGGGTATTGAACATGAGAGCGTTGTGGATTGGGTAGTGAACATGAGAGCGTTGTGGATTGGGTAGTGAACATGAGAGCGTTGTGGATTGGGTAGTGAACATGAGAGCGTTGTGGATTGGGTATTGAACATGAGAGCGTTGTGGATTGGGTATTGAACATGAGAACGTTGTGGATTGCGTTGTGAACATGAGAGCGTTGTGGATTGGGTAGTGAACATGAGAGCGTTGTGGATTGGGTAGTGAACATGAGAGCGTTGTGGATTGGGTAGTGAACATGAGAGCGTTGTGGATTGGGTATTGAACATGAGAGCGTTGTGGATTGGGTAGTGAACATGAGAGCGTTGTGGATTGCGTATTGAACATGAGAGCGTTGTGGATTGCGTATTGAACATGAGAGCGTTGTGGATTGGGTATTGAACATGAGAGCGTTGTGGATTGGGTATTGAACATGAGAGCGTTGTGGATTGGGTATTGAACATGAGAGCGTTGTGGATTGCGTATTGAACAGGAGAGCATTGTGGATTGCGTATTGAACATGAGAGCGTTGTGGATTGGGTATTGAACATGAG